>OZ012735.1:364548878-365761086 GCA_963859935.3 Lathyrus sativus | reverse complement strand
CTCGACGTCAGGCATCTGTTAAACAAACTGGCATCGAACCTAAAGGTCAGCTAACATGAAGTTGAGAGGAACGTTTGACTTTACTGTCAAACATCTGTTAAACAAACAGGCATCAAATCCGAAGGCCGACTCAACCCGAAGTTGAGAAGAACATCTGACCTCACAATCAGGCATCTATTAAACAAATAGGCATCGAACCCGAAGGTCGGCTCAACATGAAGTTGAGAGGAACATTTGACTTCACTTTCAAGCATCTGTTAAACAAACAGGCATCAGATACGATGGCCAACTCAACCCCATGTTCAGAAGAACATCTGACCTCACCGTCAGGCATCTGTTAAACAAACAGGCATCAAAACCGAACGGCGGCTCAACCCGAAGTTGATAAGAACATTAGACCTCGCCGCCAGGCATCTTTTAAACAAATAGGCATCCAACCCGAAGGCCGGCTCAACCCGAAGTTGAGAAGAACATTTGACCTCGCCGTTAGGCATCTGTTAAACAAATAGGCATCGAACCCGAAGCTCGTCTCAATCCTTAGTTGATAAGAACATTAGACCTTGTCGTCAGGCATTTGTTAAACAAACAGGCATCGAACCCGAAGGTCGGATCAACCCGAAGTTGAGAAGAACATTTGACCTCGCCGTCAAACATCTGTTAAACAAACAGGTATCGAACCTGAAGGCCGGCTCAACTTGAAGTTGAGAGTAACATCAGACCTCCCCATCAGGCATTAGTTAAACAAACAGGCATCGAACCCGAAGGCCGGCACAATACGAAGCGGAGAAGAACATCTGACCTCGCCGCCAGGCATCTGTTAAACAAACAGGCATTGAACCCGAAGGTCGGCTCAACCCGAAGTTGAGAAGAACATTTGACCTCGCCGTCAGCCATCTGTTAAACAAACAGGCATCGAACCTGAACACCGTCTTAATCCTTAGTTGAGAAGAACATCTGACCTCGCTGTCAAACATCTGTTAAACAAAAAAGCATTGAACCCGAAGGCCGTCTCAATCCTTAGTTGAGAAGGTCATCTGACCTCGCCATCAAACATCTGTTAAACAAACAAGCATCAAACCCGAAGGCCGGCTAAACTTGAAGTTGAGAGGAACATCTGACCTCCCCATCAGGTATTAGTTAAACAAACAGGCATCGAACCCGAACACCGGCACAACACGAAGTTGAGAAGAACATCTGACCTCGCTGTCAGGCATCAGTTAAACAAACAAACATCGAATTTGATGGCTGACTCAACCCGAAGTTGAGAAGAACATCTGACCTCGCTGTTAGGCATTAGTCAAAGAAACAGGAATCAAACCCGAAGGCCGGCTCAACCCGAAATTTAGAAGAACATCTGACCTAGCCGCCAGGCATCTGTTAAACAAAAAAGTGTGGAACCCGAAGGCCGGCTCAACCAGAAGTTGAGAAGAACGTCTGACTTCGCCGTCAGGCATCTGTTAACCAAACAGGAATCAAACCCGAAGGTCGTCTCAACCCTTAGTTGAGAAGAACATCTGACTTCGTCGTCAAACATCTATTAAACAAATAGGTATCGAACCCGAAGGCCGACTCAACTTGAAGTTGAGAGGAATATCTGACTTCCCCATCAGGCATTAGTTAAACAAATAGGCATCAAACCCGAAGGCCGACACAACACGAAGTTGAGAAGAACATCTGACCTCGTCGTCACGCATCTGTTAAACAAACAGGTATCAAATCCGAAGGCCGGCTCAACCCGAAGTTGAGAAGAACATCTGACCTCACCGTCAGGCATCTGTTAAACAAACAGGCATCGAACCCGAAGGACGGCTCAATCTGAAGTTGATACGAACATCTGACTTTGCTGTCACGCATCTGTTAAACAAACAGGCGTCGAACCCGAAGGCCGGTTCAACACTAAGTTGAGAGGAAGATCTGACCTCGCCGTTAGGCATCTATTAAAAAAACAGGCATCGAACCCGAAGGTCGGTTCAACATGAAGGTGAGAAGAACATCTGACCTCATTGTTAAGCATCTGTCAAACAAACAGGCATTGAACCCAAAGGCCGTCTCAACCCTTAGTTGAGTTGGACATCTGACCTCGCCGTCAAACATCTGTTAAACAAACAGGCATCAAACCCGAAGGCCGGCTAAACTTGAAGTTGAGAGGAACATCTAACCTCCCCATCAGGTATTAGTTAAACAAACAGGCATAGAACCTGAACGCCGACACAACACGAAGTTGAGAAGAACATCTAACCTCGCTGTCAGGCATCAGTTAAACAAACAGGCATCAAATTTGATGGCCGACTCAACCTGAAGTTGAGAAGAACATCCGACCTTGCTGCCAGGCATTAGTCAAACAAACAGGAATCGAACCCGAAGGTCGGCTCAACCTGAAGTATAAAACAACATCTGACCTAGCCTCCAGGCATCTGTTAAACAAAAAAGTGTGGAACCCGAAGGCCGGCTCAACCCAAAGTTGAGAAGAACGTCTGACCTCGCCGTCAGGCATCTGTTAAACAAACAGGCATCAAACCCGAAGGTCGTCTCAACCCTTAGTTGACAAGAACATCTGACCTCGCCGTCAAACATCTATTAAACTAACAGGTATCGAACCCGAAGGCCGGCTAAACTTGAAGTTGAGAGGAACATCTGACCTCCCCATCAGGCATTAGTTAAACAAACAAGCATCAAACCCGAAGGCCGGTACAACACGAAGTTGGGAAGAACATCTGACCTCGCCGTCAGACATCTGTTAAACAAACAAGGATCGAATCCGAAGGTCGACTCGACATGAAGTTGAGAGGAGCATTTGACTTCACTGTCACGCATCTGTTAAACAAACATGCATCAAATATGATGGCCGACTCAACCACATGTTGAGAAGAACATCTGACCTCACCGTTAGGCATCTGTTAAACAAACAGGCATCAAAACGAAGGGCGGCTCAACCCGAAGTTGATAAGAACATTAGACCTCGCCGTCAGGCATCTTTTAAACAAATAGGCATCCAACCCGAAGGCCGGCTCAACCCGAAGTTGAGAAGAACATTTAACCTCGCCGTCAGGAATCTATTAAACACACAGGCATCTAACCTGAAGGTCAGCTCAACATGACGTTGAGAGGAACATTTGACTTCACTGTCAAGCATCTGTTAAACAAACAGGCATCAAACCCGAAGGCCAGCTCAACCCGAAGTTGAGAAGAACATCTGACATCACCGTCAGGCATCTCTTAAACAAACAGGCATCGAATCCGAAGGTCGACTCAACATGAAGTTGAGAGGAGCATTTGACTTCACTGTCACGCATCTGTTAAATAAACATGCATCCAATACGATGGCCGACTCAGCCACATGTTGAGAAGAACATCTGACCTCATCGTTAGGCATCTGTTAAACAAACAGGCATCAAAACCGAAGGGCGGCTCAACCCGAAGTTGATAAGAAGATTATACCTCGCCGTCAGGCATCTTTTAAACAAATAGGCATCCAACCCGAAGGCCGTCTCTATCCGTAGTTGATAAGAACATTAGACCTTGCCGTCAGGCATTTGTTAAACAAACAGGCATCGGACCCGAAGGTCAGATCAACCCGAAGTTGAGAAGAACATTTGACCTCGCCGGCAGGCATCTGTTAAACAAACAGGCATCAAACCCAAAGGTCGTCTCAACCCTTAGTTGAGAAGAACATCTGACCTCGCCGTCAAACATCTGTTAAACAAACAGGTATCAAACCCGAATGCCGGCTCAACTTGAAGTTGAGAGGAACATCAGACCTCCCCATAAAGCATTAGTTAAACAAACATGCATCTAACCCGAAGGCCCGCACAATACGAAGTTGAGAAGAACATCTGACCTCACCGTCAGGCATCTGTTAAACAAATAGGCATCAAACCCGAAGGTCGGCTTAACATGAAGTTGAGAGGAACATTTGACTTCATTGTCAAGCATCTGTTAAACAAACAAGCATCAAATACGTTGGCCGACTCAACCCCATGTTGAGAAGAACATCTGACCTCACCGTCAGGCATCTGTTAAAAAAACAGGCATCAAAACCGAAGGGCGGCTCAACCCGAAGATAATAAGAACATTAGACCTCGCCGTCAGGCATCTTTTAAACAAACAGGCATCGAACCTGAAGGCCGGCTCAACCCGAAGTTGAGAGGAACATTTGACCTCGCCGTCAGGCATCTGTTAAACAAACAGGCATCGAACCCGAAGGTCGTCTCAATCCTTAGTTGATAAGAACATTAGACCTCGCCGTCAGGCCTCTGTTAAACAAACAGGAATCGAACCTGAAGTTCGGCTCAACCCAAAGTTGAGAAGAATATTTGACCTTGCCGTCAGGCTTCTGTTAAACAAACAAGCATCAAACCCAAAGGCCGTCTCAACCCTTAGTTGAGTAGAACATCTGACCTCGCCGTCAAACATCTGTTAAACAAACAGGTATAAAACCCGAAGGCCGGCTCAACTTGAAGTTGAGAGGAACATCATACCTCCCCATCAAGCATTAGTTAAACAAACAGGCATCGAACCCGAAGGGCAGCACAATGCGAAGTTGAGAAAAACATCTGACCTCGCCGTCAGGCATCTATTAAACAAACAGGCATCGAACCCGAAGGTCGGCTCAACCCGAAGTGGAGAAGAACATTTGACCTCGCCGTCAGGCATCTGTTAAACAAACAGGCATCAAAACCAAAGGCCATCTCAACCCTTAGTTGAGTAGAACATCTGACCTCGCCGTCAAACATCTGTTAAACAAACAGGTATCGAACCCGAATGCCGGCTCAACTTGAAGTTGAGAGGAACATCAGACCTCCCCATCAGGCATTAGTTAAACAAACAGGCATCGAACCCGAAGGCCAGCACAATACGAAGTTGAGAAGAACATCTGACCTCGTCGTCAGGCATCTGTTAAACAAATAGGCATCGAACCCGAAGGTCGGCTTAACATGAGGTTGAGAGGAACATTTGACTTCACTGTCAAGCATCTGTTAAACAAACAGGCATCAAATACGATGGTCGACTCAACCCCATGTTGAGAAGAACATCTGACCTTACCGTCAGGCATATGTTAAAAAAACAGGCATCAAAACCGAAGGGCGGCTCAACTCGAAGATAATAAGAACATTAGACCTCGCTGTCAGGCATCTTTTAAACAAACAGGAATCGAACCCGAAGGTCCGCTCAACCCGAAGTTGAGAAGAACATTTGACCTCGCCGTTAGGCATCTGTTAAACAAACAGGCATCGAACCCGAAGGCCGTCTCAATCCTTAGTTGATAAGAACATTAGACCTCGCCGTTAGGCATCTGTTAAACAAACACGCATCGAACCCGAAGTTCGGCTCAACCCAAAGTTGAGAAGAATATTTGACCTCGCCGTCAGGCATCTGTTAAACAAACAAGCATCAAACCCAAAGGCCGTCTCAACCCTTAGTTGAGTAGAACATCTGACCTTGCCGTCAAACATCTGTTAAACAAACAGGTATTGAACCTGAAGGCCGGCTCAACTTGAAGTTGAGAGGAACATCAGACCTCCCCATCAGGCATTATTTAAACAAACAGGTATCGAACCCGAAGGCCGGTACAATACGAAGTTGAGAAAAACATCTGACCTCGCCGTCAGGCATCTGTTAAACAAACAGGCATCGAACCCGAAGGTCGGCTCAACCCGAAGTTGAGAAGAACATTTAACCTCGCCGTCAGGCATCTGTTAAACAAAGAGGCATCAAACTTGAATGTCGTCTCAATCCTTAGTTGAGAAGAACATCTGACCTCGCTGTCAAACATCTGTTAAACAAACAGGCATTGAACCCGAAGGCCGTCTCAATCCTTAGTTGAGAAGGACATCTGACCTCGCCGTCAAATATCTGTTAAACAAATAGGCATCAAACCCGAAGGCCGGCTAAACTTGAAGTTGAGAGGAACATCTGACCACCCCATCAGGTATTAGTTAAACAAATAGGCATCGAACCCGAACGCCGACATAACACGAAGTTGAGAAGAACATCTGACCTCGCTGTCAGGCATCATTTAAACAAACAAGCATCGAATTTGATGGCCGACTCAACCCAAAGTTGAGAGGAACATTTTACCTTGCTATCAGGTATTAGTCAAACAAACAAGAATCGAACCCGAAGGCTGGCTCAACCTGAAGTTGAGAAGAATATCTGACCTCGCCGTCAGACATCTGTTAAATAAACAGGCATCAAACCCGAAGGTCGTCTCAACCCATAGTTGAGAAGAACATCTGACCTCGCCGTCAAACATCTATTAAACAAACAGGTATCGAACCCGAAGGCCGACTCAACTTGAAGTTGAGAGGAACATCTAACCTCCCCATCAGGCATTAGTTAAACAAACAAGCATCAAACCCGAAGGCCGGCACAACACGAAGTTGAGAAGAACATCTGACCTCACCGTCAGGCATCTGATAAACAAACAAGCATCGAATCCGATGGTCGGTTCAACATGAGGTTGGGAGGAGCATTTGACTTCACTGTCAAGCATCTGTTAAACAAACAGATATCAAATACGAAGGCCGACTCAACCCCATGGTGAGAAGAACATCTGACCTCACCGTCAAGCATCTGCTAAAAAAACAGGCATCAAAACCGAAGGGCGGCTCAACCCGAAGTTGATAAGAACATTAGACCTCGCCGTCAAGCATCTTTTAAACGAATAGGCATCCAACCCGAAGGCCGACTCAACCCGAAGTTGAGAAGAACATTTAACCTCGCCATCAGGCATCTGTTAAACAAACAAGTATCGAACCCGAAGGCCGTCTCAATCCTTAGTTAATAAGAACATTAGACCTCGCCGTCATGCATTTGTTAAACAAACAGGCATCGAACCCGTAGGTCGTCTCAACCCTTAGTTGAGTAGAACATCTGACCTCGTCATCAAACATCTGTTAAACAAACAGGTATCGAACCCGAATGCCGGCTCAACTTGAAGATGAGAGGAACATCTGACCTCCCCATCAGGTATTAGTTAAACAAACAGGCATCGAACCCGAACGCCGACACAACACGAAGTTGAGAAGAACATCAGACCTCGTTGTCAGGCATCAGGTAAACAAACAGTCATCGATTTTGATGGCCGACTCAACCCGAAGTTGAGATGAACATCCGACCTCGCTGTCAGGCATTAGTCAAACAAACTGGAATCGAACCCGAAGGCCGGCTCAACCCGAAGTTTAAAAGAACATCTGACATAGCCGCCAGACATCTGTTAAACAAAAAAGTGTGGAACCCGAAGGCCGACTCAACCCGAAGTTGAGAAGAACGTCTCACCTCGCCGTCAGGCGTCTGTTAAACAAACAGGCATCAAACCCGAAGGTCGTCGTAACCCTTAGTTGAGAAGAACAAACAGGTATCGAACCCGAAGGCCGGTTCAACTTGAAGTTGAGAGGAACATCTGACCTCCCCATCAGGCATTAGTTAAAAAAATAGGCATCAAACTCGAAGGCCGTCACAACACGAAGTTGAGAAGAACATCTAACATCATCGTTAGGCATCTGTTAAACAAACAAGCATCAAACCTGAAGGTCAGCTCAACATGAAGTTGAGAGGAAACTTTGACTTCACTGTCAAGCATCTGTTAAACAAACAGGCATCAAATCCGAAGGTCGGCTCAACCCGAAGTTGAGAAGAACATCTGACCACATCGTTAAGCATCTATTAAACAAACAGTCAATGATCCCGAAGGGCGGCTCAATCCGAAGTTGATAAGAACATCTGACCTTGCTGTCAAGCATCTATTAAACAAACAGGCATCGAACCCGAAGGTCGGCTCAACACCAAGTTGAGAGGAACATTTGACTTCACTGTAAAGCATCTGTTAAACAAACAGGCATCAAATACGAAGGCCGACTCAACCCCAGGATGAGAAGAACATCTGACCTCACCGTTAGGCATCTGTTAAACAAACAGGCATCAAAACCGAAGGGCGGCTCAACCCGAAGATGAGAAGAACATTAGACCTTTCTGTCAGGAATCTTTTAAACAAACAGGCATCGAACCCGAAGGTCGGCTCAACCCGAAGTTGAGAAGAACATTTGACCTCGCCGCCAGGCATCTGTTAAATAAACAGGCATCGAACCCGAACGTCGTCTCAATCCTTAGTTTAGAAGAACATCTGACCTCGCCGTCAAACATCTGTTAAGAAAACAGGCATAAAACCCGAAGGCCGACTCAACTTGAAGTTGAGAGGAACATTTGACCTCCCCATCAGGTATTAGTTAAACAAACAGGGATCGAACCCGAACGCCGATACAACACGAAGTTGAGAAGAACATCTGACCTCGCCGTCAGGCATCTGTTAAACAAACAGGCAACGAACCCGAAGGTCAGCTCAACATGAAGTTGAGAGGAACATTTGATTTCACTGTCAAGCATTTGTTAAACAAACAGGCATCAGATACGATGGCCGACTCAACCCCATGTTAATAAGAGCATCTGACCTCATTGTCAGGCATCTATTAAACAAACAGGCATAAAAACCGAAGGGCGGATCAACCCGAAGTTGATAAGAACATTAGACCTCGCGTCAGGCATCTTTTAAACAAATAGGCATCCAACCCGAAGGCCGGCTCAACCCGAAGTTGAGAAGAACAATTAACCTCGCTGTCAGGCATCTGTTAACAAACAGGCATCGAACCCGAAGGTTGTCTCAATCCTTAATTGATAAGAACATTAGACCTCGCCGTCAGGCATCTGTTAAAAAAACAGGCATCGAACCCAAAGGTCGGCTCAACCCGAAGTTGAGAAGAACATTTGACCTCGTCGTCAGGCATCTGTTAAACAAACAGGCATCAAACCGAAAGCCCGTCTCAACCCTTAGTTGAGTAGAACATCTGACCTCGCTGTCAAACATCTATTAAACAAACATGTATCGAACCTGAATGCCAGCTCAACTTGAAGTTGAGAGGAACATCAGACCTCCCCATCAGACATTAGTTAAATAAACAGGCATCGAACCCGAAGGCCGGTACAATACGAAGTTGAGAAGAACATCTGTCCTCGCCGTCAGGCATCTGTTAAACAAACAGGCACCAAACCCGAAGTTCGGCTCAACCCGAAGTTGTGAAGAAAATTTGACCTCCCCGTCAGGCATCTGTTAAACAAACAGGCATCGAACCCGAACACCGTCTCAATCCTTAGTTGAGTAGAACATCTGACCTCGTTGTCAAACATCTGCGAAATAAACAGGCATTGAACCCGAAGGCTGTCTCAATCCTTAGTTGAGAAGGACATCTGACCTCACCGTCAGGCATCTGTTAAACAAACAGGCATCGAACCCGAAGGTCGGCTCAACCCGAAGTTGAGAAGAACATTTAACCTCGCCGTCAGGCATCTGTTAAACAAAGAGGCATCAAACTTGAATGTCGTCTCAATCCTTAGTTGAGAAGAACATCTGACCTCGCTGTCAAACATCTGTTAAACAAACAGGCATTGAACCCGAAGGCCGTCTCAATCCTTAGTTGAGAAGGACATCTGACCTCGCCGTCAAATATCTGTTAAACAAATAGGCATCAAACCCGAAGGCCGGCTAAACTTGAAGTTGAGAGGAACATCTGACCACCCCATCAGGTATTAGTTAAACAAATAGGCATCGAACCCGAACGCCGACATAACACGAAGTTGAGAAGAACATCTGACCTCGCTGTCAGGCATCATTTAAACAAACAAGCATCGAATTTGATGGCCGACTCAACCCAAAGTTGAGAGGAACATTTTACCTTGCTATCAGGTATTAGTCAAACAAACAAGAATCGAACCCGAAGGCTGGCTCAACCTGAAGTTGAGAAGAATATCTGACCTCGCCGTCAGACATCTGTTAAATAAACAGGCATCAAACCCGAAGGTCGTCTCAACCCATAGTTGAGAAGAACATCTGACCTCGCCGTCAAACATCTATTAAACAAACAGGTATCGAACCCGAAGGCCGACTCAACTTGAAGTTGAGAGGAACATCTAACCTCCCCATCAGGCATTAGTTAAACAAACAAGCATCAAACCCGAAGGCCGGCACAACACGAAGTTGAGAAGAACATCTGACCTCACCGTCAGGCATCTGATAAACAAACAAGCATCGAATCCGATGGTCGGTTCAACATGAGGTTGGGAGGAGCATTTGACTTCACTGTCAAGCATCTGTTAAACAAACAGATATCAAATACGAAGGCCGACTCAACCCCATGGTGAGAAGAACATCTGACCTCACCGTCAAGCATCTGCTAAAAAAACAGGCATCAAAACCGAAGGGCGGCTCAACCCGAAGTTGATAAGAACATTAGACCTCGCCGTCAAGCATCTTTTAAACGAATAGGCATCCAACCCGAAGGCCGACTCAACCCGAAGTTGAGAAGAACATTTAACCTCGCCATCAGGCATCTGTTAAACAAACAAGTATCGAACCCGAAGGCCGTCTCAATCCTTAGTTAATAAGAACATTAGACCTCGCCGTCATGCATTTGTTAAACAAACAGGCATCGAACCCGTAGGTCGTCTCAACCCTTAGTTGAGTAGAACATCTGACCTCGTCATCAAACATCTGTTAAACAAACAGGTATCGAACCCGAATGCCGGCTCAACTTGAAGATGAGAGGAACATCTGACCTCCCCATCAGGTATTAGTTAAACAAACAGGCATCGAACCCGAACGCCGACACAACACGAAGTTGAGAAGAACATCAGACCTCGTTGTCAGGCATCAGGTAAACAAACAGTCATCGATTTTGATGGCCGACTCAACCCGAAGTTGAGATGAACATCCGACCTCGCTGTCAGGCATTAGTCAAACAAACTGGAATCGAACCCGAAGGCCGGCTCAACCCGAAGTTTAAAAGAACATCTGACATAGCCGCCAGACATCTGTTAAACAAAAAAGTGTGGAACCCGAAGGCCGACTCAACCCGAAGTTGAGAAGAACGTCTCACCTCGCCGTCAGGCGTCTGTTAAACAAACAGGCATCAAACCCGAAGGTCGTCGTAACCCTTAGTTGAGAAGAACAAACAGGTATCGAACCCGAAGGCCGGTTCAACTTGAAGTTGAGAGGAACATCTGACCTCCCCATCAGGCATTAGTTAAAAAAATAGGCATCAAACTCGAAGGCCGTCACAACACGAAGTTGAGAAGAACATCTAACATCATCGTTAGGCATCTGTTAAACAAACAAGCATCAAACCTGAAGGTCAGCTCAACATGAAGTTGAGAGGAAACTTTGACTTCACTGTCAAGCATCTGTTAAACAAACAGGCATCAAATCCGAAGGTCGGCTCAACCCGAAGTTGAGAAGAACATCTGACCACATCGTTAAGCATCTATTAAACAAACAGTCAATGATCCCGAAGGGCGGCTCAATCCGAAGTTGATAAGAACATCTGACCTTGCTGTCAAGCATCTATTAAACAAACAGGCATCGAACCCGAAGGTCGGCTCAACACCAAGTTGAGAGGAACATTTGACTTCACTGTAAAGCATCTGTTAAACAAACAGGCATCAAATACGAAGGCCGACTCAACCCCAGGATGAGAAGAACATCTGACCTCACCGTTAGGCATCTGTTAAACAAACAGGCATCAAAACCGAAGGGCGGCTCAACCCGAAGATGAGAAGAACATTAGACCTTTCTGTCAGGAATCTTTTAAACAAACAGGCATCGAACCCGAAGGTCGGCTCAACCCGAAGTTGAGAAGAACATTTGACCTCGCCGCCAGGCATCTGTTAAATAAACAGGCATCGAACCCGAACGTCGTCTCAATCCTTAGTTTAGAAGAACATCTGACCTCGCCGTCAAACATCTGTTAAGAAAACAGGCATAAAACCCGAAGGCCGACTCAACTTGAAGTTGAGAGGAACATTTGACCTCCCCATCAGGTATTAGTTAAACAAACAGGGATCGAACCCGAACGCCGATACAACACGAAGTTGAGAAGAACATCTGACCTCGCCGTCAGGCATCTGTTAAACAAACAAGCAACGAACCCGAAGGTCAGCTCAACATGAAGTTGAGAGGAACATTTGATTTCACTGTCAAGCATTTGTTAAACAAACAGGCATCAGATACGATGGCCGACTCAACCCCATGTTAATAAGAGCATCTGACCTCATTGTCAGGCATCTATTAAACAAACAGGCATAAAAACCGAAGGGCGGATCAACCCGAAGTTGATAAGAACATTAGACCTCGCGTCAGGCATCTTTTAAACAAATAGGCATCCAACCCGAAGGCCGGCTCAACCCGAAGTTGAGAAGAACAATTAACCTCGCTGTCAGGCATCTGTTAACAAACAGGCATCGAACCCGAAGGTTGTCTCAATCCTTAATTGATAAGAACATTAGACCTCGCCGTCAGGCATCTGTTAAAAAAACAGGCATCGAACCCAAAGGTCGGCTCAACCCGAAGTTGAGAAGAACATTTGACCTCGTCGTCAGGCATCTGTTAAACAAACAGGCATCAAACCGAAAGCCCGTCTCAACCCTTAGTTGAGTAGAACATCTGACCTCGCTGTCAAACATCTATTAAACAAACATGTATCGAACCTGAATGCCAGCTCAACTTGAAGTTGAGAGGAACATCAGACCTCCCCATCAGACATTAGTTAAATAAACAGGCATCGAACCCGAAGGCCGGTACAATACGAAGTTGAGAAGAACATCTGTCCTCGCCGTCAGGCATCTGTTAAACAAACAGGCACCAAACCCGAAGTTCGGCTCAACCCGAAGTTGTGAAGAAAATTTGACCTCCCCGTCAGGCATCTGTTAAACAAACAGGCATCGAACCCGAACACCGTCTCAATCCTTAGTTGAGTAGAACATCTGACCTCGTTGTCAAACATCTGCGAAATAAACAGGCATTGAACCCGAAGGCTGTCTCAATCCTTAGTTGAGAAGGACATCTGACCTCACCGTCAAACATCTGTTAAACAAACAGGCATCGAAGGCCGGCTAAACTTGAAGTTGAGAGGAACATCTGACCTCCCCATCAGGTATTAGTTAAACGAACAGGCATCGAACCCGAAGGGCGGCTCAATCCGAAGTTGATAAGAACATCTGACCTTGCTTTCAGGCATATGTTAAATAAACAGGCGTCTAACCCGAAGGTCGGCTCAACACTATGTTGAGAAGATCATCTAACCTCGCCGTCAGGCATCTGTTAAAAAAAAGGCATCGAAACCGAAGGTCGGCTCAACATGAAGTTGAGAGGAACATCTGAACTCACTAATAAGCATCTGTTAAACAAACAGGCATCAAATCCGATGGCTGGCTCAACCCGAAGTTGAGAAGAACATTTGACCTCGCCGTCAGGCATCTGTTAAACAAACAGGCATCAAAACTGAAGGGCGGCTCAACCCGAAGATGATAAGAACATTAGACCTCGCCGTCAGGCATCTTTTAAACAAAAAGGCATCGAACCCAAAGGTCGGGTCAACCCGAAGTTGAGAAGAATATTTAACCTCGCTATAGGGCATCTGTTAAACAAACAGGCATCGAACCCGAAGGCCGTCTCAATCCTTAGTTGATAAGAACATTAGACCTCGTCGTCAGGCATTTGTTAAACAAACAGGCATCGAACCCGAAGGCCGGCTTAACCCGAAGTTGAGAAGAACATTTGACCTCGCCGTCAGGCATCTTTTAAACAAACAGGCATCAACCCGAAGGTCGTCTCAATCCTTAGTTGAGTAGAACATCTGACCTTGCCATCAAACATCTGTTAAACAAACAGGCATCGAACCCGAAGGCCGGCTAAACTTGAAGTTTAGAGGAACATCTGACCTCCCCATCAGGCATTACTTAAACAAACACGCATCGAACCCAAAGGCCGGCACAACACGAAGTTGAGAAGAACATCTGACCTCGCTGTCAGGCATCAGTTAAACAAACAGGCATCGAATTTGATGGCTGACTCAACCCGAAGTTGAGAAGAACATCCGACCTCGCTGTCAGGCATTAGTTAAACAAACACGTATTGAACCCGAAGGCCGGCTCAACCCGAAGTCGAGAAGAACATCTGACCTCGCCGTCAGGCATCTGTTAAACAAACAGGTATCAAACCCGAAGGCCTTCTCAACCCTTAATTGAGAAGAACATCTGACCTCGTCGTCAAACATCTGTTAAACAAACAGGTATCGAACCTGAAGGTCGGCCAACTCAACTTGAAGTTGAGAGGAACATCTGACCTCCCCATCAGGCATTAGTTAAACAAACAGGCATCGAACCCGAAGGTCGGCACAACACGAAGTTGAGAAGAACATCTGACCTCGCCGTGAGGCATCTGTTAAACAAACAGGAATCGAACCCGAAGGCCGTCTCAACACGAAGTAGAGAGGAACATCTGACCTCGCCGTCAGGCATCTGTTAAACAAACAGGCATCAAACCCGACGTTGTGCTCAACATGAAGTTGAGAGGAACGTTTGACTTCACTATCAAGCATCTGTTAAACAAACAAACATCAAATCCGAAGTCGGCTCAACCTGAAGTTGATAAGAACATCTGACCTCACCGTCAGGCATTAGTTAAACAAACAGGCATCGAACCCGAAGGGAGGCTCAACCCGAAGTTGATAAGAACATTAGTCCTCGCTGTCAGGCATCTGTTAAACAAACAGGCATCGAACCCAAAGGCTGTCTCAACCCGAAGATGAGAAGAACATTTGACCTCGCCGTCAGGCATCTGTTAAACAAATAGGCATCAACCCGAAGGCCGTCTCAATCCTTAGTTGAGAAGAACATCTGACCTCGTCGTCAAACATCTGTTAAACAAACAGGTATCGAACCCGAAGGTCGGCCGGCTCCACTTAAAGTAGAGAGGAACATATGACCTCCCCATCAGGCATTAGTTAAACAAACAGACGTCGAACCCGAAGGCCGGGACAACACGAAGTTGAGAAGAACATCTGACCTCACCGTCAGGCATCGAACCCGAAGGCCGTCTCAACACGAAGTTGAGAGGAACATCTGACCTCGCCGTCAGGCATCTGTTATACAAACAGGCATCGAACCCGAAGGTCGGCTCAACATGAAGTTGAGAGGAACATATGACATCACTATCAAGCATTTGTTAAATAAATAGACATCAAATCCGAAGGTCGGCTCAACCCGAAGTTGAGAAGAACATCTGATCTCACCGTCAGGCATCTGTTAAACAAATAGGATTCGTACCCGAAGTGCGGCTCAACCCAAATTTGAGAAGAACATCTGACCTGACTTTCAGGCGTCTCTAAAACAAACAGGCATCGAACCCGAAGGGCGGCTCAACCCGAAGTTGATAAGAACATCTTAACCTCGCCGTCAGGCATCTGTTAAACAAACAGGCAACGTACCCGAAGGCCGGCTCAACATGAAGTTGAGAGGAACATATGACCTAGCTGTCAGGCATCTGTTAAATAAACAGGCATCGAACCCAAAGGCCGGCTCAACCCGAAGTTGAGAAGAACATCTGACCTCGCCGTAAGGCTTCTGTTAAACAAAAAGGTATGGAACCCGAAGGCTGTCTCAATCCTTAGTTGAAAAGAACATTTGACCTTGTCGTCACACATTTGTTAAAGAAACAGGCATCAAACCCGAAGGCCGGCTCAACTTGAAGTTGAGAGGAACATCTGACTTCCCCATCAGGCATTAGTTAAACAAACAGGCATCGAACCCGAAGGCCGGCTTAACATGAAGTTGAGAGGAACATATGACTTCACTGTCAAGCATCTGTTAAACAAACAGGCATCAAATCCGAAGGCCGGCTCAACCCGAAGTTGAGAAGAACATCTGATCTCACTATCAGGCATCTCTTAAACAAACAGGCATCGAACCCGAAGGGCGGATCAACCCGAAGTTGATAAGAACATCTTACCTCGCCGTCAGGCATCTGTTAAACAAACATGCATCGAACCCGAAGGCCGGCTCAACACGAAGTTGAGAGGAACATCTGACCTAGCCGTCAGGCATCTGTTAAACAAACAGGCATCGAACCCGAATGTCGGCTCAACATGAAGTTGAGAGGAACATTTGACTTCACTGTCAAGCATCTGTTAAACAAACAAACATCAAATCCGAAGTCGGCTCAACCCGAAGTTAAGAAGAACATCTGACCTCACCGTCAGGCATCTGTTAAACAAACAGGCATCGAACCCGAAGGGCGGCTCAACCTGAAGTTAATAAGAACATTAGACCTCGCCGACAGGCATCTGTTAAACAAACAGGCATCGAACCCGAAGGCCGGCTTAACCCGAAGTTGAGAAGAACATTTGACCTCGCCGTCGGGCATCTGTTAAACAAACAGGCATCAAGCCGAAGGCCGTCTCAATCCTTAGTTGAGAAGAACATCTGACCTTGCCGTCAAACATCTATTAAACAAACAAGCATCGAACCCGAAGGCCGACACAACACGAAGTTGAGAAGAACATCTGACCTAGCCACCAGGCATCTGTTAAACAAACAGGCATCGAATTTGATGGCCAACTCAACCCGAAGTTGAGAAGAACATCCGACCTCGCTGTCAGGCATTAGTTAAACAAACAGGAATCGAACCCGAAGGCCAGCTCAACCCGAAATTGAGAAGAACATCTGACCTAGCCGCCAAGCATCTGTTAAACAAACAGGCATCAAACCAAAAGTCGGTTCAACCCGAAGTTGAGAAGAACATCTGACCTCGCCGTCAGGCATCTGTTAAACAAACTGGCATCAAACCCGAAGGTTGTCTCAACCCTTAGTTAAGAAGAACATCTGACCTTGTCGTCAAACATCTGTTAAACAAACAGATATCGAACGCAAAGGTCGGTCGGCTCAACTTGAAGTTGAGAGGAACATCTGACCTCCCGATCAGGCATTAGTTAAACAAATAGGCATCGAACCCAAAGGCCGGCACAACACGAAGTTGAGAAGAACATCTGACCTCGCTGTGAGGCATCTGTGAAACAAACAGGCATCCAACCCGAAGGCCGTTTCAACACGAAGTTGAGAGGAACATCTGACCTCACCGTCAGGCATCTGTTAAACAAACAGGCATCAACCCGAAGGCCGTCTCAATCCTTAGTTGAGAAGAACATCTGACCTCGTCGTCAAACATCTGTTAAACAAACAAGCATCGAACCCGAAGACCGGCTTAACTTGAAGTTGAGAGGAACATCTGACCTCCCCATCAGGCATTACTTAAACAAACAGGCATCGAACCCAAAGGCCGGCACAACACGAAGTTGAGAAGAACATCTGACCTCGCTGTCAGGCATCTGTTAAACAAACAGGAATCGAATTTGATGGCCGACTCAACACAAAGTTGAGAAGAACATCCGACCTCGCTGTCAGGCATTAGTTAAACAAACAGGAATCGAACCCGAAGGCCGGCTCAACCCGAAATTGAGAAGAACATCTGACCTAGCCGCCAGGCATCTGTAAAACAAACAGGCATCAAACCAAAAGTCGGTTCAACCCGAAGTTGGGAAGAACATCTGACCTCGCCGTCAGGCATCTGTTAAACAAACAGGCATCAAACCCGAAGGTCGTCTCAACCCTTAGTTGAGAAGAACATCTGACCTTGTCGTCAAACATATGTTAAACAAACAGGTATCAGACCCGAAGGTCGGCCGGCTCAACTTGAAGTTGAGAGGAACATCTGACCTCCCCATCAGGCATTAGTTAAACAAACAGGCATCGAACCAAAAGGCTGGCACAACACGAAGTTGAGAAGAACATCTGACCTCGCCGTGAGGCATCTGTTAAACAAACAGGCATCCAACCCGAAGGCCGTCTCAACACGAAGTTGAGAGGAACATCTGACCTCTCCGTCAGACATCTGTTAAACAAACAGGCATCGAACCCGAAGGTCGGCTCAAGATGAAGTTTAGAGGAACATTTGACTTCACTGTCAAGCATCTGTTAAACAAACAGACATCAAATCCGAAGGCCGGCTCAACCCGAAGTTGAGAAGAACATCTGACCTCACTGTCAGGCGTCTCTTAAACAAACAAGCATTAAACCCGAAGGGCGGCTCAACCCGAAGTTGATAAGAACATCTTACCTGTGCTTCAGGCATCTGTTAAACAAACAGGCATCGAACCCGGAGGCCGGCTCAACACGAAGTTGAGAGTAACATCTGACATAGCCGTCAGGCATCTGTTAAACAAACAGGCATCGAACCCGAAGGTTAGCTCAACATGAAGTTGAGAGGAACATTTGACTTCACTATCAAGCATCTGTTAAACAAACAGACATCAAATCCGAAGGCCGGCTCAACCTGAAGTTGAGAAGAACATCTGACCTCACCGTCAGGCATCTGTTAAACAAACAGGCATCGAACCCGAAGGCTGGCTCAACCCGAAGTTGAGAAGAACATTTGACCTCGCCACCAGGCATTAGTTAAACAAACAGGCATCGAACCCGAAGGTCGTCTCAATCCTTAGTTAAGAAGAACATCTGACCTTGTCGTCAAACATCTATTAAACAAACAGGCATTAAGCCGAAGGCCGGCTCAACTTGAAGTTGAGAGGAACATCTGACCTCCCCATCAGGCATTAGTTAAACAAACAGGCATCGAACCCGAAGGCCGGCTCAACCCGAAGTTGAGAAGAACATTTGACCTCGCCATCAAGCATCTATAAAACAAACAGGCATCAACCCGAAGGCCGTCTCAATACTTAGTTGAGAAGAACATCTGACCTTGCCGTCAAACATCTATTAAACAAACATGCATCGAAACCGAAGGCCGGCTCAACTTGAAGTTGAGAGAAACATTTTACCTCCCCATCAGGCATTAGTTAAACAAACAGGCATCGAACCCGAAGGCCGGCACAACACGAAGTTGAGAAGAATATCTGACCTTGCTGTCAGGCATCATTTAAACAAACAAGCATCGAATTTGATGGCCGACTCAACACGAAGTTGAGAAGAACATCTGACCTCACTGTCAGGCATTAGTTAAGCAAACAGGAATCGAACCCGAAGGCCGGCTCAACACGAAGTTGAGAAGAACATCTGACCTAGCTTCCAGGCATCTGTTAAACAAACAGGCATCAAACCCAAAGGCCGAATATACCCGAAGTTGAGAAGAACATCTGACCTAGACGTCAGGCATCTGTTAAACAAACAAGCATCAAACCCGAAGGCCGTCTCAACCCTTAGTTCATAAGAACATCTGACCTCGTCGTCAAACATCCGTTAAACAAACAGGTATCGAAGCCGAAGGTGTGCTAGCTCAACATGAAGTTGAGAGGAACATTTGACTTCATTGTCAAGCATCTGTTAAACAAACAATCATCAAATCCGAAGTCCGGCTCACCCTGAAGTTAAGAAGAACATCTGACCTCACTGTCAGGCATCTCTTAAACAAACAGGCATCAAACCCGAAGGGCGGCTCAACCCGAATTTGATAAGAACATATTACCTCTCCTTCATGCATCTGTTAAACAAACAGGCATCGAACCCGAAGGCCGGCTCAACACGAAGTTGAGAGGAACATCTGACATAGCCGTCAGGCATTTGTTAAACAAACAGGCATCGAACCCGAAGGTTAGCTCAACATGAAGTTGAGAGGAACATTTGACTTCACTATTAAGCATCTGTTAAACAAACAGACATCAAATCCGAAGGCCGGCTCAACCTGAAGTTGAGAAGAACATCTGACCTCACCGTCAGGCATCTGTTAAACAAACAGGCATCAAACCCGAAGGGAGGCTAAACCCGAAGTTGATAAGAACATTAGACCTCACCGTCAGGCATCTGTTAAACAAACAGGCATCGAACCCGAAGGACGGCTCAACCCGAAGTTGAGAAGAACATTTGACCTCGCCATCGGGAATTTATTAAACAAACAGGCATCAACCCGTAGGCCGTCTCAATCCTTAGTAAAGAAAAACATCTGACCTTGCCATCAAACATCTATTAAACAAACAGGCATCGAACCCGAAGGTCGGCTCAACTTGAAGTTGAGAGGAACATCTGACCTCCCCATCAGGCATTAGTTAAACAAACAGGCATCGAACCCGAAGGCCGGCACAACACAAAGTTAAGAAGAACATTTGACCTCGCTGTCAGGCATCTGTTAAACAAACAGGCATCAAACCCAAAGGCCAGCTCAACCCGAAGTTGAGAAGAACATCTGACCTAGCCGTCAGGAATCTGTTAAACAAACAGGCATCAAACCCGAAGGTTGTCTCAACCCTTAGTGGAGAAGAACATCTGACCTTATCGTCAAACATCTGTTAAACAAACAGGTATCGAACCCGAAGGTGTGCCGGCTCAACATGAAGTTGAGAGGAACATTTGACTTCACTGTCAAGCATCTGTTAAACAAATAGACATCAAATCCGAAGGTCGGCTCAACCCGAAGTTGAAAAGAACATCTGAACTCACTGTCAGGCATCTCTTAAACAAACTGGCATCAAACCCGAAGGGCGGCTCAACTCGAATTTGATAAGAACATCTTACCTCTCCTTCAGGCATATGTTCAACAAACAGGCATCGAACCCGAAGACCGGCTCAACACCAAGTTGAGAGGATCATCTGACATAGCCGTCAAGCATCTGTTAAACAAACAGGCATCGAACCTGAAGGTCAGCTCAACATGAAGTTGAGAGGAATATTTGACTTCACTATCAAGCATCTATTAAACAAAAAGACATCAAATCCGAAGGCCGACTCAACCTGAAGTTGAGAAGAACATCTGACCTCACTGTCAGGCTTTTGTTAAACAAACAGGCATCGAACCCGAAGGGCGTCTCAACCCGAAGTTGATAAGAACATTAGACCTTGTCGTTAGGCATCTGTTAAACAAACAGGCATCGAACCCGAAGGCCGGCTCAGCCGAAATTGAGAAGAACATTTGACCTCGCTATCAGGCATCTGTTAAACAAACAGGCATCAGCCAGAAGGCCGTCTCAATCCTTAGTTGAGAAGAACATCTGATCTTACCGTCAAACATCTATTAAACAAACAAGCATCGAACCCGAAGGCCGGATCAACTTGAAGTTGAGAGGAACGTCTGACCTCCCCATCAGGCATTAGTTAAACAAACAGGCATCGAACCCGAAGGCCGGCACAACACGAAGTTGAGAAGAACATCTGACCTCGCTGTCAGGCATCTGTTAAACAAACAGGCATCGAATTTGATGGCCGACTCAAACCAAAGTTGAGAAGGACATCCGACCTTGCTGTCAGGCATTTGTTAAGCAAACAGGAATCAAACCCGAAGGCCGGCTCAACCCGAAGTTGAGAAGAACATCTGACCTAGCCGCCAAGCATCTGTTAAACAAACAAGCATCAAACCCAAAGGCCGGCTCAACCCGAAGTTGAGAAGAACACCTGACCTTGCCGTCAGGCATCTGTTAAACAAACAGGCATCAAACCCGAAGGTCGTCTCAACCCTTAGTTGAGAAGAACATCTGACCTCGTCGTCAAACATCTGTTGAACAAACAGGTATCGAACACGAAGGTCGGCCAGCTCAACTTGAAGTTGAGAGGAACATCTAACCTCCCCATCAGGCATTAGTTAAACAAACAGGCATCGAACCCGAAGGGCAGCTAAACCCGAAGTTGATAAGAACATCTTACCTCGCCGTCAGGCATCTTTTAAACAAACAGGCATCGAACCCGAAGGTTAGCTAAACACGAAGTTGAGAGGAACATATTAACTAGCCGTTAGGCATCTGTTAAACAAACAGGCATCGAACCCGAAGGTCTGCTCAACATGAAGTTGAGACGAACATTTGACTTCACTATCAAGCATCTGTTAAACAAACAGGCATCAAACCCGAAGGGCGGCTCAACCCGAAGTTGAAAAGAACATATCACCTCGCCGTCAGGCATCTGTTAAACAAACAGGCATCAAACCCGAAGGCCGTCTCAATCCTTAGTTGAGAAGAACATCTGACCTTGTCATCAAACATCTGATAAACAAACAGGTATCGAACCCGAAGGTCGGCCGACTCAATTTGAAATTGAGAGGAACATCTGACCTCCCCATCAGGCATTAGTTAAACAAACAGACATCGAACCCGAAGGGCGGCTCAACCCGAAGTTGAGAAGAACATCTGACCTCGCCGTCAGGCATCTGTTAAACAAACAGGCATCGAACCCGAAGGTCGTCTCAACACGAAGTTGAGAGCAACATCTGACCTCGCCATCAGGAATCTTTTAAACAAACAGGCATCAAACCCGAAGGTCGGCTCAACATGAAGTTGAGAGGAACATTTGACATCACTATCAAGCATCTGTTAAACAAACAGGCATCTAATCCGAAGACCGGCTCAACCCGAAGTTGAGAAGAACATCTGACCTCACTGTTAGGTATCTTTTAAACAAACAGGCATCGAACCCGAAGGGCGGCTCAACCTGAAGTTAATAAGAACATCATACCTCATCATCAGGCATCTTTTAAACAAACAGGCATCGAACCCGAAGGCCGACATAACACGAAGTTGAGAAGAACATCTGACCTCGCTGTCAGGCATTAGTTAAACAAACAGGCATCGAACCTGAAGGTCAGCTCAACATGACGTTGAGAGGAACATTTGATTTCACTGTCAAGCATCTGTTAAACAAACAGGCATCAAATCCGAAGGCCAGCTCAACCCGAAGTTGAGAAGAAAATCTGACCTCACCATCAGGCATCTGTTAAACAAACAGGCATCGAATCCGAAGGTCGGCTCAACATGAAGTTGAGAGGAGCATTTGACATCACTGTCAAGCATCTGTTAAACAAACATGCATCAAATACGATGGCTGACTCAACCCCATGTTGATAAGAACACCTGACCTCACCGTTAGGCATCTGTTAAACAAACAGGGATCAAAACCGAAGGGAGGCTCAACCCGAAGTTGATAAGAACATTAGACCTCGCCGTCAGGCATCTTTTAAACAAATAGGCATCCAACCCAAAGGCCGGCTCAACCCGAAGTTGAGAAGAACATTTAACCTCGCCGTCAGGCATCTTTTAAACAAACAGGCATCAAACCCAAAGGTCGTATCAATCCTTAGTTGATAAGAACATTAGACCTCGCTGTCAGGCATCTGTTAAACAAACAGGCATCAAACCCGAAGGTCGGCTCAACCCGAAGTGGAGAAGAACATTTGACCTTGCCGTCAGGCATCTGTTAAACAAACAGGCATCAAACCCAAACGCCATCTCAACCCTTAGTTGAGTAGAACATCTGACCTCGCCGTCAAACATCTGTTAAACAAACAGGTATCGAACCCGAATGCCGGCTCAACTTGAAGTTGAGAGGAACATCAGACCTCCCCATCAGGCATTAGTTAATCAAACAGGCATCGAACCCGAAGGCCGGCATAATACGAAGTTGAGAAGAACATCTGACCTCGCCGTCAGGCATTTGTTAAACAAATAGGCATCGAACCCGAAGGTCAGCTTAACATGAAGTTTAGAGGAACATTTGACTTCACTGTCAAGCATCTGTTAAACAAACAGGCATCAAATACAATGGCCGACGCAACCCCATGTTGAGAAGAACATCTGACCTCACCGTCAGGCATCTGTTAAAAAAATAGGCATAAAAACCGAAGGGCGGCTCAATCCGAAGATAATAAGAACATTAGACCTCGCCGTCAGGCATCTTTTAAACAAACAGGCATCGAACCCGAAGGCAGGCTCAACCCGAAGTTGAGAAGAACATTTGACCTTGCCGTCAGGCATTTGTTAAACAAACAGGCATTGAACCCGAAGGCCGTCTCAATCCTTAGTTGATAAGAACATTAGACCTCGCCGTCAGGCATTTGTTAAACAAACAGGCATCGAACCCGTAGTTCGGCTCAACCGAAAGTTGAGAAGAATATTTGACCTCGCCGTCAGGCATCTGTTAAACAAACAAGCATCAAACCCAAAGGCCGTCTCAACCCTTAGTTGAGTAGAACATCTGACCTCGCCGTCAAACATCTGTTAAACAAACAGGTATCGAACCCGAAGGCCGGCTCAACTTGAAGTTGAGAGGAACATCAGACCCCCCCATCAAGCATTAGTTAAACAAACAGGCATCGAACCCGAAGGCCGGCACAATGCGAAGTTGAGAAAAACATCTGACCTCGCCGTCAGGCATCTGTTAAACAAACAGGCATCGAACCCGAAGGTCGGCTCAACCCGAAGTGGAGAAGAACATTTGACCTCGCCGTCAGGCATCTGTTAAACAAACAGGCATCAAAACCAAAGGCCATCTCAACCCTTAGTTGAGTAGAACATCTGACCTCGCCGTCAAACATCTGTTAAACAAACTGGTATCGAACCCGAATGCCGGCTCAACTTGAAGTTGAGAGGAACATCAGACCTCCCCATCAGGCATTAGTTAAACAAACAGGCATCGAACCCGAAAGCCGATACAATACGAAGTTGAGAAGAACATCTGACCTCGCCGTTAGGCATCTGTTAAACAAATAGGCATCGAACCCGAAGGTCGGCTTAACATGAAGTTGAGAGGAACATTTGACTTCACTGTCAAGCATCTGTTAAACAAACAGGCATCAAATACGATGGCCTACTCAACCCCATGTTGAGAAGAACATCTGACCTCACCGTCAGGCATCTGTTAAAAAAACAGGCATCAAAACCGAAGGGCGGCTCAACCCGAAGTTAAATAAGAATATTAGACCTCGCCGTCAGACATCTCTTAAACAAACAGGCATCGAACCCGAAGGCCGGCTCAACCCGAAGTTGAGAAGAACATTTGACCTCACCGTCAGGCATCTGTTAAACAAACAGGCATCGAACCCGAAGGCCGTCTCAATCCTTAGTTGATAGGAACATTAGACCTCACCGTCAGGCATCTGTTAAATAAACAGGCATCGAACCCGATGTTCGGCTCAACCCAAAGTTGAGAAGAATATTTGACCTTGCAGTCAGGCATCTGTAAAATAAACAAGCATCAAACCCAAAGGTCGTCTCAACCCTTAGTTGAGTAGAACATCTGACCCCGCCGTCAAACATCTGTTAAACAAACAGGTATCGAACCCTAAGGCCGGCTCAACTTGAAGTTGAGAGGAACATCAGACCTCCCCATCAGGCATTAGTTAAACAAACAGGCATCGAACCCGAAGGCCGACACAATACGAAGTTGAGAAAAACATCTGACCTCGCCGTCACGCATCTGTTAAACAAACAGGCATCGAACCCGAAGGTCGGCTCAACCCGAAGTTGAGAAGAACATTTGACCTCGCCGTCAAGCATCTGTTAAACAAAGAGGCATCGAACTTGAATGTCGTCTCAATCCTTAGTTGAGAAGAACATCTGACCTCGCTGTCAAATATCTGTTAAACAAACAGGCATTGAACCCGAAGACCGTCTCAATCCTTAGTTTAGAAGGACATCTGACCTCGCCGTCAAACATCTGTTAAACAAATAGGCATCAAACCTGAAGGCCGGCTAAACTTGAAGTTGAGAGGAGCATCTGTCCTCCCCATCAGGTATTAGTTACACAAACAGGCATCGAACCTGAACACCGACATAACACGAAGTTGAGAAGAACATATGACCTCGCTGTCAGGCATCATTTAAACAAACAGGCATCGAATTTGATGGCGGACTCAACCCGAAGTTGATAGGAACACCCGAGCTTGCTGTCAGGTATTAGTCTAACAAACAGGAATCGAACTCGAAGGCCGGCTCAACCTGAAGTTTAAAAGAACATCTGACCTAGCCTCCAGGCATCTGTTAAACAAAAAAGTGTGGAACCCGAAGGTCGGCTCAACCCGAAGTTGAGAAGAACAACTGACCTCGCTGTCAGGCATCTGTTAAACCAAGAGGCATCAAACCCGAAGGTCGTCTCAACCCTTAGTTGAGAAGAACATCTGACCTCGCCGTCAAACATCTATTAAACAAACAGGTATCGAACCCGAAGGTCGGCTCAACTTGAAGTTGAGAGGAACATCTAACCTCCCCATCAGGCATTAGTTAAACAAACAAGCATCAAACCCGAAGGCCGGCACAACACGAAGTTGAGAAGAACATCTGACCTCACCGTCAGGCATCTGTTAAACAAACAGGCATCGAATTCGAAGGTCGGCTCAACATGAAGTTGGGAGGAGCATTTAACTTCACCGTCAAGCATATGTTAAACAAACAGGCATCAAATACAAAGGCCGACTCAACCCCATGGCGAGAAGAACATCTGACCTCACCGTCAAGCATCTGTTAAACAAACAGGCATCAAAACCGAAGGGCGGCTCAACCCAAAGTTGATAAGAACATTAGACCTCGCCGTCAGGCATCTTTTAAACAAATAGGCATCCAACCTGAAGGCCGACTCAACCCGAAGTTGAGAAGAACATTTAACCTCGCCATCAGGCATCTGTTAAACAAACAAGCATCGATCCCGAAGGTCGTCTCAATCCTTAGTTAATAAGAACATTAGACCTCGCCGTCAGGCATCTGTTAAACAAACAGGCATCGAACCTGAAGGTCATCTCAACCCTTAGTTGAGTAGAACATCTGACCTCGCCATTAAACATCTGTTAAACAAACAGGTATCGAACTCGAATGCCGGCTCAACTTGAAGTTGAGAGGAACATCTGACCTCCCCATCAGGTATTAGTTAAACAAACAGGCATCGAACCCGAACGCCGATACAACACGAAGTTGAGAAGAACATCTGACCTCGCTGTCAGGCATCAGGTAAACAAACAGGAATTGATTTTGATGGCCGACTCAACCTGAAGTGGAGATGAACATTCGACCTCGCTGTTAGGCATTAGTCAAACAAACTGGAATCAAACCCGAAGGCCGGCCCAACCCGAAGTTTAAAAGAACATCTGACCTAGACGCCAAGCATCTGTTAAACAAAAAAGTGTGGAACCCGAAGGCCGACTCAACCCGAAGTTGAGAAGAACGTCTGACCTCGCCGTCAGGCATCTATTAAACAAACAGGCATCAAACCCGAAGGTCGTCTCAACCCTTAGTTGATAGGAACATTAGACCTCACCGTCAGGCATCTGTTAAATAAACAGGCATCGAACCCGATGTTCGGCTCAACCCAAAGTTGAGAAGAATATTTGACCTCACAGTCAGGCATCTGTAAATAAACAAGCATCAAACCCAAAGGCCGTCTCAACCCTTAGTTGAGTAGAACATCTGACCCCGCCGTCAAACATCTGTTAAACAAACAGGTATCGAACCCTAAGGCCGGCTCAACTTGAAGTTGAGAGGAACATCAGACCTCCCCATCAGGCATTAGTTAAACAAACAGGCATCGAACCCGAAGGCCGACACAATACGAAGTTGAGAAAAACATCTGACCTCGCCGTCAGGCATCTGTTAAACAAACAGGCATCGAACCCGAAGGTCGGCTCAACCCGAAGTTGAGAAGAACATTTGACCTCGCCGTCAAGCATCTGTTAAACAAAGAGGCATCGAACTTGAATGTCGTCTCAATCCTTAGTTGAGAAGAATATCTGACCTCGCTGTCAAATATCTGTTAAACAAACAGGCATTGAACCCGAAGGCCGTCTCAATCCTTAGTTTAGAAGGACATCTGACCTCGCCGTCAAACATCTGTTAAACAAATAGGCATCAAACCTGAAGGCCGGCTAAACTTGAAGTTGAGAGGAGCATCTGACCTCCCCATCAGGTATTAGTTAAACAAACAGGCATCGAACCTGAACATCGACATAACACGAAGTTGAGAAGAACATATGACCTCGCTGTCAGGCATCATTTAAACAAACAGGCATCGAATTTGATGGCCGAATCAACCCGAAGTTGATAGGAACATCCGAGCTTGCTGTCAGGTATTAGTCAAACAAACAGGAATCGAACTCGAAGGCCGGCTCAACCTGAAGTTTAAAAGAACATCTGACCTAGCCTCCAGGCATCTGTTAAACAAAAAAGTGTGGAACCCGAAGGCCGGCTCAACCCGAAGTTGAGAAGAACAACTGACCTCGCCGTCAGGCATCTGTTAAACAAAGAGGCATCAAACCCGAAGGTCGTCTCAACCCTTAGTTGAGAAGAACATCTGACCTCGCTGTCAAACATCTATTAAACAAACAGGTATCGAACCCGAAGGCCGGCTCAACTTGAAGTTGAGAGGAACATCTAACCTCCCCATCAGGCATTAGTTAAACAAACAACCATCAAACCCGAAGGCCGGCACAACACGAAGTTGAGAAGAACATCTGACCTCACCGTCAGGCATCTGTTAAACAAACAGGCATCGAATTCGAAGGTCGGCTCAACATGAAGTTGGGAGGAGCATTTAACTTCACTGTCAAGCATATGTTAAACAAACAGGCATCAAATACAAAGGCCAACTCAACCCCATGGCGAGAAGAACATCTGACCTCACCGTCAAGCATCTGTTAAACAAACAGGCATCAAAACCGAAGGGCGGCTCAACCCAAAGTTGATAAGACATTAGACCTCGCCGTCAGGCATCTTTTAAACAAATAGGCATCCAACCTGAAGGCCGACTCAACCCGAAGTTGAGAAGAACATTTAACCTCGCCATCAGGCATCTGTAAAACAAACAAGCATCGATCCCGAAGGTCGTCTCAATCCTTAGTTAATAAGAACATTAGACCTCGCCGTCAGGCATCTGTTAAACAAACAGGCATCGAACCCGAAGGTCATCTCAACCCTTAGTTGAGTAGAACATCTGACCTCGCCATCAAACATCTGTTAAACAAACAGGTATCGAACTCGAATGCCGGCTCAACTTGAAGTTGAGAGGAACATCTGACCTCCCCATCAGGTATTAGTTAAACAAACAAGCATCGAACCCGAACGCCGGTACAACACGAAGTTGAGAAGAACATCTGACCTCGCTGTCAGGCATCAGGTAAACAAACAGGAATTGATTTTGATGGCCGACTCAACCTGAAGTTGAGATGAACAACCGACCTCGCTGTTAGGCATTAGTCAAACAAACTGGAATCAAACCCGAAGGCCGGCCCAACCCTAAGTTTAAAAGAACATCTGACCTAGCCGCCAAGCATCTGTTAAACAAAAAAGTGTGGAACCCGAAGGCCGACTCAACCCGAAGTTGAGAAGAACGTCTGACCTCGCCGTCAGGCATCTGTTAAACAAACAGGCATCAAACCCGAAGGTCGTCTCAACCCTTAGTTGAGAAGAACATTTGACCAAGCCGTCAAACATCTATTAAACAAACAGGTATCGAACCCGAAGGCCGGTTCAACTTGAATTTGAGAGGAACATCTGACCTCCCCATCAGGCATTAGTTAAAAAAATAGGCATCAAACCCGAAGGCCGTCACAACACGAAGTTGAGAAAAACATCTAACATCATCGTCAGGCATCTGTTAAATAAACAGGCATCAAACCTGAAGGTCAGCTCAACATGAAGTTGAGAGGAAACTTTGCCTTTACTGTCAAGCATCTGTCAAACAAACAAGCATCAAATCCGAAGGTCGGCTCAACCCGAAGTTGAGAAGAACATCTGACCTCACCGTCAGCTCAATACGAATGTGATAAGAACATCTGACCTTGCTGTCAAGCATCTATTAAACAAACAGGCATCGAACCCGAAGGTCGGCTCAACATGAAGTTGAGAAGAACATTTGACTTCACTATAAAGCATTTGTTAAACAAACAGGCATCAAATACAAAGGCCGACTCAACCCCATGTTGAGAAGAACATCTGACCTCACCGTTAGGCATCTGTTAAACAAACAAGCATCAAAACCGAAGGGCGGCTCAACCCGAAGATGAGTAGAACATTAGACCTTGCCGTCAGGCATCTTTTAAACAAACAGGCATTGAACCCGAAGGTCGGCTCAACCCGAAGTTGAGAAGAACATTTGACCTCGCCGCCAGGCATCTGTTAAACAAACAGGCATCGAACCCGAACGCCGTCTAAATCCTTAGTTGAGAAGAACATCTGGCCTCGCCGTCAAACAAGTGTTAAGCAAACAGGCATAAAACCCGAAGGCCGGCTCAACTTGAAGTTGAGAGGAACATCTGACCTCCCCATCAGGTATTAGTTAAACAAACAGGCATCGAACCCGAACGCCGATACAACACGAAGTTGAGAAGAACATCTGACCTCGCCGTCAGGCATCTGTTAAACAAACATGCATCGAATTTGATGGCCGGCTTAACTCAAAGTTGAGAAGAACATCCGACCTTGCTGTCAAGCATCTGTTAAACAAACAGGCATCGAATCTGAAGGTCAGCTCAACATGAAGTTGAGAGGAATATTTGACTTCACTGTCAAGCATCTGTTAAACAAACAGGCATCAAATCCGCAGGTCGGCTCAACCCGAAGTTGAGAAGAACATCTGCCCTCACCGCCAGGCATCTGTTAAACAAACAGGCATCGAACCCGAAGGTCAGCTCAACATGAAGTTGAGAGGAACATTTGATTTCACTGTCAAGCATTTGTTAAACAAACAGGCATCAGATACGATGGCCGACTCAACCACATGTTGAGAAGAACATCTGACTTCATTGTCAGGCATCTATTAAACAAACACGCATAAAAACCAAAGGGCGGATCAACCCGAAGTTGATAAGAACATTAGACCTCGCGTCAGGCATCTTTTAAACAAATAGGCATCCAACCCGAAGGCCGGATCAACCCGAAGTTGAGAAAAACAATTAACCTCGCCGTCAGGCATTTGTTAACAAACAGGCATCGAACCCGAAGGCCGTCTCAATCCTTAGTTGATAAGAACATTAGACCTCGCCGTCAGGCATCTGTTAAAAAAACATGCATCGAACCCGAAGGTCGGCTCAACCTGAAGTTGAGAAGAACATTTGACTTCACTATAAAGCATCTGTTAAACAAACAGGCATCAAATACAAAGGCCGACTCAACCCCATGTTGAGAAGAACATCTGACCTCACCGTTAGGCATCTGTTAAACAAACAAGCATCAAAACCGAAGGGCGGCTCAACCCGAAGATGAGTAGAACATTAGACCTTGCCGTCAGGCATCTTTTAAACAAACAGGCATTGAACCCGAAGGTCGGCTCAACCCGAAGTTGAGAAGAACATTTGACCTCGCCGCCAGGCATCTGTTAAACAAACAGGCATCGAACCCGAACGCCGTCTAAATCCTTAGTTGAGAAGAACATCTGGCCTCGCCGTCAAACAAGTGTTAAGCAAACAGGCATAAAACCCGAAGGCCGGCTCAACTTGAAGTTGAGAGGAACATCTGACCTCCCCATCAGGTATTAGTTAAACAAACAGGCATCGAACCCGAACGCCGATACAACACGAAGTTGAGAAGAACATCTGACCTCGCCGTCAGGCATCTGTTAAACAAACATGCATCGAATTTGATGGCCGGCTTAACTCAAAGTTGAGAAGAACATCCGACCTTGCTGTCAAGCATCTGTTAAACAAACAGGCATCGAATCTGAAGGTCAGCTCAACATGAAGTTGAGAGGAATATTTGACTTCACTGTCAAGCATCTGTTAAACAAACAGGCATCAAATCCGCAGGTCGGCTCAACCTGAAGTTGAGAAGAACATCTGCCCTCACCGCCAGGCATCTGTTAAACAAACAGGCATCGAACCCGAAGGTCAGCTCAACATGAAGTTGAGAGGAACATTTGATTTCACTGTCAAGCATTTGTTAAACAAACAGGCATCAGATACGATGGCCGACTCAACCACATGTTGAGAAGAACATCTGACTTCATTGTCAGGCATCTATTAAACAAACACGCATAAAAACCAAAGGGCGGATCAACCCGAAGTTGATAAGAACATTAGACCTCGCGTCAGGCATCTTTTAAACAAATAGGCATCCAACCCGAAGGCCGGATCAACCCGAAGTTGAGAAAAACAATTAACCTCGCCGTCAGGCATTTGTTAACAAACAGGCATCGAACCCGAAGGCCGTCTCAATCCTTAGTTGATAAGAACATTAGACCTCGCCGTCAGGCATCTGTTAAAAAAACATGCATCGAACCCGAAGGTCGGCTCAACCTGAAGTTGAGAAGAACATTTGACCTCGCCGTCAGGCATCTGTTAAACAAACAGGCATCAAACCCAAAGCCCGTCTCAACCCTTAGTTAAGTAGAACATCTGACCTCGCCGTCAAACATCTATTAAACAAACAAGTATCGAACCTGAATGTCGGCTCAACTTGAAGTTGAGAGGAACATCAGACCTCCCCATCAGGCATTAGTTAAACAAACAGGCATCGAACCCGAAGGCCGGCACAATACGAAGTTGAGAAGAACATCTGACTTCGCCGTCAGGCATCGAACCCGAAGGTCGGATCAACCCGAAGTTGAGAAGAGAATTTGACCTCGCTGTCAGGCATCTGTTAAACAAAAAGGCATCGAACTCGAACACCGTCTCAATCCTTAGTTGAGTAGAACATCTGACCTCGCTGTCAAACATCTGCTAAATAAACAGGCATTGAACCCGAAGGCCGTCTCAATCCTTAGTTGAGAAGGACATCTGACCTCACCGTCAAACATCTGTTAATTAAACAGGCATCAAACCCGAAGGCCGGCTAAAATTGAAGTTGAGAGGAACATCTGACCTCCCCATCAGGTATTAGTTAAACAAACAGGCATCGAACCCGAACACCGACACAACACGAAGTTGAGAAGAACATCTAACCTTCCTGTCAAGCATCAGGTAAACAAACAGGCATCGAATTTGATGGCCGACTCAACCCGAAGTTGAGAAGAACATCTGACCTCACAATCAGGCATCTGTTAAACAAACAGGCATCGAACCCGAAGGGCGGCTAAATCCGATGTTGAGAAGATCATCTGACATCGCCGTCAAGCATATGTTAAAAAAAATAGGCATCGAACCCGAAGGTCGGCTCAACATGAAGTTGAGAGGAACATCTGACCACACTAATAAGCATCTGTTAAACAAAAAGGCATCAAATCCGATGGTCGGCTCAACCCAAAGTGGAGAAGAACATTTGACCTCGCCGTCAGGCATCTGTTAAACAAATAGGAATCAAAACTGAAGGGCGGCTCAACCCGAAGATGATAAGAACATTAGACCTCGCCGTCAGGCATCTTTTAAACAATCAGGCATCGAACCCGAAGGCCGGCTCAACCCGAAGTTGAGAAGAACATTTAACCTCGCTGTCAGGCATCTGTTAAACAAACAGGCATCGAACCCGAAGGCCGTCACAATCCTTAGTTGATAAGAACATTAGGTATCGCCGTCAAGCATCTGTTAAACAAACAGGCATCGAACCCGAAGGCCGGCTCAACCCGAAGTTGAGAAGAACATTTGACCTCGCCGTCAGGCATCTGTTAAACAAACAGGCATCAACCCGAAGGTCGTCTCAATCCTTAGTTGAGTAGAACATCTGACCTTGCCGTCAAACATCTGTTAAACAAACAGGCATCGAACCCGAAGGCTGGCTTAACTTGAAGTTGAGAGGAACATCTGACCTCCCCATCAGGCATTACTTAAACAAACAGGCATCGAACCCAAAGGCCGGCGCAACACGAAGTTGAGAAGAACATCTGACCTCGCTGTCAGCCATCTGTTAAACAAACAGGCATCGAATTTGATGGCCGACTCAACCCGAAGTTGAGAAGAACATCCGACCTCGCTGTCAGGCATTAGTTAAACAAACAGGAATCGAACCCGAAGGCCTGTTCAACCCGAAGTTGAGAAGAACATCTGACCTAGCCGCCAGGCATCTGTTAAACAAACAGGCATCTAACACAAAGGTCGGTTCAACCCGAAGTTGAGAAGAACATCTGACCTCGCCGTCAGGCATCTATTAAACAAACAGGCATCAAACCCGAAGGCCGTCTCAACCCTTAATTGAGAAGAACATCTGACCTCGTCGTCAAACATTTGTTAAACAAACAGGTATCGAACCTGAAGGTCGGCCGACTCAAGTTGAAGTTGAGAGGAACATCTGACCTCCCCATCAGGCATTAGTTAAACAAACAGGCATCGAACCCGAAGGCCGGCACAACACGAAGTTGAGAAGAACATCTGACCTCGCCGTGAGGCATCTGTTAAACAAACAGGAATCGAACCCGAAGGCCGTCTCAACACTAAGTAGAGAGGAACATCTGACCTCGCCGTCAGGCATTTGTTAAACAAACAGGCATCGAACCCGAAGTTCAGCTCAACATGAAGTTGAGAGGAACATTTGACTTCACTGTCAAGCATATGTTAAACAAACAGACATCAAATCCGAAGGCCGGCTCAACCCGAAGTTGAGAAGAACATCTAACCTCACTGTCAGGCATTGTTGCACCCCAAAATTTGACCAACATTAATTTACCCATCAAGTGTTTGAAGGTTGATACCGTTATCAGAAAGCTCAAGAGATCCTCAAAGGAATTGGTTGAAACCAAGGTTGTGTGCCTCACAACTTGAGAGTTGTGGGTGCTCCTCAGATGATTCTGAGACTATGAGGATAGACTTGAAGCTTTGAGAAATCTTAAGAGATGTCTTGAAAGCCATCATGAAGCCCAGAGAGGTCATTATGCAAGAATTCAGAAGATTAAGCCATGAATGGTAGAATTAGGGTTTGACTGGGTCAACCCTAGATCAACTGATGATTTGGAGAGGGTTGAGACCTAATCCAAGGGCCATGTGATCATGGAATGATGTATTGAGTACATTAAGGATGATTCCTAGACCAACTCATCATGATTGAAGAGTTTGAGAAGTTTTAAGCTAGGGTTTCTAAGGATTAATAGTGTAAAATCCCCTAGTTTGATCCCTATCTTCCAGGCAGTTTTAGCTCAAGATGTGGTTGTCATCTCATCTTCCCCACAACATGAATGTTGTAGAGCTTGTTCTTAGATTTAATTTGAGTGGTAGAAGTCCTTGATAGGATTTGCATAGCTCAAGTTATGGTTTTGACAAATTACAGGTCATCTGAGGTATGTGAATCTGGGTCCTTGAAAGTCACCCAGCTTGCAGACAACTTTTGCCCTAGTAGGATGATTCCTATGAACTCTTGGTCAACATTAATATTGAAGAGAATCTTCTTAGCTTTCTAGAGAGTACTATAAGTCCTTGATAGGATTTGTAGAACTCAAGTTATGGCTTTGACAAGCCAAGGGCATTTTGGTCATTTGGAAGTTATAGGTCATTTCAAGCACAAGGCCATATCTCCTACTTCCAAGCTTCAAATGGAAAAATCTTCAACATAAAACTTGCTTAGAATGATGTTTTAAGGCTATTAGAGTGGTCATGAGATGTTGAAAAGGCTCATATCAAAAAGTGATAAAAATGTCCTAAAAATGGGGTATAAGTTAATTCAAGTGAAATGGAAAATCATAAATCATAAGCTATAAGTCCAAACCATGTCATATGATAGGTCATTTTGACTCCAAATAACATTCTAAGAACAATGGTTCAGCCACAATTTTGATTTGAGGCTTGTATCATAGAGTTGCTTTGTAAAAGTCTTGCTTGCATAATGGGGTACCAAACCAAAACAAGGAAAAGCTTAATAAACAAGGTGTTTATGCGTTGTATCTTATCACATATCTTATGTAAGGAGATATTCAAGGCAGAATTGAAGGGTAGGTATGCAGGATCCCTTAGAAATTATACCATACCATGTGGTGAGAATTGAAATGCAAAATACCATATCATGAAAACTTCAAGTTCTTACTAGATGGTTCTAGGAGGTTCTAGACTTTTCTAAACCTCTCTATATATTGGATACAACTTGCATTGGTGAAAGGTTGGTGATAGTTGGTGTTACTTGGTGTAGAGAAGAGTGAGAGATATCAAAATTCCTCATTTGCAAATTGCATTGGATCTCTTGATTCTTCTCCATTTCAATCCATTTTTTCTCCACAAATCATCTCCATAAACATTTCTGATTGTGTTCATATTGATTTGCAACTCCATTGATGAAGAATTGAAGGAGTTCCAAGTGAAATTTCAAGGAAGCAAATTGCATTGGATCTTGAAGTACAAGTTCTCTACATCAAATCTTGTGCAAGCAGAGGAATATTCATCATCTAAGGACCATTCTTGAGGAGTTACAAGGCTTGGATTGAAGATTTTCACCACCTACCATTACAAGAAGCAAGGTATGCAAAATCATTCTTACACCCTATTCTAGGCATGGCTAGGGTTAATTATTAGTGTAAATCTTATAGAGACAATTAGGTGGTTCATTTTGATGAGTTTAAGACCAATTGGAGAAGTTTCATTAATGGTGGTCAATTCTTGGATGAGCTGGAACGTGTGATTTAGTGAGCTTTAATGCAAGGTTATTAGAGGATTTTAATCAGTGTAACATAAGGATCATTTTTGTGTAAAGAATCATGAGTTTGGTTGAGGTTGAAAACTGATGAAATTTTGAGTTCATGAGGTTATACCGTTCGGGTTCTCTGATGGAGAGTGTTTTAATGGAAACCAATGCCACAGTTGTATTCTACGTGAAATTATAGTCAAGTTTGGTTCTTATATCGTGTAATTTGGTTGAGAAACGAAGGCACACGTGGGGCTGGAAGTCTGGTGCATGGGAGGTGCTTCAATGGTGTTGCAGAAACCCTAATCAATCCAAGGAAGAAGACGAAGTTATCGCCGTCGGATGAGCGTATGACTGGTTGACTTGAAAACGATCCTACGGCTGAGATTCGAACGCGAATTGGAGGGAAATCAGAAGCCATGTGAAACGCGGCGTTTCACTTAAAGCCAAGTCTGGGCTTTGAGTTCAATTTCTATACCCACCCCCTTTAGGCCCAAATTCCAATTTTGTACTATGCTTCCATGCTATTCGCACCGCCAATTTTCCTTTTTCTTTTTGTTTTTTCATTGTTTTTTCTGATTTACAATGGGCCATAGCGTTTTCTATCCAGACCCCACCTTCTGAGGCCCATCCATTTAATAACTGAATATTATTACTTTGTGCACCCCATGCATCATTTTCATATTATATTTTACTCCAAATTTTATTTTACTTTAAAAATTCATATAAAATAGAAAAAATAATATTTTTTAATGGGATTTTTTTTCCCACTTTCCATTTTCTGTCTAGAAAAATATAAAATCATAAAATTTCCATTTTATTTCATTTTTATATTTTTTGCATATTTTTACTTTTAATTGCTTTTTAATGCTCTTATGTTGATACCATGATTTGTGGAATTTAGTTAGGGTAGTTCCCTTTAGATTTTTAGGTCAATCTTTTTAGGGTAGTTAGATGTATATTTTAGGTTCCCCCTAGATTAATTCCATATTTTTGTGATAATTTTTAGGATAGTTTTGATTAGGTAATTCTAGGTAGTGTAGAATTAGGTTAAAACTTCAACATAGGTCCATAACAACTTTAGATTTTGGGTTTTTAGGACAATTTAGATTATGGGGCATATATGGGTATTAAGGGTAGGTATGCAGGATCCCTTAGAAATTCTATTAGGATTTAATATAATAGTATGCTATTTTTGGTTGATTTTTATATTGAATGATTGTTTGTGTTGCCTTTAGGGCATGTTTGTTTTAGTTTGCTTTGCTTTGGAGTTTTCCTTTGGCTTGAGGAGCTTGGTATCTCATTGTGGAGCATTGTGGAGCATGGTTGAATACTTGAAGAGGCATGGAGGAGCTTGAGAGCTTGTTCTTTCTTCTTTTTGTTTTGTTTTAGGGTTAGGATTAGGAAGAGCTCAGATGTAGATAATTTCTTTCTTAAACATGGATGGTATCATTCACCTCCATTCTTCCCTATGATTCAAAGTCCTTCCATGGTATAAACCTCTCTCCTTTGGAGGGATAAGTGCTATACCTAGGAGGTAGAACTTTTGAGGGAACCATTCCTTTGATGTTGAACCCTTATAGGTCACCTTTGGTGATCAAATAAGCAGTTCAATATCCCCCAGCTTATTCAGTAAGTGATTTTCTCTGGTTTGATTGTCTTGAGAGATGCAGAGCCTGAGCATGAAGATGAAGACTTCATTGAGGAGTATTGAAGAGGATGAATCCCTGAATAGTGCCATTCCAGCTGAAGCCGAAGAGCATGAAGATCAAGTTGATACTTGAAGATCCCTGAAGATTAGGTGAAGCCTGAAGGTGGAGCTGATCAAAGAAGCTGAAGCTTAAGGGAGAAGATGAGTTGAAACTCATGTTGTAGGGTTGAAACCTGGAAGAGCAAACTGGTGTTTGTCAAGAATATCTGAAGTCTGAAGACTGAGTTGCTGCTGGAGGAGCTGAGGCTTTCTTCTGTTTTCTTTTCTGTATTGTGTGTTTGCTTGGTTTGTCTGTTGCATTAGATTAAGTTCATCTAGAATAGGTAGAATCTAGGAGCATGTTTGCATTAGAGGTTGAGTTGCTCCCTCTGCTTGTATTGTTACTGCGTGGCTTTGCTTGCGGGTATTCGGTAGAGCCCAGCTCCCTTGCCCATGTGGTTTGTTGGCCTGATGGCATTTTATTTTATTTCTTTTATCTGTATGATTGCAGTTTACCGTTTATTGCTTGATAGCATGTTGTTTATATTTCAGTATGATTACTGTCATTTCATGACTGGATTGAGGTTTCGATGAGCTTGTGGAGGCTGAATCCCCACACACATTTCCTCCCTCACTTGCATTGCATGCATTTTACTGTTAAGCTGATGCTTTGTCTGTTTTGGTGTATCATTGACATGATCCCTTAGGACTCTCATTTCCTTTGATAAGGATTTGATGATAGAATTTTAGGTTGAAACCTATGCATGACAACATCTAGGAGTTCCCTGTTCAAACCTCAACCATAGGATGAATCCATGGCATGATAACAGTAGGACTTGATAGTCTCCCTCCTAGTTGGGCCTGTTCTCTTCTCATCTCAAAACAGTTTAAGATACAATAATCATGAATGATTTCTTTCGTACGTTACGAGCCTTAAGCTATCTGAGAAAGGATTGTGGGAGAGTTTCTTTTCCACAGTCTGGATGTTTAGTATGGTACCCTTTGGGTGACATGCGACGCATTCACTCTCAGGTCATAATCTCTAGTGCGGTTGAAATCGCGAACACAATAAAAAACACTTCTTTCATAAAAGACACGAAATAAACCGTAGTTTCCCGAACTACGTGAGCTCTGATCTCTCATGGATGCTGAGCCTGATCTGGCTAGTTTAGCTTCTTCACTTTATTTGGACGCCTCTGAGTTAGTGTTGACTAGTTGGAACAAGGTTCCTGGGTTCTCTTTGCAGTTTCTGGTAGTTAAGGCTCAGCAGTGTGCTAAGGATGGATGTTGGGACGCGTTCAATGCCATCCTCGCTTTATGCATATATGGCATTATCCTGTTCCCCAACATGCCCGATTTCGTAGACTTTGATGCATTTCACATCTTCGCTTCAGGGAATCCAATCCCTACCCTGATCGGAGATGTCTATCACTCAGTCCACTACAAGAATGAGAACCGGAGAGGGAAGAATGTCTCATGTTGCGTATCCTTGCTGTACAAATGGCTTAATAGCCATCTGCCCAAGAGGGGCCCTTTTGTCTTGTCTGCTGCCACAGCTGAGTGGCCTGAGCGTCTGATGAGTTTATCTGCAGAAGATATTGATTGGTTCGACAGAGACAGGTTAGGTACTGAGGTAATCTTCAGTTGCAGCGGGTTTCCAAATGTACCTCTGATAGGTAGGAAGGGTTGCATAAACTACAATCCGTCGTTGTTGGTTCGACAATTCGCATATGCTTTGAGGACTCCGCCAAAGGAGGAAGAGGTACAGGAATCTCTGTACCTCACTAGTACTCTAGAAGGGGATTTGTTGTCCAAGCTTCAGCGTGCGTGGAACAATATCAGTAAGTGAGGAAAGCCTTTGTTGGGAAAGAGCAACAGTCAAGCCTACCCTCCGTATACAGCTTGGATCAGGGCCAGGGCTAATGCTATAGGGATGCCATTTCCTCGGGCCAAGCCAGAAAGCTCTCTAGCAGTCGAAGAGCCTACTACTGTGCCCATTCATTAGCATAACCAGGTATTAGCTGAGCCGGATGAATTGAAGCGGGCGAACGCAGAACTGGAGAAGGAGTTAGCTCAGCTTCAAAGCGAAAGGAACGAGGCCGTGCATGCTTTCAAAAAGCAAACAAAGTTAGTGAACCAACTGGGTACAGACCTGACGAAGCAGATTGTCGATCGGGAACGCATGGGTCAAGACTTCAGGGCTGTCAACGACGTATTAGCTACGAAGAAGTAGCATTTGGACGAGGCATATCGGAGGATATCCAAGTTCAACCAGCACTGGAAGGCTTCCCTGGCCACCAGGAAAGAGCGGGAGGATAAGCTGATGCTGCGGATCTCCAAGCTGGAAGCCGAGGTGAAGGACAGCGAGCAGAGGTTTGATGAAGAAACCTCCCGCAGGTACGCCGCCGAAGGCCAACTCAATAAAGCTCTTGCTAACCTGAAGGAGCACAAGCTGATGTTTGAGTCAAAAAAGCAGAAACTGGAAGATTGCTTCGGCGAAGGAGCATGGGAATGTTCAGTTCAGGGACTTCAGTATACCATTGTGCAGAGGGAACTACTCGTCGAGGGGTTGCTCACTTTGCCAGATCATCCAAAGACGAAGGAGTTATTAGCAGAGTATCGCGCCCGTGGCCGTACTTGACTAGTTGTATTCCTTTTGTTTTGATCTTTGTTGTATGCTGACCATCACCAGACTTGTTGGCTGAGGTCACGCTGTTGATTTGTCTTGTACTTGCTGATGCTATGTACTGCCTTGATAGGCCTTTCCTTATATATATATATATATATGAGATTGATGTTTCCATGATTGGGCTCGGACTTCTTCTTATTATTATTATTATTACCAGCACTGGCACTAAGGCACTAGGATCGGGGGAAATCTCCCAAGCACACAGACACACGCATGCATCTGCATGAAGCATTTGCATGGTGCACATTTTGTTGTTTTTCCTAACCTTTAGTGTTTGCAGGTTTTTCAGGTTCACAGGTCTCAGGCTGTTTCCGGGGATTCCAGGATTGATCAGAGACTCATTCACCGTTATTCAACTCGAGCTAATCAGACAAGGATCATGGATTAGGTGCAGACAGATGTTCAAGAGCTCCGTGAGCGGATGGATCGCTTTATGGAACTGATGCAGGTATTCGCTAATGGTCAGGACCAACTCCGAACTTTGGTTCACCCTTTGATCTCCAGGGTTGATAGTAATGGCATACTTCATGGCGGGGTTGTGCCTACTCCTCCACCAGTTGATACTCCGCAGAATGGTGTTCCTGTTCTCGGGGGCAACGTCAGTGCTAATGGAAATGTGATGGCCAACATCAGACTCAATGCGACGGGCGTCGGCAATGGTAGTCTGGGAGCTAATGTCAACATCGGGCCGGTCAACGACAACGCTGGCATCGGGAATCTATTGGTGCCTCAACCGTGGCTTGAGGATCATCAGGATGATGTGTTTTCTCAAAGAGGTGTGGAAGCGGAGCTGAATGCTGAAGCGCGGCTCAGATTCAAAGCACTTGAAGATAAAATGAGAGACATTGAAAATCAGAATGCTTTGGGCGTTGATATGTCCAAGCTGGGGTTAATTGCTGATTTCAAGGTACCTCCTAAGTTCAAGGTGCCTGTCTTTGAGAAGTATAAGGGTACTACTTGCCCTCGTGTCCACCTGCGATCGTATTATAGAAAGATGTCTGCCTATTCCGAGGATGAGAAGTTGCTGATGCACTTCTTCCAAGATAGTCTTTCTGGGCCATCCCTCGAGTGGTACATGGGCTTGGAGCCCACTACCGTGCGCACATGGAAGGATCTCGCTGAAGCGTTTGTCCTCCATTATCAGTACAATAACGACTTGGCCCCGAACCGAGTTCAACTCCAGAACCTTTCGCAGAGAAATAATGAAGGCTTTAAGGAGTACGCCCAGCGGTGGCGTGAGTTGGCTGCTCGGGTTCAACCGCCGATGGTTGAGCGCGAGCTCATGCAGATGTTTGTAGCTACCCTCCCGGGAATGTACTATGAAAAGTTAGTCAGCGGTATGTCTGGGACGTTCTCAGCCCTCATTACCATGGGCGAGCACGTCGAGAATGGTATCAAGATCGGGAAAATTCAAGGTGAGTCATCCTCAGCTGGAGGAGGTGGAAAGAAACCTTATGTTGGTAAACGTGAGAAGGAGATGCGAGCGCTATGACCAACGCTCGGAGAAAGGGCAAGGGCCCTCAGCAGTAGATAGCCAGTATAAATATCCCAGTAGCTCCGCAGCAGCAGCAACAGAATCAACAGGGATATAGAAAGTACCAGAATCGGGCACCTTTGACAAACCGTCACTTCGAAGCACCGCCTATGTCGTACGCGCAACTCTTGCAGACTTTGCTTCAGCTTCAGTTGGTTCAGAAAATGACGATGGCTCCCTTGTCAGGGGCACCTCCACCAGGGTACGACGCAAATGCCACTTGCGATTTCCATACTGGGGCACCAGGCCATACAATCGAGAACTGCAAAGCCTTTAAGCACAAGGTGCAGGACCTGGTAGATGCCAAGATTATCAACTTCTCCAACAATGTGCCCAATGTCACAAAAAATCCTATGCCTAATCATAGGGGAGGCGGGGTGAACGCCATTATCGAAGGAGAGAGCGCGGATCTGTTGACTAATGTCAAAGACTTAAAGACGCCGCTTAGTTTCGTCAAAGCTAAGTTGTTGAAGAAAGGGTTCTTTCCAGGATGCGGAGAGTTATGCATAGACTGTGCTACACATTATGATGGGTGTGATTAGTTGGTTGAAGGAATCCAAAGTCTGATGACTGAGGGTATTTTGCAGTTCAGCCGGAGGGCTGAAACTGTATCAGGAGAGGTCGTGTTGAAGCAGGCCGATGAGTCGCCACCATCACCATTCCTCGCCAACCAATAACTATTTTTGCGTCCAGACCGCCTACAATCACTATTACCAAAGCTGGGCCGATCCCATTCAAGAGCACTAACGCTGTTCCGTGGCATTACGGCGTTGAAGTCTATTGCAACGGTCAGAGGTTAGAGTTGGAGCCGTATGGGTCGACTATAGAGAATCTCGCAGGTATCAGTGGTATTACTCGAAGCGGTAGAGTATTTGCACCGCCAGAGGTTGTGGCAGAGAAAGCGGTCAGAGCTGATGCGGCTGATAAGGGTAAAAGCAAAGTTGCCGAAGAGGCCCCGTGTGGGGCAGAGAAGGATTTGCTTGTCAAAGATGCCGAGGAGTTTATGCAGTTAATCAAGAAGAGCGACTACAAGATTGTAGACCATCTCCATCAGACGCCGTCGAAGATTTCTATTCTCAACTTGTTGCTGTGTTCTGAAGCGCACCGCAACGCATTACTGAAGGTATTGAACGCTGCCTACGTACCGCAAGAGATATCCGTGAATCAGCTAGAAGAGGTGGTAGCCCATGTTAATGCTGGCAATGGGCTAGGTTTCACAGATTTAGAGCTGACTCCTAAAGGGAGAGATCACAACAGCGCCTTGCACATCTCGATAGAGTGCAGGGGCACAATCATGTCGCATGTCCTGGTGGACACGGGTTCATTGCTTAATGTGCTTCCGAAGAAGGCATTAATGAAGTTGGACACTCGTGGATTGCTTTGCACGCCCAATGATCTGGTGGTGAAAGCATTTGACGGAACTAAGCGCCACGTTTTCGGGGAGTTGACCCTGCCGATTCAAGTTGGTCCGGAAACGTTCGACACGGTCTTTTATATCATGGACATCATGCCTGCCTACAGTTGCCTCTTAGGTCGGCCATGGATCCATGCTGCTGGTGCTGTGACCTCCACGCTGCACCAAAAGCTCAAATATGCGGTCGGGGGAAGCATAGTAACCGTGTGTGGTAAGGAGGACATAATGGTGAGCCATTTGTCATCCTTTAAGCATGTTGAAATTGATGGCGAAATCCATGAAACTCTCTGCCAAGCATTTGAAGCCGTCAAAGTGAAAGAAGTCGCTCCTGTCGTCACAGAGAAGCCAAAGATGAATCTCTCCTCATTCAAAGAAGATCGGGCCGTCGTCGAAGCCGGTTCTACCCCAGGCTGGGGGCATATTTTGGAGATACCGATCAAGCAGGATAAGTTTGGATTGGGGTATTCTCCTGAAGCTGAAGCTTCTTCTTCTTCGTCTAGCGGTTCGTCTCGTGGTAAGGGGCCGATCCTATTTACCAGTGGCGGAGTGATCTTCGATAGCATCAACTCGGCGTCTGAGGACAGCGGGGATAGCAATTGTGATCTTGACTCTTGGATTCAGCCAAGCAAGCCCGGCGAGCGCCTCAACAATTGGACCATCAAGGATATTATCCAGCTGACAAGTGAAGAGTAATAATTTACTTTTTGCAATCATTGTACAACCCTATGTCCTACCCGGGGCATAGCGGTTTTATTGTCAGGGCCTTGTTGGATTATGTACATGCATTTTGTTAATAAATCAAAGGTGTTTTCTTCGTGTGCAAATATTGTGTTCTCTGTTATTCCTGTTTTAAACTTGTTTTGAAAAACAGTAAAATGGCAACGGGGTTTGTGCTAACCTGCATATTCTTGTTTTAAACTTAACCCTTGTTATTGCAGGATCCACATAACAGACGACATCGACTCTGGACCCTCTACGGCTCACTACGACTTCGATTGCCCGATCTATCAAGCCGAGGAAGAGATTGATGAAGACGAAGACCTTCTGGAAGAGTTGGCCCGCTTGTTGAAACAAGAGGAAAGGGTTATTCTGCCTCACGAGGAGGACATTGAGATCGTAAATCTGGGTTCTGAAGAGCTCGTCAGAAATGTCAGAGTAGGGGCTGCGCTGCAGAGTGATGTCAAGCAGAGATTGGTCAAGATGCTTCGAGAGTATAGTGACGTCTTTGCTTGGTCATACGAAGATATGCCCGGACTTGACACGAACATCGTGGTCCACCGCTTGCCGTTGCGAGAAGATTTCCCTCCCGTTAAGCAGAAGCTTAGGAGGACGAGACCAGATATGGCTGTTAAAATCAAAGAAGAAGTCCAGAAGCAGTTGGACGCAGGATTTTTAGCCGTCACCACTTACCCTCCGTGGGTCGCCAACATAGTTCCTGTACCGAAGAAGGACAGTAAGGTACGTATGTGCGTCGATTATCGGGATTTGAATAGGGCGAGCCCTAAAGATGATTTCCCGTTGCCTCATATCGATGTGTTGGTCGACAATACAGCCCAGTTCTCCGTGTTTTCGTTCATGGATGGCTTCTCCGGTTACAATCAGATCAAAATGGCGCCGGAGGACATGGAGAAAACGACGTTTATCACCCCCTGGGGAACATTCTGCTATAAGGTAATGCCCTTCGGTCTGAAGAACGCAGGGACCACTTACTAGCGAGCAATGGTGACTTTGTTTCATGATATGATTCATCATGAGATCGAGGTCTATGTTGATGACATGATTGCGAAGTCCCAAACGGAGGAAGAGCATCTGGTCAACTTATTGAAACTTTTTGAGAGGCTTAGGAAGTTCAGGCTGAGACTGAATCCTAACAAGTGCACTTTCGGAGTGCGGTCCGGAAAGTTGCTGGGGTTCATCGTTAGTGAACGAGGTATCGAGGTTGATCCTGCAAAAATAAAAGCCATTCATGAAATGCCAGCGCCGAAAACAGAAAAAGAAGTTCGTGGTTTCTTGGGCCGAATAAACTACATTACAAGGTTTATCTCTCAGCTCACGGCCACTTGTGAACCGATGTTCAAGCTTTTAAAGAAAAATCAGGCGATTACTTGGAATGAGGATTGCCAGAAGGCATTCGATAAGATAAAGCAGTATCTTCAAGAACCTCCAATCTTGATACCCCCAGTGGCTGGACGGCCATTAATCATGTACCTGACGGTTCTGGAGAATAGTATGGGGTGTGTTCTCGGCCAGCACGACGAGACGGGCAGAAATGAGCATGCCATTTACTACCTGAGTAAAAAGTTCACTGAGTGTGAATCTCGATACTCGATGCTGGAGAAGACGTGTTGTGCACTAGCTTGGGCTGCCAAACGTCTACGACAGTACATGCTCAATCACACAACTATGCTAATTTCGAAGATGGATCCGATCAAGTACGTCTTCGAGAAGCAGGCTCTTTCAGGCAGGATTGCCAGATGGCAAATGGTGTTAACGGAATATGATATTCAGTACGTGTCCCAGAAGGCCATCAAGGGAAGCGTATTGTCTGATTACCTTGTCGAACAGCCGATCGAGGACTACCAGCCGATGAAGTTTGAATTCCCTGACGAAGATATTATGTTTCTCAAAGCAAAGGATTGCGATGAGCCGTTGCCCGACGAGGGGCCAGATAGGAAATCTCAGTGGAAGTTGATATTCGATGGAGCGGTTAATTTCTATGGAAGTGGCATCGGGGCTATCATCACGACTCCCCACGGATCCCACATCCCGTTTACTGCGAGACTGACGTTTCCAGTTACCAACAATGAGGCGGAGTACGAAGCGTGCATTATGGGTCTAGAAGAGGCGATTGATTTGAGAATCAAGAATCTAGACGTATATGGTGACTCAACGCTTGTGATCAACCAAATTAAAGGGGAGTGGGAGACTCGTCAAGAGAATTTGGTATCGTACATGAATTATGCCAGGAGGCTACTTCCGTTCTTCAATCGAGTGGAACTTCATCATGTATCCAGAGTTGAAAATTAGATGGTTGATGCCTTAGCCACGTTGGCTTCAATGTATAAAGTCAATTTTTGGAATGAGGCTCCAAGAATTATGCTTTCACGTCTTGATAGACCGACATTTGTCTTTGCAATCGAGGATGCCGCCGACGGCGAGCCATGGTTCCACGACATCCAGACTTTCCTTATGACTAAGGAGTATCCTGCGAGTGCGTCAACCCAGGATAAGAAGACTCTACGGAGGCTGTCTGGAAACTTTTATCTCAATCTTGATGGAGTGTTGTATAAGAGAAACCACGATCTCGTGCTACTCAGATGTGTAGATGAGAAAGAGGCGAGTATGCTCATGGAAGAAGTCCATGAGGGCACATTTGGTACGCACGCCGGTGGGCACGCTATGACAAGAAAGATCCTGAGAGCAGGATACTACTGGCTGACAATGGAGTCGGATTGCTTTAGATTCGCGAAGAGATGTCATAAATGCCAGATTTATGCCGATAAAGTTCATGTGCCGCCGTGCCCGTTGAATGTCATATCCTCCCCTTGGCCGTTCTCCATGTGGGGTATCGACATGATAGGCAAGATCGAGCCTACTGCATCCAATGGTCATCGCTTCATTCTGGTAGCTATCGACTACTTCACCAAGTGGGTGGAGGCAGCCTCGTATGCTAATGTGACCAAGCAGATAGTGGCTAAATTCATAAAGAGGGACATCATCTATCGTTACGAAGTTCCCGAGCGGATCATTACTGATAATGGTTCTAATTTGAATAACAAGATGATGAAGGAGCTGTGCCAGAGCTTCAAGATTGAACACCACAACTCATCTCCTTACCGGCCGAAGATGAATGGCGCCGTTGAAGCCGCCAATAAGAACATAAAGAATATTGTTCAGAAGATGGTTGTGACATACAAAGATTGGCACGAGATGTTGCCATTCGCATTGCACGGTTATCGTACAACGGTACGCACGTCGACCGGGGCAACTCATTTCTCCTTGGTGTACGGTATGGAAGCAGTCCTGCCGTTAGAAGTGGAGATCCATTCTTTGCGAGTTTTGGTTGATCTGAAACTCGACGAGGCAGAATGGATTACGAATCGCTTGAACGAACTCAGCCTGATGGACGAGAAGAGGTTAGCATCGATTGCATTTGGTTGTCTGTACCAAAGCCGAATGAAGAAAGCTTATGATAAGAAGGTGCGTCCTAGAAGCTTTCAGACGGGTGATCTCGTCCTGAAGAAGATTCTTCCGCCACACTCCGATCACCAGGGCAAGTGGACTCCGAATTACGAAGGTCCGTACATCGTCAGCAAGGTCTTCTCGGGAGGAGCTTTGTTGTTATCCACGATGGATGGTGAAGATTTTGCATCCCCGGTGAACGCGGACGCAGTTAAAAAATACTTTGCTTGAAAGCGACCCGCTGGACAAAAAAGAAAGAGTCCAGGCAAAAAAGGGGCATCTCGGCGAACCAAAAACAGAATAAAAGGTTCGGGCAAAAAATTAGGGATATATTGAAAAAATGTACACCCGCGAAGTCGAAAACCTACACTGGGCGGCTTCGGCAAAAAAGGGTATCCCGGTGAACTGAAAACCCGTAAAGGGCGGTTCACGAAAAAGTTAGGGATTTGAATAAGCAAATGACTGTGTTCCACGTATGGACTTTCATTGTTTAGTGGTTTGGAGGACCTGAGGGCCGTTTATCCGAATCAATCTCTTCCGAAGCTGAAGCGTCGGAGAAGTATCGAAGTCGAGTGGGTCTTAGAGGGATCGACTCATGGTGTTCGTCTACGCCTCGTTGCCGACATTTGTATATACTGATGTATATTTATGTTTTATTTTTGCGCGGCTTCCTCATTCCAGGAGCTTGCCTCTGTTGTAAAACATTTTTACCCATTCAGGGGTTCGTTATCAATAAAATGCGTACTATTCAGCAATTTTGTTTGCCTGTTTAGCATTTATCTATTTTGTTTGCGAATGAGAACGCCGATGTTTTTGATAAAATGCGCATACATAAACTTACTGGCCTAGGCCGCCGATTGTTGAAACAATTAATTGCTTGAATGTTGTCACGAGATAATAACCTTGATAGGTCCCTTTGAGTAGGGTATCTTGTCTTTTTGTTTGTGTTGTTACAGGTGTAGCATATTCCAGACAAGGCGCCGTGCGCATCCCCGAAGCAGGACGATTCCTCTTTCTCCAGCAGAGTTCAGTAGCCTCTCCCAGCAGAGTCTGAGCGCAAGACCGTGAGCATTGATATGTCTCCCCAGGCAGAGATGATTCTCTTCCCCAAGCAGACGCATCCTGAAGGAACGTCACCTCCTCAGCTGAGTCATGCGCCGAAGCATGATTTCTTTCCCCAACACCGGGTCACAAGTGCAGGTTTTGTAGGAAATTGTTCGTACGCCGAAGTATGCAGCAACTGATGGTGCTAGACTAAAGTCCCCAGCGGAATTGAAATTCCCCACCAGAGTTGTACTCTCTCCCGAAGTCGGATGATTCCCTCTTCCCCAGTAGAGTGTTGGAACAGCCGATGCTGTGCTTTCCCCTGCAGAGTTGTATTCTCTCCCCCGAAGTCGGATGATTCCTTCTTCCCCAGCGGAATTGAGATTCCTCATCAGAGTCGGACCCTCCAGTGAAGTAAAATGATTTTTCTCTCCCTGGCTGAGTTCGCAAACCCCCAAGAGAGCCGAATCCTTGGAAGCAGTTGGGCCCATGAGTGGTTTTCCCTAGCAGAGCGTTGAACAGATGATGTTGTATTCCCCCAGAGTCGTACTCTCTCCAGCGAAGCAGAATGATTTCTCCTTCCCCATCCGAGTTTGCAGATCTCCAAGAGAGCCGAATCCTTGGAAGTTGATCAGACCATGATTGGTTTCCCCCAGTGGAGTGTTAAGCAGCTGAAGTTGTTTCCCCACAGATTTTATCCCCAGAAGAGTAGCCGAGGCGGCCACGCATTTTATTCCCGCGATTGACATCGTTTTCCCTCAGCAGGTCCGGGTTCTCGTAGAGCTTCGTTCCCCTGCAGTAATCAACTAAAGTTGTTTCCCCTGCAGCAGTCAGCTGAAGATCATTTCCCCAGACGGAGTCCAATTGATATTGGCGTGACCATGTTCTCCTCAGCAGGATGATTCCTCTATCTGAGTAGTTCTTTCTCCTTGATAGGAGGATTCCCCCTTCAGCATTTATTTTGCTGACGGGATAGTATCATTGTGCATGATTGCATAGCATTTATCATAAACGCATAGCATTTCCACCATGTGGAACATGGCGCCGAAGCATATGCATAATAAACATGATCTAGGTTGTTGTCGTTCTTGTTTTGCAGGTGTTCCGCCGAAGGATCAGGAGCTCAGGATGATTCCTGACATTCTCCCCAACGAAGTCGCGCGCTCAAAATGATTTTTGAGATCCCCAGTGAATTCTTTAGTTCAGGATGATTCTTGAATTCCTCAACAGGGTCGTTTGCTTAAGATGATTCTTAAGACCTCAGTGCAGTCTCCAGAGTTGGGTGCTCAATTTGATACTTAGAGTCCCCAGCTAAGATCGCCCAAGATGATTCCTAAAGCCCCAAGAGAGCCGAACCCTTGGAGGCTTCTCAAGCCATGATTGGTTTGTCCCCGGCAAGAGTTGTCCAGGATGATTCCTGGAATCCCCAACAGAGTGTTCGTTCAGGACGATTCCTGAAATCTCCAGAATGGTTATCAGTTCAAGATGATTCTTGAGGCCCCCGATGGAGTTATTTGTTCAAGACAATTCTTGAAGTCCTCAGCAGAGTTGATTCGTCCAAAATGATTTCTGGACCCCCGGGAGTGGAGTTGCTTGATAGTTCTCCAGGTTCCCCAGCGGCGAAGCGTCCTCCCCAGTAGGTTTCCGACGGCGAAGTTGAAACCTCCCTTAAAGACTCCATGATTGAAGTCTGACCGTATTAATGAAGCGGTTTTCTCAGTTTCTCTGAATGCCTGATGGTATGATCGACTAGGATTTACCGGTTACCGTGTGACTAATTCCCCAATGAATTTTCTCCACTTTGACGGCGAGGTCAGATTATGTGTGTTTCCAGCGGCGATGTTGGATGATTATCTTGACGGCGAGGTCAGATTATGTTTGTTTCCAGCGGCGATGTTGGCTGATTATCTTGACGGCGAGGTCAGATTATGTTTGTTTCCAGCGACGATGTTGGATGTCTTGACGGCGAGGTCGAATTATGTTTGTTTCCAGCGGCGATGTTGGATGTCTTGACGGCGAGGTCGGATTATGTTTGTTTCCAGTGGCGATGTTGGATGTTTTGACGGCGAGGTCAGATTATGTTTGTTTCCAGCGGCGATGTTGGATGTTTTTGACGGCGAGGTCAGATGACGTTTTGTTCTTGGCGGCGATGTCAAGTTGATCTAGTTCTCCAGCGGCGATGTTGGATATTTGTTTGCTTATGACGGTGATGTCAGATTCAGCTCCCCAGCGGCGATGTTGGATGTTTGTCTTGACGGCGAGGTCAGATTTTGCTTGTTTCCCAGATTATGCTAGTTTTCCAGCGGCGATGTTGGATGTTTGTTTGACGGCAATGTCGAATGTCTCTCAGAGTTATGTTTGTTTATGACGGCGATGTCAGATTTAGTTCTCCAGCGGCGATGTTGGGTATTTTGGTTGATCGACGGCGAAGTCAGATTCTTCAGTTCTCCAGCGGCGATGTTGGGTGTTTTGGTTGATCGACGGCGAAGTCAGGTTCTTTAGTTCTCCGACGGCGATGTTGGGTGTTTGTTTTTGGAGGCGATGTCAGTTGATTTAGTTCTCCAACAGCGATGTTGGGTGTTTCTCAGAGTTTTGTCTGTTTCTGACGGCGATGTCAGGTGATTTAGTCTTCCAGCGGCGATGTTGGGTGTTGTGGTTGTCTGATGACAATGTCAAAAGAATTTGATGTGGATAACTGACGGCGATGTCAGACCAGTATTTCTCCAGCTAGTTGCCGTGCAGCTAGCATTGTAGTGTTCGAAGATTCGTTCCTGCCAGAGGATCGAGTATGTGTGCAGTTGGCAAATTTCCGGGTTTACCGGTATTCAACCGTCTCGCACCTTGATTGGCTGAGAGCCGTTCGCTCCTCATCCAGTCAGGTTCAAGTTGTTTGAATAGGGGCAGCTGTTGCACCCCAAAATTTGACCAACATTAATTTACCCATCAAGTGTTTGAAGGTTGATACCGTTATCAGAAAGCTCAATAGATCCTCAGAGGAATTGGTTGAAACCAAGGTTGTGTGTCTCACAACTTGAGAGTTGTGGGTGCTCCTCAGATGATTCTGAGACTATGAGGATAGACTTGAAGCTTTGAGAAAGCTTAAGAGATGTCTTGAAAGCCATCATGAAGCCCAGAGAGGTCATTATGCAAGAATTCAGAAGATTAAGCCATGAATGGTAGAATTAGGGTTTGACTGGGTCAACCCTAGATCAACTAATGATTTGGAGAGGGTTGAGACCTAATCCAAGGGCCATGTGATCATGGAATGATGTATTGAGTACATTAAGGATGATTCCTAGACCAACTCATCATGATTGAAGAGTTTGAGAAGTTTTAAGCTAGGGTTTCTAAGGATTAACAGTGTAAAATCCCCTAGTTTGATCCCTATCTTCCAGGCAGTTTTAGCTCAAGATGTGATTGTCATCTCATCTTCCCCACAACATGAATGTTGTAGAGATTGTTCTTAGCTTTAATTTTAGTGGTAGAAGTCCTTGATAGGATTTGCAGAGCTCAAGTTATGGTTTTGACAAATTACAGGTCATTTGAGGTATGTGAATCTGGGTCCTTGAAAGTCACCCAGCTTGCAGACAACTTTTGCCCTAGTAGGATGATTCCTATGAACTCTTGGTCAACATGAATGTTGAAGAGCATCTTCTTATCTTTCTATAGAGTACTATAAGTCCTTGATAGGATTTGTAGAACTCAAGTTATGGCTTTGACAAGCCAAGGGCATTTTGGTCATTTGGAAGTTATAGGTCATTTCAAGCACAAGGCCATATCTCCTACTTCAAAGCTTCAAATGGAAAACTCTTCAACATCAAACTTGCTTAGAATGATGTTTTAAGGCTAGTAGGGTGGTCATGATATGTTGAAATGGCTCATATCAAAAAGTGATAAAAATGGCCTAAAAATGGGGTATAAGTTAATTCAAGTGAAATGGAAAATCATAAATCATAAGCTATAAGTCCAAACCATGTGGTGAGAATTGAAATGCAAAATACCATATCATGAAAACTTCAAGTTCTTACTAGATGGTTCTAGGAGGTTCTAGACTTTTTTAAGCCTCTCTATATATTGGATACAACTTGCATTGGTGAAAGGTTGGTGATAGTTGGTGTTATTTGGTGTAGAGAAGAGTGAGAGATATCAAAATTCCTCATTTGCAAATTGCATTGGATCTCTTGATTCTTCTCCATTTCAATCCATTTTTTCTCCAAAAATCATCTCCATAAACATTTCTGATTGTGTTCATATTGATTTGCAACTCCATTGATGAAGAATTGAAGGAGTTCCAAGTGAAATTGCAAGGAAGCAAATTGCATTGGATCTTGAAGTACAAGTTCTCTACATCAAATCTTGTGCAAGCAGAGGAATATTCATCATCTAAGGACCATTCTTGAGGAGTTACAAGGCTTGGATTGAAGATTTTCACCACCTACCATTACAAGAAGCAAGGTATGCAAAATCATTCTTACACCCTATTCTAGGCATGGCTAGGGTTAATTATTAGTGTAAATCTATTAGAGACAATTAGGTGGTTCATTTTGATGAGTTTAAGACCAATTGGAGAAGTTTCATTAATGGTGGTCAATTCTTGGATGAGCTGGAACGTGTGATTTAGTGAGCTTTAATGCAAGGTTAATAGAGGATTTTAATCAGTGTAACATAAGGATCATTTTTGTGTAAAGAATCATGAGTTTGGTTGAGGTTGAAAACTGATGAAATTTTGAGTTCATGAGGTTATACCGTTCGGGTTCTCTGATGGAGAGTGTTTTAATGGAAACCAATGGCACAGTTGTATTCTACGTGAAATTATAGTCAAGTTTGGTTCTTATATCGTGTAATTTGGTTGAGAAACGAAGGCACACGTGGGGCTGGAAGTCTGGTGCATGGGAGGTGCTTCAATGGTGTTGCAGAAACCCTAATCAATCCAAGGAAGAAGACGAAGTTATCGCCGTCGGATGAGCGTATGACTGGTTGACTTGAAAACGATCCTACGGCTGAGATTCGAACGCGAATTGGAGGGAAATCAGAAGCCATGTGAAACGCGGCGTTTCACTTAAAGCCAAGTCTGGGCTTTGAGTTCAATTCTATACCCACCCCCTTTAGGCCCAAATTCCAGATTTGTACTATGCTTCCATGCTATTCGCACCGCCAATTTTCCTTTTTCTTTTTGTTTTTTCATTGTTTTTTCTGATTTACAATGGGCCATACCCGTTTTCTATCCAGACCCCACCTTCTGAGGCCCATCCATTTAATAACTGAATATTATTACATTGTGCACCCCATGCATCATTTTCATATTATATTTTACTCCAAATTTTATTTTACTTTAAAAATTCATATAAAATAGAAAAAATAATATTTTTTAATGGGATTTTTTCCCACTTTCCATTTTCTGTCTAGAAAAATATAAAATCATAAAATTGCCATTTTATTTCATTTTTATATTTTTTGCATATTTTTACTTTTAATTGCTTTTTAATGCTCTTATGTTGATACCATGATTTGTGGAATTTTATTAGGGTAGTTCCCTTTAGATTTTTAGGTCAATCTTTTTAGGGTAGTTAGATGTATGTTTTAGGTTCCCCCTGGATTAATTCCATATTTTTGTGATAATTTTTAGGATAGTTTTGATTAGGTAATTCTAGGTAGTGTAGAATTAGGTTAAAACTTCAACATAGGTCCATAACAACTTTAGATTTTGGGTTTTTAGGACAATTTAGATTATGGGGCATATATGGGTATTAAGGGTAGGTATGTAGGATCCCTTAGAAAATATATTAGGATTTAATATAATAGTATGCTATTTTTGGTTGATTTTTATATTGAATGATTATTTGTGTTGCCTTTAGGGCATGTTTGTTTTAGTTTGCTTTGCTTTGGAGTTTTCCTTTGGCTTGAGGAGCTTGGTATCTCATTGTGGAGCATTGTGGAGCATGGTTGAAGACTTGAAGAGGCATGGAGGAGCTTGAGAGCTTGTTCTTTCTTCTTTTTGTTTTGTTTTAGGGTTAGGATTAGGAAGAGCTCAGATGTAGATAATTTCTTTCTTAAACATGGATGGTATCATTCACCTCCATTCTTCCCTATGATTCAAAGTCCTTCCATGGTATACACCTCTCTCCTTTGGAGGGATAAGTGCTATACCTAGGAGGTAGAACTTTTGAGGGAACCATTCTGTAATACCCCAAATTTTACCCTTATATTTAATCAGTCATTTCGCATAGCATCTCATATGTACATTGCTAACCGCTAACCAGTTATGAAGGTGTTTGTTTTGCAGATTTGGTCCCAGGGGTATTTTGGTCATTTTACGCAAATTCTACCAATTCCTTGAAGACGGGCTGTTATTAAAATTCTGAGGCGTTTGATACGTTATTGTTTTGAGGCATTTATCTATCACCAGGTCTGATCATATCAAGGTGCCAATTTGATGTGGTCGGTATTAAAATTTGTCAAGCACAACTGGATTAAGATCCATTCCATCGCTCATGGTTTATTTCAAAAGCGCTTCCGTTTCTGTTATTAAGGCACAGTCGTAATTGGGTATTATTGGTTTGTGGCTCTTGGCGTTTGGTCAGTGGAATTTAATTACGAGTAGTGTGGTTGTTGATGCTGAAACTGTTGTGATTATGGTGCACATCCGTGTTGGGTTATGAAATGGTTGGTTAGCATTTAAATTGGATTTTAATCCGATGATGAGACAAGTGCACAAATAAGAATATCGTTTGGGAGTGTTTATGTTTTATGACTATGTTAATGAATTTAAATACTTGTGGATTTATTCACAAATGTTTATATTTTTAACTAAGAATAAAATATAAATGAATTCAAATTTTGGGAATTTTATTTCATAAAAAAATCTCATCATACAAGAAATGGAGATTGCTTCACATTTTATACGTACTGTTACAAGGAATTACATTAAAAGTTCTAAATCTTAAGGAATTACATTAAAGTATCTATCCTAAATCCTAAGAACATCTAAGTGTCTTCATGTTGTCTTTGAGCTTCTCCACGAATCCTCGATTCACCTGCACGGCAAAACATAACAAACAGTATAGAAAAATGTTAGAAGATGTTTTTGACACTCTCAGAACAATGTCATCATCGAGTGCCGGGAGTGGCACAACCGAAGCTGCGTCCTACCCCCGTTACCGATCCGCGCCGTGGGCGTCAGATCAGGTAACACCTGTTCTTATCGGTACGGGACATCCGAGAGATAGAAGTAATAAAAGAAGCGGGACTGATTCGTTTTGCCACGATTGGATTTCCGAACTGATACGAGAATAAGGCAACATAGACAAAATTGAACTCAGACCCGGATGCCGGCAGGTCTGAGTCACTTTGGTTCCGAAGCTTCCACACCTGAAAATCCACAAACACATCAATATCAGGTTCAACATTCAAAACTCAAAACGATTCATAAGTTGCCATAGGCATCAAACTGCAGCAATCCTGAACAGGGCAGAGAAATGAAACCAAACAACATCATACGCTGCATCAAAGCCCTCGGCTCAAAAGCATACCAAAACAAGGCAAGAGAGCAGGTCAGTTCACATCAGTTCTAAACCATATAGCTGAGTTCATGGAAAGTCAAGTCCAAATAGGACAAGAGAATTGAAATGCAAGCCAAAACTGCATCAATTCCAAACAGAACACCAAATACAAACTGCATCAAAACAATATTTCAGAAGGCAAATTCATGCGCAAAAGGCCATCAGAAAACATCCTGTAAATCATGCCCAACAGGATCCAAAGAAAAAGGTAACAGCATGTTAATACAAAGAAAGCAAGTTCAAATAGAGCAAGAAGAATGAAGTATCCAAACCAAGTTGTATCAAGCTGCATAAAACGTACCAAAAGGTTGTCAGTTAGGGGCAAACTTCAACCGATACGGATGACAAGTCACAAAAATGGACACCAAGTTGCAGCACAAAGCATAGCGCAGAATGGGGCTCAGTCATGAGCATCATCGCCCCAACAAACAAGTCACCGAAACAAGTTATCAAACCATACTCAGTTCATGAAACGAACAAATGCACAAGCACATGGCTCGGTTAATCAAACATCATGGCTCAAATCATCATCGCCCAAACTCACTATCGCGTAAGTGTATCGAGGCAACATTAAGCGACATTTGAATCCACAGTTGGACACAATTGCCCAGAGTATCAGCTCTGAAACACAAGAACCAAATATCATCAGCAGTTAAAACAACTCAAATGGAATAAGTGATAAACCACAAGCGAAGATCATCAGAAGCAACCGCGACATCGTCGAAGAAACATCCCTCGAAGGCTCAGAACGGTGTCATCATTGCCGTAGACCTTTCCCGGCAATTTTGATTCGACCGAAGTCGTAGCATCAACCCTCTCTGAAAGAAGAAGAGGAAAAGAATCTGAGCTGCATCAAAGAAACGAACCAATCAAAAAAACGAATCAGTTCGAGGTCAAAAATATCAAACAGAGATAAGAATCCATCAAGGAGTTCTGTGAATCAAAATCAAATATCAATCAATCCAATCTGAAGGCAAACCATATCAGGAAAATAATAGAAAGATTCTGATTTGATAAATCGAATAGGGTCAGAAGAATCGTATCAGCTGAGAATCAGAAAATCCCAATCAAATCCTAAAAGAGGAAACAGGATTCAATCATGTATCAGATGGATCCAAATCGTATCAGGAAATATCCCCATTGGAACTCATTTTGAATCAATCAAACGAATCAGTATCAGATTCATACCAGAAAAATGAAATTCAATCTCACCAAAATCCCAATCAGGTTCTAAAAGAGGGAACATGGTTCAATCAGCATCTGAAAAAATCAAAATCAAAATCAAATCGCATCAACACGAAATCAAATCTCAGAGTAATGCAAATCCAATACAGATTGAAAGCCCAAAAATAAATCAAAGCGTATATAAAAGGGAAGACACAACCTGATAAAAGGGGGATCGCGTACAAACCCTAGAAAGGTAGCCGTGAGAGAGAGAGAATCGCAGAAACCCTAGCGAGATCGCAAAAGCTCTAACGAACAAAACCCCAACGGCCGAGACTCAGAGACGAAGCCTCATCATCGTCGCCGTTCATCGCCGTACGAACATCACAAAACCACGAGCGAAACACCGGAGGAAGAGATCACCTTCGCCGTTTAAACGGCGGGCAATCGATTCCAAGCCTCAGAGAAAAACCTCATCACCGGCCGTTTCACCATAAAAGTGAGCCAGGATTGCTTATCATTACTATTTCCATGTGTTTTTTCAGGAAAATCGAAAGAAGACGGAGAAGAAGATGCATGGCGATCGCGAGATAGATGAGGGAAGAAGAAGAAGTAAAACGGCGCCTCAAGGGCATTAGGGTTCTGGGAACCCTAATTGCTTTCCAAGTTTAATCCAACCGGGTTGGGTCCGGGGTGATGACCGGCCCAACCCCTTATGTTTTGTTTTTTATTTTTTTATTTATTTATTTTGTTTTTAAAATTATGTTTTTTATTTGTTTTAAAGTGTTTTAAATTTTTTTTGTGAAGATATTATACATAAATAAAAAATCTTTTATAATATAATAAAAAACCTTTTTTTAAAATAAAAATTAAAACTTTTTTTTAAATATAGAATTAAAACTTTTTGTAAATATAAAAATGAAAAACTCTTTTTAAAAATACAAAAATAAAACTTTTTTTTAAAAATAGTAAATTATTTTTAAATTAAATTTCTTTTGCAAGCTAACTTTTAATTATTAAGATTTTTAAATAAAACAATAATAAAATCTCAAATTTGCATCTTTTTCTTAACTCATTTGATCACCGCCTAATTCTGCCTACTAACGCCATCTGTTCATTTTGCAGCTCATTACCTTTACCGTTACTTATCTCATTTTATTTCATTACTATATTGTAACTGCTTCTCATATGTAATCTCGCGAACCTAATAATCGCGTTTACTTTTCGCATTTAAATTTCTGTTGATGTATGATTTAAGTTTCTGCTGATGTATTGCTATTATTCTGTCACATTACACACTCCGAAGGAATTAGGTCTAGCATTTGGCCGCCGTGTCAATAGTCCTCAACTTCAACCCTTACAAACTACAAACCCTAATTTTCACAAATGCCTCGCCGCAGGCAAAATTACCATGTTACCCCTAGCATTAGGTCAAAGAGCCGCCGCGCTCATTTTAGGGTTTCCCGCCGTAGAATCCCTAATTTTATCCTAATTACAACTTAACATTTCAACGTAGATTTGGAGTTTCTACATTCCACGTAAGTGTGTCCTTAAGATGCGTTTATTCCCCTTGAGACCTTGACCACAGTCAAGAAGTTTCTAACCTCCCTATTGAGGGGAACTACGATTGCTCTGATTCCACTCCCGTAAGGATACGTAGGCACAAGATGCGATGTCTTGCCGAGTAAACTTAGGATTAACCCCTTAGGTCTCCTTTCTCACTTCTAATCCTTTGTACATATACCTTAAGCAAATGAATAAAGCAAATAGTAAACATTTGAACAAAAGGTTCCTGTAGAGTACTACAGAAGTTTAGGGTGCTAATACCTTCCCTAAATTTAACCAACCCCCGAACCCTAGATTTTTCCTCGCATTGTGTTTACGATGCAAAATAGGTTTTCCCTTTTTGACCTTTTCCTTCGGATAAATCAAAGAGCGGTTGTGAATTGAATTGCGATTCAAGCTCATTAATAGTTTGTGATCCTATTTCCACCGCAACACATTCCTTTGATGTTGAACCCTTATAGGTCACCTTTGGTGATCAAATAAGCAGTTCAATATCCCCCAGCTTATTCAGTAAGTGATTTTCTCTGGTTTGATTGTCTTGAGAGATGCAGAGCCTGAGCATGAAGATGAAGACTTCATTGAGGAGTATTGAAGAGGATGAATCCCTGAATAGTGCCATTCCAACTGAAGCCGAAGAGCATGAAGATCAAGTTGATACTTGAAGATCCCTGAAGATTAGGTGAAGCCTGAAGGTGGAGCTGATCAAAGAAGCTGAAGCTTAAGGGAGAAGATGAGTTGAAACTCATGTTGTAAGGTTGAAACCTGGAAGAGCAAACCGGTGTTTGTCAAGAATATCTGAAGTCTGAAGACTGAGTTGCTGCTGGAGGAGCTGAGGCTTTCTTCTGTTTTCTTTTCTGTATTGTGTGTTTGCTTGATTTGTCTGTTGCATTAGATTAAGTTCATCTAGAATAGGTAGAATCTAGGAGCATGTTTGCATTAGAGGTTGAGTTGCTCCCTCTGCTTGTATTGTTACTGCGTGGCTTTGCTTGTGGGTATTCGGTAGAGCCCAGCTCCCTTGCCCATGTGGTTTGTTGGCCTGATGGCATTTTATTTCATTTCTTTTATCTGTATGATTGCAGTTTACCGTTTATTGCTTGATAGCATGTTGTTTATATTTCAGTATGATTACTGTCATTTCATGACTGGCTTGAGGTTGAGATGAGCTTATGGAGGCTGAAGCCCCACACACATTTCCTCCCTCACTTGCATTGCATGCATTTTACTGTTAAGCTGATGCTTTGTCTGTTTTGGTGTATCATTGACATGATCCCTTAGGACTCTCATTTCCTTTGATAAGGATTTGATGATAGAATTTTAGGTTGAAACCTATGCATGACAACATCTAGGAGTTCCCTGTTCAAACCTCAACCATAGGATGAATCCATGGCATGATAACAGTAGGACTTGATAGTCTCCCTCCTATTTGGGCCTGTTCTCTTCTCATCTCAAAACAGTTTAAGATACAGTAATCATGAATGATTTCTTTCATACGTTACGAGCCTTAAGCTATCTGAGAAAGGATTGTGGGAGAGTTTCTTTTCCACAGTATGGATGTTTAGTATGGTACCCTTTGGGTGACATGCGACGCATTCACTCTCAGGTCATAGTCTTTAGTGCGGTTGAAATCGCGAACACAATAAAAAAACACTTCTTTCGTAAAAGAAAGGAAATAAACCGTAGTTTCCCGAACTACGTGAGCTCTGATCTCTCATGCCTGTTGAGAGTACGTAGGCACAAGATAGCGATGTCTTGGAGAGCTACCTTCCCCCATAACCCTTCGTAGGCCAAACTACATTGACTCTGATTTCTCATTCTCTGATGAGAATACGTAGGCATAAAGTGCGACGTTTTGCCGAGTCATTTTTCTTTTCTTTTTCAGCCAGCCTTGATAGGTAGATAGAATAAAACCAACCCGTCCAAGTAAACACAACAAGCGAGGATCCCGTCGAGTACGATGGATGTGAGGGGTGCTAATACCTTCCCCTTGCGTAACCGACTCCTGAACCCAGACAATGGTTGCGATGACCTTGTCTTACCCTTTTTCGTCAGGTTTTTCCGATCGTTTCCTTTCCCGCTCTGAGGGATAAATAACGAAAGGTGGCGAATCTTCTGTCATGCCGGCACCTTATTTTCGCGCAAGCGACAGGCATCTCTTAAACAAACAGGCATCAAACCCGAAGGGAGGATCATCCTGAAGTTGATAAGAACATCTTACCTCGCCTTCAGGCATCTGTTAAACAAACAGGCATCGAACCCGATTGCCGGCTCAACACGAAGTTGAGAGGAACATTTGACCTAGCCGTCAGGAATCTGTTAAACAAACAGGCATCGAACTAAAAAGGTTAGCTCAACATGAAGTTGAGAGGAACATTTGACTTCACTATCAAGCATCTGTTAAACAAACAAACATCAAATCCGAAGTCGGCTCAACCTGAAGTTGAGAAGAACATCTGACCTCACCGTCAAGCATTAGTTAAACAAACAGGCATCGAACCCGAAGGGCGGCTCAACCCGAAGTTGATAAGAACATTAGACCTCGCCGTCAGGCATCTGTTAAACAAACAGGCGTCGAACCCAAAGGCTGGCTCAACCCGAAGATGAGAAGAATATTTGACCTCGCCGTTAGGCATGTTTTAAACCAACAGGCATCAACCCGAAGGCCGTCTCAATCCTTAGTTGAGAAGAACATCTGACCTCGTCGTCAAACATCTGTTAAACAAACAGGTATCGAACCCGAAGGTCGGCTGACTCAACTTGAAGTAGAGAGGAACATCTGACCTCCCCATCAATAATTAGTTAAACAAACAGACATCGAACCTGAAGGCCGACACAACACAAAGTTGAGAAGAACATCTAACCTCACTGTTAGGCATCGAACCCGAAGGCCGTCTCAACACGAAGTTGAGAGGAACATCTGACCTCGCCGTCAAGCATTTGTTATACAAACAGGCATCAAACCCGAAGGTCGGCTCAACATGAAGTTGAGAGAAACATATGACTTCACTATCAATCATCTGTTAAACAAACAGACATCAAATCCGATGGTCGACCCAACCCGAAGTTGAGAAGAACATCTGATCTCACCGTCAGGCATCTGTTAAACAAATAGGCATCGTACCCGAAGGGCGGCTCAACCCGAATTTGAGAAGAACATCTGACTGACTGTCAGGCATCTCTTAAACAAATAGGCATCGAACCCGAAGGGCGGCTCAACCCGAAGTTGATAAGAACATCTTACCTCGCCGTCAGGCATCTGTTAAACAAACAGGCATCGAACCCGAAGGTCGACCTAACTTGAAGTTGAGAAGAACATCTGACCTCGCCGTAAGGCTTCTGTTAAACAAAAAGGTGTGGAACCCGAAGGACGTCTCAATCCTTAGTTGAAAAGAACATTTGACCTTGCCGTCACACATTTGTTAAAGAAACAGGCATCGAACCCGAAGGTCGGCTCAACTTGAAGTTAAGAGGAACATCTGATCTCCCCATCAGGCATTAGTTAAAAAAATAGGCATCGAACCCGAAGGTCGGTAGAACACGAAGTTGAGAAGAACATCTGACCTTGCTGTCAGGCATCAGTTAAACAAACAGGCATCGAATTTGATGGTTGACTCAACCCGAAGTTGAGAAGAACATCCGACCTCGCTTTTAGGCATTAGTTAAACAAACAGGAATCGAACCTGAAGGCCGACTCAACCCGAAGTTAAAAAGAACATCTGACCTAGCCGCCAGGCATCTGTTAAACAAACAGGCATCAAACCCGAAGGTCGACCTAACTTGAAGTTGAGAAGAACATCTGATCTCGCCGTCAGGCATCTGTTAAACAAACAGGCATCGAATCCGAAGGTCGTCTCAACACGAAGTTGAGAGGAACATCTGACCTCGCCGTCAGGCATCTTTTAAACAAACAGGCATCGAACCCGAAGGTCGGCTCAACATGAAGTTGAGAGGAACATTTGACATCACTATCAAGCATCTGTTAAACAAACAGGCATCTAATTCGAAGACCGGCTCAACCCGAAGTTGAAAAGAACATCTGACCTCACTGTTAGGCATCTTTTAAACAAACAGGCATCGAACCCGAAGGGCGGTGTCGCTTGCGCGAAAATAAGGTGCCGGCATAACAGAAGAATCGCCACCTTTCGTTATTTATCCCTCAGAGTGGGAAAGGAAACGATCGGAGAAACCTATCGAAAAAGGGTAAGACAAGATCATCGCAACCATTGTCTGGATTCGGGAGTCGGTTACGCAAGGGGAAGGTATTAGCACCCGTCACGTCCGTCGTACTCGACGGGATCCTCGCTTGTTGTGTTTACTTGGACGGGTTGGTTTTATTCTATCTACCTATCAAGGTTGGTTTAAAAAGAAAAGAAAAATGACTCGGCAAAGCGTCGCACTTTATGCCTACGTATTCTCATCAGAGAACGAGAAATCAGAGTCAACGTAGTTCGGCCTACGAAGGGTTATCGGGGAAGGTAGCTCGCCAAGACATCACTATCTTGTGCCTACGTACTCTCAACAGGCATGAGAGATCAGAGCTCACGTAGTTCGGGACACTACGGTTTATTTCCTGTCTTTTACGAAAGAAGTGTTTTTTATTGTGTTTGCGATTTCAATCGCACTAGAGACTATGACCTGAGAGTGAATGCGTCGCATGTCACCCAAAGGGTACCATACTAAACATCCAGACTGTGGAAAAGAAACTCTCCCACACTCCTTTCTCAGATAGCTTAAGGCTCGTAACGTACGAAAGAAATCATTCATGATCACTGTATCTTAAACTGTTTTGAGATGAGAAGAGAACAGGCCCAACTAAGACGGAGACTATCAAGTCCTACTGTTGTCATGCCATGGATTCATCCTATGGTTGAGGTTTGAACATGGAACTCCTAGAAGTTGTCATGCATAGGTTTCAACCTAAAGTTCTATCATCAATTCCTTATCAAAGGAACTGAGAGTCCTAAGGGATCATGTCAATGATACACCAAAACAGACAAAGCATCAGCTTAACAGTAAAATGCATGCAATGCAAGTGAGGGAGGAAATGTGTGTGGGGCTTCAGCCTCCACAAGCTCATCTCAACCTCAAGCCAGAATGGACAACAGTAATCATACTGAAACATAAAACAACATGCTATCAAGCAATAAACAGTAAACTGCAATCATACAGATAAAAGAAATGAAATGCCACCAGGCAAACAAACCACATGGGCAAGGGAGCTGGGCTCTACCGAATACCCGCAAGCAAAGCCACACAGTAACAATACAAGCAGAGAGAGAAACTCAACCTCTAGTGCAATCATGCTCCTAGATTCTACCTATTCTAGATATGAACTTATTCTAATGCATCAAACAAGTCAAACAAAACACATTAATACAGAAAAGAAAACAGAAGAAAGCAGATCAACTCTTCTCTCAACTCCAAGCTTCAGCTTTCCAACAGCAACCCAGTCTTCAGACTTCAATCACTCTTGACAAATATCAATTGCTTTTCCAGGTTTCAACCCTTCAACATAAGTTTCAACTTATCTTCTCCTTTAAGCTTCAGCTTCTTGATCAGCTCCACCTTTAGGCTTCACTATCAATCATAAGTACCAACTTGGCTCCTTCAGGACCTCCAGGTATCAAAGTAAGTATCAACTTCCTTTGTTCTTCAAGCTTCAGCTTTTCAGAATCAATCTCAATCACTTAGAAGTGTCAACTTCATCCTTCAGTCTTTACTTCATGTTCAGGGGTCTTCAAGTATCAACTTGCTCTTGTTGCTCTTCAAGCTTCAGCAGGAATGACAATGCTCAAGGATTCATCCTCTTCAACATTCTTCAATGAAGTCTTCATCTTCATACTCAAGCTCTGCATCTCTCAAGATAATCAAACCAGAGGAAATCACTTACTGGATAAGCTGGGCATATTGAACTGCTTATTTGACCACCAAAGGTGACCTATAAGGGTTCAACATCAAAGGAATGGTTCCCTCAAAAGTTCTACTTCCTAGGTACATCACTTATCCCTCAAAGGAGAGAGGTGTATACCATGGAAGGACTTTGAATCATAGGGAGGAATGGAGGTGAAAGATACCATCCATGTTTGAGAAAGAAGTTATCTAAGTCTAAACTCTTCCTAATCCTTAACCCTAAAACAACAAAAAAAAGGAAATAAGATCAAGATCTCAAGCTCCTCAATGCATCCTCAAGTCTTCTACTATGCTCCTCAATGCTCCTTAGAACAAGATCAAGCTCTCCAAGCCCACAAAGCAAAGCAAACAATAATACAATGCCCTAAAGGCAACACAAACAATCACCAATACAAAAATCAACTAAAAATAGCACACTACTATATTAAATCCTAATATAATTTCTAAGGGATCCTACATACCTACCCTTAATGCCCATATATGCCCCATAGTCTAACTTGTCCTAAAAACCCAAAAATCTAAAGCTATTGTGGACCTATGTTGAAGTTTTAACCTAATTCTACACAACCTAATAGCATCTAATCAAAACTATCCTAAAAATCATCACAAAAATATGGAATAAATCCAGGGGGAAGCTAAAACAGATATCTAACTACCCTAAAGAGATTTACCTAAAAATATTAAGGGATCTACCTAAACAACAATCTACAAATTCATATACCAAAATAAAAGAATTAAAAAGCTATTAAAGAAGAAAATATACAAAATATATCAAAATGCATGAAATGAAAAATGTTTTTATTTTATATCTTTCTAGACAAAAATATGAAATGGGAGAAAAAACTCCCATGAAAAAATATTGAATTTTCAATTTGTTATGATTTTTCAAAGTATGAAATAAAATGGAAAAAGAATAAAATGAAAACATGAAAAGGGGTGTAATCAGCAAGATAATGCAGTTAAAATCACGCTTGGGCCCAGAATGGGAGGTTTGAAAAGCAAGCGCGCCTGGGCCCAATATTTAATCAGAAATCAATTAAGAAAACCAAAAGAAAATGGAAAATGAGCGGTGCAAATAGAAACGAATTTCAGTTCAAATCACAATGGGCCTCACGCGTGGGGTGTGGATAGTCATGATCACTTAAGCCCAGAATTCTTCTTTAATGAAACGCGGCGTTTCATTATGCTTCTGATTCCCTCCAAAATGAAATTAAATGTCGTGCGTTGGATCAGCTTCTCAGGTCAAGAGTCAGCGCACATCTCACGGTCCAGGCTTCGTCTTCTTCCCTGAGCTAGGGTTTGCCATGGGAGCTTCATGAAACAGACCTCATGCAGCCATCTTCCATCCACTCGTATTACCCCAAATCAGCATCAAATTCAACAATCTAAAATACTAAACTGATCCATTTTTCACCCTGATCATGATCCTAGTCTTGGTTTTCATTGAAAGAGCCCCTATCATCAAACCCGATGGTGCAACTCCATAGGATCTCAAACCTCAACTTCACCAATTCTTGGATTTCTTTACATCAAAATTATCACCACATTGCCCTAATCAAAACCAGCTATTAATCTTGCATTATCACTCACTGTGCCATGAGTTCTTGCTCCATAAAGAAATGGTGTCCATGACTGAAACTTCATCAAATGATCCTAAACTCTTCAAAACTGATCACCTATTGGTCTCTAACCATTCTATACTAATAATTCAACCTAACCATGCCTAAATAATGAGGTGGAAGAGATTTTCCAAACCTGGTTTCTTGGTATGGCAGTGATGGTAGATCTTCAATTCAAGGCTTGAAACTCTTCAAGAATGATCCTTGGATGATGAAACTTCTACTGTTTGCAAAAAAAATGGAGGAAGAATGCTTGCACTTCAAGATCCAATGATGAATGGCTTCTTGCAAATCAAATGGGAACACCTTCAATCCTCCATCAATGGAGCTTCAATTCAGTATGCACACACTCAGAGGGATCTATGGAAAGTGTTTGTGAAGAAAAAAGGGATGAAAATGAAGAAGAATGAAGAAATTGAATGTGACTTGCAATGGAAGATTTTGGATTTCACTCTCTCTTTCATGCACCAACTCTCACCAACCTTGCATCTGAGCAAGTTACACTTGTTATATAGAGTGGTTTAGAATCATCTAGAACCCTCTAGGATCATCTAATGAGAAATTGAACTTTTCATGTCATGGTATTTTGATTTCTCATTCTCCTTACATGCTATCTCATGCCATGGCCCTTGTAATCTTGGTTTCTGACTTGAATTTATCCCCACATGATATTTAGGGTAAGTTACAATGCATAACCACCTTGCTTGTTGAGTTCTTTTGAGTTTTGGTTTGGTACCTTAAGATGCAAGTAAGCCCATTACGAAGCAGCCCTATGATCCAAGCCTCAAATCAAAATTGTGGCTGAACCATTGTTCTTAGAATGTCAATTGGAGTCAAAATGACCTATTACATGACATGGTTTGGACTTATAACTTGGGATTTCCATTTTTCAAATTCAACTTATTTAACTTATGCCTCATTTTTAGGCCATTTTTATCACTTTTTGATATGAGACTTTTCAACATCTCATGACCTCCATACTAGCCTTAAAACATCATTCTAAGCAAGTTTGATGTTGAAGATTTTTCCATTTGAAGCTTGGAAGTAGGAGATATGGCCTTATGCTTGAAATGACCTATAACCTCCAAATGACCAAAATGCCCTTGACTTGTCAAAGCCATAAGTTGAGTTCTACAAATCCTATCAAGGACTTCTAGTACTATCTAGAAAGCTAAGAGGAAGCTATTCAACATTCATGTTGACCAAGAGTTCATAGGTATCATCCTACTAGGGCAAAAGTTGGATGCAATTTGGGTGACTTTCAAGGACCCAGATTCACATACCTCAGATGACCTGTAATTTGTCAAAGCCATAACTTGAGCTCTACAAATCCTATCAAGGACTTCTAGTACTCAAATTAAATCTAAGAACAAGCTCTACAACATTCATGTTATGGGGAAGATGAGATGACAATCACATCTTGAGCTAAACTGCCTTGAAGATAGGGATCAAACTAGGGGATTTTACACTGTCAATCCTTAGAAACCCTAGCTTAAAACTTCTCAAACTCCTCAATCATGATGATTTGGTCTAGGAATAATACTTATAGCATCTCAATGTATCATTCCATGATCACATGGCTCTTGTATTAGGTCTCAACCCTCTCCAAATCATCAGTTGACCTAGGGTTGACCCAGTCAAACCCTAATTCCACCATTCATGGCTGAATCTTCTGAATTCTTGCATAATGACCTCTCTTGGCTTCATGATGGCTTTCAAGAAATCTCATAAGCTTTCTCAAAGCTTCAAGTCCATCCTCATAGTCTCAGAATCATCTGAGGAGCTCCCACAACTCTCAAGTTATGAGGCACGCAACCTTGGTTTCAACCAATTCCTCTGAGGATCTCTTGAGGTCTCTGACAAAGGTATCAACCTTTGAACCTTTGAATTACCTTCTTGGCTAGCTTCAAAGTCTCATACAACTCCTGATAGGTAAATAAATGTTGGTCAAACTTTGGGGTGCAACAGCTGCCCCTATTCAAACGGCTTGAACCTGACTGGGTGAGGAGCGAACGGCTCTCAGCCAATCAAGGTGGGAGACGGTTGAATACCGATAAACTCGGAAATTTGCCAACTGCATAAGCACTGGAATGATAGCTGCACGGCAGCTAGCTGGAGACATACTGATATGAACCCTGTCGTCAGTTATCCACATTAAATTCCTCTGACATCGTCATCAGACACCGGACATCACCGTCAGGCATTCATGAAAATAAAGCGTCTGACATCGCCGTCGGACAACCAAAACACCCAACATCGCTGCTGGAAAGCTAAATCAACTGACATCGCCACCGAAAACAAAACACCCAACATCGCCGCTGGAAAACTAAAGAATCTGACATCGCCGTCGGACAACCAAAACACCCAACATCGCCGCTGGGGAACTAGATCATCAGACATCCCCTTCAGAAACAAACATCCAACATCGCCGCTGGAAGACTGAATCACCTGACATCGCCGCCAGAAATAAACAAATATCCAACATCGCCGCTGGAGAACTAAAGAATCTGACATCGCCGCCAGAAACGAACATCCAACATCGCCGCTGAAGGACTAAAACATCTGACATCGCCGCCAGAAACAAACACATATCCAACATCGCCGCTGGAGAACTCAAAGTAATCTGACCTCGCCGTCAAAAACATCCTCTGACCTTGCCGTCAGGGTGAAGAAAATCCATTGGGGAATTGGTCACACGGTAACCGGTAATACATAGTCAATCATGCCATCAGGCACTCAAAGAACACTGTCGGGCATCAACCGGACTTCAACCATCAGGTTGATCATGCCATCAGGCATTCAAAGAAATTGTCGGGCATCAGCCGGACTTCAACCATCAGGTTGATCATGCCATCAGGCATTCCGCATCTGTCGGGCATCAGCCGGACTTCATCAGCAAGTCGGGAATAGAATTCTTGGTCAATCATGAGCCAACTTGGAACATCTAAACCACTGCCATCAAGCACTCCGCATCGGCTGAGAGAACTGCTTCATTAACACGGTCAGACTTCAATCATGGAGTCTTCAAGGGAGATTTCAACTTCGCCGTTAGAAAACCTGCTGGGGAGGACACTTCGCCGCTGGGGAATCTGGAGACCTATCAAGTAACTCCGCTCCGAGGGTCCAGAAATCATTCTGGATGAATCAACTCTGCTGAGGACTTCAAGAATCATCTTGGACAAATAACTCCGTCGGGGACTTCAAGAATCATATTGAACCGATAACCATGCTGGAGATTTCAGGAATCTTCCTGAGCAAACACTCTGTTGGGGATTCCAGGAATCATCCTGGGCAACTCTTGCCGAGGACAAACCAATCATGGCTTGAGCAGCTTCCAAGGATTCGGCTCTCTTGGGGCTTCAGGAATCATCCTGGGCAACCTTCACTGGGGACTCTACTGGGGTCTTAAGAATCATCTTAAGCCAACGGCCCTGCTGAGGAATTCAAGAATCATCTTGAACTGAAGACTTCACTGGGGATCTCGAGATTCATCTTGAGCAAGCGGCTTCGTGGGGGAGAATATCAGGAATCATCCTGAGCAACTGATCCTTCGGAGGAACACCTGCAAAACAAGAACGGTAGCAACCTAGATCATGTTTATTATGCATATGCTTCGGCAATGGCACAATGCTCCACACGGTGGAAATGCTATGCATTTATGATAAATGCTATGCAATCATGCACAATGATGCGATCCCGTCAGCAAAATAAATGCCAAAGGGAGAATCCTCCTGTCAAGGAGATAGAACTACTCAGATAGAGGAATCATCCTGCTGAGGAGAACATGGTCACGCCAATCTCAATTGGACTCCGCAGGGGGCACAACTTCAGTTGACTGCTGCGGGGGAAACAACTTCAGTTGATTGCTGCAGGGGAAAGAAGCTCTACGAGAACCTGGACCTGCTGAGGGAAAACGATGTCAATCGCGGGAATAAGCTGCGTGGTCTTCGCGGCCACTTCTCTGGAGATAAGACTCTGTGGGGAAACAACTTCAGTTGATCAACACTCCACTGGGGAAAACCAATCATGGTCTGAGAAACTTCCAAGGATTCGGCTCTCTTGGGTATCTGCAAATTCGGTTGAGGAAGGAGAAATCATTCTGCTTCGCTAGAAAGTGCAACTCTGGGGGAAATACAACATCAGCTGTTCAACACTCTACTGGGGAAAACCACTCATGGTCCCAACTGCTTCACTGGAGAGAGTACAACTCTGATGAGGAATTTCAATTCCGCTGGGGAAGAAGGAATCATCCAACTTCGGGGGAGAGCACAACTCTGGTGGGGAATTTCAATTCCGCTGGAGACTTCAGTCTAGCACCATCAGTTGCTGCATACTTCGGCGTACGACTAGTTTCCTACGAAACCTGCACTTGTGACCCGGTGCTGGGGGATGAACACGCGCTTCAACGCCTGACTCAGCTGAGGAGGTGACGTTCCTTCAGGATACATCTGCTTGGGGAAAGAGAATCATCTCTGCCTGGGGAGACATATCAATGCTCATTATCTCGTGTTCAGACTCTGTGGGGAGAGGCTACTGAACTCTGCTAGAGAAAGAGGAATCATCCATCTTCAGGGATGCGCACGGCGCACTGTCTGGAATATGCTACACCTGTAACAACACAAACAAACAGACAAGATACCCTTCTCAAAAGGACCTATCAAGGTTATTATCTCGTGACAATATTCAAGTATTTAATTGTTTCAACAATCAGTGGCCTAGGCCAGTAAGTTTATGTATGCACATTTTATCAAAAACATCGGCGTTCTTTTTCGCAAACAAAACAGATAAATGCTAAACAGACAAATAGAATTGCTGAATAGTATGCATTTTATTGATAACGAACCCCTGAATGGGTAAAAATGTTTTACAACAGAGGCAAGCTCCTGGAATGAGGAAGCCGCGCAAAAATAAAACATAAATATACATCAGTATATACAAATGTCGGCAACGAGGCGTAGACGAACACCATGAGTTGATCCCTCTATGACCCACTCGACTTCGACACTTCTCCGACGCTTCAGCTTCGGAAGAGATTGATTCAGATAAACGGCCCTCAGGTCCTCCAAACCACTAAACAGTGAAAGTCCACACGCGGAACGCAGTCATTTTCTTTTTCAAATCCCTAACTTTTGCGTGAACCGCCCTTTGCGGGTTTTCAGTTCACCGGGATACCCTTTTTTGCCGAAGCCGCCCAGTGTAAGTTTTCGACTTCGCAGGTGTACCTTTTTTCAATTTATATCCCTAATTTTTGCCCGAACCTTTTTATTCTGTTTTTGGTTCGCCGGGATGCCCCTTTTTTGCCTGGACTCTCCTTTTTTGTGCCGCGGGTCGCTTTCAAGCAAACTATTTTTTAACTGCGTCCGCGTTCACCGGGGATGCAAAATCTTCACCATCCATCGTGGATAACAACAAAGCTCCTCCCGAGAAGACCTTGCTGACAACATACGGACCTTCGTAATTCGGAGTCCACTTGCCCCGGTGATCGGAGTGTGGCGAAAGAATCTTCTTCAGGACGAGATCACCCGTCTGAAAGCTTCTAGGACGCACCTTCTTATCATAAGCTTTCTTCATTCGGCTTTGGTACAAACGACCAAACGCAATCGATGCTAACCTCTTCTCGTCCATCAGGCTGAGTTGGTTCAAGCGATTCGTAATCCATTCTGCCTCGTCGAGTTTCACATCAACCAAAACTCGCAAAGAAGGGATCTCCACTTCTAACGGTAGGACAACTTCCATACCGTACACCAAGGAGAAAGGAGTTGCCCCGGTCAACGTACATACCGTCGTACGATAACCGTGCAGTGCAAATGGCAGCATCTCGTGCCAATCTTTGTAGGTCACAATCATCTTCTGAACAATCTTCTTTATGTTCTTGTTGGCTGCTTCAACGACGCCATTCATCTTAGGCCGGTAAGGTGATGAGTTGTGGTGTTCAATCTTGAAACTCTGGCACAGCTCCTTCATCATCTTGTTATTCAGGTTCGAACCATTATCAGTAATGATCCGCTCGGGAATTCCGTAACGACAGATGATGTCCCTCTTTATGAACTTAGCCACCACCTGCTTGGTCACATTAGCGTACGAGGCTGCCTCCACCCACTTGGTGAAGTAGTCGATAGCTACCAGAATGAAGCGATGACCGTTAGATGCAGTGGGCTCGATCTTGCCTATCATGTCGATGCCCCACATGGAGAACGGCCACGGGGAGGACATGACATTTAACGGGCACGGCGGCACATGAACTTTATCAGCATAAATCTGGCATTTATGACATCTCTTCGCGAATCTGAAGCAATCCGACTCCATCGTCAGCCAGTAGTATCCTGCTCTCAGGATCTTTCTCGTCATAGCATGCCTGCCGGTGTGCGTACCAAATGTGCCTTCATGGACTTCTTCCATGAGCATACTTACCTCTTTCTCATCTACACATCTGAGTAGCACGAGATCGTGGTTTCTCTTATACAACACTCCATCAGGATTGAGATAAAAATTGCCAGACAGCCTCCTCAAAGTCTTCTTATCCTGGGTTGACGCACCCGCAGGATATTCCTTAGTCATAAGGAAAGTCTGGATGTCATGGAACCATGGCTTGCCGTCGGCGGCTTCCTCGATTGCAAAGACAAATGCTGGTCTATCAAGACGCGAAAGCACAATTCTTGGAGCCTCATTCCAAAAATTGACTTTATACATTGAAGCCAACGTGGCTAAGGCATCAGCCATCTGATTTTCAGCCCTAGGCACATGATGGAGTTCCACTCAATCAAAGAACGGAAGTAGCCTTCTGGCATAATTCATGTACGGCACCAAATTCGCTTGACGAGTCTCCCACTCCCCTTTAATTTGGTTGATCACAAGCGCTGAGTCACCATATACGTCTAGGTTCTTGATTCTCAAATCAATTGCCTCTTCTAGACCTATGATGCATGCTTCGTACTCCGCCTCATTATTGATGACTGGAAACGTCAGTCTCGCAGTAAACGGGATGTGGGATCCGTGGGGAGTCGTGATGATCGCCCCGATGCGACTTCCATAGGAATTAACGGGCCCCATCGAATATCAACTTCCACTGGGATTTCCTATTTGGCCCCTCGTCGGGCAATGGCTCATCGCAATCCTTCGCTTTGAGAAACATAATATCCTCGTCAGGGAATTCAAATTTCATCGGCTGGTAGTCCTCGATCGGCTGTTCGGCAAGGTAATCAGACAATACGCTTCCCTTGATGGCCTTCTGGGACACATACTGAAAATCATATTCCGTTAACACCATTTGCCATCTGGCAATCCTGCCCGAAAGAGCCTGCTTCTCGAAGACGTACTTGATCGGATCCATCTTCGAAATTAGCATAGTGGTGTGATTGAGCATGTACTGTCGTAGACGTTTGGCAGCCCAAGCTAGTGCACAACACGTCTTCTCCAGCATCGAGTATCGAGATTCACAGTCAGTGAACTTTTTACTCAAGTAGTAAATGGCCTGCTCCTTTCTGCCCGTCTCGTCGTGCTGACCGAGAACACACCCCATACTATTCTCAAGAACTGTCAAGTACATGATTAATGGCCGTCCAGCCACTGGGGGTATCAAGATTGGAGGTTCTTGAAGATACTGCTTTATCTTGTCGAATGCCTTCTGGCAATCCTCATTCCAAGTAATCGCCTGATATTTCTTTAAAAGCTTGAACATCGGTTCACATGTGGCCGTGAGCTGAGAGATAAACCTTGCAATGTAGTTTATTCTGCCCAAGAAACCACGAACTTCTTTTTCTGTTTTCGGCGCTGGCATTTCTTGAATGGCTTTTATTTTCGCAGGATCAACCTCGATGCCTCGTTCACTAACGATAAACCCCAGCAACTTTCCGGACCGTACTCCGAAAGTACATTTGTTAGGATTCAGCCTCAACCTGAACTTCCTAAGCCTCTCAAAAAGCTTCAATAAGTTGACCAGATGCTCTTCCTTCGTTTGGGACTTCGCAATCATGTCATCAACATAGACCTCGATCTCATGATGAATCATATCATGAAACAAAGTTACCATTGCTCATTGGTAAGTGGCCCCTGCGTTCTTCAGACCGAAGGGCATTACCTTATAGCAAAACGTTCCCCAGGGGGTGATAAACGTCGTTTTCTTCATGTCCTCTGGCGCCATCTTGATATGATTGTAACCGGAGAAGCCATCCATGAACGAAAACACGGAGAACTGGGCTGTGTTGTTGACCAACACATCAATATGAGGCAACGGGAAATCATCTTTAGGGCTCGCCCTATTCAAATCCCGATAATCGACGCACATGCGTACCTTACCGTCCTTCTTCGGTACAGGCACTATGTTGGCAACCCACGGAGGGTAAGTGGTGATCGCTAAGAAGCTAGCATCAAGCTGTTTCTGCACTTCTTCTTTGATCTTAACGGCCATATCTGGTCTCGTCCTCCTAAGCTTCTGCTTAACGGGAGGGCAATCTTCTCGCAGCGGCAAGTGGTGGACCACGATGTCCGTGTCAAGTCCGGGCATATCTTCGTATGACCAAGCAAAGACGTCACTATACTCTCGGAGCATCTCGACCAATCTCTGCTTGACATCACTCTGCGACGCAGCCCCTATCCTGACATTTCTGACGAGCTCTTCAGAACCCAGGTTCACGATCTCAATTTCCTCCTCGTGAGGCAGAATAACTTTTTCCTCTTGTTTCAACAAGCGGGCCAACTCCTCAGGAAGGTCTTCGTCTTCATCAATCTCTTCTTCGGCTTGATAGATCGGGTAATCGAAGTCGAAGTGAGCCGTAGAAGGTCCAGAGTCGATGTCATCTGTTATGTGGATCCTGCAATAACAAGGGTTAAGTTTAAAACAAGAATATGCAGGTTAGGACAAACCCCATTGCCATTTTACTGTTTTTCAAAACAAATATAAAACAGGAATAACAGAGATCACAATATTTGAGTACGAAGAAAACGCCTTTGATTTATTAACAAAATGCATGTACATAATCCAACAAGGCCCTGACAATAAAACCTCTATGCCCCGGGTAGGACATAGGGTTGTACAATGATTGTAAAAAGTAAATCATTACTCTTCACTTGTCAGCTGGATGATATCCTTGATGGTCCAATTGTTGAGGCGCTCGCCTGGCTTGCTTGGCTGAATCCAAGAGTCGAGATCACAATCGCTATCCCCGCTGTCTTCAGACGCCGCGTTGATGCTTTCGAAGATCACTCCGCCACTGGTAAATAGGATCGGCCCCTTACCCCGTGACGTACTGCTAGACGAAGAAGAAGAAGCTTCAGCTTCAGGAGAATGCTCCAATCCAAACTTATCCTGCTTGTTCGGTATCTCCAAAATATGCCCCCAGCCTGGGGTAGATCCAGCTTGGACGACGACCCGAGCTTCTTTGAATGAGGAGAGATTCATCTCTGGCTTCTCTGTGACTACAGGAGCTACTTCCTTCACCTTGACAACTTCAAATGCTTGACAGAGAGTCTCATGGATTTCGCCATCCATTTCAACATACTTAAAGGATGACAAATGGCTCACCATTATGTCCTCCTCACCACACACGGTTACTATGCTTCCTTCGACAGCATATTTGAGCTTTTGGTGCAACGTGGAGGTCACGACACCAGCAGCATGGATCCATGGCCGGCCCAAGAGGCAACTGTAGGCAGGCATGATGTCCATGATATAAAAGACCGTGTCAAACGTTTCCGGGCCAACTTGGATCGGCAGGGTCAACTCCCCGAAAACGTGGCGCTTAGTTCCGTCAAACGCTTTCACAACCAGATCACTGGGTGTGCAAAGCAATCCACGAGTGTCCAACTTCATTAATGCCTTCTTCGGAAGAACATTAAGCGACGAACCCGTGTCCACCAGGACGTGCGACATGATTGTGCCCCTGCACTCTATCGAGATGTGCAAGGCGCTGTTGTGATCCCTCCCTTTTGGTGTCAGCTCTAAATCTGTGAAACCTAGCCCATTGCCAGCATTTACGTGGGCTACCACCTCTTCTAGCTGATTCACCGATATCTCTTGCGGTACGTAGGCAGCGTTCAATACCTTCAGTAGCGCGTTGCGGTGCACTTCAGAACACAGCAACAGGTTGAGAATAGAAATCTTCGAAGGCGTCTGATGGAGATGATCTACAATCTTGTAGTCGCTCTTTTTGATCAACCGCATAAACTCCTCGGCATCTTTGACCAACAAATCTTTCTCTACCCCACACGGGGCCTCTTCGACGACTTTGCTTTTACCCTTATCGGCCGCATCAGCTCTGACCGCTTTGTCTACCACGACCTCTGACGGTGCAAACACTCTTCCGCTACGGGTAATACCACTGATTCCTGCGAGATTCTCCACAGTCGACCCGTACGGCTCCAGCTCCAACCTTTGACCGTTGCAATAGACTTCAGCCCCATAATGCCACGGAACAGCGTTAGTGCTCTCGAATGGTATTGGCCCAGCTTTGGTAATAGTAATTGTAGGCGGTCTGGGCGCAGAAATTGTTATTGATTGGCGAGGGATGGTGATGGTGGCGACTTCATCGGCCTGCTTCAACACTACCTCTCCTGATACACTTTCAGCCCTCCGGCTGAACTGCAGGATCCCCTCAGTCATCAGACTTTGGATTCCTTCTACCAGCTGCTCACACCCATCAGAATGTGTAGCACAATCCATGCATAGTTCTCCGCACCCTGGAAAGAACCCTCTTTTCAACAACTTAGCTTTGACGAAGCTAAGCGGCGTCTTTAGGTCTTTGACATCAGTCAACAGATCCGCGCTTTCTTCTTCGATAATGGCGTTCACTCCGCCTCCCCTATGATTCGGCATAGGGTTTTTCGTAACATTGGGCACATTATCGGAGAAATTAATGATCTTGGCATCTACCAGGTCCTGCGCCTTGTGCTTAAAGGCTTTGCAGTTCTCGATTGTGTGGCCTGGTGCCCTTGTGTGGAAGTCGCAAGTGGCATTTGCGTCATACCCTGGTGGAGGTGCCCCTGTCAAGGGAGCCATCGTCCTCTTCTGAACTAACTGGAGCTGAAGCAAAGTCTGCAAGAGTTGCGCATACGACATGGGCGGTGCCTCGAAGTGACGGTTTGTCAAAGGTGCCCGATTCGGGTACTTTCTATATCCCTGCTGATTCGGTTGCTGCTGCTGCTACTACTGCGGAGCTGCTGGAATATTTATACTGGCTATCTGCTGCTGAGGGCCTTTGCCCTTTCTTCGAGAATTGGTCACAACGCTCGCATCTCCTTCTCGTCGTTTACCAGCATAAGGTTTCTTTCCACCTCCTCCAGCTGAGGATGACTCACCTTGGATTTTCCCGATCTTGATACCATTCTCGACGTGCTCGCCCATGGTAATGAGAGCTGAGAACGTCCCAGACATACCGCTGACTAACTTTTCATAGTAAACCCCTGGGAGGGTGGCAACAAACATCTGCACGAGCTCGCGCTCAACCATCGGCGGTTGAACCCGAGCAGCCAACTCACGCCACCGTTGGGCGTACTCCTTAAATCCTTCATTATTCCTCTGCGAGAGGTTCTAGAGTTGGACTCGGTTCGGGGCCAAGTCGCTATTGTACTGATAGTGGTGGATAAACGCTTCAGCGAGATCTTTCCAGGTGCGCACGCTAGTGGGCTCCAGACCCATGTACCACTCGAGGGATGGTCCAGAGAGACTATCTTGGAAGAAGTGCATCAGCAGCTTCTCATCTTCGGAATAGGCAGACATCTTCCTGTAGTACGATCTCAGGTGGACACGAGGGCAAGTGGTGCCCTTATATTTCTCAAAGTCAGGCACCCTGAACTTAGGAGGTACCTTGAAATCAGCAATTAACCCCAGCTTGGACATATCAACGCCCAAAGTATTCTGATTCTCAATATCTCTCATTTTATCTTCAAGTGCTTTGAACCTGAGCCGCGCTTCAGCATTCAGCTCTCCTTCAGCACCTCTTTGAGAAAACACATCATCCTGATGATCCTCAAGCCACGGTTGAGGCACCAACAGATTCCCGACGCCTGCGTTGCCGTTGACCGGCCCGATGTTGACATTAGCTCCCAGACTCCCATTGCCGACGCCTGCCGTATTGAGTCCGATATTGGCCATCACATTGCCATTAGCACTGCCGTTGCCCCCGGCCACGGGGACACCATTCTGCGGAATATCAACTGGTGGAGGAGTAGGCACGGTCCCGCCATGAAGTATGTCGTTGCTATCAACCCTGGAGATCAAAGGTTGAACTAAAGTCCTGAGCTGGTCCTGACCATTGGCGACCACTTGCATCAGTTCCATAAAGTGATCCATCCTCTCGTGGAGCTCCTGGACATCTGTCTACAGTTGATCCATGATCCTGGTCTGATTAGCTCGAGTTGGATAACGGTGAATTAGTCTCTGATCAATCCTGGAGTCACTGGGAACAGCCTGGGACACCTGTAAACCTGAAAAAACCTGCAAACACTAAAGGTTAGGAAAAACAACAAAATGTACGCCATGCAAATGCATGCGTGTGTCTGTGTGTTTGGGAGATTTCCCCCGATCCTAGTGCCTGAGTGTCAGTGCTGATAATAATAATAAGAAGAAGCCGGAGTCCAATCATGGAAACAACAATCTCATATATAAAGAAAGCCTATCAAGGCAGTACATAGCATCAGCGAGTACAAGACGAATCAACAACGTGACCTCAGCCAACAAGCCTGGTGATGGTCAGTATACAACAAAGATCAAAACAAAAGGAATACAAATAGTCAAGTACGGCCACGGGCGCGATACTCTGCTAATAACTCCTTCGTCTCTGGATGATCTGGCAAAGTGAGCAACCCCTCGACGAGTAATTCTCTCTACACAATGGTATACTGAAGTCCTTCGATCGAACCTTCCCATGCTCCTTTGCCGAAGCAATCTTCTAATTTCCGCTTCTTGGACTCAAACGTCAGCTTGCGCTCCTTCAGGTTAGCGAGAGCTTTGTTGAGTTGGCCTTCGGCGGCGTATCTGCGGGCGGTTTCTTCATCAAACCTCTGCTCACTGTCCTTCACCTCGACCTCTAGCTTGGAGATCTGCAGCATCAGCTTATCCTCCCGCTCTTTCCTGGTGGCCAGGGAAGCCTTCCAGTGCTGGTTGAACTTGGATATCCTCCGATATGCCTCGTCCAAGTGTTGCTTCTTCGTAGCCAGTACGTCGTTGACAGCCTTGAAGTCTCGACCCATGCGTTCACGCTCGGCTATCTGCTTCGTCAGGTCTGCTCCCAGCTGGTTCACCAACTTTGTTTGCCTTTTGAAAGAATGAACGGCCTCGTTCCTCTCGCTTCGGAGCTGAGCTAATTCCTTCTCCAGTTCTTCATTCGCCCGCTTCAATTCATCCCGCTCAGCCAATACCTGGTTATGCTGCTGAATGGGCACAGTAGTAGGCTCTTCGATCATTGGAGGACTTTCTGACTTGACCTGAGGAAACGGCATCCCTATAGCGTTGGCTTTGGCTCTGATCCAAGTCAAGTACGGGGGGTAGGCTTGATTGTTGCTTTTTCCCAGCAATGGCTTTCCTCGCTTACTGACACTATTCCACGCGCGCTGAAGCTTGGACAACAAATCCCCTTCTAGAATACCCGTGAGGTACGGAGATTCCTGTACCTCTTCCTCCTTCGGCGGAGTCCTCAAAGCATACGCGAACTGGTGGACCAACAATGACGGATTGTAGTTTATACAACCCTTCCTACCTATCAAAGGCACATTAGGAAACCCGCTGCAACTGAAGATCACCTCAGTACCCAACCTGTCTCTGTCGAACCAATCAATATCCTCTGCAGATAGACTCATCAGACGCTCAGGCCACTCAGTTGTGGCTGCAGACAAGACAAAAGGACCCCTCTTGGGCAGATGACTATCAAGCCATTTGTACAGCAAGGGTACGCAGCATGAGACATTCTTCCCCCTCCTGTTCTCATTCTTGTAGTGGACTGAGTGATAGACATCTCCTATCAGGGTAGGGACTGGATTCCCTGAAGCAAAGATGTGAAACGCATCAAAGTCTACAAAATCAGGCATGTTGGGGAACAGAATGATGCCATATATGCATAGAGCGAGGATGGCATTGAACGCGTCCCAACATCTGTCTTTGGCACACTGCTGAGCCTTAACCACCAGAAACTGCAAGGAGAACCCAGGAACCTTGTTCCAACTAGTCAGTACTAACTAGGAGGCGTCCAAATGAAGTGAAGGAGCTAAACCAGACAGATCAGGCTCAGCATCCATGTGAACAAAAGGCATCTGCCTCTTGATAGGCACACCTAGAAAATCAGCATACTCTTCCAGCGTAGGTGCGAGAACAAAGTCCTGAAAAGTGAAACATCTCAGCGGAGGGTCGTAAACTGCAGCAGAGCATGCAACCCATTCAACTCGAACACAAAAGGCTTGTAAACCAAACTGAGCAACCTGCCATAAGATTTTCTGAACCCATCCCTTACAGAATCATCTGCTAGAGCTATCAAACCAGTCAACTTAACCACATCGGGGGCAGGGAACTTGTAAGCCACGGTCTTCCTCAGAGAGCCTATAACAATATAATAGGAAGCAAGAAATCTTGGATCGGGGAAGACGGTACCTGCAACATAGACACACGTTAATGAAATGCAAATGAACATGCAAACTAATGCAAAATGCAATCATGCAATAATATGTCTGGGCAACTGGGGCTGCAGAGATTCTGTATCAACAATCACTGATAAGAAGGAAACCCCGGTGTAGGACCACAAATCTGATCTGCCCAGAACAACCATCTGATAGGACCATATACACAGGATCATAATTTTGCTCTGTCAAGAACAAATGCCTGATAATAAGGACCTCTGATGTATGATCAAGAAATATCTGCTGATGAGGTCTTCAGACCTGAATCAAAAATCTGCTCTATCAAGAACAAACACACAGCTGCTGATGAGATCTTCAGACCCCACTCAAAATCTGCTCTATTAAGAACAAACAACATCTGCTGATGAGATCTTCAGACCCCACTCAAAATCTGCTCTATCAAGAACAAATAACATCTGCTGATGAGATCTTCAGATCCCACTCAAAAATCTGCTCTATCAAGAACAAACAACATCTGCTGATGAGATCTTCAGACCCCAAAAATCTGCTCTATCAAGAACAAACAACTGATGACAAAACTCTGCTCTATCAAGAACAGACATACACCTGATGATAAGATCCTCTGATCAAAACCTGCTCTATCAAGAACAGACAAATCTGCAACTGAGAAACCCTGGTACCAACAAAACTGATCCACTGTCAAGAAAACCAGGTAGTCTGAAGGTCAAGGTTTCCTGCAATAAACCCAATCCCACTCACAGGTGTGGACCTAAACTGACTCAAGGTACAACATCCTATGCATTCATCAGCGTCACAGACTTTCAAGAGGGGTGATACGATACCCAGAAGGTGTGGCATCACCAGCTCATGAAGCGGCCTCACTTAGCTGAATCACAAATGATCGGTCCCCAGAGTCGACAATCCACCAAACCAGTAACCGTCTCAACCCAAAGGGTTGAAAGTGAAGCCAACCGGATGAACCTCGTCTGAGCGTGGATTTCATGAGACACTAGTGCCTGCAAAGCAAGCACGCGCCCACTAATTTCCACTCTAAGTCTATAGTGCACTCAAGCCTGGGTCTGGCTTCTCACTCATCAGAACTCCCATCCCACAACAGCACAAATAATCATATTATACTGAAAATAAAATGCGGGAAATAAAGTGCGAGAAGTAAAATGCGATAAATAAACGCAACCCAACAAGTAAACACACAAGCGTTAGGATTGACTCTCGCAGGGAACAGTTGGAGTCCCCAGCAGAGTCGCCAGCTGTCGCTTGCGCGAAAATAAGGTGCCGGCATAACAGAAGAGTCGCCACCTTTCGTTATTTATCCCTCAGAGCGGGAAAGGAAACGATCGGAGAAACCTAACGAAAAAGGGTAAGACAAGGTCATCGCAACCGTTGTCTGGATTCGGGAGTCGGTTACGCAAGGGGAAGGTATTAGCACCCCACACGTCCGTCGTACTCGACGGGATCCTCGCTTGTTGTGTTTACTTGGACGGGTTGGTTTTATTCTATCTACCTATCAAGGCTGGTTTAAAAAGAAAATAAAAATGACTCGGCAAAGCGTCGCACTTTATCCCTACGTATTCTCATCAGAGAACGAGAAATCAGAGTCAACGTAGTTCGGCCTACGAAGGGTTATGGGGGAAGGTAGCTCGCCAAGACATCGCCATCTTGTGCCTACGTACTCTCAACAGGCATGAGAGATCAGAGCTCACATAGTTCGGGACACTACGGTTTATTTCCTGTCTTTTACGAAAGAAGTGTTTTTTATTGTGTTTGCGATTTCAATCGCACTAGAGACTATGACCTGAGAGTGAATGCGTCGCATGTCACCCAAAGGGTACCATACTAAACATCCAGACTGTGGAAAAGAAACTCTCCCGCAATCCTTTCTCAAATAGCTTAAGGCTCGTAACGTACGAAAGAAATCATTCATGATCACTGTATCTTAAACTATTTTGAGATGAGAAGAGAACAGGCCCGACTGGGAGGGAGACTATCAAGTCCTACTGTTGTCATGCCATGGATTCATCCTATGGTTGAGGTTTGAACAGGGAACTCCTAGAAGTTGTCGTACATAGGTTTCAACCTAAAGTTCTATCATCAATTCCTTATCAAAGGAACTGAGAGTCCTAAGGGATCATGTCAATGATACACCAAAACAGACAAAGCATCAGCTTAACAGTAAAATGCATGCAATGCAAGTGAGGGAGGAAATGTGTGTGGGGCTTCAGCCTCCACAAGCTCATCTCAACCTCAAGCCAGAATGGATAACAGTAGTCATACTGAAACATAAAACAACATGCTATCAAGCAATAAACAGTAAACTGCAATCATACAGATAAAAGAAATGAAATGCCACCAAGCAAACAAACCACATGGGCAAGGGAGCTGGGCTCTACCGAATACCCGCAAGCAAAGACACACAGTAACAATACAAGAAGAGGGAGCAACTCAACCTCTAGTGCAATCATGCTCCTAGATTCTACCTATTCTAGATATGAACTTATTCTAATGCATCAAACAAGTCAAACAAAACACATCAATACAGAAAAGAAAACAAAAGAAAGCAGATCAACTCTTCTCTCAACTCCAAGCTTCAGCTTTCCAACAACAACCCAGTCTTCAGACTTCAATCACTCTTGACAAATATCAATTGCTTTTCCAGGTTTCAACCCTTCAACATAAGTTTCAACTTATCTTCTCCTTTAAGCTTCAGCTTCTTGATCAGCTCCACCTTCAGGCTTCACTATCAATCATAAGTACCAACTTGGCTCCTTCAGGACCTCCAGGTATCAAAGTAAGTATCAACTTCCTTTGTTCTTCAAGCTTCAGCTTTTCAGAATCAATCTCAATCACTTAGAAGTGTCAACTTCATCCTTCAGTCTTTACTTCATCTTCAGGGGTCTTCAAGTATCAACTTGCTCTTGTTGCTCTTCAAGCTTCAGCAGGAATGGCAATGCTCAAGGATTCATCCTTTTCAACATTCTTTAATGAAGTCTTCATCTTCATACTCAAGCTCTGCATCTCTCAAGATAATCAAACCAGAGGAAATCACTTACTGGATAAGCTGGGGATATTGAACTGCTTATTTGACCACCAAAGGTGACCTATAAGGGTTCAACATCAAAGGAATGGTTCCCTCAAAAGTTCTACTTCCTAGGTACATCACTTATCCCTCCAAAGGAGAGAGGTGTATACCATGGAAGGACTTTGAATCATAGGGAGGAATGGAGGTGAAAGATACCATCCATGTTTGAGAAAGAAGTTATCTAAGTCTAAACTCTTCCTAATCCTTAACTCTAAAACAACAAAAAAAGGAAATAAGATCAAGCTCTCAAGCTCCTCAATGCATCCTCAAGTCTTCTACTATGCTCCTCAATGCTCCTTAGAACAAGATCAAGCTCTCCAAGCCCACAAAGCAAAGCAAACAACAATACAATGCCCTAAAGGCAACACAAACAATCACCAATACAAAAATCAACTAAAAATAGCACACTACTATATTAAATCCTAATATAATTTCTAAGGGATCCTACATACCTACCCTTAATGCCCATATATGCCCCATAGTCTAACTTGTCCTAAAAACCCAAAAATCTAAAGCTATTGTGGACCTATGTTGAAGTTTTAACCTAATTCTACACAACCTAATAGCATCTAATCAAAACTATCCTAAAAATCATCACAAAAATATGGAATAAATCCAGGGGGAAGCTAAAACATATATCTAACTACCCTAAAAAGATTGACCTAAAAATATTAAGGGATCTACCTAAACAACAATCTACAAATTCATATACCAACATAAAAGAATTAAAAAGCTATTAAAGAAGAAAATATACAAAATATATCAAAACGCATGAAATGAAAAATGTTTTTATTTTATATCTTTCTAGACAAAAATATGAAATGGGAGAAAAAACTCCCATGAAAAAATATTGAATTTTCAATTTGTTATGATTTTTCAAAGTATGAAATAAAATGGAAAAAGAATAAAATGAAAACATGAAAAGGGGTGTAATCAGCAAGATAATGCAGTTAAAATCACGCTTGGGCCCAGAATGGGGGGTTTGAAAAGCAAGCGCGCCTGGGCCCAATATTTAATCAGAAATCAATTAAGAAAACCAAAAGAAAATGGAAAATGAGTGGTGCAAATAGAAACGAATTTCAGTTCAAATCACAATGGGCCTCACGCGTGGGGTGTGGATAGTCATGATCACTTAAGCCCAGAATTCTTCTTTAATGAAACGCGGCGTTTCATTATGCTTCTGATTCCCTCCAAAATGAAATTAAATGTCGTGCGTTGGATCAGCTTCTCAGGTCAAGAGTCAGCGCGTATCTCACGGTCCAGGCTTCGTCTTCTTCCCTGAGCTAGGGTTTGCCATGGGAGCTTCATGAAACAGACCTCATGCAGCCATCTTCCATCCACTCGTATTACCCCAAATCAGCATCAAATTCAACAATCTAAAATACTAAACTGATCCATTTTTCACCCTGATGATGATCCTAGTCTTGGTTTTCATTGAAAGAGCCCCTATCATCAAACCCGATGGTGCAACTCCATAGGATCTCAAACCTCAACTTCACCAATTCTTGGATTTCTTTACATCAAAATGATCACCACATTGCCCTAATCAAAACCAGCTATTAATCTTGCATTATCACTCACTGTGCCACGAGTTCTTGCTCCATAAAGAAATGGTGTCCATGACTGAAACTTCATCAAATGATCCTAAACTCTTCAAAACTGATCACCTATTGGTCTCTAACCATTCTATACTAATAATTCAACCTAACCATGCCTAAATAATGAGGTGGAAGAGATTTTGCAAACCTGGTTTCTTGGTATGGCAGTGATGGTAGATCTTCAATTCAAGGCTTGAAACTCTTCAAGAATGATCCTTGGATGATGAAACTTCTACTGTTTGCAAAAAAATGGAGGAAGAATGCTTGCACTTCAAGATCCAATGATGAATGGCTTCTTGCAAATCCAATGGGAACACCTTCAATCCTCCATCAATGGAGCTTCAATTCAGTATGCACACACTCAGAGGGATCTATGGAAAGTGTTTGTGAAGAAAAAAGGGATGGAAATGAAGAAGAATGAAGAAATTGAATGTGACTTGCAATGGAAGATTTTGGATTTCACTCTCTCTTTCATGCACCAACTCTCACCAACCTTGCATCTGAGCAAGTTACACTTGTTATATAGAGTGGTTTAGAATCATCTAGAACCCTCTAGGATCATCTAATGAGAAATTGAACTTTTCATGTCATGGTATTTTGATTTCTCATTCTCCTTACATGCTATCTCATGCCATGGCCCTTGTAATCTTGGTTTCTGACTTGAATTTATCCCCACATGATATTTAGGGTAAGTTACAATGCATAACCACCTTGCTTGTTGAGTTCTTTTGAGTTTTGGTTTGGTACCTTAAGATGCAAGTAAGCCCATTACAAAGCAGCCCTATGATCCAAGCCTCAAATCAAAATTGTGGCTGAATCATTGTTCTTAGAATGTCATTTGGAGTCAAAATGACCTATTACATGACATGGTTTGGACTTATAACTTGGGATTTCCATTTTTCAAATTCAACTTATTTAACTTATGCCTCATTTTTAGGCCATTTTTATCACTTTTTGATATGAGCCTTTTCAACATCTCATGGCCTCCCTACTAGCCTTAAAACATCATTCTAAGCAAGTTTGATGTTGAAGATTTTTCCATTTGAAGCTTGGAAGTAGGAGATATGGCCTTATGCTTGAAATGACCTATAACCTCCAAATGACCAAAATGCCCTTGACTTGTCAAAGCCATAAGTTGAGTTATACAAGTCCTATAAAGGACTTATAGTACTCTCTAGAAAGCTAAGAGGAAGCTCTTCAACATTCATGTTGACCAAGAGTTCATAGGAATCATCCTACTAGGGCAAAAGTTGGATGCAAGTTGGGTGACTTTCAAGGACCAAGATTCACATACCTCAGATGACCTGTAATTTGTCAAAGCCATAACTTGAGCTCTACAAATCCTATCAAGGACTTCTAGTACTAAAATTAAATCTAAGAACAAGCTCTACAACATTCATGTTGTGGGGAAGATGAGATGACAATCACATCTTGAGCTAAACTGCCTTGAAGATAGGGATCAAACTAGGGGATTTTACATTGTCAATCCTTAGAAACCCTAGCTTAAAACTTCTCAAACTCCTCAATCATGATGAGTTGGTCTAGGAATCATCCTTATATCATCTCAATGTATCATTCCATGATCACATGGCTCTTGGATTAGGTCTCAATCCTCTCCAAATCATCAGTTGACCTAGGGTTGACCCAGTCAAACCCTAATTCCACCATTCATGGCTGAATCTTCTGAATTCTTGCATAATGACCTCTATAGGATTCATGATGGCTTTCAAGACATCTTATAAGCTTTCTCAAAGCTTCAAGTCCATCCTCATAGTCTCAAAATCATCTGAGGAGCTCCCACAACTCTCAAGTTATGAGGCACACAACCTTGGTTTCAACCAATTCCTCTGAGGATCTCTTGAGGTCTCTGACAAAGGTATCAACCTTTGAACCTTTGAATTACCTTCTTGGCTAGCTTCAAAGTCTCATACAACTCCTGATAGGTAAATAAATGTTGGTCAAATTTTGGGGTGTAACAGGCGGCTCAACCCGAAGTTGATAAGAACATCATACCTCGCCGTCAGGCATCTTTTAAACAAACAGGCATCGAACCCGAAGGCTGGCTCAACACGAAGTTGAGAGGAACATATGACCTAGCTGTCAGGCATATGTTAAACAAACAGGCATCGAACCCGAAAGTCGGCTCAACATGAAGATGAGAGGAACATTTAACTTCACTATCAAGCATCTGTTAAACAAACAGACATCAAATCCGAAGGCCGGCTCAACCCGAAGTTGAGAAGAACATCTGATCTCACCATCAGGCATCTGTTAAACAAACAGGAATCAAACCCGAAGGGCGGCTCAACCCGAAGTTGAGAAGAACATCTAACCTCGTCGTCAGGCATCTCTTAAACAACAAGGTGTGGAACCCGAAAGCCGTCTAAATCCTTAGTTGAGAAGAACATCTGACCTAGCCGTCAAACATTTGTTAAACAAACAGGCATCGAACTCGAAGGTCGGCACAACACGAAGTTGAAAAGAATATCTGACGTCGCTGTCAGGCATCAGTTAAACAAACAGGCATCGAATTTGATGGCCGACTCAACCCGAAGTTGAGAAGAACATCCGACCTCGCTGTTAGGCATTAGTTAAACAAACAGGAATCGAACCCGAAGGCCGACTCAACCAAAAGTTAAGAAGAACATCTGACCTAGCCGTCAGCATATGCTAAACAAACAGGCATCGGACCTAAAGGTCGGCTCAACCCGAAGTTGAGAAGAACATCTAACCTCGCCGTCAAACATCTGTTAAAACAACAGGTATCGAACCCGAAGGCCGGCTCAACTTGAATTTGAGAGGAACATCTGACTTCCCCATCAGGGATTAGTTAAACAAACAGGCATTGAACCCGAAGGCCGGCTCAATACGAAGTTGAGAGGAACATCTGACCTCGCCGTCAGGCATCTGCTAAACTAACAGGCATCGAACCCGAAGGTCAGCTCAACATGATGTTGAGAGGAAAATTTGACTTCACTGTCAAGCATCTGTTAAACAAACAGGCATCAAATCTGAAGACCGGCTCAACCCGAAGTTGAGAAGAGCATCTGACCTCACCATCAGGCATCGGTTAAACAAACATGCATCGAACCCGAAGGGCGGCTCAACCCGGAATGCTTAAGAACAATAGACCTCACCGTTAGGCATCTGTTAAACAAACAGGCATCGAACCCGAAGGCCGACTCAACCCGAAGTTGAGAAGAACATTTGACCTCGCCGTCAAGCATCTGTTAAACAAACTGGCATCGAACCCGAAGGCCGTCTCAATCCTTAGTTGAGAAGAACATCTAAACTCGCCGTCAAACAATTGTTAAACAAACAGGCATCAAATCGGAAGGCAAGCTCAACTTGAAGTTGAGAGGAACATATGACCTCCCAATCAGGCATTAGTTAAACAAACAGGCATCGAACCCGAAGGCCGGCATAACACGAAGTTTAGAAGAACATCTGACCTCGCTGTCAGGCATTAGTTAAACAAATAGGCATCGAATTTGATGGCGACTCAACCCGAAGTTGCGAAGAACATCCGACCTCGCTGTCAGGCATTAGTTAAACAAACAGGAATCGAACCCGAAGGCCGGCTCAACCCGAAGTTGAGAAGAACATCTGACCTAGCCGACATGCATCTGTTAAACAAACAGGCATCAAACCCAAAGGCCGGATCAACCCGAAGTTGAGAAGAACATCTGACCTCGCTGTCAGGCATTAGTTAAGCAAACAGGAATCGAACCCGAAGGCTGGCTCAACCCAAAGTTGAGAAGAACAACTGATCTAGTCGCCAGGCATCTGTTAAACAAACAGGAATCTGTTAAACAAACAGGCATCTGTTAAACAAACAGGCATCAAACCCAAAGGCCGGCTCAACCCGAAGTTGAGAAAAACATCTGACCTAGCCTTCAGGCATTTGTTAAACAAACAGGCATCAAACCCGAAGGCTGTCTCAACCCTTAGTTGAGAAGAACATCTGACCTCATCGTCAAACATCTGTTTAACAAACAGGTATCGAACCCGAAGGTGTGCCGGCTCAACATGAAGTTGAGAGGAACATTTGACTTCACTGTCAAGCATCTGTTAAACAAACAGACATCAAATCCGAAGGCCGGCTCAACCCGAAATTGAGAAGAACATCTGACCTCACTGTCAGGCATCGCTTAAACAAACAGGCATCAAACCCGAAGGGCGGCTCAACCCGAATTTGATAAGAACATCTTACCTCTCCTTCAGGAATCTGTTAAACAAACAGGCATCGAACCCGAAGGCCGGCTCAACACGAAGTTGAGAGGAACATCTGACATAGCCGTCAGGCATCTGTTAAACAAACAGGCATCGAACCCGAAGGTCAACTCAATATGAAGTTGAGAGGAATATTTGACTTTACTGTCAAGCTTCTGTTAAACAAACAGACATTAAATCCAAAGGTCGGCTCAACCTGAAGTTGAGAAGAACATCTGACCTCACCGTCAGGCATCTGTTAAACAAACAGGCATCCAACCCGAAGGGCAGCTCAACCCGAAGTTGATAAGAACATTAGACCTTTTCGTCTAGCATCTGTTAAACAAACAGGCATCGGACCCGAAGGCCGGTTCAACCCGAAGTTGAGAAGAACATTTGACCTTGCCATCAGGCATCTGTTAAACAAACAGGCATCAACCAGAAGGCCGTCTCAATCCTTAGTTGAGAAGAACATCTGATCTTGCCATCAAACATCTATTAAACAAATAGGCATCGAACCCGAAGGCCGGCTCAACTTGAAGTTGAGAGGAACATCTGACCTCCCCATCAGGGATTAGTTAAACAAACAGGCATCGAACACGAAGGCCGATACAACACGAAGTTGAGAAGAACATCTGACCTCGCTGTCAAGCATCTGTTAAAAAAACAGGCACCGAATTTGATGGCCGACTCAACCCGAAGTTGAGAAGAACATCCGACCTTGTTGTCAGGCATTTGTTAAGCAAACAGGAATCAAACCCGAAGGCCGGCTCAACCCGAAGTTGAGAAGAACATCTGACCTAGCCGCCAGGCATCTGTTAAACAAACAGGCATCAAACCCAAAGGCCGGATCAACCCGAAGTTGAGAAGAACATCTGACCTCGCTGTCAGGCATTAGTTAAGCAAACAGGAATCAAACCCGAAGACTGGCTCAACCCGAAGTTGAGAAGAACATCTGACCTAGCCGCCAGGCATCTGTTAAACAAACATGCATCAAACCCAAAGGCCGACTCAACCCGAAGTTGAGAAGAACATCTGACCTAGCCGTCAGGCATCTGTTAAACAAACATGCATCAAACCCGAAGGTTGTCTCAACCCTTAGTTGAGAAGAACATCTGACCTCGTCGTCAAACATCTGTTTAACAAACAGGTATCGAACCCGAAGGTGTGCCGGCTCAACATGAAGTTGAGAGGAACATTTGACTTCACTGTCAAGCATCTGTTAAACAACCAGACATCAAATCCGAAGGCCGGCTCAACCCGAAGTTGAGAAGAACAACTGACCTCACTGTCAAGCATCTCTTAAACAAACAGGCATCAAACCCGAAGGGCAGCTCAACCCGAATTTGATAAGAACATCTTACGTCTCCTTCAGGAATCTGTTAAACAAACAGGCATCGAACCCGAAGGCCGGCTCAACACGAAGTTGAGAGGAACATCTGACATAGCCGTCAGGCATCTGTTAAACAAACAGGCATTGAACCCGAAGGTCAACTCAACATGAAGTTGAGAGGAATATTTGACTTCACTGTCAAGCTTCTGTTAAACAAACAGACATTAAATCCAAAGGTCGGCTCAACCTGAAGTTGAGAAGAACATCTGACCTCACCGTCAGGCATCTGTTAAACAAACAGGCATCCAACCCGAAGGGCAGCTCAACCTGAAGTTGATAAGAACATTAAACCTTTTCGTCAGGCATCTGTTAAACAAACAGGCATCGGACCCGAAGGCCGACTCAACCCGAAGTTGAGAAGAACATTTGACCTCGCCATAAGGCATCTGTTAAACAAACAGGCATCAACCAGAAGGCCGTCTCAATCCTTAGTTGAGAAGAACATCTGATCTTGCCATCAAACATCTATTAAACAAACAGACATCGAACCCGAAGGCCGACTCAACTTGAAGTTGAGAGGAACATCTGACCTCCCCATCAGGGATTAGTTAAACAAACAGGCATCGAACCCGAAGGCCGACACAACACGAAGTTGAGAAGAACATCTGACCTCGTTGTCAGGCATCTGTTAAACAAATAGGCATCGAATTTGATGGCCGACTCAGCCCGAAGTTGAGAAGAACATCCGACCTTGTTGTCAGGCATTTGTTAAGCAAACAGGAATCAAACCCGAAGGCCGGCTCAACCCGAAGTTGAGAAGAACATCTGACCTAGCCGCCAGGCATCTGTTAAACAAACAGGCATCAAACCCAAAGGCCGGATCAACCCGAAGTTGAGAAGAACATCTGACCTCGCTGTCAGGCATTAGTTAAGCAAACAGGAATCGAACCCGAAGGCTGGCTCAACCCGAAGTTGAGAAGAACATCTGACCTAGCCGCCAGGCATCTGTTAAACAAACATGCATCTAACCCAAAGGTCGGCTCAACCCGAAGTTGAGAAGAACATCTGACCTAGCCGTCAGGCATCTTTTAAACAAACAAGCATCGAACCCGAAGGCTAGTTCAACAAGAAGTTGAGAGTAACATATTACCTAGCCGTCAGGCATCTGTTAAACAAACAGGCATCGAACCTGAAGGTCTGCTCAACATGAAGTTGAGAGGAACATTTGACTTCACTATCAAGCATCTGTTAAACAAACAGGCATCAAACCCAAAGGGCGGCTCAACCCGAAGTTGAGAAGAACATATGACCTCGCCGTCAGGCATCTGTTAAACAAACAGGCATCAAACCCAAAGGCCGTCTCAACCCTTAGTTGAGAAGAACATCTGACCTTGTCGTCAAACGTTTGATAAACAAACAGGTATCAAACTCGAAGGTCGGCCGACTCAACTTGAAATTGAAAGGAACATCTGACCTCCCCATCAGGCATTAGTTAAACAAACAGACATTGAACCCAAAGGCCGGCACAACACGAAGTTAAGAAGAACATCTGACCTCGCCGTCAGGCATCTGTTAAACAAACAGGCATCGAACCTGAAGGTCGTCTCAACACAAAGTTCAGAGGAACATCTGACCTCGCCGTCAGGCATCTTTTAAGCAAACAGGCATCGAACCCGAAGGCTGGCTCAACACGAAGTTGAGAGGAACATATGACCTAGCCGTCAGGTATATGTTAAACAAACAGGCATCGAACCCGAAGGTCGGCTCAACATGAAGTTGAGAGGAACATTTGACTTCACTATCAAGCATCTGTTAAACAAACAGACATCAAATCCGAAGGCCGGCTCAACCCGAAGTTGAGAAGAACATCTGATCTCACCGTCAGGCATCCGTTAAACAAACAGGAATCAAACCCGAAGGGCGGCTCAACCCAAAGTTGAGAAGAACATCTGACCTCGCCGTCAGGCATCTGTTAAACAACAAGGTGTGGAACCCGAAAGCCGTCTAAATCCTTAGTTGAGAAGAACATCTGACCTAACCGTCAAACATTAGTTAAACAAAAAGGTATCGAACCCGAAGGCCGACACAACACGAAGTTGAGAAGAATATATGACCTCGCTGTCAGGCATCAGTTAAACAAACTGGCATCGAATTTGATGGCCGACTCAACCCGAAGTTGAGAAGAACATCCGACCTCGCTGTTAGGCATTAGTTAAAAAAAAGGAATCGAAACCGAAGACCGACTCAACCAAAAGTTAAGAAGAACATCTGACATAGCCGCCAGCATCTGTTAAACAAATAGGCATCGGACCTAAAGGCCGGCTCAACCCGAAGTTGAGAAGAACATCTAACCTCGCCGTCAAACATCTGTTAAAACAACAGGTATCGAACCCGAAGGCCGGCTCAACTTGAATTTGAGAGGAACATTTGACCTCCCCATCAGGCATTAGTTAAACAAACAGGCATCGAACCCAAAGGCCGGCTCAACACGAAGTTGAGAGGAACATCTGACCTCGCCGTCAGGCATCTGTTAAACAAACAGGCATCGAACCCGAAGGTCAGCTCAACATGATGTTGAGAGGAACATTTGACTTCACTATCAAGCATCTACTAAACAAATAGGCATCAAATCCGAAGACCGACTCAACCCAAAGTTGAGAAGAACATCTGACCTCACCATCAGGCATCGGTTAAACAAACAGGCATCGAACCCGAAGGCTAGTCCAACACGAAGTTGAGAGGAACATATTACCTAGCCGTCAGGCATCTGTTAAACAAACAGGCATCGAACCTGAAGTTCTGCTTAACATGAAGTTGAGAGGAACATTTGACTTCACTATCAAGCATCTGTTAAACAAATAGGCATCAAACCCGAAGGGCGGCTCAACCCGAAGTTGAGAAGAACATATGACCTCGCCGTCAGGCATCTGTTAAACAAACAGGCATTAAACCCGAAGGCCGTCTCAACCCTTAGTTGAGAAGAACATCTGACCTTGTCGTCAAACATATGATAAACAAACAGGTATCGAACCCGAAGGTCGGCCGGCTCAACTTGAAATTGAGAGGAACATCTGACCTCCCCATCAGGCATTAGTTAAACAAACAGACATTGAACCCAAAGGCCGGCACAACACGAAGTTGAGAAGAACATCTGACCTTGCCGTCAGGCATCTGTTAAACAAACAGGCATCGAACCCGAAGGTCGTCTCAACACGAAGTTGAGAGGAACATCTGACCTCGCTGTCAGGCATCTTTTAAACAAACAGGCATCGAACCCGAAGGTCGGGTCAACATGAAGTTGAGAGGAACATTTGACATCACTATCAAGCATCTGTTAAACAAACAGGCATCTAATCCAAAGACCGACTCAACCCGAAGTTGAGAAGAACATCTGACCTCACTGTTAGGCATTTCTTAAACAAACAGGCATCGAACCCGAAGGGCAGCTCAACCCGAAGTTGATAAGAACATCTTACCTCGCCGTCAGGCATCTTTTAAACAAACAGGCATCGAACCTGAAGGCTGGCTCAACACGAAGTTGAGAGGAACATATGACCTAGCCGTCAGGCATATGTTAAACAAACAGCATCGAACCCAAAAGTCGGCTCAACATGAAGTTGAGAGGAACATTTGACTTAACTATCAAGCATCTGTTAAACAAACAAACATCAAATCCGAAGGCCGGCTCAACCCGAAGTTGAGAAGAACATTTGATCTCACCATCAGGCATCTGTTAAACAAACAGGAATCAAACCCGAAGGGCGGCTCAACCCGAAGTTGAGAAGAACATCTGAACTCGCCGTCAGGCATCTGTTAAACAACAAGGTGTGGAACCCGAAAGCCGTCTAAATCCTTAGTTGAGAAGAACACCTGACCTAACCGTCAAATATTAGTTAAACAAAAAGGCATCGAACCCGAAGGCCGGTACAACACGAAGTTGAGAAGAATATATGACCTCACTGTCAGGCATCAGTTAAACAAACTGGCATCGAATTTGATGGCCGACTCAACGCGAAGTTGAGAAGAACATCCGACCTCGCCGTTAGGCATTAGTTAAAAAAAAGGAATCGAACCCGAAGGCCGACTCAACCAAAAGTTAAGAAGAACATCTGACCTAGCAGCCAGCATCTGTTAAACAAACAGGCATCAGACCTAAAGGCCGGCTCAACCCGAAGTTGAGAAGAACATCTAACCTCGCCGTCAAATATCTGTTAAAACAACAGGTATCGAACCCGAAGGCCGGCTCAACTTGAATTTGAGAGGAACATTTGACCTCCCCATCAGGCATTAGTTAAACAACCAGGCATCGAACCCGAAGGCCGGCTCAACACGAAGTTGAGAGGAACATCTGACCTCGCCGTCAGGCATCTGTTAAACAAACAGGCATCGAACCCGAAGGTCAGCTCAACATGATGTTGAGAGGAACATTTGACTTCACTGTCAAGCATCTACTAAACAAACAGGCATCAAATCCGAAGACCGACTCAACCCAAAGTTGAGAAGAACATCTGACCTCACCATCAGGCATCAGTTAAACAAATATGCATTGAACCCGAAGGCTAGTCCAACACGAAGTTGAGAGGAACATATTACCTAGCCGTCAGGCATCTGTTAAACAAACAGGCATCGAACCTGAAGTTCTGCTTAACATGAAGTTGAGAGGAACATTTGACTTCACTATCAAGCATCTGTTAAACAAATAGGCATCAAACCCGAAGGGCGGCTCAACCCGAAGTTGAGAAGAACATATGACCTCGCCGTCAGGCATCTGTTAAACAAACAGGCATCAAACCCGAAGGCCGTCTCAACCCTTAGTTGAGAAGAACATCTGACCTTGTCGTCAAACATATGATAAACAAACAGGTATCGAACCCGAAGGTCGGCCGGCTCAACTTGAAATTGAGAGGAACATCTGACCTCCTCATCAGGCATTAGTTAAACAAACAGACATTGAACCCAAATGCCGGCACAACACGAAGTTGAGAAGAACATCTGACCTTGCCGTCAGGCATCTGTTAAACAAAAAGGCATCGAACCCGAAGGTCGTCTCAACACGAAGTTGAGAGGAACATCTGACCTCGCCGTCAGGCATCTTTTAAACAAACAGGCATCGAACCCGAAGGTCGGGTCAACATGAAGTTGAGAGGAACATTTGACATCACTATCAAGCATCTGTTAAACAAACAGGCATCTAATCCAAAGACCGGCTCAACCCGAAGTTGAGAAGAACATCTGACCTCACTGTTAGGCATTTCTTAAACAAACAGGCATCGAACCTGAAGGGCAGCTCAACCCGAAGTTGATAAGAACATCTTACCTCGCCGTCAGGCATCTTTTAAACAAACAGGCATCGAACCCGAAGGCTGGCTCAACACGAAGTTGAGAGGAACATATGACCTAGCCGTCAGGCATATGTTAAACAAACAGGCATCGAACCCGAAAGTCGGCTCAACATGAAGTTGAGAGGAACATTTGACTTAACTATCAAGCATCTGTTAAACAAACAAACATCAAATCCGAAGGCCGGCTCAACCCGAAGTTGAGAAGAACATCTGATCTCACCATCAGGCATCTGTTAAACAAACAGGAATCAAACCCGAAGGGCGGCTCAACCCGAAGTTGAGAAGAACATCTGACCTCGCCGTCAGGCATCTGTTAAAAAACAAGGTGTAGAACCCTAAAGCCGTCTAAATCCTTAGTTGAGAAGAACATCTGACCTAACCGTCAAATATTAGTTAAACAAAAAGGCATCGAACCCGAAGGCCGGCACAACACGAAGTTGAGAAGAATATATGACCTCACTGACAGGCATCAGTTAAACAAACTGGCATCGAATTTGTTGGCCGACTCAACGCGAAGTTGAGAAGAACATCCGACCTCGCTGTTAGGCATTAGTTAAAAAAAAAGGAATCGAACCCGAAGGCCGACTCAACCAAAAGTTAAGAAGAACATCTGACCTAGCAGCCAGCATCTGTTAAACAAACAGGCATCAGACCTAAAGGCCGGCTCAACCCGAAGTTGAGAAGAACATCTAACCTCGCCGTCAAACATCTGTTAAAACAACAGGTATCGAACCCGAAGGGCGGCTCAACTTGAATTTGAGAGGAACATTTGACCTCCCCATCAGGCATTAGTTAAAAAACCAGGCATCGAACCCGAAGGCCGGCTCAACACGAAGTTGAGAGGAACATCTGACCTCGCCGTCAGGCATATGTTAAACAAACAGGCATCGAACCCGAAGGTCAGCTCAACATGATGTTGAGAGGAACATTTGACTTCACTGTCAAGCATCTACTAAACAAACAGGCATCAAATCCGAAGACCGACTCAACCCGAAGTTGAGAAGAACATCTGACCTCACCATCAGGCATCGGTTAAACAAACAGGCATCGAACCTGAAGGGCGGCTCAACCCGGAATTGTTACGAACAATAGACCTCACCATCAGGCATCTGTTAAATAAACAGGCGTCGAACACGAAAGCCGAATCAACCCGAAGTTGAGAAGAACATTTGACCTCCCCGTCAAGCATTTGTTAAAGAAACTAGCATCGAACTCGAAGGCCGTCTCAATCCTTAGTTGAGAAGAACATCTAACCTCGCCGTCAAACATCTGTTAAGCAAACAGGCATGGAATCCGAAGGCCGGCTCAACTTGAAGTTGAGTGGAACATCTGACCTCCCAATCAGGCATTAGTTAAACAAACAGGCATCGAACCCGAAGGCCGGCACAACACGAGGTTGACAAGAACATCTGACCTCGCTGTCAGGTGTTAGTTAAACAAACAGGCATCGAATTTGATGGCGACTCAACCCGAGGTTGCGAAGAACATCCGACCTTGCTGTCAGGCATTAGTTAAACAAACAGGAATCAAATTATGTTTGTACTTTTACATTAATGAACTGAGCATTGCAACTTTTAATTTAATTTATTTTATCTATTATTTGCATCTTTACACTTTATCTTTCAAATGTTTACTTCTTGTCCAAATTCTTGATATGCAAAGATTGGAGGGAGGATGACGAAAACGTTATACCCATAACTACTGTTAGTATGCTTTCAATCAAACTTTGTTGACGATGTAAGGTATTGTTTCAACTCCCAAACACTGGAGAAATAAGGAAGTTATTCCCTTGTCACCCCCTTTGAGCCTAGAAGTTGGAGTTTCTTTCTTTACAAAAAAGAAACCGCAATCTTAACCTGGGGCATGGGCAGTTCTCAGTTATTGTGTGTTCATACAATACACCTTTCATACAAAGGTCGCACTCACAATTTTCCTTCGCACACAGCAAGTAAGTGTTGAAGATGTTTCTCAATCAGAAGTCGATGATGGTTCACCGTGATCATTAAGCTAGGCAGTCACTTCCTTTAAAAAAAATCAAAAGAAAAGCCTGATAAGTCAAAACCTATGAAGGAGACTTATGCAAAATTGGGGCATCCCGTTGACTGTAATCTTCATAAGAAACTGTTCAGGCAAAAGTTAAGGATAATAAAAAGAGGAGATCTTTAAATCCTTATCATGAAAATCCTCAATGTCAAAACAACCAAATGCTATAGGGAAGTGGGGGTTACCTTTTCATAGGTCCCTTGACTTCTGAACCATCATTGCTACCATCAGTGCAATTCCTAACCTATAGGAACCTGAATGCAAATATGAGTTAACTGAGCATAAGACTGAAGATCATCATGTAGATTGGGTGGGTACAAATAAATTTTGAGCCTTTATCCTTTGTTTCATAAACCGTGAACCTGACCACGTTACAACCCTCAAAAGACCTAATTGAAACAAGGATATTTTGAAAGCGTGCTACAACAAGGTTGCGTAACCCTCAAAATTCCTAAAGGTTGTGAATCATTTATTTTGGCCGTATACCTGTATTAAAATTTGAGCTTCCTGGACCGCCGCATTCTAACCGATGATTCATTTATTTTTCATCTTTCAAAAATGACTTTGATTTCAAAAGTTGCATGAACTTTGCATTACCATGTTTGTATGAATATTTTTGTTTGCAAACTGACTTTCCTCTAAGGAATTTTCAAACAATCGAGAAACTTGGTCAAGTGATCCTATCAGGGGCAAAGTCTTCTCAGATCTGGTTTATCCATGAGATTTTCAAGACTAGGACTGGGGCAAACCTTCCGAGGGTACAATAAAACAGTCATTTTCAGAATCAAACAAGCTGAAGCAATTATCAGTTCATCTGTAATGGACAATTTAATCTGGGGCAGTTTACTTGAAAGATCTACAAGCGTCTTTCCATCCTTCCTACGAGGACCATTAACCTGATTACAATTTAGCAAGTGGCAGTGATCTCCGGGTTGAGGAATCAGTTTTCCAGTCTTGTCATCTTACCAGGAGAGTCGAGTCTTGTCGTCGACATATGCATTTTCATTTGATCATATCTCATAACATAATTCATATACATATACATATCATACATATACATAGCATGAGTGTTTCATCCTCATTTGCATTTCTCCCGAGGTCGTGTTTTATCCAGGTTTTACCTTGTGGTCGAAGTCCAACTTACTTGGCACCTACCAAACAACTTTGTGTCGTGTCTATCTGATGTTCTTCCAGATATGACGTTTTTCTTATCCGATGGTTTTCCGGATATGCTTGTTCCTTTTACGTCCAATACTGTTCTCATATATTGTGCTTATACCTTTCATTCAAAGCCATTATTGGATGTCGGGTACCCTGATTTTAATGTCTCTTTCTGATGGTTTTCCAGATTGAGTCTCGTTGTTCTGATGTTCTTCCAGAACTTCGTTGTTACGTATTTGATGGTTTTCCAAATATTTTCCCTTGATTCTGATGGTTTTCCAGAATCTATCTGATGGTTTTCCGGATGTGTTTCTCTTTCTGATGGTTTTCCAGATTGAGTATCTTTTATCTGATGGTTTCCCAGATATTTTCCTTCGATTCTGATGGTTTTCCAGGATCTATCAGACGGTTTTCCAGATCTGTTTCTCTTTCTGACGGTTTTCCAGATTGAGTATCTCTTATCTGATGGTTTTCCAGATATTCTTTTATGATTCTGACGGTTTTCCAGAATCTTTCCGATGGTTTTTCGGATCTGTTCTCTTTCTGAGGATTTTCCATACTGAGTTTTTGTTTTGACGTTGTTCCAAAACCACTTTGTTGCTTATCTGATGGACTTCCAGATAGGTCTTCAAAACTTGCCCTGTACATTTATTGCTTTCCTAAATGTTTCAGATTTACCTTCAGAAACTTGTCTTCATCTCATGCTCCTATAGATGTCGTCCTATTGTTTCTGGATATAGCCCAGGGTTTATTCGATGGTTTTCCGAGTATCTCTGGTATGTTTTAGAATTCATTCGATGTTCTTCCGGATGTCTCTGAAATTTGTTTCTTTGACCCCGAGGTTATTCGATGGTATTGCCGAGTATCTCTGGTGTTTGTTTCTCTCTGTATAATTTCCAATGATTCCTGAAGATCCCGCTGTTGCACCCCAAAATTTGACCAACTTTTCTCTACCTAGCTTATGTTTCATTTCATTCACATTAACATTATCATTGCATTTCATAGACATGTGTGCAGGAGATCAAGAGGTATGATTACCCATCAAGAGCTATACAAGACTATGAAGCTAGCCAAGGAGGTTATTCAAGTGTTCAAGGGTATATATCTTTGTCAGAGAAGTCAGAAGATCCTCAGAGAGAGTGGTTGAAACCAAGGTTGTGTGCCTCCTAACTTGAGAGTTGTGGGAAGACCTCAGATGATTCTGAAGCCATGAAGTTAGACTTGAGGCCTTGAGAGAGCTCATAAGATGTCTTGAAAGCCATCATGAGGCCTAGACAGGTCATTGTGCAAGATTAAGAAGACCCAGCCATGAGTGGTGCAGTTAGGGTTTGACTGGGTCAACCCTAGGTCAACTGATGATTTGGAGAAGGTTGAGACCTAATTCAAGAGCCATGTGATCATGGATTGATACATTGAGATGTTATAAGGATGATTCTAAGGTCAAATCATCATGATTGAAGAGTTTGAGAAGTTTCAAGCTAGGGTTTCTAAGGCTTGACAGTGTAAAATCCCCTAGTTTGACCCCTATCTTCAAGGCAGTTTAGCCCAAGATGTGATTGTCATCTCATCTTGCCCCGAACATGAATGTTGTAGAGCTTGATCTTAGCTTTAATTTGAGTGCTAGAAGTCCTTGATAGGATTTATAGAACTCAAGTTATGACTTTGACAAGTTATAGGTCATCTGAGGTATGTGAATTTGGGGGCTTGAAAGTTACCCAACTTGCATCAAACTTTTTCCCAAGAAGGATGATTCCTATGAACTTTTGGTCAAGGGCATTTTGGTCATTTGAAGATTACAGGTCATGTCAAGCATAAGGCCATAACTCCTATTTCCAAGCTCCAAATGGAAAAATGTTCAACATCAATCTTGTTCAAAATGATGTTTTAAGGCTAGTAAAGAGGTCATGATATGTTGGAAGGGCTTGTAGCTCAAAGTTGCAAAAATGACCTAAAATAAGGGTATAAGTTAAATGAATCAAAGTTGGAAATTGATATTTTCAACCTACACATCCAAACCATGGCATGTAATATATCATTTTGACTCTAGAAAACATTTTAAGAACATTGGTTTAGCCACATTTTTGAGTTGAGGCCTAATTTGTGGACTTGCTTTGGAAAGTACTTGCTTGCATATTAAGTAACATGTGCAAAACATAGAATCAAGGGCCTTTGCAAGCTAAACTCTTTCAAAATGTCACTAGGGGAGAAATTGGAAGAGAATGAGATTGATTTCAAGCTGCAAACAGAGCTATGCATATCATGATATGTGATTGAAAATCTCATGACATGAGAAGTGGAAACTCTCATTAGAAGGATCTAGAGGGTTCTAGATCACTGATACATCATCTATATATTGAGTAGAGGTGATCCAATGCAAGGGTTGGTGATGATTGGAGGAGAGAGCATAGATTGAGATTGAGATTTCTTGGCTTGCAATTGAATTCGGTTTCACAAAATTCTTCACTTTCCATCCATTTTCTTGATTGAAACTTCTTCCATGGATGCCAAGGAGTGATTCCAGATCATAATCCAAGAGAATTCGTGGCTGAATCGTGTAGGAGCAATTGAATTTTTCCACCTGCAACTCACCATCGGATTTCAAGATTCAGGAGTTTTCAACCGGTTCTTTTGCATACAGAAGCAAGGAAAAGGTTCATTGATCGTGTCTGAAAGATTAGAGAGCGTGGTTTGAAGGTTTAGTGCATCTGTTCCTCCAAGATTTTCAGGTTGGTAACTTTCTTCCTCTAGCATGAATTAGGTAGAATCAAGATGAATTAAGGTGTTAAATGCATTGTAGAACGGTGTAGGATGGATTTCAGACCATTAATTTGAGAATTAGTGACCAATCTAGGGTGTTACCATTTTCGGTTGAGATTTGGATATGGTGAATCTTGAGGTTTCAGAAAGAACTAATGGCATTGGAAGATTCCTTGTGAAATTTGGGACAAGTTTCATGTAGAGACCTCTTGGAATGGAGGCCTGTGGAGAGAGTTAGGGTTGAGGGAGATGACCGGAGCACCACCGGTGGTGGCCAGAGCTGGGCGCGAAGTTCAGGTATTCAAAAGGTTGAAGATGACTCTAGGGCCATTGGATGGGAGTTGGACTTTGACTGACTGAGTGATCCAACGGCCACGTTTTGATTTCAAGTTGTGAAGGAATTCTGATTATGAAACGCTGCGTTTCATTTAATCAGTGGTTTTGGGCTTAGTGAGATACCTGATATCCACACCCCCCTGAAGGCCCAATCCATCATTTGAACTGTGTATCATTACTATTTGCACCGCGCGTGTGTTATTTTTGTTTGATTTTCATTATTTTTTTTATTTTTATTCATGGTTCTTGAAAAAATCATATAAAATTGAAAATTAATCCAATTAATCCCATTCTTTTTGAATTTTACTCATGATTGAGTCTAGTATTTTTTAAGGTAAAAAATATTTTCATTTCATGCATTTTATGATTTTATGGGAATTTTATATTTGAATTGATATTAAAATGGTTATGTTTGGTACTTAATTTTGTGGAATTTTGTGTGATCATGTGGTGATGATTTTGATCCTAATTTTTTGTGTGTGATTAGGTTAGACATGTATGCTCCCATAGTATTTTTTTCACATTTTTGTGATGAAAATAGGTGTGCTTTCTAGATTGATATTTAGGTGCCCCCTTTTTAGGGTTTTAGGTTGATACCTTTGGATTTAGGATTTAATTTTACGGCTTAATAAATGATTTAGTCCCTGGTTTTTGTATGAGGCATTCTTAATTGAATTAGGATACCTTAGGAATTTTTGTATAAATTTATAGGATAGTTTCCTATTTTTGATGGATTTTAGTTTAGGTGCTAGTTTTAGATGATTCTAAGGCACTAACTCAACTAGACTAACTTCTTTAGTTCCCTTAGACTAGGGTTTTGCTTTGTTTGCCTTTGATTTAAGTTGAAGACAAGTTGAAGACAAGGTGAGGATGCTTGAAGTGTCTTGAAGTTGCTTGGAGCTTTGGAATTGCTTGTGCCTGAAGGTGTTTGAGGAAGATTTAGAAAGTAGGAGACCTAGGGAGAGCCTTAGGATTAGAATGACTTCTTTCACAAACATGGAAAGCATCTTGTGCTTCCATCCCTCCCAATGACTAAAAGTCCTTCTAAGATATTCACATCCCTCCTTTGGAGGGATGAGTGGCTTTATCTGGGAAGTAGAACTTTGAGGGAACCAGTCTCTCACAATGATGAACCCTTACAGGCTTCCTTTGGTTGTCAGTAAGCTGTTTACCATTTCCACTCATTCTGTTAAATCAATTATCTTCTGGTTTGGGTATCTTGAAAGATGTTGGACTTGAGTTTGAAGATGAGAACTTCATTGAAGAGTGTGGAAGAGGATGATTCCTTGAGCATTGCCATTGCAGCTGAAGCTTTGAGAGCAAGAAGAACAAGTTGATAATTGAAGACCCAATGGGGATTGAATGAAGAGCTGAGGCTTAAAAGAATTGAAGGATGAAGTTGACACTTCCATGTGATTGAAAATTACCCTGAGAAGCTGCAGCTTAAAGATGAAGAGGAAGGCTAGTTGATACTGGTGAAGCAAAGAGAGCTGAAGCTGGAAGACTAAGTTGATACTTATGAAGAGGATTCAATTGAGATTGAGTGGAGAGCTGAGGCTTGAGGAATAAAGGAAAGTAGACACTTGCAGTGATGCACTGAAATCCTGAAGGAATCAAGTTGAGAGTGAAGCCTGAAGGTAGAATTGACTGAAGAGCTGAGGCTTGAAGAAGAAAGGATAAGTTGATACTTATGTTGACACATTGAGAGCCTGAAGGAGAAGTAGACACCTGCAGTGATGCACTGAAAGCCTGAAGGAATCAAGTTGAGAGTGAAGCCTGAAGGTAGAATTGACTGAGGAGCTGAAGCTTGAAGAAAGAGAATAAGTTGATACTTATGTTTGATGGGTTGAAACCTGGAGAAGCAAGTGGATACTTGGCATGAAGGGTGATTGAAGTCTGAAGACTGGGTTGCTGTTAGAAGAGCTGAGGCTTGAAAGGGAAAGAGGGGTTGATCTGCTTTCTTTCTTGTCTATTTTCTTTGCTGTATTGATGTGACTTGTTTGACTTGCTTGATGCATTAGAATAAGTCCATATCTAGACTGATTTAAACTAGGAGCATGATTGCACTAGAGGTTGAGTTGCTCCCTCTGCTTGTATTGTTACTGTATGGCTTTGCTTGCGGGTATTCGGTAGAGCCCAGCTCCCTTGCCCATGTGGTTTGTGTTTGCTTGATAGCATGTTATTTTTACTGCATGACTGCAGTTGTTATTCTATCTTGCTTGATAGCATTTTATTTTATTTCTTCAGTATGATTACAGTTATTCATATATGGCTTGAGGTTGAGATGAGCTTGTGGAGGCTGATGCCCCACACACATTTCCTCCCTCACTTGCATTGCATGCATTTTACAGTCATATATCTGTTTGTTGTTTAAGCTGATGCTTTATCTGTTTCTGTTTACAATTGACATGATCCCTTAGGACTCTCATCTCCTTTGATAAGGAAGTGATGATAGAACTTTAGGTTGAAACCTATGCATGATAACTTCTAGGAGTTCCCTGTTTCAAACTTCAACCATAGGATGAATCCTTGGCATGACAACATTAGGACTTGATAGTCTCCTCTTAGTTGAACCTATTCGTTCTCTCTTCTCATCTCAAAACAGCTTAAGATACAGTAATCATGAATGATTTCTTTCGTATGTTACGAGCCTTAAGCTATCTGAGGAAGGATTGTTGGAGAGCTTCTTTTCAACAGTCTAGATGTTTAGTATGGCACCCTTTGGGTGACATGCGACACATTCACTCTCAGGTCATAGTCTTTAGTGCGATTGAAATTGCAAACACAATAAAAAAACAGTTCTTTCGTAAAAGACAGAAAACAAACTTCAAACCTTTTTGCCCCGTGGGCCCGTAATTCAAAGAAAGCTTTTCTGAAGAAAAGAGTGTCGTTAAACTTCAGTCCTACCGCAAACAGGCTTTGTCCCTAACTGCTGGAACTGCTGTTTAACCCTACTCGATAAAACAGATCAATCTGAACCCCCGTAATCCGTATTAGCCTGAACTACGTAAGCTCTGATCTCTCATACCTGTTGAGAGTACGTAGGCACAATACTGACGTATTGGCGAGCTACCTTCCCCGTAACCCGTAGTTGGTCGAACTACGTTGACTCTGATTTCTCATTCTCTGATGAGAATACGTAGGCATAAAGCGCGACGCTTTGCCGAGTCATTTTCTTTTCTTTTTTAAGCCAGCCTTGATAGGTAGATAGATAAACCAACTCGTCTAGTAAACACAACAAGCATGGATCCCGTCGAGTACGACGGACGTGAGGGGTGCTAATACCTTCCCCTTGCGTAACCGACTCCCGAACCCAGACAATGGTTGCGATGACCTTGTCTTATACCTTTTTTGTCAGGTTTTTTCTGATTGTTTCCTATCCCGCTCCGAGGGATAAATAACGAAAGGTGGCGACTCTTCTGTTTTGTCGGCACCTTATTTTCGCGGTAGCGACAGCTGGCGACTCTGCTGGGGAATTGATAGTTTCCTGGGATCCGACGTCCCGTATGCGAGTCAGTTTGGGGATCCGACGTCCCCTGCGAGAGTCAATCCTAGCGCTTATATGATTACTTGTTGGGTTGTGTTTATTTACCGCATTTTTATTTCCCGCACTTTATTTTCAGTATGATATGATTATCTATGCTGTTGTGGGAGGGGCATTCTGATGAGTGAGAAGCCAGACCCAGGCTTGAGTGAACATAGCATTAGTTGTGGAAATTAGTGGGCGCGTGCTTGCTTGGCAGGCACTAGTGTCTCATGAAATCCACGCTCAGACGAGGTTCTCCTGGTTGACTTCTTTTTCAACCCTTTGGGTTGAGGGGGTTGTTGGTTTGGAGGATTGTCGACTCTGGGGACCGATCATTTGGGATTTAGCCGAGTGAGGCCGCTTCATGAGCTGGTGATGCCACACCTTCTGGGTATCGTATCACCCCTCTTGAATGTCTGTGACGCTGATGACCGCATAGGATGCCGAACTTGAGTCAGTTTAGGTCCATACCTGTGAGCAGGGTTGGGTTTGTTGCAGGAAACTTTGACCTTCAGACTACCTGGTTTTCTTGACAGCGAATCAGTTTTGGTTGGGATCAGAGGATCTCATCATCAGATGTGTATTTGTTCTTGACAGAGCAGGTTTATGGTTGGGATCAGAGGATCTCATTATCAGATGTATTTGTTCTTGACAGAGCAGGTTTATGATTGGGATCAGAGGATCTCATTGTCAGATGTATGTTTGTTCTTGATAGAGCAGAGTTTTGGTCCTACATCAGAGGTCCTTATTATCAGATGGTTGTTCTTGACAGAGCAGATCTATGGTCCTATGTGTGTGTGTTCTTGATAGAGCAGATTTGTGGTCCGATACCAGGATTTTCCTCTTATCAGAGATAGTGGTTGTTCTTGACAGAGCAACATCATGGTTTTGTTGATATAGAGTCCTTGCAGCACAGTTGCCTTGACCTCCTGCTGCATGATTGCATTTCACATTGCTTTGCATACTCATTTGCATTTCATTAACGTGTGTCTGTGTTGCAGGTACCGTTTTCCCCGATCCAGGATTTCTTTCCTCCTATTGTATTGTTATGGGTTCTCTGAGGAAGACCGTGGCTTACAAGCTCCCTGCCCCTGATGTGGTTCAGCTGACCGGTTTGATTGCTTTAGCAGATGATTCTGTGAAATATGAGTTCAGAAAATCTTACGGTAAACTGCTCAGTTTGGTTGGTAAACCTTCTGCATTCGAGTTGAATGGGTTGCACGCCTTCCTGCAGTTCTACGATCCTCCGTTGAGATGCTTTACTTTCCAGGATTTTGTTCTCGCACCCACGTTGGAGGAATATGCTGATTTGTTAGGTGTGCCTATCAAGAGGCAGATGCCCTTTGTTCATATGGATGCTGAGCCTGATCTGGCTAGTCTAGCTCCTTCACTTCATCTGGACGCCTCTGAGTTGGTATTGTCTAGTTGGAACAGGGTTCCCGGGTTCTCCTTGCAGTTCTTAGTGGGAAAGGCTCAGCAGTGCGCCAAAGACGGATGTTGGGTCGTGTTAAACGCCATCCTTGCTCTGTGCATATATGGCATCATTCTGTTCCCCAATATGCCCGACTTTGTAGACTTCGACGCCTTCCGCATCTTTGCTTCCGGGAATCCAGTCCCTACCTTGATAGGAGATGTCTACCATTCCACCCACTACAAAAACGAGAACAAGAGGGTAAGAATGTCTCGTGTTGTGTGCCCTTGCTTTATAAATGGCTTGATAGTCATCTACCCAAGAGAGGTCCCTTTGTTTCGTCTGCAGCCACAGCTGAGTGGTCCGAGCGTTTGATGAGTCTATCTACGGAGGATATTACCTGGTTTGACAGAGATAGGTTGGGTACTGAGATTATCTTTAGCTGCAGCGGGTTTCCGAACGTGCCTCTGATAGACAGGAAGGGTTGTATAAACTATAATTCGTCTTTGCTGGTCCGACAGTTTGCTTATGCTTTGAGAGCTCCGCCGAAGGATGAAGAGGTGCAGGAATCTCTGTACCTCACTGGTCTTCTAGAGGGGGATCTGTTATCTAAGCTTCAGCGCGCTTGGAATGGCATCAGTAAGCGGGGAAAACTATTGCTGGGGAGAAGCAATAGTCAAGCCTACCCTCCGTATGTGGCATGGATCCGAGCCAGAGCAGATGCTATAGGGATGTCGTTTCTTCCTGCCAAGCCAGAAAGCCCTCCAGTGATTGAAGAGCCTACTACCGTGCCCATTCAGCAACATAATCAGGTGTTAGCTAAGAGAGATGAATTGAAGAGGGCAAATGAAGAATTGGAGAAAGAATTGGTTCAACTCAGAAGTGAGAGAAACGAAGCTGTTCATTCCTTCAAGAGGCAGACAGAACTGGTGAACCAGCTAGGGACAGATTTGACTAAGTAGATAGTTGAGCGTGAACGCATGGGTCGAGACTTCAAAGATGTCAACGATGTACTGGCCACGAAGAAGCAACACTTGGACGAAGCGTATCGGAGGATATCCAAATTTAACCAGCACTGGAAGGCCTCCCTAGCCAACCGGAAAGAACGGGAGGATAAGCGAATGCAACAGATCTCCAAGCTGAAAGCCCAGGTAAAGGCTAGTGAGAAGAGGTTTGATGAAGAAACCGCTCGCAGATATGCCGCCGAATGCCAGCTCAACAGAGCTCTTGCTAACCTAAAGGAGCGCAAACTGACGTTTGAGTTCAAGAAGCGGAAGTTAGAAGATTGTTTCAGCGAAGGAGCGTGGGAAGATTCGGTCGAAGGTCTTCAGTACACTATTATGCAGAGGGAGCTACTCGTCGAAGGGTTACTCACTCGGCCTGATCATCCAGAAACGAAGGGGTTGTTAGAAGAGTTTCGCGCCCGTGGCCGTACTTGACTATTTGTATTCCTTTTGTTGTGATCATTGTTGTATGCTGACCATCACCAGGCTTGTTGGCTGGGGTCATGCTATTGATTCATCTTGTACTCACTGACGTTGTGTACCGCCTTGATGGGCTTTCTATATATGAGATGTATTTCCATGACTGGACTCGGACTTCTTATTATCAGCACTGGCACTCAGGCACTAGGATCGGGGGAAATCTCCCTAACACACAGACACACGTTTGCATTTGCATGAAGCATTTGCATAACGAGTACTTTGTCGTTTTTTCCTCACCCTTTTGTGTTTTCAGGTTGTTTCAGGTTGTTCCAGGATTGATCAGAGACCTATCCACCGCTATCCGACCAGAGCAAATCAAACCAGAATCATGGAGCAAGTGCAAACTGATGTTCAGGAACTCCGCGAAAGAATGGATCGCTTCATGGAGCTCATGCAAGCGGTCGCCAATGGCCAGGATCAGCTCAGAACCTTGGTTCAGCCTCTAATTTCAAGGGTGGATAGCAATGGCGTACTCCATGGTGGGACCGTGCCTACTCCTCCACAGTTGAAACTCCTCAGAATGGCGTCCCCGTGACCGGGGGGAATGGCAGTGCCAACGACAATGTGATAGCTAACATGGGACTCAATGGTAATACGACGGGCGTCGGTAATGGGAATTTTGAAGCTAACGTCAATGTTGGGCTGGGCAACGGCAATGCAGGTGTTGGGAATCTGTTCGGGCCTCAGCCGTGGTTAGAAGACCGTCAAGACGACGTGTTCTCGCAGAGAGGTGCTGAAGGTGAGCTGACTACTGAAGCACGTCTAAGCTTCAAGGCACTCGAGGATAAGATGAGGAATATCGAGAACCAGAACACCCTGGGCGTTGATATGTCCAAGTTGGGATTAATTGCTGATTTTAAGGTGCCTCCCAAGTTCAAGGTACCTGACTTTGAAAAGTACAAGGGCACCACTTACCCTCGCGTCCACCTGAGATCATACTACCGGAAAATGTCGGCTCATTCTGAGGACGAGAAGTTGCTGATGCACTTCTTTCAGGACAGTCTGTTCGGACCCTCCCTCGAATGGTACATGATTCTGGAGCCTACCAGTGTGAGCACGTGGAAAGACCTTGCTGAAGCATTTGTGCACCACTACCAATATAACAGTGACTTGGCTCCGAACCGAGTCCAACTGCAGAATCTGTCGCAAAGGAACAACAAAGGGTTTAAGGAATACGCCCAACGGTGGCGTGAATTGGCAGCCAGGGTTCAGCCTCCGATGGTTGAACGTGAGCTCGTGCAGATGTTCGTAGCCACCCTCCCAGGGGTTTATTATGAGAAATTGGTCAGCGGTATGTCCGGAACCTTCTCAGATCTCATTATCACGAGTGAGCACATTGAAAATGGGATCAAACTGGGGAAAATTCAAGGTGATTCATCCTCAGCTGGAGGAGGAGGCAAGAAACCTTATAGTGGCAAAAGACGGGAAGGAGAAACGAGCGCCGTGACCAACGCTCGAAGGAAGGGTAAAGGCCCTCACCAGCAGGTGGCCAGCATAACTATCCCGGCAGTTCAACAGCCACAGCAGCAGCAGTCGCAGCAGCAGCAACCGAATCAACAATGGTACAGAAAGTATCAGAACCGGGCACCTCTGTCGAGCCGTCACCTCGAGACACCACCCATGTCGTACGCCCAGCTGTTACAGACTCTGCTTCAGTTGCAGCTGATCCAGAAGAGAACCTTGGCTCCCTTGACAGGGGCACCTCCGCCAGGTTATGACGCGAATGTAACTTGTGAGTTTCACTCAGGGGCACCACGCCACACAATAGAGAATTGCAAAGCCTTCAAGCATAAGGTGCAGGACATGATGGACGCTAAGATCATCAACTTCTTAGATAATGTGCCAAACGTCACGAAGAACCCTATGCCGAATCATAGGGGAGGTGGAGTAAACGCCATTATTGAAGACGAGAGTTTGGATTTGTTGACTGACGTCAGAGATCTGAAGAAGCCGCTTAGCTTCGTTAAAGCTAAGTTGATGAAAAGAGGTTTCTTTCCAGGCTGCGGAGTGCTGTGTATGGGCTGTGCGACTAGTCCTAATGGATGTGAACAGTTGATAGAGGGAATTCAAAGTCTGATGACTGAAGGAATCCTGCAATTTAGCCGAAGAGCCGAAAGTAGATCGGGAGAGGTAATGCTGGAGCAAGATGATGAGGTTGCCACCATCACCATCCCTCGCCAGACGATAACTATTTCTGCACCCAGACCGCCCACGATTACCATCACCAAAGCTGGGCCGATACCGTTTGAAAGCACTAACGCTGTCCCATGGCATTATGGGGCAGAGGTCTACTGCAATGGACAGAAGTTGGAGCTAGAACCGTTTGGGTCGTCTGTGGAGAACCTTGCGGGAATCAGTGGTATTACTCGCAGCGGAAGAGTGTTTGCACCACCTGAGGTCGTGGCGGATAAGGCAGACAGAGCTGATGCAACTGATAAAGATAAAAGTAAAGTCGTTGAAGAGATCCCGCGTGGGGTAGACAAAGACTTACTTGTTAAAGACGCCGAGGAATTTATGAGGTTGATTAAAAAGAGTGACTACAAGATCGTGGATCATCTCCATCAGACACCCTCGAAGATTTCCATCCTGAATCTGTTGCTGTGTTCTGAAGCACACCGCAACGCGCTGCTGAAGTTGTTGAACGCCGCGTGTGTACCGCAGGAAATATCGGTAAACCAGCTGGAAGAGGTCGTAGCCCACGTGAATGCTGGAAATGGGCTAGGTTTCACTGACCTAGAGCTGACGCCGAAAGGGAGGAACCACAATAGCGCCCTGCACATCTCGATAGAGTGTAGGGGAACGATTATGTCCCACGTGTTGGTGGACACGGGGTCATCACTCAATGTGCTTCCGAAGAAGGCATTAATGAAGTTAGATACTCGCGGAGTGATTTGCACACCCAGTGATCTGGTTGTGAAAGTGTTCGATGGAACCAAACCCCATGTTTTCGGGGAGGTGACGTTGCCAATCCAAGTCGGGCCGGAAACATTCGACGCGATCTTTTACATTATGGACATCATGCCTGCCTACAGCTGTCTCTTGGGCCGGCCATGGATCCATGCTGCGGGTGCCGTGACCTCCACGTTGCACCAGAAACTCAAGTATGCTGTCAGAGGTAGCATCGTGACCGTTTGTGGCGAGGAAGATATAATGGTGAGCCATTTGTCGTCCTTCAAGTATGTTGAGATGGATGGGGAAATCCACAAAACCTTATGCCAAGCGTTTGAAGCTGTTAAAGTCAAGGACGTAGCTCTTGTAGTCACTGAAAAGCCAGAGATGACTCTCTCTTCCTTCAAAGAAGCCCGAGCTGTTGTCCAAGCCGGATCTACCCCAGGCTGGGGGCGAATTTTGGAGATACCTAACAAGCAAGACAAGTTTGGGTTAGGATATTCTCCTGGAGCTGAAGCCTCCTCTTCTAGCAGTGCGTCGCGAGGTAAAGGGCCGATCCAGTTTACCAGCGGCGGGATGATATTTGAAAGCATCAACGCGGTGTCTGAAGACAGCGGAGATAGCGACTGTGACCTCGACTCTTGGATCTAGCCAAGCAAGCCAGGCGAGAGCCTCAACAATTGGTCCGTCAAGGACATCATCCAGATGACAAGCGAAGAGTAATGATTTACTTTTTCCAATCATTGTACAACCCTATGTCCTACCCGGGGCATAGTGGTTTTATTGTCAGGGCCTCGTTTGATTATGTACATGCATTTTATCAATAAATCAAAAGGCGTTTTCTTCGTATTCAAATATTGTGATCTCTGTTATTCCTGTTTTATATTTGTTTTAAAAAACAATAAAATGGCAATGGGGTTTGTGCTAAACTGCATATCCTTGTTTTAAGCTTAACCTTTGTTATTGCAGGATCCACATAACATATGACATCGACTCTGGACCTTCTACGACTCACTTTGACTTCGATTTCCCGATCTATCAAGCCGAAGTAGAGATTGGTGAAGACGAAGACCTTCCCGAAGAGTTGGCCCGCTTGTTGAAACAAGAAGAGAAAGTTATTCTGCCTCATGAAGAGGAGATCGAGGTTGTGAATCTGGGTTCTGAAGAACTTGTCAGGAACATCAGGATAGGGGATGCATTGCAGAGTGATGTCAAGCAGAGATTGGTCGAGATGCTGAGAGAGTATAGTGACGTCTTTGCTTGGTCATACGAAGATATGCCCGGACTTGATACTGACATCGTGGTCCACCACTTGCCGTTGCGAGAAGATTGTCCTCCCGTTAAGCAGAAGCTTAGGAGGACGCGACCAGATATGGCCGTTAAGATCAAAGAAGAAGTGCAAAAGCAGCTTAATGTTGGCTTCTTGGCGGTCACTACTTACCCTCCGTGGGTCGCCAACATAGTGCCTGTACCGAAGAAGGACGGTAAGGTACGAATGTGCGTCGATTATCGGGATTTGAATAGGGCGAGCCCTAAAGATGATTTCCCGCTGCCTCATATTGATGTGTTGGTCGACAATACAGCTCAGTTCTCCGTGTTTTCATTCATGGATGGCTTCTCCGGTTACAACCAGATCAAGATGGCGCCGGAGGACATGGAGAAAACTACGTTTATTACTCCTTGGGGAACATTTTGCTACAAGGTAATGCCTTTCGGTCTGAAGAACGCAGGGGCCACTTACCAACGAGCAATGGTTACTTTGTTTCATGATATGATTCATCATGAGATTGAAGTCTATGTTGATGACATGATTGCGAAGTCCCAAACGGAGGAGGGACATCTGGTCAATTTGCTGAAGCTTTTTGAGAGGCTTAGGAAGTTCAAGTTGAGGCTGAATCCTAACAAGTGTACTTTCGGAGTACGGTCCGGAAAGTTATTGGGGTTTATCATGAGTGAAAGAGGCATCGAGGTTGATCCTGCGAAGATTAAAGCGATACAAGAAATTCCAGTGCCAAAAACAGAAAAAGAAGTTCGTGGTTTCCTGGGCAGGATAAACTACATTGCAAGGTTTATTTCTCAGCTCACGGCCACGTGTGAATCGATGTTCAAACTGTTAAAGAAAGATCAGGCGATTATCTGGAACGAGGATTGCCAGAAGGCATTCGATAAGATAAAGCAGTATCTGCAGGAACCTCCGATCTTGATACCCCCAGTGGCTGGACGACCATTAATCATGTACTTTACAGTTCTTGAGAATAGTATGGGGTGTGTTCTCGGTCAGCACGACGAGACGGGCAGAAAGGAGCATGCCATTTACTACTTGAGTAAAAAGTTCACAGACTGTGAATCTCGCTACTCGATGCTGGAGAAGACGTGTTGTGCACTAGCATGGGCTGCCAAACGTTTATGACAGTACATGCTCAACCACACCACCATGCTAATTTCGAAGATGGATCCGATCAAGTACGTCTTCGAGAAGCAAGCGCTTTCGGGCAGGATTGCCAGATGGCAAATGGTGTTGACGGAATATGATATTCAGTACGTTTCCCAGAAGGCCATTAAGGGAAGCGTATTGTCTGAATACCTTGCCGAACAGCCGATCAAAGATTATCAGCCGATGAAATTTGAATTCCCTGATGAGGATATTATGTTTCTCAAAGTGAAGGATTGCGATGAACCGTTGCCCGACGAGGGGCCAGATAGGAAATCCCAGTGGAAATTGATATTCGATGGGGCAGTTAATTCTTATGGAAGTGGCATTGGGGCAATCATCACGACTCCCCACGGATCTCACATCCTGTTCACTGCGAGACTGACGTTTCCAGTCACCAATAATGAAGCGGAGTACGAAACATGCATTATGGGTCTAGAAGAAGCAATTGATTTAAGAATCAAGAACCTAGATGTATATGGTGACTCGGCACTTGTGATTAACCAGATTAAAGGGGAGTGGGAGACTCGCCAATCAAATTTGGTGCCGTACATGAACTATGCCAGAAGGCTGCTTCCGTTCTTTGATCGAGTGGAACTCCATCATGTACCCAGAGCAGAAAATCAGATGGCTGATGCCTTAGCCACGTTGGCTTCGATGTATAAAGTCATTTTTTAGAATGAAGCTCCAAGAATTGTCCTTTCTCGTCTTGATAGACCTGCATTCGTCTTTGCGATCGAGGAAGCCGCCGACGGTAAGCCATGGTTCCATGATATCCAGACCTTCCTTATGACTAAGGAGTATCCTATGGGAGCGTCAACCCAGGATAAGAAGACTCTGAGGAGGCTGTCTAGAAATTTTTATCTCAATCCTGATGGAGTTTTGTATAAAAGAAACCATGATCTCGTGCTACTCAGATGTGTAGATGAGAAAGAAGCGAGTATGCTCATGGAAGAAGTCCATGAAGGCACATTTGGTACGCACGCCGGCGGGCATGCTATGACAAGGAAGATCCTGAGAGCAGGATACTACTGGCTGATGATGGAATCAGATTGCTTTAAATTCGCGAAGAGGTGTCATAAATGCCAGATTTATGCTGATAAAGTTCATGTGCCGCCATGCCCGTTAAATGTCATGTCCTCCCCGTGGCCGTTCTCCATGTGGGGCATCGACATGATAGGCAAGATCGAGCCCACTGCGTCTAACGGTCATCGCTTCATTCTAGTAGCTATCGACTACTTCACCAAGTGGGTGGAGGCAGCCTCATATGCTAATGTGACCAAGCAGGTGGTGGCTAAATTCATAAAGAGGGATATCATCTGTCGTTACGGAATTCCCGAGCGGATCATTACTGATAATGGTTCGAACCTGAATAACAAGATGATGAAGGAGCTGTGCCAGAGTTTCAAGATTGAACACCACAACTCATCTCCTTACCGGCCGAAGATGAATGGCGCCGTTGAAGCGGCCAATAAGAACATCAAGAGGATTGTTCAGAAAATGGTTGTGACCTATAAAGATTGGCACGAGATGCTGCCATTCGCATTGCACGGTTATCGTACGACAGTACGTACATCAACCGGGGCAACTCCTTTCTCCTTAGTGTACGGTATGGAAGTTGTCCTGTCGTTAGAAGTGGAGATCCCTTCTTTACAAGTTTTGGTTGACGTGAAACTCGACGAGGCAGAATGGATTAAGAACCGACTGAACCAACTCAGCCTGATGGACGAGAAGAGGTTAGCATCGATTGCGCATGGTCGTTTGTACCAAAGCCGAATGAATAAAGCTTATGATAAGAAGGTGCGTCCTAGAAGCTTTCAGACGAGTGATCTCGTCTTGAAGAAGATTCTTCCTCCACACTCCGATCACAGGGGCAAGTGGACTCCCAATTACGAAGGTCCGTACGTCATCAGCAAGGTCTTCTCGGGAGGAGCTTTGTTGTTATCCACGATGGATGGCGAAGATTTTGCATCCCTGGTGAACGCGGACGCGGTTAAAAAATACTTTGCTTAAAAAATGACCCGCTGGAAAGAAAAAGAGCATCCAGGCAAAAATGGGGCATCCCGGCGAACCACAAAAAAAGGAAAAAGGTTTGGGAAAAAATTAGGGATATAAATTGAAAAAATGTACACCCGCAAAGTCGAAAACCCGGATGGGCGACTTTGGCAAAAAAGGGTATCCCGGTGAATCGAAAACCCGGAAGGGCGATTCAGGCAAAAGTTAGGGATTTGAAAAAGCAAATGACTGCGTTCTGCGTGTGGACTTTCATTGTCTAGTGGTTTGGAAGACCTGAGGGCCGTTTATCTGAATCAATCTCTTCTGAAGCTGAAGCGTCGGAGAAGTATCGAAGTCGAGTGGGTCATAGAGGGATCAACTCATGGTGTTCGTCTACGCCTCATTGCCGACATTTGTGCATATACTGATGTATATTTATGTTTTATTTTTGCGCGGCTTCCTCATTCCAGGAGCTTGCATCTGTTGTAAAACATTTTTGCCCATTCAGGGGTTCGTTATCAATAAAATGTATACTATTCAGCAATTCTTTGTCTGTTTAGCGTTTATCTATTTTGTTTGCGAAAAAAGAACGCCGATGTTTTTGATAAAATGCGCATGCATAAACTTACTGGCCTAGGCCACTGATTGTTGAAACAATGAATTACTCGAACATTGTCACAAGATGATAACCTTGATAGGTCTCTTTGAGAAGGGTATCTTGTATGTTTGTTTGTGTTGTTACAGGAGTAGCATATACCAGACAGTACGCCGCATGCGTCCCCAAGCAAGATGATTCCTTCTTCTCCAGCAAAGTTCAGCAGTATCTCCCTGCAGAGTCTGAGCGTAAGATCGTAAGCATTTATATGTTTCCCCAGGCAGAGAAGATTCTCTCCCCAATCAGATGTATCCTGAAGAAACGTCATCTCCCCAGCTGAGTCAGGCGCCGAAGCATGTGTTTATCCCCCAGCACCGGGTCACAAGTGCAGGTCTCGTACGAGACTATTCACTGAAGTGTGCCGCAATTGATAGCTCCAGACTGAAGTCTCCGGCAGAATTGAAATTCCCCGCAGAGTCGTACTCTCCCCCGAAGCAGGATGATTTCTTCTTCCCCAGCCGAGTAGGCAAACCCCCAAGAAAGTCGAGTCCTTGGAGAGCGTTCGGGCCATGATTGGTTTTCCCCGGTAGAGTGTTGAATAGCTGATGCCGTATTTCCCCACCGGAGTCGTTATCTCCAGGAAGGTTAGCCGTGAAGGTCGTGCAGTTTATTTCTGCGATTGACATCGCTTTCCTTAGCAGCTCTGGGTTCTCGTAGAGCTTCATTCCCCTGCAGCAGTCAACTGAAGTTTGCTTCCCCATGCGGAGTCCGATTGAGATTGGCGTGACCTTTTCTCCGTGGCAGGATGATTCCTTCCCCCACCAGAGTGGTTCTTTCTCCTTGGCAGGAGGATTCTCCCTTTAGCATTTATTGTGCTGATGGGATCATAACATTTTGCATGATTGCATAACATTTTGCATGATTGCATAGCATTTCCACCGTGTGGAACATTGCGCCATTGCCGAAGCATATGCATATGAAACATGAGCTAGGTCGTTACTCTTCTTGTTTGCAGGTGTTCCTCCATGGAGCCGTGGCTCAAGATGATTCTTGAATTCCCCAGCAAAGTCGTTTGCCCAAGATGATTCTTGAACTCCCCATCGAAGTGGTTTGCTTAAGATGATTCTTAAAATCCCCTATAAAGTCGCTAGAGAAAGCCGCTTAGGATGATTCCTGAAATCCCCGGCAGAGTGTTTGCTTGGGATGATTCCCGAAATCTCTAGCAGAGTTATGGGTTCAAGATGATTCTTGAAGTCCCCATGGAGTTATTTGTTCAAGATGATTCTTGATGTCCTCAGCAGAGTTGATTCACCCAGAATGATTTCCGGATCCCCGAAGCAGAGTTACTTGATAGTTCTCTAGAATCACCAGCAGAGACGCGTCATCCCCAGCAGGTTTCTGAACAACGAAGTTGAAACTTCCCCTGAAGACTTGATGATTGAAGTTCAACCATAGTAACGAAGCAGTTCTCCCAGCAGATGCGGAGCGCCTGATGGTAGAAGTTGGATATCCCGAAGTGGTTCATGATTGACCGAGAACTCTATTCCCGACTTACTGATGAAGGCCGGCTGACGCCCGAAAGTTCTTTGAATGCCCGATGGCATGATTAACTTGATTGTTGACCTGATGAGTCCCGAGGAATCTTGATGCTTGACGGCATGGTCGACCATGTATTACCGGTTATCGTGTGACCAATTCTCCAGCTAGTTGCCGTGCAGCTAATATTTCAGTTTTCGAAGATTTGTTCCCATCAGAGTATCGTGTACTTGTGCAGTTGGAAAATTTCCGGGTTTGTCGATATTCAACCGTCTCGCACCTTGATTGGTTGAGAGTCGTTCGCTTCTCACCCAGTCAGGTTCAAGCCGTTTGAATAGGGGCAGCTGTTACACCCCAAAATTTGACCAACTTTTCTTTACCTAGCTTATGTTTCATTTCATTCACATTAACATTATCATTGCATTTCATAGACATGTGTGCAGGAGATCAAGAGGTATGATTACCCATCAAGAGATATATAAGACTATGAAGCTAGCCAAGGAGGTTATTCAAGTGTTCAAGGGTAGATATCTTTGTCAGAGAAGTCAGAAGATCCTCAGAGAGAGTGGTTGAAACCAAGGTTGTGTGCCTCCTAACTTGAGAGTTGTGGGAAGACCTCTGATGATTCTGAAGCCATGAAGTTAGACTTGAGGCCTTTAGAGAGCTCATGAGATGTCTTGAAAGCCATCATGAGGCTTAGACATGTCATTGTGCAAGATTAAGAAGACCCAGCCATGAGTGGTGCAGTTAGGGTTTGACTGGGTCAACCCTAGGTCAACTGATGATTTGGAGAGGGTTGAGACCTAATTCAAGAGCCATGTGATCATGGATTGATACATTGAGATGTTATAAGGATGATTCCATGGTCAACATATCATGATTGAAGAGTTTGAGAAGTTTCAAGCTAGGGTTTCTAAGGCTTGACAGTGTAAAATCCCCTAGTTTGACCCCTATTTTCAAGGCAGTTTAGCCCAAGATGTGATTGTCATATCATATTTCCCCCAACATGAATGTTTTTGAGCTTTATCTTAGCTTTAATTTTAGTGCTAGAAGTCCTTGATAGGATTTATAGAAATCAAGTTATGACTTTGACAAGTTACAGGTCATCTGAGGTATGTGAATTTGGAGGCTTGAAAGTTACCCAACTTGCATCAAACGTTTGCCCAAGAAGGATGCTTCCTATGAACTTTTGGTCAACATGAATGTTGTTCCTCATCTTCTTAGCTTTCTAGAGAGTACTAGAAGTCCTTTATAGGATTTGTAGAACTCAAGTTATGGCTTTGACAAGTCAAGGGCATTTTGGTCATTTGGAGATTACAGATCATTTCAAGCATAAGGCCATAACTCCTATTTCCAAGCTCCAAATGGAAAAATGTTCAACATCAATCTTGTTCAAAATGATGTTTTAAGGCTAGTAAAGAGGTCATGATATGTTGGAAAGGCTTGTAGCTCAAAGTTGCAAAAATGACCTAAAATAAGGGTATAAGTTAAATGAATCAAAGTTGGAAATTGATATTTTCAACCTACACATCCAAAACATGGCATGTAATATATCATTTTGACTCTAGAAAACATTTTAAGAACATTGGTTTAGCCATATTTTTGAGTTGAGGCCTAATTTGTGGACTTGATTTGGAAAGTACTTGCTTGCATATTAAGTAACATGTGCAAAACATAGAATCAAGGCATAACCAAGGGCCTTTGCAAGCTAAACTCTTTCAAAATGTCACTAGGGGAGAAATTGGAAGAGAATGGGATTGATTTCAAGCTGCAAACGGAGCTATGCATATCATGATATGTAATTGAAAATCTCATGACATGAGAAGTGGAAACTCTCATTAGAAGGATCTAGAGGGTTCTAGATCACTCATACATCATCTATATATTGAGTAGAGGTGATCCAATGCAAGGGTTGGTGATGATTGAAGGAGAGAGCATAGATTGATATTGAGATTTCTTGGCTTGCAATTGAATTCGGTTTCACAAAATTCTTCACTTTCCATCCATTTTCTTGATTGAAACTTCTTCCATGGATGCCAAGGAGTGATTCCAGATCATAATCCAAGAGAATTCGTGGCTGAATCGTGTAGGAGCAATTGAATTTTTCCACCTGCAACTCACCATCAGATTTCAAGATTCAGGAGTTTTCAACCGGTTCTTTTGCATACAGAAGCAAGGAAAAGGTTCATTGATCGTGTCTGAAAGATTAGAGAGCTTGGTTTGAAGGTTTAGTGCATCTGTTCATCCAAGATTTTCAGGTTGGTAACTTTCTTCCTCTAGCATGAATTAGGTAGAATCAAGATGAATTAAGGTGTTAGATGCATTGTAGAACGGTGTAGGATGGATTTCAGACCATTAATTTGAGAATTAGTGACCAATCTAGGGTGTTACTATTTTCGATTGAGATTTGGATATGGTGAATCTTGAGGTTTCAGAAAGAACTAATGGCATAGGAAGATTCCTTGTGAAATTTGGGACAAGTTTCATGTAGAGACCTCTTGGAATGGAGGCTTGTGGAGAGAGTTAGGGTTGAGGGAGATGACCGGAGCACCACCGGTGGTGGCCGGAGCTGGGCGCGAAGTTCAGGTATTCAAAAGGTTGAAGATGACTCTAGGGCCATTGGATGGGAGTTGGACTTTGACTGACAGAGTGATCCAACGGCCACGTTTTGATTTCAAGTTGTGAAGGAATTCTGATTATGAAACGCTGCGTTTCATTTAATCAGTGGTTTTGGGCTTAGTGAGATACCTGATATCCACACCCCCCTGAAGGCCCAATCCATCATTTGAACTGTGTATCATTACTATTTGCACCGCGCGTGTGTTATTTTTGTTTGATTTTCATTATTTTTTTATTTTTATTCATGGTTCTTGAAAAAATCATATAAAATTGAAAATTAATCCAATTAATCCCATTCTTTTTGAATTTTACTCATGATTGAGTCTAGTATTTTTTAGGTACAAAATATTTTCATTTCATGCATTTTCTGATTTTATGGGAATTTTATATTTTAATTGATATTAAAATGGTTATGTTTGGTACTTAATTTTGTGGAATTTTGTGTGATCATGTGGTGATGATTTTGATCCTAATTTTTTGTGTGTGATTAGGTTAGACATCTATGCTCCCATAGTATTTTTCTCACATTTTTGTGATGAAAATAGATGTGCTTTCTAGATTGATATTTAGGTGCCCCCTTTTTAGGGTTTTAGGTTGATACCTTTGGATTTAGGATTTAATTTTAGGGCTTAATAAATGATTTAGTCCCTGGTTTTTGTATGAGGCATTCTTAATTGAATTAGGATCCCTTAGGAATTTTCGTAGAAATATATAGGATAGTTTCCTATTTTTGATGGATTTTAGTTTAGGTGCTAGTTTTAGATGATTCTAAGGCACTAACTCAACTAGACTAACTTCTTTAGTTCCCTTAGACTAGGGTTTTGCTTTGTTTGCCTTTGATTGAAGTTGAAGACAAGTTGAAGACAAGGTGAGGATGCTTTAAGTGGCTTGAAGTTGCTTGGATCTTTGGAATTGCTTGTTCCTGAAGGTGTCTGAGGAAGATTTAGAAAGTAGGAGACCTAGGGAGAGCCTTAGGATTAGAATGACTTTTTTCACAAACATGGAAAGCATCTTGTGCTTCCATCCCTCCCAATGACTAAAAGTCCTTCTAAGATATTCACATCCCTCCTTTGGGGGGATGAGTGGCTTTATCTGGGAAGTAGAACTTTGAGGGAACCAGTCTCTCACAATGATGAACCTTTACAGGCTTCCTTTGGTTGTCAGTAAGCTGTTTACCATTTCCACTCATTCTGTTAAATCAATTATCTTCTGGTTTGGGTATCTTGAAAGAAGTTGGACTTGAGTTTGAAGATGAGAACTTCATTGAAGAGTGTGGAAGAGGATGATTCCTTGAGCATTGGCATTGCAGCTGAAGCTTGGAGAGCAAGAAGAACAAGTTGATACTTGAAGACCCAATGGGGATTGAATGAAGAGTTGAGGCTTAAAAGAATTGAAGGATGAAGTTGACACTTCCATGTGATTGAAAATTACCCTGAGAAGCTGAAGCTTAAAGATGAAGAGGAAGGCTAGTTGATACTGGTGAAGCAAAGAGAGCTGAAGCTGGAAGACTAAGTTGATACTTATGAAGAGGATTCAATTGAGATTGAGTGGAGAGCTGAGGCTTGAGGAATAAAGGAAAGTAGACACTTGCAGTGATGCACTGAAAGCCTGAAGGAATCAAGTTGAGAGTGAAGCCTGAAGGTAGAATTGACTGATGTGTTGAGGCTTGAAGAAGAAAGGATAAGTTGATACTTATGTTGACACATTGAGAGCCTGAAGGAGAAGTAGACACCTGTAGTGATGCACTGAAAGCCTGAAGGAATCAAGTTGAGAGTGAAGCCTGAAGGTAGAATTGACTGAGGAGCTGAAGCTTGAAGAAAGAGAATAAGTTGATACTTATGTTTGATGGGTTGAAACCTGGAGAAGCAAGTGGATACTTGGCATGAAGGGTGATTGAAGTCTGAAGACTGGGTTGCTGTTAGAAGAGCCGAGGCTTGAAAGGGAAAGAGGCGTTGATCTGCTTTCTTTCTTGTCTGTTTTCTTTGCTGTATTGATGTGACTTGTTTGACTTGCTTGATGCATTAGAATAAGTCCATATCTAGACTGATTTAAACTAGGAGCATGATTGCACTAGAGGTTGAATTGCTCCCTCTGCTTGTATTGTTACTGTATGGCTTTGCTTGTGGCTATTCGGTAGAGCCCAACTCCCTTGCCCATGTGGTTTGTGTTTGCTTGATAGCATGTTATTTTTACTGTATGTCTGCAGTTGTTATTCTATCTTGCTTGATAGCATTTTATTTTATTTCTTCAGTATGATTACAGTTATTCATATCTGGCTTGAGGTTGAGATGAGCTTGTGGAGGCTGATGCCCCACACACTTTTGCTCCCTCACTTGCATTGCATGCATTTTACAGTCGTATATCTGTTTGATGTTTAAGCTGATGCTTTATCTGTTTCTGTTTACCATTGACATGATCCCTTAGGACTCTCATCTCCTTTGATAAGGAAGTGATGATAGAACTTTAGGTTGAAACTTATGCATGATAACTTCTAGGAGTTCCCTGTTTCAAACTTCAACCATAGGATGAATCCTTGGCATGACAACATTAGGACTTGATAGTCTCCTCTTAGTTGAACCTATTCATTCTCTCTTCTCATCTCAAAACAGCTTAAGATACAGTAATCATGAATGATTTCTTTCGTACGTTACGAGCCTTAAGCTATCTGAGGAAGGATTGTTGGAGAGCTTCTTTTCAACGGTCTAGATGTTTAGTATGGCACCCTTTGGGTGACATGCGACGCATTCACTCTCAGGTCATAGTCTTTAGTGCGATTGAAATTGCAAACACAATAAAAAAACAGTTCTTTCGTAAAAGATAGAAAACAAACTTCAAACCTTTTTGCCCCGTGGGCCCGTAATTCAAAGAAAGCTTTTCTGAAGAAAAGAGTGTCGTTAAACTTCAGTCCTACCGCAAACAGGCTTTGTCCCTAACTGCTGGAAATGCTGTTTAACCCTACTCGATAAAACAGATGAATCTGAACCCCCGTAATCTGTATTAGCCCGAACTACGTAAGCTCTGATATCTCATACCTGTTGAGAGTACGTAGGCACAATACTGACGTATTGGCGAGCTACCTTCCCCGTAACCCGTAGTTGGTCGAACTACGTTGACTCTGATTTCTCATTCTCTGATGAGAATACGTAGGTATAAAGCGCGACGCTTTGCCGAGTCATTTTCTTTTCTTTTTTAAGCCAGCCTTGATAGGTAGATAGATAAACCAACTCGTCCAGTAAATACAACAAGCGTGGATCCCGTCGAGTACGACGGACGTTAGGGGTGCTAATACCTTCCCCTTGCGTAACCGACTCCCAAACCCAGACAATGGTTGCGATGACCTTGTCTTCTACCTTTTTCGTCAGGTTTTTTCGATCGTTTCCTTTCCCGCTCCGAGGGATAAATAACGAAAGGTGGCGACTCTTCTGTTTTACCGGCAACTTATTTTCGCTGTTAGGAATCTGTTAAACAAATAGGCATCAAACCCCAAGGCCGTCTTAACCCTTAGTTGAGAAGAATATCTGACCTCGCCATCGAACATATGTTAAACAAATAGGTATCGAACCCGAAGGCCGGCTCAACTTGAAGTTGAGAGGAACATCTGACCTCCCCATCAGGCATTAGTTAAACAAACAGGCATCGAACCCGAAGGCCGACACAACACATAGTTGAGAAGAACATCTGACCTCGCAGTCAGGAATCTGTTAAACAAACAGGCATCGATCCCGAAGGCCCGGTCAACACGAAGTTGAGAGGGACATCTGACCTCGCCGTCAGGCATCTGTTAAACAAACAAACATCGAACCCGAAGGGCGGCTCAACCCGAAGATGATAAGAACGTCAGACCTCGCCATCATGCATCTGTTAAACAAACAGGCATCGAACACGAAGGCCGACACAACACGATGTTGAGAGGAACATCTGACCTCGCCGTCATACATCTGTTAAACAAACCAGCATTGAACCTGAAGGTCGGCTCAACATGAAGTTGGGAGGAACATTTGACTTCACTGTCAAGCATCTGTTAAACAAACAGGCATCAAACCCGAAGGCCGGCTCAACCCGAAGTTGAGAAGAACATCTGACCTCACCGTCAGGAATCCGTTAAACAAATAGGCATCGAACCCGAAAAGGGGTTCAACCAGAAGTTGATAAGAACATCTGACCTCGTCGTCAGACATCTGTTAAACAAACAGGTATCGAACCCGAAGGCCGACTCAACACAAAGTTGAGAGGAACATCTGACCTCGCTGTCAGGCATCTATTAAACAAACATGCATTGAACCAGAAGGCCGGCTCAACTTGAAGTTGAGAGGAACATCTGACCTCCCCATTAGGCATTAGTTAAACAAACAGGCATCGAACCCGAAGGCCGACACAACTCGAAGTTGAGAAGAACATCTTACCTCGCTGTCAGGCATGAGTTAAACAAACAGACATCGAATTTGATGGCTGACTCAACCCGAAGTTGAGAAGAACATCCGACCTCGCTGTCAAGCATTAGTTAAACAAACAGGAATCGAACCCGAAGGCCGGCTCAACCCGAAGTTGAGAAGAACATCTGAACTACCGCCAGGAATCTGTTAAACAAACAGGCATCGAACCCAAAGGCCGGCTTAACCCGAAGTTGAGAAGAACATCTGACCTCGCCATCAGGAATCTGTTAATCAAAAACGTGTGGAACCCAAAGGCCGGCTCAACCCGAAGTTGAGAAGAATGTTTGACCTTGCTATTAGGAATCTGTTAAACAAATAGGCATCAAACCCGAAGGCCGTCTCAACCCTTAGTTGAGAAGAACATCTAACCTCGCTGTCAAACATCTGTTAAACAAATAGTTATCAAACCCGAAGGCCGGCTTAACTTGAAGTTGAGAGGAACATCTGACCTCCCCATCAGGCATTAGTTGAACAAACAGGCATCGAACCCGAAAGCCGGCACAACACGAAGTTGTGAAGAACATCTGACCTCGCCGTCAGGCATCTATTAAACAAACAGGCATCGAACCCGAAGGTCGGGTCAACACGAAGTTGAGAGGAACATCTGACCATGCTGTCAGGCATCTATTAAACAAACAGGCATCGAACCCGAAGGGCGGCTCAACCCGAAGTTGATAAGAACATCTCACCACGCCATCAGGCATTTGTTAAACAAACAGGCATCGAACCCGAAAGCCGGCACAACACGAAGTTGAGAGGAACATCTGACCTTGCTGTCAGGCATCTGGTAAACAAACTGGCATCGAACCCGAAGGTCGGCTCAACATGAAGTTGAGAGGAACATTTGAATTCACTGTCAAGCATCTGTTAAACAAACAGGCATCAAATCCGAAGGCCGGCTCAAACCGAAGTTGAGAAGAACATCTGACCTCACCGTCAGGAATCCGTTAAACAAACAGGCATCGAACCCGAAAGGGGGCTCAACCCGAAGTTGATAAGAACATATGACCTCACCGTCAGGCATCTGCTAAACAAACAGGCATCGAACCCGAAGGTCGGCTCAACACGAAGTTGAGGGGAACATCTGACCTCGCCGTTAGGCATCAGTTAAACAAACAAACATCGAATTTGATGGCTGACTCAACCCGAATCTGAGAAGAACATCTGACCTCGCTGTCAAGCATTAGTTAAAAAAACAGGAAACAAACCCGAAGGCCGGCTCAACCCGAAGTTGAGAAGAACATCTGACCTAGCCGCCAGGAATCTGTTAAACAAAATGGCATCGAAACCAAAGGTCGGCTTAACCCGAAGTTGAGAAGAACATCTGACCTCGCCGTCAGGCATCTGTTAAACAAAAAGGTGTAGAACCCGAAGGCCGGCTCAGCCCGAAGTTGAGAAGAACGTCTGACCTCGCTGTTAGGTATCTGTTAAACAGATAGGCATCAAACCTGAAGGCCGTCTCAACCCTTAGTTGAGAAGAACATCTGACCTCGCTGTCAAACATCTGTTAAACAAACAGGTATCGAACCCGAAGGCCGGCTCAACTTGAAGTTGAGAGGAACATCTGACCTCCCTATCAGGCATTAGTTAAAAAAACAGGCATCGATCCTGAAGGCCGGCACAACACGAAGTTGAGAAGAACATCTGACCTCGCTGTCAGGCATCTGTTAAACAAACAGGCATCGAACCCGAAGGCCGAGTAAACACGAAGTTGAGAGGGACATCTGACCTCGCCGTCAGGCATCTGTTAAACAAACAGGCATCGAACCCGAAGGGCGGCTCTACCCGAAGATGATAAGAACATCTGACCTCGCTGTCAGGCATCTATTAAACAAACAGGCATCGAACCCGAAGGGCGGCTCAACCCGAAGTTGATAAGACCATCTGACCTCGCCGTCAGGCATCTGTTAAATAAACAGGCATCGAACCTGAAGGTCGGCTCAACATGAAGTTGAGAGGAACATTTGAATACACTATCAAGCATCTTTTAAACAAACAAACATCAAATCCGAAGTCCGGCTCAACCCGAAGTTGAGATTAACATTTGACCTCACCGCCAGGAATCTGTTAAACAAACAGGCATCGAACCCGAAGGCCAGCTCAACACGAAGTTGAGAGGAACATTTGACCTCGCTGTCAGGCATCTGTTAAACAAACAGGCTTCAAACCCGAAGGTCGGCTCAACATGAAGTTTAGAGGAACATTTGACTTCACTGTCAAGCATCTGTTAAACAAACAGGCATCAAATCTGATGGCCGGCTCAACCCGAAGTTGAGAAGATTATCTGACCTCACCGTCCGACATCTGTTAAACAAGCAAGCATCCAAACCGAAGGCCGGCTCAACCCGAAGTTGATAAGAACATTAGACCTTGCCGCCAGGCATCTGCTAAACAAACAGGCATCGAACCCGAAGGCCGACTTAACTCGAAGTTGAGAAGAACATCTGACCTCGCCGTCAAGCATCTGTTAAACAAACATGCATCGAACCTAAGGCCGGCTCAACTTGAAGTTGAGACGAACATCTGACCTACCGATCAAGCATTAGTTAAACAATCAGCCATCGAACTTGAGAAAAATATCTGACCTTGCTGTCAAGCATCAGTTAAACAAACAGGCATCGAACTTGATGGCCGACTCAACCCAAAGTTGAGAAGAACATCTGAACTCGCTGTCAGGCATTAGTTAAACAAATAGGAATCGAACCCGAAGGCCGAATCAACCCAGAGTTAAGAAGAACATCTGACCTAGCCGCCAGGCATCTGTTAAACAAACAGGCAACGGACCCAAAGGCCGTCTCAAGCCAAAGTTGAGAAGAACATCTTACCTCGCCGTCAAACATCTGTTAAAAAAACAGGTATGGAACCCGAAGGCCGGCTCAACTTGAAGTTGAGAAGAACATTTGACCTCCCCATCAGGCATTGGTTAAACAGACCGGCATCGAACCCGAAGGCCGGCACAACACGAATTTGAGAAGAACATCTGACCTTGCCGTCAGGAATCTGTTAAACAAACAGGCATTGAACCCGTAGGGCGGCTCAACCCGAAGTTGATAAGAACATTAGACCTTACCGTTAGGCATCTGATAAACAAACAGGCATCGAACACGAAGGCCGACTCAACCCGAAGTTGAGAAGAACATTTGACCTCACCGTCAGGCATCTGTTAAACAAACACGCACTGAACCCGAAGGCCGACACAACACGAAGTTGAGAAGAACATCTGACCTCGCTGTCAGGCATCAGTTAAATTAACAAGCATCGAATTTGATGGCCGACTCAACGCGAAGTTGAGAAGAACATCCTACCATGCTATCAGGCATTAATTAAACAAACAGGAATCGAACCGGAAGGCCGGCTCAACCCGAAGTTGAGAAGAACATCTGACCTAGCCGCCAGGCATCTGTTAAACAAACAGGCGTCGAACCCAAAGGTCGACTCAACTCGAAGTTGAGAAGAACATCTTACCTCGCTGTCAGGCATCTGTTATACAAAAAGGTGTGTAACCCGAAGGCCGGCTCAACTCGAAGTTGAGAAGAACATCTGACCTTGCTGTTATGGATCTGTTAAACAAATAGGCATCAAACCCGAAGGCCGTCTCAACCCTTAGTTGAGAAGAACATCTGACCTTGCTGCCAAACATCTGTTAAACAAACAGGTATCGAACCCGAAGGCCGGCTCAACTTGAATTTGAGAGGAACATCTGACCTCCCCATCAGGCATTAGTTAAACAAACAGGCATCGAACCCGAAGGCCGACACAACACGAATTTGAGAAGAACATGTGACTTCGCCGTTAGGCATCTGTTAAACTAACAGGCATCGAACCCGAAGGGCGGCTCAACCCGAAGTTGATAAGAACATCTGACCTCGCTGTCAGGCATCTGTTAAACAAGCATACATCCAACCCGAAGGAGGATTAACCCGAAGTTGATAAGAACATTAGACCTTCCCGTCAGGCATCTGCTAAACAAACAGGCATCGAACCCAAAGGCCGACTCAACCCGAAGTTGAAAAGAATATCTGACCTCGCCGTCAAACATCTGTTAAAAAAAAGGTATCGAACCCGAAGGCCGGCTCAACATGAAGTTGAGAAGAACATTTAACCTCCCCATCAGGAATTAGTTAAACAAACATGCATCGAACCCGAAGGCCGGCACAACAAGAAGTTGAGAAGAACATCTGACCTTGCCGTCTGGAATCTGTTTAACAAACAGGCATCGAACCCGTAGCGCGGGTCAACCCGAAGTTGATAAGAACATTAGACCTCACCGTTAGGCATCTGATAAACAAACAGGCATCGAACACGACGGCCGACTCAACCCGAAGTTGAGAAGAACATTTGACCTCGCCGTCAGGCATCTGTTAAACAAACAGGCATCGAACCCGAAGGCCGTCTCAATCCTTAATTGAGAAGAACATCTGACCTCCCCATCAGGCATTAGTTAAACAAACAGGCATCGAACCCGAAGGCCGGCACAACACGAAGTTGAGAAGAACATCTGACCTCGCTGTCAGGCATCTGTTAAACAAACAGGTATCGAACTCGAAGGCCGGCTCAACTTGAAGTTGAGAGGAACATCTGACCTCCCTATCAGGCATTAGTTAAACAAACAGGCATCGATCCTGAAGGCCGACACAACACGAAGTTGAGAAGAACATCTGACCTCGCTGTCAGGCATCTGTTAAACAAACAGGCATCGAACCCGAAGGCCGGGTAAACACGAAGTTGAGAGGGACATCTGACTACGCCGTCAGGCATCTGTTAAACAAACAGGCATCGAACCCGAAGGGCGGCTCTACCCGAAGATGATAAGAACATCTGACCTCGCTGTCAGGCATCTGTTAAACAAACAGGCATCGAACCCGAAGGGCGGCTCTACCCGAAGATGATAAGAACATCTGACCTCGCTGTCAGGCATCTATTAAACAAACAGGCATCGAACCCGAAGGGCGGCTCAACCCGAAGTTGATAAGACCATCTGACCTCTCCGTCAGGCATCTGTTAAATAAACAGGCATCGAACCTGAAGGTCGGCTCAACATGAAGTTGAGAGGAACATTTGAATACACTATCAAGCATCTTTTAAACAAACAAACATCAAATCCGAAGTCCGGCTCAACCCGAAGTTGAGATTAACATTTGACCTCACCGCCAGGAATCTGTTAAACAAACAGGCATCGAACCCGAAGGCCAGCTCAACACGAAGTTGAGAGGAACATTTGACCTCGCTGTCAGGCATCTGTTAAACAAACAGGCTTCAAACCCGAAGGTCGGCTCAACATGAAGTTTAGAGGAACATTTGACTTCACTGTCAAGCATCTGTTAAACAAACAGGCATCAAATCTGATGGCCGGCTCAACCCGAAGTTGAGAAGATTATCTGACCTCACCGTCCGACATCTGTTAAACAAGCAAGCATCCAAACCGAAGGCCGGCTCAACCCGAAGTTGATAAGAACATTAGACCTTGCCGCTAGGCATCTGCTAAACAAACAGGCATCGAACCCGAAGGCCGACTTAACTCGAAGTTGAGAAGAACATCTGACCTCGCCGTCAAGCATCTGTTAAACAAACATGCATCGAACCTAAGGCCGGCTCAACTTGAAGTTGAGACGAACATCTGACCTACCTATCAAGCATTAGTTAAACAATCAGCCATCGAACTTGAGAAAAATATCTGACCTTGCTGTCAAGCATCAGTTAAACAAACAGGCATCGAACTTGATGGCCGACTCAACCCAAAGTTGAGAAGAACATCTGAACTCGCTGTCAGGCATTAGTTAAACAAATAGGAATCGAACCCGAAGGCCGAATCAACCCAGAGTTAAGAAGAACATCTGACCTAGCCGCCAGGCATCTGTTAAACAAACAGGCAACGGACCCAAAGGCCGTCTCAAGCCAAAGTTGAGAAGAACATCTTACCTCGCCGTCAAACATCTGTTAAAAAAACAGGTATGGAACCCGAAGGCCGGCTCAACTTGAAGTTGAGAAGAACATTTGACCTCCCCATCAGGCATTGGTTAAACAGACCGGCATCGAACCCGAAGGCCGGCACAACACGAATTTGAGAAGAACATCTGACCTTGCCGTCAGGAATCTGTTAAACAAACAGGCATTGAACCCGTAGGGCGGCTCAACCCGAAGTTGATAAGAACATTAGACCTTACCGTTAGGCATCTGATAAACAAACAGGCATCGAACACGAAGGCCGACTCAACCCGAAGTTGAGAAGAACATTTGACCTCACCGTCAGGCATCTGTTAAACAAACACGCACCGAACCCGAAGGCCGACACAACACGAAGTTGAGAAGAACATCTGACCTCGCTGTCAGGCATCAGTTAAATTAACAAGCATCGAATTTGATGGCCGACTCAACGCGAAGTTGAGAAGAACATCCTACCATGCTATCAGGCATTAATTAAACAAACAGGAATCGAACCGGAAGGCCGGCTCAACCCGAAGTTGAGAAGAACATCTGACCTAGCCGCCAGGCATCTGTTAAACAAACAGGCGTCGAACCCAAAGGTCGACTCAACTCGAAGTTGAGAAGAACATCTTACCTCGCTGTCAGGCATCTGTTATACAAAAAGGTGTGTAACCCGAAGGCCGGCTCAACTCGAAGTTGAGAAGAACATCTGACCTTGCTGTTATGGATCTGTTAAACAAATAGGCATCAAACCCGAAGGCCGTCTCAACCCTTAGTTGAGAAGAACATCTGACCTTGCTGCCAAACATCTGTTAAACAAACAGGTATCGAACCCGAAGGCCGGCTCAACTTGAATTTGAGAGGAACATCTGACCTCCCCATCAGGCATTAGTTAAACAAATAGGCATCGAACCCGAAGGCCGACACAACACGAATTTGAGAAGAACATGTGACCTCGCCGTTAGGCATCTGTTAAACTAACAGGCATCGAACCCGAAGGGCGGCTCAACCCGAAGTTGATAAGAACATCTGACCTCGCTGTCAGGCATCTGTTAAACAAGCAGACATCCAACCCGAAGGAGGATTAACCCGAAGTTGATAAGAACATTAGACCTTCCCGTCAGGCATCTGCTAAACAAACAGGCATCGAACCCAAAGGCCGACTCAACCCGAAGTTGAAAAGAATATCTGACCTCGCCGTCAAACATCTGTTAAAAAAAAGGTATCGAACCCGAAGGCCGGCTCAACATGAAGTTGAGAAGAACATTTAACCTCCCCATCAGGAATTAGCTAAACAAACATGCATCGAACCCGAAGGCCGGCACAACAAGAAGTTGAGAAGAACATCTGACCTTGCCGTCTGGAATCTGTTTAACAAACAGGCATCGAACCCGTAGCGCGGGTCAACCCGAAGTTGATAAGAACATTAGACCTCACCGTTAGGCATCTGATAAACAAACAGGCATCGAACACGACGGCCGACTCAACCCGAAGTTGAGAAGAACATTTGACCTCGCCGTCAGGCATCTGTTAAACAAACAGGCATCGAACCCGAAGGCCGTCTCAATCCTTAATTGAGAAGAACATCTGACCTCCCCATCAGGCATTAGTTAAACAAACAGGCATCGAACCCGAAGGCCGGCACAACACGAAGTTGAGAAGAACATCTGACCTCGCTGTCAGGCATCTGTTAAACAAACAGGTATCGAACTCGAAGGCCGGCTCAACTTGAAGTTGAGAGGAACATCTGACCTCCCTATCAGGCATTAGTTAAACAAACAGGCATCGATCCTGAAGGCCGGCACAACACGAAGTTGAGAAGAACATCTGACCTCGCTGTCAGGCATCTGTTAAACAAACAGGCATCGAACCCGAAGGCCGGGTAAACACGAAGTTGAGAGGGACATCTGACTACGCCGTCAGGCATCTGTTAAACAAACAGGCATCGAACCCGAAGGGCGGCTCTACCCGAAGATGATAAGAACATCTGACCTCGCTGTCAGGCATCTGTTAAACAAACAGGCATCGAACCCGAAGGGCGGCTCTACCCGAAGATGATAAGAACATCTGACCTCGCTGTCAGGCATCTATTAAACAAACAGGCATCGAACCCGAAGGGCGGCTCAACCCGAAGTTGATAAGACCATCTGACCTCTCCGTCAGGCATCTGTTAAATAAACAGGCATCGAACCTGAAGGTCGGCTCAACATGAAGTTGAGAGGAACATTTGAATACACTATCAAGCATCTTTTAAACAAACAAACATCAAATCCGAAGTCCGGCTCAACCCGAAGTTGAGATTAACATTTGACCTCACCGCCAGGAATCTGTTAAACAAACAGGCATCGAACCCGAAGGCCAGCTCAACACGAAGTTGAGAGGAACATTTGACCTCGCTGTCAGGCATCTGTTAAACAAACAGGCTTCAAACCCGAAGGTCGGCTCAACATGAAGTTTAGAGGAACATTTGACTTCACTGTCAAGCATCTGTTAAACAAACAGGCATCAAATCTGATGGCCGGCTCAACCCGAAGTTGAGAAGATTATCTGACCTCACCGTCCGACATCTGTTAAACAAGCAAGCATCCAAACCGAAGGCCGGCTCAACCCGAAGTTGATAAGAACATTAGACCTTGCCGCCAGGCATCTGCTAAACAAACAGGCATCGAACCCGAAGGCCGACTTAACTCGAAGTTGAGAAGAACATCTGACCTCGCCGTCAAGCATCTGTTAAACAAACATGCATCGAACCTAAGGCCGGCTCAACTTGAAGTTGAGACGAACATCTGACCTACCCATCAAGCATTAGTTAAACAATCAGCCATCGAACTTGAGAAAAATATCTGACCTTGCTGTCAAGCATCAGTTAAACAAACAGGCATCGAACTTGATGGCCGACTCAACCCAAAGTTGAGAAGAACATCTGAACTCGCTGTCAGGCATTAGTTAAACAAATAGGAATCGAACCCGAAGGCCGAATCAACCCAGAGTTAAGAAGAACATCTGACCTAGCCGCCAGGCATCTGTTAAACAAACAGGCAACGGACCCAAAGGCCGTCTCAAGCCAAAGTTGAGAAGAACATCTTACCTCGCCGTCAAACATCTGTTAAAAAAACAGGTATGGAACCCGAAGGCCGGCTCAACTTGAAGTTGAGAAGAACATTTGACCTCCCCATCAGGCATTGGTTAAACAGACCGGCATCGAACCCGAAGGCCGGCACAACACGAATTTGAGAAGAACATCTGACCTTGCCGTCAGGAATCTGTTAAACAAACAGGCATTGAACCCGTAGGGCGGCTCAACCCGAAGTTGATAAGAACATTAGACCTTACCGTTAGGCATCTGATAAACAAACAGGCATCGAACACGAAGGCCGACTCAACCCGAAGTTGAGAAGAACATTTGACCTCACCGTCAGGCATCTGTTAAACAAACACGCACCGAACCCGAAGGCCGACACAACACGAAGTTGAGAAGAACATCTGACCTCGCTGTCAGGCATCAGTTAAATTAACAAGCATCGAATTTGATGGCCGACTCAACGCGAAGTTGAGAAGAACATCCTACCATGCTATCAGGCATTAATTAAACAAACAGGAATCGAACCGGAAGGCCGGCTCAACCCGAAGTTGAGAAGAACATCTGACCTAGCCGCCAGGCATCTGTTAAACAAACAGGCGTCGAACCCAAAGGTCGACTCAACTCGAAGTTGAGAAGAACATCTTACCTCGCTGTCAGGCATCTGTTATACAAAAAGGTGTGTAACCCGAAGGCCGGCTCAACTCGAAGTTGAGAAGAACATCTGACCTTGCTGTTATGGATCTGTTAAACAAATAGGCATCAAACCCGAAGGCCGTCTCAACCCTTAGTTGAGAAGAACATCTGACCTTGCTGCCAAACATCTGTTAAACAAACAGGTATCGAACCCGAAGGCCGGCTCAACTTGAATTTGAGAGGAACATCTGACCTCCCCATCAGGCATTAGTTAAACAAACAGGCATCGAACCCGAAGGCCGACACAACACGAATTTGAGAAGAACATGTGACCTCGCCGTTAGGCATCTGTTAAACTAACATGCATCGAACCCGAAGGGCGGCTCAACCCGAAGTTGATAAGAACATCTGACCTCGCTGTCAGGCATCTGTTAAACAAGCAGACATCCAACCCGAAGGAGGATTAACCCGAAGTTGATAAGAACATTAGACCTTCCCGTCAGGCATCTGCTAAACAAACAGGCATCGAACCCAAAGGCCGACTCAACCCGAAGTTGAAAAGAATATCTGACCTCGCCGTCAAACATCTGTTAAAAAAAAGGTATCGAACCCGAAGGCCGGCTCAACATGAAGTTGAGAAGAACATTTAACCTCCCCATCAGGAATTAGTTAAACAAACATGCATCGAACCCGAAGGCCGGCACAACAAGAAGTTGAGAAGAACATCTGACCTTGCCGTCTGGAATCTGTTTAACAAACAGGCATCGAACCCGTAGCGCGGGTCAACCCGAAGTTGATAAGAACATTAGACCTCACCGTTAGGCATCTGATAAACAAACAGGCATCGAACACGACGGCCGACTCAACCCGAAGTTGAGAAGAACATTTGACCTCGCCGTCAGGCATCTGTTAAACAAACAGGCATCGAACCCGAAGGCCGTCTCAATCCTTAATTGAGAAGAACATCTGACCTCCCCATCAGGCATTAGTTAAACAAACAGGCATCGAACCCGAAGGCCGGCACAACACGAAGTTGAGAAGAACATCTGACCTCGCTGTCAGGCATCTGTTAAACAAACAGGTATCGAACTCGAAGGCCGGCTCAACTTGAAGTTGAGAGGAACATCTGACCTCCCTATCAGGCATTAGTTAAACAAACAGGCATCGATCCTGAAGGCCGGCACAACACGAAGTTGAGAAGAACATCTGACCTCGCTGTCAGGCATCTGTTAAACAAACAGGCATCGAACCCGAAGGCCGGGTAAACACGAAGTTGAGAGGGACATCTGACTACGCCGTCAGGCATCTGTTAAACAAACAGGCATCGAACCCGAAGGGCGGCTCTACCCGAAGATGATAAGAACATCTGACCTCGCTGTCAGGCATCTGTTAAACAAACAGGCATCGAACCCGAAGGGCGGCTCTACCCGAAGATGATAAGAACATCTGACCTCGCTGTCAGGCATCTATTAAACAAACAGGCATCGAACCCGAAGGGCGGCTCAACCCGAAGTTGATAAGACCATCTGACCTCGCCGTCAGGCATCTGTTAAATAAACAGGCATCGAACCTGAAGGTCGGCTCAACATGAAGTTGAGAGGAACATTTGAATACACTATCAAGCATCTTTTAAACAAACAAACATCAAATCCGAAGGCCAGCTCAACCCGAAGTTGAGATGAACATTTGACCTCACCGTCAGGAATCTGTTAAACAAACAGGCATCGAACCCGAAGGCCAGCTCAACACGAAGTTGAGAGGAACATTTGACCTCGCTGTCAGGCATCTGTTAAACAAACAGGCTTCAAACCCGAAGGTCGGCTCAACATGAAGTTTAAAGGAACATTTGACTTCACTGTCAAGCATCTGTTAAACAAACAGGCATCAAATCTCATGGCCGGCTCAACCCGAAGTTGAGAAGAATATCTGACCTCACTGTCCGGCATCTGTTAAACAAGCAAGCATCCAAACCGAAGGCCGGCTCAACCCGAAGTTGATAAGAACATTAGACCTTGCCGCCAGGCATCTGCTAAACAAACTGGCATCGAACCCGAAGGCCGACTCAACTCGAAGTTGAGAAGAACATCTGACCTCGCCGTCAGGCATCTGTTAAACAAACATGCATCGAACCTAAGGCCGGCTCAACTTGAAGTTGAGACGAACATCTGACCTACCCATAAAGCACTAGTTAAACAATCATCCATCGAACCCGAAGGCTGGTACAACACGAAGTTGACAAAAATATCTGACCTTGCTGTCAAGCATCAGTTAAACAAACAGGCATCGAACTTGATGGCCGACTCAACCCAAAGTTGAGAAGAACATCTGACCTCGCTGTCAGGCATTAGTTAAACAAATAGGAATCGAACCCGAAGGCCGACTCACCCCAGAGTTAAGAAGAACATCTGACCTAGCCGCCAGGCATCTGTTAAACAAACAGGCAACGGACCCAAAGGCCGACTCAAGCCGAAGTTGAGAAGAACATCTTACCTCGCTGTCAAACATCTGTTTAAAAAACAGGTATGGAAACCGAAGGCCGGCTCAACTTGAAGTTGAGAAGAACATTTGACCTCCCCATCAGGCATTAGTTAAACAAACCGGCATCGAACCCGAAGGCCGGCACAACACGAAGTTGAGAAGAACATCTGACCTTGCCGTCAGGAATCTGTTAAACAAACAGGCATTGAACCCGTAGGGCGGCTCAACCCGAAGTTGATAAGAACATTAGACCTCACCGTTAGGCATCTGATAAACAAACAGGCATCGAACATGAAGGCCGACTCAACCCGAAGTTGAGAAGAACATTTGACCTCGCCGTCAGGCATCTGTTAAACAAACAGGCACCGAACCCGAAGGCCGTCTCAATCCTTAATTGAGAAGAACATCTGACCTCCCCATCAGACATTAGTTAAACAAACAAGCATCGAACCCGAAGGCCGACACAACACGAAGTTGAGAAGAACATCTGACCTCGCTGTCAGGCATCAGTTAAATTAATAGGCATCGAATTTGATGGCCGACTCAACCCGAAGTTGAGAAGAACATCCGACCATGCTATCAGGCATTAATTAAACAAATAGGAATCGAACCGGAAGGTCGGCTCAACCCGAAGTTGAGAAGAACATCTGACCTAGCCGCCAGGCATCTGTTAAACAAACAGGCGTCGAACCCAAAGGTCGACTCAAACCGAAGTTGAGAAGAACATCTGACCTCGCTGTCAGGCATCTGTTATACAAAAAGGTGTGTAACCCGAAGGCCAGCTCAACTCGAAGTTGAGAAGAACATCTGACCTTGCTGTTATGGATCTGTCAAACAAATAGGCATCAAACCCGTAGGCCGTCTCAACCCTTAGTTGAGAAGAACGTCTGACCTTGCTGCCAAACATCTGTTAAACAAACAGGTATCGAACCCGAAGGCCGACTCAACTTGAATTTGAGAGGAACATCTGACCTCCCCATCAGGCATTAGTTAAACAAACAGGCATCGAACCCGAAGGCCGACACAACACGAATTTGAGAAGAACATGTGACCTCGCCGTTAGGCATCTGTTAAACTAACAGGCATCGAACCCGAAGGGCGGCTCAACCCGAAGTTGATAAGAACATCTGACCTCGTTGTCAGGCATCTTTTAAACAAGCAGGCATCCAACCCGAAGGCCGGCTCAACCCGATGTTGATAAGAACATTAGACCTTCCCGTCAGGCATCTGCTAAACAAATAGGCATCGAACCCAAATGCCGACTCAACCCGAAGTTGAGAAGAATATCTGACCTCGCCGTCTAACATCTGTTAAAAAAATAGGTATCAAACCCGAAGGCCGGCTCAACATGAAGTTGAGAATAACATTTGACCTCCCCATCAGGCATCAGTAAAACAAACAGGCATCGAACCCGAAGGCCGGCAAAACAAGAAGTTGAGAAGAACATCTGACCTTGCCGTCTGGAATCTGTTTAACAAAGAGGCATCGAACCCGTAGGGCGGGTCAACCCGAAGTTGATAAGAACATTAGACCTCACCGTTAGGCATCTGATAAACAAACAGGCATCGAACACGAAGGCCGACTCAACCCGAAGTTGAGAAGAACATTTGACCTCGCCGTCAGGCATCTGTTAAACAAACAGGCATCTAACCCGAAGGCCGTCTCAATCCTTAATTGAGAAGAACATCTGACCTCCCCATCAGGCATTAGTTAAACAAACACGCATCGAACCCGAAGGTCGACACAACACGAATTTGAGAAGAACATTTGACCTCACTGTCAGGCATCAGTTAAATTAACAGGCATCGAATTTGATGGCCGACTCAACCCGAAGTTGAGAAGAACATACGACCATGCTATCAGGCATAAATTAAACAAACAAGAATCGAACCGGAAGGCCGGCTCAACCCGAAGTTGAGAAGAACATCTGACCTAGCCGCCAGGCATCTGTTAAACAAACAGGCGTCGAACCCAAAGGTCGGCTCAACCCGAAGTTGAGAAGAACATCTGACCTCGCTGTCTAGCATCTGTTATACAAAAAGGTGTGTAACCCGAAGATCGACTCAACTCGAAGTTGAGAAGAACATCTGACCTCGCTGTTATGGATCTGTTAAACAAATAGGCATCAATCCCGAAGGCCGTCTCAACCCTTAGTTGAGAAGAACATCTGACCTTGCTGTCAAACATCTGTTAAACAAACAGGTATCGAACCCGAAGGCCGACTCAACTTGAATTTGAGAGGAACATCTGACCTCCCCATCAGGCATTAGTTAAAAGAACAGGCATCGAACTCGAAAGCCGACACAACACGAATTTGAGAAGAACATCTGACCTCGCCGTCAGGCATCTGTTAAACAAACAGGCATCGAACCCGAAGGGCGGCTCAACCCGAAGTTGATAAGAACATCTGACCTCGCTGTCAGGCATCTGTTAAACAAGCAGGCATCCAACCCGAAGGCCGGCTCAACCCAAAGTTGATAAGAACATTAGACCTTCCCGTCAGGCATCTGCTAAACAAACAGGCATCGAACCCAAAGGCCGACTAAACCCGAAGTTGAGAAGAACATCTGACCTCGCTGTCAAACATCTGTTAAAACAACAGGTATCGAACCCGAAGGCCGGCTCAACATGAAGTTGAGAAGAACATTTGACCTCCCCATCAGGCATTAGTTAAACAAACAGGCATCGAACCCGAAGGCCGACACAACACGAAGTTGAGAAGAACATCTGACCTTGCCGTCTAGAATCTGTTAAACAAACAGGCATCGAACTCGTAGGGCGGGTCATCCCGAAGTTGATAAGAACATTAGACCTAACCGTTAGGCATCTGATAAACAAACAGGCATCGAACCCGAAGGCCAACTCAACCCGAAGTTGAGAAGAACATTTGACCTTGCCGTCAGGCATCGAACCCGAAGGTCGTCTCAATCCTTAATTGAGAAGAACATCTGACCTCCCCATCAGGCATTAGTTAAACAAACAGGTATCGAACCCGAAGGCCGGCACAACACGAAGTTGAGAAGAACATCTAACCTCGCTGTCAGGCATCTGTTAAATTAACAGGCATCGAATTTGATGGCTGACTCAACCAAAGTTGAGAAGAACATCCGACCATGCTGTCAGGCATTAGTTAAACAAACAGCAATCGAACCGGAAGGCCGGCTCAACCCGAAGTTGAGAAGAACATCTGACCTAGCCGCCAGGCATCTGTTAAACAAACAGGCGTCGAACCCAAAGGTCGGCTCAACCCGAAGTTGAGAAGAACATCTGACCTCGCTGTCAGGCATCTGTTATACAAAAAGGTGTGTAACCCGAAGGCCGACTCAACTCGAAGTTGAGAAGTACATCTGACCTCGCTGTTATGCATCTGTTAAACAAATAGGCATCAAACCCGAAGGCCGTCTCAACCCATAGTTGAGAAGAACATCTAACCTTGCTGTCAAACATCTGTTAAACAAACAGGTATCGAACCCGAAGGCCGACTCAACTTGAAGTTGAAAGGAACATCTGACCTCCCCATCAGGAATTAGTTAAACAAACAGGCATTGAACCTAAAGTCCGACACAACACGAATTTGAGAAGAACATCTGACCTCGCGGTGAGGCATCTGTTAAACAAACAGGCATCGAACCCGATGGGCGGCTTAACCCGAAGTTAATAAAAACATCTGACCTCGCTGTCAGGAATCTGTTAAACAAGCAGGAATCCAACCCGAAGGCCGGCTCAACCCGAAGTTGATAAGAACATTAGATCTTGCCGTCAGGCATATGCTAAACAAACAGGCATCGAACCCGAAGGCCGACTTAACCCGAAGTTGAGAAGAACATCTGACTTTGCCGTAAGGCATCTGTTAAACAAACATGCATCGAACCCGAAGGCCGGCTCAACTTGAAGTTGAGAAGAACATCTGACCTCGCTGTCAGGCATCAGTTAAACAAGCAGGCATCAAATTTGATGGCCGACTCAACCCGAAGTTGAGAAGAACATCCGACCTCGCTGTCAGGCATTAGTTAAACAAACAAGAATCGAACATGAAGGCCGAATCAACCCGAAGTTAAGAAGAACATCTGACCTAGCCGCCAGGCATCTGTTAAACAAACAGGCATCGGACCCAAAGGCCGAGTCAACCCGAATTTGAGAAGAACATCTGACCTCGCCGTCAAACATCTATTAAAAAACCAGGTATCGAACCCGAAGGCCGGCTCAACATGAAGTTGAGAAGAACATTTGACCTCCCCATCAGGCATTAGTTCAACAAACAGGCATTGAACCCGAAGGCCGGCACAACACGAAGTTGAGAAGAACATCTGACCTTGCCGTCTGGAATATGTTAAACAAACAGGCATCGAACCCGTAGGGCGTGTCAACCCGAAGTTGATAAGAACATTAGACCTCACCGTTAGGCATCTGATAAACAAACAGGCATCGAACCCGAAGGCCGACTCAACCCAAAGTTGAGAAGAACATTTGACCTTGCCGTCAGGCATCTATTAAACAAACAGGCATCGAACCCGAAGGCCGTCTCAATCCTTAATTGAGAAGAACATCTGACCTCCCCATCAGGCATTAGTTAAATAAACAGGTATCGAACCCGAAGGCCGGCACAACACGAAGTTGAGAAGAACATCTGACCTTGCTGTCAGGCATCAGTTAAATTAACAGGCATCGAATTTGATGGCCGACTCAACCGAAGTTGAGAAGAACATCCGACCACGCTGTCAGGCATTAATTAAACAAACAGCAATCGAACCGGAAGGCCGGCTCAACCCGAAGTTGAGAAGAACATTTGAGCTAGCCGCCAGGCATCTGTTAAACAAACAGGCGTCGAACCCAAAGGTCGGCTCAACCCGAAGTTGAGAGGAACATCTGACCTCGCTGTCAGGCATCTGTTATACAAAAAGGTGTGTAACCCGTAGGCCGGCTCAACTCGAAGTTGATAAGAACATCGACCTCGTTGTTATGCATCTGTTAAACAAATAGGCATCAAACCCGAAGGCCGTCTCAACCCTTAGTTGAGAAGAACATCTAACCTTGCTGTCAAACATCTGTTAAACAAACAGGTATCAAACCCGAAGTTGAGAGGAACATCTGACCTCCCCATCAGGCATTAGTTAAACAAACAGGCATCGAACCCAATGTCCGACACAACACAAATTTGAGAAGAACATCTGACCTTGCCGTCAGGCATCTAATAAACAAACAGGAATTGAACCCGAAGGGCGGCTCAACCCGAAGTTGATAAGAACATCTGACCTCGCTGTCAAGCATCTGTTAAACAAGCAGGCATCCAACCCGAAGGCCGGCTCAACCCGAAGATGATAAGAACATTAGACCTTGCCGTCAGGCATCTGCTAAACAAACAGGCATCGAACCCGAAGGACGACTCAACCCGAAGTTGAGAAGAACATCTGACCTCGCCGGCAGGCATCTGTTAAACAAACATGCATCAAACCCGAAGGCCGGCTCAACTTGAAGTTAAGAAGAACATCTGACCTCGCTGTCAGGCATCAGTTAAACAAACAGGCATCGAATTTGATGGCCGACTCAACCCGAAGTTGAGAAGAACATCCGACCTTACCGTCAGGAATTAGTTAAACAAACAGGAATCGAACCTGAAGGCCGAATCAACATGAAGTTAAGAAGAACATCTGACCAAGCCGCCGGGCATCTGTTAAACAAACAGGCGTCGGACCGAAAGGCCGGCTCAACCCGAAGTTGAGAAGAACATCTTACCTCGCCGTCAAACATCTGTTAATAAAATAGATATCGAACCCGAAGGCCGGCTCAACTTTAAGTTGAGAGGAACATTTGACCTCCCCATCAGGCATGAGTTAAATAAACAGGCATCGAACCCGAAGGCTGGCACCACACGAAGTTGAGAAGAACATCTGACCTCGCCGTTAGGAATTTGTTAAACAAATAGGCATCAAACTCGAAGGGCGGCTCAACCCGAAGTTGATAAGAACATTAGACCTTACCGTCAGGCATCGGTTAAACAAACAGGCATCGAACCCGAAGGCCGACTCAACCCGAAGTTTAGAAGAACATTTGACCTCGCTGTCAGGCATCTGTTAAACAAACATGCATCAAACCCGAAGGTTGTCTCAATCCTTAATTGAGAAGAACATCTGACCTCCCCATCAGGCATTAGTTAAACAAACAGGTATCTAACCCGAAGGCCGGCACAACACGAAGTTGAGAAGAACATCTGACGTCGCTGTCAGGCATCAGTTAAACAAACAGGCATCAAATTCGATGGCCGACTCATCCTGAAGTTGAGAAGAACCTCTGACCTCGCCGTCAAGCATTAGTTAAACAAACAGGCATCGAACCCGAAGGCCGGCACAACACGAAGTTAAGAAGAACATCTGACCTCGCCGTCAGGCATCTATTAAATAAACAGGCAACGAACCCGAAGGCCGGATCAACACGAAGTTGAGAGGAACCTCTGACCTCGCCGTCAGGCATCTGTTAAACAAACAGGCATTGAACCCGAAGGTCGGCTCAACATGAAGTTGAGAGGAACATTTGACTTCACTGTCAAGCATCTGTTAAATAAACAGGCATCAAATCCGAAGGCCGACTCAACCCTAAGTTGAGAAGAACAGACCTCGCCATCAGGCATCTGTTAAACAAACAGGCAGCGAACCCGAAGGGCGGCTCAACTCGAAGTTGATTAAAACATTAGACCTCACCGTCAGGCATCTGTTAAACATACAGGTATCGAACCCGAAAGCCGACTCAACCCGAAGTTGAGAAAAACATTTGAACTCACCGTCAGGCATCTGTTAAACAAACAGGCATCGAACCCGAAGGCCGTCTCATTCCTTAATTGAGAAGAACCTCTGACCTCCCCATCAGGCATTAGTTAACCAAACAGGCATCGAACCCGAAGGCCGGTACAACACGAAGTTGAGAAGAACATCAGACCTCGCTGTCAGGCATTAGTTAAACAAACAGGAAACGAACCGGAAGGCCGGCTCAACCCGAAGTTGAGAAGAACATCTGACCTAGCCGCCAGGCATCTGTTAAACAAACAAGCATCGAACCCAAAGGTCGGATCAACCCGAAGTTGAGAAGAATATCTGACCTCGCAGTCAGGCAACTATTAAACAAAAAGGCGTGGAACCTGAAGGCCGGCTCAACCCGAAGTTGAGAAGAACATTTGACCTCGCTGTTAGGCATCTGTTAAAAAAACAGGCATCAAACCCCAAGGCCGTCTCAACCCTTAGGTTAGAAGAACATCTGACCTCGCTGTCAAACATCTGTTAAACAAACAGGTATCGAACCCGAAGGTCGGCTCAACTTGAAGTTGAGAGGAACATCTGACCTCCCCATCAGGCATAAGTTAAACAAACAGGCATCGAACCCGAAAGCCGACACAACACGAATTTGAGTAGAACATCTGACCTCGCCGTCAGGCATCTGTTAAACAAACAGGCATCGAACCCGAAGGGCAGCTCATCCCGAAGTTGATAATAACATCTGACCTTACCGTCAGGCATCTGTTAAACAAACAGGCATCGAACCCGAAGGCCGGCTCAACACGAAGTTGAGAGGAACATCCGACCTCGCCGTCAGGCATCTGTTAAACAAACGAGCATAGAACCTGAAGGTCGGCTCAACATGAAGTTGAGAGGAACATTTGACTTCACTGTCAAGCATCTGTTAAAAAAACAGGCATCAAATCCGAAGGCCGGCACAACCCGAAGTTGAGAAGAAAATTTGACCTCACCGTCAGGAATCTGTTAAACAAACAGGCATCGAACCCGAAGGAGGGCTCAACCCGAAGTTGATAAGAACATTAGACCTTGCCGTCAGGCATCTGCTAAACAAATGGGCATCGAACCCGAAGGCCGGCTCAACCCGAATTTGAGAAGAAACTCTGACCTCACCGTCAAGCATCTGTTAAACAAATATGCATCGAACCCGAAGGCCGGCTCAACTTGAAGTTGAAAGGAACATCTGACCTCCCCATCAGGACTTAGTTAAACAAACAAGCATCGAACCCGAAGGCCGGCACAACACGAAGTTGAGAAGAACATCTGACCTCGCTGTCAGGCATCAGTTAAACAAACAGGCATCCAATTTGATGGCCGACTCAACCCGAAGTTGAGAAGAACATCCGACCTCGCTGTCAGGCATTAGTTAAACAAACAGGAATCGAACCAAAAGACCGAATCAACCCGAAGTTAAGAAGAACATCTGACCTAGCCGCCAAGCATCTGTTAAACAAACAGGCATCGGACCCAAAGGTCGGCTCAACCCGAAGTTGAGAAGAACATTTGACCTCGCCGTCAAACATCTGTTAAAAAACAGGTATCGAACCCGAAGGCTGGCTCAACTTGAAGTTGAGAGGAACATTTGATATCTCCATCAGGCATTTGTTAAACAAACAGGCATCGAACCCGAAGACCAGCACAACACGAAGTTGAGAAGAACATCTGACCTCATCGTCAGGAATATGTTAAACAAACAGGCATCATCTGACCTCGCCGTCAGGCATCTGTTAAACAAACAGGAATCGAACCCGAAGGGCGGCTCAACCAAAAGTTGATAAGAACATATGACCTCACCGTCAGACATCTGTTAAACAAACAGGCATCGAACCCGAAGGGCGGCTCAACGCGAAGTTGAGAGGAACATCTGACCTCGCCGTCAGGCATCTGTTAAACAAACACGCATCGAACCCGATGGCCGAATCAACCCGAAGTTGAGAGGAACATTTGATATCTCCATCAGGCATTTGTTAAACAAACAGGCATCGAACCCAAAGGCCAGCACAACACGAAGATGAGCAGAACATCTGAGCTCATCGTCAGGAATCTATTAAACAAACAGGCATCATCTAACCTCGCCGTCAGGCATCTGTTAAACAAACAGGCATCGAACCCGAAGGGCGGCTCAACCCGAAGATGATAAGAACATCTGACCTCACCGTCAGGCATCTGTTAAACAAACAGGCATCGAACCCGAAGTTCGGCACAACACGAAGTTGAGAAGAACATCTAACCTCGCCGTCAAACATCTGTTAAACAAACAGGTATCGAACCCGAAGGCCGGCTCGACATGAAGTTGAGAGGAACATCTGACCTCCCCATCAGGCATTAGTTAACCAAACAGGCATCGAACCCGAAGGCCGGCACAACACGAAGTTGAGAAGAACATATGACCTCGCCGTCAGGCATCTGTTAAACAAACAGGCATCGAACCCGAAGGCCGGCTCAACACGAAGTTGAGAGGAACATCTGACCTCACCGCCAGGCATCTGTTAAACAAACATGTATCAAACCCGAAGGTCGGCTCAACATGAAGTTGAGAGGAACATTTAACTTCACTATCAAGCACCTGTTAAACAAACAGGCTTCAAACTCGAAGGCCGGCTCAACCCGAAGTTGAGAAGAACATCTGACCTCAACGTCAGGAATCTGTTAAACAAACAGGCATCGAACCCGAAGGGCGTCTCAACCCGAAGTTGATAAAAAAATCTGACCTCGCCGTCAGGCATATGTTAAATAAACAGGCATCGAACCCGAAGGCCGACTCAACACGATGTTGAGAGGAACATTTGACTTCACTGTCAAGCATCTGTTAAACAAACAGGCATCAAATCCGAAGGCCGGGTCAACCCGAAGTTGATAAGAACATTAGACCTTGCCGTCAGGCATCGAACCCGAAGGGCAGCTTAACCCGAAGTTGAGATGAACATTTGACCTCGTCGTCAGGCATCTGTTAAACAAACAGGCATTGAACCCGAAGGCCGACTCAACTTGAAGTTTAGAGGAACATCTGACCTCCCCATCAGGCATTAGTTAAACAACCAGGCATCAAAGCCGAAGACCGACACAACACGAAGTTGAGAAGAACATTGGACCTCACTGTCAGGCATTAGTAAAACAAACAGACATCGAATTTAATGGCTGACTCAACCCGAAGTTGAGAAGAACATCCGACCTCGCTGTCAGGCATTAGTTAGACAAACAGGAATTGAACCAGAAGGCCGACTCAACCCGAAGTTGAGAAGAACATCTGACCTAGCCGCCAGGAATCTGTTAAACAAACAGGCATCGAACCCAAAGGCCGGATGAACCCGAAGTTGAGAAGAACATCTGACCTCGCCGTCAGGCATCTGTTAAACAAAAAGGTTTGGAACCCGAAGGCCGGCTCAACCCGAAGTTGAGAAGAACGTCTGACCTCGCCGTTAGGCGTCTATTAAACAAACAGGCATCCAACCCCAAGGCCGTCTAAACCCTTAGTTGAGAAGAACATCTGACCTCGCCGTCAAACATCTGTTAAAAAAACAGGTATCGAACCCGAACACCGGCTCAACTTGAACTTGAGAGGAACATTTAACCTCCCCATCAGGCATTAGTTAAACAAACAGGCATTGAACACGAAGGTCGGCACAACACGAAGTTGAGAAGAACATCTGACCTCGCCGTCAGGTATCTATTAAACAAACAGGCATCGAACCCGAAGGCCGGCTCAACACGAAGTTGAGAGGAACATCTGACCTCGCCGTCAGGAATTTGTTAAATAAACAAGCATCGAACCCGAAGGTCGGCTCAACATGAAGTTGAGAGGAGCATTTGACTTCACTATCAAGCATCTGTTAAACAAACAAGCATTAAATCCGAAGGCCGGCTCAACCCGAAGTTGAGAAGAACATCTGACCTCACCGTCAGGCATCTGTTAAACAAACAGGCATCAAACCCGAAGGGCGGCTCAACCTGAAGTTGATAAGAACATTAGACCTCACCCTCAGGCATCTGTTAAACAAACAGGCATCGAACCCGAAGGCCGACTCAACCCGAAGTTGAGAAGAACATTTGACCTCGCCATCAGGCATCTGTTAAAAAAATAGGCATCGAACCCGAAGGCCATCTCAATCCTTAATTGAGAGGAACATCTGACCTCCCCATCAGGCATTATTTAAACAAACAGGCATCGAACCCAAAGGCCGGCACAACACAAAGTTGAGAGGAATATCTGACCTCGCTGTCAGGCATCTGTTAAACAAACAGTCATCGAACCCGGAGGGCGGCTCAACCCGAAGTTTATAAGAACATCTGACCTTGCCGTCAGGCATCTGTTAAACAAACAAGCATCGAACCCGAAGGCCGGCTCAACACGAAGTTGAGAGGAACATTTGACCTCGCCGTCAGCCATATGTTAAACAAACAGGCATCTAACCTGAAGACCGGTTGTCGCTACTGCGAAAATCGGCGCCGGCCATGACATAAGAGTCGCCACCGTGCGTTATTTATCCCAATAGAGGGAAAGGAATGGTCATCGCAACCAAATCCTGGATTCAGGAGTCGGTTACGCAAGGGGAAGGTATTAGCACCCCTCACGTCCGTCGTACTCGACGGGATCCACGCTTGTTTTCTATTTAAGGGTATGTTTATCTATCTACTCTAAAGGTCTGGTCTAAAAGGAAAAGAAAGTGACTCGGCAAAGTATCGCACTTTATGCCTACGTATTCCCGTCTGGAATGAGAAATCAGAGTCAACGTAGTTCGCCTAACTACTGGAGAAGGGGGGAAGGTTGCTTGCAAAGACATCGCATCTCGTGCCTACGTACTTTCATACGGCATGAAAGATCAGAGCAATCTTAGTTCGGGCTACGGAAGACACAAGTTTGTCTGACAATATTTTTATCTCCTTATGAAAGGGTTTTCCAGATTAAGGGTCCAAGAGGACAAAAACAGAGTTTGAAGGTTTGTTTGAATCTTTTACGAAAGAACTATTTTTTAGGATGTTCGCAATCTTCGTCGCACTAGAGACTATGACCTAGGAGTGAATGCTTCGCATGTCACCCAAAGGGTACCACACTAAACATCCAGATCACTGGAGAGAGACCCTCCACCAACCTTTTCCCAGATAGCTTAAGGCTCGTAACGTATGACTTTATTTAACCTTATTACTGTATTTTTGAATTGTTTTGAGATGAGAAGAGAAAGATGCCCTAAAACTATGGTTAAAGGGGAATCTACCTATTGTTATCATGCATGGTTTAGAAACCTAACGTCTGTCATAATTCCCTCTTGCACAGAGGAAATCAGAGATCCTAGGGGAAAACAGCAAAAGAAAGCAAGCAGTAAAGAATAAACAGTAAAATGCATGTTATGCAACAGTACAAGTGAGGCAAGGGAGTCCTGCTCAACCTCAAACCTAAGAAAACAACAGGCAAGGGGAGACAAGCTCCAGTTTGTTTAACAGATGCCTGACGACGAGGTCTAATGTTCTTATCAACTTCGGGTTGAGCCGCCCTTCGGGTTCGATGCCTGTTTGTTTAAAAGATGCCTGACGGTGAGGTCAGATGTTCTTCACAACTTCGGGTTGAGCCGGCCTTCGGATTTAATGCCTGTTTTTTTAACAGATGCTTGACAGTGAAGTCAAATGTTCCTCTCAATTTCAGGTTGAGCCGACCTTCTGGTTCGATGCCTGTTTGTTTAACAAATGCCTGACTGCGAGGTCAGATGTTCCTCTCAACTTCGGGTTGAGCCGGCCTTCGGGTTCAATGCCTGTTTGTTTAACAGATGCTTGACGGCTAGGTCAGATGTTCTTCTCAACTTTGTGTTGTGCCGGCCTTTGGGTTCGATGCCTGTTTGTTTAACATATGTCTGACGGTGAGGTCAGATGTTCTTCTCAACTTCAAGGTGAGCCGGCCTTCGGGTTCGATACCTGTTTGTTTAACAGATGTTTGACGGCGAGGTCAAATGTTCTTCTCAACTAAGGGTTGAGACGGTGTTCGGGTTTGATGCCTGTTTGTTTAACAGATGCCTGACGGTGAGGTCAGATGTTCTTCTCAACTTCGAGTTGATCTGGCCTTTGGGTTCCACACCTTTTTGTTTAACAGATGCCTAGCGGCAAGGTCAGATGTTCTTCTCAACTTCGGGTTGAGCTGACCTTTGGGTTCGATGCTTGTTTGTTTAACAGATGCCTGACGGCTAGGTCAGATGTTCTTCTCAACTTCGGGTTGAACCGGCCTTCGGTTTTGATTCCTGCTTGTTTAACTAATGCCTGGCAGCAAGGTCGGATGTTCTTCTCAACTTTGGGTTTAGTCGGCCATCAAATTCGATGTCTGTTTGTTTAACATATGCCTGACAGCGAGGTCAGATGTTCTTCTCAACTTCGTGTTGTACCGGCCTTCGGGTTCGATGCCTGTTTGTTTAACTAATTCCTGATGGGGAGGTAAGATGTTCCTCTCAACTTCAAGTTGAGCCGGCCTTCGGGTTCGATGCCTGTTTGTTTAACAGATGCCTGACGGCGAGGTCAAATGTTCTTCTCAACTTCGGGTTGAGCCGGCCTTCGGGTTTGATGCCTGTTTGTTTAACAGATACCTGGCGGAGAGGTCTAATGTTCTTATCAACTTCGGGTTGAGCCGCCTGTCGTACCTCGAAAAATACGATCCTCGTGATGGCCGCGGAAAAATACTGTTCGAAACAGAGTCGCCACCGAACTTTATTCATTCCAAGGATGGAATAGGAAAATATCGATAAAACCTTTAAGGAGATAAGAACATGGTCATCGCAACCAATATTCTAGGTTCGGGAGTCGATTACGCAGAGGGAAGGTATTAGCACCCTCTACGTCCGCTGTACTCAACGGGAACCTCTTGATCGATTCGAGAGTAAAGTTAACTATGCTTGTTTGTTTTATTCTAGGTTTCTCCTATGGGGGGAATGGATAGTTATAGGATAGGGTGCTCGCCAAGGATTGGGCCCTTGTGCCTACGTATCTTCACTTGTAAGAAGTGGAAAATCAGAGCATTCATAGTTCGTGGGACTACGGGGAAAAGAGGGGATTGTGCTCGCCAAGATCATCGCAATCTTGTGCCTACGTATCTTACATTCAGAGGAGAATGAAGAATCAGAGCAGCCGTAGTTCGGCTAACTACGGTAAGGAGGTTTGGTATGGGAACGAACGAGTGTTTATGTCACATTCTAACTGCTAAACGTTGGCTTGTTTGCTCGCTAAGGGAGGCTGAAGCACGAGTTTGTTATGCGCGGAAGAAAGGAATAAACAATGTTCTTGGTAAAAGGTACGGGAACCTAAAGGTGGGAAAGAAGGAAGAGTGAAAAAATGCTCGCTAGGATCATCGCAATCCTATGCCTACATATTCTCAACGGATGTGAGAAATCAGAGCAGCCGTAGTTCAGCTAACTACGGTAAAAGGTTTGAAGATGAACGAGTGTTTAAGTCGCATTCTAACTGCTAAACGTTGGCTTGTCTGCTTGCTAGGGGAGGCTGAAGCACGAGTTTGTTATGCGCGGAAGAAGGGACTAAACAATGTTCTTTGAGAAAGTATTTAGGTTGGAGATCGCACGAGGGCGAGGAATTTGTGTTTATCGTATTGGATGTTTTGGTTTGGGAAAAGGAGGGTAGATTGTAATAGGTTTAAGGTTTCGATTGCACGGGGGCAAGAAATAGGAGTTTGATTAGGTAATTTGATAGAGAATGACGACTATTCGATAAACGAGACGTCGGCCTCGCAATCAATTAATCGGGGCATTATTGGAATGCTAGATTCCAACGACACCTTTTTCATTCGAATAATTATGAAAATGTATTTGAATGGACAATGGAGATATTTGTCCAAATAGTTAGGGCACGTGTTTTATAAACGAAAGGTTGAGCGAACCACAACCTAAAGCGTACGCCCCAAGAGTGCTTACTCCAGAATTCAAGGAGTGCGAGGCTCCAAGAACTCAGTTCTTTCGTAATTTGATTAAGAAAATAATTTGAACTTAACGCACGGTTTACAAACATACCAGGGTTTAGACTCGATCGCACGGAGGCGAGGAACGAGGTTAGACGGGTTGAAAATTTAGGAGGAATGACGAATACTTGATAAGCGAGACGTCGGCCTCGTAACCAAGTAATCGGGATATCGTTGAGGTGCTAGATCCTAACGTCATCTTTTTCATTCCATTAATTATGAATTATGTTTGTTGGATAGTGAATATTCTTCCACATAATTAGGGGAAATATTTTAGGAAAGAAAGTTCGAATGACATACTATTCAAGGTGTACACCTCAATAGTTGTCACTCTCGAATTCAAAGAATGCGTGACTCCAAGAACTCGATACTTTCGTAATTTAATTAAGAAAGATGATTTGAAAATATTAGTGTGTAGATTAAAGTAGGGGTGAGTGTATCACTCGAAATAGGGTTTGCGAATTTTGAAGGTTTAGACGGAGTTGGGTATTTTTAAGGATGAAAGACGAAGCGACCACAACTCAAGGCGTGCACCTCGAGAGCGGTCGCTTAAGAGCCCAAGGAATGCTAGACTCCAAAGGATCCACCACTTTCATATGAATTAATTAAGAAAAGGTTTTAAGAGAAATATTAATTAAGATGAACTATGATCTTTAATTAATATACAAAATGTTTTCAAAGGTTAAAAAAAAATAATTTAGATTTAAATATTTTGATTCTCTTACGTACTTAAGTTATCCGATCAATACAAGATTAAATATTAATTAGTATTTATGCAGGAAAAATTAAAAGTTATAATCTATAGATAAAATTATAATTAACCTAAATTAATTAACTAATGTTAGACCAAATAAGAATAAACTAAAACCAGACCCAACCCAATACCTGAAACTGGTACAGGGTGCAAAACCAGACGGGCCAAACTTGGCCTTAACCCAAATCATCCACTTTTACCTCCCATTCATATCTGAATCTTCAACTCTCTCTCTCTCCCTCGAAACTCAACTGAGCTTCTACCAACATTTTCTCTTCTCACCATTGATACCAACCCCTTTCGTTTTCCTCTCATTTTCAAACGAAATCTTTACTTTGACCGTAACCCTAAATCTTCTTCTAAAACACAAACCTAATCCCTTTTCTAAACCCCAGAACCGAGAAACACAACCTAGAAGTGAATCAAAGTTATTTTTAAACATATACACCAGGTTAACATGCTTTCATATCAAGATCAACAAACAATATTTCAGACATTAAAAGCTTGTATTATCAGTAGCAAACCATCAATTGTCACAGAGAATAAGGTGGAACGAATATTCATCAAAGGATTTTATCAACAGAGTTTTATTTCATACTAACCTGGAGGTATTATCGCTGAACTTTCTTTGCGTATACTCCTTAATCTCGTCGTGCTTTGGCTGCATTCACTTCCTTTCTTTTTTTCTTTTTTTTTTACTTTACGTGGTATGTGGTTAATCTCTGAGCTTACTCCGATTCCAATGAGTAATCTGAGAGCTCTTGTTAATGAGAGTTTGTGGTTTTAGGGTAGAAAGGGGCAGGACTTCGCTAAGGTTTCTTTTTTTTCTCTTTGCCAATGAACAGGACCGTATTTATAGGAGAATTTTAGGGTTTTTGATACGTGTGAGAATTTAAATTTTGCTGGAGGGAGTGCTTGATCCGTGTGAGGTAGGACAATGAGGAGCATTTGGGTAGTACGATTCTGTTATAGTGCTACACCATGATTTCTGCTTTTTCTGAGGTTTGACAGTGACCTTTATTTTTGTCTGTAGTGAGCTCCCAAAATATCTTTTACTGAGTTTTTTTACTGTGTAAAAGATGTTTTTTCACTGCTCTGAACTTAATGATATGGCTACGATAATATTCTGACTTGATCTTCTGGCTTTTTTTGTTGAAAATAATACAGGATGCCATTTTCAAATGTCTAAGAGTCATGGTGACAACTTAAGCTCAAAGTTTCAGCAAGTTCATCTATTGCTTGTAATAAAAGCCATGTTGCCGGTTTCGACGGATTGACGTAAGTAACAATCAACCAGGGTGAACACCTCTTATGACCTTCTGCTGCCTGTTATCTCAGATTTCTTTGCCTCTCATGGACCTTTGAAACAAGTGATTTTTTTATGAATCATTTATACAATGTTTATCCATGATCCTTGTGTGTTTTTTTGCTTCAAGTTCCATAAATTATGTCGATATCATAATTAATAGAAGAAGGTTCAAACTAACAACAACTTGAATTACAGGTATCCGAAAACCACTTCCTTTGAGAATCCACCTAGTTGTTAACAGTCCATCAACTCCTACCGGACCTCGTGCATGAATCCTGCTCGTACTTATTCCGACCTCCACGCCTAGTCCAAATCGTGCTCCATCACTGAATCTTATACTAGCATTGTGAAAAAAACAGCAGCACTGTCAACTTGACGAAGAAATACATCAGCTACTTCATGATCTTCTGTGACAATGGAGTCAGTATGCGCACTTCCGTAAAGATTTATATGAGTAGTAGCTGCGTAAACATCATCCACAATTTCAATAGTGCAAGCCAACGAACAATACTTGTGATGTAATGAACGAGCAAGTGGAATATTTAATAGAGTTGCAAGAACATCCTGTGGTCCGATGGCTTTCGCAATATATCCGAAAGTGTTCACAGTAGCTCTACGAATTCCCTTCTTGTGTGCCTTAAGCATATCAAGAAGCTCAAAACAAATCCTCATCCATTCCCTGGCAGGTCCAAACTCAGCCCCACGATTAGCAATCCTACCCACAAGGTCGATACAGTTCTCCTGGACTTTCTCATGCCTATTCTTCAAGATTGGAGTCAACCTGGGAAGCAAATGCTTAATAGGCGGAGTCATCTTCGTCATACCAATAACATTAACAATCGACTTGAGAGCACCCAGAATTGAACCAAGAACTTCCGGATACTCTTCTCCAAGATACTCATACAAGACAACACCAAGATGACCCATCAATTGTTCCTCATGGCATTGCTTCATGACAACAGCAATCCTAGAAATGAGGTCTGCTGCTTGCTGCCTCACCTTTGCACTTTTATTGTTTAACTTCCACTTGATGGTACCACAAATCTGAGGAAGATATGGTTTTACTCTTTGCCCAAGTGAATTTACAACTGCGCCGAACCCATTAAGCATCACATTAGCATCATCACTGGTCTGCTCTTGGAAGGCATAAAGAATACCATCAATCAAAAGCTCTTCCAACCGGGGATCTATATCAGATAATCCTAAGTTAGTGACAACCTTCTCAATAGTTTCCATGACCATTCGCCTGTAAGGTTCACTCTCATCTTTAAGATCTTCAACGATTCTTCCAACAATATCAGCAACACCGACCTTGTTTGCTATCTCAACTGTCGTCTCCACAAGTTGCTTGTAGTTTCTTCTATCCAAAGCTATCCTCCTAATCCAGAAGTTTCTGAAAAACTCAGGGAGGATATCAGTTCTAATATACTCAGCTTCCACGCCCTCAGTGCTCACAGACTGCTTCACCACTTTCAGAACAAATTTCTTCATTTCTTCATCAGGTGACTGAAACTCCCGAATCAGAATAAGCATGACTTCCTTAGTATAATAGCTGGCATATAAGGCTTCCATCAATGGAATGATAAACCCAATTGCCTTCAAAAACGCAGCCAGCACTTTACCACGGTGTTCCCTTATACCCTTCCACGGAGGCTTCAACACCGAGTCAAAACTTTCAATACCATATGGAGCAGCAGCTTCAGCAAGAGCGGCGAGAGACAGTGCGGTGATCGTCCTTACCTTCTGATTCTCATCACTCAGACCATGTTCGATAATTTCAACGAGAGATCTCAGATGGGGCAACACAGCGCAGCCAATTAAAATGGCAATTTGCTGCACAATCTTAATCCCAGTGTGCCGAGCTTGCCAAGATTTCTTACTCTGACAAACAGCCTTCAAGAATGGCAATAAAGCAGGAATACCAAGAGCAGATGCAACAACACTGAAAGCTCTAGCAGTAGTATTCCTAACATAATCATCAATGTTATCTATGTCGGGCCTCATGGCAGCAATCATAGTGACCAGGCCAGCAGCTTTACTGAGATTAGATATTATTTCCCTCCCCTCAACACGAGCATAATAGTCTTCATCAATCAAAAGGGGCTCAATAACAACAAGAATCTTATGCACGTAAGGGCGAACCAATTCATCCAATTTATAAAGAACTCTATCAATTACCTTAACCAAAAGATGTCTTTCTTGGTCCTCCAAAGTAGGTTGCATAAGCAACGGCGGAATTCGGTTAAACAAAGGTCCGACGCCAAACTCACGAGCCTTATCAGTTAGCTGCCTCAAAGCTGTTTTCCTTTGTGGGGGCGTACCGTTCTTTACTTTAAGCAGAAGCTTCATAATCTTCCTCTCTTTCTGCTCATCTGGAGTCAATTCCTCTTCATTTTCTTCATTCAACAAAGCCCCAAAATACTGATAATCCTCAGGCTTCATGAAAGGCAAACCACAAGGAGCTTCCTTGGGTACATCAAACTGCTGACCACGATTCTCTTCAGGAATTTGATAAAGCGGAGTCCCCATAGGCGTAGGCGTAGCAAGAAGCTTCCTTGCAGGAGTTCTAATTGGCACATAAGAAGTAGGAGGGTCCAAAACCTTATACCCTTCTTGTGGAAACATAGCATCAAGCTCCTCATCGGTCAAAGGACGATTCCTCTCTTCAATATCTCTCTCCCACCTCAACAAATTATACTGCTCAGGAGTGAACGAACCCTGTAAAGCACCCGGAGTAGGAGTAGCCAATTCAACACCACCAACAGGAGTAACACCAGGTGTATAAGCACCAGCAGGAGTAGCACCAGGTAACAGAGTTGCACTTCCCATAGTAGCAGGCGTTTCATCCCACCTTGATCTTTGTCTCTTAGGAGTTGGAGTAGCCATTCCAGGCAACTTAGGAGTTGAATCCCACCTATTCCTCCTCCCCGGAGTAGCATCAATAACTCTCCCCGGTGTTGGAGTTGCATCCCACCGCCCCGGTGTCGTCATCGTCGCATCCGGAGCATCCCAATCCGAAGTGTTAGCCTTCTTAGCACCACCTTCATCTTGAGATTGATCCCACCTGTTCCTCCTCTTCTGCTGCTGACCCTTATGTTTTCTTTTTTTGTAGGTTTTATCAAGATGGAAGAAGTGTGGTTTAGAGCAGGTTCTGTATTGTTGCTCTGTTACGATGCTGCAACTGCGACGAGTGGTATTGGTTTGGATCTGGCTGGGGGATTTGAAAACATGCGACCGAGGTTTTGGTTTTGGTTGTGAGTCTGTGACACCAACAAGGTAATGGTAGCATGGCAAGTTGGATTGAGCAAGATACCTTCTCTATTCTTTTCACAGTTCATTGTTATGCCTTCTAGAATGTAATGGTATTTTGACCATTGTAAAACCAATTTTTATTGCTCATAAAATTCCTCCGAGCCATGTCGTTCTTTATTTTTCTATCTGTGTACTTTTTCTGACCATATGTATTCATTCTTTTTCATGTATTTTGGAGCCAATCATGGACTGTGAGAGAATGGCGAATATAAATTCATGGACCTGACATATTCGGCCAAGAAGATGGTGATCTATGAAACATGATGGAACACGCATTGCCTGAGCATTAGTTAACATTTTATTTGAAGGTATAATCTCTGTTAGAATAGTACCACTTGGAATGTCAAACTGTTTTTCCACGATAATGCCACTACTATATTTTAAGTCACTTGTCAAACCTTGTTTTGCACATTACCGTTTAATTCACTTGTGCTAATCATTCTTTCATGTTCATAATGTGACAATGGATTTCTTGCAGAGCTTGGCAAGCAATCTCAAGATTAATAATCCAACTTCAAGTGGTGTACAGTAGAAGCCAAAAGGTCATAAAGCTGCTGTACTGAAGTCAAAGTCTTGAATAGCCACATTACCGCCATAAATTAGTAAATGGCCTTTGTAAACTTATGTAACAAGAACTAAGGCTATATTTCCTCTTGAAACCCAATCCATGCATAAGGTCTTGTTTGAATTTGTAATGGTGATGAACTCTATGCCAATAGATACCGCTTTTCATAATGAGAATTATAATTTTTGGTTGTAAATAAGGACCACAACATGATGTTGCCACTGTTTCATTCATACATCACAATCTTAATTCTATGTTCTTTGTAATCTTGTATATAATTCCATGATATATAACTTATCATTGCTCCATCTTATTTCTTCTTACGGCTCATGCTACAACCAACCTCAGGATCGTCCTAGTTTGCAATAATTTTGGCATTGTGTGGAGGGTGTACTACAATCATGGCCTTTAAAACGCGAATTGAAAGGCATTAAACACAACTCGAAACCACTTAACAACTTGATCACTTATATGCTACGTATATTATGAACTTCTTGAAATGAGATTGATCTAACTTTGGATATGTCTACCGCGCTACTTTAGTACCAATCATGAAATATGGTTCAATGCTACTTGAAACCAATTGATTATGTCTTGAAACGAATCAGAATATATTCTAGATTAATTGCATCCAAATTGTAATCCAATTATGACTTGGAAATTTGCAAGCTAAATCTACGTTTGTCACAAACCATTTTAGAATCCAAATATAGCTTGACACCTGCAATCTATTCGAACACAGCTTAAGGCTAAATCGACCGTGTCTAGAAGTATCATTTGAAGCATCTTTGAACAACTTGCATATCATAACAAGCAACTTGTAGTGAGGCTTACACAAGCTTTAGAGAAGTTTATAATCAAGTGGAAATAGAATTTAAATTTCTTGAAAACCAACAATTGTGTGGCGAGATAGATCTAATCATGTACTTTATGGTATTGACCATATCGTGTCTGTCTGATCGTGAGAACAAGGACACACATGAGTTTGGGTGTAAGGGGCTGGAGGCGCGCTCCTCCCACAAGGATTCCACATAAAGGGCTAGAGATTATAACCACAATGTGTACACACATGGTCTTTATAAACTAAACTTTAGAGAGTTATGGCTAGAAGTCACAAAACAGTAAAATGTTCATTAAATACCGAAGTAGGACAAATTTGGGGTATGACACCGCCCTTCGGGTTCGATACTTGTTTGTTTAACAGATGCCTGATAGTGAGGTCAGATGTTCTTCTCAACTTCGGGTTAAGCCGACCTTCGGATTTGATGCCTGTTTGTTTAACAGATGCTTGACAGTGAAGTCAAATGTTCCTCTCAACTTCATGTTGAGCCGACCTTCAGGTTCGATGCCTGACGGCGAGGTCAGATGTTCCTCTCAACTTCGTGTTGAGCCTGCCTTCGTGTTCGATGCCTGTTTGTTTAAGGGATGCCTGACGTCGAGGTCTAATGTTCTTATCAACTTCGGGTTGACCTGCCTTTCGGGTTCGATGCCTGTTTGTTTAACAGATGCCTGACGGTTAGGTCAGATGTTCTTCACAACTTCGGGTTGAGCCGGCCTTCGGATTTAATGCCTGTTTTTTTAACAGATGCTTGATAGTGAAGTCAAATTTTCCTCTCAATTTCATGTTGAGCCGACCTTCGGGTTCGATGCCTGTTTGTTTAACAAATGCCTGACTGCGAGGTCAGATGTTTCTCTTAACTTCGTGTTGAGCCGGCCTTCGGATTCGATGCCTGTTTGTTTAACAGATGCCTGACGGTAAGCTCAAATGTTCTTCTCAACTTCAAGGTGATCCGGCCTTCGGGTTCGATACCTGTGTGTTTAACAGATGTTTGACGGCGGAGTCAGATGTTCTTCTCAACTAAGGGTTGAGACGGCGTTCGGGTTTGATGCCTGTTTGTTTAACGGATGCCTGACGGCGAGGTCAGATGTTCTTCTCAACTTCGGGTTGATCCGGCCTTCGGGTTCTACTTCTTTTTGTTTAACAGATGCCTGACGGCGAGGTCAGATATTTTTCTCAACTTCGGGTTGAGCCGGCCTTTGGGTTCGATGCCTGTTTGTTTAATAGATGTCTGGCGTTAGGTCAGATGTTCTTCTCAACTTAGGGTTGAGCCGGCCTTCGGTTTCGATTCCTGCTTGTTTAACTAATGCCTGCCAGAGAGGTCGGATGTTCTTCTCAACTTCGGGTTGAGTCGGCCATCAAATTCGATGTCTGTTTGTCTAACATATGCCTGACAGCGAGGTCAGATGTTCTTCTCAACTTCGTGTTGTGCCGGCCTTCGAGTTCGATGTCTGTTTGTTTAACTAATTCTTGATGGGGAGGTAAGATGTTCCTCTCAACTTCAAGTTTAGCCGGCCTTCGGGTTCGATGCCTGTTTGTTTAACAGATGTTTGACGGCGAGGTCAGATGTTCTTCTCATTTAAGGATTGAGACGGACTTCGGGTTCGATGCCTGTTTGTTTAACAGATGCCTGACGGCAAGGTCAAATGTACTTCTCAACTTCGGGTTGAGCCGACCTTCGATTTCGATGCCTGTTTGTTTAACAAATGTCTGGCGGAGAGGTCTAATGTTCTTATCAACTTTGGGTTGAGCCGCCCTTCCGGTTCGATGCCTGTTTGTTTAGCAGATGCCTGACGGCGAGGTCAGATGTTCTTCTCAACTTCGGGTTGAGCCGGCCTTCGGATTTGATCCCTGTTTGTTGAACAGATGCTTGATAGTGATGTCAAATGTTCCTCTCAACTACGTGTTGAGCAGACCTTCAGGTTCGATGCCTGTTTGTTTAAGAGATTCCTGATGGCGAGGTCAGATGTTCTTATCAACTTCGGGTTGTGCCGCCCTTCGGGTTCGATGCCTTTTTGTTTAACAGATGCCTGACGGCGAGGTCAGATGTTCTTATCAACTTCGGGTTCAACCGCCCTTCGGGTTCGATGCCTGTTTGTTTAACAGATGTTTGACGGCGAGGTCAGATGTTCTTCTCAACTAACGGTTGAGACGACCTTCGGGTTTTATGCCTTTTTGTTTAACAGATGCCTGACGGCGAGGTCAGATGTTCTTCTCAACTTCGGGTTGAGCCGGCCTTCAGGTTCCACACCTTTTTGTTTAACAGATACTTGTCGGCGAAGTCAGATGTTCTTCTCAACTTCGGGTTGAGCCGCCCTTTGGGTTGATCGCCTGTTTGTTTAACAGATGTCTGGCGGCTAGGTCAAATGTTCTTCTCAACATCGGGTTGAGACGGCCTTCAAGTTCCACACCTTTTTGTTTAACAGATGCCGTACAGCGAAGTCAGATGTTCTTCTCAACTTCGGGTTGAGTCGGCCTTTGGGTTCGATGCCTGTTTGTTTAACAGATGTCTGGCGGCTAGGTCAGATGTTCTTCTCACATTCGGGTTGAGACTGCCTTCAGGTTCCACACCTTTTTTTTAACAGATGCCTAACAGCGAAGTCAGATGTTCTTCTCAACTTCGGGTTGATTCGGCCATTGGATTCGAGGCCTGTTGGTTTAATAGATGTCTGGCGGCTAGGTCAGATGTTCTTCTCAACTTCGGGTTGAGCCGGCCTTCGGGTTTGATTCCTGTTTGGTTAACTAAGGCCTGGCAGCGAGGTCGGATGTTCTTCTCAACTTTGGGTTGATTCGGCCAACAAATTTGATGCCTGTCTAATTAACATATGCCTGGCAGCGAGGTCAGATGTTCTTCTCAACTTCGTGTTGTGCCGGCCTTCGGGTTCGAAGCCTTTTTGTTTAACTAATGCCTGATGGGGAGGTCAGATTTTCCTCTTAACTTCAAGTTGAGCCAGCGTTCGGGTACGATGCCTAATTGTTTAACAGATGTTTGACGTCGAGGTAAGAAGTTCTTCTCAATTAAGTATTAAGACGGACTTCGGGTTCGATGCCTGTTTGTTTAACAGATGCCTGACGGCGAGGTCAGATGTTCTTCTCAACTTCGGGTTGAGCCGGCCTTCGGATTTGATCCCTGTTTGTTTAACAGATGCTTGATAGTGAACTCAAATGTTCCTCTTAACTTCATGTTGAGCCGACCTCCAGGTTCGATGCCTGTTTGTTTAACAGATGCCTGATGGCGAGTTCAGATGTTCCTCTCAACTTCGTGTTGAGCCGGGCTTCGGGTTCGATGCCTGTTTGTTTAAGAGATGCCTTATGGCGAGGTCAGATGTTCTTATCAACTTCGGGTTGAGACGGCCTTCAGGTTCCACACCTTTTTTTTAACAGATACCTAACAGCGAAGTCAGATGTTCTTCTCAACTTCGGGTTGAGTCGGCCTTTGGGTTCGATGCCTGTTTGTTTAACAGATGTCTGGCGGCTAGGTCAGATGTTCTTCTCAACTTCGGGTTGAGCCGGCCTTCGGGTTTGATTCCTGTTTGTTTAACTAAGGCCTGGCAGCGAGGTCGGATGTTCTTCTCAACTTCGGGTTAATTCGGCCATCAAATTTAATGCCTGTTTGTTTAACATATGCCTGGCAGCGAGGTCAGATGTTCGTCTCGACTTCGTTTTGAGCCGGCCTTCGGGTTCGAAGCCTTTTTGTTTAACTAATGCCTGATGGAGAGGTCAGATGTTCCTCTTAACTTCAAGTTGAGCCAGCCTTCGGGTACGATGCCTAATTGTTTAACAGACGTTTGACGTCGAGGTAAGATGTTCTTCTCAATTAAGTATTAAGACGGCCTTCGGGTTTGATGCCTGTTTGTTTAATAGATGCCTGACGGCGAGGTCAGATGTTCTTCTCAACTTCGGGTTGAGTCGGCCTTCGGATTTGATCCCTGTTTGTTTAACAAATGCTTGATAGTGAAGTCAAATGTTCCTCTCAACTTCATGTTAAGCCGACCTTCAGGTTCGATGCCTGTTTGTTTAACAGATGCCTGATGGCGAGTTCAGATGTTCCTCTCAACTTCGTGTTGAGCCGGGCTTCGGGTTCGATGCCTGTTTGTTTAAGAGATGCCTTATGGCGAGGTCAGATGTTCTTATCAACTTCGGGTTGAGCCGCCCTTCGGGTTCGATGCCTGTTAGTTTAACAGATGCCTAACGGTGAGGTTAGATGTTCTTATCAACTTCGGGTTGAGCCGTCCTTCGGGTTCGATGCCTGTTAGTTTAACAGATGCCTGACGGCGAGGTCAGATGTTCTTATCAACTTCGGGTTAAGCCGCCCTTCGGGTTCGATGCCTGTTTGTTTAACATATGTTTGACGGCGAGGTTAGATGTTCTTCTCAACTAAGGGTTGAGACGACTTTCGGGTTTTATGCCTGTTTGTTTAACAGATGCCTGACGGCAAGGTCAGATGTTCTTCTCAACTTCGGGTTGAGCCGGCCTTCAGGTTCCACACCTTTTTTTTAACAGATGCCTGACGGCGAAGTCAGATGTTCTTATCAACTTCGGGTTGAGCCGCCCTTCGGGTTCGATGCCTGTTTGTTTAACAGATGCCTGACGGTGAGGTTAGATGTTCTTATCAACTTCGGGTTGAGCCGCCCTTCGGGATCGATGCCTGTTTGTTTAACTGATGCTTGATGGTGAGGTCAGATGTTCTTCTCAGCTTCGGGTTGAGCTGGCCTTCGGATTTGATGCCTGCTTGTTTAACAGATGCTTGACAGTGAAGTCAAATGTTCCTCTCAACCTCATGTTAAGCCGACCTTCGGGTTCGATACCTATTTGTTTAACAGATGCCTGACAGCGAGGTCAGATGTTCCTCTCAACTTCGTGTTGAGCCGGCCTTCGTGTTCGATGCCTGTTTGTTTAAGGGATGCCTGACGGCGAGGTCAGATTTTCTTATCAACTTTGGGTTGACCCGCCCTTCGGGTTCAATTCCTGTTTGTTTAACAGATGCCTGACGGTTAGGTCAAATGTTCTTCTCAACTTCGAGTTGAGCCGGCCTTCAGATTTAATGCTTGTTTGTTTAACAGATGCTTGATAGTGAAGTCAAATGTTCGTATCAACTTCATGTTAAGCCGATCTTCGGGTTCGATGCCTGTTCGTTTAACAGATGCCTGACGGCGAGGTCAGATGTTCCTCTCAACTTCGTGTTGAGTCGGCCTTCGAGTTCGAGGCCTGTTTGTTTAATAGATGCGTGATGGCGAGGTCAGATGTTCTTCTCAACTTCGGGTTGAGCCGACTTTCGGATTTGATCCCTGTTTGTTTAACAGATGCTTGATAGTGAACTCAAATGTTCCTCTCAACTTCATGTTGAGCCGACCTCCAGGTTCGATGCCTGTTTGTTTAACAGATGCCTGATGGCGAGTTCAGATGTTCCTCTCAACTTCGTGTTGAGCCGGGCTTCGGGTTCGATGCCTGTTTGTTTAAGAGATGCCTTATGGCGAGGTCAGATGTTCTTATCAACTTCGGGTTGAGACGGCCTTCAGGTTCCACACCTTTTTTTAACAGATGCCTAACAGCGAAGTCAGATGTTCTTCTCAACTTCGGGTTGAGTCGGCCTTTGGGTTCGATGCCTGTTTGTTTAACAGATGTCTGGCGGCTAGGTCAGATGTTCTTCTCAACTTCGGGTTGAGCCGGCCTTCGGGTTTGATTCCTGTTTGTTTAACTAAGGCCTGGCAGCGAGGTCGGATGTTCTTCTCAACTTCGGGTTAATTCGGCCATCAAATTTGATGCATGTTTGTTTAACATATGTCTGGAAGCGAGGTCAGATGTTCTTCTCAACTTCGTTTTGTGCCGGCCTTCGGGTTCGAAGCCTTTTTGTTTAACTAATGCCTGATGGAGAGGTCAGATGTTCCTCTTAACTTCAAGTTGAGCCAGCCTTCGGGTACGATGCCTAATTGTTTAACAGATGTTTGACGTCGAGGTAAGATGTTCTTCTCAATTAAGTATTAAGACGGCCTTCGGGTTCGATGCCTGTTTGTTTAATAGATGCCTGACGGCGAGGTCATATGTTCTTCTCAACTTCGGGTTGAGTCGGCCTTCGGATTTGATCCCTGTTTGTTTAACAAATGCTTGATAGTGAAGTCAAATGTTCCTCTCAACTTCATGTTGAGCCGACCTTCAGGTTCGATGCCTGTTTGTTTAACAGATGCCTGATGGCGAGTTCAGATGTTCCTCTCAACTTCGTGTTGAGCCGGGCTTCGGGTTCGATGCCTGTTTGTTTAAGAGATGCCTTATGGCGAGGTCAGATGTTCTTATCAACTTCGGGTTGATCCGCCCTTCGGGTTCGATGCCTGTTTGTTTAACAGATGCCTAACGGTGAGGTTAGATGTTCTTATCAACTTCGGGTTGAGCCGTCCTTCGGGTTCGATGCCTGTTAGTTTAACAGATGCTTGACGGCGAGGTCAGATGTTCTTATCAACTTCGGGTTAAGCCGCCCTTCGGGTTCGATGTCTGTTTGTTTAACATATGTTTGACGACGAGGTTAGATGTTCTTCTCAACTAAGGGTTGAGACGACTTTCGGGTTTTATGCCTGTTTGTTTAACAGATGCCTGACGGCAAGGTCAGATGTTCTTCTCAACTTCGGGTTGAGCCGGCCTTCAGGTTCCACACCTTTTTTTTAACAGATGCCTGACGGCGAAGTCAGATGTTCTTATCAACTTCGGGTTGAGCCGCCCTTCGGGTTCGATGCCTGTTTGTTTAACAGATGCCTGACGGTGAAGTTAGATGTTCTTATCAACTTCGGGTTGAGCCGCCCTTCGGGATCGATGCCTGTTTGTTTAACTGATGCTTGATGGTGAGGTCAGATGTTCTTCTCAGCTTCGGGTTGAGCCGGCCTTCGGATTTGATGCCTGCTTGTTTAACAGATGCTTGACAGTGAAGTCAAATGTTCCTCTGAACTTCATGTTAAGCCGACCTTCGGGTTCGATGCCTATTTGTTTAACAGATGCCTGACAGCGAGGTCAGATGTTCCTCTCAACTTTGTGTTGAGCCGGCCTTCGTGTTCGATGCCTGTTTGTTTAAGGGATGCCTGACGGCGAGGTTAGATTTAATTATCAACTTTGGGTTGACCCGCCCTTCGGGTTCAATTCCTGTTTGTTTAACAGATGCCTGACGGTTAGGTCAAATGTTCTTCTCAACTTCGAGTTGAGCCGGCCTTCGGATTTAATGCCTGTTTGTTTAACAGATTCTTGATAGTGAAGTCAAATGTTCGTATCAACTTCATGTTAAGCCGATCTTCGGGTTCGATGCCTGTTCGTTTAACAGATGCCTGACGGCGAGGTCAGATGTTCCTCTCAACTTCGTGTTGAGTCGGCCTTCGAGTTCGAGGCCTGTTTGTTTAATAGATGCGTGATGGCGAGGTCAGATGTTCTTCTCAACTTCGGGTTGAGCCGACTTTCGGATTTGATCCCTGTTTGTTTAACAGATGCTTGATAGTGAACTCAAATGTTCCTCTCAACTTCATGTTGAGCCGACCTCCAGGTTCGATGCCTGTTTGTTTAACAGATGCCTGATGGCGAGTTCAGATGTTCCTCTCAACTTCGTGTTGAGCCGGGCTTCGGGTTCGATGCCTGTTTGTTTAAGAGATGCCTTATGGCGAGGTCAGATGTTCTTATCAACTTCGGGTTGAGACGGCCTTCAGGTTCCACACCTTTTTTTAACAGATGCCTAACAGCGAAGTCAGATGTTCTTCTCAACTTCGGGTTGAGTCGGCCTTTGGGTTCGATGCCTGTTTGTTTAACAGATGTCTGGCGGCTAGGTCAGATGTTCTTCTCAACTTCGGGTTGAGCCGGCCTTCGGGTTTGATTCCTGTTTGTTTAACTAAGGCCTGGCAGCGAGGTCGGATGTTCTTCTCAACTTCGGGTTAATTCGGCCATCAAATTTGATGCATGTTTGTTTAACATATGTCTGGAAGCGAGGTCAGATGTTCTTCTCAACTTCGTTTTGTGCCGGCCTTCGGGTTCGAAGCCTTTTTGTTTAACTAATGCCTGATGGAGAGGTCAGATGTTCCTCTTAACTTCAAGTTGAGCCAGCCTTCGAGTACGATGCCTAATTGTTTAACAGATGTTTGACGTCGAGGTAAGATGTTTTTCTCAATTAAGTATTAAGACGGCCTTCGGGTTCGATGCCTGTTTGTTTAATAGATGCCTGACGGCGAGGTCATATGTTCTTCTCAACTTCGGGTTGAGTCGGCCTTCGGATTTGATCCCTGTTTGTTTAACAAATGCTTGATAGTGAAGTCAAATGTTCCTCTCAACTTCATGTTGAGCCGACCTTCAGGTTCGATGCCTGTTTGTTTAACAGATGCCTGATGGCGAGTTCAGATGTTCCTCTCAACTTCGTGTTGAGCCGGGCTTCGGGTTCGATGCCTGTTTGTTTAAGAGATGCCTTATGGCGAGGTCAGATGTTCTTATCAACTTCGGGTTGATCCGCCCTTCGGGTTCGATGCCTGTTTGTTTAACAGATGCCTAACGGTGAGGTTAGATGTTCTTATCAACTTCGGGTTGAGCCGTCCTTCGGGTTCGATGCCTGTTAGTTTAACAGATGCTTGACGGCGAGGTCAGATGTTCTTATCAACTTCGGGTTAAGCCGCCCTTCGGGTTCGATGTCTGTTTGTTTAACATATGTTTGACGACGAGGTTAGATGTTCTTCTCAACTAAGGGTTGAGACGACTTTCGGGTTTTATGCCTGTTTGTTTAACAGATGCCTGACGGCAAGGTCAGATGTTCTTCTCAACTTCGGGTTGAGCCGGCCTTCAGGTTCCACACCTTTTTTTTAACAGATGCCTGACGGCGAAGTCAGATGTTCTTATCAACTTCGGGTTGAGCCGCCCTTCGGGTTCGATGCCTGTTTGTTTAACAGATGCCTGACGGTGAAGTTAGATGTTCTTATCAACTTCGGGTTGAGCCGCCCTTCGGGATCGATGCCTGTTTGTTTAACTGATGCTTGATGGTGAGGTCAGATGTTCTTCTCAGCTTCGGGTTGAGCCGGCCTTCGGATTTGATGCCTGCTTGTTTAACAGATGCTTGACAGTGAAGTCAAATGTTCCTCTGAACTTCATGTTAAGCCGACCTTCGGGTTCGATGCCTATTTGTTTAACAGATGCCTGACAGCGAGGTCAGATGTTCCTCTCAACTTTGTGTTGAGCCGGCCTTCGTGTTCGATGCCTGTTTGTTTAAGGGATGCCTGACGGCGAGGTTAGATTTAATTATCAACTTTGGGTTGACCCGCCCTTCGGGTTCAATTCCTGTTTGTTTAACAGATGCCTGACGGTTAGGTCAAATGTTCTTCTCAACTTCGAGTTGAGCCGGCCTTCGGATTTAATGCCTGTTTGTTTAACAGATTCTTGATAGTGAAGTCAAATGTTCGTATCAACTTCATGTTAAGCCGATCTTCGGGTTCGATGCCTGTTCGTTTAACAGATGCCTGACGGCGAGGTCAGATGTTCCTCTCAACTTCGTGTTGAGTCGGCCTTCGAGTTCGAGGCCTGTTTGTTTAATAGATGCGTGATGGCGAGGTCAGATGTTCTTCTCAACTTCGGGTTGAGCCGACTTTCGGATTTGATCCCTGTTTGTTTAACAGATGCTTGATAGTGAACTCAAATGTTCCTCTCAACTTCATGTTGAGCCGACCTCCAGGTTCGATGCCTGTTTGTTTAACAGATGCCTGATGGCGAGTTCAGATGTTCCTCTCAACTTCGTGTTGAGCCGGGCTTCGGGTTCGATGCCTGTTTGTTTAAGAGATGCCTTATGGCGAGGTCAGATGTTCTTATCAACTTCGAGTTGAGACGGCCTTCAGGTTCCACACCTTTTTTTTAACAGATGCCTAACAGCGAAGTCAGATGTTCTTCTCAACTTCGGGTTGAGTCGGCCTTTGGGTTCGATGCCTGTTTGTTTAACAGATGTCTGGCGGCTAGGTCAGATGTTCTTCTCAACTTCGGGTTGATCCGGCCTTCGGGTTTGATTCCTATTTGTTTAACTAAGGCCTGGCAGCGAGGTCGGATGTTCTTCTAAACTTCGGGTTAATTCGGCCATCAAATTTGATGCCTGTTTGTTTAACATATGCCTGGCAGCGAGGTCAGATGTTCTTCTCAACTTCGTTTTGTGCCGGCCTTCGGGTTCGAAGCCTTTTTGTTTAACTAATGCCTGATGGAGAGGTCAGATGTTCCTCTTAACTTCAAGTTGAGCCAGTCTTCGGGTACGATGCCTAATTGTTTAACAGATGTTTGACGTCGAGGTAAGATGTTCTTCTCAATTAAGTATTAAGACGGACTTCGGGTTCGATGCCTGTTTGTTTAATAGATGCCTGACGGCGAGGTCAGATGTTCTTCTCAACTTCGGGTTGAGTCGGCCTTCGGATTTGATCCCTGTTTGTTTAACAGATGCTTGATAGTGAAGTCAAATGTTCCTCTCAACTTCATGTTGAGCCGACCTTCAGGTTTGATGCCTGTTTGTTTAACAGATGCCTGATGGCGAGTTCAGATGTTCCTCTCAACTTCGTATTGAGCCGAGCTTCAGGTTCGATTCCTGTTTGTTTAAGAGATGCCTTATGGCGAGGTCAGATGTTCTTATCAACTTCGAGTTGAGCCGCCGTTCGGGTTCGATGCCTGTTTGTTAACAGATGCCTAACGGTGAGGTTAGATGTTCTTATCAACTTCGGGTTGAGCCGTCCTTTGGGTTCGATGCCTGTTTGTTTAACAGATGCCTGACGGCGAGGTCAGATGTTCTTATCAACTTCGGGTTAAGCCGCCCTTTGGGTTCGATGTCTGTTTGTTTAACATATGTTTGACGGCGAGGTTAGATGTTCTTCTCAACTAAGGGTTGAGACGACTTTCGGGTTTTATGCCTGTTTGTTTAACAGATGCCTGACGGCAAGGTCAGATGTTCTTCTCAACTTCGGGTTGAGCCGGCCTTCAGGTTCCACACCTTTTTTTTAACAGATGCCTGACGGCGAAGTCAGATGTTCTTATCAACTTCGGGTTGAGCCGCCCTTCGGGTTCGATGCCTGTTTGTTTAACAGATGCCTGACGGTGAAGTTAGATGTTCTTATCAACTTCGGGTTGAGCCGCCCTTCGGGATCGATGCCTGTTTGTTTAACTGATGCTTGATGGTGAGGTCAGATGTTCTTCTCAGCTTCGGGTTGAGCCGGCCTTCGGATTTGATGCCTGCTTGTTTAACAGATGCTTGACAGTGAAGTCAAATGTTCCTCTGAACTTCATGTTAAGCCGACCTTCGGGTTCGATGCCTATTTGTTTAACAGATGCCTGACAGCGAGGTCAGATGTTCCTCTCAACTTCGTGTTGAGCCGGCCTTCGTGTTCGATGCCTGTTTGTTTAAGGGATGCCTGACGGCGAGGTCAGGTTTAATTATCAACTTTGGGTTGACCCGCCCTTCGGGTTCAATTCCTGTTTGTTTAACAGATGCCTGACGGTTAGGTCAAATGTTCTTCTCAACTTCGAGTTGAGCCGGCCTTCGGATTTAATGCCTGTTTGTTTAACAGATTCTTGATAGTGAAGTCAAATGTTCGTATCAACTTCATGTTAAGCCGATCTTCGGGTTCGATGCCTGTTCGTTTAACAGATGCCTGACGGCGAGGTCAGATGTTCCTCTCAACTTCGTGTTGAGTCGGCCTTCGAGTTCGAGGCCTGTTTGTTTAATAGATGCGTGATGGCGAGGTCAGATGTTCTTCTCAACTTCGGGTTGAGCCGACTTTCGGATTTGATCCCTGTTTGTTTAACAGATGCTTGATAGTGAACTCAAATGTTCCTCTCAACTTCATGTTGAGCCGACCTCCAGGTTCGATGCCTGTTTGTTTAACAGATGCCTGATGGCGAGTTCAGATGTTCCTCTCAACTTCGTGTTGAGCCGGGCTTCGGGTTCGATGCCTATTTGTTTAAGAGATGCCTTATGGCGAGGTCAGATGTTCTTATCAACTTCGAGTTGAGACGGCCTTCAGGTTCCACACCTTTTTTTTAACAGATGCCTAACAGCGAAGTCAGATGTTCTTCTCAACTTCGGGTTGAGTCGGCCTTTGGGTTCGATGCCTGTTTGTTTAACAGATGTCTGGCGGCTAGGTCAGATGTTCTTCTCAACTTCGGGTTGATCCGGCCTTCGGGTTTGATTCCTATTTGTTTAACTAAGGCCTGGCAGCGAGGTCGGATGTTCTTCTCAACTTCGGGTTAATTCGGCCATCAAATTTGATGCCTGTTTGTTTAACATATGCCTGGCAGCGAGGTCAGATGTTCTTCTCAACTTCGTTTTGTGCCGGCCTTCGGGTTCGAAGCCTTTTTGTTTAACTAATGCCTGATGGAGAGGTCAGATGTTCCTCTTAACTTCAAGTTGAGCCAGTCTTCAGGTACGATGCCTAATTGTTTAACAGATGTTTGACGTCGAGGTAAGATGTTCTTCTCAATTAAGTATTAAGACGGACTTCGGGTTCGATGCCTGTTTGTTTAATAGATGCCTGACGGCGAGGTCAGATGTTCTTCTCAACTTCGGGTTGAGTCGGCCTTCGGATTTGATCCCTGTTTGTTTAACAGATGCTTGATAGTGAAGTCAAATGTTCCTCTCAACTTCATGTTGAGCCGACCTTCAGGTTTGATGCCTGTTTGTTTAACAGATGCCTGATGGCGAGTTCAGATGTTCCTCTCAACTTCGTATTGAGCCGAGCTTCAGGTTCGATTCCTGTTTGTTTAAGAGATGCCTTATGGCGAGGTCAGATGTTCTTATCAACTTCGAGTTGAGCCGCCGTTTGGGTTCGATGCCTGTTTGTTTAACAGATGCCTAACGGTGAGGTTAGATGTTCTTATCAACTTCGGGTTGAGCCGTCCTTTGGGTTCGATGCCTGTTTGTTTAACAGATGCCTGACGGCGAGGTCAGATGTTCTTATCAACTTCGGGTTAAGCCGCCCTTCGGGTTCGATGCCTATTTGTTTAACATATGTTTGACGGCGAAGTCATATGTTCTTCTCAACTAAGGGTTGAGACGAACTTCGGGTTTTATGCCTGTTTGTTTAACAGATGCCTGACGGCAAGGTCAGATGTTCTTCTCAACTTCGGGTTAAGCCGGCCTTCAGGTTCCACACCTTTTTTTTAACAGATGCCTGACGGCGAAGTCAGATGTTCTTATCAACTTCGGGTTGAGCCACCCTTCGGGTTCGATGCCTGACGGTGAGGTTAGATGTTCTTATCAACTTCAGGTTCAGCCGCCCTTCGGGATCGATGCCTGTTTGTTTAACTGATGCTTGACGGTGAGGTCAGATGTTCTTCTCAGCTTCGGGTTGAGCCGACCTTCGGATTTGATGCCTGCTTGTTTAACAGATGCTTGACAGTGAAGTCAAATGTTCCTCTCAACTTCATGTTAAGCCGACCTTCGGGTTCCATGCCTATTTGTTTAACAGATGCCTGACAGCGAGGTCAGATGTTCCTCTCAACTTCGTGTTGAGCCGGCCTTCGTGTTCGATGCCTGTTTGTTTAAGGGATGCCTGACGGTGAGGTCAGATTTTCTTATCAACTTTGGGTTGACCCGCCCTTCGGGTTCAATTCCTGTTTGTTTAACAGATGCCTGACGGTTAGGTCAGATGTTCTTCTCAACTTCGAGTTGAGCCGGCCTTCGGATTTAATGCCTGTTTGTTTAATAGATGCTTGATAGTGAAGTCAAATGTTTGTATCAACTTCATGTTAAGCTGATCTTCGGGTTCGATGCCTGTTCGTTTAACAGATGCCTGACGGCGAGGTCAGATGTTCCTCTCAACTTCGTGTTGAGCCGGCCTTCGGGTTCGATGCCTGTTTGTTTAATAGATGCGTGACGGCGAGGTCAGATGTTCTTATTAACTTCGGGTTGAGCTGCCCTTCGGGTTCGATGCCTGTTTGTTTAACATATATTTGACGGCATGGTCGGATGTTCTTCTCAACTAAGGGTGGAGATGGCCTTCGGGTTTGATGCCTATTTGTTTAATAGATGCCTGACGACGAGGTCAGATGTTCTTCTCAACTTCGGGTTGAGTCGGCCTTCGAATTTGATGCCTGTTTGTTTAACAGATCCTTGATAGTGAAGTCAAATGTTCCTCTCAACTTCACGTTGAGCCGACCTTCAGGTTCGATGGCTGTTTGTTTAACAGATGCCTGACGGCGAGGTCAGATGTTTCTCTCAACTTCGTGTTGAGCCGGCCTTCGGGTTCGATGCCTGTTTGTTTAAGAGATGCCTGATGGCGAGGTCAGATGTTCTTATCAACTTCGGGTTTAGCCGCCCTTTGGGTTCGATACCTGTTTGTTTGACAGATGTTTGACGGTGAGGTCGGATGTTCTTCTCAATAAAGGGTGGAGACGGCGTTCGAGTTTGATGTCTATTTGTTTAACAGATTCCTGACGACGAGGTCAGATGTTCTTCTCAACTTCGGGTTTAACCGGCCTTCAGGTTCCACACCTTTTTGTTTAACAAATGCCTGATGGCGAGGTCAGATGTTCTTTTGAACTTCGGGTTAAGCCGACCTTTGGGTTCGATGCCTGTTTGTTTAACAGATGCTTGGCGGCTAGGTCAAATGTTCATCTCAGCTTCGAGGTGAGCCGGCCTTCGGGTTCGATTCCTATTTGTGTAACTAATGCCTAGCAGCGAGGTCGGATGTTCTTCTCAACTTCGTGTTGAGTCAGCCATCAAATTCGATGCTTGTTTGTTTAACATATGCCTGACAGCGACGTCAGATGTTCTTCTCAACTCTGTGTTGTGCCGGCATTCAGGTTCGATGCCTGTTTGTTTAACTAATGCCTGATGGGGAGGTCAGATGTTCCTCTCAACTTCAAGTTGAGCCGGCCTTCGGGTTCGATGCCTGTTTGTTTAACAGATGCCTGTCAGAGAGGTCTAATGTTCTTATCAACTTCGGGTTGAGCAGCCCTCCAGCCTCGATGTCTGTTTATTTAACAGATGCCTGACGGCAAGGTCAGATATTCTTCTCTACTTCGGGTTAGGCCGACCTTTGGATTTGATGCCTGTTTGTTTAACAGATGCTTGACAGTGAAGTCAAATGTTCCTCTCAACTTCATGTTGACCCAACCTTCAGGTTCGACGCCTGTTTGTTTAACAGATGCCTGACGATGAGGTCAGATGTTCCTCTTAAATTCGTGTTGAGCCGGCCTTCGGGTTCGATGCCTGTTTGTTTAAGAGATACCTGACGGTGAGGTCAGATATTCTTATCAACTACGGGTTGAGCCGCCCTTCGGGGTCGATGCCTGTTTGTTTAACAAATGCCAGACGGTGAGGTCAGATTTTCTTCTCAACTTCGGGTTGAGCCGGCCTTCAGGTTTGATGCCTGTTTGTCTAACAGATGCTTGACAGTGAAGTCAAATGTTGCTCTCAACTTCATGTTGAGCCGACCTTCGGGTTCAATGCTTGTTTGTTTAACAGATGCCTGACAGCGAGGTCAGATGTTCATATCAACTTCGGGTTGAGCCGCCCTTTGGGTTCGATGCCTATTTGTTTAACAGATGCCTGACGGTGAGGTCAAATGTTCTTCTCAGCTTCGGGTTGAGCCGACCATCGGATTTGATGCCTGTTTGTTTAACAGATGCTTGACAGTGAAGTCAAATGTTCCTCTCAACTTCATGTTGAGCCGACCTTCGGGTTCGATGTCTGTTTGTTTAACAAATGCCTGACGTCGAGGTCAGATGTTCCTCTCAACTTCGGGTTGAGCCGCCCTTCAGGTTCGATGCCTGTTTGTTTAACAGATGCCTGACGGTGAGGTTAGACGTTCTTATCAACTTCGGGTTGAGCCGCCCTTCGGGTTCGATGCCTGTTTGTTTAACAGATGCCTGACGGCGAGGTTAGATGTTCTTATCAACTTCGGGTTAAGCCGCCCTTCGGGTTCGATGCCTGTTTGTTTAACAGATGTTTGACGGCGAGGTCAGATGTGTTGGTGTAAGCCCTAGAGGCCAATACTTTTTGGTACTTGTATCAGATTATTCGTTTAATAATAAAAGGCATTTCTTTATTATGTTTGTCTTTCAGAATAATAAAGTCCCTAGAATAGTTAGTCTGTTTAATGAAATGTTAAGTGTGACTTAATCATGAGATCCCATTAAACATAAAGACATTATTCTTAAAATATCCGTAGTCAAGCTTTATTGCAAAGTGGGATAACATTAAAAGCATTGAGACTATTATGAAGATAGACTGATGATCACATCTCATGGATCATGGATAAAGAGTTATCAAGTCTTGACATAGGTATAAATATTAGGAGTAATATTTATACCGGATTGACCCGCTATGAGAATACTACATAGTATGTTATGCAAAGTGTCATAAGTTATTCTCATGGTGATAATGGTGTATTACCACCCTTCGACCTGAAACCACTATGGACCCTAGATGTAGAGTCGGGTGCTTTATTGCTGATCAAACATTATCCGTAACTGGATGATCATAAAGACAGTTGATGGGCACTCCACGAAGCATGCTGAGGGACATGAGTGTCCTAGATGGAATTTGCCAATCCTGCATAACAGGAGAAATGTCTAAGGGCCCAATATTGAACTGGACAAGGATGACACAGTGTATGCCTTGTGTTCAATATAGACATAGGGGCAAAAGGGTAATTGTACAAACATATATTATCACGAAAAAGGTTTTGTCAGATCACATGACATTTTCGTGACTTGGGTAGCAGTGATGTGTTGCTAGATACCGCTTACTGTTTATTATGTTAAATATATATAATTTAATATAATTACCAACGTTACGAAATCCTACAGGGTCACACACATAAGGACAGTTTGATGAGAAATAGAGAAATCAAAGGAACACCGTAAGGTACGGTGCACTTAAGTGAAAAATAGAAATTCGGATAATATAATAATAATTATTGTTATTTTATAATGGTTATAAAATAATAATAAAATAAATATATTTATTATAATAATAGTTATTATAATAATATATAATATTATTATGGATCATGTGAATTAGGGTTTTAGCCCGCAGCCCACAAGAGAGTCTATAAAAGGAACCCTTGTGATGAAGTTTCACTTGATGCAATTTCGTTTTTGATTCTCTTTTCTCACTCAAATAATTCCGTTCGTAAGCAGCTAGCACTGTGACCGGAAGCTGTTCGTGTGGACTGAGTAGAGGCGTTGCACTTCATCAACGCTTGTGATCGCTGCATCAAAGATCTGAATCGCCACAAAGAGGTAACGATTCTATCACTGACCATGCTCATTCGTGAGGATCACTAAAGGAAAATTTTTGTTTTCCGCTGCGTTTAGATTGCAATTTTCCTTCAAGATGTTCTTCTCAACTTAGGGTTGATGCGACCTTCTGGTTTTATGCCTGTTTGTTCAACAGATGCCTGACGGCAAGGTCAGATGTTCTTCTCAAGTTCGGGTTGAGCCGGCAGAAAGAGGCGCTGCCCCTGACGACCCCGCAAGGAGGCGCTGCCCCCTTGACCCCCGTCCGCTGAACGGTCAGCGGAACCACCGTCCGCTGACCGGGCAGCGGAACCCCCGGCTAAGTCTGCAAAGTGTGATCAATCAGCCGAAATTTAATTTAGTTTATTTAATTATCGGAATTTTAAACTAATAATAAAAGTGTGTTTATTATTATTTATTTGTGGTGATCAGTTATGGCCTTAGTTTTTCCTTTATTATTGTTTTGGGATTTTTGAATACGGCCTGCGTGTCGTGCCTCTCTCTCAATCTCTTTATGTAACTTCTTTTCTCATCTCACTCCCTCGTATGTAAAACGAGTTTTCTTATATGTAATGTAATATTATGTTAGAAAAAAAAAAGGAAGTATTCAATATTAAAGGAGGATAACCTTGGAGATCATGCTTGGAGAAGCTTAGGTCATTATTAGGTTAGCTTAGGTTCTCTCATTGGCTTGAGAGAACAATTGCGTTAGGGGCCATAATTGTATCTTTTTATATGTATGTTGATGCATGTAATTGTATGTTGATGCATGTGAGAGACGTTTTGCATGTTAAGCCGGTGAGATCAAACTAATAACAAATTCCCTCAAAAATTAAATATTAAGTTTATGCTTTCCAATTTTTAGCACTCATCAAGACTAGTATCGAGCATTGTAGGTTTCGCCTACGCGAGGTGCATGTTCTATATTAGTAAGGTGTGATGGGATAATTGTAATATCCAATTGCTAAAACAATGGGTCAAACTTAACTAAACAAATTATAATAAGATTATATATGTTTAGAAGCAAGAATTGGGAATGATTCATGTGATGGATCAGAATAAGGAGTTATTCACCCAATTGAAAATATTCGAGAGTTGTATGAGATACAATTGGAAGGAGTTCCTACCTAAATAACTTAGTTTTGTGTAATCAGCCTAACGCTGACTTAAAACAAAGTGAAACATGGATCTCGACCCACTAGAAAGTCTTCCAACGGGATTTTCCGAATCAAATGATGAGGGTCATTTGTTTTGAATAAAATAGTGGGAGCATATTTGATTAAAGGCCTAATTAAATATGTTGTTTTAATGATACTTATATTTTCATATTTCTCTTGTAGATTATCATGACAACAAACACATCGAACAATATTTTGCGATCCATCCTAGATAAGGAAAAATTGTCTGGGACAAATTTCCTGGATTGGCACCGTAATCTGAGGATTGTCCTCAAGCACGATAAGAAGCTGTATGTCTTGGAGACACCAGTTCCTGAGGAGGAACCTCCTAGTTCTGCACCAAAGGCAGAAAGAGATGCTTATAAGAAGCATTTCGATGATGCCAATGAAACCGCTTGCCTCATGCTTGCTACCATGAACTCTGAGTTGCAAAAGCAACACGAGAACATGTCTGCGTTCGATATGATCGGACATCTGAAAACGCTTTACCAAGAGCAAGCAAGAAATGAGAGGTTTCAGGTTTCAAAGTCCCTTTTTAACAGCAAGTTAGCTGAGGGAGCCCCTGTAAGTCCCCATGTACTCAAGATGATTGGGTATGTGGAGAACCTTGACAGATTAGGGTTTCCCCTTGGAAAGGAACTTGCGATTGATCTGATCTTGCAATCGTTGCCAGAGAGCTTCAGTCAGTTTGTCCTGAATTTCAATATGAATGACTTGGACAAAAGTCTTCCAGAACTGCTAGGCATGTTGAGAACTGCTGAGCAGAATATGAAGACAAAAGGGAAATCCATTCTGATGGTCAGTAATGGAAAGAAACAGAACAAGAGGCCCATCAAACAGGGTGGTAGAGGGAAAGGCAAGGAAGTTGCCAAACCCAAACCCACTCCTCCTGTTTTGAAGCCTAGTGGAGGAATAGCAAAGGAGGGCACTTGCTTCCATTGCGGTAAGACCGGACATTGGAAGAGAAATTGCCCAAAGTACCTGGAAGATAAGAATAATGGAGTAGAGACTTCAAATTCAGGAATTTTTGTTATTGAAATTAATTTATCTACTTCTGCATCATGGGTATTAGATACTGGATGCGGTTCTCACATTTGTACTAATGTGCAGGGGCTAAAAAGGAGTAGAAATTTGGCAAAAGGTGAAGTTGACCTACGAGTTGGCAATGGAGCAAAGGTTGCTGCTTTAGCTGTAGGAACTTATGTTTTAACTTTACCTAGTGGTTTAATAATTCAGTTAGAGAACTGTTATTATGTACCTGCAATTAGCAGGAATATTATTTCCGTTTCTTGTTTGGACAAGTTTGGTTTTTCATTCATAATAAGGAACAATTGTTGCTCCATTTATTTGAATGATATATTCTATGCTACTGCAAAAATGAATAATGGACTATATGTCCTTGATCTTGAAATGCCAATTTATAACATTAATACTAAAAGGTTGAAACCTAATGAGTTGAATCCAACTTACCTTTGGCACTGTCGATTAGGCCACATAAATGAGAAACGCATTTCCAAACTCCATAAAGATGGACTCTTGGACTCTTTTGATTATGAATCATATGAGACATGCAGATCTTGTTTAATTGGAAAGATGACAAAGTCCCCATTCACAGGAAAAGGTGAAAGGGCTAATGATCTTTTGGCACTCATACATACTGATGTATGTGGACCACTGAACATACCAGCCAGAGGAGGTTTTCAGTACTTCATCACTTTTACTGATGACTTCAGTAGATACGGATATGTGTATTTAATGAAACACAAATCTGAGTCCTTTGAAAAGTTCAAGGAATTCAAGAATGAAGTACAAAACCAACTAGGTAAGAATATTAAAGTTCTTCGATCAGATCGAGGCGGTGAATATTTAAGCCTAGAATTTGATGACCATCTAAAAGAGTATGGGATTCTATCCCAACTTACTCCTCCTGGAACACCACAATGGAATGGTGTATCTGAGAGAAGAAATCGAACCTTGTTAGACATGGTCCGATCCATGATGAGTCACGTCGATCTTCCAAACTCCTTTTGGGGACATGCATTATTAACAGCAGCTTACACACTTAACCGTGTTCCATCCAAAAAGGTTGATAAGACACCATATGAGATATGGAGTGGTAAGAAACCACATATGTCTTACATGAAGATTTGGGGTTGCGAAGTTTACGTCAAACGACAAATTTCAACCAAGCTTGAGCCCAAATCTGACAAATGCTTATTTGTGGGGTATCCTAAAGAAACAAGAGGATATTACTTCTACAATCCTTCTGAGGGCAAAGTGTTTGTCGCTCGAACTGGAGTCTTTCTGGAAAGGGATTTTATTTCCAAAGGAAACAGTGGGAGGAAAATAGAGCTTGAAGAAATTCAAGAATCACAAAACATTGAAACACCTATGGAGGAACTAGAGCAGGAAACACAAGTAGTTGTGGAAGAGCAACCTGCTCAAGAAGAACAAGACCAGCGTAGGTCAAGCAGGATACGTCACCAACCTGAGAGATATGGATATCTCATAAGTGATCAGGGTGATGTATTACTCATGGATCAAGATGAGCCTGTGACCTACAAAGAGGCCATAACTGGTCCTGAGTCTGAGAAGTGGCTAGAAGCCATGAAATCTGAAATGGATTCCATGTACACAAACCAGGTTTGGACCTTGGTAGAACCTCCTATAGGAGTTAACCCTATAGGATGCAAGTGGGTCTTCAAGAAGAAGACTGACATGGATGGTAAGGTACATACCTATAAAGCAAGACTGGTTGCAAAAGGCTATAAACAAATTCATGGGGTTGACTATGATGAAACCTTTTTACCAGTTGCAATGCTTAAATCTGTTCGGATTTTACTTGCCATCGCTGCATATCATGATTATGAAATATGGCAGATGGATGTCAAAACTGCTTTCCTTAATGGGAATCTTCTTGAGGATGTGTACATGACACAACCTGAAGGATTTGACATACCACAAGATGCCCAAAAGATATGCAAGTTACAGCGATCAATCTATGGATTGAAGCAAGCTTCCAGAAGCTGGAATCTTCGTTTTGATGAAACCGTAAAACAATATGGATTCATCAAAAATGAAGATGAACCTTGTGTCTACAAGAAGGTTAGTGGGAGCATGATCGTGTTTCTGGTATTATATGTAGATGACATATTACTCATTGGAAACGATGTCCCTACCTTGCAACAAGTGAAAACTTGGTTAGGGAATTGTTTTTCTATGAAAGACCTAGGTGAAGCAGCCTATATATTAGGAATTAGGATCTATAGAGATAGATCACAAAAACTGCTTGGCCTAAGTCAGAGTACATACATAGATAAAGTGTTGAGACGCTTTAATATGCATGATTCCAAGAAAGGATTCATACCTATGCAACATGGTCTGTGTTTATCAAAAACACAATCCCCTTCAACTAAGGAAGAAAGGGATCGCATGAATAAGATTCCATATGCATCTGCAATAGGATCTATCATGTATGCCATGTTATGTACTCGACCAGATGTCTCGTATGCATTAAGTGCAACGAGTAGGTACCAATCTGATCCCGGTGATGCTCACTGGGTAGCTGTCAAGAATATCCTTAAGTACTTGAGAAGGACTAAGGATTCATTCTTGATATATGGAGGTCAGGAAGAGCTTGATGTAATTGGTTACACTGATGCTAGCTTCCAGACAGATAAGGATGATTTTAGATCACAATCTGGTTATGTGTTCTGTCTCAATGGTGGCGCTGTGAGCTGGAAAAGTTCAAAGCAAGAAACAGTTGCTGATTCTACAACTGAGGCCGAGTATATTGCTGCCTCAAATGCAGCAAAGGAAGCTGTTTGGATCAAGAAGTTCATTAGTGAACTTGGCATAGTCCCTAGCATTGTGGATCCCATTGGTTTATATTGTGATAACAATGGTGCTATCGCACAAGCTAAGGAGCCTAGATCTCACCAACGATCCAAACACATACTTAGGCGTTATCACCTCATTCGAGAGATAATCGATCGGGGAGATGTGAAGATATGCAGAGTACCTACACTTGACAATATCGCTGACCCATTAACAAAGCCTCTTGCGCAACAGAAGCATGATGGTCATACTAGATCTATGGGTATTAGGGGTATGCCTAATTGGCTCTAGTGCTAGTGGGAGATTGTTGGTGTAAGCCCTAGAGGCCAATACTTTTTGGTACTTGTATCAGATTATTCGTTTAATAATAAAAGGCATTTCTTTATTATGTTTGTCTTTCAGAATAATAAAGTCCCTAGAATAGTTAGTCTGTTTAATGAAATGTTAAGTGTGACTTAATCATGAGATCCCATTAAACATAAAGACATTATTCTTAAAATATCCGTAGTCAAGCTTTATTGCAAAGTGGGATAACATTAAAAGCATTGAGACTATTATGAAGATAGACTGATGATCACATCTCATGGATCATGGATAAAGAGTTATCAAGTCTTGACATAGGTATAAATATTAGGAGTAATATTTATACCGGATTGACCCGCTATGAGAATACTACATAGTATGTTATGCAAAGTGTCATAAGTTATTCTCATGGTGATAATGGTGTATTACCACCCTTCGACCTGAAACCACTATGGACCCTAGATGTAGAGTCGGGTGCTTTATTGCTGATCAAACATTATCCGTAACTGGATGATCATAAAGACAGTTGATGGGCACTCCACGAAGCATGCTGAGGGACATGAGTGTCCTAGATGGAATTTGCCAATCCTGCATAACAGGAGAAATGTCTAAGGGCCCAATATTGAACTGGACAAGGATGACACAGTGTATGCCTTGTGTTCAATATAGACATAGGGGCAAAAGGGTAATTGTACAAACATATATTATCACGAAAAAGGTTTTGTCAGATCACATGACATTTTCGTGACTTGGGTAGCAGTGATGTGTTGCTAGATACCGCTTACTGTTTATTATGTTAAATATATATAATTTAATATAATTACCAACGTTACGAAATCCTACAGGGTCACACACATAAGGACAGTTTGATGAGAAATAGAGAAATCAAAGGAACACCGTAAGGTACGGTGCACTTAAGTGAAAAATAGAAATTCGGATAATATAATAATAATTATTGTTATTTTATAATGGTTATAAAATAATAATAAAATAAATATATTTATTATAATAATAGTTATTATAATAATATATAATATTATTATGGATCATGTGAATTAGGGTTTTAGCCCGCAGCCCACAAGAGAGTCTATAAAAGGAACCCTTGTGATGAAGTTTCACTTGATGCAATTTCGTTTTTGATTCTCTTTTCTCACTCAAATAATTCCGTTCGTAAGCAGCTAGCACTGTGACCGGAAGCTGTTCGTGTGGACTGAGTAGAGGCGTTGCACTTCATCAACGCTTGTGATCGCTGCATCAAAGATCTGAATCGCCACAAAGAGGTAACGATTCTATCACTGACCATGCTCATTCGTGAGGATCACTAAAGGAAAATTTTTGTTTTCCGCTGCGTTTAGATTGCAATTTTCCTTCAAGATGTTCTTCTCAACTTAGGGTTGATGCGACCTTCTGGTTTTATGCCTGTTTGTTCAACAGATGCCTGACGGCAAGGTCAGATGTTCTTCTCAAGTTCGGGTTGAGCCGGCCTTCGGGTTCCACACCTTTTTTTTAACAGATGACTGACTGCAAAGTGAGATGTTCTTCTCAACTTTTGGTTGAGCCGCCCTTTGGGTTGGATGCCTGTTTGTTTAACAGATGTCTGGTGGCTAGGTCTGATGTTTTTCTCAACTTCGGGTTGAGACGGCCTTCAGGTTCCACACCTTTTTGTTTAACAGATACCTGACAGCGAAGTAAGATGTTCTTCTCAACTTCGGGTTGAGTCGGCCTTTGGGTTCGATGCCTGTTTGTTTAACAGATGTCTGGCGGCTAGGTTAGATGTTCTTCTCAACTCCGGGTTGAGCCGGCCTTCGGGTTTAATTCTTGTTTGTTTAACTAAGGCCGGGCAGCGAGGTCGGATGTTCTTCTCAACTTCGGGTTGATTCAGCCATCGAATTTGATGCCTGTTTGTATAACATATGCCTGGCAGCAAGGTCAGATGTTCTTCTCAACTTCGTGTTGTACCGGCCTTCGGGTTCGAAGCCTTTTTGTTTAACTAATGCCTGATGGAGAGGTCAGATGTTCCTCTTAACTTCAAGTTGAGCCAGCCTTCGGGTACGATGCCTAATTGTTTAACAGATGTTTGACGTCGAGGTAAGATGTTCTTCTCAATTAAATATTGAGACGGACTTCGGATTCGATGCGTGTTTGTTTAACAGATATCTGACGGCAAGGTCAAATGTTCTTCTCAACTTCGGGTTGAGCCGGCCGTCGGGTTCGATGCCTATTTGTTTAACAGATGTCTGGCGGAGAGGTCTAATGTTCTTATCAACTTTGTGTTGAGCCGCCCTTCGGGTTCGATGCCTGTTTGTTTAATAGATGCCTGACGGCGAGGTCAGATGTTCCTCTCAACTTCGTGTTGAGCCGTCCTTCAGGTTTGATGCCTGTTTGTTTAAGGGATGCCTGATGGCAAGGTCAGATGTTCTTAGCATCTTCGGGTTGAGCCGCGCTTCAGGTTCGATGCCTGTTTGTTTAACAGATGCCTGACGGTGAGGCTAGATGTTCTTTTCAACTTCGGTTTGAGCCGCCCTTCGGGTTCGATGCCTGTTTGTTTAATTGATGCCTGACGGTGAGGTCATATGTTCTTCTCAACTTCCGGTTCAGCCGGCCTTCGGATTTGATGCCTGTTTGTTTAACAGATGCTTGACAGTGAAGTCAAATGTTCCTCTCAACATCATGTTGAGCCGACCTTCGGGTTCGATGCCTATTTGTTTAACAGATGCCTGACGGCGAGGTCAGATGTTCCTCTCAACTTTGTGTTGGGCCGGCCTTCGTGTTCGATGCCTGTTTGTTTAAGGGATGCCTGACGGCGAGGTCAGATGTTCTTATCAACTTCGGTTTGACCCGCCCTTCGAGTTCGATTCCTGTTTGTTTAACAGATGCCTGAAGGTTAGGTCAGATGTTCTTCTCAACTTCGGGTTGAGCCGACCTTGGGGTTCGATGCCTGTTTGTTTAACAGATGCCTGACGGCGAGGTCAGATGTTCCTCTCAACTTCGTGTTGAGCCGGCCTTCGGATTCGATGCCTGTTTGTTTAAGAGATGCCTGATGGCGAGGTCAGATATTCTTATCAACTTTGGGTTGAGCCGCCCTTCGGGTTCGATGCCTGTTTCTTTAACAGATGTTTGACGGTGACGTCGGATGTTCTTCTCAACTAAGGGTGGAGACGGCCATCGGGTTTGATGCCTGTTTGTTTAACAGATGCCTGACGACGAGGTCATATGTTCTTCTCAACATCGAGTTGAACCGGCCTTCGGGTTCCACACCTTTTTGTTTAACAGATGCCTGATGGTGAGGTCAGATGTTCTTCTCAACTTCGGGTTGAGCCGGCCTTTGGGTTCGATGGCTGTTTGTTTAACTGATGCCTCGCGGCTAGGTCAATTGTTCATCTCAACTTCGTGGTGAGCCGGCCTTCGGGTTCGATTCCTATTTGTTTAACAATTGCCAGGCAGCGAGGTCAGATGTTCGTCTCAACTTCGTGTTGAGTCAGCCATCAAATTCGATGCCTGTTTGATTAACATATACCTGATAGCGAGGTCAGATGTTCTTCTCAACTTCGTGTTGTGCCGGCCTTCAGGTTTGATGCCTGTTTGTTTAACTAATGCCTGATGGAGAGGTCAGATGTTCCTCTCAACTTCAAGTTGAGTCGGCCTTCGTGTTCGATGCCTGTTTGTTTAACAGATGCCTGTCAGAGAGGTCTAATGTTCTTATCAACTTCAGGTTGAGCAGCCCTTCGGGTTTGATGCCTGATTGTTTAAAAGATGCTGACGGCGAGGTCAGATGTTCTTCTCTACTTCGAGTTAGGCCGTCATTTGGATTTGATGCCTGTTTGATTAACAGATGCTTGATAGTGAAGTCAAATGTTCCTCTCAACTTCATGTTGAGCCGACCTTCAGGTTCGATGCCTGTGTTTTTAACAGATGCCTGACGATGAGGTCAGATGTTCCTCTCAACTTCGTGTTGAGCCGACCTTCGGGTTCGATGCCTGTTTGTCTAAGAGATACCTGACGGTGAGTTCAGATGTTCTTATCAACTACGGGTTGAGCCGCCCTTCGGGGTCGATGCCTGTTTGTTTAGCAGATGCCAGATTGTGAGGTCAGATGTTCTTCTCAACTTCGGGTGGAGCCGACCTTCAGGTTTGATGCCTGTTTGTTTAACAGATGCTTGACAATGAAGTCAAATGTTGCTCTCAACTTCATGTTGAGCCTACCTTCGGGTTCAATGCCTGTTTGTTTAACAGATGCCTGACGGCAAGGTTAGATGTTCCTCTCAACTTCGTGTTGAGCCAACCTTCGTGTTCGATGCCTGTTTGTTTAACAGATGTCTGACAACGAGGTCAGATGTTCATATCAACTTCGGGTTGAGCCGCCCTTCGGGTTCGATTCCTGTTTGTTTAACAGATGACTGGCGGTGAGGTCAGATGTTCTTATCAACTTCGGGTTGAGCCGCCCTTCGGGTTCGATTCCTGTTTGTTTAACAGATGACTGGCGGTGAGGTCAGATGTTCTTCTCAACTTCGGGTTGAGCCGACCTTCGGATTTGATGCCTGTTTGTTTAACAGATGCTTGATAGTGAAGTCAAATGTTCCTCTCAACATCATGTTGAGCCGACCTTCAGGTTCGATGCCTGTTTGTTTAACAAATGGCTGAAGGCGAGGTCAGATGTTCCACTCAGGATTGTGTTGAGCCGGCCTTCGGGTTTGATGCCTGTTTGTTTAACAGATGCCTGACGGCGAGGTTAGATGTTCTTCTCAACTTCGTGTTTTGCCAGCCTTCAGGTTCGATGCCTGTTTGTTTAACTATAGCCTGATGGGGAGGTCAGATGTTCCTCTCAACTTCAAGGTCAGCCGGCCTTCGGGTTTTATACCTGTTTGTTTAAGAGATGTTTGACGGCGAGGTCAGATGTTCTTCTCAACTAAGGGTTGAGACGGCCTTCAGGTTTGATGCATATTTGTTTAACAGATGCCTGACGGTGATGTCACATGTTCTTCTCAACTTCGGGTTCAGCCGGCCTTTGGGTTCAACAACTTTTTGTTTAACAGATGCCTGACGGCGAGGTCAGATGTTCTTCTCAACTTCGGGTTGAGCAGACCTTCAGGTTCGATGCCTGTTTGTTTAACAGATGTTTGACAGCGAGGTCATATGTTCTTCTCAATTAAGTATTGAGACGGCCTTCGGGTTCAATACCTGTTTGTTTAACAGATGTCTGACGGCGAGATCAAATGTTCTTCTGAACTTCGGGTTCGATGCCTATTTTTTTAACAAATGCCTGACGGTGAAGTATAATGTTCTTCTCAACTTCGGGTTGAGCCGGCCTTCGGGTTCGATGCCTGTTTATTTAACAGATGCCTAGCAGAGAGGTCTAATGTTCTTATCAACTTCGGGTTGAGCCGCCCTTCGGGTTCGATGCCTGTTTGTTTAACAGATGCCTAACAGTGAGATCAGATGTTATTCTCAACTTCGGTTTGAGCCGGCCTTCAGATTTGATGCCTTTTTGTTTAACAGATGCTTGACAGTGAAGTCAAATGTTCCTCTCAACTTCATGTTGAGTGGAAATTAGAGTTCGATGCGTGTTTGTTTAACAGATGCCTTACTATGAGGTCAGATGTTCCTCTCAACTTCGTGTTGGGCCGACCTTCGGGTTCGATGTCTGTTTGTTTAACAGATGCTTGATGGCGAGGTCAGATGTTCCTCTCAACTTCGTGTTGAGCCGGCCTTCAGGTTTGATGCCTGTTTGTTTAACAGATGCCTGACGGCAAGGACAAATGTTCTTCTCAACTTGGTGTTGTGCAAGACTTCGGGTTCGATGCCTGTTTGTTTAACAGATGCCTGATCGGGGGTCAGATGTTCCTCTCAACTTCGTGTTGAGCCGGCCTTCGGGTTCGATCCCAGTTTGTTTAACAGATGTTTGACGGTGAGGTCAAATATTCTTCTCAACTAAGGGTTGAGAAGGCCTTCGGGTTGGATGCCTGTTTGTTTAACAGATGCCTGACGATGAGGTCAGATGTTCTTCTCAACTTCGGGTTGAGCCGGCCTTCGGGTTCGATGCCTGTTATTTTATCAGATGCCTGACGGCAAGGTCAAATGTTCTTCTCAACTTCGGGTTGAGCCGGTCTTCGGGTTCGATGCCTGTTTTTTTACCAGATGCCTGACGGCGAGGTCTAATTTTCTTATCAACTTCGGGTTGAGCCGCCCTTCGGGTTTGATGCTTGTTTGTTTAACAGATGCGTGACGGTGAGGTCAGATGTTCTTCTCAACTTTGGGTTGAGCCGGCCTTCGGATTTGATACCTATTTGTTTAACAGATGCTTGACAGTGAAGTCAAATGTTCCTCTCAAATTCATGTTGAGCCGACCTTCGGGTTCGATGCCCGTTTGTTTCACAGATGCCTGACGGCGAGGTCAGATGTTCCTCTTAGCTTCGTGTTGAGCCGGCCTTCGGGTTCGATGCCTGTTTGTTTAACAGATGCCTGACAGCGAGGTCATATGTTCGATGCCTGTTTGTTTAACTAATTCCTGATGGGGAGGTCAGATCTTCCTCTCAACTTCAAGGTGAGCCGGCCATCGGGTTCGATACCTGATTGTTTAACAGATGTTTGAAGGCGAGGTCAGATGTTATTCTTAACTAATGGTTGAGACGGCCTTCGGGTTTGATGCCGGTTTATTTAACAGATGCCTGACAGCGAGGTCAGATGTTCATCTCAACTTGGGGTTGAGCCGGCCTTCGGGTTCCACACCTTTTTGTTTAACAGATGCCTGACGGCGAGGTCAGATGTTCTTCTCAACTTCGGGTTAAGCTGACCTTTGGGTTCGATGCCTGTTTGTTTAACAGATGCCTGGCAGCTAGGTCAGATGTTCTTCTCAACTTCGGGTTGAGCCGGTCATCGGGTTCGATTCCTGTTTGTTTAACTAAAGTGTGAAAGCGAGGTCAGATGTTCTTCTAAACTTCAGGTTGAGTCGGCCATCAAATTCGATGCCTGTTGGTTTAACATATGCCTGACAATGAGGTCAGATGTTCTTCACAACTTCGTGTTGTGTCGGCCTTCAAGTTCGATGCCTGTTTGTTTAACTAATGCCTGATGGGTAGGTCAGATGTTCCTCTCAACTTCAAGTTGAGACGACCTACAGGTTTGATGCTTGTTTGTTTAACAGATGTTTGATGACGAGGTCAGATGTTCTTCTCAATTAAGGATTGAGACGGCCTTCGGGTCCGATGCCTGTTTGTTTAACAGATGCCTGACGGCGAGGTCAAATGTTCTTCTGAACTTCGGGTTGATCCGGCCTTTGGGTTCGATACCTGTGTTTTTAACAGATGCCTGACGGCGAGGTCTAATGTTCTTATCAACTTCGGGTTGAGCCGCCCTTTGGGTTCGATGCCTGTTTGTTTAACAGATGCCTAATAGTGAGATCAGATGTTCTTCTCAACTTCGGGTTGAGCCGGCCTTCGGATTTGATGCCTGTTTGTTTATCAGATGCTTGACAGTGAAGTCAAATGTTCCTCTCAACTTCATGTTGAGTGGACATTCAAGTTCGATGTCTGTTTGTTTAACAGATGCCTTACTATGAGGTCAGATGTTCCTCTCAACTTCGTGTTGGGCCGACCTTCGGGTTCGATGTCTGTTTGTTTAACAGATGCTTGATGGCGAGGTCAGATGTTCCTCTCAACTTCGTGTTGAGCCGGCCTTCAGGTTTGATGCCTGTTTGTTTAACAGATGCCTGACGGCAAGGACAAATGTTCTTCTCAACTTGGTGTTGTGCAAGACTTCGGGTTCGATGCCTGTTTGTTTAACAGATGCCTGATCGGGGGTCAGATGTTCCTCTCAACTTCGTGTTGAGCCGGCCTTCGGGTTCGATCCCAGTTTGTTTAACAGATGTTTGACGGTGAGGTCAAATATTCTTCTCAACTAAGGGTTGAGAAGGCCTTCGGGTTGGATGCCTGTTTGTTTAACAGATGCCTGACGATGAGGTCAGATGTTCTTCTCAACTTCGGGTTGAGCCGGCCTTCGGGTTCGATGCCTGTTATTTTATCAGATGCCTGACGGCGAGGTCAAATGTTCTTCTCAACTTCGGGTTGAGCAGGCCTTCGGGTTCGATGCCTGTTTTTTTACCAAATGCCTGACGGCGAGGTCTAATTTTCTTATCAACTTCGGGTTGAGCCGCCCTTCGGGTTTGATGCTTGTTTGTTTAACAGATGTGTGATGGTGAGGTCAGATGTTCTTCTCAACTTTGGGTTGAGCCGGCCTTCGGATTTAATGCCTATTTGTTTAACAGATGCTTGACAGTGAAGTCAAATGTTCCTCTCAACTTCATGTTGAGCCGACCTTCGGGTTCGATGCCTGTTTGTTTAACAGATGCCTGACGGCGAGGTCAGATGTTCCTCTTAGCTTCGTGTTGAGCCGGCCTTCGGGTTCGATGCCTGTTTGTTTAACAGATTCCTGACGGCGAGGTCATATGTTCGATGCCTGTTTGTTTAACTAATTCCTGATGGGGAGGTCAGATGTTCCTCTCAACTTCAAGGTGAGCCGGCCATCGGGTTCGATACCTGATTGTTTAACAGATGTTTGACAGCGAGGTCAGATGTTATTCTTTACTAAGGGTTGAGACGGCCTTCGGGTTTGATGCCGGTTTATTTAACAGATGCCTGACAGCGAGGTCAGATGTTCATCTCAACTTGGGGTTGAGCCGGCCTTCGGGTTCCACACCTTTTTGTTTAACAGATGCCTGACAGCGAGGTCAGATGTTCTTCTCAACTTCGGGTTGAGCTGGCCTTTGGGTTCGATGCCTGTTTTTTTAATAGATACCTGGTGGCTAGGTCAGATGTTCTTCTCAACTTCGGGTTGAGCCGGTCATCGGGTTCGATTCCTGTTTGTTTAACTAAAGTCTGAAAGCGAGGTCAGATGTTCTTCTAAACTTCGGGTTGAGTCGGCCATCAAATTCGATGCCTGTTTGTTTAACATATGCCTGACAATGAGGTCAGATGTTCTTCTCAACTTCGTGTTGTGCCGGCCTTCAAGTTCGATGCCTGTTTGTTTAACTAATGCCTGATGGGTAGGTCAGATGTTCCTCTCAACTTCAAGTTGAGACGGCCTTCGGGTTCGATGCTTGTTTGTTTAACAGATGTTTGACGACGAGGTCAGATGTTCTTCTCAATTAAGGATTGAGACGGCCAGCGGGTTCGATGCCTGTTTGTTTAACAGATGCCTGACGGCGAGGTCAAATGTTCTTCTGAACTTCGGGTTGATCCGGCCTTCGGGTTCGATGCCTGTGTTTTGAACAAATGCCTGACGGCGAGGTCTAATGTTCTTATCAACTTCGGGTTGAGCCGCCCTTCGTGTTCGATGCCTGTTTGTTTAACAGATGCCTGACAGCAAGGTCAGATGTTCTTCTCAACTTGGTGTTGTGCCAGACTTCGGGTTCGATGCCTGTTTGATTAACAGATGACTGACAGCGAGGTCAGATGTTCCTCTCAGCTTCGTGTTGAGCCGGCCTTCGGGTTCGATGCCTGTTTGTTTAACAGATTCCTGACGGCGAGATCATATGTTCTACTCAACTTCGTGTTGTTCTGGCCTTCGGGTTCGATGCCTGTTTGTTTAACTAATGCCTGATGGGGAGGTCAAATGTTACTCTCAACTTCAAGGTGATTCGGCCATCGGGTTCGATACCTGATTGTTTAACAGATGTTTGATGGTGAGGTCAGATGTTATTCTTAACTAAAGGTTGAGACGACCTTCGAGTTTGATGCCTGTTTATTTAACAGATGCCTGACGGCGAGGTCAGATGTTCTTCTCAACTTCGGGTTCCACACCTTATTTCTTAACAAATGCCTGACAGCGAGGTCAGATGTTCTTCTCAACTTCGGGTTGAGCTGACCTTTGGGTTCGATGCCTGTTTGTTTAACAGATGCCTAGCGGCTAGGTCAGATGTTCTTCTCAACTTCGGGTTGAGCCGGTCTTCGGGTTCGATTCCTGTTTGTTTAACTAAAGCCTGAAAGCGAGGTCAGATGTTCTTCTCAACTTCGGGTTGAGTCGGCCATCAAATTCGATACCTGTTTGTTTAACATATGCCTGACAATGAGGTCAGATGTTCTTCTCAACTTTGTGTTGTGTCGGCCTTCAAGTTCGATGCCTGTTTGTTTAACTAATGCCTGATGGGGAGGTCAGATGTTCCTCTCAACTTCAAGTTGAGCTGGCCTTCGGGTTCGATGCCTGTTTGTTTAATAGATGTTTGACAACGAGGTCAGATGTTCTTCTCAATTAAGGATTGAGACGACCTTCGGGTTCGATGCCTGTTTTTTTAACAAATGCCTGACGGCGAGATCCATTATTCTTCTGAACTTCGGGTTGATCCGGCCTTTGGGTTCGATGCCTGTTTTTTTAACAGATGTCTGATGGCGAGGTCTAATGTTCTTATCAACTTTGGGTTGAGCCGCCCTTCGGGTTCGATGTCTGTTTGTTTAACAGATGCTTGACGGCAAGGTCAGATGTTCTTCTCAACTTGGTGTTGTGCCAGAGTTCGGGTTCGATGCCTGTTTGTTTAACAGATGCCTGATGAGGGCTAAGATGTTCCTCTCAACTTCGTGTTGAGCCGGCCTTTGGGTTCGATGCCTGTTTATTTAACTGATGTTTGATTCTAGGTCAAATATTCTTCTCAACTAAGGGTTGAGACGACCTTCGGGTTTGATGCCTGTTTGTTTAACAGATGCATGACGATGAGGTCAGATGTTCTTCTTAACTTCGGGTTGAGCCGGCCTTCGGGTTCGATGCCTGTTATTTTAACAGATGCCTGATGGCGAGGTCAAATGTTCTTCTCAACTTCGGGTTGAGCCGGCCTTCGGGTTCGATGCCTGTTTTTTTACCAGATGCCCGACAGCGAGGTCTAATGTTCTTCTCAACTTCGGGTTGAGCCGCCCTTCGGGTTTGATGCCTGTTTGTTTAACAGATGCATGATGGTGAGGTCAGGTGTTTTTCTCAACTTCGGGTTGAGCCGGCCTTTAGATTTGATGTCTGTGTGTTTAACAGATGCTTGACAGTGAAGTCAAATGTTCCTCTCAACTTCATGTTGAGCCGACCTTCGGGTTCGATGCCTGTTTGTTTAACAGATGCCTGACGGCAAGGTCAAATGTTCCTCTCAGCTTTGTGATGACCCGGCGTTCGGGTTCGATGCCTGTTTATTTAACAGATGCCTGACGGCGAGGTCAGATGTTCTTCTCAACTTCGGGTTGAGCCGGCCTTCGGGTTCCACACCTTATTTCTTAACAAATGCCTGACGGCGAGGTCAGATGTTCTTCTCAACTTCGGGTTGAGCCGACCTTTGGGTTCGATGCCTGTTTGTTTAATAGATGCCTAGCGGCTAGGTCAGATGTTCTTCTCAACTTCGGGTTGAGCCGGTCTTCGGGTTCGATTCCTGTTTGTTTAACTAAAGCCTGAAAGCGAGGTCAGATGTTCTTCTCAACTTCGGGTTGAGTCGACCATTAAATTAGATACCTGTTTATTTAACATATGCCTGACAATGAGGTCAGATGTTCTTCTCAACTTCGTATTGTGCCGGCCTTCAAGTTCGATGCCTGTTTGTTTAACTAATGCCTGATGGGGAGGTCAGATGTTCCTCTCAACTTCAAGTTGAGCCAGCCTTCGGGTTTGATGCCTATTTGTTTAACAGATGTTTGACGAAGAGGTCAAATGTTCTTCTCAATTAAGGATTGAGACGGCCTTCGGGTTCGATGTCTGTTTGTTTAACAGATGCCTGACAGAGAGATCAAATGTTCTTCTGAACTTCGGGTTGATCCGGCCTTCGGGTTCGATGCCTGTTTTTTTAACAGATGCCTGACGGTGAGGTCTAATGTTCTTATCAACTTTGCGTTGAGCCGCCCTTCGGGTTCGATGTCTGTTTGTTTAACAGATGCCTGACGCCAAGGTCAGATGTTCTTCTCAACTTGGCGTTGTGCCAGAGTTCGGGTTCGATGCCTGTTTGTTTAACAGATGCCTGATGGGGGCTCAGATGTTCCTCTCAACTTCGTGTTGAGCCGGCCTTTGGGTTCGATGCCTGTTTGATTAACTGGTGTTTGATTCTAGGTCAAATATTCTTCTCAACTAAGGGTTGAGACGGCCTTTGGGTTTGATGCATGTTTGTTTAACAGATGCATGACGATGAGCTCAGATGTTCTTCTTAACTTCGGGTTGAGCCGACCTTCGGGTTCGATGCCTGTTATTTTAACAGATGCCTGACGGCGAGGTCAAATGTTCTTCTCAACTTCGGGTTGAGCCGGCCTTCGGGTTCGATGCATGTTTTTTTACCAGATGCCCGACAGCGAGGTCTAATGTTCTTCTCAACTTCGGGTTGAGCCGCCCTTCGGGTTTGATGCCTGTTTGTTTAACAGATGCGTGACGGTGAGGTCAGATGTTCTTCTCAACTTCGGGTTGAGCCGGCCTTTGGATTTGATGCCTGTGTGTTTAACAGATGCTTCACAGTGAAGTCAAATGTTCCTCTCAACTTCATGTTGAGCCGACCTTCGGATTCGATGCCAGTTTGTTTAACAGATGCCTGACGGCAAGGTCAAATGTTCCTCTCAGCTTTGTGATGAGCCGGCGTTCCGGTTCGATGCCTGTTTGTTTAACAGATGCCTGACGGCGAGGTCATATGTTCTTCTCAACTTCGTGTTGTCCTGGCCTTCGGGTTCGATGCCTGTTTGTTTAACTAATGCCTGATGGAGAGGTCAGATGTTCCTCTCAACTTCAAGGTGATCCGACCATCGGGTTCGATACCTGATTGTTTAACAAATGTTTGACGGTGAGGTCAGATGTTATTCTTAACTAAGGGCTGAGACGGCCTTCGAGTTTGATGCCTGTTTATTTAACAGATGCGTGAAGGCGAGGTCAGATGTTCTTCTCAACTTCGGGTTGAGCCGGCCTTCGGGTTCCACACCTTATTTCTTAACAAATGCCTGACGACGAGGTCAGATGTTCTTCTCAACTTCGGGTTGAGCCGACCTTTGGGTTCGATGCCTGTTTGTTTAATAGATGCCTAGCGGCTAGGTCAGATGTTCTTCTCAACTTCGGGTTGAGCCGGTCTTCGGGTTCGATTCCTGTTTGTTTAACTAAAGCCTGAAAGCGAGGTCAGATGTTCTTCTCAACTTCGGGTTGAGTCGGCCATCAAATTCGATACCTGTTTGTTTAACATATGCCTGACAAAGAGGTCAGATGTTCTTCTCAACTTCGTGTTGTGCCGGCCTTCAAGTTCGATGCCTGTTTGTTTAACTAATGCCTGATGGGGAGGTCAGATGTTCCTCTGAACTTCAAGTTGAGCCGGCCTTCGGGTTCGATGCCTATTTATTTAACAGATGTTTGACAAAGAGGTCAGATGTTCTTCTCAATTAAGGATTGAGACGGCCTTCGGGTTCGATGCCTGTTTGTTTAACAGATGCCTGACGGCGAGATCAAATGTTCTTCTGAACTTCGGGTTGATCCGGCCTTCGGGTTCGATGCCTGTTTTTTTAAAAGATGCCCGACGGCGAGGTCTAATGTTCTTATCAACTTTGGGTTGAGCCACCCTTCGGGTTCGATGTCTGTTTTTTTAACAGATGCCTGACGGCAAAGTTAGATCTTCTTCTCAACTTGGTGTTGTGCCAGAGTTCGGGTTCGATGCCTGTTTGTTTAACAGATGCCTGATGGGGGCTCAGATGTTCCTCTCAACTTCGTGTTGAGCCGGCCTTTGGGTTCGATGCCTGTTTGTTTAACTGATGTTTGATTCTAGGTTAAATATTCTTCTCAACTAAGGGTTGAGACGGCCTTTGGGTTTGATGCCTGTTTGTTTAACAGATGCATGAAGATGAGGTCAGATGTTCTTCTTAACTTCGGGTTGAGCCGGCCTTCGGGTTCGATGCCTGTTATTTTAACAGATGCCTGACGGCGAGGTCAAATGTTCTTCTCAACTTCGGGTTGAGCCGGCCTTCGGGTTCGATGCCAGTTTTTTTACCAGATGCCCGACAGCGAGGTCTAATGTTCTTCTCAACTTCGGGTTGAGCCGCCCTTCAGGTTTGATGCCTGTTTGTTTAACAGATGCGTGACGGTGAGGTCAGATGTTCTTCTCAACTTCGGGTTGAGCCGGCCTTTGGATTTGATACCTGTGTGTTTAACAGATGCTTGACAGTGAAGTCAAATGTTCCTCTCAACTTCATGTTGATCCGACCTTCGGGTTCGATGCCTGTTTGTTTAACAGATGCCTGACGGCAAGGTCAAATGTTCCTCTCAGCTTTGTGATAAGCCGGTGTTCGGGTTCGATGCCTGTTTGTTTAACAGATGCCTGACAGCGAGGTTACATGTTCTTCTCAACTTCGTGTTGTCCTGGCCTTCAGGTTCGATGCCTGTTTGGTTAACTAATGCCTGATGGGGAGGTCAGATGTTCCTCTCAACTTCAAGGTGATCCGGCCGTCGGGTTCGATACCTGATTGTTTAACACATGTTTGACGGTGAGGTCAGATGTTATTCTTAAGTAAGGGTTGAGACGGCCTTCGAGTTTGATGCCTGTTTATTTAACAGATGCCTGACGGCGAGGTCAGATGTTCTTCTCAACTTCGGGTTGAGCCAGCCTTCGGGTTCCACACCTTATTTCTTAACAAATGCCTGACGACGAGGTCAGATGTTCTTCTCAACTTCGGGTTGAGCCGACCTTTGGGTTCGAAGCCTGTTTGTTTAATAGATGCCTAGCGGCTAGGTCAGATGTTCTTCTCAACTTCGGGTTGAGCCGGTCTTCGGGTTCGATTCCTGTTTGTTTAACTAAAGCCTGAAAGCGAGGTCAGATGTTCTTCTCAACTTCGGGTTGAGTCGGCCATCCAATTCGATACCTGTTTGTTTAACATATGCCTGACAATGAGGTCAGATGTTCTTCTCAACTTCGTGTTGTCTCGGCCTTAAAGTTCGATGCCTGTTTGTTTAACATATGCTTGATGGGGAGGTCAGATGTTCCTCTCAACTTCAAGTTGAGCCGGCCTTCGGGTTCGATGCCTATTTGTTTAACAGATGTTTGACGAAGAGGTCAGATGTTCTTCTCAATTAAGAATTGAGACGGCCTTCGGGTTCGATGCCTGTTTGTTTAACAGATGCCTGACGGCGAGATCTAATGTTCTTCTGAACTTCTGGTAGATCTGGCCTTCGGGTTCGATGCCTGTTTTTTTAAAAGATGCTTGACGGCGAGGTCTAATGTTCTTATCAACTTTGGGATGAGCCGCCCTTCGGGTTCGATGTCTGTTTGTTTAACAGATGCCTGACGACAAGGTCAGATGTTCTTCTCAACTTGGTGTTGTGCCAGAGTTCGGGTTCGATGCCTGTTTGTTTAACAGATGCCTGATGGGGGCTCAGATGTTCCTCTCAACTTCGAGTTGAGCCGGCCTTTGGGTTCGATGCCTGTTTGTTTAACTGATGTTTGATTCTAGGTCAAATATTCTTCTCAACTAAGGGTTGAGACGGCCTTTGGGTTTGATGCCTGTTTGTTTAACAGTGACATGACGATGAGGTCAGATGTTCTTCTTAACCTCGGGTTGAGCCGGCCTTCGGGTTCGATGCCTGTTATTTTAACAGATGCCTGATGGCGAGGTCAAATGTTCTTCTCAACTTCAGGTTCAGCCGGCCTTCGGGTTCGATGCCTGTTTTTTTACCAGATGCCCGACAGCGAGGTCTAATGTTCTTCTCAACTTCGGGTTGAGCCGCCCTTCGAGTTTGATGCCTGTTTGTTTAACAGATGCGTGACGCTGAGGTCAGATGTTCTTCTCAACTTCGGGTTGAGCCGGCCTTTGGATTTGATGCCTGTGTGTTTAACAGATGCTTGACAGTGAAGTCAAATGTTCCTCTCAACTTCATGTTGAGCTGACCTTCGGGTTCGATGCCTGTTTGTTTAACAGATGCGTGACGGCAAGGTCAAATGTTCCTCTCAGATTTGTGATGAGCCGGCGTTCGGGTTCGATGCCTGTTTTTTTAACAGATGCCTGACGGTGAGGTCATATGTTCTTCTCATCTTTGTGTTGTCCTAGCCTTCGGGTTCGATGCCTGTTTGTTTAACTAATGCCTGATGGGGAGGTCAGATGTTCCTCTCAACTTCAAGGTGATCCGGCCATCGGGTTCGATACCTGATTGTTTAACAGATGTTTGACGGTGAGGTCAGATGTTATTCTTAACTAAGGGTTGAGACGGCCTTCGAGTTTGATGCCTGTTTATTTAACAGATGCTTGACAGCGAGGTCAGATGTTCTTCTCAACTTCGGGTTGAGCCGACCTTCGGGTTCCACACCTTATTTCTTAACAAACGCCTGATAGTGAGGTCAGATGTTCTTCTCAACTTTGGGTTGAGCCGACCTTTGGGTTCGATGCCTGTTTGTTTAATAGATGCCTAGCGGCTAGGTCAGATGTTCTTCTCAACTTCGGGTTGAGCCGGTCTTCGGGTTCGATTCCTGTTTGTTTAACTAAAGCCTGAAAGCGAGGTCAGATGTTCTTCTCAATTTCGGGTTGAGTCGGCCATCAAATTCGATACCTGTTTGTTTAACATATGCCTGACAATGAGGTCAGATGTTCTTCTCAACTTCGTGTTGTGCCGGCCTTCAAGTTCGATGCCTGTTTGTTTAACTAATGCCTGATGGGGAGGTCAGATGTTCCTCTCAACTTCAAGTTGAGCCGACCTTCGGTTTCGATACCTATTTGTTTAACAGATGTTTGACAAAGAGGTCAGATGTTCTTCTCAATTAAGGGTTGAGACGGCCTTCGGGTTCGAGGCCTATTTGTTTAACAGATGCCTGACGGCGAGATCAAATGTTCTTCTGAACTTCGGGTTGAACCGGCCTTCGGGTTCGATGCCTGTTATTTTAACAGATGCCTGACGGCGAGGTCAACTGTTCTTCTCAACTTCGGGTTGAGCCGGCCTTCGGGTTCGATGCCTGTTTTTTTACCAGATGCCCGACAGCGAGGTCTAATGTTCTTCTCAACTTCGGGTTGAGCCGCCCTTCGGGTTTGATGCGTGTTTGTTTAAAAGATGTGTGACGGTGAGGTCAGATGTTCTTCTCAACTTCGGGTTGAGCCGGCCTTTGGATTTGATGCCTGTTTGTTTAACAGATGCTTGACAGTGAAGTCAAATGTTCCTCTCAACTTCGGGTTGAGCCGGCCTTTGGATTTGATGCCTGTGTGTTTAACAGATGCTTGAGAGTGAAGTCAAATGTTCCTCTCAACTTCATGTTGAGCCGACCTTCGGGTTCGATGCCTGTTTGTTTAACAGATGCCTGACGGCAAGGTCAAATGGTCCTCTCAGCTTTGTGATGAGCCAGAGTTTGGGTTCGATGCCTGTTTGTTTAACAGATGCCTGAAAGCGAGGTCATATGTTCTTCTCAACTTCGTGTTGTCCTGGCCTTCGGGTTTGATGCCTGTTTATTTAACAGATGCCTGACGGCGAGGTCAGATGTTCTTCTCAACTTCGGGTTGAGCCGGCCTTCGGGTTCCACACCTTATTTCTTAACAAATGCCTGACGACGAGGTCAGATGTTCTTCTCAACTTCGGGTTGAGCCCACCTTTGGGTTCAAAGCCTGTTTGTTTAATAGATGCCTAGCGGCTAGGTCAGATGTTCTTCTCAACTTCGGGTTGAGCCGGTCTTCGGGTTCGATTCCTGTTTGTTTAATTAAAGCCTGAAAGCGAGGTCAGATGTTCTTCTCAACTTCGGGATGAGTCGGCCATCCAATTCGATACCTGTTTGTTTAACATATGCCTGACAATGAGGTCAGATGTTCTTCTCAACTTCGTGTTGTGCCGGCCTTAAAGTTTGATGCCTGTTTGTTTAACATATGCTTGATGGGGAGGTCAGATGTTCCTCTCAACTTCAAGTTGAGCCGGCCTTCGGGTTCGAGGCCTATTTGTTTAACAGATGTTTGACGAAGAGGTCAGATGTTCTTCTCAATTAAGGATTGAGACGGCCTTCGGGTTCGATGCCTGTTTGTTTAACAGATGCCTGACGGCGAGATCAAATGTTCTTCTGAACTTCTGGTTGATCTGGCCTTCGGGTTCGATGCCTGTTTTTTTAAAAGATGCTTGACGGCGAGGTCTAATGTTCTTATCAACTTTGGGTTGAGCCGCCCTTCGGGTTCGATGTCTGTTTGTTTAACAGATGCCTGACGACAAGGTCAGATGTTCTTCTCAACTTGGTGTTGTGCCAGAGTTCGGGTTCGATGCCTGTTTGTTTAACAGATGCCTGATGGGGGCTCAGATGTTCCTATCAACTTCGTGTTGAGCCGGCCTTTGGGTTCGATGCCGGTTTGTTTAACTGATGTTTGATTCTAGGTCAAATATTCTTCTCAACTAAGGGTTGAGACGACCTTTGGGTTTGATGCCTGTTTGTTTAACAGATACATGACGATGAGGTCAGATGTTCTTCTTAACTTCGGGTTGAGCCGGCCTTCGGGTTCGATGCCTGTTATTTTAACAGATGCCTGATGGCGAGGTCAAATGTTCTTCTCAACTTCGGGTTGAGCCGCCCTTCGGGTTTGATGCGTGTTTGTTTAACAGATGCGTGACGGTGAGGTCAGATGTTCTTCTCAACTTCGGGTTGAGCCGGCCTTTGGATTTGATGCCTGTTTGTTTAACAGATGCTTGACAGTGAAGTCAAATGTTCCTCTCAACTTCGGGTTGAGCCGGCCTTTGGATTTGATGCCTGTGTGTTTAACAGATGCTTGAGAATGAAGTCAAATGTTCCTCTCAACTTCATGTTGAGCCGACCTTCGGGTTCGATGCCTGTTTGTTTAACAGATGCCTGACGGCAAGGTCAAATGTTCCTCTCATCTTTGTGATGAGCCGGAGTTCGGGTTCGATGCCTGTTTGTTTAACAGATGCCTGACAGCGAGGTCATATGTTCTTCTCAACTTCGTGTTGTCCTGGCCTTCGGGTTCGATGCCTGTTTGTTTAACTAATGCCTGATGGGGAGGTCAGATGTTCCTCTCAACTTCAAGGTGATCCGACCATCGGGTTCGATACCTGATTGTTTAACAGATGTTTGACAGTGAGCTCAGATGTTATTCTTAACTAAGGGTTGAGACGGCCTTCGAGTTTGATGCATGTTTATTTAACATATGCCTGACGGCGAGGTCAAATGTTCTTCTCAACTTCAGGTTGAGCCGGCCTTCGGGTTCCACACCTTATTTCTTAACAAATGCCTGACGACGAGGTCAGATGTTCTTCTCAACTTCGGGTTGAGCCCACCTTTGGGTTCGAAGCCTGTTTGTTTAATAGATGCCTAGCGGCTAGGTTAGATGTTCTTCTCAACTTCGGGTTGAGCCGGTCTTCGGGTTCGATTCCTGTTTGTTTAACTAAAGCGTGAAAGCGAGGTCAGATGTTCTTCTCAACTTCGGGTTGAGTCGGCCATCCAATTCGATACCTGTTTGTTTAACATATGCCTGACAATGAGGTCAGATGTTCTTCTTAACTTCGTGTTGTGCCGGCCTTAAAGTTCGATGCCTGTTTGTTTAACATATGCTTGATGGGGAGGTCAGATGTTCCTCTCAACTTCAAGTTGAGCCGGCCTTCGGGTTCGATGCCTATTTGTTTAATAGATGTTTGACGAAGAGGTCAGATGTTCTTCTCAATTAAGGATTGAGACGGCCTTCGGGTTCGATGCCTGTTTGTTTAACAGATGCCTGACGGCGAGATCAAATGTTCTTCTGAACTTCTGGTTGATCTGGCCTTCGGGTTCGATGCCTGTTTTTTTAAAAGATGCCTGACGGCGAGGTCTAATGTTCTTATCAACTTTGGGTTGAGCCGCCCTTCGGGTTCGATGTCTGTTTGTTTAACAGATGCCTGACGACAAGGTCAGATGTTCTTCTCAACTTGGTGTTGTGCCAGAGTTCGGGTTCGATGCCTGTTTGTTTAACAGATGCCTGATGGGGGCTCAGATGTTCCTATCAACTTCGTGTTGAGCCGGCCTTTGGGATCGATGCCGGTTTGTTTAACTGATGTTTGATTCTAGGTCAAATATTCTTCTCAACTAAGGGTTGAGACGACCTTTGGGTTTGATGCCTGTTTGTTTAACAGATACATGACGATGAGGTCAGATGTTCTTCTTAACTTCAGGTTGAGCCGACCTTCGGGTTCGATGCCTGTTATTTTAACAGATGCCTGATGGCGAGGTCAAATGTTCTTCTCAACTTCGGGTTGAGCCGCCCTTCGGGTTTGATGCGTGTTTGTTTAACAGATGCGTGACGGTGAGGTCAGATGTTCTTCTCAACTTCGGGTTGAGCCGACCTTTGGATTTGATGCCTGTTTGTTTAACAGATGCTTGACAGTGAAGTCAAATGTTCCTCTCAACTTCGGGTTGAGCCGGCCTTTGGATTTGATGCCTGTGTGTTTAACAGATGCTTGAGAGTGAAGTCAAATGTTCCTCTAAACTTCATGTTGAGCCGACCTTCGGGTTCGATGCCTGTTTGTTTAACAGATGCCTGACGGCAAGGTCAAATGTTCCTCTCAGCTTTGTGATAAGCCGGAGTTCGGGTTCGATGCCTGTTTGTTTAAATGATGCCTGACAGCGAGGTCATATGTTCTTCTCAACTTCGTGTTGTCCTGGCCTTCGGGTTCGATGCCTGTTTGTTTAACTAATGCCTGATGGGGAGGTCAGATGTTCCTCTCAACTTCAAGGTGATCCGGCCATCGGGTTCGATACCTGATTGTTTAATAGATGTTTGACGGTGAGGTCAGATGTTATTCTTAACTAAGGGTTGAGACGGCCTTCGAGTTTGATGCATGTTTATTTAACAGATGCCTGACGGCGAGGTCAAATGTTCTTCTCAACTTCGGGTTGAGTCGGCCTTCGGGTTCCACACCTTATTTCTTAACAAATGCCTGACGGCGAGGTCAGATGTTCTTCTCAACTTCAGGTTGAACCGACCTTTGAGTTCGATGCCTGTTTGTTTAATAGATGCCTAGCGGCTAGGTCAGATGTTCTTCTCAACTTCGGGTTGAGCCAGTCTTCGGGTTCGATTCCTGTTTGTTTAACTAAAGCTTGAAAGCGAGGTCAGATGTTCTTCTCAACTTCGGGTTGAGTCGGCCATCAAATTCGATACCTGTTTGTTTAACATATGCCTGACAATGAGGTCAGATGTTCTTCTCAACTTCGTGTTGTGCCGGCCTTTAAGTTCGATGCCTGTTTGTTTAACTAATGCCTGATGGGGAGGTCAGATGTTCCTCTCAACTTCAAGTTGAGCCGGCCTTCGAGTTCGATGCCTATTTGTTTAACAGATGTTTGACAAAGAGGTCAGATGTTCTTCTCAATTAAGGATTGAGACGACCTTCGGGTTCGATGCCTGTTTGTTTAACAGATGCCTGACGGCGAGATCAAATGTTCTTCTGAACTTCGGGTTGATCCGGCCTTCGGGTTCGATGCCTGTTTTTTTAACAGATGCCTGACAGCGAGGTCTAATGTTCATATCAACTTTGGGTTGAGCCGCCCTTCGGGTTCGATGTCTATTTGTTTAACAGATTCCTGACGGCAAGGTCAGATGTTCTTCTCAACTTGGTGTTGTGCCAGAGTTCGGGTTCGATGCCTGTTTGTTAACAGATGCCTGATGAGGGCTCAGATGTTCCTCTCAACTTCGTGTTGAGTCGGCCTTTGGGTTCGATGCCTGTTTGTTTAACTGATGTTTGATTCTAGGTCAAATATTCTTCTCAATTAAGGGTTGAGACGGCCTTTGGGTTTGATGCCTGTTTGTTTAACAGATGCATGACAATGAGGTCAGATGTTCTTCTTAACTTCGGGTTGAGCCGGCCTTCGGGTTCGATGCCTGTTATTTTAACAGATGCCTGACGGCGAGTTCAAATGTTCTTCTCAACTTCGGGTTGAGTCGGCCTTCGGGTTCGATGCTTGTTTTTTTACCAGATGCCCGACAGCGAGGTCTAATGTTCTTCTCAACTTCGGGTTGAGCCGCCCTTCGGGTTTGATGCCTGTTTGTTTAACAGATACGTGACAGTGAGGTCAGATGATCTTCTCAACTTCGGGTTGAGCCGGCCTTTGGATTTGATGCCTGTTTGTTTAACAGATGCTTGACAGTGAAGTCAAATGTTCCTCTCAAATTCATGTTGATCCGACCTTCGGGTTTGATGCCTGTTTGTTTAACAGATGCCTGACGGCAAGGTCAAATGTTCCTCTCAGCTTTGTGATGAGTCGGTGTTCGGGTTCGATGCCTGTTTGTTTAACAGATGCCTGACGGCGAGGTTATATGTTCTTCTCAACGTCGTGATGTCCTAGCCTTCAGGTTCGATGCCTGTTTGGTTAACTAATGCCTGATGGGGAGGTCAGATGTTCCTCTCAACTTCAAGGTGATCCGGCCATCGGGTTCGATACCTGATTGTTTAACAGATGTTTGACGGTGAGGTCAGATGTTATTCTTAACTAAGGGTTGAGACGGCCTTCGAGTTTGATGCCTGTTTATTTAACAGATGCCTGACGGCGTGGTCAGATGTTCTTCTCAACTTCGGGTTGAGCCGGCCTTCGGGTTCCACACCTTATTTCTTAACAAATGCCTGACGGCGAGGTCAGATGTTCTTCTCAACTTCGGAATGAGCCGACCTTTGGGTTCGAAGCCTGTTTGTTTAATAGATGCCTAGCGGCTAGGTCAGATGTTCTTCTCAACTTCGGGTTGAGCCGGTCTTCGGGTTCGATTCCTGTTTGTTTAACTAAAGCCTGAAAGCAAGGTCAGATGTTCTTCTCAACTTCGGGTTGAGTCGGCCATCCAATTTGATACCTGTTTGTTTAACATATGCCTGACAATGAGGTCAGATGTTCTTCTCAACTTCGTGTTGTCCCGACCTTCAAGTTCGATGCCTGTTTGTTTAACTAATGCCTGATGGGGAGGTCAGATGTTCCTCTCAACTTCAAGGTGATCCGGCTATCAGGTTCGATACCTGATTGTTTAACAAATGTTTCATGGTGAGGTCAGATGTTATTCTTAACTAAGGGTTGAGCTGCCCTTCGGGTTTGATGCCTGTTTGTTTAACAGATGCGTGATGGTGAGGTCAGACGTTCTTCTCAACTTCGGGTTGAGCCGACCATTGGATTTGATGCCTGTGTATTTAACAGATGCTTGACAGTGAAGTCAAATGTTCCTCTCAACTTCATGTTGAGCCGACCTTCGGGTTCGATGCCTGTTTGTTTAACAGATACCTGACGGCAAGGTCAAATGTTCCTCTCAGCTTTGTGATGCGCCGGCGTTCGGGTTCGATGCCTGTTTGTTTAACAGATGCGTTCTTCTCAACTTCGTGTTGTCCTGGCCTTCGGGTTCGATGCCTATTTGTTTAACTAATGCCTGATGGGAAGGTCAGATGTTCCTCTCAACTTCAAGGTGATCCGGCCATCGGGTTCGATAACTGATTGTTTAACAGATGTTTGACGGTGAGGTCAGATGTTATTCTTAACTAAGGGTTGAGACGACCTTCGAGTTTGATGCCTGTTTATTTAACAGATGCCTGACGGCGAGGTCAGATGTTCTTCTCAACTTCGGGTTGAGCCGGCCTTCGGGTTCCACACCTTATTTCTTAACAAATGCCTGACGGCGAGTTCAAATATTCTTCTCAACTTCGGGTTGAGCCGACCTTTGGGTTCGATGCCTGTTTGTTTAATAGATGCCTAGCGGCTAGGTCAGATGTTCTTCTCAACTTCGGGTTGAGCCGGTCTTCGGGTTCGATTCCTGTTTGTTTAACTAAATCCTGAAAGCGAGGTCAGATGTTCTTCTCAACTTCGGGTTGAGTCGGCCATCAAATTGGATACCTGTTTGTTTAACATATGTCTGACAATGAGGTCAGATGTTCTTCTCAACTTTGTGTTGTACCGGCCTTCAAGTTCGATGCCTGTTTGTTTAACTAATGCCTGATGGGGAGGTCAGATGTTCCTCTCAACTTGAAGTTGAGCCGGCCTTCGGGTTCGATGCCTATTTGTTAAACAGATGTTTGACAAAGAGGTCAGATGTTGTTCTCAATTAAGGATTGAGACGGCCTTCAGGTTCGATGCCTATTTGTTTAACAGATGCCTGACAGCGAGATCAAATGTTCTTCTGAACTTCGGGTTGATCCGGCCTTCGGGTTCGATGTCTGTTTTTTTAAAAGATGCCTGACGGCGAGGTCTAATGTTCTTATCAACTTTGGGTTGAGCCGCCCTTCGGGTTCGATGTCTGTTTGTTTAACAAATGCCTGACGACAAGGTCAGATGTTCTTCTCAACTTGGTGTTGTGCCAGAGTTCGGGTTCGATGCCTGATTGTTTAACAGATGCCTGATGGGGGCTCAGATGTTCCTCTCAACTTCGTGTTGAGCCGGCCTTTGGGTTCGATGCCTGTTTGTTTAACTGATGTTTGATTCTAGGTCAATTATTCTTCTCAACTAAGGGTTGAGACGACCTTTGGGTTTGATGCTTGTTTGTTTAACAGATGAATGACGATGAGGTAAGATGTTCTTCTTAACTTCGGGTTGAGCCGACCTTCGGGTTCGATGCCTGTTATTTTAACAGATGCCTGACGGCGAGGTCAAATGTTCTTCTCAACTTCGGGTTGAGCCGGCCTTCGGGTTCGATGCCTGTTTTTTTACCAGATGCCCGACAGCGAGGTCTAATGTTCTTCTCAACTTCGGGTTGAGCCGCCCTTCGGGTTTGATGCCTGTTTGTTTAACAGATGCGTGACGGTGACGTCAGATGTTCTTCTCAACTTCGGGTTGAGCCGACCTTTGGATTTGATGTCTGTGTGTTTAACAGATGCTTGACAGTGAAGTCAAATGTTCCTCTCAACTTCATGTTGAGCCGACCTTCGGGTTCGATGCCTGTTTGTTTAACAGATGCCTGACGGCAAGGTCAAATGTTCCTCTCAGCTTTGTGATGAGCCAGCGTTCGGGTTCGATGCCTGTTTGTTTAACATATGCGTTCTTCTCAACTTCGTGATGTCCTGGCCTTCGGGTTCGATGCCTGTTTGTTTAACTAATGCCTGATGGGGAGGTCAGATGTTCCTCTTAACTTCAAGGTGATCCGGCCATCGGGTTGGATACCTGATTGTTTAACATATGTTTGACGGTGAGGTCAGATGTTATTCTTAACTAAGGGTTGAGACGACCTTCGAGTTGGATGCCTGTTTATTTAACAGATGCCTGACGGCGAGGTCAGATGTTCTTCTCATTTTCGGGTTGAGCCGGCCTTCGGGTTCCACACCTTATTTCTTAACAAATGCCTGACGGCGAGGTCATATATTCTTCTCAACTTCGGGTTGAGCCGACCTTTGGGTTCGATGCCTGTTTGTTTAATAGATGCCTAGCGGCTATGTCAGATGTTCTTCTCAACTTCGGGTTGAGCCGGTCTTCGGGTTCGATTCCTGTTTGTTTAACTAAAGCCTGAAAGCGAGGTCAGATGTTCTTTTCAACTCCGGGTTGAGTCGGCCATCAAATTCGATACCTGTTTGTTTAACATATGCCTGACAATGAGGTCAGATGTTCTTCTCAACTTCGTGTTTTGCCGGCCTTCAAGTTCGATGCCTGTTTGTTTAACTAATGCCTGATGGGGAGGTCAGATGTTCCTCTCAACTTCAAGTTGAGCCAGCCTTCGGGTTCGGTGCCTATTTGTTTAACAGATGTTTGATAAAGAGGTCAGATGTTCTTCTCAATTAAGGATTGAGACGACCTTCGGGTTCGATGCCTATTTGTTTAACAGATTCCTGACGGCGAGATCAAATGTTCTTCTGAACTTCGGGTTGATCCGGCCTTCGGGTTCGATGCATGTTTTTTTAACAGATGCCTGACGGCGAGATCTAATGTTCTTATCAACTTTGGGTTGAGCCGCCCTTCGGGTTCGATGTCTGTTTGTTTAGCAGATGCCTGACGGCAAGGTCAGATGTTCTTCTCAACTTGGTGTTTTGCCATAGTTCGGGTTCGATGTCTGTTTGTTTAACAAATGCCTGATGGGGGCTCAGATGTTCCTCTCAACTTCGTGTTGAGCCGGCCTTTGGGTTCGATGCCTGTTTGTTTAACTGATGTTTGATTCTAGGTCAAATATTCTTCTCAACTAAGGGTTGAGACGACCTTTGGGTTTGATGCCTGTTTGTTTAACAGATGCATAACAATGAGGTCAGATGTTCTTCTTAACTTCGGGTTGAGACGGCCTTCGGGTTCGGTGCCTGTTATTTTAACAGATGCCTGACGGCGAGGTCAAATGTTCTTCTCAACTTCGGGTTGAGCCGGCCTTCGGGTTCGATGCCTGTTTTTTTACCAGATGCCCGACAGCGAGGTCTAATGTTCTTCTCAACTTCGGGTTGAGCCGCCCTTCGGGTTTGATGCCTGTTTGTTTAACAGATGCGTGACGGTGAGGTCACATGTTCTTCTCAACTTCGGGTTGAGACGGCCTTTGGATTTGATGCCTGTTTGTTTAACAGATGCTTGACAGTGAAGTCAAATGTTCCTCTCAACTTCATGTTGATCCGACCTTCGGGTTCGATGCATGTTTGTTTAACAGATGCCTGACGGCAAGGTCAAATGTTCCTCTCACCTTTGTGATGAGCCCGCGTTCGGGTTCGATGCCTGTTTGTTTAACAAATGCTTGACGGCGAGGTCATATGTTCTTCTCAACTTCATGTTGTCCTGGCCTTCGGGTTCGATGCCTGTTTGTTTAACTAAAGCCTGATGGGGAGGTCAGATGTTCCTCTCAACTTCAAGGTGATCCGGCCATCGGGTTCGATACCTGATTGTTTAACAGATGTTTGACGGTGAGGTCAGATGTTATTCTTAACTAAGGGTTGAGATGGCCTTCGAGTTTGATGCTTGTTTATTTAACAGATGCCTGACGGCGAGGTCAGATGTTCTTCTCAACTTTGGGTAGAGCCGGCCTTCGGGTTCCACACCTTATTTCTTAACAAATGCCTGACAGCAAGGTCAGATGTTCTTCTCAACTTCGGGTTGAGCCGACCTTTGGGTTCGATGCCTGTTTGTTTAACAGATGCGTAGCGGCTAGGTCAGATGTACTTCTCAACTTCGGGTTGAGCCGGTCTTCGGGTTCGATTCCTGTTTGTTTAACTAAAGCCTGAAAAGCGAGGTCAGATGTTCTTCTCAACTTCGGGTTGAGTCGGGCATCAAATTCGATACCTGTTTGTTTAACATATGCCTGACATTGAGGTCAGATATTCTTCCAACTTTGTGTTGTGCCGGCCTTCAAGTTTGATGCTTGTTTGTTTAACTAATGCCTGATGGGGCGGTCAGATGTTCCTCTCAACTTCTACTTGAGCCGGCCTTCGGGTTCGATGCCTATTTGTTTAACAGATGCCTGACGGCGAGGTCAAATGTTCTTCTGAACTTCGGGTTGATCCGGCCTTCGGGTTCGATGTCTGTTTTTTTAAAAGATGCCTGACGGCGAGGTCTAATGTTCTTATCAACTTCGGGTTGAGCCGCCCTTCGGGTTCGATGTCTGTTTGTTTAACATATGCCTGACGACAAGGTCAGATGTTCTTCTCAACTTGGTGTTGTGCCAGAGTTCGGGTTCGATGCCTGATTGTTTAACAAATGCCTGATGGGGGCTCAGATGTTCCTCTCAACTTCGTGTTGAGCCGGCCTTCGGGTTTGATGCCTGTTATTTTAACAGATGCCTGACGGCGAGGTCAAATGTTCTTCTCAACTTCGGGTTGAGCCGGCCTTCAGGTTCGATGCATGTTTTTTTACTAGATGCCCGACAGCGAGGTCTAATGTTCTTCTCAACTTCGGGTTGATCCGCCCTTCGGGTTTGATGACTGTTTGTTTAACAGATGCGTGACGGTGAGGTCAGATGTTCTTCTCAACTTCGGGTTGAGCCGGCCTTTGGATTTGATGCCTGTGTGTTTAACAGATGCTTGACAGTGAAGTCAAATGTTCTTCTCAACTAAAGCCTGAAAGCGAGGTCAGATGTTCTTCTCAACTTCGGGTTGAGTCGGCTATCAAATTCGATACCTGTTTGTTTAACATATGCCTGACAATGAGGTCATATGTTCTTCTCAACTTCGTGTTGTGTCGGCCTTCAAGTTCGATGCCTGTTTGTTTAACTAATTCCTGATGGGGAGGTCAGATGTTCCTCTCAACTTCAAGTTGAGCCGGCCTTCGGGTTCGATGCCTATTTGTTTAACAGATGTTTGACAAAGAGGTCATATGTTCTTCTCAATTAAGGATTGAGACGGCCTTCGGGTTCGATGCCTATTTGTTTAACAGATGCCTGACGGCGAGATCAAATGTTCTTCTGAACTTCGGGTTGATTCGGCCTTCGGGTTCGATGCTTGTTTTTTTAACAGATGCCTGACGGCAAGGTCTAATGTTCTTATCAACTTTGGGTTGAGTCGTCCTTCGGGTTCGATGTCTGTTTGTTTAACAGATGCCTGACGGCAAGGTCAGATGTTCTTCTCAACTTGATGTTGTGCCAGAGTTTGGTTTCGATGTCTGTTTGTTTAACAGATGCCTGATGGGGGCTCAGATGTTCCTCTCAACTTCGTGTTGAGCCGACCTTTGGGTTCGATGCTTGTTTGTTTAACTGATGTTTGATTCTAGGTCAAATATTCTTCTCAACTAAGGGTTGAGACAGCCTTTGGGTTTGATGCCTGTTTGTTTAACAGATGCATGACAATGAGGTCAGATGTTCTTCTTAACTTCGGGTTGAGCCGGCCTTCGAGTTCGATGCCAGTTATTTTAACAGATGCCTGACGGCGAGGTCAACTGTTCTTCTCAACTTCGGGTTGAGTCGGCCTTCGGGTTCGATGCCTGTTTTTTTACCAGATGCCCGACAACGAGGTCTAATGTTCTTCTCAACTTCGGGTTGAGTCGCCCTTCGGGTTTGATACCTGTTTGTTTAACAGATGCGTGACGGTGAGGTCAGATGTTCTTCTCAACTTCGGGTTGAGCCGGCCTTTGGATTTGATGCCTGTTTGTTTAACAGATGCTTGACAGTGAAGTCAAATGTTCCTCTCAACTTCATGTTGAGCCGACCTTCGGGTTCGATGCCTGTTTGTTTAACAGATGCCTGACGGCAAGGTCAAATGTTCCTCTCAGCTTTGTGATGAACCGGCATTCGGGTTCAATGCCTCTTTGTTTAACAGATGCCTGACGGCGAGGTCATATGTTCTTCTCAACTTCGTGTTTTGCCGGCCTTCAAGTTTGATGCCTGTTTGTTTAACTAATGCCTGATGGGGAGGTCAGATGTTCCTCTCAACTTCAAGTTGAGCCAGCCTTCGGGTTCGATACCTGATTGTTTAACAGATGTTTGACGGTGAGGTCAGATGTTATTCTTAACTAAGGGTTGAGACGGCCTTCGAGTTTGATGCCTGTTTATTTAACAGATGCCTGGCAGCGAGGTCAGATGTTCTTCTCAACTTTGGGTTGAGCCGGCCTTCGGGTTCCACACCTTATTTCTTAAAAGATGCCTGACGGCGAGGTCTAATGTTCTTATCAACTTTGGGTTGAGCCGCCCTTCGGGTTCGATGTCTGTTTGTTTAACAGATGCCTGACGGCAAGGTCAGATGTTTTTCTCAACTTGGTGTTGTGCCAGAGTTCGGGTTTGATTCCTGTTTGTTTAACAGATGCCTGATGGGGGCTCAGATGTTCCTCTCAACTTCGTCTTGAGCCGACCTTTGGGATCGATGCCTGTTTGTTTTACTGATGTTTGATTCTAGGTCAAATATTCTTCTCAACTAAGGGTTGAGACGGCCTTTGGGTTTGATGCATGTTTGTTTAACAGATGCCTGACGATGAGGTGAGATGTTCTTCTTAACTTCGGGTTGAGCCGGCCTTCGGGTTCGACGCCTGTTATTTTAACAAATGCCTGACGGCGAGGTCAAATGTTCTTCTCAACTTCGGGTTGAGCCGGCCTTCGGGTTCGATGCCTGTTTTTTTACCAGATGCCCGACAGCGAGGACTAATGTTCTTCTCAATTTCGGGTTGAGCCGCCCTTCGGGTTTGATGCCTGTTTGTTTAACAGATGCGTGACGGTGAGGTCAGATTTTCTTCTCAACTTCGAGTTGAGCCGGCCTTTGGATTTGATGCCTGTTTGTCTAACAGATGCCTGACAGTGAAGTCAAATGTTCCTCTCAACTTCATGTAGAGCCGACCTTCGGGTTCGATGCCTGTTTGTTTAACAGATGCCTGACGGCGAGGTCATATGTTCTTCTCAAATTCGTGTTGTCCTGGCCTTCGGGTTCGATGCTTGTTTGTTTAACTAATGCCTGATGGGGAGGTCAGATGTTCCTCTCAACTTCAAGGTGATCCGGCCATCGGGTTCGATACCTGATTGTTTAACAGATGTTTTCCAGTGAGGTCAGATGTTATTCTTAACTAAGGGTTGAGACGGACTTCGAGTTTGATGCCTGTTTATTTAACAGATGCCTGACGGCGAGGTCAGATGTTCTTCTCAACTTCGGGTTGAGCCGGCCTTCGGGTTCCACACCTTATTTCTTAACAAATGCCTGACGGCGGGGTCAGATGTTCTTCTCAACTTCGGGTTGAGCCGACCTTTGGGTTCGATGCCTGTTTGTTTAACAAACGCCTAGCGGCTAGGTCAGATGTTCTTCTCAACTTCAGGTTGAGCCGGTCTTCGGGTTCGATTCCTGTTTGTTTAACTAAAGCCTGAAAAGTGAGGTCAGATATTCTTCTCAACTTCGGGTTGAGTCGGCCATCAAATTCGATACCTGTTTGTATAACATATCCCTGACAATGAGGTCAGATGTTCTTCCAACTTCGTGTTGTGTCGGCCTTCAAGTTTGATGCCTGTTTGTTTAACTAATGCCAGATGGGGAGGTCAGATGTTCCTCTCAACTTCAAGTTGAGCCGGCCTTCGGGTTCGATGCCTATTTGTTTAACAGATGTTTGACGAAGAGGTCCGATGTTCTTTTCAATTAAGGATTGAGACGGCCTTCAGGTTAGATGCCTGTTTGTTTAACAGATGCCTGACGGCGAGATCAAATGTTCTTCTGAACTTCGGGTTGATCCGGCCTTCGGGTTCGATGCCTGTTTTTTTAAAAGATGCCTGACGGCGAGGTCTAATGTTCTTATCAACTTTGGGTTAAGCCGCCCTTCGGGTTCGATGTCTGTTTGTTTAACAGATGCCTGACGACAAGGTCAGATGTTCTTCTCAACTTGGTGTTGTGCCAGAGTTCGGGCTCGATGCCTGTTTGTTTAACAGATGCCTGATGGGGGCTCAGATGTTCCTCTCAACTTCGTGTTGAGCCGACCTTTGGGTTCGATGCCTGTTTGGTTAACTGATGTTTGATTCTAGGTCAAATATTCTTCTCAACTAAGGGTTGAGACGACCTTTGGGTTTGATGCCTGTTTGTTTAACAGATGCATGACGATGAGGTCAGATGTTCTTCTTAACTTCGGGTTGAGCCGGCCTTCGAGTTCGATGCCAGTTATTTTAACAGATGCCTGACGGCGAGGTCAAATGTTCTTCTCAACTTCGGGTTGAGCCGGCCTTCGGGTTCGATGCCTGTTTTTTTACCAGATGCCCGACAGCGAGGTCTAATGTTCTTCTCAACTTCGGGTTGAGCCGCCCTTTGGGTTTGATGCCTGTTTGTTTAACAGATGCGTGACAGTAAGGTCAGATGTTCTTCTCAACTTCGGGTTGAGCCGACCTTTGGATTTGATGTCTGTTTGTTTAACAGATGCTTGACAGTGAAGTCAAATGTTCCTCTCAACTTCATGTTGAGCCGACCTTCGGGTTCGATGCCTGTTTGTTTAACAGATGCCTGACGGCAAGGTCAAATGTTCCTCTCAGCTTTGTGATGAACCGGCATTCGGGTTCGATGCCTGTTTGTTTAACAGATGCCTGACGGCGAGGTCATATGTTCTTCTCAACTTCGTGTTGTCCTGGCCTTCGGGTTCGATGCCTATTTGTTTAAATAATGCCTGATGGGGAGGTCAGATGTTCCTCTCAACTTCAAGGTGATCCGGCCATCGGGTTCGATACCTGATTGTTTAACAGATGTTTGACGGCGAGGTCAGATGTTATTCTTAACTAAGGGTTGAGACGGCCTTTGAGTTTGATGCCTGTTTATTTAACAGATGCCTGACGGCGAGGTCAGATGTTCTTCTCAACTTCGGGTTGAGCCGGCCTTCGGGTTCCACACCTTATTTCTTAACAAATGCCTGACGGCGAGGTCAGATGTTCTTCTCAACTTCGGGTTGAGCCGACCTTTGGGTCCGATGCCTGTTTGTTTAACAAATGCCTTGCGGCTAGGTCAGATGTTCTTCTCAACTTCGGGTTGAGCCGGTCTTCGGGTTCGATTCCTGTTTGTTTAACTAAATCCTGAAAAGCGAGGTCAAATGTTCTGCTCAACTTCGGGTTGAGTCAGCCATCAAATTCGATACCTGTTTGTATAACATATCCCTGACAATGAGGTCTGATGTTCTTCTCAACTTCGTGTTGTGCCGGCCTTCAAGTTCGATGCCTGTTTGTTTAACTAATGCCTGATGGGGAGGTCAGATGTTCCTCTCAACTTCAACTTGAGCCGGCCTTCGGGTTCGATGCCTATTTGTTTAACAGATGTTTGACGACGAGGTCAGATGTTCTTCTCAATTAAGGATTGAGACGGCTGTCGCTACTGCGAAAATCGGCGCCGGCTCAACAGAAGAGTCGCCACCGTGCGTTATTTATCCCACGGGAGGGAAAGGAAACGCTCAGAGTAAACCTACCGCAAAGACGGGAAAGGTATGGTCGTCGCAACCAAAACCTGGATTCGGGAGTCGGTTACGCAAGGGGAAGGTATTAGCACCCCTCACGTCCGTCGTACTCGACGGGATCCACGCTTGTTTTCGGGTATGGATTGTTATTCTATCTAAACTAAGGGTTAAGGGTTAAAAGAAAATAAAATGACTCGGCAAAGTATCGCACTTTATGCCTACGTATTCCCGTCTGAAACGAGAAATCAGAGTCAACGTAGTTCGCCTACCTACGGGAAAGGAGGGGAAGGTTGCTCGCTAGGATATTGCATCCTATGCCTACGTACTTTCATACAGCATGAAAGATCAGAGCAAACGTAGTTCGGGCCACGGAAGACACAGGCTTGTCTTGATTGTTTTTATTCCTTCTGAAAAAAGGTTTTTCTGATTAACAGTCCAAGCGGACAAAAATGACGTCTTGATGAGTTCACAGTTTTTTACGGAAGAAGTGTCTTTTATTGTGTTTGAAATATTATTGTGTTTTTCTGTTTGTTTTGAGAAAGAAGAGACAGAACTCTAACCTACAGTTGCGAAGGGAATCAAACTAACCTAATGTTATCATGCATGGGTTAAGACCTAGTGTCTATCATGCTCCTCTCTTGCACAGAGAGAAACAGAGATCCTAAGGGAATATACGAAAACAGCAACAATAGCAGATATATACAGTAAAGCAGTAAAATGCATGGATGCAACAATACAAGCGAGGCAAGGGAGTCCCACTCAACCTCGAACCTAGAAAACAATAGGCAAAAGTGAACAGGATTCACTTTCAACCCAACAGGTTAAACAGCAAGCAATACAGTTAAGAAAACCAATCAATACATCAGAAATGAATAACAGCAGGAAAATAAACAGCCACAGCAGCAAATTCATGCATCAAACTAAATGTTATTTATACCTATTTAAAAGAAAAATATGCCAAAAATATGAAAATAAAATGAAATATTAATTTTTTTTATGATATTTTTCTTGACAAAATTATGAATAATGTTCAAAAAGAACCAATGAAAACCATGCATTTTTCTATTTTTTATGATTTTTTTAAGAAATGAAAATTTTTGAAAGAAAATAAAATGAGAATTAATTGAAATGGGGTGCAGAAAGTAGATGAAATCAGTTAAAATAACAAGCTGGGCCCAGACTGGGGGGCGCGCATAGCAAGCGCGTCTGAGCCCATATGCATTCAGCAAATAAAAAAATAAAAACGAGAAAACGTTGCAGATAGTAAGTTTTTTAGTTCATTTCCAATTGGGCCATGCGCTTGGGGGTGTTATTAACAAGGGGATTCAAAGCCCATCAGAGAGAATAAATGAAACGGTGTGTAGCACCTTGGACTTTCCCTCCGTAATTCCTTTTAAACCACAGCCGTTGGATTGGTCTTATAGTCAAAGTCAGAGTCATAATCGTGTGGCTCACAAGTTGTCTTCAACCTCCAGCAAACCCTAAGACCTGAAACTCTTCACCATGCATGCATCTTCCAGCTTTCCTTTCTCCCTCGTCTCTCCATGAATCCACACGATTCCAAGAGCAAAATTGCTCTAAATCCTTCCCTCTACACAGCCATGCCCATAGTTCTTCCTAAAACTCACTCAAGAAACAAACCCGATAGGTGCAATAATTCTGATCCACCATTTTCACCTGACATCAAATCTCCCAATGCTTGCTCAATTCTATCCTAACATTATCTATATCTCACACTGATCATTTTAAGCCATAAGTCCAAGATTATCTTGCATTATCATTGATGTTATAAGCTCCAACAGAATTAGTGCACCATGATCAACATCCATGAAACTTGTTCAAACTTGGTGAAATTCATCATCTAACTTATCTTAACCATTCTATACTAACAAATCACTAACATGCTGACTGAATCATGCAATTCGAATAGAAATCCAACCTGGTGTAAAATGAAGAAAACAGCTATGAAATTCTCTGATCTGAGGCTTGTAATGATTGGAAATGGATCCACACTACCAATTCTTGATTCTGTATGCAGAAAATCTGACTCAAACCTCTTGGATCTTGTGATTGAAAAGTTCTTGCTTCTTGGATGATTCACTTGTATGGCACGAGTTCTCCTCAAATTAACCAAATGCTTGTGTGTAATGTGATCTATGAATGATGGTGATGAAGATCAGATCAAGAAAAATGGAGATTGATAGAGATTTGAGAGAGTTTGAATTGATTTTGCAAAAATGGAAGATTGGTATGAAACTTGTGTTATGAGCAATATGATTCACCAACCATGGCATGGAGTTCTTCAATCCAATATATAGATGAGATTAGAAACTCCTAGAAGTTTGGAGAAGCTTCCCATGCACTCTTTCCTTGCATTTTGGATTATGTAACTTTCATTGTAAGTAACCATGCATAACTCCTAAATCTTGAACCAAACTCAAAATTCTACTTTTTCCAATGTTCTCAAAATGATTTTTCCAATCAAAATGACCTATAATTTCATCCCATTTGGCCAAAGTATGAAAAATCTCAAATTTAGGTAATTTTTTATTCATTAAATCCACCAATTTTGAAACCTTGTGCTATGAGTCTTTCCAATCTTTCATGGTCACTTTTATAGACTCAAAATGTCATTTGGAACAAGTTTTATGTTGTGAAGTTTTCCATTTGAAGCTTCCTTGTATGAGTTTTGGGCATAGGCTTGAAATGACCTGTAATTCTTAGATGACCAAAATACCCTTTTCTTGCCAAGACCATAAGTAGAGTTCCACAAATCATATGAAGGCATACCATACCATTATAGAAAGATAAGACAATGAGGAACAATTCTTATGTTGACCAGAAATTCATTTGAAATCTCCTTGAGGGGTAAAAATTGCTTGGAAGTCAAGTCACTTTCACAGACAAAATTTCAGATACCTCAGATGACCTGTAACTTGCAAGGACCATAACGTGAGTTCTATAAATCTCCTTGATGTCTTCCACCACTCAAATTAAAGGTCTTGAGATCCTCTACAAGTTTCATGTTGGCCAAGGATCCATTTGAAGCTTGAATTTTGACTTATCTTGCTTGGAAATTTGACCTAAATTAGGGGATTTTACACAGAAACCGTAATTTAGAAACTCCTCTTCTCCTTGATTTCTCTTGATTTCTTCTTGGCACATTACCATATCCTTCTCTACATGTCAAATGATGAACCCCACATCTCTCCAATAGCCCTTAATGCCTTTCAATCAGTCAATTGACCTAGAGTTGACCTAGAGTTGACCCAGATGAAACCCTAGTTGACTGTCTTCAACTGCACTTCTTGTGATCATATCAATGACTTGCCTCCTTCTCCAAATGACTTTCTAAGTCTCCCATGATGCCCACATACTCTTCATGCTAAATCCCCAGCTCACATCTTCTTTGATGATCCTTAGACACCCTCAGATAGGAGCTAGATGCACTGCTTGATCCACTGACTTCCCAGCTTTCAAATCTTCTCTGATGACTTGAATGAGATTGAATTTGAATATTAACCTCTTGATAGGCTCATAGAGGTGAGAATAATGCTTGGTCCCTGTTGTATGATTTTCTATGCTATGCTATGCAGATGATTAGGCTATGTACATGACTCTATATGCAAATGCCAATGTAATTGAAACATAAACCAATTGGAAAAGGTTGAGCAAATTTTAGGGTGCAACAGCTGCCCCTATTCAAGCGACTTGGACCCGATTGGGTGAAGAGCGAACGGCCTTCAAACATTAGAGGTACGAGACGGTTGAATACTAAGAACCCGGAAATTTGCCAACCGCAGAAATAAACTGCACCACTGCTTGGGGAACGACATTCATCAACTGAATCTAGCTATTACAGCAACCCACTGATCTCGTGCTGGGGATCATTTTCATCAGCCTGAAAAAACTTCTATCATCGCAAACTTGTCCTTTGCTTGTCCACGTTAGGACTCTATCCGCTGTCAACATGAAGAAATCTCGGCAACTTCGCTGGGGATAACTCGTCTGCATTTCATCAGAAGTAAGTGGTCCACATTAGGAATAAACTCTTCCACGTTAGGAATAACACCATCCACGTAAGGAATCATCTCTTCTGTATCTGTCCACGTCAGGACTAAACTCTCTAGGTTATGAATACTTCTTTTTTCCACGTAAGGAAACAATCTTTTTCCACGTTAGGAAACCACCTTCGTTCCACGTAAGGAATCACAATCTTTCCACGTAAGGAATCCAACTCTTTCGGATTTCTGTCCACGTCAGGACTACACTTTCCACGTAAGGAACACATCTTTTTTCCACGTAAGGAATCACATCTTTCCACGTAAGGAAACCAACTTCTTTTCGGAATCTGTCCACGTCAGGACTACACTTTCCACGTAAGGAAACGATCTTATCTTTCCACGTAAGGAATCAATCTTCTTTCCACGTAAGGAAACCCTCTTCTTTCCACATAAGGAAACGATCCTCTTTTTCCACGTAAGGAATCACAAACTTTCCATGTAAGGAACTAAACTTTCCATGTAAGGAACTAAACTTTCCCCGTAAGGAACTAAACTTTCCCCGTAAGGAACTAAACTTTCCACGTAAGGAATCAATCCTTCTGATTTGTCCACGTAAGGACTCCCATCTTTCCACGTTAGGAATAACTCTCTTCTTGCTTTGTCCACGTAAGGACTCCAATCTTTCCACGTAAGGAAACCGTATCGTCTTGATTTGTCCACGTAAGGACTGAACTTTCCACGTAAGGAATAACTTCTCTTTCCACGTAAGGAATAAACTTGTCCACGTCAGGACTCACGTTTCGTCTTGATTTGTCTGCGTAAGGACTCACCTCTTGACTTGCTGAGGAAATAAAACTTGTCCACGTCAGGACTTGCGTATCTTCGACTTGCTGGGGAAATAAAACTCGTCCACGTCAGGACACACACTTGGCCAACAACACGAAGAAAGATAAATTTGTCCACGTCAGGACTCTCGTATCTTGCCATCACAAAGAACTATAAACTTTGTCCACGTCAGGACACACATTTCACCATTACGAATAGAGATATCTGCTGGAAATAAATGGTCCACGTCATGACACCAACATGAAGAGTAACCAATCTCGTCCACGTCAGGACTTCACATTCCATCAATTCCAAGAACTCAAACCTGTCCATGTTAGGACTAGCACGCATCGTCAACTTGAGGAAATGAAACTGTCCGCGTCTGGACTTCACTTCTCTAACAATTCTGAAAAATCGAACTTGTCCACATTAGGACTAGCACCTCTCATCAACCATGAGGAAATAAATCTGTCCACGTTAGGACCCCCACAAAGAAAACCTGTCAATAAAATTGTCCACGTCAGGACTCATCCTTCCATTGGTCCCGAACCACAAACTTCTTAGCACTGACGTGACAGCGACTTTGAGACGGACTTTACTGGGGATATTTGGAAACCAAACTACCGGACGCCTGCTCTGATAACTGGCGGCAGCCTCTGAAATTCTGATTCCTGAAACCCTTCGCTGACAAATAACTCTGCTTGGGAATGAGGAGAGCTTTTGCCTACTAACTATGGCGGGGAAAACACAAGAAACTCACAAATAACTCTGTTCGGAGACAAAGAAAACTTCATCATGATAATTCTGTGGGGAATAGTGCCAAAGCTGACACTTCATTGAATGTCTCACGTCGAGACCTCGAATGTTTGGTAGTTCGTTTGAGCCAGAGCTCCTTTCACCTGTAAGATAATAATACTTGAAACAAACGGTTAGCTAACCTGGTTCATGTTTCAAAAATGCGTATGTTTGACAATGATGCAATGCTCCATTCGTCACGGAAATGCTACGCTTTTATTTGGGTGGATGCAAGTATGACACTATATGCCGATGCCAATGCAGACTCGAACTGCTGAGATACAGAAACTGCCTCAGCAAAATAAATGCTGAAGACAATGCCGACTCCGCTGGGGATAGCCAGGTGCTATAGAATTATTCCAGCAAAATAAATGCTGGAAGAGTGAAGTCGTCTCAGTTGGGAAATTGGGGAACTTAAACCAAACACCTCATTGAAGTAACACCCTGCTGGGGAATGTAACTCTGTTGGAGAATAGAAGATGCGCCTGGTATGATTAGACTTCTGCTGGAGAGTGAACGGATATCCCACGGGATTCTGGCAAAATAAATGCCGGGACACACAACCAACTTTGTCGGGGGAAGTCTTAGTCTTCGAGTTCCACTGGGAGGAAAGCCTTTGCTGAAAAGAGAACTCCGCTGGGGACGAAATGATTCTCTTAGGGAAAATCAACTGACTCCGCTGGGGGAGAGTAACTGACCCTGCGGGGAAAGGTAGACTGCCTGAATACAGCTCACGAGTTGGAAATGTTAATCCTCGGAGGCTAACCCACTATGCTTGCGATAAGGGAATCCTCCTGGGGGACGCCACACTGTCTGAACACAGCCTACAATCTTTGAATCGCCACATTCTGCTGAGAGTAAATGGCTTTGCTGGAGCATGGCCTCTGGATAAGCCACGATTAGCTGGGGAATTCGATCCTTATTCATTGAGGAACATTGCTGCCTTGGGAGTATGACCTGCGTGGGGGTCAAGTCTTTTGCTACTGCAATCTTTTGATCGTCCTCTTCATACGGCTATGAACCCTGCAACAACACAAACAAGACAAGACAAGCCTATGCAACCAAATCTGTTCAGGTTAGCGTTAGTGACCTTATTTTCAGTTAATTCAAAGTTTTAGCAATTGTTGGCAAGGGCCAGTGACGTTATGCACATGCTAGTTTCATCAAACCTAGGCGTTTATCATGCACAAAACAGTAAAGAACCAGCATCAAATACTGAATAACACATTTTATTGATTGGGCCCCTGAATGGGTGGAGTTTTTTGTACACAGGATGTAACTCCTGAAAAGAGGAAGCTACGCATAACAAATATACAAGTATGCATAAGAAGCATAAATATATTGACAAATTAAATTTGTACACATGTCGGCAACGGGATGCAGACGAACATCACGAACTGATCCTCCTATGACTCGCCCGACTCTACTGCTTTCCCGGTATCCACACTTCCGAAGAGATTGTATCTAATAATCGACCCCTCAGGTATATTCTCCCGCACCAAAGCTCAATGCAATATCAAAATTCGGACCGCAGTCATTTGCTTTTCAAATCCCTAACTTTTGCGTGAACCGCCCTTTACGGGTTTTCAGTTCACCGGGATACCCTTTTTTGCCGAAGCCGCCCAGTGTAGGTTTTCAACTTCGCGGGTGTACATTTTTTTCAATTTTATCCCTAACTTTTGCCCGAACCTTTCATTCTGTTTTTGGTTCGCCAGGATGCCCCATTTTTGCCTGGACTCTCCTTTTTTGTCCGGAGGGTCAATTTTAAGCAAAGTATTTTTTAACTGCGTCCGAATTCACAGGCGACGTAAAGTCTTCACCGTCCATGGTGGACAACAACAACGCTCCTCCTGAAAAGACTTTCCTGACAACGTAGGGCCCTTCGTAGTTGGGGGTCCACTTGCCCCTGTGATCTGCCTGCGGCGGGAGAATCCTTTTCAGCACGAGGTCGCCCGTCTGAAAGCTCCGCGGATGTATCTTCTTATCATATGCTTTCTTCATTCGGCTCTGGTACAAACGACCGTATGCTAGAGAAGCTAGCCTCTTCTCATCCATCAAACTCAGTTGGTTCAACCTGTCTTTCACCCATTCTGCCTCATCTAGTTGGACGTCTCGCAATACCCTCAGAGAAGGAATCTCAACTTCTAATGGTAGCACTGCTTCCATTCCGTAGACCAACGAGAACGGGGTTGCCCCGGTTGATGTGCGTACCGTCGTACGATAACCGTGCAAAGAAAAAGGTAGCATCTCGTGCCAATCCTTGTAGGTCACCACCATCTTCTGAACAATCTTCTTTATATTTTTGTTGGCCGCTTCAACAGCGCCATTCATCTTGGGTCGGTAAGGGGAGGAGTTGTGATGTTCGATCTTGAAATTCTGACAGAGCTCCTTCATCATTTTGTTGTTCAGGTTTGAACCGTTGTCAGTGATTATCCGCTCGGGGATTCCGTATCTGCAAATGATATCTCTTTTGATGAACCTGGCCACCACCTGCTTAGTTACATTTGCATAAGACGCCGCTTCCACCCACTTGGTGAAATAATCGATTGCTACTAGAATGAACCGGTGTCCGTTAGAAGTCGTCTGCTCGATCTTTCGAATCATATCGATTCCCCACATCGAGAATGGCCATGGTGATGACATCACATTCAGAGGACTCGGAGGCACATGGATCTTATCAGCATAGACTTGGCACTTGTGGCACTTTCTCGCAAACTTGAAACAATCAGTTTCCATAGTCAGCCAAAAATAACCTGCCCGTAGCAGCTTCCTCGTCATAGCATGCCCACCAGCATGCGTACCAAATGTACCTTCATGTATTTCCTCCATGAGCAGCTTTGCCTCTTTTTCATCCACACAACGCAGCAGCACTAAATCGTGATTTCTTCTGTACAAGACACCATCCGGATTCAAATAGAAATTGCCCGCTAATCTCCTGAGAGTCTTCTGATCTTGACTGGATGCCCCAGCCGGATACTCTTTATTCTTTAGGAAGTTAAGGATATCAAAATACCACGGTTTGTCGTCAGATGCCTCATCAATAGCAAACACAAAGGCTGGTCTGTCAAGCCGAGAGATAATGATTCTGGGAGCCTCGTTCCAGAAGTTGACTTTGTACATGGAAGATAAAGTGGCGAGGGCGTCAGCCATTTGATTCTCCGCACGCGGTACATGATGCAATTCAACCTTGTCAAAGAAAGGCAACAATCTCCTTGCATAATTCATGTAATGTATTAAATTGGGCTGACGTGTCTCCCACTCCCCTTTGATCTGATTCACCACCAGAGCTGAGTCTCCGTATACGTCCAGATTCTTGATTTGCAAATCAATGGCTTCTTCAATCCCCATGATACAAGCTTCGTATTCGGCTTCATTATTGGTAACTGCAAAGGTCAATCAAGCAGTAAACGGGATGTGCGACCCGTGTGGAGTAGTGATGATTGCCCCTATTCCGCTACCGTAAGCGTTCACAGCTCCGTCAAATATCATCTTCCACTTGGAACCCAACTCTGGTCCTTCGTCTGGCAACGGCTCTTCACAATCTTTCATCTTTAAGTACATGATATCCTCGTCAGGAAAATCAAACCTCATCGATTGGTAATCTTCAATAGGCTACTCTGCCAAGTACTCAGACAATACACTCCCCTTTATAGCCTTTTGCGAGACGTATTGGATGTCATATTCAGTCAAGACCATCTGCCAACGGGCAATCCACCCTGACACCGCCTGCTTTTCGAATACATATTTGATAGGATCCATCTTCAAGATGAGCATGGTTGTATGATTCAGCATGTATTGCCTCAAACGCTTGGCGGCCCAGGCTAGCGCGCAACAAGTTTTTTCAAGCATTGAATATCGAGATTCACAATCTGTAAATTTCTTACTCAAGTAATAGATCGCATGCTCTTTTCTTCCTGTCTCGTCGTGTTGACCGAGAACACATCCCATGCTTCCCTCAAGAACTGTCAAATACATAATCAAGGGTCTCCCTGCCACTGGGGGTATCAAAATAGGAGGCTCCTGCAAATACTGCTTTATTTTGTCGAACGCCTTTTGACAATTTTCGTTCTACGTTACAGCTTGATGTTTTTTCAACAGCTTGAATAATGGTTCACACGTGGCAGTTAGGTGAGATATGAACCGGGCGATGTAGTTCAACCTCCCTAAAAACCCGCGCACCTCTTTTTCTGTTTTAGGCGTCGGCATCTCTTGAATTGCTTTTATTTTAGCAGGATCAACCTCTATTCCCTTTTCGCTTACGATAAACCCCAGCAGTTTACCCGATTTCACCCCGAACGTGCACTTGTTAGGGTTCAGTCTCAGCCTGAACTTCCTAAGCCTTTTAAATAACTTCAGCAAATTCACCAGATGCTCTTCCTCCGTCTGGGATTTAGCAATCATATCGTCAACATAAACTTCGATCTCTTTATGCATCATATCATGGAAAAGAGTCGTCATTGCACGCTGATACGTTGCCCCAGCATTCTTCAACCCAAAGGGCATCACTTTATAACAAAATGTTCCCCAAGGCGTTATGAAAGTAGTCTTCTCCATGTCCTCTGGCGCCATTTTAATCTGATTATAGCCTGAGAAGCCATCCATGAAGGAGAATACGGAGTATTGAGCAGTGTTATCAACTAACACATCGATATGAGGAAGCGGAAAATCGTCTTTCGGGCTCGCTTTATTCAAATCCCTATAATCCACACACATTCGAACCTTGCCATCTTTCTTTGGCACTGGTACGATGTTAGCGACCCATGAGGGATATTTTGTCACAGCCAGGAAACCAGCATCCCACTGTTTTTGAACCTCTTCTTTGATTTTCACTGCCATATCGGGTCTAGTTCTGCAAAGCTTTTGCTTGACTGGCGGGCATTCTTCTTTCAACGGCAGACGGTGCACAACCATATCTGTATCGAGCCCTGGCATATCTTCATACGACCAAGCGAACACATCACTATACTCTCTGAGCATTTCAACCAGTCTTCGCTTGATATCGCTCTGCAGCGCGGCTCCGATACGAATGTTCTTTTCAACCCCTTCCGACCCCAAGTTAATGATTTCGATGACCTCTTCGTGAGGCAGAATGACTCTTTCTTCTTGCTTCACCAACCAAGACAATTCTTCAGGAACGTCACTATCTTCGACAACCTCTTCTTCGGCCTGAAATACCGGGTGCTCGATGTCGGGACGAGTCATAGGTGGTTCAAGGATGTCATCTGAAAATGTTATCCTGCAAAAAGAATGGTTAAATGCTTCAAAATGCGTATAAAGCGAATAACCACGTTGCCATTTTATTGAAAAATACAAAACAAGAAAAACAGGGATCGCAATATTTGCACATGAAAAACGCCTTTTATTTAATGATAAACACGCAATGTTCATAACAGCACAACCCTAAGCAAATCCTGATGCCCCGGGCAAGACATCAGATCGTTCAACAATTAATAAAACAAAGCATTACTGTTTAAGAGTCACAGGAACAAGCTCCTGAATAGACCAGTTGCACAGTCCCTGTCCTGGCGTGCTTGGCTGAATCCAGGCATCCATATCACAGTCGCTGTCTCCTTCGTCAGACTCTGAAGCAGCGTTGATAGTCTCATGACATACTCCACTGGCAGAGATAGTTATTGGCCCTCTGAAATGGGGTGCCCCCACAGCAGGTGTTGATGACGACGGTTGATACCCCAGTCCAAACCGGTCCATCTTCACAGGAATGTCCAGCACTTTGCCCCAGCCCTTCGTCTCACCAGTCTCTACTAGAGCTTGGGCTTCTTTATACGACGAGACGGCTATCTATGACGCTTTGCTCGGCCCGGGACCTTTGTCCTTGATGCGCAACCCTTCAAATGCCTAGCAGGGAGTTTCGTGAATCTCTCCATCAACCTCCACATATTTAAATGACGACAGATGGCTGACCAGGATGTCTTCTTCTCCGCATACAGTGACCACGCTGTCTCGGACCATATATTTCAACTTTTGATGCAGGGTAGACGTGACTGCCCCAGCCCCATGAATCCAAGGTCTTCCGAGCAAGCAGCTGTATGCAGGCTGGATGTCCATGATATAAAATTCGGTCGCAAACACCTCCGGCCCCACCTGTAGAGGCAATGTTATCGATCCAAAGACTGTTCTTCGGGTGCCATCGAATGCCCTGACTACCAAGTCACTGGGCGTGCACAGGATTCCTCTGACATCTAGCTTCATCATCGCTTTCTTGGGCAGCACATTCAAAGACGATCCGGTGTCGACCAATACATGCGACATTACCGATCCTCTACACTCGACAGATACGTGCAGCGCCACATTATGATCTCTCCCCTTCGGGGTCAAATCAAAGTCGGTAAAGCCCAAGCTATGGCCTGCATTCACGTGTGCTAACACTCCTTCTAGCTGATTCACGGAGACGTCTTGGGGTACGAAGGAAGTATCCAGGACTTTCAACAAAGCATTTCTGTGAGCTTCAGAACACAAGAGTAACGACAGTATAGATATCTTGGACGGCGTCTGTTGCATATGCTCCACAATCTTATAATCACTTTTTCGAATCAAGCGCATGAACTCTTCTACATCCTTCGATGTCGTTGCTTTATCGCTTGCCTGCACAGGGACGTTCTCAATCATCTTTCCCTTCCCATTTGCCAGTCTTTCGGCCTCTACCTCAGGCGAGATGAAGATCCTACCACTCCTTGTTATACCTCCTGTGCCAACAACGTTGTCTACGGTCTCGGCTGGCTGCTTATTAACATCAATCTTTATTCCGTCACAATACACTTCCAACCCATATGACCATGGGACTGCCTTTGTGCTCTTGTACAGGATTGGTTCGGCTTTAGTGATTGTGATCGGCGGTCGATGAGTCGGTGCTGTTATAATGATTGTCTTCCGAGGAATCGTTACAGTGGCCACATCACTCTGATTATCTGCTACTGCTCCTGCAGGCTCTTCAATTGCTGCTCGGTCAAACTGCAATGTGCCGCCATCTATTAAATCCTGAACACCTTTCTTTAAATCATCACACCCCCCAGCTAGGGTCCAACATTCCAAGCAGTACTCGTCACAACCTGGATAGACACCCCCCTGCAATAATCTGCTTTTTATCTCGCCCAACGACGTCTTTAAATCCTCGAGATTCATAATCAGATTCAACCCTTCCTCAGTCAGAATGGCGTTGGCCCCATGATTAGGCATGGGCTTCTGCACTATATTCGGACCTGCCGTTCCGAAATTGATAGCTTTATTGTCCAAAAGATCCTGCACAACATGCTTAAAAGCATGGCAACCCTCTACATCGTGGCCCGGAGCCCCAGAGTGGAACTCACAGTGCCTGCTTGCATCATAACCATACGGAGGAGTTCCCGTTATCGGTGCCAGAGTTCTCTTCTCTACCAGGTTCAAACCCAACAATGTCTGTAACAAATCAGCATACGTTGAGGGAGGCTTCTCAAATACTCTCCTTGGTTTACCACCCTGGAATCTTCGCTGAGCAGGTTGTGCCCCCTGCTGCGGTTGTTGTTGCTGCTGTTGTTGTTGTTGCATTGGTTGCTGCTGAAATGGTTGTTGTTGATACGAAATAGTAACACTCGCCACCTGTTGCGGCTGATTATACTGGTTTCAACCTCTGTCTCGGCCTCTACCTCGGCCTCCAAACATTGCGCTTGCATCGCCCACCAAAAGCCTTCCTGTTACTGCCAGATGCAGTTGATTCCTCAGCTTGGAATCTTCCTTGTTTAATGTTGTTTTCAATCTTTTCTCCCATCAGAATTAAGTCTGAGAAACTGGCCAAAGATGTGTGAAACAACTTGTCATAAAACATGCCTGTGAATGTTCCGATGAACATGTCATTCATTTCCTTGTCTTCTAGAGGAGGACGGACCCTGGCGGCCATGTCGCGCCACCTTTGCGCATACTCTTTAAAGCTCTCACCCTTCTTCTGAGACAGCCCTGTCAATTGGACCCGATTGGGCGCCAAGTCGCTGTTATACTTGCAGTGAGCTACAAATGCCTCTGCTAGCTGCTTCCATGTCTTTATATTAGTTGGCTCCAACCCCATGTACCACTCTAGGGAAGGGCCCGACGAACTATCTTGAAAGAAATGCATTAGCATTCTCTCATCAGTTGAATACGCAGACATCTTTCTGTAGTAAGCCCGCACGTGCACTTTCGGACAGGTGTCCCCTTTATACTTATCAAACGTAGGAGCTTTGAATTTGATTGGCACCCTCAAGCCAGGTACCAGACCCATTGTTGACATGTCTAAGCCCACAGCACTTTGGTTCAGGACCCCCCTCATCTGCTCTTCTAGCATTCTGATCTTCTGGGAGTCATCCATCGGTCCCTCGAAACCTCCGCCGGAGAAAGCGTCCTCCTGCTGATCTTCCTGCCAGTTACCATTCCCAGCTCCATACCCATCGTATCCATTATTACGGCCAGCTCTGATCTGATTCATCACCGGGCCTCGCCCTCTGTTGCCGTACCCCTGAGCAACTCCAGCAGGTCCAAAGGTCATTAACCCAGCGCCGTTTCCATTTCCGAAACCTCCGTAACCCTGATTGGTCACACCAAAACTGTCCTGCCCAAAGCCTTGAGCATTGAAGCCATATTTCCCGGCATTATCGAAACCCTGATCATTGAATCCGAATCCAGCATTACCAAAGCCGTTGCCTCCCATATTGTCACCCAAGTTGACATCACCAAGCCCAACGTTATGGACAACAGTCTCGTTCCCAACTCCAACGTTACCGTTCCCAGCAGCGGTAGCGTTGTTGACATTAACAGCCGGTATATTGACTACAGGCGGAGCCACTGGCGTGGGAGTGCCATCCCCATGAACAGTGTCGACTCGCACAGACTGATGATCCTCATTCCCTTGACCAGCATTTCTGACCAACAGAGGCTGCACCATGGCTTGCAGATTCTCCTGACCTTTTGCAATAGTCTCCATGGTCTGCATGAAGAGCGCTAGCTTCTCGCGCATATCATGCATCTCGTTCTGCATTTGATCCATGATTCTTCGACAGTTGGTGCGAGTGGAATATTTGTGCGGGCGCTGATCTGCAATCCTGAAAATACCTGGTACAGAGCAGGAAATAAGATACCCTCCAATAACTACCTGTAATGCAATATGAATATGAATGCAATGCAATGTGTGTCTGTGCATTAGGGAAAAGCATTCCCCGATTCTAGTGTGAAGGTGCCAGTGCGGTGACAGTGCTAGCAATATGAAGATCAGAGCTGAATCACAGAAAGCCTCATATATTGCAGAGAAAAACCAATAAGCCAAGAATACAATGTCACTGAGTACAATAAGAAAGCATGACCTCAACCAACAATCCTGGTGATGGTCAGCACTATGCAAATAAAGCATTTAGATAATACATGAAATGATCAGGTACTCCCATAAGCCCGATACTCTTCTATTAACTTCTTGGTCTCTGGATGACCTGGTCGGGTAAGCAGCCCTTCAACAAGTTGGTTTCTTTTCTTAAGAACACGTCGCACGTCTCCAGCAGTTTCCTCCCATGCCCCTTCTCCGAAGCGATCCTCTAGCTTACGTTTCTGAGACACAGCTTCATCCCTGCCTTTGATGGCCTTGTTCAACGCATTCTGGAGACTATACCGGGTCATCACTTCTTCTTCATACTTCTTAATGCTATCTTTCAACTGCTCTTCGAGGTCAGAGATTTGCTGCCTCAACTTATCTTCCCTCTTTTTATTGTTGGTGAGCGTAGCATTCCAAGTCTTATTGCAAGAAGAGATTTCTCGGTGTGCTGCATCGAGTGCTTTCTTTTTGGATTCCAGCATGTCATGGGAGCTTCTGAACTCTTTCCCCAGACGTTCGCGCTTCTTCTTCTCTTCAGTTAACTCAGCCCCTAGTCTGTTTACTAGCTCGATCTGCTGTTGGAAAGCATGCACGACCTTGTTTTTCTCACTGCGTATCTGGGCTAGCTCTTGCTCTAACCCTTCATTGATCTTCATCAAGGCTTCCTTTTCTTTCACAACTTGCTCGCAGGCTTCCCTAGTAACAGTGGTTGGCTCTTCTACCGGAGTATGAATAGGGACTGGTGCATCTGGAAATGGCATCCGCAACTGACTTGCTCTCTCCTGAATCCAAACTCTTAGGGTGCATAAGCCTGGCAATCGTTCTTCCCTAACTGTGGCTTCCCTCTTCGGTTAATACGCGTCCAGGCATGCTGCAGCTTGGCTAACAACTCTCCACTCAAATCCCCGGTGAAGTACAGAGATTCCTGTACTTCTTCCTCCTTTGGTGGGCTCTTCAGCGCGTATCCGAAGTGGCGAATGAACAGAGAAGGGTTGTAATTGATACACCCTTTTCTTCCTATCAGCGGAACATTAGGGTACCCCGAACAACTGAAGATGAGCTCAGACCCTAGCAAGTCTCGATCGAACCACTCGATGTCTTCAGAAGATAGCCTCATCAGGCGCTCTGACCAGCTAGCGGAAGTTGCACTATCCACAAAAGATCCCTTCGGGGGAAGATGACTCTTAAACCACATGCTCAACAGAGGCGCACAGCAGTAAACAACCTTTCCCCTTCTGTTTTCATTCTTGTAGTGCAATGAGTGGTAGAAGTCTCCGATCAAAGTGGGCACTGGGTTGCCAGCAGCAAACAGATGGAAAGCGTCCAAGTCCACGAAATTGGGCAAGTTAGGAAACAGCACTATTCCGTAAATGCATAGAGCCAAAATAGCATTGAAAACCACCCAACATCCGCTCTTGGCATACTCCTGAGCCTTGCCAACCAGAAAATCCAGAGAGAAACCTGAAACCCCAAGCCAAGAAGTCACTAACAGTTCAGCAGCATTCATGTGCAAGGCTTTAGCTAAGTCCTCCAACTTGGGCTCAGCAGCAGAGTGAATAAAGGGAACCTTGTTCTGCACTGGTAGCTCAGTAAACTCCGTATACTCTTCAATGGTAGGCCCCAGAATAAAATCAGCAAACGTGAAACATCTCAATGCGGGGTCATAGAACTGCATCAAGGTGTACAGTCCATTCATCTCATCAGCAGTGGGCTTGCAGACTAATCTCAGTAATCTCCCATGACTCATTCTGAAGCTTCTCCTAACCTCCTCATCAGCAAGAGACATCAGACCAAGCAAAGGGGTAATATCAGGTGTAGGCAGCTTATACGCAACTGTCTTCCTCAAACCAGCCATGATCAATACTCAGAAGTATGGGCACTAGAAACGGGGGATATGCAAATGCACCTGCAGCACAGACACACGTTAATGGGATGCAATGATAATGGGTATGCAAACAATGCAATGCAAGTAACATGCAACAGGGACCAAATGCCGTAGCTGAATAGCCTGAACCATATCAAGAAGTCTCAGATAGACTCTCTAGAAGTCCTCAAACCCTGGCCTCAGATATACCTAAAACAAAGCTCCAACACTGGTCTCTGACAGACCCACAGCATAACTCTGACTGGTCTCTGGAAGACCTCATATCATATCCCCAACTGGTCTCTGACAGACCTTAGAACTCTCCAACTGGTCTCTGACAGACCTCAGAACTCTCCAACTGGTCTCTGACAGACCTCAGAACTCTCCAACTGGTCTCTGACAGACCTCAGAACTCTCCATAAATACCCAGGATCTCAGATCAAGAAACAAACCGGTAGTCTGAAAGTCTAGTTACCTGCATAACCCAAACCCATCTCACAGGTGGATGTCCTAGTAACTGACAAAGGTACGGCATCCTATGCGGTCGTCGGCCTCACAGACTTTCAGGGTTGATGATACGATTCCCAGAAGGAGTGGCATCATCAAATCCTGAAGAGGCCTCACTTAGCCAACTTCCAAATGATCGGTTCCCGGAGTCGACAATTCAGCTGACCAACAACCCCTTCGACCCAAAGGGTAGAAAAAGAAGCCAACCAGAAGAACCTCGTCCGAGTGTAGATTTCATGAGACACTAATGCAAGCAAAGCCGACACGCGCCCCCTACTTTCTACTCTAATTCTAGGTGCACTCAAGCCCAGGTCTGACTTATCTCTCAATCATAGAACACCCGTCACACCCAAATACAGTAATAATAATCAATATATAATGCTGAAAATAAAGGTCAGAAATATAAATCCATACAAAATCCTCGACGGGAAAACAAGCGCTAGGATTGACTCTCTTAAGGGACGTTGGATCCCAAATGCATAAGAACTATCGCAGTCCTTAGCAGCCAGGGGACGTTGGGTCCCCAGCAGAGTCGCCAGCTGTCGCTACTGCGAAAATCGGCGCCGGCTGAACAGAAGAGTCGCCACCGTGCGTTATTTATCCCACGGGAGAGAAAGGAAACGCTCAGAGTAAATCTACCGCAAAGACGGGAAAGGTATGGTCGTCGCAACCAAAACCTGGATTCGGGAGTCGGTTACGCAAGGGGAAGGTATTAGCACCCCTCACGTCCGTCGTACTCGACGGGATCCACGCTTGTTTTCGGGTATGGATTGTTATTCTATCTAAACTAAGGGTTAAGGGTTAAAAGAAAATAAAATGACTCGGCAAAGTATCGCACTTTATGCCTACGTATTCCCGTCTGAAACGAGAAATCAGAGTCAACGTAGTTCGCCTACCTACGGGAAAGGAGGGGAAGGTTGCTCGCTAGGATATCGCATCCTATGCCTACGTACTTTCATACAGCATGAAAGATCAGAGCAAGCGTAGTTCGGGCCACGGAAGACACAGGCTTGTCTTGATTGTTTTTATTCCTTCTGAAAAAAGGTTTTTCTTATTAACAGTCCAAGCGGACAAAAATGACGTCTTGATGAGTTCACAGTTTTTTACGGAAGAAGTGTCTTTTATTGTGTTTGAAATATTATTGTGTTTTTCTGTTTGTTTTGAGAAAGAAGAGACAGAACTCTAACCTACAGTTGCAAAGGGAATCAAACTAACCTAATGTTATCATGCATGGGTTAAGACCTAGTGTCTATCATGCTCCTCTCTTGCACAGAGAGAAACAGAGATCCTAAGGGAATAGACGGAAACAACAACAATAGCAGATATATACAGTAAAGCAGTAAAATGCATGGATGCAACAATACAAGCGAGGCAAGGGAGTCCCACTCAACCTCGAACCTAGAAAACAATAGGCAAAAGTGAACAGGATTCACTTTCAACCCAACAGGTTAAACAACAAGCAATACAGTCAAGAAAACCAATCAATACATCAGAAATGAATAACAGCAGGAAAATAAACAGCCACAGCAGCTCTGCATCAACACCTATCCTCAAGTCATCTCCAAACAGCTACAAGCTTCAGCAAGCATCAATCTTTAATCTCCACAGCCTTCAAGCAAGGTCTTTGTCATCAATCTTCCATCTGCAATGGCTTTTCTTCAAGTCTAAATCTCCAAGAGGAATATCAGTCAACAAGATGAATTAAATGTTAAACAGTCAAATGCCTACCAAGGGTGGCTCATTAACTGTTAACATTATACAGACAATTTTCTCTCAAAAGTTCTATCTTTCAAATACATTCACTGATCCATCTAAAGGAAGGAGGTGGATATTTGAAAGAGACTTTGAATCATAGAGAAAGAATGGAGGCAGACAAGGCCTTCCATGTTTGTGAATCAAGCTTGCTACTCTAGAGCTCTGCCTAGCTCCTATCCCTATACTCTTCAACAGCTGCTAGCAAGAATCTCCTCATCAACTCTAGAAGTTGGTCTTCAATCTCTGGATCTCCAATGGCTTCATCATCACAAGTCTTCAGCTCTCCCAATCCCCAAAGCAATCCCAATACCCTAAACAGACAAATGAAAATAACCCTAGAGAGGGCACACCATACAGTCAATCAAATACAGATAGCATACTAATAGCAGTAGGGGAATCCTAACATTTTCTAAGGGATCTAATAACTACCCATAATCCCTATAGTCCCATACCCCAAAAAATTCAATTTCTAACTCCTAAGGGAAATGAACTAATTTACCTATGTTATCACCTAAACCCTAGTTTTGTTCATGTTATTCACACCTAGACAAATCACCTAAAATTAATTTCTAAAAGTATGAACTAAATTTTATACACAAGATAAAGGTCTAATCTAATCAACCTAAAAAGAATGGATTAAAAATGGTAAAGCATCTATTCAAACTAAAATTACCAAATTCATGCATCAAACTAAATGTTATTTATACCTATTTAAAAGAAAAATATGCCAAAAATATGAAAATAAAATGAAATATTAATTTTTTTGTATGATATTTTTCTTGACAAAATTATGAATAATGTGCAAAAAGAACCAATGAAAACCATGCATTTTTCTATTTTTTATGATTTTTTTAAGAAATGAAAATTTTTGAAAGAAAATAAAATGAGAATTAATTGAAATAGGGTGCAGAAAGTAGATGAAATCAGTTAAAATAACAAGCTGGGCCCAGACTGGGGGGCGCGCATAGCAAGCGCGTCTGGGCCCACATGCATTCAGCAAATAAAAAAATAAAAATGAGAAAACGGTGCAGATAGTAAGTTTTTTAGTTCATTTCCAATTGGGCCATGCGCTTGGGGGTGTTATTAGCAAGGGGATTCAAAGCCCATAAGAGAGAATAAATGAAACGGTGCGTAGCACCTTGGACTTTCCCTTCGTAATTCCTTTTAAACCACAGCCGTTGGATTGGTCTTATAGTCAAAGTCAGAGTCATAATCGTGTGGCTCACAAGTTGTCTTCAACCTCCAGCAAACCCTAAGACCTGAAACTCTTCACCATGCATGCATCTTCCAGCTTTCCTTTCTCCCTCGTCTCTCCATGAATCCACACGATTCCAAGAGCAAAATTTCTCTAAATCCTTCCCTCTACACAGCCATGCCCATAGTTCTTCCTAAAACTCACTCAAGAAACAAACCCGATAGGTGCAATAATTCTGATCCACCATTTTCACCTGACATCAAATCTCCCAATGCTTGCTCAATTCTATCCTAACATTATCTATATCTCACACTGATCATTTTAAGCCATAAGTCCAAGATTATCTTGCATTATCATTAATGTTATAAGCTCCAACAGAATTAGTGCACCATGATCAACATCCATGAAACTTGTTCAAACTTGGTGAAATTCATCATCTAACTTATCTTAACCATTCTATACTAACAAATCACTAACATGCTGTATGAATCATGCAATTCGAATAGAAATCCAACCTGGTGTAAAACGAAGAAAACAGCTATGAAATTCTCTGATCTGAGGCTTGTAATGATTGGAAATGGATCCACACTACCAATTCTTGATTATGTATGCAGAAAATCTGACTCAAACCTCTTGGATCTTGTGATTGAAAAGTTCTTGTTTCTTGGATGATTCACTTGTATGGCACGATTTCTCCTCAAATTAACCAAATGCTTGTGTGTAATGTGATCTATGAATGATGGTGATGAAGATCAGATCAAGAAAAATGGAGATTGATAGAGATTTGAGAGAGTTTGAATTGATTTTGCAAAAATGGAAGATTGGTATGAAACTTGTGTTATGAGCAATATGATTCACCAACCATGGCATGGAGTTCTTCAATCCAATATATAGATGAGATTAGAAACTCCTAGAAGTTTGGAGAAGCTTCCCATGCACTCTTTCCTTGCATTTTGGATTATGTAACTTTCATTGTAAGTAACCATGCATAACTCCTAAATCTTGAACCAAACTCAAAATTCTACTTTTGCCAATGTTCTCAAAATGATTTTTTCAATCAAAATGACCTATAATTTCATCCCATTTGGCCAAAGTATGAAAAATCTCAAATTTAGGTAATTTTTTATTCATTAAATCCACCAATTTTGAAACCTTGTGCTATGAGTCTTTCCAATCTTTCATGGTCACTTTTCTAGACTCAAAATGTCATTTGGAACACGTTTTATGTTGTGAAGTTTTCCATTTGAAGCTTCCTTGTATGAGTTTTGGGCATAGGCTTGAAATGACCTGTAATTCTCAGATGACCAAAATACCCTTTGCTTGCCAAGACCATAAGTAGAGTTCCACAAATCATATGAAGGCATACCATACCATTCTAGAAATCTAAGACAATGAGGAACAATTCTTATGTTGACCAAAAATTCATTTGAAATATCCTTGAGGGGTAAACATTGCTTAGAAGTCAAGTCACTTTCACAGACAAAATTTCAGATACCTCAGATGACCTGTAACTTGCAAGGATCATAACTTGAGTTCTATAAATCTCCTTGATGTCTTCCACCACTCAAAATAAAGGTCTTGAGATCCTCTACAAGTTTCATATTGGCCAAGGATCCATTTGAAGCTTTCATTTTGACTTATATTGCTTGGAAATTTGACCTAAATTAGGGGATTTTACACAGAAACCCTAATTTAGAAACTCCTCTTCTCCTTGATTTCTCTTGATTTCTTCTTGGCACATTACCATATCCTTCTCTAAATGTCAAATGATGAACCCCACATCTCTCCAATAGCCCTTAATGCCTTTCAATCAGTCAATTGACCTAGAGTTGGCCTAGAGTTGACCCAAATGAAACCCTAGTTGACTGTCTTCAACTGCACTTCTTGTGATCATATCAATGACTTGCCTCCTTATCCAAATGACTTTCTAAGTCTCCCACGATGCCCACATACTCTTCATGCTCAATCCCCAGCTCACATCTTCTTTGATGATCCTCACATCTTCCCAGCTTTCAAATCTTCTCTGATGACTTGAATGAGATTGAATTTGAATATTAACCTCTTGATAGGCTCATAGAGGTGAGAATAATGCTTGGTCCCTGTTGGATGATTTTCTATGCTTTGCTATGCAGATGATTAGGCTATGTACATGACTCTATATGCAAATGCCAATGTAATTGAAACATAAACCAATTGGAAAAGGTTGAGAAAATTTTAGGGTGCAACAACGGCCTTCGGGTTCGATGCCTGTTTGTTTAACTGATGCTTGACGGTGAGATCCAATGTTCTTCTGAACTTCGGGTTGATCTGGCCTTCGGGTTCGATGCCAGTTTTTTTAGCAGATGCCTGACGGCGAGGTCTAATGTTCTTATCAACTTTGGGTTGAGCCGCCCTTCGGGTTCGATGTCTGTTTGTTTAACAGATGCCTGACGACAAGGTCAGATGTTCTTCTCAACTTGGTGTTGTGCCAGAGTTCGGGTTCGATGCCTGTTTGTTTAACAGATGCCTGATGGGGGCTAAGATGTTCCTCTCAACTTCGTGTTGAGCCGACCTTTGGGATCGATGCCTGTTTGTTTTACTGATGTTTGATTCTAGGTCAAATATTCTTCTCAACTAAGGGTTGAGACGGCCTTTGGGTTTGATGCTTGTTTGTTTAACAGATGCCTGACGATGAGGTGAGATGTTCTTCTTAACTTCGGGTTGAGCCGGCCTTCGGGTTCGACGCCTGTTATTTTAACAAATGCCTGACGGCGAGGTCAAATGTTCTTCTCAACTTCGGGTTGAGCCGACCTTCGGGTTCGATGCCTGTTTTTTTACCAGATGCCCGACAGCGAGGACTAATGTTCTTCTCAATTTCGGGTTGAGCCGCCCTTCGGGTTTGATGCCTGTTTGTTTAACAGATGCGTGACGGTGATGTCAGATGTTCTTCTCAACTTCGAGTTGATCCGGCCTTTGGATTTGATGCCTGTTTGTTTAACAGATGCCTGACAGTGAAGTCATATGTTCCTCTCAACTTCATGTTGAGCCGACCTTCGGGTTCGATGCCTGTTTGTTTAACAGATGCCTGACGGCGAGGTCATATGTTCTTCTCAAATTCGTGTTGTCCTGGACTTCGGGTTCGATGCCTGTTTGTTTAACTAATTCCTGATGGGGAGGTCAGATGTTCCTCTCAACTTCAAGGTGATCCGGCCATCGGGTTCGATACCTGATTGTTTAACAGATATTTGACAGTGAGGTCAGATGTTATTCTTAACTAAGGGTTGAGACGACCTTCGAGTTTGATGCCTGTTTATTTAACAGATGCCTGACGGCGAGGTCAGATGTTCTTCTCAACTTCGGGTTGAGCCGGCCCTCGGGTTCCACACCTAATTTCTTAACAAATGCCTGACGATGAGGTCAGATGTTCTTCTCAACTTCGGGTTGAGCCGACCTTTGGGTACGATGCCTGTTTGTTTAACAGATGCTTAGCGGCTAGGTCAGATGTTCTTCTCAACTTCGGGTTGAGCCAGTGTTCGGGTTCGATTCCTGTTTGTTTAACTAAAGCCTAAAAGCGAGGTCAGATGTTCTTCTCAACTTCGGGTTGAGTCGGCCATCAAATTCGATGCCTGTTTGTTTAACATATGCCTGACAATGAGGTCAGATGTTCTTCTCAACTTCGTGTTGTGCCGGCCTTCAAGTTCGATTCCTGTTTGTTTAACTAATGCCTGATGGGGAGGCTAGATATTCCTCTCAACTTCAAGTTGAGCCGGCCTTCGGGTTCGATGCCTGTTTTTTTTAACAGATGTTTGACGACGAGGTCAGATGTTCTTCTCAATTATGTATTGAGACAGCCTTCGGGTTCGATGCCTGTTTGTTTAACAGATGCCTGACGGCGAGATCAAATGTTCTTCTGAACTTCGGGTTGATCCGGCCTTCGGGTTTGATGCCTGATTTTTTAACAGATGCCTGACGGCGAGGTTTAATGTTCTTATCAACTTTGGGTTGAGCCGCCCTTCGAGTTTGATGTCTGTTTGTTTAACAGATGCCTGACGGCAAGGTCAGATGTTCTTCTCAACTTGGTGTTGTGCCAGAGTTCGGGTTCGATGCCTGTTTGTTTAACAGATGCCTGATGGGGGCTCAGATGTTCCTCTCAACTTCGTGTTGAGCCGGCCTTTGGGTTCGATTCCTGTTTGTTTAACTGATGTTTGATTCTAGGTCAAATATTCTTCTCAACTAACGGTTGAGATGGCCTTTGGGTTTGATGCCTGTTTGTTTAACAGATGCCTGACGATGAGGTCAGATATTCTTCTTTACTTCGGGTTGAGCCTGCCTTAGGGTTCGATGCCTGTAATTTTAACAGATTCCTGACGGCAAGGTCAAATGTTCTTCTCATCTTCGGGTTGAGCCGGCCTTCGGGTTCGATGCCTGTTTTTTTACCAGATGCCTGACAGCGAGGTCTAATGTTCTTATCAACTTCGGGTTGAGCCGCCCTTCGGGTTTGATGCCTGTTTGTTTAACAGATGCGTGACGGTGAGGTCAGATGTTCTTCTCAACTTCGCGTTGAGCCGGCCTTTGGATTTGATGCTAGTTGATTTAACAGATGCTTGACCGTGAAGTCAAATGCTCCTCTCAACTTCATGTTGAGCCGACCTTTGGGTTCGATGCCTGTTTGTTTAACATATGCCTGACAGCGAGGTCAGATGTTCCTCTCAGCTTCATGTTGAGCCGGACTTCGGGTTCGATGCCTGTTTGTTTAACAGATGCCTGACGGCGAGGTCAGATGTTCTTCTCAACTTCGTGTTGTTCCGGCCTTCGGGTTCGATGCCTGTTTGTTTAACTAATGCCTGATGTGGAGGTTAGATGTTCCTCTCAACTTCAAGGTGAGCCGGCCATCGGGTTCGATACCTGATTGTTTAACAAATGTTTGACGGCGAGGTCAGATGTTATTCTCAACTAAGGGTTGAGACGGCCTTCGGGTTTGATGCCTGTTTATTTAACAGATGCCTGACGGCGAGGTCAGATGTTCTTCTCAGCTTCGGGTTGAGTCAGCCTTCGGGTTCCACACCTTTTTATTTAACAAGTGCCTGACGGCGAGGTCAGATGTTCTTATCAACTTCGGGTTGAGCTGACCTTTGGGTTCGATGCCTGTTTGTTTAACAGATGCCTGGCGTCTAGGTAAGATGTTCTTCTCAACTTCGGGTTGAGCCGATCTTCTGGTTCGATTCCTGTTTGTTTAACAGATGCCTGATGGGGGCTAAGATGTTCCTCTAAACTTTGTGTTGAGCTGGCCTTTGGGTTCGATGCCTGTTTGTTTAACATATGTTTGACGGCGAGGTCAAATATTCTTCTCAACTAACGGTTCAGACAGCTTTGGGTTTGATGCGTGTTTGTTTAACAGATGCCTGACAATGAGGTCAGATGTTCTTCTCAACTTCGCGTTGAGCCAGCCTTCGGGTTCGATGCCTGTTATTTTAACATATGCCTGACAGTGAGGTCAAATGTTCTTCGCAACTTCGGGTTGAGCCAACCTTCGGGTTCGATGCCTGTTTTTATACCAGATGCCTGACGGAGAGGTCTAATGTTCTTATCAACTTCGGGTTGAGCCGCCCTTTGGGTTTGATGCCTGTTTGTTTACAAGATCCGTGACGGTGAGGTCAGATGTTCTTCTCAACTTCGGGTTGAGCCGACCTTCGGATTTGATACCTGTTTGTTTAACAGATGCTTGACAGAGAAGTCAAATGTTCCTCTCAACTTCATGTTGATCCGACCTTCGGGTTCGATACCTGTTTGTTTAACAGATTCCTGACGGCAAGGTTAGATGTTCCTCTCAACTTCGTGTTGAGTCGGCCTTCAGATTCGATGCCTGTTTGTTTAACAGATGCCTGACAGCGAGGTCATATGTTCTTCTCAACTTTGTGTAGTTCCGGCCTTCGGGTTCGATGCCTGTTTGTTTAACTAATGCCTGATGGGGAGGTCAGATGTTCCTCTCAACTTTAAGGTGAGCCGGCCATCAGGTTCGATACCTGATTGTTTAACAGATGTTTGACGGCGAGGTCAGATGTTATTCTCAACTAAGGGTTGAGACGGCTTTCGGGTTTGATGCCTGTTTATTTAACAGATGCCTTACAGCGAGGTCAGATGTTCTTCTCAACTTCGAGTTGAGCCGGCCTTCGGGTTCCACACCTTTTTATTTAACAGATGCCTGACGGCGAGGTCAGATGTTCTTCTCAACTTCGGGTTGAGCCGACCTTTGGGTTCAATGCCTGTTTGTTTAACAGATGCCTGGCGGCTAGGTCAGATGTTCTTCTCAACTTCGAGTTGAGCCGGTCTTCGGGTTTGATTCCTGTTTGTTTAGCTAAAGCCTGAAAGCGAGGTCAAATGTTCTTCTCAACTTCGGGTTTAGTCGGCCATCAAATTCGATGCCTGTTTGTTTAACATATGTCTGACAGCGAGGTCAGATGTTCTTCTCAACTTCATGTTGTGCCGGCCTCCAAGTTCGATGCCTGTTTATTTAACTAATGCCTGATGGGGAGGTCAGATGTTCCTCTCAACTTCAAGTTGAGTCGGCCTTCGGGTTCAATGCCTATTTGTTTACCAAATGTTTGACGACGAGGTCAGATGTTCTTCTCAATTAAGGATTGAGACGGCCTTCGGGTTCGATTCCTGTTTGTTTAACAGATGCCTGAAGGCGAGGTCAAATGTTCTTCTGAACTTCGGGTTGATCCAGCCTTCGGGTTTGATGCCTGTTTTTTTACCAGATTCCTAACGACAAGGTCTAATGTTCTTATCAACTTCGGGTTGAGCCACCCTTCGGGTTTGATGCCTGTTTGTTTAACAGATGCTTGACAGTGAAGTCAAATGTTCTTCTCAACTTCATGTTAAGCCGACCTTCGGGTTCGATGCCTGTTTGTTTAACAGATGCATGACGGCGAGGTCAGATGTTCCTGTCAGCTTTGTGTTGAGCCGGCCTTCGGGTTCGATGCCTGTATGTTTAACAGATGCCTGACGGCGGCGAGGTCATATGTTCTTCTTGATTTCGTGTAGTTTCGGCCTTCGGGTTTGATGTCTGTATCTTTAACTAATTCCTGATGGGGAGGTCAGATGTTCGTCTCAACTTCAAGGTGAGCCGGCCATCGGGTTCGATACCTAATTGTTTAACAGATGTTTGAGGGTGAGGTCAGATGTTATTCTCAACTAAGGGTTGAGACAGCCTTCGAGTTTGATGCCTGTTTATTTAACGGATGCCTGACGGCGAGGTCATATGTTCTTCTCAACTTTGGGTTGAGTCGGCCTTCGGGTTCCACACCTTTTTGTTTAACAGATGTCTGACGGCGAGGTCAGATGTTCTTCTCAACTTTGGGTTGAGTCGCCCTTCGGGTTCAATGCCTGTTTGTTTAACAGATGCCTGACAGTAAGGTCAGATGTTCTTCTCAACTTGGTGTTATGCCAGACTTCGAGTTCGATGCCTGTTTGTTTAACAGATGCCTGATCGGGGGTCACATGTTCCTCTTAACTTTGTGTTGAGCCGGCCTTCGGGTTCGATGCCTGTTTGTTTAACAGATGTTTGACGGCGAGGTTAAATATTCTTCTCAACTAAGGGTTTAGACGGCCTTTGGGTTTGATGCCTGTTTGTTTAAGAGATGCCTGACGATGAGGTCAGATGTTCTTCTCAACTTCGGGTTGAGCCGGCCTTCGGGTTCGATGCCTGTTATTTTAACAGATGCCTGACGGCGAGGTCAAATGTTCTTCTCAACTTCCGTTTGAGCCGGCCTTCGGGTTCAATGCCTGTTTTTTACCAGATGCCTTACGGCGAGGTCTAATGTTCTTATCAACTTCGGGTTGAGCTACCCTTCGGGTTTGATTCCTGTTTGTTTAACAGATGCGTGATGGTGAGGTCAGATGTTCTTCTCAACTTCGGGTTGAGCCGACCTTCGGATTTGATGCCTGTTTGTTTAACAGATGCTTGACAGTGAAGTTAAATGTTCCTCTTAACTTCATGTTGAGCCGACTTTCGGGTTCGATGCCTCTTTGTTTAACAGATGCCTGACGGCGAGGTCAGATGTTCCTCTCAGCTTCGTGTTGAGCCGGCCTTCGGATTCGATGCTTGTTTGTTTAACAGATGTCTGACGGCGGGGTCAGATGTTCTTCTCAACTTGGTGTTGTTCCGGCCTTGGGGTTCGATGCCTTTTGTTTAACTAATGCCTGATGGGGAGGTCAGATGTTCCTCTCAACTTCAAGGTGAGCCGGCAATCGGGTTCGATACCTGATTGTTTAACAGATGTTTGACGGCGAGGTAAGATGTTATTCTCAACTAAGGGTTGAGAAGGCCTTCGGGTTTGATGCCTGTATGTTTAACAGATGCCTGACGATGTGGTCAGATGTTCTTCTCAACTTCAGGTTGAGCCGGCCTTCGAGTCCCATACCTTTTTGTTTAACAGATGCCTGACAGCGAGGTCAGATGTTCTTCTCAACTTCGGGTTGAGCCAACATTTAAGTTCAATGCCTGTTTGTTTAATAGATGCCTGGCGGCTAGGTCAGATGTTCTTCTTAACTTCGGGTTGAGTCGGTCTTCGGGTTCGATTCCTGTTTGTTTAACTAAAGCCTGAAAGCGATTTTAGATGTTTTTCTCAACTTCGGGTTGAGTCGGCCATCAAATTCGATGCCTGTTTGTTTAACATATGCCTGACAGCGAGGTCAAATGTTCTTCTCAACTTCGTGTTGTGCCGGCCTTCAAGTTCGATGCCTGTTTATTTAACTAATGCATGATGGGGAGGTCAGATGTTCCTCTCAACTTCAAGTTGAGCGGCCCTTCGGGTTCGATGCCTATTTGTTTAACAGATGTTTGACGACGAGGTCAGATGTTCTTCTCAATTAAGGATTGAGACGGCCTTCGGGTTCAATGCCTGTTTGTTTAATAGATGCCTGACGGCGAGGTCAAATGTTCTTCTGAACTTCGGGTTGAGCCGCTCTTCGGGTTCGATGCCTATTTGTTTAATAGATGTTTGACGACGAGGTCAGATGTTCTTCTCAATTAAGGATTGAGACGGCCTTCGGGTTCGATGCCTGTTTGTTTAACAGATGCCTGACGGCAAGGTCAAATGTTCTTCTGAACTTCGGATTGAGCCGCCCTTCAGGTTCGATGCCTGTTTTTTAACAGATGCCTGACGGTGAAGTCTAATGTTCTTATCAACATCGGGTTGAGCCACCCTCCGGGTTCGATGCCTGTTTGTTTAACAGATGCCTGACGGCAAGGTCAGATGTTCTTCTCAACTTGGTGTTATGCCAGACTTCGGGTTCGATGCCTGTTTGTTTAACAGATGCCTGATCGGGGGTCACATGTTCCTCTTAACTTTGTGTTGAGCCGGCCTTCGGGTTTGATGCCTGTTTGTTTAACAGATGTTTGACGGCGAGGTTAAATATTCTTCTCAACTAAGGGTTTAGACGGCCTTTGGGTTTGATGCCTGTTTGTTTAACAGATGCCTGACGATGAGGTCAGATGTTCTTCTCAACTTCGGGTTGAGCCGGCCTTCGGGTTCGATGCCTGTTATTTTAACAGATGCCTGACGGCGAGGTCAAATGTTCTTCTCAACTTCGGTTTGAGCCGGCCTTCGAGTTCGATGCCTGTTTTTTACCAGATGCCTTACGGCGAGGTCTAATGTTCTTATCAACTTCGGGTTGAGCTACCCTTCGGGTTTGATGCCTGTTTGTTTAACAGATGCGTGATGGTGAGGTCAGATGTTCTTCTCAACTTCGGGTTGAGCCGGCCTTCGGATTTGATGCCTGTTTGTTTAACAGATGCTTGACAGTGAAGTCAAATGTTCCTCTTAACTTCATGTTGAGCCGACTTTCGGGTTCGATGCCTGTTTGTTTTACAGATTCCTGACGGCGAGGTCAGATGTTCCTCTCAGCTTCGTGTTGAGCCGGCCTTCGGATTCGATGCTTGTTTGTTTAACAGATGCCTGACGGCGGGGTCAGATGTTCTTCTCAACTTGGTGTTGTTCCGGCCTTGGGGTTCGATGCCTTTTGTTTAACTAATGCCTGATGGGGAGGTCAGATGTTCCTCTCAACTTCAAGGTGAGCCGGCAATCGGGTTCGATACCTGATTGTTTAACAGATGTTTGACGGCGAGGTCAGATGTTATTCTCAACTAAGGGTTGAGAAGGCCTTCGGGTTTGATGCCTGTATGTTTAACAGATGCCTGACGATGTGGTCAGATGTTCTTCTCAACTTCAGGTTGAGCCGGCCTTCGAGTCCCATACCTTTTTGTTTAACAGATGCCTGACAGCGAGGTCAGATGTTCTTCTCAACTTCGGGTTGAGCCAACCTTTAAGTTCAATGCCTGTTTGTTTAACAGATGCCTGGCGGCTAGGTCAGATGTTCTTATTAACTTCGGGTTGAGCCGGTCTTCGGGTTCGATTCCTATTTGTTTAACTAAAGCCTGAAAGCGATTTTAGATGTTTTTGTCAACTTCAGGTTGAGTCGGCCATCAAATTCGATGCCTGTTTGTTTAACATATGCCTGACAGCGAGGTCAGATGTTCTTCTCAACTTCGTGTTGTGTCGGCCTTCAAGTTCGATGCCTGTTTATTTAACTAACGCCTGATGGGGAGGTCAGATGTTCCTCTCAACTTCAAGTTGAGCCGGCCTTCGGGTTCGATGCCTATTTGTTTAACAGATGTTTGACGACGAGGTCAGATGTTCTTCTCAATTAAGGATTGAGACGACCTTCGGGCTCGATGCTTGTTTGTTTAACAGATGCCTGACGGCGAGGTCAAATGTTCTTTCGAACTTTGGGTTGATCCAGCCTTCGGGTTCGATGCCTGTTTTTTTAACAGATGCCTGACGGTGAAGTCTAATGTTCTTATCAAAATCGGGTTGAGCCACCCTTTGGGTTCGATGCCTGTTTATTTAACAAATGCCTGACGGCAAGGTCAAATGTTCTTCTCAACTTGGTGATGTGCCAGAATTCGGGTTCGATGCTTCTTCGTTTAACAGATGTCTGATGGGGGGTCAGATGTTCCTCTCAACTTCGTGTTGAGCCGGCCTTCGGGTTCGATGCCTGTCTGCTTAACAGATGTTTGATGGCGAGGTCAAATATTCTTCTCAACTAAGGGTTAAGACGCCCTTCGGGTTTGATGCCTATTTGTTTAACAGATGCCTGACGATGAGGTCAGATGTTCTTCTCAACTTCGGGTTGAGCCGGCCTTCGGGTTCGATGCTTGTTATTTTAACAGATGCCTGACGGCGAGGTCAAATGTTCTTCTCAACTTCGGTTTGAGCCGGCCTTCGGGTTCGATGCCTGTTTTTTACGAGATGCCTGACGGCGAGGTCTAATGTTCTTATCAACTTCGGGTTGAGCCGCCCTTCGGGTTTGTTGCCTGTTTGTTTAACAGATGCCTGACGGTGATGTCAGATGTTCTTCTCAACTTCGGGTTGAGCCGGCCTTCTGATTTGATGCTTGTTTGTTTAAAAGATGCTTGACAGTGAACTCAAATGTTCCTCTTAACTTCATGTTGAGCCGACCTTCGGGTTCGATGCCTGTTTGTTTAACAGATGCCTGAAGGCGAGGTCAGATGTTCCTCTCAGCTTCGGGTTGAGCCGACCTTCGGATTCGATGCCTGTTTGTTTAACAGATGCCTGACGGCGAGGTCAGATGTTCTTCTCAACTTCGTGTTGTTTCGGCCTTCGGGTTCGATGCCTGTTTGTTTAACTAATGCCTGATGGGGAGGTCAGATGTTCCTCTCAACTTCAAGGTGAGCCGTCCATCGGGTTCGATACCTGATTGTTTAACAGATGTTTGACGGCGAGGTCAGATGTTATTCTCAACTAAGGGTTGAGAAGGTCTTCGGGTTTGATGCATGTTTGTTTAACAGATGCCTGACGATGTGGTCAGATGTTCTTCTCAACTTCGGGTTGAGCCGGCCTTCGGGTGCCATACCTTTTTGTTTAACAGATGCCTGACGGCGAGGTCAGATGTTCTTTTCAACTTCGGGTTGAGCCGACCTTTAAGTTCAATGCTTGTTTGTTTAACAGATGCCTGGTGGCTAGGTCAGATGTTCTTCTTAACTTCGGGTTGAGCCGGTCTTCGGGTTCGATTCCTGTTTGTTTAACTAAAGCCTGAAAGCGATTTCAGATGTTTTTCTCAACTTCGGGTTGAGTCGGCCATCAAATTCGATGCCTGTTTGTTTAACATATGCCTGACAGCGAGGTCAGATGTTCTTCTCAACTTCGTGTTGTGCCGGCCTTCAAGTTCGATGCCTGTTTGTTTAACTAATGCCTGATGGGGAGGTCAGATGTTCCTCTCAACTTCAAGTTGAGCCGGCCTTCGGGTTCGATGCCTATTTGTTTAACAGATGTTTGACTACGAGGTCAGATGTTCTTCTCAATTAAGGATTGAGACGGCCTTCGGGTTCGATGCTTGTTTGTTTAACAGATGCCTGACAGCGAGGTCAAATGTTCTTCCGAACTTCGGGTTGATCCGGCCTTCGGGTTCGATGCCTGTTTTTTTAACAGATGCCTGACGGTGAAGTCTAATGTTCTTATCAAAATCGGGTTGAGCCTCCCTTTGGGTTCGATGCCTGTTTATTTAACAAATGCCTGACGGCAAGGTCAAATGTTCTTCTCAACTTAGTGTTGTGCCAGAATTCGGGTTCGATGTCTGTTTGTTTAACAGATGCCTGATGGGGGGTCAGACGTTCCTCTCAACTTCGTGTTGAGCCGGCCTTCGGGTTCGATGCCTGTTTGCTTAACAGATGTTTGACGACAGGGTCAAATATTCTTCTCAACTAAGGGTTGAGATGCCCTTCGGGTTTGATGCCTGTTTGTTTAACAGATGCCTAACGATGAGGTCAGATGTTCTTCTCAACTTCGGGTTGAGCCGGCCTTCGAGTTCGATGCGTGTTATTTTAACAGTTGCCTGACGGCGAGGTCAAATGTTCTTATCAACTTCGGTTTGAGCCGCCCTTCGGGTTTGTTGCCTGTTTGTTTAACAGATGCGTGACGGTGAGGTCAGATGTTCTTCTCAACTTCGGGTTGAGCCGGCCTTCGGATTTGATGTCTGTTTGTTTAACAGATGCTTGACAATGAACTCAAATGTTCCTCTTAACTTCATGTTGAGCCGACCTTCGGGTTCGATGCCTGTTTGTTTAACAGATGCCTGACGGCGAGGTCAGATGTTCCTCTCAGCTTCGGGTTGAGCCGGCCTTCGGATTCGATGCCTGTTTGTTTAACAGATGCCTGACGGCGAGGTCAGATGTTCTTCTCAACTTTGTGTTGTTCTGGCCTTCGGGTTCGATGCCTGTTTGTTTAACTAATGCCTGATGGGGAGGTCAGATGTTCCTCTCAACTTCAAGGTCTTCATCAATCCTTCCAGAAGCTCAACCTCTCCACCGTGTTCTTCACCTTCTCCAAGAAATCTTCATCGTTCTCGCTCAATATTCATCGCCATCTCCAGAATATGAACCTTCATCCACTTCACCAGATTTTCCAGATTTCGCAAGGATCTTCATCAATTCATCATGAGTTTTTCCAGAAATTATCACCGACCTTCATAGATCCTTCAACATATTCAAAGATCTTCATCGATCTTCATAGGAACATCCAAAACCGCCTTCAGATCTTAAAATAACCACAGATCCACATCGAACCTTCAACAAGTCATTAGGATCCGTCATCAAACATTCAACGAACTTCATCAACACCTTCAAGAAACTTCCTCGATCTTCACTGTTCTTCGTATTTTCCAGATTTTCCAGTTAATCTTCATGAATCCTTCAACCTGCACATTCATCATTGTCCAGGTTTCTTCAAGATCTTCAAAGATCTTTGAAGATCTTCATCATCTTCACCTCGTTCGCCAGAAACGATCTGTAGATCTCCAGATCTTCAATAATGGAGCCTCAACCTACGAGTGCGAGTTCATCAATTCCTCGTTCTCCAGATTCATCCACCATTTCGCTTCATCATTCCAACAATAATTCTCTAACGATATTCCTCGCATCTCTCAAAATCTCCAGATCTTTTCACGAGTCTCAAACGAAGAAAGTGTGAGAGAGAGTGGTTTAGGGTTTGTTGATCGGAAAAAGGAAAGGTTATGTTTGAAGGTGTGGAAGAAGGGATTTCTGGTTAATGGAATTTCACTTTGAACGGAAGCAGAGCGAGGTTGAAACGGAGTAGTGGGTAACGGTGACGGCGGCGGAAGGAAGGAGAGACCAGGGTTTCATAAGGGAATTGGGGAAAGAGAGAAGACCAGCCTGGGTGATTGGGCCTCGTGGCCCAACTAGCCTTTCCCTGATCCGTACACCCCCCGTTTTTCTTTTCGCCCCCCTATGCTGTTTGTGTGTTATGATATTGGGCTGGGCCCAATGAGCATCTTCTGGACCACGCCTCCAATTCTCCAGCGAACCCCCCTTTTGGCTTTTTTTTTTGGCATAAGGCCCAATGGATTTTTTTTTACTGCATACACCCAATTTTGCAGATTTTACCCCCTCCCCTTTGGATTTTCAATTCCCTTTGTATTAGATGAATGCTTGTAATAGTTTAGTCTTATTTTCCTATTTTCTTTTAGGAGATTAATTTTTTTAGGGATTATAATTTAGAATATCATGCATATTTTTTTAATATAGATTTAATATAGATTTTTTCTATTTTCTTTATAGAATATTATAGATTTAGATAGAAATTTTCTATGCTATTTTCATATGCATTTTCTTTTATTTTCTTTAGAATATTTTTCTAGTAGAATTTAATTGTTAATTTTAGGAGTAGACTTTTATTTCCATTTGTTAGTGGATTTTTCTCTTTTTTTCTCTCCTATTTTCTTTTCTATCCGATTTTATTATTTGGCTGGCCGTGTGACACGATTCAATTGGAGAATGATTTTCGATATCATTTCTCTATCTTGTCTTTGACACGGACATCAATATGCTACATCTGAGAGTTCGATTTCTCGTATAAGTCGAACCATGACGGTCTAAGCGTTACATTGGTCTTGATTCGAGCGTTCTCATCAAGGATCTAGAGAGGAGAAGATTGGAATGGAGCTTGCGCGCATGTCAGGCGCCAACCGAGCCGCTTCGTTTAACATCATCTTATTCAAGTCTTCAGGCAACCGTCGAGTGTTGTGAGCTATATCGTTAGATACGTGGGAAATGACAGTTGAAGAGTTTCTTCTCAATCGTCTAAGATGTCTAGTATGGTACCTTTTGGGTGACATGCGATGCATTCACTCCTACGTATTATGTTCGTGCGTGTGTGTCCCGAGTCCGTTCCCATTTAGGCGTAAGCCTGCTTCCTCTTTGTTCTCGCCCCCTGGCGATCGAAACCCTTTTTCTCTAGCGTTCAGGCGATTGAGACCCCTTCTCTTGCCCCTGTGCAATTGAGACTCGTTCCCCCGTCGAACTACGTTTGCTCTGATCTCTCGTGCCAGACGAAAGTACGTAGGCATATGATGCGATATCCTAGTGAGCTCCCTTTCTCCCTTTTCCCGTTTGCTGTAGTTGGCTGAACTACAACTGCTCTGATTTCTCGTACTAGACGAGAATATGTAGGCATAGGATGCGATATCCTAGCAAGCACACTAACAACTAACTTCTCTGTTCTCTCGCTGCCGTGCAATCGAGACTTTCCCGCTGGTGACTGATGTTCCCTTTCTCTTGCCCGAGCGTAATCGAGACCAGACCGTAGTTCTAGAACCTGTAGGTTCCCATACCTTTCAAACCCGACATACTACGTCCGTTCTACTGCAAACAGGTAACGCCTAAGTCTCCGTCGAGCGAGCAACATACACCTAACTGCTAGAATGCGCATGCTAGTATCGTCAATCCCTTCTCTCACCCCTGTATGATCGAGAACACCCTGTCTAGCCGCAGTTAGCCTGAACTACGTAAGCTCTGATCTTTCACGCCGTGTGGAAGTATGTAGGCACGAGATGCGATATCTCGGCGAGCCTATTTTCCCCATAGTTTCCCGAACTACGATGACTCTGACTTTCCCATTGCACAAGGGAATACGAAGGCATAGAGTGCGATGCTCTATCGAGTCAATTTCTTCCCGTTTAGCCTTAGAAGCCGTAGATAGATTGTTTTTCACCCGTAGACAAACCAGCAAGCGTGGATCCCATCGAGTACGATAGACGTGAGGGGTGCTAATACCTTCCCCTTGCGTAACCGACTCCCGAACCCAGACAATGGTTGCGATGACCTTGTCTTATACCCTTTCGTCAGGTTTTTCCCGATCGTTTCCTTTACCGCTCTGAGGGACAAATAACGAAAGGTGGCGACACTTTTGTTTTGCCGGCACCTCGATTTTCGCAGTAGCGACAAGATGTTCTTCTCAACTTCGGGTTGAGTCGGCCATCAAATTCGATGCCTGTTTGTTTAACAGATGCTGACAGCGAGGTCAGATGTTCTTTTCAACTTCGTGTTGTGCCGGCCTTCAAGTTCGATGCCTGTTTGTTTAACTAATGCCTGATGGGGAGGTCAGATGTTCCTCTCAACATCAAGTTGAGTCGGCCTTCGGGTTCGATGCCTATTTGTTTAACAGATGTTTAACGACGAGGTCAGATGTTCTTCTCAATTAAGGATTGAGACGGCCTTCGGGTTCGATGCTTGTTTGTTTAACAGATGCCTGACGGTGAGGTCAAATGTTCTTCTGAACTTTGGGTTGATCCGACCTTCGGGCTCGATGCCTATTTTTTTAACAGATGCCTGACGGTGAAGTCTAATGTTCTTATCAAAATCGGGTTGAGCCGCCCTTCGGGTTCGATGCCTGTTTATTAACAGATGCCTGACGGCAAGGTCATATGTTCTTCTAAACTTGGTGTTGTAACGAAATTCGGGTTCGATGCTTGTTTGTTTAACAGATGCCTGATGAGGCGTCAGATGTTCCTCTCAACTTCGTGTTGAGTCGGCCTTCGGGTTTGATGCCTGTTGGTTTAACAGATGTTTAACGGCGAGGTCAAATATTCTTCTCAACTAAGGGTTGAGACGGCCTTCGGGTTTGATGCCTGTTTATTTAATAGATGCCTGGCGATGAGGTCAGATGTTCTTCTCAACTTCGGGTTGAGCCGGCCTTCGGGTTCAATTCCAGTTATTTTAACAGATGCCTGAAAGCGAGGTCAAATGTTCTTCTCAACTTCGGTTTGAGCCGGCCTTCAGGTTCGATGCCTGTGTTTTTAACAGATGCCTGACGGCGAGGTCTAATGTTCTTATCAACTTCGGGTTGAATCGCCCTTCGGGTTTGATGCCTATTTGTTTAACAGATGCGTGACGGTGACGTCAGATGTTCTTCTCAAATTCAGGTTGAGCCGGCCTTCGGATTTGATGCGTGTTTGTTTAACAGATGCTTCACAGTGAAGTCAAATGTTCCTCTCAACTTCAATGTGAGCCGCCCTTCGTGTTCGATACCTGATTGTTTAACAGATGTTTGACGGCGAGGTCAGATGTTCTTCTCAACTAAGGGTCGAGACGACCTTCGAGTTTGATGCCTGTTTATTTAACAGATGCCTGAAAGGGGAGGTCAGTTCTTCTTCTCAACTTCGGGTTGAGCCGGCCTTTGGGTTCGATGTCTGTTTGTTTAACAGATGCTTGGCGTCTAGGTCAGACGTTTTTCTCAACTTTCGGTTGAGTTGGTCTTCGGGGTCGATTCCTGTTTGTTTAACTAAAGCCTGACAGCGAGGTCAGATGTTCTTTTCAACTTCGGGTTGAGTCGGCCATGAAATTTGATGCCTGTTTGTTTAACATATGCCTGACAGCGAGGTCAGATGTTCTTCTCAACTTCGTGTTGTACCGGCCTTCAGGTTCGATGCCGGTTTGTTTAACTAATGCCTGATGGGGAGGTCAGATGTTCCTCTCAACTTCAATTTGAGCCAGCCTTCGGGTTCGATTCCTGTTTGTTTAACAGATGTTTGACGGCGAGGTCAGATGTTCTTCTCAATTAAGGATAGAGACGGCCTTCGGGTTTGATGCCTATTTGTTTAACAGATGCCTGATGGGGAGGTCAAATGTTCTTATGAACTTCGGGTTGAGCCGGCCTTCGGGTTCGATGCCTGTTTGTTTAACAGATGCCCGACGGCGAGGTCTAATGTTCTTATCAACTTCAGGTTGAGCCACCCTTCGAGTTCGATGCCTGTTTGTTTAACAGATGCCTGACGGTGAGGTCAGATGTTCTTCTCAACTTCGGGTTGAGCCGACCTTCAGATTTGATGCCTGTTTGTTTAACAGATGCTTGACAATGAAGTCAAACGTTCCTCTCAACTTCATGTTGAGCCGACCTTCGGGTTCGATGCCTGTTTGTTTAACGTTTGCCTGACGGCGAGGTCAGATGTTCCTCTCAACTTCGTGTTGGGCCGGCCTTCGAGTTTTATGCCTGTTTGTTTAACAGGTGCCTGATGGTGAGGTCAGATGTTCCTCTCAACTTCGTGTTGAGCCGACCTTCAGGTTCGATGCCTATTTGTTTAACTAATGTCTGGCAGCGAGGTCGGATGTTCTTCTCAACTTCGGGTTGAGTCGGCCATCAAATTCGATGCCTGTTTGTTTAACATATGCCTGACAGCAAGGTCAGATGTTCTTCTCAATTTCGTGTTGTGCCGGCCTTCGGGTTCGATGCCTGTTTTTTTTAACTAATGCCTGATGGGGAGGTCAGATGTTCCTCTCAACTTCAAGTTGAGTCGGCCTTCGGGTTCGATGCTTATTTGTTTAACAGATGTTTAACGGCAAGGTCAGATGTTATTCTCAATTAAGGATTGAGACGGCCTTCAAGTTCGATGCCTGTTTGTTTAACAGATGCCTGACGGCGAGGTCAAATGTTCTTCTGAACTTCGGGTTGAGCCGGCCTTCAAGTTCGATGCCTGTTTTTTTAACAGATGCCTGACGGCGAGGTCAGATGTAATTCTCAACTTTGTGATTTGTCGGCCTTCGGGTTCGATGCTTGTTTGTTTAACTAATGCTCGATGGGGAGGTCATATGTTCCTCTCAACTTCAATGTGAGCCGCCCTTCATGTTCGATACCTGATTGTTTAACAGATGTTTGACGGCGAGGTCAGATGTTCTTCTCAACTAAGGGTCGAGACGACCTTCGAGTTTGATGCCTGTTTATTTAACAGATGCCTGAAAGGGGAGGTCAGTTCTTCTTCTCAACTTCGGGTTGAGCCGGCCTTTGGGTTCCACACCTTTTTTTTTAACAGATGCCTGACGGTGAGGTCAGATGTTCTTCTCAACTTCGGGTTGAGCCGCCCGTCGGGTTCCATGCCTGTTTTTTTAGCAGATGCCTGACGGCAAGGTCTAATGTTTATATTAACTTCGGGTTGAGCCGCCCTTCGGGTTCGATGCTTATTTGTTTAACAGATGCCTGACAGTAAGGTCAGATGTTCTTCTCAACTTCGGGTTGAGCCGGCCTTTGGGTTCGATGTGTGTTTGTTTAACAGATGCCTGGCGGCTAGGTCAGACGTTTTTCTCAACTTTGGGTTGAGCTGGTCTTCGGGTTCGATTCCTGTTTGTTTAACTAAAGCCTGACAGCGAGGTCAGATGTTCTTTTCAACTTCGGGTTGAGTCGGCCATCAAATTCGATGCCTGTTTGTTTAACATATGCCTGACAGCGAGGTCAGATGTTCTTCTCAACTTCGTGTTGTGCCGCCCTTCAGGTTCGATGCCGGTTTGTTTAACTAATGCCTGATGGGGAGGTCAGATGTTCCTCTCAACTTCAAGTTGAGCCGGCCTTCGGGTTCGATGCCTGTTTGTTTAACAGATGTTTGACGGCGAGGTCAGATGTTCTTCTCAAATAAGGATAGAGACGGCCTTCGGGTTCGATGCCTATTTGTTTAACAGATGCCTGGTGGCGAGGTCAAATGTTCTTATGAACTTCGGGTTGAGCCGGCCTTCGAGTTCGATGCCTGTTTGTTTAACAGATGCCTAACGGCGAGGTCTAATGTTCTTATCAACTTCGGGTTGAGCCGCCCTTCGAGTTCGATGCCTGTTTGTTTAACAGATGCCTGACGGTGAGGTCAGATGTTCTTCTCAACTTCGGGTTGAGCCGGCCTTCAGATTTGATGCCTGTTTGTTTAATAGATGCTTGATAGTGAAGTCAAACGTTCCTCTCAACTTCATGTTGAGCCGACCTTCGGGTTCGATGCCTGTTTTTTTAACGTTTGCCTGACGGCGAGGTAAGATGTTCCTCTCTACTTCGTGTTGGGTCGGCCTTCGAGTTTTATGCCTGTTTGTTTAACAGGTGCCTGATGGTGAGGTCAGATGTTCCTCTCAACTTCGTGTTGAGCCTGTTGCACCCTAAAATTTGCTCAACCTTCTTCACTTGGTTTATGTTTCAATTGCATTAGCATTTGCATATAGAGTCATGTACATAGTCTAAATCATCTGCATAGCATAGCATAGCAAACCATCCAACAGGGATCAAGCACTATTATCATCCCTATGAGCCTATCAAGAGGTTATTATTCAAATTCAAGCATATCCCAAGTCATCAGAGAAGAAATTGAAACCTAAGAAGTCAGTGGACCAGGCAGTGGATCTATCTCCTATCTGAGGGTATCTGAAGATCTTCAAAGAAGTTGTGAGCTGTGAATTGAGCATGGAGAGTATTTGGACATCATAGAGGACTTAGAAAGTAATTTGGAGAAGAAGTTAAGTCATTGATATGATCACAAGAGCTGCAGTTGAAGACAGTCAACTAGGGTTTCATCTGGGTCAACCTGAGTCAACCCTAGGTCAAATGATTGATTGAAAGGCATTAAGGTCTATTTGAGAGATGTGGGGTTCATCATTTGACATGTAGAGAAGGATATGGTGTTGTGCCAAGAAGAATTCAAGAGAAATCAAGGAGAAGAGGAGTTTCTAAATTAGGGTTTCTGTGTAAAATCCCCTGATTTAGGTCAAACTTCCAAGCAAGATACGTCGAAATGCAAGCTTCAAATGGATCCTTGGCCAACATGAAACTTGTAGAGGATCTCAAGACCTTTAATTTGAGTGGTGGAAGACATCAAGGAGATTTATAGAACTCAAGTTATGGTCCTTGCAAGTTACAGGTCATCTGAGGTATCTGAAATTTTGTCTGTGAACGTTACTTGTCTTCCAAGCAAATTTTACCCCTCAAGGAGATTTCAAATGAATTTCTGGTCAACATAAGAGTTGTTCCTCATTGTCTTATATTTCTAGAATGGTATGGTATGCCTTCATATGATTTGTGGAACTCTACTTATGGTCTTGGCAAGCAAAGGGTATTTTGGTCATCTGAGAATTACAGGTCATTTCAAGCCTATGCCCAAAACTCATACAAGGAAGCTTCAAATGAAAAACTTCAAAACATAAAACTTGCTCCAAATGACATTTTGAGTCTAGAAAAGTTATCATGAAAGATTGGAAAGGCTCATAGCTCAAGGTTTCAAAATTGGTGAATTTAATGATTAAAAAATGACCTAAATTTGAGATTTTTCATAATTTGGCCAAATGGGATAAAATTATAGGTCATTTTGATTGGAAAAAATGTTTTAAGAACATTGGAAAAAGTGGATTTTTGAGTTTGGTTCAAGATTTAGAAGTTATGCTTGGTTACTTACAAAAGAAGTTACATAATCCAAAATGCAAGGAAAGTGTGCATGGGAAGTTTCTCCAAGGTTCTAGGACTTTCCAAGGTCATCTATATATTGAATTGAATAGCTTCATGCCATGGTTGGTGATTCATTTTATGCATGATACCAAGTTTCACTTCAATCTTCCAATTTGCAAAAGCATCTCAAACTCCACAAAATCTCTATCAATTTCCATTTTCTTGATCTGTTCATCATCAACATCTTTCATAGATCACAATTCACACAAGAACTTGGTTGAAGTGAAGAGAACTCGTGCCATACAACTTCATCATCCAAGGTGCAAGAAAGTTTCAATTGCAAGATCCAAGAGGTTTGAGCCAGAATTTTTGCATACAGAACTCATAATCAAGTTCCACTCATTACAAGCATCAGATCCAAGAATTCAGTACCTGTTTTCATCATTTTACACCAGGTTGGTTTCTCATTCGATTTGCTTGTTTTAGTTAGAATTGTAGAGATTTGTTAGGTTATAACTGTTAAGATAGGTTAGATGATTAATTTTGGTGAGTTTGAGAAGGATCCATGGAGGTTGCCATTGGAGTGCACAAGCTGTTAGGGTTTATAACATCAAGGATATGGCACTATAATCTTGAATGAATAGCTCAGGTTGACCAGCATAAAGTGTAGATTAGGTTAGGGTAAAAATTAGTGAGGTTTGGCATGTTTGATCTCAGTGCAAAGTGATGGAGGCAAGATGTTCTACCTATCGGGTTTAATTTGTGGTTGAGTTTTAGAAGGAACCATTGCTATGGCTGTGTAGAGGGAAAGAAGTAGAGTATCTTTGCTCTTTACATCGAGTGAATTCATGGAGAGTCAAGGGAGAACCGAGCTGTGGAAGGTGCATGCATGGAGGAAGAGTTTCTGAAAACCCTAGGGTTTCTAAGGTTGAAGATGAAGGAGGACCCTACGATTGTATGTTTGACTTGGACTAAGGATTTGATCGTATGGCTCACGTTTAAAATGAAATTTGGAGGGAGACCCTGGGTGCTAAACGCACCGTTTCATTAAACTTCTTCTGATGGGCCTCACAATCCCTTGCTATTCGTACCCCTGCTTTCCAAGCCCAATCCCAATTCAACTAAATTTCTTGCTATTGGCACCGTTTCAAGTTTTTTTATTTTTTGATTGAGTTTTCTGATGCATTGGGCCCAGACGCGCTTGCTATGCGCGCCCCCCAGTCTGGGCCCATCCTTTCATTTCAACTGATTTTAAATGCTTGCTGCACCCCTCATTTCATTAATTGATTTTATTTTTTTTCTTAATTCATTTCATTTCTTTAAAAAAATCATAAATAATTGGAAATTGCTCATTTTTAATTGGTTGTTTTTGCATATTGTTCATAATTTTGTTAAGAAAATTATCACATAAAATAATTGGTATTTCATTTTATTTTCATATTTTAAGTATATTTTTCTTTTAAATAGGATTAAATAATGTTTAGTTTAATACATGAATTTGTTGATTTTAGTTTGATTAAATGCTTTAACATTTTTAATCCATTCTTTTTAGGTTGATTAGCTTAGACCTTTATCTTGTATATACAATTTAATTCATAATTTTAGAATTTAATTTTTAGGTGTTTTGTTTAGGTGTGAATAACATGATCAAAACTAGGGTTTAGGAGATAACATAGGAGAATTAAATCATTTCCCTTAGGAGTTGTAGATTGAATCTTTGGGGTATGGGACTATAGGGATTATGGGTAGTTAATAGATCCCTTAGAAATTGCTAGGTTTCCCCTATTCTACTACTGCTATCAGTATACTGCTTATATTTGTTTGACTGTGTGGTGTTCCCTCTCTAGGGTTATTTCATTTGTCTGTGTGGGGTATTTGGTTTGCTTGGGGATTGGGAGAGCTGAAGACCTGTGATGATGAAGACTATTGGAGATCAAATGATTGAAGTTCAACTTCCAGAGTTGATGAGGAGAGTCCTTTGCTGGCAGCTGTTGAGGAGTATAGGGTTTAGGAGCTAGGCAGAGCTCTAGAGTAGAAAGCTTGATTCACAAATATGGAAGGTCTTGTCTACCTCCATCCTTTCTCTATGATTCAATGTCTCTTTCAAATATCCACCTCCTTCCTTTGGAAGGATCAGTGAATGTATTTGAAAGATAGAACTTTTGAGAGAAACCTGTCTGTATAATGTTAACAGTTAATGAGCCACCCTTGGTAGGCAGTTTACTGTTTAACATTCATTCTATCTTGTTGACTGATATTCATCTTGGAGATTAAGACTTGAAGAAAAGCCATTGCAGATGGAAGGCTGATGACAGAGACCTTGCTTGGAGGCTATGGAGATGGAGATTGAGGCTTGCTTGAAGCTTGTAGCTGTTTGGAGATGACTTGAAGACAGATGATGATGCAGAGCTGCTGTGGCTGTTTATTTTTGCTGTTTTATTTCTGATGTATTGATTGGTTTTCCTTGACTGTATTGTTTGCTGTTTAACCTGTTGGGTTGAAAGTGAATGCTGTTCACTTTTGCCTATTGTTTTCTAGGTTCGAGGTTGAGTGGGACTCCCTTGCCTCGCTTGTATTGCTGCATCCATGCATTTTACTGCTTTATTGTATATATGCTATTGTTTCTGTTTCCGTCTATTCCCTTAGGATCTCTGTTTCTCTCTGTGCAAGAGAGGAGCATGATAGACACTAGGTCTTAACCCATGCATGATAACATTAGGTTAGTCTGATTCCCTTTTCAACTATAGGTTAGAGTTCTGTCTCTTCTTTCTCAAAACAAACAGAAAAACACAATAAAATTCCAAACACAATAAAAGACACTTCTTCCGTAAAAGAATGTGAACTCATCAAAACGTCATTTTTGTCCGCTTGGACTGTTAATCAGAAAAACCTTTTTCATAAGGAATAAAAACAATCAAGACAGACTTGTGTCGTACGTGGCCCGAACTACGTTTGCTCTGATCTTTCATGCCGTATGAAAGTACATAGGCATAGGATGCGATATCCTAGCGAGCAACCTTCCCCTCCTTTCCCGTAGGTAGGCGAACTACGTTGACTCTGATTTCTCATTCCAGACGGGAATACGTAGGCATAAAGTGCGATGCTTTGCCGAGTCATGTTTTCTTTTCTTTTCAGACCTCATCCTTTAGTTTAGATAGAAATAACAACCCATACCCGAAAACAAGCGTGGATCCCGTCGAGTACGACGGACGTGAGGGGTGCTAATACCTTCCCCTTGCGTAACCGACTCCTGAATCCAGGTTTTGGTTGCGATGACCATACCTTTCCCGTCTTTGCGGTAGGTTTACTCTGAGCGTTTCCTTTCCCTCCTGTGGGATAAATAACACACGGTGGCGACTCTTCTGTTCAGCCGGCGCCGATTTTCGCAGTAGCGACAGCTGGCGACTCTGCTGAGGATCCAACGTCCCCTGGCTGCTAAGGACTGCGATAGTTCCTTATGCATTTGGGATCCAACGTCCCTTAAGAGAGTCAATCCTAGCGCTTGTTTTCCCGTCGAGGATTTTGTATGGGTTTATATTTCTGACCTTTATTTTCAGCATTATATTATTGATTATTATTGCTGTATTGGGGTGTGACAGGTGATTCTATGATTGAGAGATAAGCCGGACCTGGGCTTGAGTGCACCTAGAATTAGAGTAGAAAGTAGTGGGCGCGTGCCGGATTTGCTTGCATTAGTGTCTCATGAAATCTACACTCGGACGAGGTTCTTCTGGTTGGCTTCTTTTTCTACCCTTTGGGTCGAAGGGGTTGTTGGTCAGCTGAATTGTCGACTCCGGGAACCAATCATTTGGAAGTTGGCTAAGTGAGGCCTCTTCAGGAATTGATGATGCCACTCCTTCTGGGAATCGTATCATCAACCCTGAAAGTCTGTGACGCCGACGACCGCATAGGATGCCATACCTCTGTCAGTTACTAGGACATCCACCTGTGAGAGGGTTTGGGGTTATGCAGGTAACTAGACCTTCAGATACTGGTTATTTCTCGATCTGAGATCCTGGGTATTTATGGAGAGTTATGAGGTCTGTCAGAGACCAGTTGGAGAGTTCTGAGGTCTGTCAGAGACCAGTTGGAGATATGATATGGGGTCTGTCAGAGACCAGTCAGAGTTATGTTGTGGGGTCTATCAGAGACTAGTGTTGGAGCTTTGTATGAGGTCTATCTGAGACCAAGGTTTGAGGAATTCTAGAGGGTCTATCTGAGACTTGTTGATATGGTTCAGGCTTCTCAGCTATAGCACTTGGTCCCTGTTGCATGTTACTTGCATTGCATTGTCTGCATATTCATTATCATTGCATCCCATTAACGTGTGTCTGTGCTGCAGGTGCATTTGCATATTCCCTGGTTCTAGTGCCCGGACTTTTGAGTATTGATCATGGCTGGTTTGAGGAAGACAGTATCGTACAAGTTGCCTACACCTGACATTACTCCCTTACTTGGTCTGATGTCGCTTGCTGATGAGGAGGTTAGGAGAAGCTTCAGAATGAGTCATGGAAGATTGCTGAGATTAGTCTGCAAGCCAACTGCTGATGAGATGAATGGGCTGTACACTTTGATGCAACTCTATGATCCTGCATTGAGGTGTTTCACGTTTGCTGACTTTATTTTGGGGCCTACCATTGAAGAGTATGTGGAGTTTACTGAGCTACCAGTATAGAACAAGGTTCCCTTTATTCACTCTGCTGCTGAGCCCAAGTTGGAGGACTTAGCTAAGGCCTTGCACATGAACGCTGCTGAACTGTTAGTGACTTCTTGGCTTGGGGTTCCAGGTTTCTCCCTTTATTTTCTGGTTGGCAAAGCTCGAGAATACGCCAAGAACGGATGTTGGGTGGTTTTTAATGCTATCTTGGCTCTATGCATCTACGGAATAGTGTTGTTTCCTAACTTACCCAATTTTGTGGACTTGGACGCTTTCCATCTGTTTGCTGCTGGCAACCCGGTGCCCACTCTGATCGGAGACTTCTATCATTCATTGCACTACAAAAATGAAAATAGAAGAGGAAAGACTGTTTACTGTTGTGCGCCGCTGTTGAACATGTGGTTTAAGAGCCATCTTCCCCTGAGGGGACCTTTTGTGGATAGTGCAACTACAGCTAGCTGGCCAGAGCGCCTGATGAGGCTATCTTCCGAAGACGTTGAGTGGTTTGACCGAGACTTGCTGGGGTCTGAGCTCATCTTCAGTTGTTCTGGGTATCCTAATGTTCCGTTGATAGGAAGAAAAGGGTGTATCAATTACAACCCTTCTCTGCTTGTCCGCCAGTTCGGATATGCGTTGAAGAACCCACCAAAGGAGGAAGACGTACAGGAATCTCTGTACTTCACCAGTGATTTGAAGGGAGAGTTACTATCCAAGCTGCAGCACGCCTAGACGCGTATTAACAGAAGAGGGAAGCCACTGTTGGGGAAGAATGATTGTCAGGCTTATGCACCATACAGAGTTTGGATCCAAGAGAGAGCAAGGCAGTTTCTGATGCCATTTCCAGCTGCACCAGTCCCTATTCATATTCCGGTGGCAGAACCAACCACTGTTACTAGGGAGGCCTACGAGAAAGTTGTGAAAGAAAAGGAAGCCTTAATGAAGATCAATGAAGGGTTAGAGCAAGAGCTGGCTCAGATACGCAGTGAGAAAAACAAGGTTGTGCATGCTTTCCAACAGCAGATCGAACTGGTAAACAGACTAGGGATTGAGTTGACTGAGGAGAAAAAGAAGCGCGAACGTCTGGGTCAAGAGTTCAGAAGCTCCCATGACATGTTGGAATCCAAAAAGAAAGCACTCGATGCCGCACACCGAGAAATCTCTTCTTGTAACAAGACTTGGAATGCTACGCTGACCAACAATAAAAAGAGGGAAGATAAATTGAAGCAGCAAATTTCTGACCTCGAAGAGCAGTTGAAGGCTAGCATTAAGAAGTATGAAGAAGAAGTGATGACCAGGTACAGTCTCGAGAATGCATTGAACAAGGCCATCGAAGGCAGGAACGAAGTTGTGTCTCAAAAGCGGAAGCTAGAGGATCGCTTCGGAGAAGGGGCATGGGAGGAAACCGCTGGCGATGTGCGACGTGTTCTCAAGAGAAGAAACCAGCTTGTCGAGGGTCTGCTTACCCGACCAAGTCATCCAGAGACCAAGGAGTTACTAGAAGAGTATCAGGCTTATGAGTGTATTTGACCATTTCATGTATTGATGCTTTATTTGCATTAGCGCTGACCATCACCAGGATTGTTGGTTGAGGTCATGCCTTCTTATTGTACACTCAGTGATATTGTATTCTTGGCTTATTGGATTTCTCTGCAATATATGAGGCTTTCTATGATTCGGCTCCGATCACCGTATTGTTAGCACTGTCACTGCACTGGCACCTTCGCACTAGAATCGGGGAATGAGTTTCCCTAATGCACAGACACATTGCATTGCATTCATATCCATATTGCATTACAGGTGATCATTGGATGGTATCTCATTCCTTACACTGTACCAGGTATTTTCAGGATTGAAGATCAGCGCCCGCACCGATACTCCACTCGCACCAATTGTCGAAGAATCATGGATCAAATGCAGAACGAGATGCAAGATATGCGTGAGAAGTTAGCACTTTTCATGCAGACAATGGAGACTATTGCAAAAGGTCAGGAGAATTTGCAAGCGCTGGTGCAGCCTCTGTTGGTCAGGAATGCGGGGCATGGAAATGAGGATCATCAGTCTGTGCGAGTCGACACTGTTCATGGGGATGGTACTCCCACACCAGTGGCTCCACCTGTAGTCAATATACCTGCTGTCAATGTCAACAACGCTACTGCTGCTGGGAACGGTAACGTTGGAATTGGGAACGAGACTGCTGTCCATAACGTTGGGCTTGGTGATGTCAACTTGGGTGATAATATGGGAGGCAACGACTTCGGTAATGCTGGATTTGGCTTCAATGACCAGGGGTTCGATAACACTGGGAAATATGGTTTCAATGCTCAAGGCTTCGGGCAGGACGGATATGGTATGACTAATCAGGGTTATGGGGGATTCGGAAATGGAAATGGCGTTGGGTTAATGGCTTTTGGACCTGCTGGTATTGCTCCGGGGTATGGCAACAGAGGGCGAGGCCCGGTGATGAACCAGATTAGAGCTGGCCGTAACAATGGATACGATGGGTATGGAGCTGGTAATGGCAACTGGCAAGAGGATCAGCAAGAGGACGCTTTCTCCGGTGGAGGTTTCGAAGGACCTATGGATGACTCCCAGAGGATCAGAATGCTAGAAGAGCAGATGAGGGGGGTCGTGAACCAAAGTGCTGTGGGCTTAGATATGTCAACAATGGGCCTGGTGCCTGGATTGAGGGTGCCAATCAAATTCAAAGCTCCTACATTTGATAAGTATAAAGGGGACGCTTGTCCAAAATTGCACGTGCGGTCATATTACAGAAGGATGTCTGCGTATTCTACTGATGAGAGGATGCTAATGCATTTCTTTCAAGATAGCCTGTCGGGTCCGTCCCTAGAGTGGTATATGGGATTGGAGCCAACTCATATCAAGACATGGAAGCAGCTGGCAGAAGCATTTGTAGCTCACTATAAATACAACAGCGACTTGGCACCCAACCAGGTCCAACTGCAGGGTCTGTCCCAGAAGAAGGGTGAGAGCTTTAAAGAGTATGCGCAAAGATGGCGCGACATGGCTGCTAGGGTCCATCCTCCTCTAGAGGACAAGGAAATGAATGACATGTTCATAGGAACATTCACCGGCATGTTTTATGACAAGTTGTTTCACACATCTTTGGGCAGTTTCTCAGACTTAATTCTGATGGGAGAAAAGATTGAAAGTAACATTAAACAGGGAAGATTCCAAGCTGAGGAATCTACTGCATCTGGCAGCAACAGGAAGGCTTTTGGTGGGCGCCGTCAGGGCTATGCAAGCGCAGTGTTTGGAGGCCGAGGCAGAGGCCGGGGCAGAGGTCGAAACCAGTATAACCAGCCACAGCAGGTGGCGAGTGTTACTATTTCGTTTCAGCAACAACCGTTTCAACAGCAACAGCAGCCACAGCAGGGGGCACAGCCTGCCCAGCGCAGATTTCAGGGGGGTAAACCAAAGAGAGTGTTTGAAAAGCCTCCTTCAACGTATGCAGATTTGTTACAGACGTTGTTAGGGTTGAACTTGGTAGAGAAGAGAACTCTGGCGCCTATAACAGGCACTCCTCCGTACGGCTATGATGCAAGCAGGCACTGTGAATTCCACTCCGGGGCTCCGGGCCACGATGTAGAGGGTTGCCATGCATTCAAGCATGTTGTGCAGGATCTATTGGATAGTAAGGCTATCAATTTTGGAACGGCGGGTCCGAACATAGTGCAGAAACCCATGCCCAATCATGGGGCAAACGCCATTTTAACTGAGGAGGGTTTAAATTTGATTATGAATGTCGACGATTTAAAGACACCGTTGTGTGAAATAAAGAGCCGATTATTGCAAGGGGGTGTCTATCCAGGATGTGACGAGTATTGTTTAGAATGCTGGACCCTAGCCGGGGGTTGTGATGACTTAAAGAAGGGTATTCAGGCTTTAATAGATGGCGGCACACTGCAGTTTGACCGAGCAGAAATTGAAGAACCTGCAGGGGCATTACCAGACAAGCAAAGTGATGTGGCTACTGTAACGATTCCTCGAAAGACGATCACCATAACGGCACCGGTCCAGCGACCACCGATCACTATCACTAAGGCCGGGCCAATCCCGTACGAGAGCACAAAAGCAGTCCCATGGTCATATGGGTTGGAAGTGTATTGTGACGGGGTAAAAATTGATGTTAATAAGCAGCCAGCTGAGACCGTAGACAATGTTGTCGGTGCCGGAGGTATGACAAGAAGCGGGAGAATATTCATATCGCCTGAGGTAGAGGCCGAAAGGCTGGCAAAGGGAAAGGGAAAGATGGTTGAGAAGGTCCCTGTGCAGGGGGGCGGAAAAGAAATGGCATCGAAGGATGTGGAAGAGTTCATGCGCTTGATTCGAAAAAGTGATTATAAGATTGTTGAGCATTTGCAGCAGACGCCGTCAAAGATATCTATACTGTCATTGCTATTATGTTCTGAAGCGCACAGAAATGCATTGTTGAAAGTCCTGGATACTTCCTTCGTACCCCAAGATGTTTCCGTAAATCAGCTGGAAGGAGTATTGGCACATGTGAATGCAGGCCATAGCTTGGGCTTTACAGACTTCGATTTGACCCCGAAAGGAAGAGAGCATAATATGGCGCTGCACATCTCTGTGGAGTGTAGAGGATCAGTCATGTCTCATGTACTGGTCGATACCGGATAGTCTTTGAATGTGCTGCCCAAGAAAGCGATGATGAAGCTAGATGTCAGAGGAATCCTGTGCACGCCCAGTGACCTGGTGGTCAGGTCATTCGATGGTACGCGAAGAACAGTTTTTGGATCTATAACATTGCCTCTACAGGTGGGGCTGGAGGTGTTCGCAACTGAATTTTATATCATGGACATCCAACCTGCATATAGCTGCCTTCTCGGACGACCCTGGATTCATGGGGCTGGGGCAGTCACGTCTACCTTGTATCAGAAGTTGAAATATATGGTAGGAGACAGCGTGGTCACCGTATACGGAGAAGAAGACATCTTGGTCAGCCACCTGTCGTCATTTAAGTATGTGGAGGTCGATGGAGAGATTCACGAAACACCCTGCCAAGCATTTGAAGGGTTGCGCATCAAGGACAAAGGTCCCGGGCCGAGCAAAGCGTCGGAGATAGCCGTCTCGTCATATAAAGAAGCTCAAGCTCTAGTAGAGACTGGTGAGACAAAGGGTTGGGGCAAAGTGCTGGATATTCCTGTGAAGACGGACCGTTTAGGGCTAGGATATCAACCGTCGTCATCAGCACCTGCTGTGGGGGCACCCCGTTTCAGAGGACCAATAACTATCATTGCCAGTGGAGTATGTCATGAGACCATCAACGCTGCTTCAGAGTCTGATGAAGGAGACAGCGATTGCGATATGGACGCCTGGATTCAGCCGAGCGTGCCAGGACAGGGATTGTGCAAATGGTCTATTCAGGAGATTGTTCTTGTGACTCTTAAACAGTAATGCTTCGTTTTTTTAATTGTTGAACAATCTGGTGTCCTGCCCGGGGCATTGTGATTTGCTTAGGGTTGTGCTGTTATGAACATCGCGTGTTTATCATTAAATAAAAGGCGTTTTTCATGTACAAATATTGCGCTCTCTGTTTTTCCTGTTTTGTATTTTACAATAAAATGGCAACGAGGTTATTCGCTTTATACGCATTTTGAAGCATTTAACCATTCTTTTTGCAGGATAACATGTTCAGATGACATCCTTGAACCACCTATGACTCGTCCCGACTTTGAACGCCCGGTATTTCAGGCCGAAGAAGAGATTGTTGAAGATGGGTACGTTCCCGAAGAATTGTCTTGGTTGGTGAAGCAAGAGGAAAGAGTCATTCTGCCTCATGAAGAGGTCATCGAAATTATTAACCTGGGGTCGGAAGGGGTTGAAAAGAATATCCGCATAGGAGCCGCGCTGCAGAGCGACATCAAGCGAAGACTGGTTGAAATGCTCAGAGAGTATAGTGATGTGTTCGCTTGGTCGTATGAAGACATGCCTGGACTTGATACAAATATGGTTGTGCACCGTCTACCGTTGAAAGAAGAATGCCCGCCGGTCAAGCAAAAGCTTCGCAGAACTAGACTCGATATGGAAGTGAAGATTAAGGAAGAGGTTCAAAAACAGTGGGATGCTGGTTTCCTAGCTGTGACAAAATATCCCTCATGGGTCGCTAATATTGTGCCAGTGCCAAAGAAAGACAGTAAAGTGAGGATGTGCGTCGATTACCGTGACTTGAACAAAGCGAGCCCAAAGGATGATTTTCCACTTCCTCATATCGATGTGCTAGTTGACAACACTGCTCAATACTCCGTATTCTCCTTCATGGATGGCTTCTCGGGCTATAATCAGATTAAGATGGCGCTAGAGGACATGGAGAAGACTACTTTCATAACGCCTTGGGGAAGATTTTGTTACAAAGTGATGCCCTTCGGATTGAAGAATGCTGGGGCAACGTATCAGCATGCAATGACGACTCTTTTTCATGATATGATGCATAAGGAGATCGAAGTTTATGTTGACGATATGATTGCCAAATCCCAGACGGAGGAAGAGCATCTGGTGAATCTGCTGAAGTTATTCAAAAGGCTTAGGAAGTTCAGGCTGAGACTGAACCCTAACAAGTGCACCTTCTGGGTGAGATCGGGTAAACTGCTGGGGTTTATCGTGAGTGAAAAAGGAATAGAGGTTGATCCTGCAAAAATAAAAGCGATACAAGAGATGCCGACGCCTAAAACAGAGAAAGAGGTGCGCGGGTTTTTAGGGAGGTTAAACTACATCGCTCGGTTCATATCTCACCTAACTGCTACGTGTGAACCATTATTCAAGCTGTTGAAAAAAGATCAAGTTGTAACGTGGAACGAAAATTGTCAAAAGGCGTTCGATAAAATAAAGCAGTATTTGAAGGAGCCTCCTATTTTGATACCCCCAGTGGCAGGGAGACCTTTGATTATGCATTTGACAGTTCTTGAGGGAAGCATGGGTTGTGTTCTCGGTCAACACGACGAGACAGGAAGAAAAGAGCATGCGATCTATTACTTGAGTAAGAAATTTACAGATTGTGACTCTCGATATTCAATGCTTGAAAAGACTTGTTGCGCGCTAGCCTGGGCCGCCAAGCGTTTGAGGCAATACATGCTGAATCATACAACCATGCTTATCTCGAAGGTGGATCCTATCAAATATGTATTCGAAAAGCAGGCGTTGTCAGGGAGAATTGCCCGTTGGGAGATGGTCTTGACTGAATATGACATCCAGTATGTCTCGCAGAAGGCTATAAAGGGGAGTGTACTGTCTGAGTACTTGGCAGAGCAGCCTATTGAAGATTACCAATCGATGAGGTTTGATTTTCCTGACGAGGATATCATGTACCTAAAGATGAAAGATTGCGAAGAGCCGTTGCCAGACGAAGGACCAGAATTGGGTTCCAAGTGGAAGTTGATATTTGACGGAGCTGTAAATGCCTACGGTAGCGGAATAGGGGCAATCATCACTACTCCACACGGGTTGCACATCCCGTTCACCGCTCGATTGACCTTTCCAGTCACCAATAATGAAGCCGAATACGAAGCTTGTATCATGGGGCTTGAAGAAGCCATTGATTTGCGAATCAAAAATCTGGACGTATACGGAGACTCAGCTCTGGTTGTGAATCAAATCAAAGGAGAATGGGAGACACGTCAGCCTAATTTGATACCGTACATGAACTATGCAAGGAGATTGTTGCCTTTCTTTGACAAGGTTGAATTGCATCATGTACCGCGAGCAGAGAATCAAATGGCTGACGCCCTGGCCACTTTGTCTTCCATGTACAAAGTCAACTTCTGGAACGAGGCTCCCAGCATTGTTATCTCTCGGCTCGACAGACCTGCCTTCGTGTTTGCTATTGACGAGGCATCCGACGACAAACCATGGTATTTTGATATCCTCAATTTCATGAAGAACAAAGAGTATCCGGCTGGGGCATCCAGTCAAGATCAGAAGACTCTTAGGAGGTTGGCGGGTAATTTCTATTTGAATCCGGATGGTGTCTTATACAGAAGAAATCACGACTTGGTGCTGCTGCGTTGCGTAGACGGAAAAGAGGCGAAGTTGCTCATGGAGGAAATACATGAGGGTACCTTTTGCACGCATGCTGGTGGACATGCTATGACGAGGAAGCTGCTGCGGGCAGGTTATTTTTGGCTAACTATGGAAACTGATTGTTTCAAGATTGCGAGGAAATGCCACAAGTGCCAAATCTATGCTGATAAGATCCATGTGCCTCCGAGTCCTCTGAATGTGATGTCGTCGCCATGGCCATTCTCGATGTGGGGAATCGATATGATTGGAAAGATCGAGCCGACGGCTTCTAATGGGCACCGGTTTATTCTCGTAGCAATCGATTATTTCACCAAGTGGGTGGAAGCGGCGTCTTACGCAAATGTAACGAAGCAGGTGGTGGCCAGATTCATCAAGAGAGATATCATTTGCAGATATGGAATCCCCGAGCGGATAATCACTGACAACGGTTCAAACCTGAACAACAAAATGATGAAGGAGCTCTGTCAGAATTTCAAGATCGAACATCACAACTCCTCCCCTTACCGACCCAAGATGAATGGCGTTGTTGAAGCGACCAACAAGAATATAAAGAAGATCGTTCAGAAGATGGTGGTGACCTATAAGGATTGGCATGAGATGCTACCTTTCGCTTTGCACGGTTATCGTACGATGGTACGTACATCAACCGGGGCAACCCCGTTCTCGTTAGTATATGGAATGGAGGCAGTGCTACCACTGGAAGTCGAGATTCCTTCCCTGAGAGTATTACGAGACGTCCAACTAGATGAGGCAGAATGGGTGAAAGACAGGTTGAACCAGCTGAGTTTAATGGATGAGAAAAGGCTAGCTTCTCTAGCGTACGGTCGTTTGTACCAGAGCCGAATGAAGAAAGCGTATGATAAGAAGATACATCCTCAGAGCTTTCAGACGGGCGACCTTGTGCTGAAAAGGATTCTCCCGCCGCAGGCAGATCACAGGGGCAAGTGGACCCCCAACTACGAAGGGCCATATGTTGTCAGAAAAGTCTTTTCAGGAGGAGCGTTGTTGTTGTCCACCATGGACGGTGAAGACTTTACGTCGCCTGTGAATTTGGACGCAGTTAAAAAATACTTTGCTTGAAATTGACTTGCTGGACAGAAAAAAGAGAGTCCAGGCAAAAATGGGGCATCCTGGCGAACCAAAAACAGAATGAAAGGTTCGGGCAAAAGTTAGGGATAAAATGGAAAAAAATGTACACCCGCGAAGTTGAAAACCTACACTGGGCGGCTTCGGCAAAAAAAGGTATCCCGGTGAACTGAAAACCCGTAAAGGGCGGTTCACGCAAAAGTTAGGGATTTGAAAAGCAAATGACTGCGGTCCGAATTTGATACTGCATTGAGCATTGGTGCGGGAGAATATACCTGAGGGGTCGATTATCAGATGCAATCTCTTCGAAAGTGTGGATAACGGGAAAGTATTAGAGTCGGGCGAGTCATAGGAGGATCAGTTCGTGATGTTCGTCTGCATCCCGTTGCCGACATGTGTACAAATTTAATTTGTCAATATATTTATGCTTCTTGTGCATACTTGTATATTTGTTGTGCGTAGCTTCCTCTTTTCAGGAGTTACATCCCGTGTACAAAACTCTGCCCATTTCAGGGGCCCAATCAATAAAATATGTTATTCAGTACGTGATGCTGGTTCTTTACTGTTTTGTGCATGATAAACGCCTAGGTTTGATGAAACTAGCATGTGCATAATGTCACTGGCCCTTGCCAACAATTGCTAAGACTTTGAATTAACTGAAAATGATGTCACTAACGCTAACCTGGATAGATTTGGTTGCATAGACTTGTCTTGTCTTATTTGTGTTGTTGCAGGGTTCATAGCCGTATGAAGAGAACGATCAAAAGATTGCAGTAGGAACCAGAAGACTCGATCCCCACGCAGGTCGCGCTTCTGAGATAGCAATGCTCCTTACTGAAGAAGGGTCGAATTTCCCAGCTAGCCGTAGCTTATTCAAAGGACACTCTCCAGCCAAGCCATTTATCCTCAGCAGAGTTTGGCGATTCCTAGATCGAAGGATGTATTCAGACATTGTGGTGTTCCCCATAAGGATTCCCCCATCTCAAGCAGAGTGGTTTAGCCTCAGAAGATTAATATTTCCAATTGGTGAGCTGTATTCAGGCAGTTTACCTTTCCCCGCAGGGTCATTTACTCTCCCCCAGCGGAGTCAGTTTATTTTCCCCAAGAGAATCATCCCACCCCCAGTGGAGTTTTCTTTCAGCAACTGTTCTTTCCTCCCCGTGGAACTCGAAGATTAAGACTCTCCCCGGCAGAGTTGGTTGCGTGCCCTGGCATTTATTTTGTCAGAATACAGTGTGATATCCGTTCACTCTCTAGCAGAAGTCCAATCATACCGGGCGCATCTGCTATTCCCCAGCAGAGTTATATTCCCCAACAGGGTGTTACTTCAACAAGGTGCTTGGTTAAGTTCCCAATCCCCAGCGGAGTTGATCCCACTCTTCCAGCATTTATTTTGCTGGAATAATTCTGCAACACCTGGCTATCCCTAGCGGAATCGGCATTGTCTTCAGCATTTATGTTGCTGAAACGGTTTCCTGTATCCCAGCAGTTCAAGTCTGCATTTGTATTGGCATATAGTGTCATATTTGCGTCCACCCAAATAAAACCGCATAACATTTCCATGTCGATTGGAGCATTGCGTCATTATCAAACATACGCATTTTTGAAGCATGAACCAGGTTGGCTAACCGTTTGTTTCAAGTATTGTTTCTCTTGCAGGCGGAAGGAGATCTTGCTCAAACGAATTACTAAGCATTCGAGGTCTCGACGTGAGACATTCAATGAAGTGTCAGCTTTGGCACTATTCCCCACAGAGTTGTCATGATGAAGTTCTCTTTGTCTCCGAGCAGAGTTATTTGTGTAAATTTCTCTTATTTTCCCCGCCAGAGTTAGTAGACAAAATATCTCCTTGTCTCCAAGCAGAGTTATTTTTCATCAAAGGGTTTCAGGAATCAGAATTTCAGAGGCTGCCGCCGGTTATCAGAACAGGTGTCCGGTAGCTTGGTTTCCAAATATCCCCAGTAGAGTCCGTCCCAAAGTCGCTGTCACGTCAGTGCTAAGAAGTTTGTGGGTCGGGACCAATGGAGAAATGAGTCCTGACGTGGACGATCTATTCCTATATTAACGGGTTTTCTTCGTGCTAGAGAAATGGGGGTCCTAACGTGGACATATTGATTTCCTCAGGTTGACGATATGTGGTAGTCCTAACGTGGACAGATTTGATTTCTTGGTATTGATTGAATGTGAAGTCCCGACATGGACAAAATTGATTACTCTTGGTGTTGGTGTCCTGACGTGGACAATTTATTTCCAGCAGATATCTTTCTTTGTAATGGTGAAAGGCGTGTCCTGATGTGGACAAGTTTATAGTTCTTCGTGATGACAAGATACGAGAGTCCTGACGTGGACAAGTTTATCCTTCTTCGTGTGGTTGGCGAAGTGTGTGCGTCCTGACGTGGACGAGTTCTATTTCCCCAGCAATTCGAAGACGCGCGAGTCCTGACGTGGACAAGTTTTTATTACTTCAGCAGGTCGAGAGGTGAGTCCTGACGGGGACAAATTTTATTTCCTCAGCGAGTCAAGAGGTGAGTCCTGACGTGGACAAATCAAGACGAAAAGCGTTTCCTTACGTGGAAAGACGTATTCCTTACGTGGAAAGATGGTATTCCTTACGTGGAAAGTTGGATTCCTTACGTGGAAAGATTCTATTCCTTACATGGAAAGATTGGAGTCCTTACGTGGACAAATCAAGAGGAGAGTTATTCCTAACGTGGAAAGGGGGGTCCTAACGTGGACGATGTAGTCCTGACGTGGACAAGTTAGTTCCTTACGTGGAAAGAAATTAGTTCCTTACGTGGAAAGAAATTATTCCTTACGTGGAAAGAAGTTATGCCTTACGTGGAAAGATTGGTTCCTTACGTGGAAAGATTGATTCCTTACGTGGAAGAAAGATGTATTCCTTACGTGGAAAGTTTAGTCCTGACGTGGACAGATTCAGAAAAGAAGTTGGTTTCCTTACGTGGAAAGATGTGATTCCTTACGTGGAAAAAAGATGTGTTCCTTACGTGGAAGAGCTTAGTCCTGACGTGGACAGATCCAGACGAAGTTTAGTCCTGACGTGGACAGGTTTAGAAGAGAGTTTATTCCTAACGTGGAAAGAAGTTGATTCCTTACGTGGAAAAGCGATATATTCCTAACGTGGAAGAGTTTAGTCCTGACGTGGACAGATTTTGAAGAGAAGTTGATTCCTTACGTGGAAAAGCGATATATTCCTAACGTGGAAGAGTTTAGTCCTGACATGGACAGATTTAGAAGAGAGTTGATTCCTTACGTGGAAGAGTTTATTCCTAATGTGGACGATTTAGTTCTGATGAAAGGCAGACGAGCCATCCCCAGTGAAGTTGTCGAGATTTCTCCGTATTGACAGCAGGTGGAGTCCTAACGTGGACAAGTTTTAGTTGAGGTTTCTTTGTATGGACAACACAGGCGTCCTAACGTGGACAAAGTTCTATTCTTGCGATGATAGAATCTTTTTCAGGCTAATGGAAATAATCCCCAGCACGTCGCTAAGGGATCAGTTGGTTGCTTTAAATAGTTAGATTCAGTTGATGAATTTCCCCCAAGCAGTGGTGCAGTTTATTTCTGCGGGTGGCAAATTTCCGGGTTCTTAGTATTCAACCGTCTCGTACCGCGAATGTTTAAAGGCCGTTCGCTCTTCACCCAATCGGGTCCAAGTCGCTTGATTAGGGGCAGCTGTTGCACCCTAAAATTTGCTCAACCTTCTTCACTTGGTTTATGTTTCAATTGCATTAGCATTTGCATATAAAGTCATGTACATAGTCTAAATCATCTGCATAGCATAGCATAGCAAACCATCCAACAGGGATCAAGCACTATTATCATCCCTATGAGCCTATCAAGAGGTTATTATTCAAATTCAAGCATATCCCAAGTCATCAGAGAAGAAATTGAAACCTAAGAAGTCAGTGGACCAGGCAGTGGATCTATCTCCTATCTGAGGGTATCTGAAGATCTTCAAAGAAGTTGTGAGTTGTGAATTGAGCATGGAGATTATGTGGACATCATAGAGGACTTAGAAAGTCATTTGGAGAAGAAGTTAAGTCATTGATATGATCACAAGAGCTGCAGTTGAAGACAGTCAACTAGGGTTTCATCTGGGTCAACCTGAGTCAACCCTAGGTCAAATGATTGATTGAAAGGCATTAAGGTCTATTTGAGAGATGTGGGGTTCATCGTTTGACATGTAGAGAAGGATATGGTGTTGTGCCAAGAAGAAGTCAAGAGAAATCAAGGAGAAGAGGAGTTTCTAAATTAGGGTTTCTGTGTAAAATCCCCTGATTTAGGTCAAACTTCCAAGCAAGATAAGTCAAAATGAAAGCTTCAAATGGATCCTTGGCCAACATGAAACTTGTATATAATCTCAAGACCTTTAATTTGAGTTGTGGAAGACATCAAGGAGATTTATAGAACTCAAGTTATGGTCCTTGCAAGTTACAGGTCATCTGAGGTATCTGAAATTTTGTCTGTGAAAGTTACTTGTCTTCCAAGCAATATTTACCCCTTAAGGAGATTTCAAATGAATTTCTGGTCAACATAAGAGTTGTTCCTCATTGTCTTAGATTTCTAGAATGGTATGGTATGCCTTCATATGATTTGTGTAACTCTACTTATGGTCTTGGAAAGCAAAGGGTATTTTGGTCATCTGAGAATTACAGGTCATTTCAAGCCTATGCCCAAAACTCATACAAGGAAGCTTCAAATGAAAAACTTCACAACATCAAACTTGCTCCAAATGACATTTTGAGTCTAGAAAAGTTATCATGAAAGATTGGAAAGGCTCATAGCTCAAGGTTTCAAAATTGGTGAATTTAATGATTAAAAAATGACCTAAATTTGAGATTTTTCATAATTTGGCCAAATGGGATGAAATTATAGGTCATTTTGATTGGAAAAAATGTTTTAAGAACATTGGCAAAAGTGGATTTTTGAGTTTGGTTCAAGATTTAGAAGTTATGCTTGGTTACTTACAAAAGAAGTTACATAATCCAAAATGCAAGGAAAGTGTGCATGGGAAGTTTCTCCAAGGTTCTAGGACTTTCCAAGGTCATCTATATATTGAATTGAATAGATTCATGCCATGGTTGGTGATTCATTTTGTGCATGATACCAAGTTTCACTTCAATCTTCCAATTTGCAAAAGCATCTCAAACTCCACAAAATCTCTATCAATTTCCATTTTTCTTGATCTGTTCATCATCAACATCTTTCATAGATCACAATTCACACAAGAACTTGGTTGAATTGAAGAGAACTCGTGCCATACAACTTCATCATCCAAGGTGCAAGAAAGTTTCAATTGCAAGATCCAAGAGGTTTGAGCCAGAATTTTTGCATACAGAACTCATAATCAAGTTCATTGATCAAGTTCCACTCATGACAAGCATCAGATCCAAGAATTCAGTACCTGTTTTCATCATTTTACACCAGGTTGGTTTCTCATTCGATTTGCTTGTTTTAGTTATAATTTTAGAGATTTGTTAGGTTAGAACTGTTAAGATAGGTTAGATGATTAATTTTGGTGAGTTTGAGAAGGATCCATGGAGGTTGCCATTGGAGTGCACAAGCTGTTAGGGTTTATAACATCAAGGATATGGCACTATAATCTTGAATGAATAGCTCAGGTTGACCAGCATAAAGTGTAGATTAGGTTAGGGTAAAAATTAGTGAGGTTTGGCATGTTTGATCTCAGTGCAAAGTGATGGAGGCAAGATGTTCTACCTATCGGGTTTGATTTGTGGTTGAGTTTTAGAAGGAACCATTGTTATGGCTGTGTAGAGGGAAAGAAGTAGAGTATCTTTGCTCTTTACATCGAGTGAATTCATGGAGAGTCAAGGGAGAACCGAGCTGTGGAAGGTGCATGCATGGAGGAAGAGTTTCTGAAAACCCTAGGGTTTCTAAGGTTGAAGATGAAGGAGGACCCTACGATTGTAAGTTTGACTTGGACTAAGGATCTGATCGTATGGCTCACGTTTAAAATGAAATTTGGAGGGAGACCCTGGGTGCTAAACGCACCGTTTCATTAAACTTCTTCTGATGGGCCTCACAATCCCTTGCTATTCGTACCCCTGTTTTCCAAGCCCAATCCCAATTCAACTAAATTTCTTGCTATTGGCACCGCTTCAAGTTTTTTTATTTTTTGATTGAGTTTTCTGATGCATTGGGCCCAGACGCGCTTGCTATGCGCGCCCCCCAGTCTGGGCCCATCCTTTCATTTCAACTGATTTTAAATGCTTGCTGCACCCCTCATTTCATTAATTGATTTTATTTTTTTCTTAATTCATTTCATTTCTTTAAAAAAATCATAAATAATTGGAAATTGCTCATTTTTAATTGGTTGTTTTTGCATATTGTTCATAATTTTGTTAAGAAAATTATCACATAAAAAAATTGGTATTTCATTTTATTTTCATATTTTTAGTATATTTTTCTTTTAAATAGGATTAAATAATGTTTAGTTTAATACATGAATTTGTTGATTTTAGTTTGATTAAATGCTTTAACATTTTTAATCCATTCTTTTTAGGTTGATTAGCTTAGACCTTTATCTTGTATATACAATTTAATTCATAATTTTAGAACTTAATTTTTAGGTGTTTTGTTTAGGTGTGAATAACATGATCAAAACTAGGGTTTAAGAGATAACATAGGAGAATTAAATCATTTCCCTTAGGAGTTGTAGGTTGAATCTTTGGGGTATGGGACTATAGGGATTATGGGTAGTTAATAGATCCCTTAGAAATTGCTAGGTTTCCCCTATTCTACTACTGCTATCAGTATACTGCTTATATTTGTTTGACTGTGTGGTGTGCCCTCTCTAGGGTTATTTCATTTGTCTGTGTGGGGTATTGGGTTTGCTTGGGGATTGGGAGAGATGAAGACCTGTGATGATGAAGACTATTGGAGATCAAATGATTGAAGTTTAACTTCCAGAGTTGATGAGGAGAGTCCTTTGCTGGCAGTTGTTGAGGAGTATAGGGTTTAGGAGCTAGGCAGAGCTCTAGAGTAGAAAGCTTGATTCACAAATATGGAAGGTCTTGTCTACCTCCATCCTTTCTCTATGATTCAAAGTCTCTTTCAAATATCCACCTCCTTCCTTTGGAAGGATCAGTGAATGTATTTGAAAGATAGAACTTTTGAGAGAAACCTGTCTGTATAATGTTAACAGTTAATGAGCCACCCTTGGTAGGCAGTTTACTGTTTAACATTCATTCTATCTTGTTGACTGATATTCATCTTGGAGATTAAGACTTGAAGAAAAGCCATTGCAGATGGAAGACTGATGACAGAGACCTTGCTTGGAGGCTATGGAGATGGAGATTGAGGCTTGCTTGAAGCTTGTAGCTGTTTGGAGATGACTTGAAGACAGATGATGATGCAGAGCTGCTGTGGCTGTTTATTTTTGTTGTTTTATTTCTGATGTATTGATTGGTTTTCCCTGACTGTATTGTTTGTTGTTTAACCTGTTGGGTTGAAAGTGAATGCTGTTCACTTTTGCCTATTGTTTTCTAGGTTCGAGGTTGAGTGGGACTCCCTTGCCTCGCTTGTATTGTTGCATCCATGCATTTTACTGCTTTATTGTATATATGCTATTGTTTCTGTTTCCGTCTATTCCCTTAGGATCTCTGTTTCTCTCTGTGCAAGAGAGGAGCATGATAGACACTAGGTCTTAACCCATGCATGATAACATTAGGTTAGTTTGATTCCCTTTTCAACTATAGGTTAGAGTTCTGTCTCTTCTTTCTCAAAACAAACAGAAAAACACAATAAAATTCCAAACACAATAAAAGACACTTCTTCCGTAAAAGAATGTGAACTCATCAAAACGTCATTTTTGTCCGCTTGGACTGTTAATCAGAAAAACCTTTTTCAGAAGGAATAAAAACAATCAAGACAGACTTGTGTCGTACGTGGCCCGAACTATGTTTGCTCTGATCTTTCATGCCGTATGAAAGTACGTAGGCATAGGATGCGATATCCTAGCGAGCAACCTTCCCCTCCTTTCCCGTAGGTAGGCGAACTACGTTGACTCTGATTTCTCGTTCCAGACGGGAATACTTAGGCATAAAGTGCGATGCTTTGCCGAATCATGTTTTCTTTTCTTTTCAGACCTTATCCTTTAGTTTAGATAGAAATAACAACCCATACCCGAAAACAAGCGTGGATCCCGTCGAGTACGACGGACGTGAGGGGTGCTAATACCTTCCCCTTGCGTAACCGACTCCCGAATCCAGGTTTTGGTTGCGATTACCATACCTTTCCCGTCTTTGCGGTAGGTTTACTCTGAGCGTTTCCTTTCCCTCCTGTGGGATAAATAACGCACGGTGGCGACTCTTCTGTTCAGCCGGCGTCGATTTTCGCAGTAGCGACAGAGCCGACCTTCGGGTTCAATGCCTGTTTGTTTAACTAATGTCTGGCAGCGAGGTCGGATGTTCTTCTCAACTTCGGGTTGAGTCGGCCATCAAATTCGATGCCTGTTTGTTTAACATATGCCTGACAACAAGGTCAGATGTTCTTCTCAACTTCGTGTTGTTCCGGCCTTCGGGTTCGATGCCTGTTTGTTTAAGTAATGCCTGATGGGGAGGTCAGATGTTCCTCTCAACTTCAAGTTGAGTCGGCCTTCGGGTTCGATGCTTGTTTTTTTGACAGATGTTTAACGGCAAGGTCAGATGTTCTTCTTAATTAAGGATTGAGACGACCTTCAAGTTCGATGCCAGTTTGTTTAACAGATGCCTGACGGCGAGGTCAAATTTTCTTTTGAACTTCGGGTTGAGTCGGCCTTCGAGTTCGATGCCTGTTTTTTTAACAGATGCCTGACGGCGAGGTTAGATGTAATTGTCAACTTTGTGATGTGTCGGCCTTCGGGTTCGATGCTTGTTTGTTTAACTAATGCCCGATGGGGAGATCATATGTTCCTCTCAACTTAAATGTGAGCCGCCCTTCATGTTCGATACCTGATTGTTTAACAGATGTTTGACAGCGAGGTCAAATGTTCTTCTCAACTAAGGGTTGAGACGACCTTCGGGTTTGATGCCTGTTTATTTAGCAGATGCCTGAAGGGGAGGTCAGTTCTTCTTCTCAACTTCGGGTTGAGCCGGCCTTTGGGTTCCACACCTTTTTGTTTAACAGATGCCTGACGGCGAGGTCAGATATTCTTCTCAACTTCGGGTTGAGCCGCCCTTCGGGTTCGATGCCTGTTTTTTTAGCAGATGCCTGACGGCAAGGTCTAATGTTTTTATTAACTTCGGGTTGAGTCGCCCTTCGGGTTCGATGCTTGTTTGTTTAACAGATGCCTGACGGTGAGGTCAGATGTTCTTCTCAACTTCGGGTTGAGCCGGCCTTTGGGTTCGATGTGTGTTTGTTTAACAGATGCCTGGCGGCTAGGTCAGACGTTTTTCTCAACTTTGGGTTGAGCTGGTCTTCGGGTTCGATTCCTGTTTGTTTAACTAAAGCCTGACAGCGAGGTCAGATGTTCTTTTCAACTTCGGGTTGAATCGGCCATCAAATTCGATGCCTGTTTGTTTAACATATGCCTGACAGCGAGGTCAGATGTTCGTCTCAACTTTGTGTTGTGCCGTCCTTCAGGTTCGATGCCGGTATGTTTAACTAATGCCTGATGGGTAGTTCAGATGTTCCTCTCAACTTCAAGTTGAGCCGGCCTTCGGGTTCGATGCCTGTTTGTTTAACAGATATTTGACAGCGAGGTCAGATGTTCTTCTCAATTAAGTATAGAGCCGGCCTTCGGGTTCGATGCCTATTTGTTTAACAGATGCCTGATGGCGAGGTCAAATGTTCTTATGAACTTCGGGTTTAGCCGGCCTTCGAGTTCGATTCCTGTTTGTTTAACAGATGCCTGACGGCGAGGTCTAATGTTCCTATCAACTTCGGGTTGAGTCGCCCTTCGAGTTCGATGCCTGTTTGTTTAATAGATGCCTGACGGTGAGGTCAGATGTTCTTCTCAACTTCAGATTTGAGCCGGCCTTCGGGTTCGATGCCTATTTGTTTAACGTTTTCCTGACGGCGAGGTCAGATGTTCCTCTCAACTTCTTGTTGGGTCGGGCTTCGAGTTTAATGCCTGTTTGTTTAACAGGTGCCTGATGGTGAGGTCAGATGTTCCTCTCAACTTCGTGTTGAGCCGGTCTTCGGGTTCGATGCCTGTTTGTTTAACTAATGTCTGGCAGCAAGGTCGGATGTTCTTCTCAACTTCGGGTTGAGTCGGCCATCAAATTCGATGTCTGTTTGTTTAACAGATGCCTGACGATGAGGTCAGATGTTCTTCTCAACTTCGGGTTGAGCTGGCCATCGGATTTGATGCCTGTTTGTTTAACATATGCTTGACAGTGAAGTCAAATGTTCCTTTCAACTTCGTGTTGAGCCGGCATTTGGGTTCGATGCCTATTTGTTTAACAGATGCCTGACGGCGAGGTCAGATGTAATTCTCAACTTTGTGATGTGTCGGCCTTCGGGTTCGATGCTTGTTTGTTTAACTAATGCCTGATGGGGAGGTCATATGTTTCTCTCAACTTAAATGTGAGCCGCCCTTCATGTTCGATACCTGATTGTTTAACAGATGTTTGACAGCGAGGTCAAATGTTCTTCTCAACTAAGGGTTGAGACGACCTTCGGGTTTGATGCCTGTTTATTTAGCAGATGCCTGAAGGGGAGGTCAGTTCTTCTTCTCAACTTCGGGTTGAGCCGGCCTTTGGGTTCCACACCTTTTTGTTTAACAGATGCCTGACGGCGAGGTCAGATATTCTTCTCAACTTCGGGTTGAGCCGCCCTTCGGGTTCGATGCCTGTTTTTTTAGCAGATGCCTGACGGCAAGGTCTAATGTTTTTATTAACTTCGGGTTGAGTCGCCCTTCGGGTTCGATGCTTGTTTGTTTAACAGATGCCTGACGGTGAGGTCAGATGTTCTTCTCAACTTCGGGTTGAGCCGGCCTTTGGGTTCGATGTGTGTTTGTTTAACAGATGCCTGGCGGCTAGGTCAGACGTTTTTCTCAACTTTGGGTTGAGCTGGTCTTCGGGTTCGATTCCTGTTTGTTTAACTAAAGCCTGACAGCGAGGTCAGATGTTCTTTTCAACTTCGGGTTGAATCGGCCATCAAATTCGATGCCTGTTTGTTTAACATATGCCTGACAGCGAGGTCAGATGTTCGTCTCAACTTTGTGTTGTGCCGTCCTTCAGGTTCGATGCCGGTATGTTTAACTAATGCCTGATGGGTAGTTCAGATGTTCCTCTCAACTTCAAGTTGAGCCGGCCTTCGGGTTCGATGCCTGTTTGTTTAACAGATATTTGACAGCGAGGTCAGATGTTCTTCTCAATTAAGTATAGAGCCGGCCTTCGGGTTCGATGCCTATTTGTTTAACAGATGCCTGATGGCGAGGTCAAATGTTCTTATGAACTTCGGGTTTAGCCGGCCTTCGAGTTCGATTCCTGTTTGTTTAACAGATGCCTGACGGCGAGGTCTAATGTTCCTATCAACTTCGGGTTGAGTCGCCCTTCGAGTTCGATGCCTGTTTGTTTAATAGATGCCTGACGGTGAGGTCAGATGTTCTTCTCAACTTCAGATTTGAGCCGGCCTTCGGGTTCGATGCCTATTTGTTTAACGTTTTCCTGACGGCGAGGTCAGATGTTCCTCTCAACTTCTTGTTGGGTCGGGCTTCGAGTTTTATGCCTGTTTGTTTAACAGGTGCCTGATGGTGAGGTCAGATGTTCCTCTCAACTTCGTGTTGAGCCGGTCTTCGGGTTCGATGCCTGTTTGTTTAACTAATGTCTGGCAGCAAGGTCGGATGTTCTTCTCAACTTCGGGTTGAGTCGGCCATCAAATTCGATGTCTGTTTGTTTAACAGATGCCTGACGATGAGGTCAGATGTTCTTCTCAACTTCGGGTTGAGCTGGCCATCGGATTTGATGCCTGTTTGTTTAACATATGCTTGACAGTGAAGTCAAATGTTCCTTTCAACTTCGTGTTGAGCCGGCATTTGGGTTCGATGCCTATTTGTTTAACAGATGCCTGACGGCGAGGTCAGATGTAATTCTCAACTTTGTGATGTGTCGGCCTTCGGGTTCGATGCTTGTTTGTTTAACTAATGCCTGATGGGGAGGTCATATGTTTCTCTCAACTTCAATGTGAGCCGCCCTTCGTGTTCGATACCTGATTGTTTAATAGATGTTTGACGGAGAGGTCAGATGTTCTTCTCAACTAAGGGTTGAGACGACCTTCGGGTTTGATGCCTGTTTATTTAACAGATGCCTGAAGGGGAGGTCATATCTTCTTCTCAACTTCGAGTTGAGTCGGCCTTTGGGTTCCACACCTTTTTGTTTAATAGATGTCTGACGGCGAGGTCAGATGTTCTTCTCAACTTCGGGTTGAGCCGCCCTTCGGGTTTGATGCCTGTTTGTTTAACAGATGCCTGACAGCGAGGTCAGATGTTCCTCTTAACTTTGTGTTGAGCCGGCCTTCGGGTTCGATGCCTGTTTGTTTAACAGATGCCTGATGGCGAGGTCAGATGTTCTCCTCAACTTCGTGTTGTGATGCCTTCGGGTTTGATGCCTGTTTGTTTAACTAATGCCTGATGGGGAGGACAGATGTATTTCTCAACTTCAAGGTGAGCCGGCCTCGGGTTTGATACCTGATTGTTTAACAGATGTTTGACGGCGAGGTCAGATGTTCTTTTCAACTAAGGGTTGAGACGGCCTTCGGGTTTGATGTCTGTTTATTTAACAGATGCCTGACGTCGAGGTCAGATGTTCCTCTCAACTTCATGTTGAGCCGACCTTCGGGTTCGATGCCTGTTTGTTTAACAAATGCCTGACGGCGAGTTCAGATGTTCCTCTCAACTTCGTGTTGAGCGGGCCTTCGGGTTCGATGCCTGTTTGTTTAACAGATGCCTGGCGGCTAGGTCAGATGTTCTCTCAACTTCGGGATGAGCCGGTCTTCGGGTTCGATTCCTGTTTGTTTAATTAATGCCTGGAAGCAAAGTCGGATGTTCTTCTCAACTTCGGGTTGAGTCGGCCATCAAATTTGGTGCCTGTTTGTTTAACATATGCGTGACAGTGAGGTCAGATGTTCTTTTCAACTTCGTGTTGTGCCGGCCTTCGGGTTCGATGCCTGTTTGTTTAACTAATGCCTGATGGGCTGGTCAGATGTTCCTCTCAACTTCAAGTTGAGCCGGCCTTCGGGTTCGATGCCTGTTTGTTAAACAGATGTTTGACAGCGAGGTCAGATGTTCTTCTCAATTAAGGATTGAGACGACCTTCGGGTTTGATGCTTGTTTGTTTAACAGATGCCTGACGGCGAGGTTAGATCTTCTTCTCAAGTTCGGGTTGAGCCGGCCTTCAGGTTCCACACCTTTTTGTTTAACTGATGCCTGACAGCGAGGTCAGATGTTTTTCACAATTTCGGGTTGAGCCGGCCTTCGGGTTCGATTCCTGTTTTTTTAACTAATGCCTGACAGCGAGGTCGAATGTTCTTCTCAACTTCGGATTGAGTCAGCCATCAAATTCAATGCCTGTTTGTTTAACTAATTCCTGATGGGGAGGTCAGATGTTCCTCTCAACTTCAAGTTGAGCCGGCCTTCGGGTTCGATGCCTATTTGTTTAACAGATGTTTGATGGCTACGTCAGATGTTCTTCTCAATTAAGGATTGAGACGGACTTCGGGTTCGATGCTTGTTTGTTTAACAGATGCCTGACGGCGAGGTCAAATGTTCTTCTCAACTTCGGGTTGAGTCGGCCTTCGGGTTCGATGCCTGTTTGTTTAATAGATGCCTGGCAGAGAGGTCTAATGTTCTTATCAACTTCGGGTCGAGCCGCCCTTCGGGTTCGATGCCTATTTCTTTAACAGATGCCTAACAGTGAGGTCAGATGTTCTTCTCAACTTCAAGGTGAGCCGACCTTCAGGTTCGATACCTAATTGTTTAATACATGTTTGACAGCGAGGTCAGATGTTCTTCTCAACTAAGGGTTGAGACGGCCTTCGGGTTTGATGCCTGTTTATTTAACAGATGCCTGACAACGAGGTCAGATGTTCTTTTCAACATCGGGTTTAGCCGGCCTTTGGGTTCCACACCTTTTTGTTTAACAGATGCCTGACGGCGAGGTCAGATGTTCTTCTTAACTTCGGGTTGAGCCGACCTTTGGGTTCGATGCCTGTTTGTTTAACAGATGCCTGGCGGCTAGGTCAGATGTTCTTCTCAACTTCGGATTGATCGTACCTTCGGGTTCGATTCCTGTTTGTTTAACTAAAGTCTGACAGTGAGGTCAGATGTTCTTCTCAACTTCGGGTTGAGTCTCCAATCAAATTCGATGCCTGTTTGTTTAACATATGCCTGACAGCGAGGTCAGATGTTCTTCTCAACTTCAAGTTGTACCGGCCTTCTGGTTCGATGCCTGTTTGTTTAAAAGATGCCTGGCAGAGAGGTCTAATGTTCTAATCAACTTCGGGTTGAGCCGCCCTTCGGGTTCGATGCCTGTTTGTTTAACAGATGCTTAACAGAAGGTCAGATGTTCTTCTCAACTTCGGGTTGAGCCGGCCTACGGATTTGATGCCTGTTTGTTTAACAGATGCTTGACAGTGAAGTCAAATGTTCCTCTCAACTTCATGTTAGGCCGAGATTCAGGTTCGGTGCTTGTTTGTTTAACAGATTCCTTACGACGAGGTCAGATGTTGCTCTCAACTTCGTGTTGGGCCGGCCTTCGGGTTCGATGCCTGTTTGTTTAAGAGATTCCTGACGGCGAGGTCTAATGTTCTTATCAAGTTCGGGTTGAGCCGCCCTTCGGGTTCGATGCCTGTTTGTTTAACAGATGCCTGACAGTGAGGTCAGATGTTCTTCTCAACTTCGGGTTGAGCCGGCCTTCGGTTTTGATGCCTGATAGTTTAACAGATGCTTGCTAGTGAAGTTAAATGTTCCTCTCAACTTCATGTTGAACTGACCTTCGGGTTTGATGTCTGTTTATTTAACAGATGTCTGACGGCGAGGTCAGATGTTCCTCTCAACTTCGTGTTGAGGCGGCCTTCGGGTTCGATGCCTGTTTGTTTAACATTTGCCTGAAGGCGAGGTCAGATGTTCTTCTCAACTTGGTTTTGTGCCAGACTTCGGGTTCGATGCCTGTTTTTCTAACAGATGTTTGACGGCGAGGTCAAATGTTCTTCTCAACTAAGGGTTGAGACGGCCTTCGGGTTTGAGGCCTGTTTGTTTAACAGGTGCCTGAAAATGAGGTCAGATGTTCTTCTCAACTTCGGGTTGAGCCGGCCTTCGGGTTTGATGCCTGTTATTTTAACAGATGCTTGACGGCGAGGTCAAATGTTCTTCTCAACTTCGGGTTGAGCCGGCCTTCGGGTTTGATGCCAAATTTTTTAACAGATGCCTGACGGCGAGGTCTAATGCTCTTATCAACTTCGGGTTGAGCCATCCTTCGGTTTCGATGCCTGTTTGTTTAACAGATGCCTGGCGGTAAGGTCAGATGTTCTTCTCAACTTCGGGTTGAGCCGACCTTCGAATTTAATGCCTGTTTGTTTAACAGATGCTTGACAGTGAAGTCAAATGTTCCTTTCAACTTCATGTTGATCCGAGTTTCGGGTTCGATGCTTGTTTGTTTAACAGATGCCTAACGGCAAGATCAAATGTTCCTCTCAACTTCGTGTTGAGCCGGCCTTCGGGTTCGATGCCTGTTTGTTTAACGAATGCCTGACGGCGAGGTCAGATGTTCTTCTCAACTTCATGTTGTGCCGGCCTTCGGGTTCGATGCCTGTTTGTTTAACTAATGCCTGATGGGGAGGTCAGATGTTCCTCTCAACTTCAAGGTGAGCCAACCTTTGGGTTCGATACCTAATTGTTTAATACATGTTTGACAGCGAGGTCAGATGTTCTTCTCAACTAAGGGTTGAGACGGCCTTCGGGTTTGATGCCTGTTTATTTAACAGATGCCTGACAACGACGTCAGATGTTCTTGTCAACATCGGGTTGAGCCGGCCTTTGGGTTCCACACCTTTTTGTTTAACATATGCCTGACGGCGAGGTCAGATGTTCTTCTTAACTTCGGGTTGAGCCGACCTTTGGGTTCGATGCCTGTTTGTTTAACAGATACCTGGCGGCTAGGTCAGATGTTCTTCTCAACTTCGGGTTGATCCGACCTTTGGGTTCGATTCCTATTTATTTAACTAAAGCCTGACAGCGAGGTCAGATGTTCTTCTCAACTTTGGGTTGAGTCGGCCATCATATTCGATGCCTGTTTGTTTAACATATGCCTGACAGCGAGGTCAGATGTTCTTCTCAACTTCGTGTTGTGCCGGCCTTCAGGTTCGATGCCTGTTTGTTTAACAGATGCCTGGCAGAGAGGTCTAATGTTCTAATCAACTTTGGGTTGAGCCGCCCTTCGGGTTCGATGCCTGTTTGTTTAACAGATGCTTAACAGGAGGTCAGATGTTCTTCTCAACTTCGGGTTGAGCCGACCTACGGATTTGATGCCTGTTTTTTTAACAAATGCTTGACAGTGAAGTCAAATGTTCCTCTCAACTTCATGTTAGGCCGAGATTCAGGTTCGGTGCCTGTTTGTTTAACAGATGCCTTACGGCGAGGTCAGATGTTGCTCTCAACTTCGTGTTGGGCCGGCCTTCGGGTTCGATGCCTGTTTGTTTAAGAGATGCCTGACGGCGAGGTCTAATGTTCTTATCAACTTCGGGTTGAGCCGCCCTTCGGGTTCGATGCCTGTTTGTTTAACAGATGCCTGACGGTGAGGTCAGATGTTCTTCTCAACTTCGGGTTGAGCCGGCCTTCGGTTTTGATGCCTGATAGTTTAACAGATGCTTGCTAGTGAAGTTAAATGTTCCTCTCAACTTCATATTGAACTGACCTTCGGGTTCGATGTCTGTTTGTTTAACAAATGTCTGACAGCGAGGTCAGATGTTCCTCTCAACTTCGTGTTGAGGCGGCCTTCGGGTTCGATGCCTGTTTGTTTAACATTTGCCTGAAGGCGAGGTCAGCTGTTCTTCTCAACTTGGTTTTGTGCCAGACTTCGGGTTCGATGCCTGTTTGTCTAACAGATGTTTGACGGCGAGGTCAAATGTTCTTCTCAACTAAGGGTTGAGACGGCCTTCGGGTTTGAGGCCTGTTTGTTTAACAGGTGCCTGAAAACGAGGTCAGATGTTCTTCTCAACTTCGGGTTGAGCCGGCCTTCGGGTTTGATGCCTGTTATTTTAACAGATGCCTGACGGCGAGGTCAAATGTTCTTCTCAACTTCGTGTTGAGCCGGCCTTCGGGTTTGATGCCAAATTTTTTAACAGATGCCTGACGGCGAGGTATAATGCTCTTATCAACTTCGGGTTGAGCCATCCTTCGGTTTCGATGCCTGTTTGTTTAACAGATGTCTGGGGGTAAGGTCAGATGTTCTTCTCAACTTCGGGTTGAGCCGACCTTCGAATTTAATTCCTGTTTGTTTAACAGATGCTTGACAGTGAAGTCAAATGTTCCTCTCAACTTCATGTTGATCCGACTTTCGGGTTCGATGCTTGTTTGTTTAACAGATCCCTAAGGGCAAGATCAGATGTTCCTCTCAACTTCGTGTTGAGCCGGTCTTCGGGTTCGATGCCTGTTTATTTAACGACTGCCTGACGGCGAGGTCAGATGTTCTTCTCAACTTCATGTTGTGCCGGCCTTCGGGTTCGATGCCTGTTTGTTTAACTAATGCCTGATGGGGAGGTCAGATGTTCCTCTCAACTTCAAGGTGAGCCAACCTTCGGGTTCGATACCTAATTGTTTAATACATGTTTGACAGCAAGGTCAGATGTTCTTCTCAACTAAGGGTTGAGACAGCCTTCAGGTTTGATGCCTGTTTATTTAACAGATGCCTGACAACGACGTCAGATGTTCTTCTCAACATCGGGTTGAGCCGGCCTTTGGGTTCCACACCTTTTTGTTTAACAGATGCCTGACGGCGAGGTCAGATGTTCTTCTTAACTTCGGGTTGAGCCGACCTTTGGGTTCGATGCCTGTTTGTTTAACAGATGCCTGGCGGCTAGGTCAGATGTTCTTCTCAACTTCGGGTTGATCCGACCTTCGGGTTCGATTCTTGTTTGTTTAACTAAAGCCTGACAGCGAGGTCAGATGTTCTTCTCAACTTCGGGTTGAGCCGGCCTACGGATTTGATGCCTGTTTGTTTAACAGATGCTTGACAGTGAAGTCAAATGTTCCTCTCAACTTCATGTTAGGCCGAGATTCAGGTTCGGTGCCTGTTTGTTTAACAGATGCCTTACGACGAGGTCAGATGTTGCTTTCAACTTCGTGTTGGGCCGGCCTTCGGGTTCGATGCCTGTTTGTTTAAGAGATGCCTGACGGCGAGGTCTAATATTCTTATCAACTTCGGGTTGAGCCGCCCTTCGGGTTCGATGCCTGTTTGTTTAACAGATGCCTGACGGCGAGGTCAAATGTTCTTCTCAACTTCGGGTTGAGCCGGCCTTCGGGTTTGATGCCAAATTTTTTAACAGATGCCTGACGGCGATGTCTAATGCTCTTTTCAACTTCGGGTTGAGCCATCCTTCGGTTTCGATGCCTGTTTGTTTAACAGATGCTTGGCGGTAAGGTCAGATGTTCTTCTCAACTTCGGGTTGAGCCGGCCTACGGATTTGATGCCTGTTTGTTTAACAGATGCTTGACAGTGAAGTCAAATGTTCCTCTCAGCTTCATGTTGATCCGACTTTCGGGTTCGATGCTTGTTTGTTTAACAGATGCCTAACGGCAAGGTCAGATGTTCCTCTCAACTTCGTGTTGAGCCGGCCTTCGGGTTCGATGCCTGTTTGCTTAACGAATGCCTGACGGCGAGGCCAGATGTTCTTCTCAACTTCATGTTGTGTCGGCCTTTGGGTTCGATGCCTGTTTGTTTAACTAATGCCTGATGGGGAGGTCAGATGTTCCTCGCAACTTCAAGGTGAGCCGACCTTCGGGTTCGATAGCTAATTGTTTAATACATGTTTGACAGCGAGGTCAGATGTTCTTCTCAACTAAGGGTTGAGACGGCCTTCGGGTTTGATGCTTGTTTATTTAACAGATGCCTGACAACGAGGTCAGATGTTCTTCTCAACATCGGGTTGAGCCGGCCTTTGGGTTCCACACCTTTTTGTTTAACAGATGCCTGACGGCGAGGTCAGATGTTCTTCTTAACTTCGGGTTGAGCCGACCTTTGGGTTTGATGCCTGTTTGTTTAATAGATGCCTGGCGGCTAGGTCAGATGTTCTTATCAACTTCGGGTTGATCCGACCTTCGGGTTCGATTCCTGTTTGTTTAACTAAAGTCTGACAGCGAGGTCAGATGTTCTTCTCAACTTCGGGTTGAGTCGGCCATCAAATTCGATGCTTGTTTGTTTAACATATGCCTGACAGCGAGGTCAGATGTTCTTCTCAACTTCGTGTTATGCCGGCCTTCAGGTTCGATGCCTGTTTGTTTAACAGATACCTGGCAGAGAGGTATAATGTTCTAATCAACTTCGGGTTGAGCCGCCCTTCGGGTTCGATGCCTGTTTGTTTAACATATGCTTAACAGGAGGTCAGATGTTCTTCTCAACTTCGGGTTGAGCCGGCTTACGGATTTGATGCCTGTTTGTTTAACAGATGCTTGATAGTGAAGTCAAATGTTCCTCTCAACTTCATGTTAGGCCGAGATTCAGGTTAGGTGCCAGTTTGTTTAACAGATGCCTTACGATGAGGTCAGATGTTGCTCTCAACTTGGTGTTGGGCCGGCTTTCGGGTTCGATGCCTGTTTGTTTAAGAGATGTATGACGGCGAGGTCTAATGTTCTTATCAACTTCGGGTTGAGCCGCCCTTCGGGTTCGATGCCTGTTTGTTTAACAGATTCCTGACGGTGAGGTCAGATGTTCTTCTCAACTTCGGGTTGAGCCGACCTTCGGTTTTGATGCCTGATAGTTTAACAGATGCTTGCTAGTGAAGTTAAATGTTCCTCTCAACTTCATGTTGAACTGACCTTCGGTTTCGATGTGTGTTTGTTTAACAGATGTCTGACGGCGAGGTCAGATGTTCCTCTCAACTTCGTGTTGAGGCGGCCTTCGGGTTTGATGCCTGTTTGTTTAACAGATGCCTGACAGTAAGGTCAGATGTTCTTCTCAACTTCGGGTTGAGTCGGCCTTCGGATTTGATGTCTGTTTGTTTAACAGGTGCTTGACAGTGAAGTCAAATGTTCCTCTCAACTTCATGTTGAGCCGTCCTTCGGGTTCGATGCCTGTTTGTTTAAAAGATGTCTGACGGCGAGGTCAGATGTTCCTCTCAACATCATTTTGAGCCGGCCTTCGGGTTCTATGCCTGTTTGTTTAACAGATGCCTGACAGCAAGGTCAGATATTCTTCTCAACTTCTTGTTGTGTCGGCCTTCGGGTTCGATGCCTATTTGTTTAACTAATGCCTGAGGGGGAGGTCAGATGTTCCTCTCAAGTTCAAGGTGAGCCGGATTTCGGGTTCGATACCTGATTGTTTAACAGATGTTTGACGGCGAGGTAAGATGTTCTTTTCAACTAAGGGTTGAGACGGCCTTCAGGTTCCACACCTTTTTTTTTAATAGATTCCTAACGGCGAGGTCAGATGTTCTTATCAACTTCGGGTTGAGCCGGCCTTCGGGTTTGATGCCTGTTTATTTAACAGATGCCTGACAGCGAGGTCAGATGTAATTCTCAACTTCGGGTTGAGCCGGCCTTCGGGTTCTAATCTTTTTTGTTTAACAGATGGCTGACGGCGAGGTAAGATGTTCTTCTCAACTTCGGGTAGAGCTGGCCTTTGGGTTCGATGCCTGTTTCTTTAACAGATGCCTGACGGCTAGGTCAGATGTTCTTATCAACTTCAGGTTGAGCCGGCCTTCGGGTTCGATTCCTATTTGTTTAACTAAAGCCTGACAGCGAGGTCAGATGTTCTTCTCAACTAAGGGTTGAGACGGCCTTCGGGTTTGATGCCTGTTTATTTAACAGATGCCTGACAACGAGGTCAAATGTTCTTCTCAACATCGGGTTGAGCTGGCCTTCGGGTTCCACACCTTTTTGTTTAACAGATTCCTGACGACGAGGTCAGATGTTCTTCTTAACTTCGGGTTGACCCGACCTTTGTGTTCGATGCCTGTTTGTTTAACAGATGCCTGGTGGCTAGGTCAGATGTTCTTATCAACTTCGGGTTGATCCGACCTTCGGGTTCGATTCCTGTTTGTTTAACTAAAGCCTGACAGCGAGGTCAGATGTTCTTCTCAACTTCGGGTTGAGTCGGCCTTCAGGTTCGATGCCTGTTTGTTTAATAGATGCTTAACAAGAGGTCAGATGTTCTTCTCAACTTCGGGTTGAGCCGGCCTACGGATTTGATGCCTGTTTGTTTAACAGATGCTTGACAGTGAAGTCAAATGTTCCTCTCAACTTCATGTTAGGCCGAGATTCAGGTTCGGTGCCTGTTTGTTTAACAGATGCCTTACGACGAGGTCAGATGTTGCTCTCAACTTCGTGTTGGGCCGGCCTTCGGGTTCGATGCCTGTTTATTTAAGAGATGCCTGACGGCGAGGTCTAATGTTCTTATCAACTTTGGGTTGAGCCGCCCATCGGGTTCGATGCCTGTTTATTTAACAGATGCCTGACGGTGAAGTCAGATGTTCTTCTCAACTTCGGGTTGAGCCGACCTTCGGTTTTGATGCCTGATAGTTTAACAGATGCTTGCTAGTGAAGTTAAATGTTCCTCTCAACTTCATGTTGAACTGACCTCCGGGTTCGATGTCTGTTTGTTTAACAGATGTCTGACGGCGAGGTCAGATGTTCCTCTCAACTTCGTGTTGAGGCGGCCTTCGGGTTTGATGCCTGTTTGTTTAACAGATGCCTGACAGTAAGGTCAGATGTTCTTCTGAACTTCGGGTTGAGTCGGCCTCCGGATTTGATGCCTGTTTGTTTAACAGGTGCTTGATAATGAAGTCAAATGTTCCTCTCAACTTCATGTTGAGCCGACCTTCGGGTTCGATGCCTGTTTATTTAAAAGATGTCTGACGGCGAGGTCAGATGTTCCTCTCAACATCATTTTGAGCCAGCCTTTGGGTTCTATGCCTGTTTGTTTAACAGATGCCTGACAGCAAGGTCAGATATTCTTCTCAACTTCTTGTTGTGTCGGTCTTCGGGTTCGATGCCTATTTGTTTAACTAATGCCTGAGGGGGAGGTCAGATGTTCCTCTCAAGTTCAAGGTGAGCCGGATTTCGGGTTTGATACCTGATTGTTTAACAGATGTTTGACGGCGAGGTAAGATGTTCTTTTCAACTAAGGGTTGAGACGACCTTCAGGTTCCACACCTTTTTGTTTAACAGATGCCTAACGGCGAGGTCAGATGTTCTTATCAACTTCGGGTTGAGCCGGCCTTCGGGTTTGATGCCTGTTTATTTAACAGATGCCTGACAGCGAGGTCATATGTAATTCTCAACTTCGGGTTGAGCTGGCCTTCGGGTTCTAATCTTTTTTGTTTAACAGATGCCTGACTGCGAGGTAAGATGTTCTTATCAACTTCGGGTAGAGCTGGCCTTTGGGTTCGATGCCTGTTTCTTTAACAGATGCCTGACGGCTAGGTCAGATGTTCTTATCAACTTCGGGTTGAGCCGGCCTTCGGGTTCGTTCCTATTTGTTTAACTAAAGCCTGACAGCGAGGTCAGATGTTCTTCTCAACTAACGGTTGAGACGGCCTTCGGGTTTGATGCCTGTTTATTTAACAGATGCCTGACAACGAGGTCAAATGTTCTTCTCAACATCGGGTTGAGCTGGCCTTCGGGTTCCACACCTTTTTGTTTAACAGATTCCTGACGACGAGGTCAGATGTTCTTCTTAACTTCGGGTTGACCCGACCTTTGGGTTCGATGCCTGTTTGTTTAACAGATGCCTGGTGGCTAGGTCAGATGTTCTTCTCAACTTCGGGTTGATCCGACCTTCGGGTTCGATTCCTGTTTGTTTAACTAAAGCCTGACAGCGAGGTCAGATGTTCTTCTAAACTTCGGGTTGAGTCGGCCTTCAGGTTCGATGCCTGTTTGTTTAATAGATGCTTAACAAGAGGTCAGATGTTCTTCTCAACTTCGGGTTGAGCCGGCCTACGGATTTGATGCCTGTTTGTTTAACAGATGCTTGACAGTGAAGTCAAATGTTCCTCTCAACTTCATGTTAGGCCGAGATTCAGGTTCGGTGCCTGTTTGTTTAACAGATGCCTTACGACGAGGTCAGATGTTGCTCTCAACTTCGTGTTGGGCCGGCCTTCGGGTTCAATGCCTGTTTATTTAAGAGATGCCTGACGGCGAGGTCTAATGTTCTTATCAACTTCGGGTTGAGCCGCCCATCGGGTTCGATGCCTGTTTATTTAACAGATGCCTGACGGTGAAGTCAGATGTTCTTCTCAACTTCGGGTTGAGCCGGCCTTCGGTTTTGATGCCTGATAGTTTAACAGATGCTTGCTAGTGAAGTTAAATTTTCCTCTCAACTTCATGTTGAACTGACCTTCGGGTTCGATGTCTGTTTGTTTAACAGATGTCTGACGGCGAGGTCAGATGTTCCTCTCAACTTCGTGTTGAGGCGACCTTCGGGTTCGATGCCTGTTTGTTTAACATTTGCCTGAAGGCGAGGTCAGATGTTCTTCTCAACTTGGTTTTGTGCCAGACTTCGGGTTCGATGCGTGTTTGTTTAACAAATGTTTGACAGCGAGGTCAAATGTTCTTCTCAACTAAGGGTTGAGACGGCCTTCGGGTTTGAGGCCTGTTTGTTTAATAGGTGCCTCACAACGAGGTCAGATGTTCTTCTCAAATTCGGGTTGAGCCGGCCTTCGGGTTCGATGCCTGTTATTTTAACAGATGCCTGACGGCAAGGTCAAATGTTCTTCTCAACTTCGGGTTGAGCCGGCCTTCGGGTTCGATGCCAAATTTTTTAACAGATGCCTGATGGCGAGGTCTAATGCTCTTTTCAACTTCGGGTTGAGCCGCCCTTCGGGTTTGATGCCTGTTTGTTTAACGGATGCCTGACAGTAAGGTCAGATGTTCTTCTCAACTTCGGGTTGAGTCGGCCTTCAGATTTGATGCCTGTTTGTATAACAGGTGCTTGACAATGAAGTCAAATGTTCCTCTCAACTTCATGTTGTGCCGACCTTCGGGTTCGATGCCTGTTTGTTTAACAGATGCCTGACAGCGAGGTCAGATGTTCCTCTCAACTTCATTTTGAGCCGGCCTTCGGGTTCTAAGCCTGTTTGTTTAACAGATGCCTGACAGCAAGGTCAGATATTCTTCTCAACTTCTTGTTGTGTCGGCCTTCGGGTTCGATGCCTATTTGTTTAACTAATTCCTGAGGGGGAGGTCAGATGTTCCTCTCAACTTCAAGGTGAGCCGGATTCCGGGTTCGATACCTGATTGTTTAACAGATGTTTGACGGCGAGGTTAGATTTTCTTCTCAACTAAGGGTTGAGACGGCCTTCGGGTTCCACACCTTTTTGTTTAACAGATGCCTGACGGCGAGGTCAGATGTTCTTATCAACTTTGGGTTGATCCGGCCTTCGAGTTCTAATCCTTTTTGTTTAACAGATGCCTGACGGCGTGGTAAGATGTTTGTTGCACCCTAAAATTTGACCAACCGGGTCCCGCATTTGGTCCATGTTTCGATGCATGACCGCCTTCGCATCTGCATATCGCATACAGTGCATTTTTCAGTTGTTTTGATTTTATCGGGATCACAGCTCTCGTCTCGCGTCTCAGGTGTTTTTAATCAGTTTAGATAGGTAGAATCGTATTTTTTTGGAAGTCGTGCTCTTCCCGGTGTTATCAGCTCGCGCTGTTGTTTTTAGGGGTATTTCGGGGTCCGTTTATTTTTACCGGCTATTTTGTTGCGCTCTCGCAGTGTTATTTGTCGTTCGGTGCTATTTTTGTTCCTTCGAGAATTATTGTGATTTTTTTAGATTTTATTAGGCATTATTAGGGTTTTAATAGATTTTTTAATCATTTTAGGATAATATAGAATATTAATAGTTTTTTAATATTTTTAATAGTTTTAATCTTTTTTAGAATATAATAGATTTTTTTAATAGCTTTTAAATGTTTAATATAGATTTTTCTTTTATTAATAATAAATTTTCTTTTATAGGATATAACAGTTTAGATAAATAATATAGGTTTTATTAGAGATTTATTAGAATTTTCAGATTAGAGAATTGTTATAGATGTTAATAAAGTTTAGAATATTAATTGTTTGTTTTAATTTTGATTAGAATATTTTTAGGTTTTATTAATTGTCACTTTCATTTTTAATTAGTCTTTAGTTCATTAATCTTCATTGGTCATTATTAATTGTCATTCCATTTCCATTTAGCATTTTATTAATCCTGCTAATCATCACGTTTGATTTTGCTAATCATTCATTAATCAATTCATTTTAATCCAGCATTAGTATAATTCATCATTAATCCATTTCCATTAATTCATGTTCAGTATTAATTAATGGGTCATTATCCATTCATTTTTTCGTTGGGCCTAGAAGAGATATTGGAGGCCCATTTCTTCAGAAGTCCAGAATTGTCCAAGTTATAAAGTCTGAGCACACGTGTTATCAAGGACAGGGGCCACGTTTTTCATTTCCACGAAGACACCTCACACTTCCCTCTCTCCCTCTCTCTTCCACGCCACTCACACGTGGCGTCCATGCATACAATCCCTCCACTACCATGCCACTTGTCCTCACCCTGAGTCTCACCGATTGCATGGCCGGTGGCCATGCAACCACCGCAACCACCAAGCTCTGGCAGCCGTAACCTCCTCCGGCCACCACCGTAACCGAATCTCTCCGCCGCAACTACCGCCGGAGAAATCAAATCCACCAAAATGCTCGCCGGAAACTGCATTCACTCCATCGAATCTTCATCTTCTTCATCATACATTTTCCAGATCTGCTTCAAGATTCATCATGTTCATCAACGTTTTTCCAGATTTCTTCCTCAACCTTCAACATCATCAATCTTCGTTCTCCGATCATCATCAGAATCAATCTTCATCCACAACCGTCATGGTTTTTGCAGCGACCTCCAAGAACTCGAGTTCATCCAAGTCTTCATATTCTTCATCATATCTCCAGAACAATCATTTGCAATATCACCTGGAAATCGCCAGAAACGTGAAGAATCTTCATCGTTCAACAACAAGAACATGCAAGAATAGTTCATCATCTCCAGAAATCATCAGAACAACATCTGGATCCAGGTTTTCTTAGATTTTCTTTCAAGAACATTATTCCTCTGTTTTGGATCTACCTTGAGAACCTTCATCCACAGACACGAGTCAGACTTCAACGGATCTTCATCGTCTTCACATGCATCTTTCCAGAAGTTACAACAATCTTCAAGACGCTTCAAGAACTTCATCATTTTCCAGACGAATGTTCATCAACCTCAACGAATCTTCAGAAGTCACTGTGGACGCTCATTGTTCTTCGTTGGTGTTCATCGCCGATGCGTTCGTTTTCAGTTTTCGTCAAAGAGCTTCAACAACATCCGTCAAGATCTTCATCAAACGCGAACAAGAATCCACGATAACTTCACAGATCTTCGTCTCCATCTTCTTTTTTCAGCAACGTCTTTTATTGAGGATTAAGGCTAGATGAGTCTTGTGGTGGATCATTTTGTGTTGAGGTTGTTCTGGGGTGAAGCAAACGGAGAAGAAAAGAGATGGTAGAGAGGGAGGTTAAAGAAATGAGATGGAGGTTGAATCGGAGAGAAGGAGAAAGAACGGTGAGAGAGAGATCGAAGATGGAAGATGACGGCGCCGTGAGAGAGGAGGAGAAGAATTAGGGTTTCTTTTGAGAAAGGAGAAGGAGAGTGGATCGTGAGGGATTGGGCCGGGCCCAACGGTGTTCATCCGTACACCCTCCTCATTTTGCCACCACCCCCCCCCCCCCCCCCCCGTTTTTTGCTTACTGATGGATTGGGCCAAGCCCATTGGTTTTACTGTCTATACCCTCCGTTCACTAACTTCCCCCTCCCCAGTTTTTTGTCTGATTTTTTTTTGGGCTGGGCCCATTCTTTTTTTCTGCAGATTATTAACACCCCCTGTATTCATCTGCACCCCCCTCCCCTTTGTATTTTTCTTTTTTCTTTTAGATTCATTTGTTTAGGGAATATATGAAAAAAGAAATACAATAAAAAAAAGAATGTTGAGAAAAACGAAGAAATATTGAAAAAGAAAATGAGAAAGAATATTGGAAAATATGGAGAAAAAAATATGTGAAAGAATATTGAAAGAATAGAAAAAAAAGCATATGTGAGAAAATACTTGAAAAATATTTTGAAAAAAAGAGAAAGAAGAAAAAGAATAAAGAAAGAATATTAAAAAGGATAGTGAAAAAAATATAGAAAAAAGAGAAAAAATATTAGTGTAGATTTAATATTTTTTTAAAGTACATTTTTTCATAGAGTTTATTCAATTTCAGGGATAGTTTAGAAGTCCAATTGTTAGGGGACTATTTTCCATTTGATTTTTCATAGGATAGGATAGTATTTCCTAGGAGTTTATTTTCAGTATTCAATCATTGTAATCATTTTTCAGAATGTTAATAAAACGAGATTTGAGCTGTGGTCCCGAAGTAGCCGAACTACAGCTGCTCTGATTTCTCGTACCAGACGAGAATATGTAGGCATAGGATGCGATATCCTAGCGAGCACACTAACAACTAACCTTTTGTTCTCTCGCTGCTGTGCGATCGAGACTTTCCCGCTGACGACTGATTGTTATCCCTTTTCTCTTGCCCGAGGGCATTTGAGACCAGACCGTAGTGTTTTCCATAGGTTCCCGTACCTTTAAACCAGTTTAATTTCTCACTGCTGTGTGAGAACACCCAGATTTAGCCATAGTTAGCCTGAACTACGTAAGCTCTGATCTTCCATGCTGTGTGGAAGTACGTAGGCACAAGACGCGAGGTCTTGGCGAGCCAATTTCCCCGTAGTCCCGAACTACGTTGACTCTGACTTTCTCTCTTGAGAATACGTAGGCGTAGAGTGCGACGCTCTATCGAGTCAATTCCCTTCCATTTAGATTTAGAAGCCGTAGATAGATTGTTTTTCATCCTTTAGACAACCCAAGCAAGCGTGGATCCCGTCGAGTACGACGGACGTGAGGGGTGCTAATACCTTCCCCTTGCGTAACCGACTCCCGAACCCAGGTTTTGGTTGCGATGACCATACCTTTCCCGTTTTTTTGCGAGGTTTACTTCGAGCGTTTCCTTTCCCTCCGTTGGGATAAATAACGCATGGTGGCGACTCTTCTGTCAGCCGGCGCCGATTTTCGCAGTTGCGACAGCTGGCGACTCTGCTGGGGACTGCGATAGTTCCCTAGTCGAGTCTCGCCTTAGGTTTTTTCCTGGCTGTTTGGGGTCATCCCCAACAGCTGGCGACTCTGCTGGGGATCCAACGTCCCCTGGCTGCTGAGGACTGCGATAGTTTCCTATGCATGTGGGATCCAACGTCCCCTAAGAGAGTCAATCCTAGCGCTTGTTTGCTTGTCTATTGGGGTTTATTTATTGATATTATCTGTTGCTATTGTGCTATTGGGGTGTGACGGGTATTCTATGATTGAGTGATAAGCCGGACCTGGGCTTGAGTGCACCTAGAATTAGAGTAGAAATTAGTGGGCGCGCACATGCTTTGCATGTCCTAGTGTCCCGCGAAATCTACACTCAGACAAGGTTCTTCTGGTTGGCCTCTTGTCCCACCTGTTGCGGTGAAAATCGGATATCAAGCTATTGGATTAACTTGAACCTTAATTCTTTTACAACCGAACTTTAATTTATCCAAAGGAAAGGTCTAAAGAAAGAAAGAACCTTTTGCGCGATGTAACAACAACGCTAAGAGATTCGGGGATCGGGGGTTGGTTATGCATAGGGTAGGTATTTCACATCCTAAACATCTGTAGTACTCTACAGGAACCTTTTGTTTGTTTGTATGCTAAGTTTGTTAAATATTTGCTAAGGTTTGGGTATTGGGTAAAAAGGTGAAGGTTATGATAGATGAAGACCTAAGATTGTTTCTAAGTTTGCTCGCAAAGACATCGCGTCCTCTGCCTACGTATCCTAACTAGGATAGAATCAGAGCAATCGTAGTTCACCTCACTAGGGTTGAAGAACTCTTGATTGCGATCAAGGTTCAAAGGGGAAAAAACATAATAATGTTTGTGTAGAGTTTCACAAAACTCTCTATGTCTATGTTGTAACACTCAAAGGGGGAAGTAAGTAATCATCAATATGATTCTTATTTAGAGTTAAACAAACTCTAACCTAGGGTTCTAGTTGAGGAACACTCCTAGTAAATGTGGGTCTTTTAGACTTAGGCAAAGTCTAATGGCTTATGGGTTCTAATCTTAACTAAGATTCAATATGACTTTACAAAGTCAAAAGGGGTATTGAGCTATCCATGACACAAAGGTCAATGGAGAGACTTTCCTTTGGAAGGAAGGGGAGGAGGCAACTTGGATGAGAACTAAAAAGTTCCATCCCTTGGGGAAGAAAATACTTAACAAAGTATAAACATATTCAAGCCTGAGGAATATAGAAGACAATGATCATGATCAAGGATTAACCAACACATTACAATAAGCAAGAAAATCAAGTGAGATGAATGGTTACAACCAAAATATACAAGCATGTTACAAATGGCATATCTTGACAAATGAAGGCATATCTTAATAAAGATTGAAAGTACGGTCTTAACAAAGATTAGGAAACATGATAAAGGTGACAACCATGTAAACAAATAACAATTTGAAAACAAATCATAGATAACAATCTCACACAATTAAATTAGTTTAGCCTCGTAATTTAGGAGGTATAAACATATACATGGTAACAACTAATAAAAGATGAAAACTCAACAGGTTGATGAACATAAACAAATACCAATAAATCTTACAAGAAAAATAAACATGGTATGGGGAAGTTCAAATTGAAACGCATGGTAAAGACCTAGGAAAGGACCTACTAACAAGCGAGATCAAAGCATTGTAAAAACAAGCAAAATATGATATTACAATTTATTAAAATAAATTAGACATCATAACGAAGAGGTTGCAAAAAGAACGGATTAAAACTGATGAAAAATGAATAAATTAAGGCCATTTGAAGTTTTATTGATTTTATGATAAATAATCAAATGAACAAACAAATAAAAAGGAAAGGGCATGGGTATGGTTTGAACCCACGCCCTTGTGCTCATAAGCAAACACAACTAACCACCAGGCCATAACACACGCGTGTGCAAAGAAAAGAATCAGATAGATAAAATAATGAAAACAAAGTTATTTGAAATAAAAACCCAAAAAGTGTCCCACCCAGGGATCGAACCAAGGACTATGGGTTAGGCTAGTGACTTAAGGCGCATGCTTCTACCACTGGGGTGGCTGTTACATCCATTAATTGAATGGAAACAAAAAATAAACATAGCTTAAGTTGGTTGAATTTCTGGGCAACTCAAGAACTCTCAACATGATTTGTAAAAAACACCTCTAACTTTCTCAAATTTTATCCAATTTTAACAAACCTTATATGTATCTCACCCAGAAAATCATGAGGAATCTGATGGTGATATTAGTTTTCTCAAATTCTCAATGTGCAAGAAAATTCGATAGCTGGTGTGTATTAGTGTTATGTGATGCATTTTGTGATTTTCAAACAAGCTCAAATACTTTCAAGTCAGGCCAAGCATACATACAAAATTTAAACATGATATATAATGATGCTATCAACTCAAACTCTCTTAAATCCAACAGAATATACACATGTGATATGAAATGCAAAATAGTGAAGGAAAGTGCACTTTGAAACATGGATCTCGTGGTAATGTGTGTTTTGATTGTGTAATGATGCAAACAGCTCAAGGATGATAATTATGAAGTGTATATGAGATGATTTTGGTGAAAACTAGTCTGATGCAAAAGGTAGCATTGTGAGTGCTTGAGTGTTTGTGAAAAATGCACTTTGAAGGTCAAAACTTATGCCAGTCAGCTTTTGGGATAGAAACTCATATCAACAGCTTTAAAATGATGATTAAGAGGTGTACAAGTATGAGTTTGAGTGGAAAATAGTTTAATGCAAAAAAGGCATTTGTGTAGCTTTATGTGATCATGTTATGCAAGCCAATGGTGAGAATGAGCAGTAAGCCTAGAACTGATCAAGTGAGCATCTAGACACCTTCCAAACACATATACAGGCATGTATGAGGGATCAAAAACTAAATTGCAAAACTTGAATCAAGAGAGGTATGTTAAACTGTTTTGATAGCATATGGTGTTTTGATGCTTATCCACAATTCAATCAACATCCAAAATTCAATAAGATCAAACAAAAACCTCAACTATTGGCTATCATACTCTAGCAGTGTCTTGATAAAAGAATGGCATGCACAAACATACACCTCATCAAAACAGAATCAGATTAAGAAACCAAAACAGAAATGGACTTAGCAAAATGACTGCCTCTAGCAGTAATTGGCACAAAACCAATCTCAACTGCTCCTATTATTCTTAACTTCCTCGGCATGATATGAATACTAATAATGGAATGCAAGATGAATATCATACACCAATGAGTGAGTGAAAACTCAACTGCCACAGTTGGGGAAATTCAAACCAGTTCTCAACTTCACATTTCAGCCAACAGTACTAGGAATATTTTGCAAGAATCAGAAGCTACCAATTCAGGTTGTACCAATACCACAATGATTTTAGACTGATCAAGCCAAATCCACCAAATGAAACCTCATGATAACTCTCTTTTGTGTACCAGATTCTCAGGCCTGTTACTACTGCTGTCACATAAATTCTTTCCAGCCTCAATGGTAGCTCCTCCAAACCTTGACATCTAATGATCATATACTAACCAACCTATCCTCAATGAATTCGCAGTCAATAATGACTGAGCTAAAACATTCAAGAGCTTCTCTTGAGCCAAAGTAAAATATGCAAATAACTTCAGCAGTTCCAAATTGAAATAATACAAGCAAGCAATGATGTGCATAGCACTCTAGCAGCAGGTTCCACATCAAAATTCTTTCCACTCTCTTGAACTGTCTTGAGCCAAAAGGACTGAGGTTAACAACCACCTTGGTAGTGAAATTGCAACTAGCAGGATCAAGCTTAGATTTGATGCAATACTGAATAACATATGTGTTTGGGGAACAAGGAATAATGAACTGAAATTTCTATATGCCACACAGGTTCAAAAATGCTTTGGTACTTGATTCAAATTGCTACCAATCTGTGTCAACAGTCCATACTAGTTGGGGTAACTCAAACTGAATCTTCATCCTTTGAGTCCTAAGGCTAATCAGGACTGAAACAAGAATGCAAACCTAAACTGCTAAACACAAGACTGATAATGCTAGGCTGTTGGTTTGAGGGTTGGAATAATGGTTTCTCTTTTAAACTCTGATCTGCACTTGTGAAGTCACAGTTCCAAAACATAGTGCCTCTTTCACAGTGCCAAATGGTAATGATTCAGTCATCCAAGACAGAGAGAAGAAAACACTTGGAATCTCTAAACTCAAAACATTCGTAACAACTGAACAAATCCAATAGCCTGTTATGAAAAGAAATCTTAAAACTCCACATGAGTAAACCAAACAAAAGGTCTAACAGCCTTGGCATCAATCTGGCAGAAAGAGGTTTTCACAACTTGAAACCAATACCACAAGTCAAACTATTTTGAAATCATGTCCATAATTGAGGTTTCCTTAATAGAAACCAAAATGGAAACTAAACCCCAAGCTTCTTGACAGTATGCTCTATCTAGAATGTCTAGGCATGAGAAAAGACAAATAGGCTAATCATTGTACACAATCCAAATTCACCAATCTTATTTAACATGGTAATGTAAATGATGCACATCATCTCAAAACTGTCTTTGACAGTAGATTACCAAAGTCAATACACAAGAAACACAACTAAACAAATCCAACACACATGATGGCCACATTCAAAAACAAAACATCATGAAAGACACATAATGCTCATAGCTCAAAACTAACCAAAATGCTTCAAAATGCCAATTCATGAAAATTAGTGCAAAAGACAATAGAAGTTAGTCACATACCTCTTGATGACCCTTCTTAAGCAAGCTATATCAGTTAAAAAAAACAGAGGTCTCTACTTCACTTCTTGGCCTTGAGACTTTCTTCACTTTTAAGTAACAATACACTAGTGATGCTAAATGTAGAGATATGCTTTTCTAATGATTTATGAGTGTTTGGACAGTTGGGACATGATAATATTGAAGTGCTAGAGGGGTTAAAATGGCAAGAATTCACATGGAATGAGTTTTGGCCATTTTAAGGATTTTGGTCAAAGTATGGTAGGATGAGAGTTGACTTTTGGATTTTTTAAGGTTCTTGATGTTTTAATGGGTCATACACCTTCTATATATGTTTTAGAAGATGTGTGGATGGTTGTGGGAGTGTTGGAAAGGCTAGAAATGAAAATGGCATGAAGGTTGTAAAATGCCCATTTTTGGTGTTTTTGAGCTTTTCTTTTCTTACAAGCAAAGAAAGAAGGAGAAGGAGAGTTGTGATGCAATGATCTTGTAGGCAACTCTGGTGTGAAGAATAAGTGAGGGGGAAGCCTCTATTTATAGGAGAGACAAGGGTGAGGGCAGCTTTGTATTTTGGCTTTTTGGAGGGAGTTTTGAAAGGGAAATCTTCATGAATCCAAGTGTGATCTTTTTTCTGCAAATGGTGCATGCTTTCAAGAGTCATTGGCCTCTAAAACCAGATACTATTAAGCCATAAGAAGTGACTATAGAGGTGGAGAGGACAGCCCCCTCCTGCTGCAGCCACAAACCTTCTCTTTCCTATGGTACCTTTGTACTTTTTCTATTAAAGTAATGGATCTTGTCCAAGATCTTGTACTTGCTTGGTATGCCCTTCTGAATTTTCTTATTCCCATCTCTAAACTCATCATATCAGATGTCCATCCATGGTTAGAGATGAAATGCATAGTTGGAAACCAAGTTTATGTTAGGTTTCGTCAAGTTAACAAATTAGTGCACAGGCCCAACTTTCTCACTTCATAACTCTCAGCTCCTAACTCCTCTTGGGGAGTTCTTGTACATTTTGGAAAGCCCTTATGTAGCTCTACAACATTCATGTTTGCCAAAAGTTCCAAATCTATGTGAATCTTGGTTGAAAAGTCCTTCAAAGTCAGCAAAAAACAAGTTTTAGTGCTGCCAGATTTTCAAAATTTCACTAAGTGTTTTGTACTAAGAATCGATTTTGATGATAACTTCAATTCCATGCATTTTCTGAGTGTGACCTAGTATAGGACTTTTGTAGGACTTATTAAGAGCTTTCCGACGAGCTTTGAACCACTTCAATCGGGTACGCGGTTAGGGAGTTAGGGTTTAGCCCCTTTCGAAACCCTAATTTCCCGTTTTTTCAATTACTCTCACGTCTTTGGTCCGATGATCATGAAAATTGATATGTAGGTCCCTCATGACATAAGGAACAACTTTGCTTCACCACTTGAAGTCCAATTCCTAAAACTTGAGGGGGTTGACTTCCCGGTCAACCGAACGATCGATCGGCGATTACCGAACTGTCTGTTCATGTTTCGGAGCTTCCAAGACCTTGAAACCCTTTGAGGGGACTTCACTAAGTCTTGTAAACTTGTTGGACCAAAGTTGCATCATTGAACCTTCCTTTAAATCCAAAGTCAAACTACGGTTGACTTTTCCTGCTCGAAAACCCTAATCGGGTACCCTGAACTGTACTGCACCTCATCTGTGGGTAATCACTGCAAATTGAACTCACACATGGTCCAATATGATATTCTTGATCTTATTTCATGAATGATTCATCCCAAAGCGATGGTTACCCCATCCTCGAATCCTTTGATTTTATCAGTCCGGAGCCCCGTTCCATCTGTGTCTTGACAAAATACACTCTGAAACTTGTTAATGTTAGATAAATAAATGCATATGATATGAAGAGGATATAAGGGGTCAAAATTTGGGGTGCAACAGATGCCCCTATTTAAATATCTTCACTAGATGGTAATGAGAGATGACAATCTTCATAGAAATCTTGTGAAAGGTATTTAAATATAGCAAACCAGAAATTTTGTCCCTTAGATCCGATGATATGCAAAAGGACAAATGCGAATATGCCATGAATCTAAATGGTGCTATATGATGCTTGAATGTAATACAGATGCGGACACACAAGCAAATATAAAAGAACGGCGAAACGACGAGTAACCACTCACGAGGACCCAACACACTGGGGAAAAAATTCCGAGCGAAGTAAGCAAGATAGTTCAGACATGACTAATGATGTTTGTTCAAGGGAATCTTTCACGCAGGGGACACAAATTCCACCAGGGAAGATACATCTTCATTGGGGAGAGGAGATACGAATCTCACTGGGGATAACCAGATGAGGAAGTCCACCGGGGAAGATAATAATTCTTCACTGGGGAAACGGAAGAAAAGAAACGCAAACCACACTGGGGAAGAAACCCAATGGGGAAAACTTCGTTGGGGAATAAATTCACTGGGGAAGCACAACTTCAACAGGGAAAAGACAGAATGGAGACACGAGTCTCACTGAGGATAACCAGATGAGAAATTTCCTATAATGAAGAGTTCAAACGGGATCTTCAAGAAAAGGTTAGAAACAAGACCGGACGTGCCGGGGAAACTAGTACCCACTAGTTCTCCGAGACTCGACTGGAAAAGCAAAAGCTTCAACCGGGGAGACTGGTGACGGCCAGAATAACAAATAGCTTCCAATAGTGCTAGTTACCACTAGACTTCCTGAGGGTGATGGTGACAACCAAACCAAAGTTCCAATCACAGTTGGGAATTTCGGACAAAAAAGGACTTCAGCTGGGGAAATTGGTAACAACCAAACCTCACGGTACTAATATCGATTAGTTTTCAAGAAATGCCAGTAACCACTGGACTTAGAAAGAACTGGTGACTACCAAATCAGTGTTCCAAATGCGATTGGTTATGATAATGCTAGTAACCACTAGACTTAACTGGGGAGATTGGTAACGACCAAAATCAAACGGTCTTTTTCCAAGGTATTAGTTACCACTAGACTTCCTGGGGTAATGGTGACGACCAGAACCAAAGTTCCCATTACAATTGGGAATTCCAAACGATATTGACAAAAACACAGGACTTCGGTTGGGGAAGTTGGTAACAATCAACTTGTAACAATTAGCTTTCAAGCCATGCTAGTGACTACTGGACTTAGAGGAGACTGGTGATGACCAAATCAAAGGGTACCAATCACGATTGGATTTTAACAGAGTTTGGTAACGACCAGACCAAAGTGGTGATAACAATCTGATTTAAACAATGCCAATAATCATTGGGCTTATGGTAACTGGTGACAACCAAGTCCAGTGGTATACCAATAACAACTGGTACTGGACACGGCTAGTGAAAACTAGATTTTCCAAGCAATGCTAGTGACCACTAGACTTAGAAAGATTGGTAATAACCAAATCAAAAGCCACCAATAACAATTGGGTCTGAAGGTAACACTAGTAACTACTAGATTCAAAAAGACTGGTAATAACCAAATCAAACAGGTACCAATGACTATTGGATTCCAGGCGATGCCAATAATTATTGGGCTTTTCAGGGAATTTTGGTGGCGACCAACTCAAGTATCAGTGACCATTGGTTTTAGAAGGCAATACTAGTAACCACTAGATTTCTTAGCACAGATTGGTGAAAACCAAATCAAAAGGACTCCAATAACAATTGGTTGGCCTTATAACCGAATCAATGACAACTGGGTTTGGAAAATTGCTGGTGAAGACCAAACTACTATACCAAACATAGTTAGTTCTGAATACGTGCTAGTGACCACTAGTCTTCCACAGTTTGTTAGTGATAACCCAATCGAAGGTGAAAATTGGTAATAACCCCCTGTTTGTATAAACCAAACATTGCTAGTCACCACTGTTCTCCCAGAACAAAAAATAAGGAAATCCCAGGGTGTCAACTCTAAACGGACTTGTAACAACAAAACAAAGATAAAGGTAACAATCAAAGGACCTCAATGGTGGGAATGCAAACAAATGCGTATGCTAGCATGATGCTGTATGCAAGACACAGAGCGACCCGGAGGGACAAAAGAAAATCCAATAAAGAGGGAACTTATCACGCTGAGCTTCAAAATGCCTCAAATCAGGCGACACTTCCTTCTTTGATACAGATAACGATTTTTCCTCAGTAATGTCCCCCATAATCTTGCAAGGAAGAAGTCTAGCTAGAATTTCTATCGGACGTATTTATCTTGGTCAAAGACAACAGCGATTTTCACAACTTCAAGAACTGTGTAATATCATCATATTACCTTTGGAACTTTTCAATCATTTTGTCAAATTGTGCTTTCTCCTTCTTTCTTTTTAAATCAGGGCTTAGGTTTTTCAAAACACTTTGCTTTCAATAAAAAATTCTTATTAACAAATAAGTGAAATTGCATAACAAAAATAGCAGATCATAACAATGATTTGGCCAAAGAGAGAACTGATTTTATTGATGGACAAGAACTTTACAAAAGATAAAGCCTTGGGGATTTTAAAAGTTTTGAAAAATGGCAACAGAAAAGATTACAGAATCCCATAATAATTTGGTCCTTCCGACTATTAGTTCACTTGTTTTGCCGCTTCTGACGAGAACAACACGTTTTGACCCTTTCTTCTAATACTCTGCACAGGAGTCCGCCCCAGCGTCCGACATCTTTCAAACATTGGGTTTTTCTTGTCGAGGCATTGAAATTCTCTTTCTATGCATTCCGTTTTCAGGCGTAGTATTTTCTTACTGCGTCCGAGTTGATGGGATACTTGAGTGATTCGCCATCCATGGTTTCGAGAATCAGAGATCCTCCGGAGAAAACAGTCTTCACAACGAAAGGGCCGTCGTAGTTGGGCATCCACTTGCCACGCATGTCTTTTTGTGTAGGTAGGATTTTTCTAAGCACCAGCTCTCCTTCTCTATACTCTTTGGGACGAACTTTCTTATTGAATGCCCGGGCCATCCTTTGTTGATAGATTTGACTGTGACACATGGCCGTCATTCTCTTTTCGTCGATGAGATTCAACGAATCAAATCTTTCTTTTATCCACTCGTCTTCATCCAACTCTGCTTCCGTCAAGATCTTTAAGGAAGGTATTTTGACTTCAATGGGTAGCACTGCATCCATCCCGTATACTAGGGAAAAGGGAGTTGCCCCTGTCGAAGTGCGTACTGATGTCCGGTAGCCGTGCAAAGCAAATGGTAACATCTCATGCCAATCTTTGTAAGTCACGACCATTTTTTGTATTATCTTTTTGATATTTTTGTTTGCAGCCTCAACTGCGCCATTCATCTTAGGTCTGTAAGGGGACGAGTTATGATGTTTGATCTTAAAGTCGTCACAGAGTTCCTTCATTGTTTTGTTGTTCAGATTCAACCCGTTGTCAGTGATGATCTGGTTAGGGATACCATATCGGCAGACAATTTCCTTTTTAATGAAGCGTGCGACCACCTGCTTCGTCACATTCGCATATGACGCTGCTTCCACCCATTTGGTGAAATAATCAATTGCGACAAGGATGAAGCGATGACCATTAGAGGCTTTAGGCTCTATTGCCCCGATCATATCTATGCCCCACATTGCAAAAGGCCAAGGTGACGTCATCACATTGAGAGGATGTGGAGGAACGTGCACTTTATCAGCATAAACTTGACATTTATGACACTTTCGAGCGAAGAGTATGCAATCCGTCTCCAAAGTTAACCAGAAGTAACCTGCCCTTAATATTTTCTTAGCCATGGTGTGGCCATTTGCATGGGTGCCGAAGGTCCCTTCGTGTACCTCGGCCATTATGAGATTCGCCTCACTTTCATCGACACATCGGAGTAAGACCATATCATGATTTCTCTTGTACAAGATGCCATTGCTGATGAAGAATTTAGATGACAACCTCCGTATCGCTCTTTTGTCAATTGTGGATGCGTCGGCGGGGTATTCTTGATTTTGAAGGAAATTCTTGATATCATAAAACCACGGCTTCTCCCCAAATTCTTCGTCCATTGCCATGACATACGCGGGTACTGTCCTTCTTTCGATGCGAATCAGAGGTGCTTCGTTAACAAACTGGACTTTCCACATGGATGCCATCATGGCCAATGCATCGGCAATGTGATTTTCCGCCCTTGGTACATGCTTGAAGGTAATTTCATCGAAATACTCAGCCATCTCTAGGATGTGGGTCTTATAAGGAATCAATTTTTCATCCCTGGTTTCCCATTCCTCTTTGAGTTGGTATATCACTAAAGCAGAATCACCAATTACTTCCAAAATTTTGATACGGAGATCAATGGCAGCCTCCAACCCCAGGATGCAGGCTTCATATTCCGCTATGTTGTTTGTACAAGAGAAACAGAGTCGGGCTGTGACCGCAGTGTACCCTCCAGTTGGATTTTTTAGAACAGCTCCGATGCCATGTCCATTTTTGTTTGACGCTCCGTCGAACATCATCTCCCAACGGGACCCTGGCTCGGGGCCTTCTTCTGGACCAGGCTCTGGTTTCGTGCGCTGAATATACATCACATCTTCATCGGGAAAGTCGAACTTGAGCGGTTGATAATCCTCCATAGGATACTCTGCAAGGTGTTCTGACAAAATGCTCCCTTTGATGGATTTCTGAGCAACGTACTGGATATCATATTCTGATAGGAGCATATGCCATCGGGCTAATCTTCCTGTCTGAGCTGGTTTCTCAAAGATGTACTTGATGGGGTCCATCTTAGAAATCAGCATCGTAGTGTGGCAAATCATGTACTGCCTCAGACGTTTAGCAGCCCATGCCAACGCACAACAAGCTTTTTCCAGGGGAGAGTAACGACTCTCACAATCAGTGAACTTCTTACTTAGATAATAGATTGCATGTTCCTTCTTCCCTGACTCATCCGTTTGGCCCAGGACACAGCCCATCGAACTTTCTAATACGGTCATATACATGAACAAAGGCCTTCCAGGTACCGGAGGAATCAGCACTGGAGGTTCTTGCAAATACTGCTTGATTTTATCGAATGCTGCCTGGCAGTTTTCATTCCATACCACTGTTTGATCTTTTCGTAATAACTTGAAGATCGGTGTGCAGGTAGGAGTCAGGTTGGAGATGAACCTGGAGATGTAATTCAAACGTCCAAGGAAACCTCTAACTTGTTTCTCAGTTTTAGGAGCAGGCATCTCCTGGATTGCTTTAACCTTGTCGGGGTCTACCTCAATTCCTCGCTGACTAACGATGAAACCAAGTAGCTTGCCTGAGCGAACTCCGAAGGTGCATTTGGCTGGATTTAGTCTCAATTGATACTTTCGGAGTCTTTCAAATAGCTTTAGTAGATGATCCAAGTGATCTTCTTCACTTTGGGATTTTGCAATCATATCATCCACGTACACTTCGATTTCTCTGTGCATCATATCATGAAATAGTGTGACCATAGCTCTCTGATATGTTGCCCCTGCGTTCTTCAAACCAAAAGGCATTACCTTATAACAATAGGTGCCCCATGGTGTGATGAAAGTCGTTTTTTTCCATGTCTTCTGGATTCATTTTTATCTGGTTATAGCCCGAAAACCCATCCATGAATGAGAACACTGCAAAGCTTGCCGTGTTATCTACCAAAGTGTCAATATGTGGTAATGGGAAATCATCCTTCGGACTTGCTTTATTTAGATCTCTGTAGTCAACGCACATCCTGACCTTGCCATCCTTTTTTGGGACCGGTACAATGTTGGCTACCCATTCGGGATATTTGGATACTGCTAGAAAACCAGCATCTATTTGCTTTTTGACCTCATCTCTGATTTTAAGTGCCATATCTGGTCTCGACCTGCGAAGCTTTTGTTTGATCGGAGGACATTCTGGTTTCAGGGGGAGCTTGTGCATGACAATGTCAGTATCTAACCCTGGCATATCTTGGTAGGACCAAGCAAATATGTCAACAAAATCTCTGAGGATTAGCATCAACTTATCTTTGATTTCTGGCCTTAATGACGCCCCGATCTTGACTTCCCTTTTGTCCTCTTCTGACCCCAAGTTAATGACTTCCGTCTGCTCTTTATGGGGTTGGATATAATCATCTTCGTGCTCAGCTATTCTCTTTAGCTCTTCTGGGACCTCTAACTCTCCCTCATTCCCTTCTTCAGCTTGAAAGACGAATGAACCGCTAATAGAAGGAACCGAATGATCATAGGATTCTGTGGTTGATGGGGGTATTCTGCATGTTTTATTTAGGAACAATTAGGCACTCACACACAAACATGCGGATGAAGGGTGGTTTTTTATTTTTCAAAAGAGATTGCCATTTTTCCAAAAAGAGTGAAAGTGACGTGCAAACAATAACAAGAGTTTTAACAAAAACACTTTTTCATTAATGATTTTCAATTTTTGCAAAGTGGCCCAGTACAAAATAATTCACAAGTCTTGGGCAAGACCGAGAAATTTTTAATGAAAGACACAAAGCTAACAGGCAGAATGAATTACTCTAAAGGTAAAAAGATGGGAACTTCCACAGCCTCCCAATTGCGCAATGCTCCTCCTCCTCTAATTATTAGATGATCCAGATTACCGTCCTCATTTTCAGAAATAATGGCGTTAACTTGTACACCGCCGCTGGTGAATATCTCTTTTAAGGACTTCTTCCTCATGGTGCTTTCTTCCGGCTCGCCTTCCGGAGTTGGTTTGTAACCCAACCCCTGTCGATCATTCTTGGCCCGAGCATTGACTTCGATGACCTCTCCCCAACCCAGTGGGACTCCGGCTTTCAGTGCCGCCTTAATACTTTGAGCAGAGGTAAATAATGGCCTTTGTGTTATGTCTGATTCATCTACTAGAACAGCGTGAGCTATTTCTAGTGCTTGGAAAGCTGTTTCGAGAGAGTCTTCCTCAGCCTCAATATACCGGAAAGATGACAAGTTGCTTACCATCAAGTCCTCCTCTCCATGGACAATGACTAGCTGGTCATTTACAACAAACTTCATTTTTTGGTGGAGCGTGGAAGTGACAGCGCCAGCTATATGAATCCAGGGTCTTCCCAATAAGCAGCTATAAACCGGATTTATGTCCATCACCTGGAAGGTGATTTCAAAGATTTGTGGTCCAATTAGAATAGGGAGATCAACTTCTCCTATCACGGTTCTCCTGGATCCGTCGAACGCCTTGACTATAAGAGAGGTTGGTCTCATGGTAGCGCCTTGATATGCCAGCTTGGCCAAAGTTCTTTTAGGCATTACATTGAGTGCTGACCCAGTATCCACAAGAACTCGGGACATTGTGTCTGCTTCACACTTGACTGATACATGCAAGGCACGATTGTGCTTGCGCTTCTCAGCCGTTAGATCATTATCATCAAAGCTCAAGGTGTTGCAGGCAGTGATATTTGCTACAACGGAGTCGAACTGCCCCACTGTAATATCCTTAGTAACGTGAGCTTGCGTTAGGATTTTGAGTAATGCCTGGCGGTGTGCTGGAGAACTCAAAAGCAAAGCCATGACCGAGATCTTGGAGGGTGTCTGATTCAATTGGTCCACCACCCTATAATCGCTTCGTCGAATGATTCTCAAGAATTCTTCTTCATCGTTCTTGAGACTTTCTTTTCTTAAAGGCTCTTTGTCAGTGGTTGTCTCCGGAACAGGCTTCTGAGGAACGGGCGTCTTTTGAACGGGAACTGCTGGTGGAGGAGCCTCGTTGTATGTTCGAGGTTGATAGACACGACCACTCCGAGTCATTTTGCTTCCACCGGCGATATTAGCCACACTTACTGGTTTCTTTTCTTTGAAAATCCCTTCACACCATGAATAATCTTGTTTTGGTGTCACGGTTCTTGGGCGAGGCTGGAATCCTCCTCTTGGCTCAAACCTAGTCTGTCCCCTCCCGAATTTCGGGGGTTCGGCATCATGAAATACTGGTCGAATATTCTTGTAGTTTTTGTTACTGTTACCATCTCTGGACCCAGCTCCTTTGTAGGATTCTCCTGGTATGTTAAACACAGGCTCGATGACTGCCACATCTTCTTCCTTTTTTCGGTTAGCGATTTCTATCATTCCTTGTTCAATCATAGCTCGAATATCCTTTTTCACAACGTCACAACCCTCAGGATTCAACATACATTCTCTGCAATCTTCGTGAGATGTCTTGAGTAACCATGCTTGAGCGAGGCGTTTGTGCAGGTCTGCTAATGGCACTTTGATCTCACCAATGGTGGTAACCTTCTTATCTTCTGACCCCTCCCCTTCTTCAGTAATGGCATTGACTCCACCATGATTGGGAAGAGGGTTACTTTTAACATTGGGCGGATTATCTTCGAAGGATAGAGTTCCCTTCTCGATAAGCTCACGAACTAGGTGCTGAAGGGCGAAGCAACCTTCGAGATTGTGGCCTGGAGCATTCTCATGAAATGGGCAGCGAGCATTCGCATCATAATAGAACGGGAGTGGATTAGGTGGAGCACCCAATTTTCTTGTTTTAACCAACCCTCTTTCTACCAGCATGGGAAACAGGTCAGTGTAACTCATTGGAATAGGATGTATCTTTGGCCTATTTGCTGGATAATTTGCCCTTGGGGCCCTGTTCTGAGGTTGTTGACCCTGTGGCTGCTGGCTTTGTTGTTGATTACTGGTGCGATACTGTTGCTGACCGCCAGGCTGATACTGGTGTTGATTGTTGAATGCCCCAGGTTGGGGACCATGCTGCGAAGAAGGCTGAAAAACCGGGGTTACTGCCGCTACATATGATGGTTGGTACTGTTGGTGGAGGCTTCGAGAGCTTTGTACTTTCTTTCCATATGTGATTGCGCTCACTTCTCCCTCTTTCTTTTTGTGGAACGAGCTGACTGGCTTTTTTGCCGTGTTGGCGCTCGAAGTAACATTTGAAGTAGTCACTTTTCCGCTCTTCAAACCCGCTTCTACCTTAACCCCCACTGCCACAATATCAGAGAAATTTGTTGTAACGCTGCTGATCAAACGTTCATAGAATTCGGGTCGAACTGTATCCACAAACCAATCTGCCAACTCCTTCTCAGTAAGAGGAGGCTCTACCTGTGCTGCAGTTCCGCGCCACCTTTGCGCATACTCTTTGAAGGTTTCGGTATCTTTCTGCGTCATATTAAGAAGCTGACGGCGGTCTGGAGCTAGGTCCATGTTGTATTTGTACTGTTGAATAAAAGCATCTGAGAGGTCTTGGAAACTGTGAATCTTAGCTTGATCTAAACCGAGATACCATTTGGCTGAAGCTCCTTTCAAACTATCTTGGAAGCAGTGTACCAACAGTTTATCATTTTCAATATGCGGAGCCATCCGCCTACAGTACATGATTAAGTGCTCTTTAGGACAAGTAGTCCCTTCATATTTGTCGAAGACCGGTATTTTAAATTTCTGAGGGAACACTAATCCAGATACCAGACATAGATCCTTGGCATCAGATCCAAAGACATGATTTCCTTCAATGGCCCTCATCCTCTTGGCCATGATGTCCATTTCTACCCTTAACTTTTCGTGTTTTTCATCCTCAGCTTCGGATCCATCGGGTATATCAAAGATTGGCTGTTGATTGGCGAAGACTGGCCGTACTGTGGTGGGTCCACCTGCTGTAGTAAAAATGGGGTTTCTGATCGTTGAGTCGAACAACGGATTGAGACCTGAAGACTGCATGCCGTTGAAAGGTGGTACAAAATCCCGGGACATGCCATAGGGAAACTCTGCTGAAGTAACAGGAGCCATCGTGACATTGGCTGCTGTTGTGGCAACTTCGGAGACCACTGTAGGTTGTGTATCCATTTTTGCTTTGATCATGTTGAGGGCTTCTAAGATCTGGTTGACGTCCCCTTTGATCCCTTCAATGTCATTATCCATTCGGTCGAACCTTTGATCGTTATCTGCCATCTTCTTTTGAGCTTGGGACCGTGTGTTGTATCGGTGAGTACTCAGCGTGACTCCTTCTCTTTCTCTGGACAAGAACAAAAGATGAGCTGCGGAACCCCAAATGTAGGATGACATGCAAATGCAGATGCATGAACCATTCAAGGAAACTCAAGATTTTCATTTACAAACAAAAAGTTAGACCAACATGTGACGACGTGCTTTAAAAAGCGTTTTTCATTTGATAGCTGGGAATCTATTACAATAGAGTGGTCTTTGCTTTAAAAAAGCAAGACTTTTCTTACAATGAAAGTAAATGCAACAAGCAGGATTTCAATCCTTTTTTAGGGAAAGCAGGGAAATGACGAAACAAAAACCAATCTAACAAGACGACCCTTCTCCTTCTTGGACCCCGGCATGAACTTGATCCTGGCGGATAATCTCCCACAGGTCTTCATTTTCCCTTTGCGCTTTAACCAAAGCGTATTTCAGTTCTTCCCTAGTCGTGGGGACTTCAGGTTCCATAGTTATCTCGTAATCGTGAGTGTAGAACATGATTAAAGCTATTTCCTTTGACCATAGCAGGTACCCCCTGGTGGTTAGGCAACTTGCATTCTCCATCGGAGTTGGGCCCATAAGGTGTGGATCTCTTTGAGCGTATTCGGCGTTAGCTTCTAGCTCTTGGTTGCGACCTGTCTCACAGAAGCGGGGCCTCAACAGTTCTGGTTCAGGCTCTGGCCCGGTAGGATACCCGTGTTGACGCCTAGCAAGGATAGGATTATAAGTGATCACCCCTTCTATCCCAATGAGAGGTACATTGGGAAAATCTCCGTAACTGGAAATCATGATTTGGTCGCCGATGCTAGTGTCGTACCAGGTGATATCATGGTGTCTGAGAGTGACAAGTTTAGAAACCCAAGCGTTTTTGGTAGGAAGCCTCCAAAGGATATGGGTCCTTGGCAGATGAGAAGTAAACCATCGGTCGAGTAGTGCAAGACAGCATGAGTATCGCCCACAATCATACAAGGCAAAACGGTGAATGACCACATAAGTATCAGCCAGTATTGCGTTGACCGGACTCCTGAGGATGAAGAGACGTATTGCTTCTTCGCTGATGAAGTCGTAATTGCTTGGGAACAGATACAGTCCATATATTAGTAGTGCCAAAATTGCCTCAAAAATGCCCAGGTTTCGACTTTCATAGTGATACTCGGCCATTTCCATTAGAGGCCCGGCATCCATTCCATACCACCCTGCTTTCGCCCTCATTGGTGGTAAGTCTTCCAGCTTGATATGCAGGGCTTTAGCTAAGTCCTTCTTCTTTGGTTTTCCATAAGGGAGTGTAAGAGCCCATGGGATCTTCAAGTAAGCATTATACTCTTCGATGGTCGGGAGTAACTGAAAATCCGGAAACACAAAGCAGTGGTAAGTTGTATGATAGAACTCCAACAAAGCTTGCAACATGGGCTCATTGATTGGAGCGCTTATTAATGGCAATAGGTCCCCATATTTGGCTATGAAAGCAGCAGGATTTCGAACAAGTCTGGTTAGCATTCTTAGACGACCCAACCTTAGATCCGGGACTCGAAGCATGCCTCTTCTTACCATGTTGTTGCCTGCAAAGAAAAAGTTGAATTTCCTTGAATGATTAGAAGTAGTGTGAATGCAAATGCACATGGTCGTCACGGAACTCAGAGATTGTTGAACATCGGAAATCATCATTTTATTAATAAACAAAACAGATTACAAAACATCATTTCCTCTTACAAGGGTTTTAACTAAACAATTTGGCGCAATCTATCAAGGTTCTCCTAACAGCCTGAGGTTGAGCTTCTCGATCTTTCTTTCCAACTGAGTCTTCTCAATGATGAGTCTGTCCACGATTATCTTCCATGGATTAGACTGAGGCTCATAAGGCTCTTCTAGTGCCTTCCTCTTCTTACAAGAGAAGATTTCTTCATCTTTTGACTGGAGTTGTCTCCGGAGCTCTGCATTTTCTTCAATGACTATCTGATACTTGTGCTTCCAAGCTTCTTCAGTTTGTTGTGCTTTGACCAAAGCAATTTTCAACTTTTCTTCTTCAGACATGAAGACCAACGGGCGTTCTTCTTTTAAGGCCATAGGCTCTTGTTTGGGATACGGCATCTTTAGTGTGACAGCTCTTTTCCGGACCCATTGGAGGTAAGGTTCTAAAGAAATACAGTTGAGTTTTCCAAGATCTTTCTTTCCTTTTTTATGCAGACGCTTCCAAGCTTCTAGAATTTTCTCTTTTAATCCCTGACTGTCTTCCCCTTCTTTGAAGAAGATGCTTTCTACTTGAACACTTTTGGGTTTGTCCTTTAGAGGGTATCCCAATTGTCGGCGGGCGAGTATCGGATTGTAGCTGATCCCTCCATTAATGCTGAGAAGAGGTACGTTGCTAAATTCCCCACAACTGTCAATGATCATTATCCCATCATAATCACGATTATACCAATCAATATCAGAATGGGTAAGAGCCATGATCTTTTGTGACCACCATCCTTTCTTTGGATCCCAAAAAGCGTTGGCTTTGGGTAAATGTGAAGTGAACCATTTGTACAATAAAGGAGCACAACAAGTGATCATTCCTCCATTATGGAAATTCCTCAGATGAACAGAATGGTACGCGTCTGCCAACAAGGAAGGCACAGGGTTCTTCTTTAAGAAAATTTTGATGGCATTGAGGTCCACGAAATTCTCAAAGCTTGGAAACAAGAATATACCATAGATGAGTAAGGCAAGGATAGCTTCGAATGCATCCATGCTTAAATGATCTGCGTAATATTGAGCTTTCTCAATCAAGAATTCTGCTTTGAACCCAAAGACTCCCCCTTTTGTAATCAAATTCTTTTTTATGTCATCCACTCCTAAACGTGTAGCTTTGGCGATATCCTGCTCTTTGGGGTCCTTCTCTACAATCGGAAAAGGAGATTCTTCAAGAATAGGCAACCCGATTAACTGAGAATACTCTTCTAGTGTGGGTACTAGCTGATAATCAGGAAATGTGAAGCAATGGTAGAGCGGGTCATAAAACTGGAGGAGGGTAGAGAGAAGCCCACTATCCATTTTTATTTTCAAGAGTAGCAACAGCTTCCCGTACCGGCTTTGAAATCCCTCTGAATCTGTTACCAAGGTGCTCAATCTTCTCAAATCATCTAGGTTAAAACCCTTGTAAGTGTATTTCAAAGTTTTCTTTCTTTCAATGTTCATGACGACCTCTGATATTTACAAACAACAAAGTCTGAGTTCCATGAAACCATATGATGATATGATGATATGATGATATGAAAACATAAACAAGATGCATATGCACACAACACAGGTTTAGGGTTAAGGACAAGCATGAGTTCAAAAGGTCTACCCATCCCCAAAGATTGTGCTATGGATTGATTGTACCTGCCGAACGGGTTCTACAAAGTTCCCAGAGTCCTCAACCCATCTTTCGGATATTATCGACTTCCCAAATTACTTGGTAATTGATAATATTCTCAAGAGAATCTCGTCTGAGTGTAGTATCGCGTATCAACTACTTCGGAAATACTTCCTTATAGTTATCGCACTACGTCCTAATAAGGCCAAAGTGGGGTAGAATGTATTCTAAAAGTCCACAGTGTCATAGGCTCCTTCGTTGAAAGTAGCATTGTTTTCACGAATACTCGATCAACAATACTAAAACTTTCAAGAGGGCCTACACTGAGCGGTGGTTTCTCAAGTTAGCTTGGTCGGGAATCAACTCCCTATAAGCCTTCTTGAATATACCACCATCCTATCACAATTGCACTCAAGTCCGGGTATAGGACCGTCTCACCACTCAAAGCACCCAATACCCAACACACAAACAAATATATTGACAAATATACATGTTAAGCAAATATTCACAAATATAGCATACAATTAAACAAAATAGGCTAAACCCTCAAGTTTAAGCATTCCCCAGTGAAGTCGCCATTTCTGTTGCGGTGAAAATCGGATATCAAGCTATTGGATTAACTTGAACCTTAATTCTTTTACAACCGAACTTTAATTTATCCAAAGGAAAGGTCTAAAGAAAGAAAGAACCTTTTGCGCGATGTAACAACAACGCTAAGAGATTCGGGGATCGGGGGTTGGTTATGCATAGGGTAGGTATTTCACATCCTAAACATCTGTAGTACTCTACAGGAACCTTTTGTTTGTTTGTATGCTAAGTTTGTTAAATATTTGCTAAGGTTTGGGTATTGGGTAAAAAGGTGAAGGTTATGATAGATGAAGACCTAAGATTGTTTCTAAGTTTGCTCGCAAAGACATCGCGTCCTCTGCCTACGTATCCTAACTAGGATAGAATCAGAGCAATCGTAGTTCACCTCACTAGGGTTGAAGAACTCTTGATTGCGATCAAGGTTCAAAGGGGAAAAAACATAATAATGTTTGTGTAGAGTTTCACAAAACTCTCTATGTCTATGTTGTAACACTCAAAGGGGGAAGTAAGTAATCATCAATATGATTCTTATTTAGAGTTAAACAAACTCTAACCTAGGGTTCTAGTTGAGGAACACTCCTAGTAAATGTGGGTCTTTTAGACTTAGGCAAAGTCTAATGGCTTATGGGTTCTAATCTTAACTAAGATTCAATATGACTTTACAAAGTCAAAAGGGGTATTGAGCTATCCATGACACAAAGGTCAATGGAGAGACTTTCCTTTGGAAGGAAGGGGAGGAGGCAACTTGGATGAGAACTAAAAAGTTCCATCCCTTGGGGAAGAAAATACTTAACAAAGTATAAACATATTCAAGCCTGAGGAATATAGAAGACAATGATCATGATCAAGGATTAACCAACACATTACAATAAGCAAGAAAATCAAGTGAGATGAATGGTTACAACCAAAATATACAAGCATGTTACAAATGGCATATCTTGACAAATGAAGGCATATCTTAATAAAGATTGAAAGTACGGTCTTAACAAAGATTAGGAAACATGATAAAGGTGACAACCATGTAAACAAATAACAATTTGAAAACAAATCATAGATAACAATCTCACACAATTAAATTAGTTTAGCCTCGTAATTTAGGAGGTATAAACATATACATGGTAACAACTAATAAAAGATGAAAACTCAACAGGTTGATGAACATAAACAAATACCAATAAATCTTACAAGAAAAATAAACATGGTATGGGGAAGTTCAAATTGAAACGCATGGTAAAGACCTAGGAAAGGACCTACTAACAAGCGAGATCAAAGCATTGTAAAAACAAGCAAAATATGATATTACAATTTATTAAAATAAATTAGACATCATAACGAAGAGGTTGCAAAAAGAACGGATTAAAACTGATGAAAAATGAATAAATTAAGGCCATTTGAAGTTTTATTGATTTTATGATAAATAATCAAATGAACAAACAAATAAAAAGGAAAGGGCATGGGTATGGTTTGAACCCACGCCCTTGTGCTCATAAGCAAACACAACTAACCACCAGGCCATAACACACGCGTGTGCAAAGAAAAGAATCAGATAGATAAAATAATGAAAACAAAGTTATTTGAAATAAAAACCCAAAAAGTGTCCCACCCAGGGATCGAACCAAGGACTATGGGTTAGGCTAGTGACTTAAGGCGCATGCTTCTACCACTGGGGTGGCTGTTACATCCATTAATTGAATGGAAACAAAAAATAAACATAGCTTAAGTTGGTTGAATTTCTGGGCAACTCAAGAACTCTCAACATGATTTGTAAAAAACACCTCTAACTTTCTCAAATTTTATCCAATTTTAACAAACCTTATATGTATCTCACCCAGAAAATCATGAGGAATCTGATGGTGATATTAGTTTTCTCAAATTCTCAATGTGCAAGAAAATTCGATAGCTGGTGTGTATTAGTGTTATGTGATGCATTTTGTGATTTTCAAACAAGCTCAAATACTTTCAAGTCAGGCCAAGCATACATACAAAATTTAAACATGATATATAATGATGCTATCAACTCAAACTCTCTTAAATCCAACAGAATATACACATGTGATATGAAATGCAAAATAGTGAAGGAAAGTGCACTTTGAAACATGGATCTCGTGGTAATGTGTGTTTTGATTGTGTAATGATGCAAACAGCTCAAGGATGATAATTATGAAGTGTATATGAGATGATTTTGGTGAAAACTAGTCTGATGCAAAAGGTAGCATTGTGAGTGCTTGAGTGTTTGTGAAAAATGCACTTTGAAGGTCAAAACTTATGCCAGTCAGCTTTTGGGATAGAAACTCATATCAACAGCTTTAAAATGATGATTAAGAGGTGTACAAGTATGAGTTTGAGTGGAAAATAGTTTAATGCAAAAAAGGCATTTGTGTAGCTTTATGTGATCATGTTATGCAAGCCAATGGTGAGAATGAGCAGTAAGCCTAGAACTGATCAAGTGAGCATCTAGACACCTTCCAAACACATATACAGGCATGTATGAGGGATCAAAAACTAAATTGCAAAACTTGAATCAAGAGAGGTATGTTAAACTGTTTTGATAGCATATGGTGTTTTGATGCTTATCCACAATTCAATCAACATCCAAAATTCAATAAGATCAAACAAAAACCTCAACTATTGGCTATCATACTCTAGCAGTGTCTTGATAAAAGAATGGCATGCACAAACATACACCTCATCAAAACAGAATCAGATTAAGAAACCAAAACAGAAATGGACTTAGCAAAATGACTGCCTCTAGCAGTAATTGGCACAAAACCAATCTCAACTGCTCCTATTATTCTTAACTTCCTCGGCATGATATGAATACTAATAATGGAATGCAAGATGAATATCATACACCAATGAGTGAGTGAAAACTCAACTGCCACAGTTGGGGAAATTCAAACCAGTTCTCAACTTCACATTTCAGCCAACAGTACTAGGAATATTTTGCAAGAATCAGAAGCTACCAATTCAGGTTGTACCAATACCACAATGATTTTAGACTGATCAAGCCAAATCCACCAAATGAAACCTCATGATAACTCTCTTTTGTGTACCAGATTCTCAGGCCTGTTACTACTGCTGTCACATAAATTCTTTCCAGCCTCAATGGTAGCTCCTCCAAACCTTGACATCTAATGATCATATACTAACCAACCTATCCTCAATGAATTCGCAGTCAATAATGACTGAGCTAAAACATTCAAGAGCTTCTCTTGAGCCAAAGTAAAATATGCAAATAACTTCAGCAGTTCCAAATTGAAATAATACAAGCAAGCAATGATGTGCATAGCACTCTAGCAGCAGGTTCCACATCAAAATTCTTTCCACTCTCTTGAACTGTCTTGAGCCAAAAGGACTGAGGTTAACAACCACCTTGGTAGTGAAATTGCAACTAGCAGGCTCAAGCTTAGATTTGATGCAATACTGAATAACATATGTGTTTGGGGAACAAGGAATAATGAACTGAAATTTCTATATGCCACACAGGTTCAAAAATGCTTTGGTACTTGATTCAAATTGCTACCAATCTGTGTCAACAGTCCATACTAGTTGGGGTAACTCAAACTGAATCTTCATCCTTTGAGTCCTAAGGCTAATCAGGACTGAAACAAGAATGCAAACCTAAACTGCTAAACACAAGACTGATAATGCTAGGCTGTTGGTTTGAGGGTTGGAATAATGGTTTCTCTTTTAAACTCTGATCTGCACTTGTGAAGTCACAGTTCCAAAACATAGTGCCTCTTTCACAGTGCCAAATGGTAATGATTCAGTCATCCAAGACAGAGAGAAGAAAACACTTGGAATCTCTAAACTCAAAACATTCGTAACAACTGAACAAATCCAATAGCCTGTTATGAAAAGAAATCTTAAAACTCCACATGAGTAAACCAAACAAAAGGTCTAACAGCCTTGGCATCAATCTGGCAGAAAGAGGTTTTCACAACTTGAAACCAATACCACAAGTCAAACTATTTTGAAATCATGTCCATAATTGAGGTTTCCTTAATAGAAACCAAAATGGAAACTAAACCCCAAGCTTCTTGACAGTATGCTCTATCTAGAATGTCTAGGCATGAGAAAAGACAAATAGGCTAATCATTGTACACAATCCAAATTCACCAATCTTATTTAACATGGTAATGTAAATGATGCACATCATCTCAAAACTGTCTTTGACAGTAGATTACCAAAGTCAATACACAAGAAACACAACTAAACAAATCCAACACACATGATGGCCACATTCAAAAACAAAACATCATGAAAGACACATAATGCTCATAGCTCAAAACTAACCAAAATGCTTCAAAATGCCAATTCATGAAAATTAGTGCAAAAGACAATAGAAGTTAGTCACATACCTCTTGATGACCCTTCTTAAGCAAGCTATATCAGTTAAAAAAAACAGAGGTCTCTACTTCACTTCTTGGCCTTGAGACTTTCTTCACTTTTAAGTAACAATACACTAGTGATGCTAAATGTAGAGATATGCTTTTCTAATGATTTATGAGTGTTTGGACAGTTGGGACATGATAATATTGAAGTGCTAGAGGGGTTAAAATGGCAAGAATTCACATGGAATGAGTTTTGGCCATTTTAAGGATTTTGGTCAAAGTATGGTAGGATGAGAGTTGACTTTTGGATTTTTTAAGGTTCTTGATGTTTTAATGGGTCATACACCTTCTATATATGTTTTAGAAGATGTGTGGATGGTTGTGGGAGTGTTGGAAAGGCTAGAAATGAAAATGGCATGAAGGTTGTAAAATGCCCATTTTTGGTGTTTTTGAGCTTTTCTTTTCTTACAAGCAAAGAAAGAAGGAGAAGGAGAGTTGTGATGCAATGATCTTGTAGGCAACTCTGGTGTGAAGAATAAGTGAGGGGGAAGCCTCTATTTATAGGAGAGACAAGGGTGAGGGCAGCTTTGTATTTTGGCTTTTTGGAGGGAGTTTTGAAAGGGAAATCTTCATGAATCCAAGTGTGATCTTTTTTCTGCAAATGGTGCATGCTTTCAAGAGTCATTGGCCTCTAAAACCAGATACTATTAAGCCATAAGAAGTGACTATAGAGGTGGAGAGGACAGCCCCCTCCTGCTGCAGCCACAAACCTTCTCTTTCCTATGGTACCTTTGTACTTTTTCTATTAAAGTAATGGATCTTGTCCAAGATCTTGTACTTGCTTGGTATGCCCTTCTGAATTTTCTTATTCCCATCTCTAAACTCATCATATCAGATGTCCATCCATGGTTAGAGATGAAATGCATAGTTGGAAACCAAGTTTATGTTAGGTTTCGTCAAGTTAACAAATTAGTGCACAGGCCCAACTTTCTCACTTCATAACTCTCAGCTCCTAACTCCTCTTGGGGAGTTCTTGTACATTTTGGAAAGCCCTTATGTAGCTCTACAACATTCATGTTTGCCAAAAGTTCCAAATCTATGTGAATCTTGGTTGAAAAGTCCTTCAAAGTCAGCAAAAAACAAGTTTTAGTGCTGCCAGATTTTCAAAATTTCACTAAGTGTTTTGTACTAAGAATCGATTTTGATGATAACTTCAATTCCATGCATTTTCTGAGTGTGACCTAGTATAGGACTTTTGTAGGACTTATTAAGAGCTTTCCGACGAGCTTTGAACCACTTCAATCGGGTACGCGGTTAGGGAGTTAGGGTTTAGCCCCTTTCGAAACCCTAATTTCCCGTTTTTTCAATTACTCTCACGTCTTTGGTCCGATGATCATGAAAATTGATATGTAGGTCCCTCATGACATAAGGAACAACTTTGCTTCACCACTTGAAGTCCAATTCCTAAAACTTGAGGGGGTTGACTTCCCGGTCAACCGAACGATCGATCGGCGATTACCGAACTGTCTGTTCATGTTTCGGAGCTTCCAAGACCTTGAAACCCTTTGAGGGGACTTCACTAAGTCTTGTAAACTTGTTGGACCAAAGTTGCATCATTGAACCTTCCTTTAAATCCAAAGTCAAACTACGGTTGACTTTTCCTGCTCGAAAACCCTAATCGGGTACCCTGAACTGTACTGCACCTCATCTGTGGGTAATCACTGCAAATTGAACTCACACATGGTCCAATATGATATTCTTGATCTTATTTCATGAATGATTCATCCCAAAGCGATGGTTACCCCATCCTCGAATCCTTTGATTTTATCAGTCCGGAGCCCCGTTCCATCTGTGTCTTGACAAAATACACTCTGAAACTTGTTAATGTTAGATAAATAAATGCATATGATATGAAGAGGATATAAGGGGTCAAAATTTGGGGTGCAACACCACCCTTTGGGTGGTTCGGGTTGCTGGTTAGTTGGATTGTCGACTCTGGGAACCGATCATTTGGAAGTTAGCTAAGTGAGGCCTCTTCAAGACTTGATGATGCCACTCCTTCTGGGAATCGTATCGTCAGTTTTGAAAGTTTGTGACGCTGACGACCGCATAGGATGCCGTACCTTGTCAGATATAGGTACATACCTGTGAGTGGGGGGGTTTTTTTTGTAGGAAACTTGACTTCCAACCTACCCGTTGTTTTGGTCTTCTCTTCAGAGCGAACGTACTCCCTTAGCAGCGCAGTAGTATTCAGATTGTGTGGGGGTTGTGGTCCCGTTGTTTGCTGCATCTTGCATATCATGTGCATAACAGTGTTGCATCATATTGCATATCATCCTCCAGTTAGCCAGAGTTCTGATCCAGCCTTTGTTTCCCGAAGGTGATTACCCGGGATTTGGATTGAGCAGCTGTTGATTGTCAGAAGACCGACCTAGGGGTTGAGTAGATTTGAGCAGAATCGAGCATTGAAGTCAGCTGAAGACTATTGGTAGCTATGTCTGAGGGCAATTTCCAGTCTCCTAATACCTTGACGGGGTTCACTATGACATCCAACCCTCTGTATGATTCTATGGAAGACTTCCCGCAAGCGAACAACGTTACTGCAGACCAATTTGTACAGCCTTCTGTGGAGAACCGAGGTCGACATGAGCAGTTTGTTGCCCAAAATGGACGTCCTCCTCCTGTTAACAATCAAGGTGTTGTTTTCCCTGTGATGAATCACCGAAGAGATATTCCAATAGCCAGGACCTTCGATCCAAGAGCTCTTGAGACGGATAGAAAGCTCCGAGCATTGGAAGATAAAGTTGAAGCTTTGAAAGTCAAAGATGTTGTTAACCTGGATGCTGCAGACATGTGTTTGGTTCCTGACCTGGTGTTGCCTTATAAGTTCAAAGTGCCGACATTTGAGAAGTACACGGGAGATAGCTGTCCGAAGCAACATTTGATGATGTTCTGTCGAAGAATGACTTCGTTTGTGCGAGATGACAAATTGATGATCCATTGCTTTCAAGATAGTCTGACTGGGGCATCTTTGAGGTGGTATATGCAGTTAGAGAGAAATCAGATTCAGTCATGGATGAATTTAGCCAGAGCTTTTCTGAAGCAGTACGATTATAACCTAGACATAGCTCCCCATCGCATGCAGTTACAAGAATTGTCTCAAGAGAACAATGAACCTATCAGGAAGTATGCTCAGAGATGGAGAGAATTTGCTGCTAGATTGCATCCACCGCTTTTAGACCGAGAGTTGATGAGCATGTTTGTAGATTCCCTACAAGATCCGTACTTCGAAAGATTGCTCGGACTTCCGTTAAGTTTCTCTGACGTGGTAACATTAGGAGAACGCCTTGAGTATGCCATAAGAATTGGGAAAATTCAGGTTACTTCAAATGATCAAGCTGGTGAAACTGAATATCTTTGTGACTATCAGAATGAAGAAGGAGTTGTGATCAAGGCAGTCATGCCAAATGTTGAATATCCTCGAAGCGAATCAGTGAATTTTGTTGGTTCTTCATCTTATCAGAGATCAGTACCTCCTGTGGCTTGTTATACTGAACAGACAACCGTGCCTGGGGCACCATATCAGGAATCTTATGTCGCTTCCATTGCAAAGCAGCGAGCTCGTGGCCGAGGTTATCAGAATTAGCGTCAGAACCAGAATCGACCTCGCAACAATTTGGAACGAAGGAAAGCTCCTTTTCACCCAGTGCCTATGCCGTATAGCCAGCTGTTACCATCTTTGATCCAGAGTTCTTTGGTGGAACCTAAAGCTCTCAAACCCGTGCCAGAACCTTACCCTCCTGGGTACAATCCCCACGTTCAGTGTGGTTACCATGGTGGCTCTCCAGGGCATTCAACTGAAGATTGTAAGGCATTTCAGGCGAAAGTACAGCAGTTGATCGACCAAGATCGCATTTCCTTTCGAGAAGGACTTCTGTTTGTTCATACCAACCGCTCAGCTGTCTAAGCTCGTAGACTCGGAAAGTATTCCCCAGCAAAAGCCAGTGGTTCAGACAGGCAGGCGCCCTCAGCATTGGCAGTCCTCAGGCCTTTATATCATTTGCGTTTGTAGTTTCTTTTTTGTTAGTTACTACCTGCTTTTAAGTATTGTATGTTTTGAATGGTGATATTAATAAAGTGACTATGCATTTTTCTGAATTAATCATGTCGCTGTCGCTCATTTACTGCATTGCACTGATACTTGCATTTTATTCACTCCACTTTTTCACTGTGACTAGCAAAGATTGGAGGGAGGATGACGAACTAAACTCATAACCGATGATCGTATGCTTTCAGATAAGACCTTACCGATGACGTACAAGGCATTGTTTCAAATCCCCCAAACACTGGAGATATAAGGAGTTAGTCCCTTGTTAACCACTTCGAGCCAGGAAGTAGAAGTTTTTTCGGACTTTTCAAACCCTCACATCTTAACCTGGGGCAGGGTAGTTGTCAGTTAGCTTGACCGAGCATTCAAGTCTTACAGAGGAGTGTTGTCTGTCGAGGACCAATCAGTTTACACCTTTCAAGAGGTCATACCTCACCAATCAGGAGTGAGACAATTACAATCCTTTCGGAGCAATCAAGACAACCAGTGTCACACGACTTTGTTCCAAAAGAAAGAAGAAAGAAAGCCCGCTAAGTAAAAAGAAAGAAAAAGCTGAGAAAGCTAATACTTAGGCAAAAATCAGGGCATCCCGCTGGACTTCAAAAGAAAGATCGAAAAGAACTCAAAATGAGTTAGTCCAGGCAAAAATTAGGGAATCAAAAGAACGAAAAAGAAGGGATCAATAGAAAATTTTTCCCCAGCGAGTCACAAAGTCGTGTACACAGACACCGAAAGCAAAGAAGGAGTAACTGTCATTCTGAAAGACCTTGTGAATTCCTTAGATATGGTTCTTACCATTCAACATACCTCTCGAAGAGGCGAGCGCTCGTGCCAGGTTAACTGAACCTTAGGATCGGAGATCATCACGTAGAAGGGGTGGGTACAAATCAAATTTTGAGCCAAATATCCTTTGTTTCACGAACCGTGAACCCGACCACGATACAACCCTTAAAAGACCTAATTGAGGTAGGGTTTATTCTGAAAGCGCATTACGATAAGGTTGAGTAACCTGACTCCTTCTTGACTTGCTAGTCACATCCTTGTTGTGTTTTTCACTGACCACGTAAGCACTACGTTTGAACTCTGGTTCATTCGTCACTCAAAATCATAGCATGTAAATGAGTGACAGCTCAAAATTTTTTCAAAAAATCTGCATAACCACTGCATTAAGATTACCATTCGTAGATAGACAATTTTAATTGCAGGTTAGTAGTTGACATAAAAGAAATTCCAGCAGGGAATCGTCAAGCAGGACCGAGTAATTCAGCAGTCTGAACCAGGATGGTGTATGTTGTGAAGACCCAGTAAATCCGGGGCATTGACTTCCAGTGAGTTCGGAACCAGTTAGTCTAAGGACAAGTCCCAAAGCTTCAGTTGATCAGGGGCAGTATGCTTGAGAAGCAGTTGATCAGAAGTGAGTCTTCTCGAAACCCAATCAGGGGCAATTATTCAGAGCGTGGAGATTTGAAAGCAGATACTTCAGGTGGATAATCAGATCAGGTTAGGTCGCTAGAACGCTCATTCAGGGGCAAGTCACCGCAGAGAGTGTTGAAACCAACTGGGTTAATGGAGGTTGAATTCTTTTGTTGTATAGATACCGGGGAAAATATTCTCGAAGTCGTCTCGAAGAGAGCTGTTCAGAGCAGTAATCCCAAGAGTTAGATTGGGGCAAGTTGAGTGTACTGGGGCAAGTTGTTCAAGCCAGTCTTTTTTATCCCCAGCTGAGCGTACTGGAGCAAGTTATTCAAGCCAGTCTGTTTATCCCTAGCCGGAGTTGAGTATCGGGGAATCATGTCATTACCCTTATCAAAAACCTTAACATTCCGAAAAGGCCTTGCTGTCGTTGGATCGTTATCCTACAGCTCAAACCTGTTGCGTGTCAGTAACCAGTTATTTCCAAAGTCCAGTTCTCGTCTGGCCCACCCTTCCGTAAGCATCAGTTCCCGTCTGGTGTAGTTTATTGTAAGCATCAGTTCCCGTCTGGTGTAGTTTATTGTAACCAGTTCTCGTCTGGTCACCGTTTCTTCGAGTGTTGTATCAGTTCTCGTCTGGTACATGTCGTCGCGTAATCAGTCGTCGTGTGTTTTAACCTATGTGTTATACCAGTTCTCGTCTGGTATATGTCAGTTTTCAGCCAGTTCTCGCCTGGTTGTCTATGCCTCAGTCTGTTATCCAGTCAGCCCCGTCTGATGTCCAAACCAAATCAATTCTCGTCCTAATCTATTTTCCTATCAGTTCTCGTCTGGTAGTCTACCTTTGAATGCTAGTTCTCGTCTAGTATTTTCCATATCTTCCACTGTGTACATAATCCATGTTTATCCTAAACCAGTAAAAACAAAAACCTAACGATATCTGACACAGTAATTCCCAATGACTCGCAAGTTGTCATGTTCCTCGATACGAAGCTCGACGGATACCAGTGCTCCGAGTAATGTTTAAATTCCTCATGGATGTTGTTAAATCAGATTTGTTACTCTTCAGCAGATGAAAATTGTGTATTATCCCCGGAAGAGTCGAGATTGTATTTTACCCCGTATCAGAGTAGGATCAGGAGTACCCCCAGCAAATTAAGATTGATATCCTTGATAGTAGGGGCATTTCCAGCAGTGTGCTGCGCGCAATCAACCCCAGTTTGGGTCAATCCCCACAGAGCACAAGCAGTTGCCGATGGTTTGAAAAGAGCATCCCCGAGTAGAGTTGTTTTTTCTTTCTCCCCAAGCAGGGTTGCTTTTCCATTTCTCCAGCAGGACGGTTATTCCCAGCAGATTTGGCTTCCCTTTTCCAGCATTTATTTTGCTGAGATGATTCTATGATATCAGGTTACCTTCAGTGGAGCTGACGTCTACCTTCGGCATTTATTTTGCCAAGCGGTGTTCAGACTTGGTGTTCTCTGGCAGCTCGAGCCTGCATTAGCATTTGCATATATCGTCATAAGCATTTATACAAACATCGCATATCCATGTCGTATAGGGCGTTGCAGTTACAGAATGCATAGCATATTCATGTCATATAGGGCATTACATCATTTCAAGCATACGCATTTCGAAGCATGGACCAGGTTGGTTACCTCATTGGATTTCGAGTTTGTTCCCCCGCAGAGTTGTGTGGTTCAGCTTATCTTCTCCCCAGCGGAGTGATTCATATTTGGTTGTTACGTCGGCACTGAAAAAAAGATTGACATATATCAGATTTCTGAAGCCGCCTCCTGTTGACAGAATGGGTGCCGAGCAGTCGATTCAGAAGTTCCCCAGGAGAACTGTCCTCAAGTTCGCTGTGAACTGTGAGATGACAGGATTTGATCCCCATAAGAGAGATGGGAATCAAGTCGTTGGCTTTTCGAAGCATTATTCCAATACTTGTGGTGTCGCACAGGTGATTGATGGTGACAAGGAGAAGAAAATTTATCAGATAATTGACCAGTTGTTGCCGTGACAACCAAACTTCAGTTCATTGGAGGCTATTCCTCAAGCAGTTTTGCAGTATATTCCCGCGGTTGGCAAATTTCAGGGTTTCATTGGTATTCAACCGTCTTCTACCTCTGAATGTTTAAAGGCTGAGCGCTCTTCAACCATTCAGGTCCAAGCCGCTTGAATAGGGGCAGCTGTTGCACCCTAAAATTTGACCAACCGGGTCCCGCATTTGGTCCATGTTTCGATGCATGACCGCCTTCGCATCTGCATATCGCATACAGTGCATTTTTCAGTTGTTTTGATTTTATCAGGATCACAGCTCTCGTCTCGCGTCTCAGGTGTTTTTAATCAGTGTAGATAGGTAGAATCGTATTTTTTTGGAAGTCGTGCTCTTCCCGGTGTTTTCAGCTCGCGCTGTTGTTTTTAGGGGTATTTCGGGGTCCGTTTATTTTTACCGGCTATTTTGTTGCGCTCTCGTAGTGTTATTTGTCGTTCGGTGCTATTTTTGTTCCTTCGGGAATTATTGTGATTTTTTTAGATTTTATTAGGCATTATTAGGGTTTTAATAGATTTTTTAATCATTTTAGGATAATATAGAATATTAATAGTTTTTTAATATTTTTAATAGTTTTAATCTTTTTTAGAATATAATAGATTTTTTTTAATAGCTTTTAAATGTTTAATATAGATTTTTCTTTTATTAATAATAAATTTTCTTTTATAGGATATAATAGTTTAGATAAATAATATAGGTTTTATTAGAGATTTATTAGAATTTTCAGATTAGAGAATTGTTATAGATGTTAATAAAGTTTAGAATATTAATTGTTTGTTTTAATTTTGATTAGAATATTTTTAGGTTTTATTAATTGTCACTTTCATTTTTAATTAGTCTTTAGTTCATTAATCTTCATTGGTCATTATTAATTGTCATTCCATTTCCATTTAGCATTTTATTAATCCTGCTAATCATCACGTTTGATTTTGCTAATCATTCATTAATCAATTCATTTTAATCCAGTATTAGTATAATTCATCATTAATCCATTTCCATTAATTCATGTTCAGTATTAATTAATGGGTCATTATCCATTCATTTTTTCGTTGGGCCCAGAAGAGATATTGGAGGCCCATTTCTTCAGAAGTCCAGAATTGTCCAAGTTATAAAGTCTGAGCACACGTGTTATCAAGGACAGGGGCCACGTTTTTCATTTCCACGAAGACACCTCACACTTTCCTCTCTCCCTCACTCTGCCACGCCACTCACACGTGGCGTCCATGCATACAATCCCTCCACTACCATGCCACTTGTCCTCACCCTGAGTCTCACCGGTTGCATGGCCGGCGGCCATGCAACCACCGCAACCACCAAGCTCCGGCAGCCGTAACCTCCTCCGGCCACCACCGTAACCGAATCTCTCCGCCGCAACTACCGCCGGAGAAATCAAATCCACCAAAATGCTCGCCGGAAATTGCATTCACTCCATCAAATCTTCATCTTCTTCATCATACATTTTCCAGATCTGCTTCAAGATTCATCATGTTCATCAACATTTTTCCAGATTTCTTCCTCAACCTTCAACATCATCAATCTTCGTTCTCCGATCATCATCAGAATCAATCTTCATCCACAACCGTCATGGTTTTTCCAGCGATCTCCAAGAACTCGAGTTCATCCAAGTCTTCATATTCTTCATCATATCTCCAGAACAATCATCTGCAATATCACCTGGAAATCGCCAGAAATGCGATGAATCTTCATCGTTCAACAACAAGAACATGCAAGAATAGTTCATCATCTCCAGAAATCATCAGAACAACATCTGGATCCAGGTTTTTTCTTAGATTTTCTTTCAAGAACATTATTCCTCTGTTTTGGATCTACCTTGAGAACCTTCATCCACAGACACGAGTCAGACTTCAACGGATCTTCATCGTCTTCACATGTATCTTTCCAGAAGTTACAACAATCTTCAAGACGCTTCAAGAACTTCATCATTTTCCAGACGAATGTTCATCAACCTCAACGAATCTTCAGAAGTCACTGTGGACGCTCATTGTTCTTCGTCGGTGTTCATCGCCGATGCGTTCGTTTTCAGTTTTCGTCAAAGAGCTTCAACAACATCCGTCAAGATCTTCATCAAACGCGAATAAGAATCCGCGATAACTTCACAGATCTTCGTCTCCATCTTATTTTTTCAGCAACGTCTTTTATTGAGGATTAAGGCTAGATGAGTCTTGTGGTGGATCATTTTTTGTTGAGGTTGTTCTGGGGTGAAGCAAACGGAGAAGAAGAGAGATGGTAGAGAGGGAGGTTGAAGAAATGAGATGGAGGTTGAATCGGAGAGAAGGAGAAAGAACGGTGAGAGAGAGATCGAAGATGGAAGATGAAGGCGCCGTGAGAGAGGAGGAGAAGAATTAGGGTTTCTTCTGAGAAAGGAGAAGGAGAGTGGATCGTGAGGGATTGGGCCGGGCCCAACGGTGTTCATCCGTACACCCTCCTCATTTTGCCACCCCCCCCCCCCCCCCCCCCCCCCCCCGTTTTTTGCTTACTGATGGATTGGGCCAAGCCCATTGGTTTTACTGTCTATACCCTCCGTTCACTAACTTCCCCCTCCCCAGTTTTTTGTCTGATTTTTTTTTGGGCTGGGCCCATTCATTTTTTCTGCAGATTATTAACACCCCCTGTATTCATCTGCACCCCCCTCCCCTTTGTATTTTTCTTTTTTCTTTTAGATTCATTTGTTTAGGGAATATATGAAAAAAGAAATACAATAAAAAAAAGAATGTTGAGAAAAAAGAAGAAATATTGAAAAAGAAAATGAGAAAGAATATTGGAAAATATGGAGAAAAAAATATGTGAAAGAATAGAAAAAAAAGCATATGTGAGAAAATACTTGAAAAATATTTTGAAAAAAAGAGAAAGAAGAAAAAGAATAAAGAAAGAATATTAAAAAGGATAGTGAAAAAAATATAGAAAAAAGAGAAAAAATATTAGTGTAGATTTAATATTTTTTTAAAGTACATTTTTTCATAGAGTTTATTCAATTTCAGGGATAGTTTAGAAGTCCAATTGTTAGGGGACTATTTTCCATTTGATTTTTCATAGGATAGGATAGTATTTCCTAGGAGTTTATTTTCAGTATTCAATCATTGTAATCATTTTTCAGAATGTTAATAAAACGAGATTTGAGCTGTGGTCCCGAAGTAGCCGAACTACAGCTGCTCTGATTTCTCGTACCAGACGAGAATATGTAGGCATAGGATGCGATATCCTAGCGAGCACACTAACAACTAACCTTTTGTTCTCTCGCTGCTGTGCGATCGAGACTTTCCCGCTGACGACTGATTGTTATCCCTTTTCTCTTGCCCGAGGGCATTTGAGACCAGATCGTAGTGTTTTCCATAGGTTCCCGTACCTTTAAACCAGTTTAATTTCTCACTGCTGTGTGAGAACACCCAGATTTAGCCGTAGTTAGCCTGAACTATGTAAGCTCTGATCTTCCATGCTGTGTGGAAGTACGTAGGCACAAGACGCGAGGTCTTGGCGAGCCAATTTCCCCGTAGTCCCGAACTACGTTGACTCTGACTTTATCTCTTGAGAATACGTAGGCGTAGAGTGCGACGCTCTATCGAGTCAATTCCCTTCCGTTTAGATTTAGAAGCCGTAGATAGATTGTTTTGCATCCTTTAGACAACCCAAGCAAGCGTGGATCCCGTCGAGTACGACGGACGTGAGGGGTGCTAATACCTTCCCCTTGCGTAACCGACTCCCGAACCCAGGTTTTGGTTGCGATGACCATAACTTTCCCGTTTTTTTGCGAGGTTTACTTCGAGCGTTTCCTTTCCCTCCGTTGGGATAAATAACGCACGGTGGCGACTCTTCTGTCAGCCGGCGCCGATTTTCGCAGTAGCGGCAATGTTCTTCTCAACTTCGGGTAGAGCTGGCCTTTGGGTTCGATGCCTGTTTCTTTAACAGATGCCTGGCGGCTAGGTCGGATGTTCTAATCAACTTCAGGTTGAGCCGGCCTTCGGGTTCGATTCCTATTTGTTTAACTAAAGCCTGGCAGCGAGGTCAGATGTTCTTCTCAACTTCGGGTTGAGTCGGCCATCAAATTCGATGCCTATTTGTTTATCATATGCCTGACAGCGAGGTCAGATGTTCTTCTCAACTTCGTGTTGTGCTGGCCTTCAGGTTCGATGCCTATTTGTTTAACAGATGCCTGGCAGAGAGGTCTAATGTTCTAATTAACTTCGGGTTAAGCCGCCCTTCGGGTTCGATGCCTGTTTGTTTAACAAATGCTTAACGGTGAGGTTAGATGTTCTTCTCAATATCGGGTTGAGGCGGCTTTCGAATTTGATGCCTGTTTGTTTAACAGATGCTTGACAGTGAAGTCAAATGTTCCCCTCAACTTCATGTCGAGCCGACATTCAGGTTCGGTGCCTGTTTGTGTAACAGATGCCTTACGGCGAGGTCAGATGTTGCTCTCAACTTCGTGTTGGGCCGGCCTTCGGGTTCGATGCCTGTTTGTTTAAGAGATGCCTGAAGGCGAGTTCTAATGTTCTTATCAACCTCGGGTTGAGCTACCCTTCGGGTTCGATGCCTGTTTGTTTAACAGATGTCTGACAGTGAGGTCAGATATTCTTCACAACTTCGTGTTGAGTCGGCCTACGGTTTTGATGCCTGTTAGTTTAACAGATGCTTGATAGTGAAATTAAATGTTCCTCTCAACTTCATTTTGAACCGACCTTCGGGTTCGATGCCTGTTTCCTTAACAGATGTCTGACGGTGAGGTCATATGTTCCTCTCAACTTCGTGTTGAGCCAGCCTTCGGGTTCGATGCCTGTTTGTTTCACATTTTCCTGAAGGCGAGGTCAGATGTTCTTCTCAACTTGGTGTTGTGCCAGATTTCGGGTTCGATGCCTGTTTGTTTAACAGATGTTTGACGTCGAGGTCAAATGTTCTTCTCAACTAAGGGTTGAGACGGACTTCGGGTTTGAGGCCTGTTTGTTTAACAGATGCCAGACGACGAGTTCAAATGTTCTTCTCATCTTCGGGTTGAGCCGGCCTTCAGGTTCGATGCCTGTTATTTTAATAGATGCCTGACGGCGAGGTCAAATGTTCTTCTCAACTTCGGGTTGAGCCAGCCTTTGGGTTCGATGCCAGATTTTTTAACAGATACCTGATAGCGAGGTCTAATGCTCTTTTCAACTTCGGGTTGAGCCGTCCTTCGGGTTCGATGCCTGTTTGTTCAACAGATGCCTGACGGCTAGGTCAGATGTTCTTCTCAACTTCGGGTTGATCCGACCTTTGGGTTCGATGCCTGTTTGTTTAACAGATTCCTGGCGGCTAGGTCAGATGTTCTTCTCAACTTCAGGTTGAACAGGCCTTCGGGTTTTATTCCTGTTTGTTTAACTAAAGCCTGACAGTGAGGTCAGATGTTCTTCTCAACTTCGGGTTGAGTCAGCCATCAAATTCGATGCATGTTTGTTTAACATATGCCTGACCACGAGGTCAGGTTCGATGCATGTTTGTTTAACTAATTCCTGATGGGGAGGTCAGATGTTCCTCTCAACTTCAAGTTGAACCGGCCTTCGGGTTCGATGCCTGTTTGTTTAACAGATGTTTGACGGCAAGGTCAAATGTTCTTCTCAATTTAGGATTGAGACGGCCTTCGGGTTCGATGACTGTTTGTTTAACAGATGCCTGACGGTGAGGTCAAATGTTCTAATGAACATCGGGTTGAGCCGGCCTTCGGGTTTGAAGCCTTTTTGTTAAACAGATGCCTGACGGTAAGGTCTAATGTTCTTCTCAACTTCATGTTGAGCTGACCTTCAGGTTCGATGCCTATTTGTTTAACACATACTTGACGGCGAGGTCAGATGATCCTCTTAACTTCGTGTTGAACCGGCCTTTGGGTTCGATGCCTGTTTGTTTAACAGATGTTTGATGGCGAGGTCAAATGTTCTTCTGAACTATGGGTTGAGACGGCCTTCGGGTTTGATGCCAGTTTGTTTAACAGATGCCTGACAGTGAGGTCATATGTTCTTCTCAACTTCGGGTTGAGCCGACCTTCGGGTTCGATGCCTGTTATTTTAACAGATGCCTAATGGCGAGGTCAAATTCTCTTCTCAAATTCGGGTTGAGACGCTTTCGGGTTCGACGCCTGTTTGTTTAACAGATGCCTGACGGCGATGTCTAATGTTCTTATCAACTTCAGGTTGAGCCGCCCTTCAGGTTCGATGCCTGTTTGTTTAACAGATGCCTAACGGTGAGGTCAGATGTTCTTTACAACTTCGGGTTGAGCCGGCCTTCGGATTTGATGCCTGTTTGTTTAAGAGATGCTTGACAGTGAAGTCAAATGTTCCTCTCAACTTCATGTTGAGTCGACCTTCGGGTTCGATGCCTGTTTGTTTAACAGATGTTTGACAGCGAGGTCAGATGTTCTTCTCAACTTCAAGGTGAGCCGGCCTCGGGTTCGATACCTGTTTGTTTAATAGATGTTTCACGGCGAGGTCAGATGTTCTTCTCAACTAAGGTTTGAGACGGCCTTCAGGTTTGATGCCTGTTTATTTAACAGATGCCTGACGGCGAGGTCAGATGTTCTTCTCAACTTTGGGTTGAGTCGGCCTTCGGGTACCACACCTTTTTGTTTAACAGATGCCTGACGGCGAGGTCAGATGTTCTTCTCAACTACGGGTTGTGCCAGCCTTTGGGTTCGATGCCTGTTTGTTTAACAGATGCCTGGCGGCTAGGTCAGATGTTCTTCTCAACTTCGAGATGATCCGGCCTTCGGGTTCGATTCCTGTTTGTTTAAGTAATGCCTGGCAGCAAGGTCGGATGTTCTTCTCAACTTTGGGTTGAGTCGACCATCAAATTCGATGCCTATTTGTTTAACATATGCCTGACAGCAAGGTCAGAAGTTCTTCCCAACTTTGTTTTGTGTCGGCCTTTGGGTTCGATGCCTGATTGTTTAACTAATGCCTGATGGGGAGGTCAGATGTTCCTCTCACATTCAATTTGAGTCGGCCTTCGGGTTTGATGCCTGTTTGTTTAACAGATGTTTGACGGTGAGGTCAGATGTTCTTCTCAATTAAAGATTGAGATGGCCTTCAGGTTCGATGCCTGTTTATTTAACAGATGCCTGACGGCGAGGTCAAATCTTCCTCTCAATATCGTGTTGAGCCGGTCTTCGGGTTCGATGTCCGTTTGTTTATCAGATGCCTAACGGTAAGGTATAATGTTCTTATCAACTTTGAGTTGATCCGCCCTTCAGGTTCGAGGCCTGTTTGTTTAACAGATGCCTCACGGCGAGGTCATATGTTCCTCTCAATTTCGTGTTGAGCCGGCCTTCGGATTCGATGCTTGTTTGTTTAACAGATACCTGACGGCGAGGTAAGATGTGCTTCTCAACTTCTGGTTGAGCCGACCTTGTTTGTTTAATAGATGTCTTACAGTGAGGTCAGATGTTCTTCTCAACTTTGGGTTGAGCTGGCCTTCGATTTGAAGCCTGTTTGTTTAACAGATGCTTGATAGTGAAGTCAAATGTTCCTCTCAACTTCATGTTGAGCCGACCTTCGGGTTCGATGCGTGTTTGTTTAACAGATGCCTGACGACAAGGTCTAATTTTCTTATCAACTTTGGGTTGAGCCACCCTTCGAGTTTGATGCCTGTTTGTTTAACAGATGCCTCACAGCGAGGTCATATGTTCCTCTCAACTTCGTGTTGAGCCGCCCTTCAGGTTCGATGCATGTTTGTTTAACTAATGCCTGATGGAGAGGTCAGATGTTCCTCTCAACTTCAAGTTGAGCCAGCCTTCGGGTTCGATGCCTATTTGTTTAACAGATGTTTGACGGAGAGGTCAGATTTTCTTCTCTACTAAGGGTTGAGACGGCCTTCGGGTTCGATGCCTCTTTGTTTAATAGATACCTGATGGCAAGGTCAGATGTGCTTATCAACTTCCGGTTGAGCCGGTCTTCGGGTTCGATGCTTATTTGTTTAACAGATGCCTGACAGTGAGGTCAAATGTTCTTCTCCACTTTGGGTTGAGCCAACCTTTGGATTTGATGCCTGTTTGTTTAACAGATGCCTAACAGCAAGGTCAGATGTTCCTCTCAACTTCGTGATGAGCCGGCCTTCGGGTTCGATGCCTGTTTGTTTAACAAATTCCTAACGGCGAGGTCAGATGTTCCTCTCGACTTTGTGTTGAGCCGACCTCTGGGTTCGACGCCTGTTTGTTTAACAGATGCCTGACAGCAAGGTCAGTTTTACTTCTCAACTTCGTGTTGAGCCGGCATTCGGGTTCGATGCCTGTTTCTTTAACAGATGCCTGACGGTGAGGTCAAATGTTTTTCTCAACTTCGGGTTGAGCCGGCCTTCGGATTTGATGCCTGTTTGTTTAACGGATGCTTGACAGTGAAGTCAAATGTTCCTCTGAACTTCATGTTGAGCCGACCTTCATGTTCGATGCCTGTTTGTTTAACAGATTCCTGACGGCGAGGTCAGATGTTCCTCTCAACTTCGTGTTGTGCTAGACTTCGGGTTCGATGCCTGTTTGTTTAACTAATGCCTGATGAGGAGGTCAGATGTTCCTCTCAACTTGAATTTGAGCCGACCTTTGGGTTTGATACCTGTTTGTTTAATAGGTGTTTGATGGCGATGTCAAATGTTCTTCTCAACTATGGGTTGAGACAGCCTTCGGGTTTGATGATTGTTTGTTTAACAGATGCCTGACGGCGAGTTCAAATGTTCTTCTCAACTTCGGGTTGAGTCGGCCTTCGGGTTCGATGCCTGTTATTTTAATAGATGCCTAGCGGCGATGTCAAATTTTCCTCTCAACTTCGTGTTGAGCCGGCCTTCGGGTTCGATGCCTATTTTTTTAACAGATGCCTGACGGTGAGGTATAATGTTCTTATCAACTTCGGGTTGAGCCGCCCTTCGGGTTCGATGCCTGTTTGTTTAACAGATGCCTCACGGCGAGGTCATATGTTCCTCTCAATTTTGTGTTGAGCCGACCTTCGGATTCGATGCCTGTTTGTTTAACAGATACCTGACGGGGTGGTAAGATGTGCTTCTCAACTTCCGGTTGAGACGGCCTTATTTGTTAAACAGATGCCTGACGGCGAGGTCTGATGTTCTTCTAAACTTCGGGTTGAGCCGGCCTTCGAATTTGATGCCTGTTTGTTTAATAGATGCTTGACCGTGAAGTCAAATGTTCCTCTCAACTTCATGTTGAGCCGACCTTCGGGTACGATGCCTGTTTGTTTAACAGATGCCTAACGGAAAAGTCTGATGTTCTTATCAACTTCGGATTGAGCCACCCTTCGGGTTCGATGCCTGTTTGTTTAACAAATGCCTCACAACGAGGTCAATTGTTCCTCTCAACTTCGTGTGGAGCCGCCCTTCGGGTTCGATGCTTGTTTGTTTAACCAATGCCTGATGGGGAGGTCAGATGTTCCTTTCAAATTCAAGTTGAGCCGGCCTTCGGGTTCGATGCCTGTTTGTTTAACAGATGCTTGACGGCGAGGTCAGATTTTTCTTCTCTACTAAGGGTTGCGACGACCTTCGGGTTCGATGCCTCTTTGTTTAATAGATGCTTGACGGCAAGGTCATACGTGCTTATCAACTTCCGGTTGAGCAGGCCTTCAGGTTCGATGCTTGTTTATTTAACAGATGCCTGATGGTGAGGTCAAATGTTCTCCTCAACTTTGGGTTGAGCCGGCCTTCGGATTTGATGGATGTTTGTTTACAAGATGCTTGACAGTGAAGTCAAATGTTACTCTCAACTTCATGTTGAGCCAACCTTTAGGTTCGATGCCTGTTTGTTTAACAGATGCTTGACAACGAGGTCAGATATTCTTCACAACTTCGTGTTGAGTCGGCCTTCAGGTACGATGCCTGTTTGTTTAACAGATGCCTGACAACGAGGTCAGATGTTCCTCTCGACTTCGTGTTGAGTCGGCCTTCGGGATCGATGCCTGTTTGTTTAATAGATTCCTGACAGCAAGGTCAGATGTTGTTCTCCACTTCGTTTTGAGCCGGCCTCCGGGTTCGATGCCTGTTTGTTTAATAGATGCCTGACAGCAAGGTCAGATGTACCTCTCAACTTCGTGTTGAGCCGGCCTTCGGGTTCGATGCCTTTTTGTTTAATCGATAACTGACATCGAGGTCAGATATTCTTCTCAACTTTGGGTTGAGTCGGCCTTCGGGTTCCACGCCTGTTTGTTTATCAGATGCCTGACGACCCGGTCAGATGTTCTTCTCAACTTCAGGTTGAGCCGGCCTTTAGGTTCAATGCCTGTTTGTTTAACAGATGCCGGGCAGCGAGGTCAGATGTTCATCTCAACTTCGGGTTGAGCCGGCCTTCGGGTTCGATTCTTGTTTGTTTAACTGATGCCTAATAGCGAGGTCATATGTTCATCTCAACATCGGGTCGAGCCGGCCTTCAGGTTCGATGCCTGTTTGTTTAACAGATCCCTAACGGCGAGGTCAGATATTCTTATGAACTTCGTGTTGAGCCGGCCTTCGGGTTCGATGCCTGTTTGTTTAACAGATGCCTGATGGTGAGGTCATATGTTCCTCTCAACTTCGTGTTGTGCTAGCCTCAGGGTTCGATGCCTGTTTGTTTAACAGATTCATGACGGCGAGCCAAGATGTGCTTCTCAACTTCCGGTAGAGGCGACCTTGTTTGTTTAACTGATGGCTGACGGTGAGGTCAAATGTTCTTCTCAACTTCAGATTAAGCCGGCCTTCGGGTTCGATGCCTGTTTTTTTAATAGATGCCTAACGGTGAGGTCAGATGTTCCTCTCAATTTTGTGTTGCACCGGCCATCGGGTTCGATGCCTGTTTGTTTAACAGAATCCTGACGGCGAGGTCAGATGTTCCTCTCGACTTCGTGTTGAGCCGGCCTTCGGTTTTGATGCCTGATAGTTTAACAGATGCTTGATAGTAAAGTTAAATGTTCCTCTCAACTTCATGTTGAACTGACCTTCGGGTTCGATGTCTGTTTGTTTAACAGATGTCTGACGGCGAGGTCAGATGTTCCTCGCAACTTCGTGTTAGGCAGCCTTCGGGTTCGATGCCTGTTTGTTTAACATTTTCCTGAAGGCGAGGTCAGATGTTCTTCTCAACTTGGTATTGTGCCAGACTTCAGGTTTAATGCCTGTTTGTTTAACAGATGTTTCACGGCGAGGTCAAATGTTCTTCTGAACTAAGGGTTGAGACGGCCTTCGGGTTTGAGGCCTGTTTGTTTAACAGGTGCCTGACGACGAGGTCAGATGTTCTTCTCAACTTTGGGTTGAGCCGGCCTTCGGGTTCGATGCCTGTTATTTTAACAGATGCCTGACGGCGAGGTCCAATGTTCTTCTCAACTTCGGGTTGAGCCGGCCTTCGGGTTCGATGCCAAATTTTTTAACAGATGCCTGACAGCGAGGTTAGATATTCTTCTCAACTTCTTGTTGTGCCGGCCTTCGGGTTCGATGCCTGTTTGTTTAACTATTGTCTGAGGGGGAGGTCAGATGTTCCTCTCAACTTCAAGGTGAGCCGGATTTCGGGTTCGATACCTGATTGTTTAATAGATGTTTGACGGCGAGGTTAGATGTTCTTCTCAACTAAGGGTTGAGACGGCCTTCGGTTTCCACACCTTTTTGTTTAACAGATGCCTAACGGCGAGGTCAGATGTTCTTATCAACTTTGGGTTGAGCCGGCCTTCGAGTTTGATGCCTGTTTATTTAAAAGATGCCTGACAGCGAGGTCAGATGTTCTTCTCAACTTCGGGTTGAGCCAGCCTTCGGGTTCCAATCCTTTTTGTTTAAGAGATTCCTGACGGCGAGGTAAGATGTTCTTCTCAACTTCGGGTTGAGCTGGCCTTTGGGTTCGATGCCTGTTTCTTTAACAGATGCCTGACGGCTAGGTCAGATGTTCTAATCAACTTCGGGTTGAGCCGGCCTTCGGGTTTGATTCCTATTTGTTTAACTAAAGCCTGACAGCGAGGTCAGATGTTCTTCTCTACTTCGGGTTGAGTCGGCCATCAAATTCGATGCCTATTTGTTTAACATATTCCTGACAGTGAGGTAGATGTTCTTCTCAACTTCGTGTTGTGCCGGCCTTCAGGTTCGATGCCTGTTTGTTTAACAGATGCCTGGCAGAGAGGTCTAATGTTCTAATCAACTTCGGGTTGAGCCTCCCTTCGGCTTCGATGCCTGTTTGTTTAACAGATGCTTAACGGTGAGGTTAGATGTTCTTCTCAACATCAGGTTGAGCCGGCTTTCGAATTTGATACCTGTTTGTTTAACAGATGCTTGACAGTGAAGTCAAATGTTCCTCTCAACTTCATGTCGAGCCGACATTCAGGTTCGGTGCCTATTTGTTTAACAGATGCCTTATGGCGAGGTCAGATGTTGCTCTCAACTTCGTGTTGGGCCGGCCTTCGGGTTCGATGCCTGTTTGTTTAAGGGATGCCTGACGGCGAGTTCTAATGTTCTTATCAACTTCGGGTTGAGCTGTCCTTCGGGTGAGGTCAGATGTTCTTCTCAACTTCGGGTTGAGTCAGCCTTCGGTTTTGACGCCTGTTAGTTTAACAGATGCTTGACAGTGAAGTTAAATGTTCCTCTCAACTTCATGTTGAACCGACCTTCGGGTTCGATGCCTGTTTGTTTAACAGATGTCTGACGGCGAGGTCATATGTTCCTCTCAACTTCGTGTTCAGCCAGCCTTCGGGTTCGATGCCTGTTTTTTTAACATTTTCCTGAAGGCGAGGTCAGATGTTCTTCTCAACTTGGTGTTGTGCCAGACTTCGGGTTCGATGCCTGTTTGTTTAACAGATGTTTGACGTCGAGGTCAAATGTTCTTCTCGACTAAGGGTTGAGTCGGACTTCGGGTTTGAGGCCTGTTTGTTTAACAGATGTCTGACGACCAGGTCAGATGTTCTTCTTAACTTTGGGTTGAGCTGGCCTTCAGGTTCGATGCCTGTTATTTTAACAGATGCCTGACGGCGAGGTCAAATGTTCTTCTCAACTTCGGGTTGAGCCGGCCTTTGGGTTCGATGCCAGATTTTTTAACAGATGCCTGACAGCGAGGTCTAATGCTCTTTTCAACTTCGAGTTGAGCCGCCCTTCGGGTTCGATGCCTGTTTGTTCAACAGATGCCTGACGGCTAGGTCAGATGTTCTTCTCAACTTCGGGTTAATCCGGCCTTTGGGTTCGATGCCTTTTTGTTTAACAGATTCCTGGCGGATAGGTCAGATGTTCTTCTCAACTTCGGGTTGAATAGGCCTTCGGGTTTGATTCCTGTTTGTTTAACTAAAGCATGACAATGAGGTCAGATGTTCTTCTCAACTTCGGGTTGAGTCAGCCATCAAATTCGATGCCTGTTTCTTTAACATATGCCTGACCGCGAGGTCAAATGTTCTTCTCAACTTCGTGTTGTGCCGGCCTTCAGGTTCGATGCATGTTTCTTTAACTAATTCCTAATGGGGAGGTTAGAGGTTCCTCTCAACTTCAAGTTGAACCGGCCTTCGAGTTTGATGCCTGTTTGTTGAACAGATGTTTGACGGCAAGGTCAAATGTTCTTCTCAATTAAGGATTGAGACGGCCTTCGGTTTCGATGCCTGTTTGTTTAACAGATGCCTGACGATGAGGTCAAATGTTCTAATGAACATCGGGTTGAGCCGGCCTTCGGGTTCGATGACTGTTTGTTTAACAGATGCCTGACGGTGAGGTCTAATGTTCTTATCAACTTCGGGTTGAGCCGCCCTTCTGGTTCGATTCCTTTTTGTTTAACAGATGCCTGACAGTGAGTTCAGATGTTCTTCTCAACTTCAGGTTGTACCGGCCTTCGGATTTGATGCCTGTTTCTTTAAAAGATGCTTGATAGTGAAGTCAAATGTTCCTCTCAACTTCATGTCGAGCCGACATTCAGGTTCGGTGCCTATTTGTTTAACAGATGCCTTATGGCGAGGTCAGATGTTGCTTCAACTTTGTGTTGGACCGGCCTTCGGGTTCGATGCCTGTTTGTTTAAGGGATGCCTGACGGCGAGTTCTAATGTTCTTATCAACTTCGGGTTGAGCTGTCCTTCGGGTGAGGTCAGATGTTCTTCTCAACTTCGGGTTGAGTCAGCCTTCGATTTTGATGCCTGTTAGTTTAACAGATGCTTGACAGTGAAGTTAAATGTTCCTCTCAACTTCATGTTGAACCGACCTTCGGGTTCGATGCCTGTTTGTTTAACAGATGTCTGACGGCGAGGTCATATGTTCCTCTCAACTTCGTGTTCAGCCAGCCTTCGGGTTCGATGCCTGTTTGTTTAACATTTTCCTGAAGGCGAGGTCAGATGTTCTTCTCAACTTGGTGTTGTGCCAGACTTCGGGTTCGATGCCTGTTTGTTTAACAGATGTTTGACGTCGAGGTCAAATGTTCTTCTCGACTAAGGGTTGAGACGGACTTCGGGTTTGAGGCCTGTTTGTTTAACAGATGCCTGACGACCAGGTCAGATGTTCTTCTCAACTTTGGGTTGAGCTGGCCTTCAGGTTCGATGCCTGTTATTTTAACAGATGCCTGACGGCGAGGTCAAATGTTCTTCTCAACTTCGGATTGAGCCGGCCTTTGGGTTCGATGCCAGATTTTTTAACAGATGCCTGACAGCGAGGTCTAATGCTCTTTTCAACTTCGGGTTGAGCCGCCCTTCGGGTTCGATGCCTGTTTGTTCAACAGATGCCTGACGGCTAGGTCAGATGTTCTTCTCAACTTCGGGTTGATCCGGCCTTTGGGTTCGATGCCTTTTTGTTTAATAGATTCCTGGCGGATAGGTCAGATGTTCTTCTCAACTTCGGGTTGAATCGGCCTTCGGGTTTGATTCCTGTTTGTTTAACTAAAGCATGACAGTGAGGTCAGATGTTCTTCTCAACTTCGAGTTGAGTCAGCCATCAAATTCGATGCCTGTTTGTTTAACATATGCCTGACCGCGAGGTCAAATGTTCTTCTCAACTTCGTGTTGTGCCGGCCTTCAGGTTCGATGCATGTTTGTTTAACTAATTCCTAATGTGGAGGTTAGAGGTTCCTCTCAACTTCAAGTTGAGCCGGCCTTCGAGTTTGATGCCTGTTTGTTGAACAGATGTTTGACGGCAAGGTCAAATGTTCTTCTCAATTAAGGATTGAGACGGCCTTCGGTTTCGATGCCTGTTTGTTTAACAGATGCCTGACGATGAGGTCAAATGTTCTAATGAACATCGGGTTGAGCCGGCCTTCGGGTTCGATGACTGTTTGTTTAACAGATGCCTGACGGTGAGGTCTAATGTTCTTATCAACTTCGGGTTGAGCCGCCCTTCTGGTTCGATTCCTTTTTGTTTAACAGATGCCTGACAGTGATTTCAGATGTTCTTCTCAACTTCGGGTTGTACCGGCCTTCGGATTTGATGCCTGTTTCTTTAAAAGATGCTTGATAGTGAAGTCAAATGTTCCTCTCAACTTCATGTCGAGCCGACATTCAGGTTCGGTGCCTATTTGTTTAACAGATGCCTTATGGCGAGGTCAGATGTTGCTCTCAACTTCGTGTTGGGCCGGCCTTCGGGTTCGATGCCTGTTTGTTTAAGGGATGCCTGACGGCGAGTTCTAATGTTCTTATCAACTTCGGGTTAAGCTGTCCTTCGGGTGAGGTCAGATGTTCTTCTCAACTTCGGGTTGAGTCAGCCTTCGGTTTTGATGCCTGTTAGTTTAACAGATGCTTGACAGTGAAGTTAAATGTTCCTCTCAACTTCATGTTGAACCGACCTTCGGGTTCGATGCCTGTTTGTTTAACAGATGTCTGACGGCGAGGTCATATGTTCCTCTCAACTTCGTGTTCAGCCAGCCTTCGGGTTCGATGCCTGTTTGTTTAACATTTTCCTGAAGGCGAGGTCAGATGTTCTTCTCAACTTGGTGTTGTGCCAGACTTCGGGTTCGATGCCTGTTTGTTTAACAGATGTTTGACGTCGAGGTCAAATGTTCTTCTCGACTAAGGTTTGAGACGGACTTCGGGTTTGAGGCCTGTTTGTTTAACAAATGCCTGACGACCAGGTCAGATGTTCTTCTCAACTTCGGGTTGAGCTGGCCTTCAGGTTCGATGCCTGTTATTTTAACAGATGCCTGACGGCAAGGTCAAATGTTCTTCTCAACTTCGGGTTGAGCCGGCCTTTGGGTTCGATTCCAGATTTTTTAATAGATGCCTGACAGCAAGGTCTAATGCTCTTTTCAACTTCGGGTTGAGCCGCCCTTCGGGTTCGATGCCTGTTTGTTCAACAGATGCCTGACGGCTAGGTCAGATGTTCTTCTCAACTTCGGGTTGATCCGGCCTTTGGGTTCGATGCCTGTTTGTTTAACCGATTCCTGGCGGCTAGGTCAGATGTTCTTCTCAACTTCGGGTTGAACAGGCCTTCGGGTTTGATTCCTGTTTGTTTAACTAAAGCCTGACAGTCAGGTCAGATGTTCTTCTCAACTTCGGGTTGAGTCAGCCATCAAATTCGATGCCTGTTTGTTTAACATATGCCTGACCGCGAGGTCAAATGTTCTTCTTAACTTCGTGTTGTGCCGGCCTTCAGGTTCGATGCATGTTTGTTTAACTAATTCCTGATGGGGAGGTCAGATGTTCCTCTCAACTTCAAGTTGAACCGGCCTTCGGGTTCGATGCCTGTTTGTTGAACAGATGTTTGACGGCAAGGTCAAATGTTCTTCTCAATTAAGGATTGAGACGGCCTTCGGGTTCGATGCTTGTTTGTTTAACAGATGCCTGACGGTGAGGTCAAATGTTCTAATGAACATCGGGTTGAGCCGGCCTTCGGGTTCGATGACTGTTTGTTTAACAGATGCCTGACAGTGAGGTCTAATGTTCTTATCAACTTCGGGTTGAGCCGTCCTTTTGGTTTGATTCCTTTTTGTTTAACAAATGCCTGATAGTGAGGTCAGATGTTCTTCTCAACTTCGGGTTGTACCGGCCTTCGGATTTGATGCCTGTTTGTTTAAAAGATGCTTGATAGTGAAGTCAAATGTTCCTCTCAACTTCATGTTGAGCTGACCTTCAGGTTCGATGCCTATTTGTTTAACACATACTTGACGGCGAGCTCAGATGATCCACTCAACTTCGTGTTGAGCTGGCCTTTGTGTTCGATGCCTGTTTGTTTAACAGATGTTTGATGGCGAGGTCAAATGTTCTTCTGAACTATGGGTTGAGACGGCCTTCGGGTTTGATGCCAGTTTGTTTAACAGATGCCTGACGGGGAGGTCAGATGTTCTTCTCAACTTCGGGTTGAGCCGACCTTCTGGTTCGATGCCTGTTATTTTAACAGATGCCTAATGGCGAGGTCAAATGCTCTTCTCAACTTTGGGTTGAGCCGGCCTTCGGGTTTGATGCCTGTTTGTTTAACAGATGCCTGACGGCGATGTCTAATGTTCTTATCAACTTCGGGTTGAGCCGCCGTTCAGGTTCGATGCTTGTTTGTTTAACAGATGACTGATGGTGAGGTCAGATGTTCTTCTCAACTTCGGGTTAAGCCGGCCTTCGGATTTGATGCCTGTTTGTTTAAGAGATACTTTAAAGTGAAGTCAAATGTTCCTCTTAACTTCATGTTGAGACGACCTTCGGGTTCGATGCCTGTTTGTTTAACAGTTGTTTGACAGTGAGGTTAGACGTTCTTCTCAACTTCAAGGTGAGCCGGCCTCGGGTTCGATACCTGTTTGTTTAACAGACGTTTGACGGCGAGGTCAGATGTTCTTCTCAAATAAGGGTTGAGACGACTTTCAGGTTTGATGCCTGTTTATTTAACAGATGCCTAACGGCGAGGTCAGATGTACTTCTCAACTTCGGGTTGAGCCGGCCTTCGGGTACCACACCTTTTTGTTTAACAGATGCCTGACGGAGAGGTCAGATGTTCTTCTCAACTACGGGATGTGCCAGCCTTTGCGTTCGATGCCTGTTTGTTTAATAGATGTCTGGCGGCTAGGTCAGATGTTCTTCTCAACTTCGAGGTGAGCCGGCCTTCGGGTCCGATTCCTGTTTGTTTAACTAATGTCTGGCAACAAGGTCGGATGTTCTTCTCAACTTCGGGTTGAGTCGACCATCAAATTCTATGCCTGTTTGTTTAACATATGCCTTACGGCGAGGTCAGATGTTGCAATCAACTTCGTGTTGGGCCAGACTTCGGGTTCGATGCCTGTTTGGTTAAGAGATGCCTGACGGCGAGTTCTAATGTTCTTATCAACTTCGGGTTGAGCTGCCCTTCGGGTTCGATGCCTGTTTGGTTAACAGATGCCTAACGGTGAGGTCAGATGTTCTTCTCAACTTCGGGTTGAGCCGGCCTTCGGTTTTCATGCCTGTTAGTTTAACAGATGCCTGATAGTGAAGTTAAATGTTCCTCTCAACTTCATGTTGAACCGACCTTCGGGTTCGATGCCTGTTTGTTTAACAAATGTCTGACGGCGAGGTCATATGTTCCTCTCAACTTCGTGTTGAGCCAGCCTTCGGGTTCGATGCCTGTTTGTTTAACATTTTCCTGAAGGCGAGGTCAGATGTTCTTCTCAACTTGGTGTTGTGCCAGACTTCGGGTTCGATGCCTGTTTGTTTAACAGATGTTTGACGTCGAGTTCAAATGTTCTTCTCGACTAAGGGTTGAGACGGACTTCAGGTATGAGGCATGTTTGTTTAACAGATGCTTGACGATGAGGTCAGATGTTCTTCTCAACTTCGGGTTGAGCCGGCCTTCAGGTTCGATGCCTGTTATTTTAACAGATGCCTGGCGGCGAGGTCAAATGTTCTTCTCAACTTCGGGTTGAGCCGGCCTTTGGGTTCGATGCCAGATTTTTTAACAGATGCCTGACAGCGAGGGCTAATATTCTTTTCAACTTCGGGTTGAGCCGCCCTTCGGGTTCGATGCCTGTTTGTTCAACAGATGCCTGACGGCTAGGTCAGATGTTCTTCTCAACTTTGGGTTGATCCGGCCTTTGGGTTCGATGCCTGTTTGTTTAACAGATTCCTGGCGGCTAGGTCAGATGTTCTTCTCAACTTCGGGTTGAACAGGCCTTCGGGTTTGATTCCTGTTTGTTTAACTAAAGCCTGACAGTGTGGTCAGATGTTCTTCTCAACTTCGGGTTGAGTCAGCCATCAAATTCAATGCCTGTTTGTTTAACATATGTCTGACCGCGAGGTCAAATGTACTTCTCAACTTCGTGTTGTGCCGGCCTTCAGGTTCGATGCATGTTTGTTTAACTAATTCCTGATGGGGAGGTCAGATGTTCCTCTCAACTTCAAGTTTAACTGGCCTTCGGGTTCGATGCCTGTTTGTTTAATAGATGTTTGACGGCAAGGTCAAATGTTCTTCTCAATTAAGGATAGAGACGGCCTTCGGGTTCGATGCCTGTTTGTTTAACAAATGCCTGACGGTGAGGTCAAATGTTCTAATGAACATCGGGTTGAGCCGGCCTTCGGGTTCGATGCCTGTTTGTTTAACAGATGCCTGATGGTGAGGTCTAATGTTCTTATCAACTTCGGGTTGAGCCGCCCTTCTGGATCGATTCCTTTTTGTTTAACAGATGCCTGACAGTGAGTTCAGATGTTCTTCTCAACTTCGGGTTGTGCCGGCCTTCGGATTTGATGCGTGTTTGTTTAAAAGATGCTTGACAGTGAAGTCAAATGTTCCTCTCAACTTCATGTTGAGCTGACCTTCAGGTTCGATGCCTATTTGTTTAACACATACTTGACGGCGAGGTCAGATGATCCTCTCAACTTCGTGTTGAGCCGGCCTTTGGGTTCGATGCCTGTTTGTTTAACAGATGTTTGATGGTGAGGTCAAATGTTCTTCTGAACTATGGGTTGAGACGGCCTTCGGGTTTGATGCCAGTTTGTTTAACAGATGCCTGACGGTGGGGTCAGATCTTCTTCTCAACTTCGGGTTGAGCCGACCTTCGGGTTCGATGCCTGTTATTTTAACAGATGCCTAACGGCGAGGTCAAATGCTCTTCTCAACTTCGGGTTGAGTCGGCCTTCGGGTTCGATGCCTGTTTGTTTAACAAATGCTTGGGGGCGATGTCTAATGTTCTTATCAACTTCGGGTTGAGCCGCCCTTCAGGTTCGATGCCTGTTTCTTTAACAGATGCCTGACGGTGAGGTCAGATGTTCTTCTCAACTTCGGGTTGAGCCGGCCCTCGGGTTCGATGCCTGTTTGTTTAACAGATGTTTGACGGCGAGGTCAGATGTTCTTCTCAACTTCAAGGTGAGTTGGCCTCGGGTTCGATACCTGTTGGTTTAACATATGTTTGACAGCGAGGTCAGATATTCTTCTCAACTAAGGGTTGAGACGGCCTTCAGGTTTGATGCATGTTTATTTAACAGATTCCTGACGGCGAGGTCAGATGTTCTTCTCAACTTCGGATTGAGCCGGCCTTCGGGTACCACACCTTTTTGTTTAACAGATGCCTGACGGCGAGGTCAGATGTTCTTCTCAACTACGGGTTGTGCCAGCCTTTGGGTTCGATGCCTGTTTGTTTAACAGATGCCTGGCGGCTAGGTCAGATGTTCTTCTCATCTTCGAGGTGAGCCGGCCTTCGGGTTCGATTCCTGGTTGTTTAACTAATGTCTGGCAGCAAGGTCGGATGTTCTTCTCAACTTCGGATTGAGTCGACCATCAAATTCGATGCCTGTTTATTTAACATATGCCTAACAGCGAGGTCAGAAGTTCTTCCCAACTTCGTTTTGTACCGGCCTTTGGGCTCGATGCCTGATTGTTTAACTAATGCCTGATGGGGAGGTCAGATGTTCCTCTCAACTTCAAGTTGAGCCGGCCTTCGGGTTCGATGCCTGTTTGTTTAACAGATGTTTGACGGTGAGGTCAGATGTTCTTCCCAATTAAGGATTCAGATGGCCTTCTTTGATGCCTATTTGTTTAACAGATGCCTGACGAAAAGGTCAAATGTTCTTCTCAACTTCAGGTTGAGCCGGCCTTCAGATTTGATGCCTGTTTGTTTAATAGATGCCTGACGGCGAGGTCAGATGTTCTTCTCAACTTCGTGTTGTGCCAGACTTCGGGTTCGATGCCTGTTTTTTTAACTAATGCCTGATGGGGAGGTCAGATGTTCCTCTCAACTTCAATTTGAGCCAGCCTTCGGGTTTGATGCCTGTTTGTTTAACAGATGCCTGACGGCGAGTTCAGATGTCCTTCTCAACTTCGGGTTGAGCCGGCATTCGGTTTTGATGCCTGTTATTTTAAAAGATGCCTGACGGCGAGGTCAAATCTTCCTCTCAACTTCATGTTGAACCGGCCTTTGGGTTCGATGTCCGTTTGTTTATCAGATGCCTAACGGCAAGGTATAATGTTCTTATCAACTTCAGGTTGATCCGTCGTTCAGGTTCGAGGCCTGTTTGTTTAACATATGCCTCACGGCGAGGTCATATGTTCCTCTCAATTCCGTGTTGAGCCGGCCTTCGGATTCGATGCCTGTTTGTTTAACAGATACCTGACGGCGAGGTAAGATGTGCTTCTTAACTTCTGGTTGAGCCGGCCTTGTTTGTTTAACAGATGTCTTACAGTGAGGTCAGATATTCTTCTCAACTTCGGGTTGAGCCGACCTTCGGATTTGATGCCTGTTTGTTTAACAGATGCTTGACAGTGAAGTCAAATGTTCCTCTCAACTTCATGTTGAGCCGACCGTCGGGTTCGATGCCTGTTTGTTTAACAGATGCCTGACGGCAAGGTCTAATATTCTTATCAACTTCGGGTTGAGCCACCCTTCGAGTTTGATGCCTGTTTGTTTAACAGATGCCTCACAGCAAAGTCATATATTCCTCTCAACTTCGTGTTGAGTCGCCCTTCAGGTTCGATGCCTGTTTGTTTAACTAATCCCTGATGGAAAGGTCAAATGTTCCTCTCAACTTCAAGTTGAGCTGGCCTTCGGGTTCGATGCCTATTTGTTTAACAGATGTTTGACGGCGAGGTCAGATTTTCTTCTCTACTAAGGGTTGAGACGGCCTTCGGGTTCGATGCCTCTTTGTTTAATAGATGCCTGATGGCAAGGTCAGATGTGCTTATCAACTTCCGGTTGAGCCGGTCTTCGGGTTCGATGCTTATTTGTTTAACAGATGCCTGACGGTGAGGTCAAATGTTCTTCTCCACTTCGGGTTGAGCCTGTTTGTTTAACAGATGCCTAACAGTGAGGTCAGATGTTCCTCTCAACTTCGTGATGAGCCAGCCTTCGGGTTCGATGCCTGTTTGTTTAACAAATTCCTAACGGCGAGGTCAGATGTTCCTCTCGACTTCGTGTTGAGCCGACCTCTGGGTTCGATGCCTGTTTGTTTAACAGATGCCTGACAGCAAGGTCAGTTGTACTTCTCAACTTCGTGTTGAGCCGGCATTCGGGTTCGATGCCTGTTTGTTTAACAGATGCCTGATGGTGAGGTCAAATCTTTTTCTCAACTTCGGGTTGAGCCGGCATTCGGAATTGATGCATGTTTGTTTAACGGATGCTTGACAGTGAAGTCAAATGTTCCTCTCAACGTCATGTTGAGCCGACCTTCATGTTCGATACCTGTTTGTTTAACAGATGCCTGACGGCGAGGTCAGATATTCCTCTCAACTTCGTGTTGAGCCGGCCTTCGGGTTTGATGCCTGTTTGTTTAACAGATGCCTGACGGCGAGGTCAGATGTTCTTCTCAACTTCGTGTTATGCTAGAATTCGGGTTTGATGCCTGTTTGTTTAACTAATGCCTGATGAGGAGGTCAGATGTTCCTCTCAACTTCAATTTGAGCCGGCCTTCGGGTTTGATACCTGTTTGTTTAATAGGTGTTTGATGGCGAGGTTAAATGTTCTTCTCAACTATGGGTTGAGACGGCCTTCGGATTTGATGACTGTTTGTTTAACAGATGCCTGGCGGCGAGTTCAAATGTTCTTCTCAACTTCGGGTTGAGTCGGCCTTCGGGTTGGATGCCTATTATTTTCATAGATGCCTGACAGCGATTTCAAATGTTCCTCTCAACTTCGTGTTGAGCCGGCCTTCGGGTTCGATGCCTATTTTTTTAACAGATGCCTGACGGCCAGGTATAATGTTTTTATTAACTTTGGGTTGAGCCGCCCTTTGGGTTCGATGCCTGTTTGTTTAACAGATGCCTCACGGCGACGTCATATGTTCCTCTCAATTTCATGTTGAGCCGACCTTCGGATTCGATGCCTGTTTGTTTAACAGATACCTGACGGCGAGGTAAGATGATCTTCTCAACTTCCGGTTGAGCCGACCTTGTTTGTTTAACAGATGCCTGAGGGCGAGGTCAGATGTTCTTCTCAACTTCGGGTTGAGCTGGCCTTCGGATTTGATGCCTGTTTGTTTAATAGATTCTTGACCGTGAAGTCAAATGTTCCTCTCAACTTCATGTTGAGCCGACCTTCGGTTTCGATGCCTGTTTATTTAACAGATGCCTAACGGAAAGGTCTAATGTTCTTATCAACTTCGGGTTGAGCCACCCTTCGGGTTCGATGCCTGTTTGTTTAACAGATGCCTCACAGCGAGGTCATATGTTCCTCTCAACTTCGTGTTGAGCCACCCTTCGGGTTCGATGCTTGTTTGTTTAACCAACGCCTGATGGGGAGGTCAGATGTTCCTTTCAACTTCAAGTTGAGTCGGCCTTCGGGTTCGATGCCTATTTGTTTAACAGATGTTTGACGGTGACGTCAGATTTTCTTCTCTACTAAGGGTTGCGACGGCCTTCGGGTTCGATGCCTCTTTGTTTAATAGATGCTTGACAGAAAGGTCAGACGTGCTTATCAACTTCCGGTTGAGCAGGCCTTCAGATTTGATGCATATTTGTTTACAATATGCTTGACAGTGAAGTCAAATGTTCCTCTCAAATTCATGTTGTGCCAACCTTTGGGTTCGATGCCTGTTTGTTTAACAGATGCCTGACAGCGAGGTCAGATGTTCCTGGCAACTTCGTGTTGAGCCGGCCTTCGGGTACGATGCCTGTTTGTTTAACAGATGCCTGACAGCAAGGTCAGATGTTCCTCTCGACTTCATGTTGATCCGGCCTTCGGGATCGATGCCTGTTTGTTTAATAGATTCCTGACAGCGAGGTCAGATGTTGTTCTCCACTTCGTGTTGAGCCGGCCTCCGGGTTCGATGCCTGTTTGTTTAACAGATGCCTTACAGCGAGGTCAGATGTACCTCTCAACTTCGTGTTGACCCGGCCTTCGGGTTCGATGCCTTTTTGTTTAACAGATAACTGACATTTGTCGCTTCCGCGAAAATAAGGTGCCTGCAAAATAGAAGAGTCGCCACCTTTCGTTATTTATCCCTCGGAGCGGGAAAGGAAACAATCAGAAAAACCTGACGAAGAGGTATAAGACATGGTCATCGCAACCGTTGTCTGGGTTCGGGAGTCGGTTACGCAAGGGGAAGGTATTAGCACCCCTCACGTCCGTCGTACTCGACGGGATCAACGCTTGTTGTGTTTACTGGACGAGTTGGTTTATCTATCTACCTTTCAAGGCTGGCTTAAAAGGAAAAGAAAATGACTCGGCAAAGCGTCGCGCTTTATGCCTACGTATTCTCATCAGAGAATGAGAAATCAGAGTCAACGTAGTTCGACCTACGACAGGTTATAGGGAAGGTGGCTCGCCAATACGTCAGTATTGTGCCTACGTACTCTCAACGGATGTGAGAGATCAGAGCTTACGTAGTTCGGGCTAATACGGATTACGGGAATTCAGATTCATCTGTTTTATCGAGTAGGGTTAAACAGCAGTTCCAGCAGTTAGGGACAAAGCCTGTTTGCGTTGGCGCTGAAGTTTAACGACACTCTTTTCGTCAGAAAAGCTTTCCTTTGAATTATGGGCCCACGGGGCATAAAGGTTTGAAGTTTGTTTTCTGTCTTTTACGAAAGAAGTATTTTTTATTGTGTTTGCAATTTCAATCGCACTAAAGACTATGACCTGAGAATGAATGTGTCGCCTGTCACCCAAAGGGTGCCACACTAAACATCCAGACTGTTGGAAAGAAGCTCTCCAACAATCCTTTCTCAGATAGCTTAAGGATCGTAATGTACGAAAGAAATCATTCATGATTACTGTATCTTAAGCTGTTTTGAGATGAGAAGAGAGAGGCTCAACTACGGGGAGACTATCAAGTCCTACTGTTGTCATGCCAAGGATTCATCCTATAGTTGAGGTTTGAAACAGGGAACTCCTAGAAGTTATCATGCATAGGTTTCAACCTAAAGTTCTATCATCACTTCCTTATCAAAGGAAATGAGAGTCCTAAGGGATCATGTCAATGATACAGAAATAGATAAAGCATCAGCTTAAACAGTAAACATATATACAGTAAAATGCATGCAATGCAAGTGAGGGACGAAATGTGTGCGGGGCAGCAGCCTCCATAAGCTCATCTCAACCTCAAGCCAGATATGAATAACTGTAATCATACAGCAACAGTAACAACATGCTATCAAGCAGAATATAAGAGACTGCAATCCTACAGAAGAAAATAAAATGCTGTCAAGCAAAATAAACCACATGGGCAAGGGAGCTGGGCTCTACCGAATACCCGCAAGCAAAGCCATACAGTAACAATACAAGCAGAGGGAGCAACTCCACCTCTAGTGCAATCATGCCCCTAGATTAAAGTCAGTCTAGATGTGAACTTATTCTAATGCATCAAGCAAGTCAAACAAGGCACATCAGCAATACAGAAAAGAAAACAGACAAGAAAGAAACAGATCAACAGCTTCCTACTTTCAATTCAAGCTTCAGCTCTTCCAACATCAATCCAGTCTTCAGACTTCAACCACCCTTCAAGGCTAGTATCAACTTGCTTCCCCAAGGTTTCAACCCATCAACATAAGTGTCAACTTAATCTTCTTCTTCAAGCTTCAGCTCTTTAGTCAATTCCACCTTCAGGCTTCACTCTCAACTACAAGTATCAACTTGATTCCTTCAGGCTCTCCAAGCATCAACGTAAGTGTCCACTTATCCTTTTGTTCCTCAGCTTCAGCTTTACATTCAATCTCAATTGAATCCTCTACATAAGTATCAACTCAGTCTTCAAGCTTCAGCTCTCTTTGCTTTACCAGTATCAACTTGGTCTTCTCTCTTTATCTACAAGCTTCAGCTTCTCAGAGTAATCTTCAATCACATGGAAGTGTCACCTTCATCCTTTAATCTTTTTCAAGCCTCAGCTCTTCACTGAATCTCCATTGGGTCTTCAAGTATCAACTTGTTCTTCTTGTTCTTCAAGCTTCAGCTGCAATGGCAATGCTCAAGGAATCATCCTCTTCCACACTCTTCAATGAAGTCTTCATCTTCAAACTCAAGCCCAACATCTTTCAAGATACTCAAACCAGAAGATAATTGATTTAACAGGATGAGGGGAAATGATAAACAGCTTACTGACAACCAAAGGAAGCCTGTAAGGGTTCATCATCATGAGAGACTGGTTCCCTCAAAGTTCTACTTCTCAGATAAAGCCACTCATCCCTCCAAAGGAGAGATGTGATTTTCTTAGAAGGACTTTTAGTCATTGAGAAGAATGGAAGCACAGGATGCTTTCCATGTTTGTGAAAGAAATCATTCTAGTTCTAAGGCTCTCCCTATGTCCTATCTCCTAAACTTTCATCAGATACCCTCAGGCACAAGCAAATCCAAAGCTCCAAGCAACTTCAAGCATCCTCCCCTTGTCTTCAACTTGTCTTCAATCTCAACCAAAGGCAAACCAAGCACAAACCCTAATCTAAGGGGACTAAGGAAGTTAAACTAGTTGAATTAGTAAATTAGGATCACCTAAAACCTAGTACTAAAGTTAGTCCTAACTAAAATATTAAAACCAATTGTAAAATCCTACAAAAATATCTATGGGAACCTAGGTCAATCATGACTCTACCACATTAGTTTCAAAGATCAAATCATCAAATTAGACCTAGAACTAAAACCTTCATTACAAGGTATCAAACCTAAACCCTAAAAAGGAGGCACCTAAATATCAATCTAGAAAGCACACGTATTTTCATCACAAAAATGTGATAAAAATACTATGGGAGCATACATGTCTAATCTAATCACACACAAAAAATTAGGCTCAAAATCATCACCAAGTGATCACACTAAATTCCACAAAATTGGGTATCAAACATAATCATTTCAATATCAATTAAAATATAAAATTCCAACTAAATCATAAAATGCATGAAATTAAAATATTTCTTTTCTAAAAAATACTAGACTCAATCATGAGTAGGATGCAAAAAGAATGGGGTTAATTGGATTAATTTTCAATTTATTATGAATTTTTCAAGAACCATGAACAAAATGAAAAAATTATGAAAATCAAATTAAAATAAACAAGCGCACGGTGCAAATAGTAATCAGAATCAGCACAAATCATGGGTTGGGCCATCAGGGGGTGTGGATAGCACTTAGTTCACTAAGCCCAAAACCAGCTAGTAAGTGAAACGCATCGTTTCACTTACTCAGATCCTTCACAACTGAACTTTAAAACGTGGCCATTGGATCATGCTCCCAGTCCAAGTCAAACCCTCATCCAAAGGTGCTAACATCATCTTCAACCTTTTGAACATCTGAGCTTCGCGCCCAGCTCCGGCCACCACTGGTGGAGCTCCGGTCACCATCCCCAACCCTAATTCTCTCTAGGAGCCTCTATTGCAAATGGTCAAAACATGAAACTCATCCCAAATCTTGCCACGAATTCAACCATACCCTTAACTTCCTCTGAAACATCAAGATTCACCATATCTAATCCTCAACCGAAAATGGTGATTCCCCTATTTTGTCTCTAATTCTTCAATTAACTATCTGAAATCCGTCCTACACCATTCTACAATAAATCTAACACCTCAATTCACCTTAATTCTACCTAAATCATGCTATAGGAAGAAAGTTACCAACCTGAAAATCTTGGATGAACAGATGCACTAAACCTCCAATTCAAGCTCTACAATCTTGCAGACACGATCAATGAACCTCCTCCTTGCTTCTGTATGCAAAAGAACCAGTTGAAAGTGCTTGAATCTTGAAACCCAATGGTGAGTTGCAGGTGGAGAAGTTCACTTGCTCATACACTATTCAGCCACGAATTCTTCTTGAAAATGATCTGGAATCACTCCTTGACATCCATGGAAGAAGTATCAATCAAGAAAATGGATGGACAATGCAGAATTTGGTGAAACCGATTGCACTTGCAAGCTATGTAATTTCAATCTCAATCTATGCTTTCTCCTTCAATGATCACCAACCTCTGCAATGGATCAACTCTATTCCTTATATAGATGATGTTTGGATGATCTAGAACCCTCTAGATCCTTCCAATGAGAGTTTCCACTTCTCATGTCATGAGATTTTAAAACACATCTCATGCTATGCCCAATTCTGTTTGCAGCTTGAAACCACTCTCAATATCTTTCAATTTCTCCCTTAGTGACATTTTGAAAGAGTTTAGCTTGCCAAAGCCCTTGGTTATGCCTTGATTCTATGCTTTGCACATGTTACTTAATATGCAAGTAACCACTTTTCAAAGCAAGTCCACAAATTGAATCTCAACTCAAAAATGTGGCTAAACCAATGTTCTTAAAATGTTTTCTAGAGTCAAAATGATATATTACATGCCATGGTTTGGATGTGTAGGTTGAAAATATCAATTTCCAACTTTGGTTTATTTAACTTATGCCCTTAATTTAGGTCATTTTTGCAACTTTGAGCTACAAGCCTTTCCATCACCTCCTGACCTCATTACTAGCCTTAAAACATCATTTTGAACAAGTTTGATTTTGAAGATTTTTCCATTTGAAGCTTGGAAATAGGAGTTATGGCCTTATGCTTGAAATGACCTGTAATCTCCAAATGACCAAAATGCCCTTGACTTGTCAAAGCCATAACTTGAGTTCTACAAATCCTATCAAGGACTTCTAGTACTCTCTAGAAAGATAAGAAGATAAGGAATAACATTCATGTTGACCAAACATTCATAGGAATCATCCTTCTTGGGCAAAAGTTTGATGCAAGTTGGGTAACTTTCAAGGCCCCAGATTCACATACCTCAGATGACCTGTAACTTGTCAAAGTCATAACTTGATCTCTACAAATCCTATCAAAGACTTCTGGTACTCAAATTAAATCTAAGAGCAAGCTCTACAACATTCATGTTGGGGGCAAGATGAGATGACAATAACATCTTAAGCTAAACTGCCTTGAAGATAGGGGTCAAACTAGGGGATTTTACACTGTCAAGCCTTAGAAACCCTAGCTTGAAACTTCTCAAACTCCTCAATCATGATGAGTTAACCTTGGAATCATCCTTATAGAATCTCAATGCATTAATCCATGATCACATGGTGTCGCTACTGCGAAAATCGGCGCCGGCTGAACAGAAGAGTCGCCACCGTGCGTTATTTATCCCAACGGAGGGAAAGGAAACGCTCAGAGTAAACCTACCGCAAAGACGGGAAAGGAATGGTCATCGCAACCAAAACCTGGTTTCGGGAGTCGGTTACGCAAGGGGAAGGTATTAGCACCCCTCACGTCCGTCGTACTCGACGGGATCCACGCTTGTTTTCGGGTATGGATGGTTATTCTATCTAAACTAAGGGTTAAGGGTTAAAAGAAAATGAAATGACTCGGGAAAGTATCGCACTTTATGCCTACGTATTCCCGTCTGGAACGAGAAATCAGAGTCAACGTAGTTCGCCTACCTACGGGAAAGGAGGGGAAGGTTGCTCGCTAGGATATCGCATCCTATGCCTACGTACTTTCATACAGCATGAAAGATCAGAGCAAACGTAGTTCGGGCCACGTACGACACAAGCTTGTCTTGATTTTCATTCCTTCTGAAAAAGGTTTTTCTGATTAGCAGTCCAAGCGGACAAAAATGACGTTTTGATGAGTTCACATTCTTTTACGGAAGAAGTGTCTTTTATTGTGTTTGAAATCTTATTGTGTTTTTCTGTTTGTTTTGAGAAAGAAGAGACAGAACTCTAACCTGTGGTTGCAAAGGGAATCAAACTAACCTAGTGTTATCATGCATGGGTTAAGACCTAATGTCTATCATGCTCCTCTCTTGCACAGAGAGAAACAAAGATCCTAAGGGATAAACGGAAACAGAAACAATAGCAAGTATACAGTAAAGCAGTAAAATGCATGGATGCAGCAATACAAGCGAGGCAAGGGAGTCCCACTCAACCTCGAACCTAGAAAACAACAGGCAAAAGTGAACAGAATTCACTTTCAACCTAACAGGTTAAACAGCAAACAATACAGTCAAGGAAAACCAATCAATACATCAAGAAATAAACAGCTAAAATAAACAGCAAACAGCAATCTTCAAGTCATCTCCAAGCAGCTACAAGCTTCAGCAAGCATCAATCTCCACCTCCACAGCCTTCAAGCAAGGTCTTGGTCATCAGTCTTCCATCTGCAATGGCTTTTCTTCCAGTCTCCAACTCCCAGGAGGAATATAAGTCAACAAGATGAAGTGAATGAATGTTAGACAGTCAATTACCTACCAATACAGACAGTTTTCTCTCAAAAGTTCTATCTTTCAAATACATTCACTGATCCTTCCAAAGGAAGGAGGTGGATATTTGAAAGAGACTTTGAATCATAGAGAAAGGATGGATGCAGACAAAGCATTCCATGTTTGAGAAACAAGCTTTCTAATCTAGAGCTCTGCCTAGCTCCTAAACCCTAGTCTCCTCAACAGCTGCTAGCAAAAACTCTCCTCCTCAACTCTGGAAGTTGGTCTTCAAGCTCTGGATCTCCAATGGCTTCTCCATCATAAGCCTTCAGCTCTCCCAATCCCCAAGCAATCCCAACACCCACACAAACAAGCAATAATCCTCAGAAAGAGCACACCACACCAGTCAAACAAATATAGTAGTATACTAATAGCAGTGGGGGAATCCTAATAATTTCTAAGGGATCTAATAACTACCCATAGTCCCTATAGTCCCATACCCCAAACTTTCAATCTCTAAATCCTAAGGGAAAGGATTCAATTCTCCTAAGTCATTACTTAAACCCTAATTTTGTTCATGTTATTCACACCTAAACTAAATCCTAAAAATATGAACTAAATTGTATATACAAGCTAACAATGTCTACTAATCAACTTAAAAAGAATGGATAAAAAATAGTAAAGCAACCAATCAAACTAAAATTGACAAAATCATGCACTAAACAAAACAATTATTTACACCTATTAAAAGAAAAATATGCCAAAATTATAAAAATGAAATGAACTATTAATGTTTTTGTATGATAATTTTCTTGACAAAATTATGAAAAGAATGCAAAAACAACCAATGAAAAATAATCATTTTATGATTTGTTATGATTTTTTGAAGATTTAATGTTTTTAAAAGAAAATAAAATGAATTAATATGGATGCAGGGTGCAGAAAGTAAGAAATTCAGTTAAAACAATAAACTGGGCCATGCAGTGGGGGTACGAATAACAACTTTGTATTAGGCCCAGGACGCTCAGAAAACCAACAAAAAATTAAAAAAAAAGGGAAACGGTGTAAATAGCAGATATTACAGTTCATATTGGTATTGGGCTTGAGAACGGGGGTGTGAAAAGCAGCGAAAATTTGAGCCCAGTCTGATGAATAAATGAAACGATGCGTTTCATTGTTTGAATTCTCCCTCCGTTTTTTAGTCAAATCGTGACCGTTAGATGATGGACAAAGTCAAGGTCAAAATGAAGATCGTGTGGACAGGGCATCGTCTTCAACCTTAGAAACCCTAGGGTTTCTGAAACTCTCCTTCCATGCATGATTTTCGAGCTCTCTGTTCTCCCTCATCTCTCCACGAAATCAAACACCTCCAAAAGCAAAATTGTTCTAGAACAATCCCTCTACACAGCCATGCCAATCATTCCCTCTAAAACTCAGCCAAACTCCAAACCCGATAAGCATAACAGTTAGGTTCCACCATTTTCAACTGATATCAACCTCTCCAATTCTCCCTAATTCTTGCCCTAACATACTCTACACATTATGCTGATCATCACAAGCTAATAATCTAATATTTTCATGCAATATTCCAAGAGTTATTCATCAAAACAGATCTTGCACTCCATGATCAAACTCCATGAAAGCTCTCCAAACTCACCAAACTCAGTCATCTATCCTACCTTAACCTTTCTATGCTATCAAAACCTAATAATCCTAACCTAAACAGCCAATTAGAATGAGAAACATACCTGGTGCAATTGATGAAAACAGGTGCTAAATCCTCTTGATCCAAGGCTTGAAGTGAGTGGAAAATGATCCAAGAACTTGATGATGAGTTCTGTATGCAACCAATGGTGCTCCAAGGCTTTGAATCTCCCAATTCCAAAGTTCTTGCACTTTGAATGGTGAACTTGCACAGCTTGAATCCTCCTTCAATCTACCCAATGATTGTGTGAATTATGATCCTTGGATGATAATGATGAATACCAGATCAAGAATGGTGCAAATTGGTGAAAGTTTGAGAGTGTTTGAATTGATCTTGCAATTTGAAGAAAGTATGTGAAACTTGTGTTTATGAGCAAATGTGATCACCAACCCTTGCATGAACCTCTTCATACCAATATATACATGACATTAGAACCTCCTAGAAACTTGGAGAAACTTCCCTTGCACTCTTTCCTTACATTTTGGATTATGTTTCTTCCTTTGTAAGCAACCTTGAATAACTCTCAAAATTTGAACTAACCTAAAAATTCCACTTTATCCAATGTTCTCAAAATGACTTTTCCATTCAAAATGACCTATAATTTTGTCCCATTTGGCCAAAATATGAAAAATCTCATTTTTAAGTCCTTTTTTATTCATTAAATCCAACAATTTTGGAACCTTGTGCTATGAATATTTCCAATATTTCATGGTCACTTTTCTAGACTCAAAATGTCATTTGGAACAAGTTTGATGTTGTGAAGTTTTTCATTTGAAGCTTCCATGTATGAGTTTTGGGCATAGGCTTGAAATGACCTGTAATTCTCAGATGACCAAAATACCCTTTGCTTGCCAAGACCATAAGTAGAGTTACATAAATCATATGAAGGAATACTATACCATTCTAGAAAGCTAAGACAATGAGGAACAAATATTATGTTGACCATAAATTCATTTGAAATATCCTTGAGGGGTAAAAGTTGCTTGGAAGACAAGTAACTTTCACAGACAAAATTTCAGATACCTCAAATGACCTGTAACTTGCAAGGATCATAACTTGAGTTCTATAAATCTCCTTAATGTCTTCCACCACTCAAATTAAAGGTCTTAAGATCCTCTACAAGTTTCATGTTGAACAAGGATCTATTTGAAGCTTGCATTTTGACTTATCTTGCTTGGAAATTTGACCTAAACTAGGGATTTTACACAGAAACCCTAATTTAGAAACTCCTCCTCTCCTTGATTTCTCCTGATTTCTTCTTAGCACATCACCATATCCTTCTCCACATGCCAAATGATGAACCCCACATCTCTCCAATAGACCTCAATGCCTTTCAATCAGTCAATTGACCTAGAGTTGACCCAGGGTTGACCCAGATGAAACCCTAGTTGACTATCTTCAACTGCAATTCTTGTGATCACATCAACAACTTGTCTCCTTCTCAAAATGACTTTCTAAGTCTCCCATGATGCCCAGATACTATCCATGCTCAGCCCACAACTCACAATTTCTTTGTTGATCCTCAGATACCCTCAGATAGGAGGTGGATGCACTTGCTTGATCCATTGACTTGATAGCTTTCCAATTCTTTCTGATGACTTGAATGGGATTGAATTAGAATAATAACCTCTTGATAGGCTCATAGAGATGAGAATAATGATTGGTCCCCTGTTGGATGACTTGCTATGCTTATGTTATGCAGATGTGTAGACTATGTGCATGACTCTATATGCAAATGCTAATGATATTGAAACATAAACCAAATGAATAAGGTTGAGAAAATTTTAGGGTGCAACACATGGCTCTTGAATTAGGTCTCAACCCTCTCCAAATCATCAGTTGACCTAGGGTTGACCCAGTCAAACCCTAATTACACCACTCATGGCTGGGTCTTCTTAATCTTATACAATGACCTGTCTAGGCTTCATGATGGCTTTCAAGGCATCTCATAAGTTCACTCAAGGCTTCAAGTCTAACTTCATGGCTTCAACATCATCAGATGACTTCCCACAACTCCTAAGGTAGGAGGCACACACTCTTGGTTTCAACCACTCTTTCTGAGGATCTTCTAACTTCTCTGACAAGGATATCTACCCTTGAACACTTGAATAACCCATTTGGCTAGCTTCATAGTCTTGTATAGCTCTTGATTGGTAGTCATACCTCTTGATCTCCTGCAGACATGTCAATGATAATGCTAATGTGAATGAAATGAAACATAAGCTAGGTAAAGAAATGTTGGTCAAATTTAGGGGTGCAACAACATCGAGGTCAGATGTTCTTCTCAACTTCGGGTTTAGTCGGCCTTCGGGTTCCAAGCCTGTTTGTTTAACAGATTCCTGACGACGAGGTCAGATGTTCTTCTCAACTTCATGTTGAGCCGGCCTTTAGGTTCAATGCCTGTTTGTTTAACAGATGCCTGGCGGCGAGGTCAGATGTTCATCTCAACTTCGGGTTGAGCCGGACTTCGGGTTCGATTCCTGTTTGTTTAACTGATGCCTAATAGCGAGGTCATATGTTCTTCTTAACATCAGGTCGAGCCGGCCTTCGGGTTCGATGCCTATTTGTTTAACAGATCCCTGATGGCGAGGTTAGATATTCTTATGAACTTCGTGTTGAGCCGGCCTTCGGGTTCGATGCCTGTTTGTTTAACAGATGCCTGATGGCGAGGTCAGATGTTCCTCTCAACTTCGTGTTATGCTAGCCTCAGGGTTCGATGCCTGTTTGTTTAACAGATTCCTGACGGCGAGCCAAGATGTGCTTCTCAACTTTCGGTAGAGGCGACCTTGTTTGTTTAACTGATGCCTGACGGTGAGGTCAAATGTTCTTCTCAACTTCGGATTAAGCCGGCCTTCGGATTTGATGCCTGTTTGTTTAACAGATGCTTGACAGCGAAGTCAGATGTTCCTCTCAACTTCGTGTTGAGCTGACCTTCAGGTTTGATGCCTGTTTTTTTAACAGATGCCTAACGGTGAGGTCAGATGTTCCTCTCAATTTCGTGTTGAGCCGGCCATCGGGTTCGATGCCTGTTTGTTTAACAGAATCCTGACAGCAAGGTGAGATGTTCCTCTCGACTTCGTGTTGGCCGTCCTTCGGGCTTGATGCCTGTTTGTTTAACAGATGCCTGACAGCGAGGTCAGATGTTCTTCTCAACTTCGTGTTGAGCCGGCCTCCGGGTTCGATGCATGTTTGTTTAACAAATGCCTGACAGCGAGGTCATATGTACTTCACAACTTCATTTTGAGCCGGCCTTCGGGTTCGATGCCTATTTGTTTAACAGGTGCCTCACGGCGAGGTCAGGTGTACTTCTCAACTTTGTTTTGAGCCAGCCTTCGGGTTCGATGCCTGATTTCTAAACAGATGCCTGACAGAGAGGTCATATGTTCTTCTCAACTTCGGGTTGAGCCGGCCTTCGGGTTTGACGCCTGTTTTTTTAACATATGCCTGACGGCGAGGTCAGTTGTTCTTCTCAACTTTGGGTTGAGCCGGCCTTCGGGTTCGATGCCTGTTTGTTTAACAGGTGCCTGGCGGCGAGGTAAGATGTTCTTCTCAACTTCGGGTAGAGCCGGCCTTCAGGTTCGATTCCTAGTTGTTTAACTGATTCCTGACAGCAAGGTCAGATGTTCATCTTAACTTCGGGTTGAGCCGACCATCAAATTCGATGTCTGTTTGTTTAACAGATGCCTGACAGCGAGATCTAATGTTCTTATCAACTTCGGTTTGAGCCGCCCTTCTTGTTCGATACCTACTTATTTAACAGATACCTCACGACGAGGTCGGATGTTCCTATCAACTTTGTGTTGAGCCGGCCTTCGGGTTCGATGCCTGTTTGTTTAACAGATACCCGACGGCGAGGTCAGATGTTCTTCTCAAAGAGAGGGATAGGAAACGATCAGAAAAACATGACGAAAAGGGAGAAGAGGAGGTCATCGCAACCAAGTCCTGGGTTCGGTAGTCGGTTACGCAAGGGGAAGGTATTAACACCCCTCACGTCCGTCGTACTCGACGAGATCCATGCTTGTTGTCTATCTAAGGGTGTGTTTAAACTATCTACGCTACAGGCTTGCGGCACAAAAGAAAAGAAAAGAGAGACTCAGAAGAGCATCGAGTCTCTGTGCCTACGTACTTTCATCTGGTATGAAAGATCAGAGTCAACGTAGTTCGGCTAACTACGGAAGAAGAGAGGAGGTTGCTCGCCAAGACATCGCATCTTGTGCCTACGTACTTTCATTTGGTATGAAAGATCAGAGCACACGTAGTTCGGGCTTACACGAAACCACAGGTTGATTAAGCATTTTAATCGAGTAGAGTTAAACAATAATTCCAGCAGTTAGGGACGAAGCCTGTTTGCGGTAGAATTAAAGCTTAAAAAAACTCCCTTTTCTGGAAAAAAAGTTCCCGATTAATCCTGAAGGAAAAAGGTTTGAATTTGTTTTGTATTTTTTAGTGAAGTGAATTAATTCGGTTTGTGATTCACGTTGCACTAAAGACTATGACACGGAGGCGAATGCGTCGTATATCTCCCCCAAACGGGACGGAGACTAAACATTCTAGATAAGCGAGAGGAGACCCCTCACTCATCATTCCCCATGTAGCTTAAGGCTCGTAGCGTGCAATGTTTATCGCCTTTATTAAATGAGTTAGCGTGATTTTGAGATGAGAAGAGAGACGCACGGAAGGTCTATGGGAAACTCGGCCCTAACATTGTCATGCAAAGTACTCCTAAAGTTTGGATAAGAAGGGGAAACATCTACCCTAATGTTAGCATACTTGGATTGAGCACCTAATGTCTCTCCTACTCCCATCCTAGACGGAGGGACTAGGAATCCTATGGGGATCATGGCAAGAAAGCACAAGAAGAACAAAGGAAGGATCAATCAAAAGTAGATAAATGAAAACATGAAAAATGCACAATTAGAATGGTGGGAGGGAGGAAAAGTGTGTGGGGCAGCTGCCGCCACAAGCGCGTCTCGACCTCAACAGTGATGCAAGAATGATGCAAACATGTGGAGAAAATAAGAGATGAAAGCATACGAACATGCAAACGAATGATCGACTCGAACCACATACAAACATGCAAATAATTGAAAGAATGATCACACATGGCAACAAAATCATGATTAAACAACCATAAACAATAGCAAATATCCAAAACAATTCAATTCTAATGCATCACACTGATCTATGATGATTCGAATCGAACCGGTATGCGAACATGCAAGAAAACAGCAAAATATGGAATTCTGGCACAATGTTAATCGGTTAACACATACGGTTAATCGGTTAACCTGTGTAAAACGTGTGAAAATCTGGAAATTCATAGGTGTTAATCGGTTAACACCAGGCGTTAACCGGTTGACACCCTGAAAACTTTGAGTATTTGAGTTGGTTAACCGGTTAACCGTATACGTTAACCGGTTAACACTGTACCAGAAGCAGAAAAACAACAAACATAACCACTTTCCAGCAAATAAGCACTTATCCGATCAACCGGATGATCGCATAATCACTTATTCACGAATATAAACCAGAAAATCATGATTTAAATAGCATGCAAACAGATCAATACAACCAGATCATGAATCAACCAAATCAAATCAATCACAAATCAATCGAATATGAAGATAAACTTGCACGAAAATAAGCACTTCTACAATCACTTCAAAATCCAGATCTGAACTTGCACGAAAATTGAAGATGAGAATTGATCAAATGATGATGGTAGATGGAGGATTATACTCAAGAATCTATTGATTCCAATGAAGAATCAATAGTTCCAAGGAAAATGAGCTTTGAATGAAGGTTTTGGCTATGGAGGAAACTGAGAGAATTGATCAACTCTGAATTTGAAATAGAAATTATGAAGGTTAGAATGGCTTGCTTTGGAGTAAAATCATTTAAATACTCTCTTGGCAAGGGATCCAAAGCAAGGGTTGGAAGTTGGTTTGGAAATTGTGGTATGGAATGAGGTTTGGGAATTTGGAGGGAAATGAAATTTAACCAAATTTCAAATAATGTTCTAGATCCTTCCCAAGTGCAGAAATGGGCTTTCAAGTGATCAAAATTGGACCCCAAAGCAAATCCACTTGAAATTTCACGCACAAGGCAAATTATGCTATGGTTAACCGGTTAACCATATGCGTTAACTAGTTAACGCTGTTAAAACTTCAATTCTGGGCTTATTTTCAAATGGTTAATCGGTTAACCATATGTGTTAATCGATTAACATATTCAAAAATTTGAATTTGGTGCCTTTTGGTGGGAAATCTGTCCATTTGCCCTGTTTCAACTGTCTGGAGCTCTGTTTAGCTGCTGAACTTCATTTTTGACTGTCGTCACTATAAAAATGCTTGTTGAGTCTGAATGTTGATTTCTGATCTAGAATTAACCTGCAAAATAGAATAAAATCGATCGCTCAATTGCTGGGAAAAATAAATGCCGAAGCTCTGATGCTCTCTGTTCGTTGTTCAATCTCTTGCTCCAAAATGCACCTGAGCCACAGGAACGCCTTGATCCCATGCCTCGAGACCGAATTCTATGCAATGCAAAATGCTAATTGCGAAAATGAAACATAAGCCAAGTATAAAACGAGAAGGAAAATTTTGGGGTGCTACAACTGCCCCTATTCAAACAACATGGGCCTGAAGGGAGGAAAAGCATCCGCTTTCAACCATTCAAAGTACAAGGTGATTGAATACCAAAGAACCTGGAAATTTGCACTCCGCAGGAACGCAAAACAACGACTACCAACTAAGAGTCGGGAAACGACGTGCTGGGGATAACAATTCAATACAATCTGAACTTCATCCAAAAGATGCCAACCAAAAGTCGGGAAAATGCATGGAGGATACCAACCAAGAGTCGGAACAAAGACCAACGGATACCAACCAAGAGTTAGGACGAAACAACCACCAAATACCAACCAAGAGTCGGGATAAACTCAGAATACCTACCAAAAGTTGGAACAAACCCTGCTGGGGAACAAAAGAGTAACCAAACAGCTTTGCGGCATCTACCATAGGACTACAATCAAAGAAGCCCATCCAAGAGACGGGATAAGAACCCAAACGCTACCGACCAAAAGTCGGGATTACCACAACACCAACCAGAACTTTCATGACGAGATGACCTCGCTAGGGAGTCAACATCCATCACAGGCCAACAATCTAACTGCATCATCCAAAAGATGAGATAAGAGTCATTCTCTGGGGATAACACCACCCCTACCAACCAAGAGTCAGAAAACGACAACTCTGCTGAGTAGGCATACTGACCAAAAAGTCGGAATCAACAAATAGAGTACCAAAGTTACTAACTAAGAGTTGGAAAATCGTCAACAAATCAACCACACCGGATACGGCAACCTCACTTGGGAATCCAAGGCTACCAACCAAGAGTTGGAAAATGAATCGACGTCCACGATTGACCATACCGGAGAAACCATAACCACCAACCAAAAGTTGGAAAATGCCAAATCTCTTCATCAACCAAAAGTTGAGATAACGACTCCGCTGAGGAATAAAGGGAGAACTACCAACCAGGAGTTGAAAACACCAGATCTTCTTATCAACCAAAAGTTGAGATAACGACTCTTCAGGGAAAAAGGAGGACTACCAACCAAAAGTTGGAACGACAATAGACGTCTCAAACTGACCTTACTGGGGAAATAGGGGGATACCAACCAAGAGTTGGGACAACCACAGGGGAAAACTTCCAACCAAAAGCTGGGAAACAAAGGTATTAACCAACAGTTAGAATCACCATGAAATCCCGTTGATCCAAGGTCAAAACACAAGCCGCTAACCAAGAGTTAGGATTGTTGGGAAAAGTCCTCATCGATCAAAAGCTACTAACCAATAGTCAGGATAGCTGAGGGACGCTACACAAAGCTGACTCCACCACAGAAGACTACCAACCAAAAGTTGAGATAATCATCCCGGATTATCAACCAAGAGTTGAAATAAAAGGCCACTAACCAAAAGTTAAAACAATGGCTACTAACCAAGAGTTAGAACAACAAGGATTATCAACCAAAAGTTGAAATAAAGACTCCGCTCGGGGAAGCCCTAAGATTACCAACCAACAGTTTGGATCACCAAATACAACCATATGCAGGAGGGTACCTACCAAAAGTTGGAATCCACGACTCCGCTGAGAGCAATAAAGAACAACCACCAAAAGTTGGAATAACATCCAAACGCCACTTAGTCATCAACCAAAAGTTGAAATAAACAATGATGACCAACCAATAGTCAGAACAGCTCCGTTGAGGAAGAACCACAAGCTAGACCAGGGAAGGCAACATTCGCAAGCGACTCACCTGGAGAAAGCGAAAACATTCACCCAAACTACTCAGTTGGGAAGAAACCTGATAAAAACCTGATCCAGAAATCCATCCTGATGCGGATAACACGAGAACCCCTTGATTCAAACAATCTCTGCCGAAAAAGATATCCGGTCCCAAAACACCAAACCTGTCTTATGTTTGAAAATGGTGTAATGCTCCATACGAAATGGAAATGCTACGCATTTGGGAGAATGCTAATGCAAAATGCAAATGCAAACGAACCATCCCAGCAAAATAAATGCTAGGGAGAAAAGATACCCACTCCGTCGGGGAGAAAAACTTTGCCTCGGGAAGAGAAATCCACACCGCCGGGGATTAAATCTCCTGGGAACTTGAATAACTCTGTGGGGACACAACCAATTCGATGCTTAAATCACACCTCTTCTGCTGCGGAAGCCATCTCTGCGGGGGAAAAACAATCGACCACCGAAGATTAACTTTATCCTGCTCAAAAGACTTGCCCTGAACGGCATTCCTGAAAACCCCATCCTGCTCGGGGCAAAAATCCGCTCTGCTTGGGATTACATCAAATATCAACCTGTCTTGCTGAGGAATATCAGATACTCCTACTCTACGGGAAACTTGAATCCACTGGGGAAAACCCAGACTCCTGTTCTACCACTTACTCTATCGAGAGAATCAGCACTGCACTCTGCTGGAGAAAATCCTGAACTAACTCCGTGGGGAAGGTCGTCACCGGGGACTCACTTTCTCACGAAGATAAAGCTTTGATATGCTGAGAACAACTCCACCCTACCAGGGACTCACTTTCTCACGAAGATAAAGCTTTGTTCTGTTGGGAAATAACATTTCAAACTCGGTAATCGGACCCTGCCGGAGAAGATGCAGCTCTTCTGGGGGATAAACTGACCCCTTCACTGAAGCGAAATCTCTGCTAGGGGACAAGCCCATTCTGCTGGAAACACCGCACATAATTCATCGAGAATACTCGGCCGACAACCACTGCTACTTGTTGCGACTTGAACTGTTGAGGATAAGGGAAACTCAACTGATTGTGATAACCCTGTTGACCTGCAACAAAGAAAAACAACAGAAATTCCCTACATGTGAACTGGTTACCATCCATGATCCTGCTGATCAAGAAAAGTCAGCGCTTTCTTTATGCTCTGTACAGCCTCTTGCCTTCACCTGCAATGTTTTCCAAAATAACAGACATTTTGCAAACAAAACAGTAAAATGGATAAGAAAAAGAAAGCTCTTTGACTGAAGTGAATACTTTTATTGATGAAGGGCCTACAAATAGGCGAATTACAATTCAGATGCAACTCCTGGAAAGAGGTGATTGCTCAAAAACAAGAAAACAATTACTATGAACATGTCAGCAATGTGGAAACAGACAACCACCATGTGTCGATTCAGCTATGACCAGTATGTCTTCGATGTTCCCCATATTTCGTCTTCTGACAAGACTGACTGGACTGATTCCTTTCCTTCGGGATAACTACTCACAAGCTTGCAGATCGAACACGGACCGCGACCATTTGCTTTTTTGAATCCCTAACTTTTGACTGGATCGCCCTTTCGGGTTTTCAATCCACCGGGATACCCATTTTTGTCAAAGTTGCCTTTTCAGGTTTTCCACTTTGCGGGTTTACATCTTTTATTTTTTATCCCTAATTTTTGCCCAAACCTTTTCTTTTTATGGTTCCTTGGGATGCCCCATTTTTGCCTGGACTTTTCTCTTTTTGTGTCCAGCGGGTCTCTTTTAAGCAAATTATTTTTTAACCACGTCCGCATTCACAGGGGATGAAAAATCTTCACCACATACAGAGAAAGGATCCTTTTCAACACCAAATCACCTGTCTGGAAGCACCGAGGACGCACTTTCTGATCAAAGGCTTTCTTCATCCTACTCTAGTACAACCGGCCATGCGCGATGGCTGCTAATCTCTTTTCGTTAATCAAGCTCAGCTGATTCAACCTGGTTCGCACCCATTCAGCTTCGTCAAGCTTCACATCCGACAAAATCCTTAAAGAAGGAATCTCAACTTCTAATAGCAGGACTGCTTCCGTACCATACACGAGTGAGAAAGGAGTTGCCCCGATTGATGTACGCATCGAAGTACGATAACCGTGAAGAGCAAAAGGCAACATCTCGTGCCATTCTTTGTAGGTCACAACCATCTTCTGCATAATCTTCTTGATATTCTTATTAGCTGCCTCAACAACACCATTCATCTTCGGACAATATGGAAAAGAATTGTGATGTTCTATATTGAAACTCTGACACAATTCCTTCATCATTTGGTTATTCAAATTTGAACCATTATCAGTAATGATTCTCTCCGGAATACCATAACGATAAATGATGTCCTTCTTTATGAATCGGGTGACCACCTGCTTCGTGACATTAGCGAAGGACGATGCTTCTGCCGACTTCGTAAAGTAATCAATCGCGACCAGGATGAAGCGATGCCCATTAGAAGCAGTTGGCTCAATCTTTCCAATCACGTCAATTCCCCACATGCCAAAAGGCCAAGGAGATGTCAACACATTCAGAGGAGCTGGTGGCACATACACCTTATCCGCATAAATCTGGCATTTATGGCATTTTTTGGTGTATTTGAAACAATTGGATTCCATAGTCATCCAATAATACCCAGATCTCAACAATTTTCTAGCCATTGCATGTCCACCGGCATGAGTCCCAAAAGAACCCTCGTGGACTTCCTTCATCAACAGGTTTGCTTCAAGTTCATCAATAAAACGCAGCAAGACCATGTCCAAATTTCTCCTGTAAAGCACATCGTCCTTGTTCAGATAGAAATTGCCAATTAACCTCCTTAGAGTTTTCTTATCCTTGCTAGATGCCCCAGATGGGTACTCCTGAGTCTTGAAAAAATGCTTGATATCGAAATAACAAGGCTTTCCGTCGGAAGCTTTCTCAATGGCAAACACAAAAGCAGGTCTATCAAGACGCATGATGGTGATAATAGGAGTTTCATTCCAGAAATTCACTTTATACATCGAAGCGAACGTGGCCAAGGCATCCGCCATATGATTCTCAGCCCTCGACATATGATGAAAATCAACTTTATCGAAGAAAGGCAGCAATCTCCTTGCATAATCTCTATAAGGCACCAGGTTGGCCTGACGAGTTTCCCATTCTCCTTTGATCTGGTTAACGACCAGTGCTGAATCACCGTATACATCCAGATTCTTAATCCTCATATCAACGGCCTCTTCTAAACCCATAATGCAAGCTTCATACTCGGCTTCATTATTGGTGCAAGCGAATGTCAATCGAGCGGTGAACGGTATATGAGAACCGTGAGGAGTAGTAATGATCGCGCCGACTCCATTACCATATGAATTAACTACTCAATCGAAAACCATTTTCCACTGAGATCCCCTCTCAGGACCCTCGCCAGGTAAAGGCTCATCACAGTCTTTCATTCTCAGAAACATGACGTCTTCGTCTGGGAAATCAAACTTCATCGGCTGATAATCCTCAATCGGCTGTTCCGCGAGATATTCCGACCTGACACTTCCCTTAATAGCTTTCTGGGAAACGTATTGAATATCATACTCTGTTAACACCATTTGCCAACCGGCAATCCTTTCGGAGAGTGCTTGTTTTTCAAAGACATATTTGATTGGATCCATCTTCGAAATCAATAGGGATGTGTGGTTTAACATGTACTATCTCAACCGCTTTGCGACCCAAGCGAGTGCACATCATGTTTTTTCCAGCATCGAGTACCTCGACTCATAATCGGTGAATTTCTTACTCAGGTAATAGATGACATGCTCTTTTCTACCCGACTCGTCCTGTTGACCGAGCACACATCCCATTGAATTCTCAAGAACCGTGAGATACATTATTAGTTGTCTCCCTGCAACTAGAGGCATTAGTATTGGAGGTTCCTGTAGATACTCTTTTATTCTTTCAAAAGCCTTTTGGCAATTTTCATTCCACCTATTCGTTTGATCTTTTCTTAGTAGTTTGAATATTGGTTTACAAGTGGCTATGAGATGAGATATAAACCTTGCAATGTAGTTTAATGTCCCTATAAAACCATGAACCTCTTTTTCTGTTCTCGGCTCAGGCATTTCTTGTATAGCTCTTATTTTGGCAGGATCTACCTCAATACCCTTTTCACTGATAATGAAACCCAGTAACTTTCCAGATCTCACCCCGAAGGTGCACTTGTTAGGATTCAGCCTCAACTTGAACTTCCTCAGCCTTTCAAACAATTTTAGAAGATCGACCAGATGTCCCTCCTCCGTATGTGACTTTTTTATCATGTCATCAACATAGAATTCCACCTCGTGATGAATCATGTCATGAAACAAAGTGACCATCGCCCACTGATAAGTTTCCCCTGCATTTTTCAATCCAAAGGGCATCACCTTATAGCAAAAAGTCCCCCATGGTGTGATGAAAGTAGTTTTCTCCATGTCCTCTGGGGCCATCTTGATTTGGTTATACCCATAGAAGCCGGCCATAAACAAAAACACGAAATACTGCACACTGTTATCAACCAACACATCGATATGAGGGAGCGGGAAATCGTCTTTCGGGCTTGCTTTATTCAGATCTCGATAATCAACGCACATCCTGACCTTTCCATCCTTCTTAGGTACAGAAACAATATTAGCGACCCACGGAGGGTAATTCGTGACAGCAAGAAACCCAGCATTCAACTGCTTCTGAACTTCTTCTTTGATCTTGACTTCCATGTCAAGCCCTGTCCGTCTCAACTTCTTCTTGACTAGCGAGCAATCTTCTCTGAGAGGTAACCGGTGTACCATAATATCTGTATCCAGCCCAGACATGTCTTGGTAAGACCAAGCAAAGATATCTTTATACTCTCGGAGCATTTCAACCAATCTTCTCTTGACACTGTCTTCCAATGCAGCCCCCACTTTAACATCTTTCCTGTCATCCTCGGTACCCAGATTAATAATCTTAATATCCTTCTGATGAGGTACAATAACCCTTTCTTCCTGCTTGAGAAGCCTGGCTAACTCTTCGGGCAGTTCACAATCTTCGTCAGTCTTATCTTCAGCTTGATAAATGGGATTATCAATGTTATACGAAGTCATAGCTAAACCTGAATCGATGGCATCTGATAGAAAAGACCTGCATGAGGATGTTATGTTTATTATGCGATGCAACAAACAAAACACATTGCCATTTTTCTGTTAAGTGTAAATGCAAAACAAAAACAGGGATCACATTATTTGAATGTGAAACGTCTTTTATTAATTATAATCTGTAAATAACAAGAAGGCCTCACGAATCGGTCACTACGTCTTGGGGAGAATGCAGGACTCAACATAATAAAAACATATGAACATTACTCTGCAGCAGTAACATGAATGATTTCTTCGGTAGTCTAGTTGCACAGCTTCTGGCTGGGAGTACATGGACGAATCCACGCATCCATGTCGCAGTCACTGTCACCTTCATCGTCTTCAACAGCATTGATCCGATCAAAAATCACACCACTGCCGGTGAACTGAACTGGCCCCCTGTATCTTGTAATCTGAGAAGAACTGGATGGTTTGTATCCCAGGCCAAACTTGTCTTGCTTGAAAAGAACATCGAGAACTTGACCCCACTTCTGAGACGAGCCGGATTCTACGATAGCACGGGCTTCCTTGAGCAACGACATCGAAACCTCTGGACCCTTGGCTGCTACAGGAGACTTCCCCTGAATCTGAACCGCTTCAAAGGCCTGGCAGAGCGTTTCGTGGATCTTACCATCCACTTCTACATACTTGAAATATGAAAAATGGCGAACCATAATGTCTTTTTCACTGCACACAGTAACTATACTCCCTCCCGCCATGTATTTCAGCTTTTGATGCAACATTGAGGTAACTGCCCCAACAACATGTATCCAAGGTCGGCCGAGCAAACAGCTGTATGCTGGTTGGATATCTATAATATAGAATGTTGCATCAAAGACCTCCGGCCCTATCTGAATAGGCAGCGTGATTTCTCCAACTACTGATCTCTTTGATCCATCAAAAGCCCTAACCACCAGATCACTAGGCGTGCAAAATAAACCCTGAATGTCCAACTTCATCAATGCCTTCTTCGGAAGCATATTGAGGGATGACCCCGTATCAACCAAAACTTGTGACATCAGAGATCCTCTACACTCCAACGGTATGTGCAGAGCACGATTATGATTTCTCCCCTCAGGCGTCAGATCTAAATCAGTAAAGCCGATACCATTACCGGCATTCACGTGAGCGACTACCCCTCCAACTGATTGACAGAAATCTCCTGGGGTACGTACGCTGCATTTAAAACTTTCAACAGAGCATTACGATGCGCCTCCGAACTCATCAACAATGACAAGATAGAAATTTTTGAAGGAGTTTGATTCCAGTGATCTACAATCTTGTAGTCACTCTTCCGAATTAATCTCATGAATTCCTCCGTATCCTTTGAAAGATCACCACTAACAACCTGGGGTTGAGCATTCTCTTCAATCACCTCTTTATGCTTACCCCTATCATTCTTATCAGCAACAACCTCTGGTGGAGAGAAAACCCTACCACTTCCGGTAATACCTCCGACACTGACTATGTTCTCAACCGGTGAACTTTCACTTGGCAATTCTATCCATTCTTGTTTATGCCCGTTACAGAACACTTCTCCTCCTTAGTTCCATGGGATAGCTCTAGTGCTCTCGTACGGCATGGGCCCTGGTATAGTAATGGTCACCGGAGCTGGCCTGGCAGGCACTGAAATATTGATAGTCTGGTATGGAATAGAAATAGTGGCAACTTCGTCATTACTCACCTCTTTCACAACGTCTTCTGAGTAGTCAGCTGAATACCCCTCTTCAAAAGATCACAACCCTCAGGCTGTGCTTCACATTCTGAGTAGTTAGCTGAATACCCCTCTTCAAAAGATCACAACCCTCAGGCTGCGCTTCACATTCCGAGTAGTCAGCAGAACAACTAGGAAATATACCCTTCTTTAACAAACAAGCTTTCACAAAACCCAGCGGAGTTTCTAAATCTTCAACATCAGTTATCAGATTCAACTTTTCACCTTCAATAACAGCGTTGGCTGCCACCCCACCATGATCCGGCATCGGGTTCTGAGTAACATTGGGTCCCTCATTGGTGAAATTAATAGCTTTAGAATTGAGCAAATCCTGGACCTTATGCTTAAAAGCTTTACAATGGTCAATGTCGTGCCCTGGGGCGCCAGAGTGAAAATCACAATGAGCGTTTGCATCGTAGCCAGGAGGCAGTATACCTGTGAGAGGAGCTAAGGTCCTCTTCTGCACCAATTTTAACTGCAACAACCATTGTAACAACTGAGAATAGGGTATCAGAGGATTTGTAAACTGCCTATCAGGCATCCGGCGCCTAGCAGGATAAGGACGCTGAGCGTTGCCTTGTTGCGGAGCTGCGGCAGGGATATTCATAGTAGCTACCTGATGATGCTGATGAGACTGAGCTATCCCCTTACCTTTGTGCAAAATATCATTTGCATCCCCCTCCCTTCTCTTGGGGTTTGCAGAATACGGCTTCTTAGTTCCTCCCGAAGAGGATCCACCACCATTGGAAATCTTACCAGATTTGATCCCACTTTCAATTCGTTCACTAGCGATCACCAAATCAGAGAAACCTGCAGACATGTAGCCTATCATCTTCTCAAAATACACACCCGGTAACGAAGTCATGAATAAGTTTATCAACTCCCTTTCAACGAAAGCAGGTTGTACCCTTGCATCCAGATCTCGCCACCTCTGGGCGTACTCTTTAAAGCTCTCAGAATTCTTCTGCGACAGACTCTGCAATTGTACCCAATTGGGTGCCAGAACACTATTATATTGGTAGTGACGCACAAAAGCCTACGCCAAATCTTTCCAGCTACGGATATGGGTCCTCTCAAGCCCCATATACCATTACAATGAGGCTCCAGCCAGGCTATCATGGAAGAAATGCATCAACAGCTTCTCATCACTGGAATAGGCAGACATTTTCCTGAAGTAGGCCCGGATGTGTACTCTGGGGCAAGTCGTCCCTTTGTACTTATCGAAATCGGGAACTTTAAACTTGGGGGGAATCCTGACCCCAGGAACCAAACCAAGATCAGACATATCCAAGCCTAAAGAATTCTGATTCTCCAATGACCTCATTTTCTCCTCAATCAGTTTGAAACGTCGGTTGGCTTCAGTTGGAAAACCACCATCTAGATCTTTCACAGAAAATATATCATCTTGATTATCCTTCCAATGAGGACCACCAACCCCGTGCACAGCGCACACACTTCCATTACCTGTGATATTACCATTCTCACCAGCTACTCCTCCGCCCGGAGGTACAACAACAGTAGGAATACCTTGAGGAATAGACCCGCCAACCGGAGGATGAACAACACCATCCCCTCCGTGCAAAACACCATCTTCATCAACCCGTGCTATCAACGGTTGAACGAGAGTTCAAAACTGCTCCTGTCCACTGGCGACAATCTGCATCAGTTCCATAAATTGGGCCATACGAGCCCTAACCTCCTGCAATTCCGCCTGTACCTGATCCATCACCTTCTGCTGATTCCCTCGAGTAGTGTATCTGTGGAAGCTGAATTCCTCAATCCTGAACTAAAGAAAACCAAACAGAGATAACAACACATGCCCGCCAAGAACAACCTGCAATAGCTCTCTTTCCTTAGCCTTGAATTGTGCTTTCAGCTTATCAACCTGGACACGAAGCTGATCTTCTCTACTCTTGTTGGCGGTCACAGTAGCACTCTACTGCGCATTGAATTTGGATATCTTCAGATAGGATCTATCTAAATCCTCCTTCTTACTCTTTAGAACATCTCAAGTGCTTTTTAGATCAAGACCAACTTGCTTACGTGCTTGTACCTGATCCGCAAGCTCTTCCTTCAACTTGGTCAACAATTCTGCATTTGTCTTGGCCAAATACAAAGCTTCACCTTTATCATGCTTCAGCTGACTAATCTCCTGCTTCAACTCTTCATTCTCTTTGCACAGCTCTTCCTTCTCTGCCTAAAGCTTAGTATACCTCGAGATATCAACAGTTGTAGGCGACTCGATGACTAAAGGAAACAATGATGCTTCAACAGGAAACGGCAACAAAAACTCTTCAACTCTCTTCTAAATCCAATCCGAGTATGAATCGTAGGCTCTACAATCTCCTTTGCCCAAAGAAAGCTTTCCCTTCTTGTGAATGTTACCCCAAGCGTCCACAAATCGGGCCGAGATACACGGATCAGCTACACCTGTGAAGTATAGAGATTCCTGCACTTCCTCTTCTTTCGGAGGTCCTTTCAAAGCATAACCGAACTATCTTACGGCAAGATCACGACCCATCAAAGGCACATTAGGAAAGCTACCACAACTGAAAATAAGCTCACGACCCAACAAGTCTCGATTGAACTAGGCAATATTCTTCTCCGTTAAACCCATAAGGCTCTTTGACCATTCAGATGAGTTTGCGGAAGTCACAAAAGCTCCTGAGCGAGGAAGGTGATCAACAAACCACTTATGCAACAACAACGCACAACAAGAAACCATCTTTTCTCTGCTTTTCTCGTTCTTGAAATGCACTGCATGATACAAGTCTCCTAGAAGAGTAGGCACGGGATTCTTGGAAGCAAAGACATGAAAAGCATCGAAATCCACAAAGTCAGGTACATTGGGAAACAACACAATGTCGTAAACACACAGAGCCAATATAGCACTGAAAACTACCCAACAACCTTTGTCGGCATACTCTCGGGCTTTGCCGACCAGGAAGGGGAAAGCAAATCTGGAAACTCCGTTTCTACTGATAACATGACCCGCAAAATCAGAGGCGCTCAAATAAAGAGCGGCAGACAACTCCTCAAGATTAGGTTGTTCCTCGGAACCAAAGAAAGGCACTTTGTTCCGAATCGGAACACCCAAGATGTAAGCAAATTCTTCCAAAGTAGGAACCAACACATAGTCCGGAAATGTGAAGCATCTCAGTGGAGGATCATAAAACTGCAACAAGGTATGAATAGCTCCATGCTCAAAAGTCATAAGCTTACGAACAAACTTCAGAATTCCACCATACTGTTCTCTGAAAGCTGCAAGAACACCAGGTACAGCCAAGGAAATGGACCAAATAAAGGTCCCAACTCGGGTGCAGGAAACTTATACACAACAATCCTCTTTCTGCTAACTTCCATCTCTGAAGAAGACCAGTACCGGAATCAAGGGATAGACGAGAACCTGTAACACACATAAACATGCAATTTTAAATGCAAAATGATATGCAAATGCACACATGGGATCAAAGTATCCAATGCTAAAATGCGCTGCTGTGCCGTTGACTGAATTCAACCAGAGCTTCGTTCTAATTAGAACACTGAGATAACACACTGGATAGAACACTCATGATCAAAATTCTGCACCGACAAGAAAACCAGGGTTGGTTGAAGGCCAGGTTTCCTGCAAAACCCATCCCTCTCACATGTGGGTTATAGTCATGAAAGGTACGACATCCTATGTGGGTGGTCAGCGTAACAGACTTTCGAAAAACGATGATACGTTCACCGTCTCCTGTTTGGCATCATAGTCTAACGAAGCGGCCTCACTTAGCTGACTTCCCAAATGAACGGTCTCTAGAGTCGACAGTCACTCTAAGTCAATATTCCCTCAACTGCACCAGACGTGCAGGATAGAATATTTCCAAAGAAAAACCTCGTTTGAATGTGAATTTCACGCGAGCTATTGCGCAACCAGACATCACACAAGCTCCCGCTATTCTTCACTCTAATCCTATGTGTATACTCAAGCCCAGGTCCAGCTTATCTCTCAATAGAACAACCCTAACCCATAGCACAACAACAACAGAAATGCAATGCAATAATATACAACAGACAAAGTACATAAAGCAAAAATTGTACAAAAGTAAACACCCAAAGACGCAAACAGACAAGTGCTAGGAGTGACTCGCATAGGGAACCAGAGACTCTGGGTTCGATCCCCAGTAGAGTCGCCAGCTGTCGCAACTGCGAAAATCACCCGGAAAAAACAGAAGAGTCGCCACCTTTCGTTATTTATCCCAACGAGAGGGAAAGGAAACGATCGAAAAAACCTGACGAAAAGGGAGAAGACGAGGTCATCGCAACCAAGTCCTGGGTTCGGGAGTCGGTTACACAAGGAGAAGGTATTAGCACCCCTCACGCCTGTCGCACTCGATGGGATCCATGCTTGTTGTCTATCTAAGGGTGTGTTTAAACTATCTATGCTACAGGCTTGCGGGACAAAATGAAAAGAAAAGAGAGACTCGACAGAGCATCGCGTCTCTGTACCTACGTCCTTTCATCTGGTATGAAAGATCAGAGTTAACGTAGTTCGACTAACTACGGAAGAAGGGGGAGGTTGCTCGCCAAGACATCGCGTCTTGTGCCTACGTACTTTCATCTGGTATGAAAGATCAGAGCACACGTAGTTCGGGCGTACACGAAAGCACAAGTTGATTAAGCATTTTAATCGAGTAGAGTTAAACAATAATTCCAGCATTTAGGGACGAAGCCTGTTTGCGGTAGAATTAAAGCTTAACAAAACTCTATTTTCTGGAAAAAAAAGTTCCCGATTAATCCCGAAGTAAAAAGGTTTGAATTTGTTTTATATTTTTTAGTGAAGTGAATTAATTCGGTTTGTGATTCACGTTGCACTAAAGACTATGACACGGAGGCGAATGCGTCGTATATCGCCCCCAAACAGGACGAATACTAAACATTCTAGATAAGGGAGAGGAGACCCCTCACACATCATTCCCCATGTAGCTTAAGGCTCGTAACGCGCAACGTTTATCGCCTTTATTAAATGAGTTAACATGATTTTGAGATGAGAAGAGAGACGCATGGAAGGTCTAAGGGAAACTCGGCCCTAACGTTGTCATGCAAAGTACTCCTAAAGTTTGGATAAGAAGGGGAAACATCTACCCTAATGTTAGCATGCTTGGATTGAGCACCTAATGTCTCTCCTACTCCCATCCTAGATGGAGGGACTAGGAATCCTATGGGGATCATGGAAAGAAAGGACAAGAAGAACAAAGCAAGGATCAATCACAAGTAGATAAATGAAAACATGAAAACATGAAAACATGAAAAATGCACAATTAGAATGGTGAGAGGGAGGAAAAGTGTGTGGGGCAGCAGCCGCCACAAGCGCGTCCCGACCTCAACAGTGATGCAAGAATAATGTAAACATGTGGAGAAAACAAGAGATGAAAGCATACGAACATGCAAACGAATGATCGACTCGAACCACATACAAACATGCAAATAATTAAAAGAATGATCACACATGTCAACAACATCATGATTAAACAACCACAAACAGTAGCAAATACCAAAACAATTCAATTCTAATGCATCACACTAATCTATGATGATTCGAATCGAACCGGTATACGAACATGCAAGAAAACAGCAAAATATGGCATTCTGGCACAGTGTTAATCGGTTAACACATACGGTTAATCGGTTAACTTGTGTAAAACGTGTGAAAATCTGGAAATTCATAGGTGTTAATCAATTAACACCAGGCGTTAACCAGTTGACACCCTGAAAACTTTGAAAATTTTGAATTTTTGAGTTGGTTAACCGGTTAACCGTATACGTTAACCGGTTAACACTGTACCGGAAGCAGAAAAACAGCAAACAGAACCACTTTCCAGCAAATAAACACTTATCCGATCAACCGGATGATCGCATAATCACATATTCATGAATATAAACCAGAAAATCATGATTTAAACAACATGCAAACAGATCAACACAACCAGATCATGGATCAACCAAATCAAATCAATCAGAATTCAATCGAATATGAAGATTAACATGGTGAATATGCAAATAAGCTCGAAAATTAAATCGAATCAGAAATCCAACCTACGAATCGGAGAATTGATTCGGTAATTGATGAATCAACTTTAATTGTGTAGATCTAAGCAAAGAAGTCTGAAATACTTCAAGATCCAAGCTAGTTGATGATGTATGAATGAAGATCCTTCACAATTAAGCCAAATTACTCCAAATAAGCACTTCTACAATCACTTCAAAATCCAGATCTGAACTTGCACGAAAATTGAAGATGAGAATTGATCAAATGATGATGGTACATGGAGGATTATGTTCAAGAATCTATTGATTCCAATGAAGAATCAATAGTTCCAAGGAAAATGAGCTTTGAATGAAGGTTTTGGATATGGAGGAAATTGAGAGAATTGAGAGAAAATTGATCAACTCTGAATTTGAAATGGAAATTATGAAGGTTAGAATGGCTTGCTTTGGAGTAAAATCATTTAAATACTCTCTTGGTATGGGATCCAAATCAAGGGTTGGAAGTTGGTTTGAAAATTGTGGTATACAATGAGGTTTGAGAATTTGGAGGGAAATGAAATTTAACCAAATTTCAAATAATGTTTTAGATCCTTCCTAAGTGCAAAAATGGGCTTTCAAGTGATCAAAATTGGACCCCAAAGCAAATCCACTGGAAAATTCACGTACAAGGCAAATTATGCTATGGTTAACCGGTAAACCATATGCGTTAACCGGTTAACGCTGTTAAAACTTCAATTTTGGGCTGATTTTAAAATGGTTAATTGGTTAACCATATGTGTTAACCGATTAACACATTCAAAAATTTGAATTTGGCACATTTTGGTGGGGAATCTGTCCATTTGCCCTGTTTCAACTGTCTGAAGCTCTGTTTAGCTGCTGAACCTCATTTTTTACCGTCGTCACTGTGAAAATGCTTGTTATGAGCCTGAATGCTGATTTTTGATCTAGAATTAACCTGTAAAACAAAATAAATATCGAAGCTCTGATGCTCTCTGTTCGTTGTTTAATCTCTTGCTCCAAAATGCACCTGAGCCACAGAAACGCCTTGATCCCATGCCTCGAGACCAAATGCTATGCAATGTAAAATGCTAAATGCGAAAATGAAACATAAGCCAAGTATAAAATGAGAAGGAAAATTTTGGGGTGCTACAATATATTCCTATGAACTTCGTGTTTAGCCGACCTTCAGGTTCGATGCCTGTTTATTTAACAGATGCTTGACGGTGAAGTCAAATATTCCTCTCAACTTCGTGTTGTGCCAGCCTTCGGGTTTGATGCCTGTTTTTTTAACTAATGCCTGATGGCGGGGTCACATGTTCCTCTCAACTTCAAGTTGAACCGGCCTTCGGGTTTGATGCCTGTTTGTTTAACAGATGCTTGACGGCGAGGTCAGATGTTCTTCTCAACTAAGGGTTGAGACGCCCTTCGGGTTTGATGCCTGTTTGTTTAACAGATGCCTGATGGCGAGGTCATATGTACTTCTCAACTTTGGGTTGACCCGACCTTCGGGTTTGATGCTTGTTTTTTTAACAGATCCCTGACGGCGAGGTCAAATATTCCTATGAACTTCGTGTAGAGCCGGCCTTCGGGTTCGATGCCTGTTTGTTTAACTAATGCCTGACGGCGAGGTCAGATGTTTTTCTCAACTTCGGGTTGAGCTGGCCTTCGGGTTTGATGCCTGTTTGTTTAATAGATGCCTGGTAGCAAGGTAAAATGTTCTTCTCAACTTCGGGTTCGTTGTTTGTTTGTTTAACAGATCCCTGACAGCAAGGTCAGATATTCCGATGAACTTCAAGTTGAGCCGGCCTTCGGGTTCGATGCCTGTTTGTTTAACAGATGCTTGACGGCGAGGTCAGATGTTCTTCTCAACTAAGGGTTGAGACACCCTTCGGGTTCGATGCCTGTTTGTTTAACAGATGCGTGACAGCGAGGTCAGATGTACTTCTCAACTTCTGGTTGAGCCGGCCTTCGGGTTGGATGCTTGTTTGTTTAACAGAACCCTGACGGCGAGGTCAAATATTCCTATGAACTTCGTGTAGAGCCGGCCTTCGGGTTCGATGCCTGTTTATTTATTTGATGCCTGACGGCAAGGTCAGATGTTCTTCTCAACTTCGGGTTGAGCAGGCATTCGGGTTTGATGCCTGTTTGTTTAACAGATGCCTGGCAGCAAGGTTAGATGTTCTTCTCAACTTCGGGTTGAGCCGCACTTCGGGTTCGATTCCTGTTTGTTTAATAGATGCCTGACGACGAGGTTAAATGTTCCTCTCAACTTCGTGTTGAGCCGGTGTCGCTACCGCGAAAATCGGCGCCGGATGAACAGAAGAGTTGCCACCGTGCGTTATTTATCCCACAGGAGGGAAAGGAAACGCTCGAAGTAAACCTAACGCAAAAATGGGAAAGGAATGGTCATCGCAACCAAATCCTGGATTCGGGAGTCGGTTACGCAAGGGGAAGGTATTAACACCCCTCACGTCCGTCGTACTCGACGGGATCCACGCTTGTTTTCTAGTACGGGTTGTTATTCTATCTACACTAAGGGTCAAGGGTTAAAAATAAAATGAAATGACTCGGCAAAGTATCACACTTTATGCCTACGTATTCTTGTCTGGAACGAGAAATCAGAGTCAACGTAGTTCGCCTACCTACGGGAAAGGAGGGAAGGTTGCTCGCTAGGACATCGCGTCCTATGCCTACGTACTTTCATACAGCATGAAAGATCAGAGCAAACGTAGTTCGGGCTACGGAAAACACAAGCTTGTCTGACTGTTTTTATCTCCTTATGAAAGAGTTTTTCCAGATTAAGAGTCCAAGCGAACAAAAATGATATTTTGGTTTTTGTTTTCAGTCTTTTACGCAAGAACTGTTTTTTATGATGTTTGCAATCTCTGACGCACTAGAGACCATGATTTGAGAGTGACTGCGTCGTATGTCACCCTAAGGGTAACACACTAAGTAATCAGATTACCGAAGAGTGACCCTTCAGCAACCTTTCTCAAATAGCTTAAGGCTCGTAGCGTACAGCATCGATCGTCCTTATTAATGTGTTTTGAATTGTTCTGAGATAGAAGAGAAAGGAATCTACAAAACCTAGGGTTTGAAAGGGGAATCAAAACTACCCTAATGTTGTCATGCATGGATTGCAACCTAATGTCTGTCATAATTCCCTCATGCGCAGAGGAAATCAGAGATCCTAGGGGATAAACGGAAAAGAAACAACAGATATACAGTAAACAGTAAAATGCATGAGATGCAGCAACAAACAATAGGCAAAGTGAAACAGCTTCACTTCAAACCTAGGGGAAAATCAACAGACAATACAGCAAAGAAAATCACACCCAACACCAGCTCAGACAGCAACACCAGCTCCTTACAGTAATCAGTCCAAACAGCACCAGCTCTGGCAGCTACAGTTGATTAACAGCAAAAGGTCGACAGTGACAGATCCCATCTTCACTTTCCAATGATATTCAAACTTCAGGTAAGCTCTTGGCTCCAATAATCTTCAGCTTTGGCAAGCACTGAACCCCAATAACCAGACAACTTCAATCAGCAGCAAAACCCTAGTTTTCACAGTTAACCAGCTTTGACAGGCACAATCTTCATCTTCACCACTCCTCAATGCACTTATTATCTTCAATAGGTCTTCAACTTCAATGCAGCCACTCACAGGAGAGAATCAACTAAATAGAAGAAGTTGGAATGTTAAGAGGCTTAGTGAAAACCCAGGGAAATCACTAAGATCTTATCATAGCAAGGGAGAGGCATCCTCAAGGTTCTACCCAATCAAAGCATGCTCTACATCCCTCCTAAGGAGAGATGGAACTTATTTGGGGGACCCTATGTCATAGGATGGAATAGAGGCACAAGAAGCTCTCTATGTTTGACAGAAGAAATCAGTCTACTCTAGAGCTCTCCCTATATCTCCTATCTCCTAAGTCTTCAGAAGCAATCTTCAAGCACAAGAAACTTCAAGCTCCAAGCATCATTATTTGTCTTCACTCATCTCCAAGGTCTTCATAGACTCCTCAAGCCAAGCACAAGCCCCAACACCCAAAGAAGAGGCCCAAAACCCATCAAACAACACAATATCCCAAGAGGGAACACACCAATATCAACTAACTTGCAAAAATCAAATAAAATGGAAATACTCATCATAAAATCCTAGATTGATTTCTAAGGGACCCTAACTATGTACCCTATACCCCACATAGACCCCAAGGCCTAAATCAAACTAAAAACCCCAAAACTATGTGTTGAATGCACCTATGTCAAGTTGAAACCTTAATTCTAGCATACCAAAGTTCCTTATTCAAAACTAACTAAAATTAAATCACAAAAATATGATAAAATTCCAGGGGGAACCTAATACTATAATCTAACTATATAAAAAAGAATGGCATCAAAAATCAAAGTAAAATGATTATACTAAATTCAGCAAGTAACGTATATCAAGTGAAAATGAAATAAAAGCTATTAAAAGTAAAAATAAACCAAAAATAGAAAAATGCATAAAATGACATTTTTATTCTTTTATAATATTCTTGATGTCTTGACGAAAATAGGGAAAAAAACTTCCATCTAAAAATATTAATTTTCCAATTAGTTATGATTTTTTAAAGAACCTAAAAATAAATGTGAAAATATAAGAAAATATGGAAAAAAGGAAAATGAGCGTGCCCAATAGCAATCCAATACAGTGCAATCAGCCAACTGGGCCCAAAAGGGGTTGGGAATAGCAGCGTGTGCTAGGCCTAATATCAATCAGAAAATTAAAACAAAAATACAAAGGAAAATGGAAAAGTTAGCGGTGTGAAAAGCAAGCCAATGCAGTGTATTTCCTATTGGGCTTTGGAAGTGGTGTGTGGTTATCATTTGGTCACTTAAGCCCAGCACCAGCGTTTAATGAAACGCTGCGTCTCACTCTTCTCAAAGAACCCTTCCTATACTGAAAACGAATCCTGGCCATCAGATCCTCATTTGGTCAAAGTCATACTCAACATCCTAGGGTTAATAACTTGTCTTCAACCTTTTGAAAGTTGGAGGGAAAAGAAAATGCCATGGATGCAGAGCTAGAGAGCTTCATCTTCCTCAATCGGATTCCGCCAAATCTCCATCAAAACTCAAAATTAAAAACCCTAACTCACTCAATTTTACACAAGGAATCTAATCATGGCATCCACAATCATTGAAACCTACTCCTCCTCAAAACACGATGGGAAACTCAGAAATTGGTCAATCACCAAAACTCACCAAACTTGAAATTGAGTAACTCAATCTCTTCACCACTTCACCCTGGTCAATTCTAACTATCAACCTTAGGTTCTATCACAAGATTCATCAAGATAATCGCCTGAACAGAAATGGTGCCACTCAACTAATTGTATTTAAATCGATCCTAAAGCTACCAGAAAGCTTCATATGATCATCTACATTGGATCTAAACATTCAAAGCCTAATGAAACTGCCTAAATCAAGCCATGGAGTGAAGTTTTCATACCTGCAAATTTGAGATGAACAGAGTGATCAAAGATCCAAGATAAGCTTCAATACTTTCCAGACACCTTCAATGGAGTATAAGCAAGCTTCTGTATGCAAAGAACTTGATTGAAATGGCTTGAAACTTTGAATTCGATTCTGAGTTGCAGATGATGAAATTCATTTGCTAACACTCAATTCTTCACCAATCTTGCTCAATTCTCCATCTGGAATCATTCACCAATGCTAGAGCAAGCTTTTTAAATCAAAAGAATGGCTTGAATGTGGTTGAAATTTGTAACTGAATTCTGTTTTGCACATGGAAGTTTCAAATTGCAATCTCACAAATCTCTCCTAATTCTCTCCAACTCTTGATCTGAATCTCTTCATGTGTATATATAGAATGTATTTGAAGACCCTAGAAAGTTCTAGATTGATCCAATGAGATAATCAACTTCTCATGTCATGAGATCTCATGTCATGCTATGCACTCATACCAACTCATGTAACAGCTTGCAATTCTACTCAATTCTGATCCAAATTGTCTTTTAATGAGATATTGGATGTGTTAAGATTGAAGGAAGCCTTGCATTTGCCTTGACAAGTGATTTTGCATATGTGCCCTATGATGCAAGTAGCCCATTTACAAAGAAAGTCATAAAAATAACCCTCAATTCAAAATTGTGGCAATGTCAATGTTCTCAAAATGCATTTTACAATCAAATTGGTATGTCATATGGCTTGGTTTGGATTTGTAGATCAAAAACCCTAATTTTCAACTTTGGTTCATTTAAAATTCACCTTCATTTTAGGCCATTTTGGTGACTTTGTGAAAAAAGCCATCCCAAGCTTTCATGACCTCTAATCTAGCCTAAAAACATCATTTTGAACACATCTCATGTTGAACATTTTTCCATTTGAGGAGTGGAAGATGGAGATTTGGACCTATGTTGAAAAATGACTTGTAATTCAACTTTCCCAAAATACCCCTGGGTTGCCAAGACCATAACTTGAGTTCCACAAATCCCCTTGAGGACTTATAGTATTCAAATTAAATCTAAGATCAAGATATACAACTCTTATGTTGGCCAAGAATCCATTTGAAAACCCCTTGATGGGAAAAAGTTGCTTGGGAGTCAAGTGACTTTCACAGATAAATTCCAGTGTCCTCTGATGATCCATAACTTGCAAGAACCATAACTTGAGTTCTACAAATCTTCTTGAAGACTTCTAGTACTCAAATTAAAGCTATTGAGAAGCTCTACAAGTTTCGTGTTGACCAAGAATCCATTTGAAGCTTGCATTTCGACTTATCGGGCTTGGAAGATAGGCCTAAATTAGGGTTTTTTACACTGAAACCCTAATTTAGTAACTCCTCTTCTTCTTGATTCTCTTTGATTTATCCTTGGCACAACACCACACTGTTGCACCCCAAAATTTGACCAACATTTATTTACCCATCAAGTGTTTGAAGGTTAATATCTTCATCAGAAAGTTCAAGAGATCCTCAGAGGGATTGGTTGAAACCAAGGTTGTGTGCTTCATAGCTTGAGAGTTGTGGGAGCTCCTCAGATGATTCTGGGACTTTGAGAATGAACTTGAAGCTTTGAGAAACTCTAGGAGATGTCTTGAAAGCCATCATGAAGCCAAGAGAGGTCATTGTGCAAGAATTCAGAAGATTCAACCATGAATGGTAGAATTAGGGTTTTAACTGGGTCAATCCTAGATCAGCTGAAGATTTGGAGAAGGTTGAGACCTAATCCAAGGGCCATGAGATCATGGAATGATGTATGGAGATGTTATAAAGATGATTCCTAGGCCAACTCATCATGATTGAGGAGTTTGAGAAGTTTTGAGTTAGGGTTTCTGAGGATTGTCAGTGAAAAAACCCTAGTTTGATCCTTATCTTCCAGGCAGTTTTAGCTCAAGATGTGATTGATATATCATCTTCCCCACAACATGAATGTTGTAGAGCTTGTTCTTAGCTTTAATTTGAGTGGTAGAAGTCCTTGATAGGAGTTGCAGAGCTCAAGTTATGGTTTGGACAAATTACAGGTCAGCTGAGGTGTGTGAATCTGGGTCCTTGAAAGTCACCCAACTTGCAGACAACTTTTGCCCTAGTAGGATGATTCCTATTATTTCTTGGTCAACATAAATGTTTAAGATAATCTTCTTAGCTTTCTAGAGAGTACTAGAAGTCTTTGATAGGATTTGTAGAACTCAACTTATGGTGTGAACAAGACAGGGGTATTTTGGTCATTTGGAAGTTATAGGTCATTTTAAGCAAAGGCCATATCTCCTATTTCCAAGCCTCAAATGAAAAAACTCAAAACATAAAAGTTGTTCAAAATGGGATTTTAAGATTAGAAAAGAGGTCATGAGTTATTGAAAAAGCTTGTAGCAAGGATTTTCATGATTGGGTAAAAATGACCTAAAAATGGCTTATAAGTTGAAAAAGTTGAAATGGAATTTTGGTTTAGGAGATGTACAAATCCAAAATGGGTCATCCAATATGTCATTTTGACTCCAAACATTATTTTAAAAACAATGGTTCAAGTAGAATTTTGATTTGAAGCCTAGAAATGGGAGTTGCTTTGTAATGTTGTTACTTGCATATTAAGGCAACTTGACAAAACTTCACCAAAGGCAAGGAAGTGTTTGTTTTTCACTCATTCCACTCCCAATATCTCTTGTAAGGATATTTTGACACAAATTAAGAAGGCATCAAGGCATGAGATGAGATATCCAACATATCACTGCATGAGATTTTCCATTACATTCTAGCTCATTCTAGGAAGTTCTAGATGATTCTATGGATGGTTATATATTGAGTGAATCATGATGAAGAAAAGGTTGGTGATGATTGTTGGTGAGTGGTGAGATTAGAGTGCAAAAAGTGAAACTCTTCCATTTTGCAATTCCATAACAAACTTCCATTCTCTTCCATTTCCATTCTTTTCTTCTCCACAAACACATTCTTCTGACCCTTATGAGTACTTGCATACTGAGTTAGAGGAAGATCCATGGAGATTTGAAGCTTTGTTGAAGAATTTGCAAGAAAAGCAAATTGATATCAAACACAAGATTCAAGCTATATACACCAAACTTCTTGCATACAGAACTCCTACAATCCATCAAAGATCAATCATGGAGAGTTTCAAGGCTTGAGTTCGAGTGCAACCACCTCTGCCATTAACAAAAACCAGGTTTGCAAAACCTCATGTACACACTTATTTATGCATTGTTAGATAGATTGGTTAGGATAGAAACGATTAGGGACCAGTAGTGATTAATGTTGGAGAGTTTGAGGGCATTCTGTGGAGTTTGGTCATGTCACATGTTTACTTTAACGACCAAGAACTGGTAGGTTAGGGACTTATATTTCACGTGCTATGGATTAGAGTGATCAGTGATATGTGATGAACATTTTAGTGCCAAGAAACTGAAGAAACAAGAAGCTTGAAGTTTGAGTATCCATGGAGGTGTGGGATCGGGTTTGATGCTTGAGGGAGTTTTGACGAAAACTGAAGCTATGGTTGTATTCAGGGAGGAAAGTAGATCATTTTTGCTGTTGGAAGTGTTGAGTTTCATTGAGAAACGAAGGCGAACGAGGAGGATGAAGGTAGCTGCATTAAGCTTCGTGTTCATGGCAATTCTGCAAACCCTAACACGCATGAGGAAGAAGACAGCCATCCACCGTGCGATCAGGCCAAGACTGTTGACTGGGAAAGTAATCGTGTGGCCAGAATTCAATTGGAAATTGGGAGGGAAGGCTGAATGCAATGAAGCGCTGCGTTTCATTAAACGCAGCAGCTGGGCCTTAATGTTTCATTCATTTTCGCACCCCCCACCGTTGGCCCAATTAACTTTTGAACTGAAAAACCTGCTTTTTGCACCACCTTCGTATTTTGCTGGCTGTCCTTTTTTTTCCTTTTAATTTTTCTGAAGCACCTGGGCCTAACCAAGTGCTACGCGCACCTCCCCACTTCCCAGCCCATCATAAAATCAACTGGGCGCTTTACCTTTCGCACCCCCCATCCCCTTTAATTAATTTCTTTTATTTTTTAATTCCCTTTATATTTCTTGCATTTAAAAAATTCATATAAAATAGGAAAATTAATATTTTTCAATCCTTGTTTTTTCTATAGGTTTTTTAATTTTGTCTAGAAAATTAATAAAAATAAAAATTCCATTTTATTTTTAGTTTCATATTTTTAGCATATTATTCTTTTAAATAGCTTTTTAATATGTTTAGTTTGATACCTCATTTTGTAGAATTTCTTTTAGGACCTTCCCTTATGATTTTTAATTCATTCTTTTTGGTGTGATTAGATATTGAATCATATTTCCCCATAGGATTTAATTCTTGATTTTTAGATTAAAATTTGATTAGTTTAATTAGGTTAGCATTAGGGTATCCTAATTAGGGTTTAGGTTATGCATAGGTGAAATAATTCATTTTCTGTGGAGAGTTTTGATTTGATTTTTGGGTATGGGTATATAGGGATGGTATGGGTAGATGTTATAGACCCTTGTGAATAGTTGTTAGAATTTTCCCCCTTGTTTTAGTATTTTTAGGTATTTTCTGAAGTTGACTGATTGTGTTGACTGTTCTGTGGTTATTTGTCTGTCTCTGGGGCTTATTTTTGGGAATTTGTTGTGGGGCTTAGTTTGTTTTGAAGATCTTGTTGAGGAGCATGATGAAGAAAAGATTGTAGATCAAGACTCAGAGACCCAGAGCATGGAGATTATTCCCTGTCTGTGAGGTTTGAGATCCTGAAGTTTGAGGGGAATTCATGGTACTTTCCTGAGGAAGGCACTATGAATGACTTTCATTCTTTCTTCTCACCTCTTTCCTAAGTATCCAATGATGTTGGAGCCAACTTGTGAGTTTAATTTCTCCTGAGGAGGAATGTAAACTGATCACAGTTGTTGAGCCACATAGGATACAATTCCTAAGTGGAAGCCTCCTAGTACTTTCCTGAGGAAGGTCCTATGGGTCTATTCACTTAGCTCCCTTAGTTTATCTAGGATTTCTTAAGTATCCAATGATGTTGGAGCCAACATGTGAGTTTAATTTCTCCTGAGGAGGAATGTAAACTGATCACAGTTGTTGAACCACATAGGATACAATTCCTAAGTGGAAGCCTCCTAGTACTTTCCTGAGGAAGGTCCTATGGGTCTATTCACTTAGTTCCACTAGTTCAAGTAGGATTTCGTAAATATCCAGTGATGTTGGAGCCTTCATGTGAGTTTAATTTCTCCTGAGGAGGAATGTAAACTGATCACAGTGGTTGAGCCACATAGGATATGATTCCTGAGTATAAGCCTCCTAGTGCTTTCCTGAGGAAGACACTATGAGTCTGCCTACTTAGCTCCCTTTCTTTGGTAGGCTTGTTTTGAAGCTTGAAGACTGGGATTGCTTTCTCTTGTTTAGGGTTTTGCTTTAAGGCTTTGCTTAGAGTTGATCAGGATTCTATTTTAGGATTAGAGAGTAGATGTAGATGATTTCTTTCTCAAGCATGTGTTTGTTTGCCTGATGGCATTTCATTTCTTTTATCTGTATGATTGCAGTTTACTGGTTATTGCTTGATAGCATGTTGTTTATTTTTCAGTATGATTACTGTTACTTCATGACTGGCTTGAGGTCGAGACGAGCTTGTGGAGGCTGAAGCCCCACACACATTTCCTCCTTCACTTGCATTGCATGCATTTTACTGTTAAGCTGATGCTTTGTCTGTTTTGGTGTATCATTGACATGATCCCTTAGGACTCTCATTTCCTTTGATAAGGATTTGATGATAGACTTTTAGGTTGAAACCTATGCATGACAACTTCTAGGAGTTCCCTGTTCAAACCTCAACCATAGGACGAATCCATGGCATGATAACAGTAGGACTTGATAGCCTCCCTCCTAGTTGGGCCTGTTCTCTTCTCATCTCAAAGCAGTTTAAGATACAGTAATCATGAATGATTTCTTTCGTACGTTACGAGCCTTAAGCTATCTGATATTGGATGTTTAGTATGGTGCCCTTTGGGTGACATGCGACGCATTCACTCTCAGGTCATAGTCTCTAGTGCGGTTGAAATCGCGAACACAATAAAAAACACTTCTTTCAGGAAATAACCCGTAGTTACCTGAACTACGTTTGCTTTGATCTTCCATGTAGTGTGGAAGTACGTAGGCATAGGATGCGACGTCCTAGCGAGCAACCTTCAACCTTTCCCCGTAACCCTTCGTAGGCCGAACTACGTTGACTCTGATTTCTCATTCTCTGATGAGAATACGTAGGCATAAAGTGTGACGCTTTGCCGAGTCATTTTTTCTTTTCTTTTTTTCAGCCAGCCTTGATAGGTAGATAGATTATAACCAACCCATCCAAGTAAACAGACAAGCGTGGATCCCGTCGAGTACGACGGACGTGAGGGGTGCTAATACCTTCCCCTTGCGTAACCGACTCCCGAACCCAGACAATGGTTGCGATGACCTTGTCTTACCCTTTTTCGTCAGGTTTTTCCGATCGTTTCCTTTCCCGCTCTGAGGGATAAATAACGAAAGGTGGCGACTCTTCTGTCATTCCGGCACCTTATTTTCGCGCAAGCGACAGCTGGCGACTCTGCTGGGGATCGAACCCAGAATCTCTGGTTTTTCGGTTCCCTGTGAGTCAATCCTAGCGCGTGTGTGTTTGCTTGTCGGGTTGCATTTGTTTATCGCATTTTTACTTCCCGCATTTTATTTCCAGTTTGATATGATTATCTGTGCTGCTGTGGGAGAGGGATGTTACCATGAGTGAGAAGCCGGACCTGGGCTTGAGTATACACCTAGATATAGTTGTGGAGAAGTAGTAGACGAACCTGTCTGCTGAGCAGGCACAGTTCCCTATGAAAATCTGCGCTCAGACGAGATTCTTGTAGAGGTGCTCCTTTCCGGTCCTGAGGATCTGAGGGGAGTTCAGACGTGAGGATTGTCGACTCTGGGGACCGATCATTTGGAAGTCAGCTAAGTGAGGCCTCTTCATGACCTGATGATGCCACTCCTTCTGGGAATCGTATCATCACTCGTGAAAGTCTGTGACGCTGATGACCGCATAGGATGCCGTACCTTTGTCCGTGGATTAGGTCCATACCTGTGAGTGGGATCGGGTTTATTGCAGGAAACTTATACCTTCAGACTACCTGGTTTTCTTGACAGTGAATCAGTTATGTTGGTACCAGGGTTCTCAGTTGCAGACTCGTCTGTTCTTGACAGAGCAAGTTTTGATCAGAGGATCTTATCATCGGGTGTTTGTCTGTTCTTGATAGAGCAGGTGTTGATCAGAATATTGTTATCAATGGTTTGTTCTTGATAGGGCAGATTCTGAGTGGGGTCTGAAGATCTCGTCAGCAGATGTTATTTGTTCTTGATAGGGCATATTTTGAGTGGGGTCTAAAGATCTCATCAGCAGCTGTACGTTTGTTCTTGAGAGGGCAGATTTTTGATTTGGGGTCTGAAGACTTCATCAGCGGACGTTTTCTGATCATACCTCCCGGGTCCTTATTATCAGGCGCTTACTCTTGACAGAGCAGAATTTTGATCTCGATCCTATCAGATGGTTATTCTCAGCAGATCGGATTAGTGGTCTTGCACCGGGGTTTCCTTCTCATCAATGATTGTCGATACCGAATCTCCACAGCAGCCACCTGGATATATTGTTGCATGCCTGCATTTTGCATTAGTTTGCATGATCATTCGCATTCCATTGACGTGTGTCTGTGACAGGTATCGTTTCCCTGATCCAGGATCTCTCGCCTCTTATTGTATTACTACAGCCTCTCCCAGCAAGACTGTTGCGTACGAGTTCTCGATCCCTGATGTGTCGGAGTTGGCTATCGCTGGTACTATGTATATATGAGATTGCTGTTTCCATGATTGGGCCTAGTTTCCCCTCCTGATTATTGTCAGCACTGGTACTAAGGCGCCAGGAGCGGGGGAAATCTCCCACACACACAGACACACGCATGCATCTGCATGAAGCATATTTGCATAGCGTACATCTTATTGCTTTTTCCTAACCTTTATTGTTGACAGGTTTTTCAGGTACACAGGTTCCGAGTTGCTTTCGATCTCCAGGATTGATCAAAGACTCATCCACCGTTACTCAACTCGCGCTAATCAGACAAGGATCATGGACCAGGTGCAGTCGGATGTTCAAGAACTCCGTGAACGGATGGATCGTTTTATGGAACTGATGTAGGTGGTCGCTAACGGTCAGGACCAGCTTCGTACTTTGGTTCAACCTCTGATCTCCAGGGTTGACAGTAATGGCATACTTCATGGCGGGGCCGTGCCTACTCCTCCTCCAGTGGATGCTCCATAGAATGTTGTTCCTGTTGCCGGGGGCAACGGCAGTGCTAACGGAAATCTGATGACTAATATCGGGCTCAATGCGGCAGGCGTCGGCAATGGTAGTCTGGGAGCCAATGTTAACATAGGGCCAGTCAACGGAAATGCAGGTGTCGGAAATCTGTTGTTGCCTCAACCGTGGCTGGAGGACCATCAGGATGACGTATTCTCTCAGAGAGGTGTAGAAGCAGAGTTGAATGCTGAAGCTCGACTCAGGTTCAAAGCACTGGAAGACAAGATGAGAGACATTGAAAATCAGAATACATTGGGCGTTGATATGTCCAAGCTCGGGTTGATTGCTGATTTTAAGGTACCTCACAAATTCAAGGTGCCTGCCTTTGAGAAGTATAAGGGTACTACTTGCCCCCGTGTTCACCTTCGATCTTATTATAGAAAGATGTCCGCTTATTCTGACGATGAGAAGTTGCTGATGCACTTCTTCCAAGATAGTCTTTCTGGTCCATCACTCGAATGGTATATGGGTTTGGAGCCTGCTACTGTGCGCACCTGGAAAGACCTCGCTGAAGCGTTCGTCCTCCACTATCAATACAATAGCGACTTGGCCCCCAACCGAGTTCAGCTCCAGAATCTCTCACAGCGGAACAATGAAAGCTTTAAAGAATACGCCCAGCGTTGGCGCGAGTTGGCTGCTCGAGTTCAACCGCCGATGGTTGAGCGTGAGCTAGTGCAAATGTTCGTGGCCACCCTTCCTGGAGTCTACTATGAAAAGCTGGTCAGTGGCATGTCTGGAACATTCTCGGCTCTCATCACTATGGGCGAGCATGTTGAGAACGGAATAAAGATTGGGAAAATTCAGGGCGAATCATCCTCAGCTGGAGGAGGTAATAAGAAACCTTACGCTGGCAAGCGTCGAGAAGGAGATGCAAGTGCCGTCACCAATGCTCGGAGAAGGGGCAAGGGCCCTCGACAGCAGATTGCTAGCATAAATATCCCCGCTGCTCCACCGCAGCCGCAGCAGCAGCAGCAGCCTCAGCAGCAGAATCAGCAGGGGTATAGGAAATATCAGAACCGGGCTCCTTTGGCTAATCGTCATTTTGAAACTCCACCTATGTCATATGCGCAGCTTCTGCAAACCTTGCTGCAGCTTCAGTTAGTGCAAAAGAGGACGTTGGCTCCCTTGACAGGGGCACCACCACCGGGGTATGATGCCAATGCTACTTGTGATTTCCATACTGGGGCACCAGGCCATACGATTGAGAATTGTAAAGCTTTTAAGCACAAAGTCCAGGACTTGGTGGACGCCAAGGTTATCAAATTTTCTGATAATGTGCCCAACGTTACCAAGAACCCTATGCCTCATCATAGGGGGGGGCGGAGTGAATGCCGTCATCACCGAGGAGAGTTCAGACTTGCTGACTGATGTCAAAGATTTGAAGACGCCGCTTAGTTTTGTCAAGGCTAAGTTGTTGAAGAGGGGCTTCTTTCCTGGATGCGGAGAGTTATGTATGGCTTGTGCTACACTTCCTGATGGGTGTGAGCAGCTGGTAGAAGGTATCCAAAGTCTGATGTCTGAGGGTATTTTGCAGTTCAGCCGTAGCGTTGAAAGTGTATCAGGGGAGGTCGTGCTGAAGCAGGCAGATGAAGTCGCTACCATTACTATTCCTCGTCACCCTATTACTATTTCTGCGCCCCGACCGCCTACAATCACTATCACCAGGGCTGGGCCAATCCCCTTCGAAAGCACTAACGTCGTCCCATGGCATTACGGCGCCGAAGTTTATTGCAATGGTCAGAAGATATAGCTTGAGCCGTTCGGATCGACTGTGCAGAATATTGCCGGAGTCAGTGGCATTACTAGAAGCGGTAGAGTGTTTGCGCCAGCGGAGGTTGCGGCAGAGAAAGTGGTCAGAGCTGAGGCTGTTGATAAAGGTAAAGGTAGAGCTGTCGAAGAGATCCCTTCTGGGGCAGAGAAGGACTTTCTGGTTAAAGATGCTGAAGAATTCATGCGATTAATCAAGAAGAGCGACTACAAGATTGTAGATCATCTTCATCAGACTCCGTCAAAGATCTCTATTCTCAACTTATTGATGTGTTCTGAAGCGCACCGCAACGCATTACTGAAGGTATTGAACGCTGCCTACGTGCCGCAGGAGATATCAGTAAATCAGCTAGAGGAGGTGGTAGCCCATGTTAATGCTGGCAATGGGCTGGGATTCACAGATTTAGAGCTGACTCCTAAAGGGAGAGATCACAATAGCGCCTTGCACATCTCGATAGAGTGCAGAGGCACAATCATGTCGCATGTCCTGGTGGATACGGGTTCGTCGCTTAATGTGCTTCCGAAGAAGGCACTAATGAAGTTGGACACTCGTGGATTGCTTTGCACGCCCAGTGATCTGGTTGTGAAAGCCTTTGATGGAACTAAGCGCCACGTCTTCGGAGAGTTGACCCTGCCGATTCAAGTTGGTCCGGAGACGTTCAATACGGTTTTCTATATCATGGATATCATGCCTGCCTACAGTTGCCTCTTAGGTCGGCCATGGATCCATGCTGCTGGTGCCGTGACGTCCACGCTGCATCAGAAACTCAAATATGCTGTCGGGGGCAGCATAGTAACCGTCTGTGGTGAGGAGGACATTATGGTGAGTCACTTGTCATCCTTTAAATATGTTGAAATGGATGGCGAGATCCATGAGACTCTCTGCCAAGCATTTGAAACCGTTAGGGTGAAAGAGGTAGCTCCTGTCGTCATAGAGAAGCAAGAGATGAATCTCTCCTCGTTTAAGGAAGCTCGGGCTGTTGTTGAAGCCGGTTCCACCCCAGGCTGGGGGCATGTTTTGGATATACCGATCAAGCAGGATAAGTTTGGATTGGGATATTCTCCTGCAGCTGAGGCTTCATCTTCTTCTAGTAGTTCGTCTCGTGGGAAAGGGCCGATCCTATTCACCAAAGGCGGAGTAATTTTCGAAAGCATCAACGCAGCATCTGAGGACAGCGGGGATAGCGATTGTGATCTTGACGCCTGGATGCAACCAAGCAAGCCGGGCGAGCGCCTCAACAATTGGACCATCAAGGAGATTATCCAGCTGACAAGTGAAGAGTAATGATTTGCTTTTTACAATCTTTGTACAACCCTATGTCCTGCCCGGGGCATAGCGGTTTTATTGTCAGGGCCTTGTTGGATTATGTACATGCATTTTGTTAATAAAAAGGCGTTTTCTTCGTACTTAAATATTGTGTTCTCTGTTATTCCTGTTTTATGTTTATTTCGAAAAAATAGCAAAATGGCAACGGGGTTTGTGCTAACCTGCATATTCTTGCTTTAAACTTAACCCTTGTTATTGCAGGATCCACATAACAGATGACATCGACTCTGGACCCTCTACGGCTCACTACGATTTCGATTGCCCGATCTATCAAGCCGAGGATGAGATTGGTGAAGACGAGGACCTTCCGGAAGAGTTGGCCCGCTTGTTGAGACAAGAGGAAAAGGTTATTCTGCCTCACGAGGAAGATATTGAGATCGTGAATCTGGGTTCTGAAGAGCTCGTCAGAAATGTTAGAGTTGGGGCTGCGTTGCAGAATGATGTCAAGCATAGACTGGTCGAGATGCTTCGAGAGTATAGTGACGTCTTTGCTTGGTCATATGAGGATATGCCCGGACTTGACACAGACATCGTGGTTCATCTCTTGCCGTTGCGAGAAGATTGCCCTCCGGTCAAGCAGAAGCTTAGGAGGACGAGACCAGATATGGCTGTAAAGATCAAAGAAGAAGTCCAGAAGCAGTTGGACGCAGGATTTCTAGCCGTTACCACTTACCCTCCGTGGGTCGCCAACATAGTGCCTGTACCGAAGAAGGACGGTAAGGTACGCATGTGCGTCGATTATCGGGATTTGAATAGGGCGAGCCCTAAGGATGATTTCCCGTTGCCTCATATCGATGTGTTGGTCGACAACACAGCCCAGTTCTCCGTGTTTTCGTTCATGGATGGCTTCTCCGGTTACAATCAGATTAAGATGGCACCGGAATACATGGAGAAAACGACGTTTATCACCCCCTAGGGAACGTTTTGCTATAAGGTAATGCCCTTCGGTCTGAAGAACGCAGGGGCCACTTACCAGCGAGCCATGGTAACTTTGTTTCATGATATGATTCATCATGAGATCGAGGTCTATGTTGATGACATGATTGCAAAGTCCCAAACGGAGGAAGAGCATCTTGTTAGACTAAGGCACGGATCTAGAAGGGGGGGTTGAATAGATCCCTTTTAAAAATTTGAGTGGCGCTACCAATAAAATTGGTTTTCAAAATTGTTTTCAAATGCGGAAGCGGCCTTGGAAAATATAGTCTAAAACGAACAACTATTGGAGAGCCGGATATGCGTCAAGCAGATGAATTTAAGACGATAACGGATAGTAAATCACTACACACTTTTATGCAAAACTCAGATGTGATTCACTCGTACTATTTCCTTATTCCAATGATCAAAAATTACACCAAAACTAGCAGCAAAATTAAGGCAATTTTAGTTCAGCACTTTTGTCGAACAGTTGGTGTGCACAAATACCTTAAATGATATTTGTGTTGAATGAGTGATTGAAAAAGCCTTAGTACAGTATTTCTATTGTACTTAGTAGTTAAAAAACAGTGTTTCACCAACTCACTCAATCAATACTACAATTTGACAAAATCACTTATTCTAGAATCACTTAATTTTTAAGCTGTAATTGAAAATGCAGAAAATAAAGGAACACAAGATTTGATGAGGCAGTTCCCCCAGTCGTCCTCGCGTTGGGGTACGTCTGCCCTCAATTCTACAATGAGAATTGAGATATGTATTGAATAGATATCACCTGTTTGGTAGAACAGTTATACACAAGAATCGATAGACAATTGATACAAACAATCTCAATGTTGCTGATAATTTCTACCACTTCTTGTCCCTTGATTCAAGATGAATCAAGTCCTCCAATTTGATGTGAATGACCTCCGATTGCAGCCACCTTATTGACAACTCTTCCGTTGATCAAACCTTCGGCACGGCTGATCTTAGACACACCCAAATTGAACCCGGAACGTCTTCAACCTTTCAACGCCCTAGCTACTAGATTGATCAACCTTCCGCTAATCAATCACCTTTGCACTCGCTTGATTGTTGAACCGACGATTCCGTAACAAAAGCCTTCAAAACCTGTAGTCTTGATAGGTAAAACCTCAAAGGTTTTCTCCCAAGAAACACCTGCACCAGCTTCCACTCGAACCGGATCTTCAATCACGCGTTCGAACCTTATCACCGTCGAGCAAACCACAAACCGCAGAAAAAAAATTGATTATCTGTAATTTGAGGATTTGTGAGTTGATTGAACGATGAAGATGAAGAACACTGATGCACCTCTTTCACGTTTCTTGACCTGAACACTTTCTCACAATGCTTTCAAAAATGTTCGTTGTTAAAATTGAAAAGACAGCTATTTATAGTAATATACAAAATAGACAGTTGACAGATCAATGAAACATAGCAGAATTTCTGTTTCTGCGCGCGAACGGTCGACCATAGGGTCGGCGTGCGCTGAGCCGTGTGACACTCAAACTGTCATGCGCCGAGTCAGCGGTCGACGCATGATCTTCATGCGCTGAGCCGTCTGATTCTTAAACCTGCATGCGCCAAGTTAGCGGTCGACGCATGGTTCCATGCGCTGACCCGTGTGAACTGAATGAAACTGTGTGCTGACGGTATGGTCGGCTCATGGTTCAAAAATCTGCAAAAACATAAATTTCTACAGCTTTTTGTGCATTACGACATTGTAAAAATTGAATCATAAGTAGCGTGAATGATTTAAACGAAAGAAGGATATCTCTTAGCAAGTTGTCATCATCAAAAACCAGAGGCACGCTTGTGTTGGTAGATACTTTGCCTTCACATTCTCCCCCTTTTTGATGATGGCAACCTACTGTTACGCAACACGAGATAGGTATAGGTATGCTCCCCCTTTCTTTTACAATTATAGCGGTCGTAATCATCGTCTATCTACTGCTCGGTTCTCCCCCTTTGACAACATCAAAAAGAGGTAAACTCGTGACACAATAACAACACATTGAATCATGCATAAATGAGATACCAACAGATGAGAAGTAAACAACAGTTATACATACGATGGAGATAACAGTTAATAGATTACAGAACCACAAAAATGTCATGATAGCAACATAGAAGTAAGCAACAATCATAGTGAGTTTGGGCAGAAAAACAAAATGAATGCAAGCCAAAACAGGAAACAACAAATGACATATGAGCGCATGCTAATAGCCCCGTCCACGTCCGCGACCACGACCACGCCTGTCATAGTAATGAGGATGGCGTTGGGGATGAGCTAGATCAGTAAATTCTTCTGTGATGTTATTCAAAAAGTCAAGACTGTCGACAATGGCGCGCTCTTCAGCTTGATGACAGTGAGTTAGAGTCTCGAATCGAGCGTCCAGCTGAGTCGACATTCCACTGATCCGTTCATTTTGGTTATGCAGTTCAGAACGAATTTGTGCCATTCTTTCATTTTGATCCCTCATGAATTTTTGCTGTTGTTCCTGCATATTGGTCATAAAATTTCGCTGTTCCAACTGCATCGACTGCATCATTTCTAAAATCTCTGAATTGTTTGACGGTTGTTGAGGAGAAGGTGGGTCTGCAGTGCTTGGTTGATACGGCTGATAGAATTTGCCAAGGGTGGTCCACCCGGTGTATTGCCATTCACCCCAGCCTTGGTTATTCTCCTCATCCTCATTTTCCTGTTGGTTTGAGTAGGCAGACCAGTTATTGTGTTGATTGTCATCTTGATATGTTTGTTGATAGTTTTCAGAAGGCACGTATGGTTGATGACCTTCATTAATATCGTGGTCCAGCTGAGTCTCATCAGCGGTTTCTTGTGCCTCTCCTGCATTGTCACCTTGATTGTCTTCATCTTCACTTGAGCTTCCTTCTGCTTCTTCATCTTCTCCACCCTCTGACTCATCAGCACTTTCTTCACTCGAGGAGGCAGCTGCAGCCATGGTTGAGCGCCGATAAAATCTGTACTTTTTGAGCGACTGATCCCACACATATCCCATCATAGCAAAGACCTTTGAACTGAACTCTTTATCGGAAGAAATTGGAGTATACGGAAAAGACGGGTAATTGATACCTGCAGAGTTTAAAGCTTCCTGAATGAATGAGCCATAGGCGAGCGCGGTGCCTCGCTTGGAGTCTCTTAGTTCATACATCCGGCTTGTAATATAGTACGGCCAGTTAATTTTAATGCCGTGACCTAGTATATGGATGAGATGCACTTCAGCTTGTTCGACTCTTGACAAACCACCTTGTTTAGGCCGCAGAATGCGCGCCACAATCCATTGAAGGATCCTTGGAGATGATCTGAGTTTTCCGGATGTGACGGACCTCGGAAAAGCCGCACTGTTTACAATGTGCTCCGGATAAGGCCTCTTGAGCATATTATTCAGTGCTTTGTTATACTCATAACCTTCAAGAGTTTTAGAATCGGTCACTTCGGCTAGGGGAGGTTCACCATCCTCTACAGACATATCAAAATACTTACTCCAGAATTCAGTATTTACAGTCACTTGAGTTGTTCCAATATGGGAATGAAAGTTTTCTCCGTGAAATTTATCATTCAATTCAGAGTAAAAGACACGCACCAGATCTTCGCTATATTGTACATTGCATTCAACAAATTGTTCAACTCCATGATAAGTAAGAAAGTTCATGAACTCACCCAGATGCATGCGTTCAGCAACCAGTTCATAGAAGGCGTGTTGTCGAACCACTTTCCTCTTACCAATGTCTTTGTTAAAGTTTTCCCGACGAGACGGATGAACCAGGGATTCTGCAGTGATTGGCACTGTTCCGGAGGTTGACCCTCTTGATCTCTTTCTTGTAGGTCTAGAGGAAGAAGCCATGGGTATAGTTTTGTAGGTACAAGGAACTCTTTACCAATGTGATGGAGAATGAAGAGTTTTGAGATGAAGGATTTTGAATTTTGAGAAGAAGGAGAGAGATAACCCTTGTTTAATGTAAGGATTAGGGTTTGATTGGAAAATGTGAGGAGATGAAGAGAGTTAGTAGGGGTAGTAGGTGTGGGTTTCTAGTAATGAAGATAAATGCAAGTGTAACTGCCCAAAAAAAAAAACTGAACCGTCAAGTAATCAGGAAAACTGGGTTTTTGCGCGAGCCGTCGACGGTAGCTTCTGCATGCGTCGACGCATGCTTCAGATTTTTCACCAGATACAAAAGTTAACAGGGTGCGCCGACCGCTGCCCTGTTATGGTCGACTCAATATGCAACAAACAGCAGATTTTTGTATTTTACCATATTCAGAGGTACATGCTATGCAAAAATGATGTCATGACATATAAGAAAAAAATATCTATATACATATGCAGTAGATGACATACAAATTTAGCGTAGTATAAGCGATATGATTTGAGATCAACAGGATTATCAAACAAAGAGAGAGAGAAAGAACAATATCACCTTGATGCCTGATTTGCTTGATACACAACATACTTATACTTACACGAATATCAAATTGTTAGAAGTACAACAGCATGATTATTTGAATGAAATAAGATAACATCAGCAAATATTATTCCCGTTCCGAAATGTCGAGGATGCCAAGTTCTCGGCGGATATGAAAGAAAGGTTCCGTTGCTAGCGGCTTTGTGAAAATGTCCGCTAGTTGGTTTTTAGTGTCAACGTGTTCAAATACAACATCACCTTTCTCAACATGGTCCCTAAGAAAATGGTGTCGAATTTCTATATGTTTAGTGCGAGAGTGTAATACGGGATTTTTGGTAAGGTTAATAGCGCTAGTGTTGTCACATAGGATAGGAATACGTTCAAGTTTAAGATTGAAATCTAGTAGTTGTTGCTTAATCCACAGAATTTGAGCACAACAACTACCAGCAGCAACGTATTCCGCCTCGGCCGTTGATAAAGCAACTGAAACTTGTTTCTTGCTATGCCAACTAACCAAGGAGTTTGAAAACAAATGACATGTACCACTAGTGCTTTTCCTATCCGATTTGCACCCGGCAAAGTCGGAATCGGAGTAACCTACCAACGAGCAATCACTACCCTTAGAATACCACAATCCATACTTCGGGGTACCTGACAGGTATCGAAGAATTCGTTTAACAGCTTTTAGGTGGGATTCTTTGGGACATGATTGGTATCGTGCACACATGCACACACTAAACATAATATCAGGACGTGACGCAGTAAGATAGAGAAGTGAACCAATCATACCTCTATATCGTTTTACCTCTACGTCCTTGCCATTTTCATCTTTATCCAAATTTACGCATGTAGGCATTGGGGTGTCTATGGCCTTGGATTTTGCCATGTCAAATCTCTTGATCAAGTCCAAACAATATTTTGTTTGGCTCACGAATGTCCCTTCTTGGAGTTGTTTAATTTGCAGGCCGAGGAAGTATGTGAGCTCCCCCATCATACTCATCTCGAATTCGCCCTGCATGAGGTCAGAAAACTCTCTCACGAGATTCATGTTAGTGGATCCAAATATAATATCGTCAACATAGATTTGCACCAAAATCAAGTGCTTTCCTTGACGTTTAATGAAGAGTGTAGTGTCAACCTTTCCTCGTGAGTACCCCTGATTAAGTAAAAACTTACTTAGTCGCTCATACCAAGCTCTAGGAGCTTGTTTGAGACCATATAAAGCTCTTTTTAACTTGTAAACATGTTCAGGGTATTCATGAGATTCAAAACCGGGAGGTTGAGACACATATACTTCTTCATTTATGTGACCGTTAAGGAACGCACTTTTAACATCCATTTGAAATAACTTAAAATCCTTTGCACATGCAAAGGCGAGTAAAAGGCGTATAGCCTCGAGTCGGGCAACCGGCGCATAAGTTTCCTCATAGTCGATGCCTTCCTCTTGGTTATACCCTTGAGCGACCAATCTTGCTTTATTACGGGTTATTACCCCGTTTTCGTCCAACTTGTTCCTAAACACCCATCGGGTGCCGATTACTCGATGGCCTCGCGGAGGAGGGACAAGGTCCCATACCTCGTTTCTTTTAAACTGATTTAGTTCCTCTTGCATCGATAAAAACCAGTGCTCATCGAGTAGGGCCTCTTTGGGGTTTTTAGGCTCTATTTGTGAAACGAAAGCGAAGTGATAACAAAAGTTACTTAGCTTAGATCGAGTGGTGACTCCCTTTGTGATGTCTCCGAGAATATTGTCAATTGGATGATCTTTACACGACTTCCAAGCTTGAGGGAGATCATCGTTTGTAGGCGGATGAGCTTCCTCAGTTACCTCATGGTGTGCATCCTTATCCTCCTCAATTTTGACTCTATCGGGTTGATCAATCCCCGTTTCGCCACCTTTGAGTATGTCTTCTGTGGATGTACCTGCACCATGAACAACACTATCCTTTCCGACATTTCTCGGATAGGACTCATCAAACGTAACGTGCACAGACTCTTCAACAGCTAGTAATCTTTTATTATAAATCCTATATGCTTTACTTGATTGCGAGTACCCTAGAAAAATGCCTTCATCGGCTTTTGAATCAAACTTGCCCAAGTTTTCCTTTCCATTGTTTAATACAAAGCACTTGCATCCAAAAACATGAAGGTGAGAAACATTAGGCTTTCGCCCTTTTAAAAGTTCATACGGAGTTTTGTTTAGAATGGGGCGGATGAGTACCCTATTCAAAACATAACATGCCGTACTAATGGCGTCGGCCCAAAAGTATTTTGGTAAACCACTATCATTAATCATTGTTCTTCCCAATTCTTCTAAAATTCTGTTTTTACGCTCCACAACCCCATTTTGTTGAGGAGTTCGTGGAGCCGAGAAGTTATGATCGATGCCATGGTTACCGCAATATTCTTCAAATAAATGATTTTCAAATTCACCTCCGTGGTCACTTCTTATTGACACAATGTTTGTATTTAACTTATTTTGGGAGAGCTTGGCAAATCTCTCAAAAGCGGCAAACGTGTCACTTTTACTCACTAAGAAGATGGTCCAACAGAACCTAGAAAAGTCGTCCACTATTACGAATCCGTAATAGTTTCCTCCTAGACTTTTGATCCTAGACGGCCCAAACAAGTCCATATGAAGTAGTTCAAGAGGTCTCGTTGTTGAAATAATCTTTTTGGATTTAAAGGAGATCCTCGTTTGTTTTCCTTTTTGACAAGCATCACAAAGGTGATCCTTGGTGAACTTAATTTTGGGAAGTCCTAGTACTAGATCTTTTGAGACAATCTTATTGAGTAAGTCAAAGTTGACATGCGCTAAGCGCCTATGCCATAGCCATGAGTCTTCACTCATAGATATGAGACATTGATCGCTTGTTGGGGATACCACATTCAAGTCAAGCATATACACATTGTTTACTCTAAAACCAATAAACACATTCTTCTTATCACTTTCATGCACAATTTTGCAGCAATCTTTTGAAAAGGAAACATTGTAACCTTTGTCGCATAATTGGCTAATGCTAAGGAGATTATGTTTAAGGTTTTCGACAAGCAACACATCGGAAATTGTAGTAGAGGAGGGATTACCTATACTACCTTTACCTAGTATCGCTCCGCGGTTGTTATCACCGTATGTTACATACCCTTTCTTCTTAGCCATGAAGTCTATGAATAAGGATATGTCTCCAGACATGTGCCTTGAGCACCCACTATCAAGAACCCATCTTCTCTCGGTGGACTCGACACATTTCACCTGTCAAAATATAACTTAGAAAAGGGAGGTACCCAATGGCATATTGGGTCCTAATAGGTTAGCGACAAGACGGTTGCGTTTGGGCAACCATTGGTAGATGCCTTTAGGAACAAGAAATCTCCTAAATCGACATTTACCAATGGAGTGGCCTTTCTTGCAACAGTAAAAGCATACAAAGTCGACATTAGAATCACTTTCACTTGCTTGATCCCTAATTACATATGCATATTTTTGATATGGGTTTATCATACTTTTTCTAAAATCCTTTTTATCGATTGCAAATGTAATTTTAGGTTCAAGTGCCTTGTCTAATTTGGCCTTAAGGTTTCTAACCTCACCTTGCCAAATATGACAAGTATCACAACCAAAGTTGAAAGGATTACTATTGTCCTTACAATCCGATTCATTATCTTTCACAATGGAAGCCTTAAGGTCCTCTAATTTCTTTTCGGACTCTAAGACTTTGTGCTCTAAATATGTAAAAATTCTTCTATTAGAAGCAAGTTTCTTAAAGGCTTCAGTTGCTTCCTTGTGTAAAACATCGAATGCGGTTTGTAATTCGGAATGAGACATATTAGATGACATATTATATCTAGAGTGACGTACCTGTTTCTTTTTCTTTTTCTGATTTGCGGAGAGACATAGATTCACGGACTCTTCTTCATCACTAGAGCTTTCATTAGAGGAGGAAGAATCACTGTCGCTTTCCCACGCGATGTACGCCCTCCTAGGCTTTGATGCTCTCTTATGTGACTTCGATTGTTCCTTTTCTTTTCCCTTGTTGTTCATTGGACAGTCCGGTTTGTAGTGACCGGGCTTTCCACATTTATAGCACGTTCCTCTAGTCTTTTTGCCTTTTTGATTGTCATCTTTGGAGAACCTTGATTGCCTTCGGAAATTTACCAGGTTCTTCTCCGAATGTTGGATGCCGTTCTTTCTCACGTACCGGTTATACCGTTTAACGAACAGCCCCATGTCCTCATTTATGTCTTCTTCTTCGTCGTCGCTTGAAGAATAATCACTTTGCTCTTTTGCTTTAGACTTCGAGGAAGAAGCCTTAAGAGCTATGGACTTCTTTTCACTCATCTTTACTTTGTCCTTCTTTTCTTTCCTTTCATGTTGGTCAAGACTCAAGAGTACCTGTTCATGCTCTTGTAGTTTGCCAAACAATGTAGTCAGGTCTAATACCGTAAGATCATTTGCCTCTTTGATGGCGGTCACTTTCGGCTGCCATTCCCTGCTAAGACATCTCAAAACTTTATTAGTAGCAAGATCATTGGAAATAGGTCTTCCTAGTGAATGTAATCTGTTTATGAGATGAGTAAATCTCTTTTGCATGTCAGCAATGGTTTCCCCTTGCTCCATGAAAAAGAGATCAAACTCTTGTATAAGAGTGTTGATTCGAGCCAACTTAACATCGTTTGTCCCCTCATGGGCAATTTGTAGTGCATCCCACATAGTCTTAGCCGTAGGGCAATGGGATACACGGTAGTATTCATCTACACCTAATGAGGAGATTAGAATGTTCTTAGCTTTCCAATCGTAATTATACTTTCGCTCATCGTCGTCGGTCCATTGTGCTTCGGGCTTTGGCACAACTTCGTTATTCTCATTTGTCATGGTTATTTCAATCGGACCATTGAGAATAACGTTCCATATCTTTCTATCTATGGAATTAATGTGCACCCGCATACAGTCTTTCCAATAGCTATAATTTTCACCGTTAAAAACGGGAGCTCTATTGTACGCCCCTTTTGGTTCGTTAGCCATTATTCTATCAATGTTGTATTTGAAGCACCGGAGAACCGGAGCTCGTGATACCACTTGTTAGACTAAGGCACGGATCTAGAAGGGGGGGTTGAATAGATCCCTTTTAAAAATTTGAGTGGCGCTACCAATAAAATTGGTTTTCAAAATTGTTTTCAAATGCGGAAGCGGCCTTGGAAAATATAGTCTAAAACGAACAACTATTGGAGAGCCGGATATGCGTCAAGCAGATGAATTTAAGACGATAACGGATAGTAAATCACTACACACTTTTATGCAAAACTCAGATGTGATTCACTCGTACTATTTCCTTATTCCAATGATCAAAAATTACACCAAAACTAGCAGCAAAATTAAGGCAATTTTAGTTCAGCACTTTTGTCGAACAGTTGGTGTGCACAAATACCTTAAATGATATTTGTGTTGAATGAGTGATTGAAAAAGCCTTAGTACAGTATTTCTATTGTACTTAGTAGTTAAAAAACAGTGTTTCACCAACTCACTCAATCAATACTACAATTTGACAAAATCACTTATTCTAGAATCACTTAATTTTTAAGCTGTAATTGAAAATGCAGAAAATAAAGGAACACAAGATTTGATGAGGCAGTTCCCCCAGTCGTCCTCGCGTTGGGGTACGTCTGCCCTCAATTCTACAATGAGAATTGAGATATGTATTGAATAGATATCACCTGTTTGGTAGAACAGTTATACACAAGAATCGATAGACAATTGATACAAACAATCTCAATGTTGCTGATAATTTCTACCACTTCTTGTCCCTTGATTCAAGATGAATCAAGTCCTCCAATTTGATGTGAATGACCTCCGATTGCAGCCACCTTATTGACAACTCTTCCGTTGATCAAACCTTCGGCACGGCTGATCTTAGACACACCCAAATTGAACCCGGAACGTCTTCAACCTTTCAACGCCCTAGCTACTAGATTGATCAACCTTCCGCTAATCAATCACCTTTGCACTCGCTTGATTGTTGAACCGACGATTCCGTAACAAAAGCCTTCAAAACCTGTAGTCTTGATAGGTAAAACCTCAAAGGTTTTCTCCCAAGAAACACCTGCACCAGCTTCCACTCGAACCGGATCTTCAATCACGCGTTCGAACCTTATCACCGTCGAGCAAACCACAAACCGCAGAAAAAAAATTGATTATCTGTAATTTGAGGATTTGTGAGTTGATTGAACGATGAAGATGAAGAACACTGATGCACCTCTTTCACGTTTCTTGACCTGAACACTTTCTCACAATGCTTTCAAAAATGTTCGTTGTTAAAATTGAAAAGACAGCTATTTATAGTAATATACAAAACAGACAGTTGACAGATCAATGAAACATAGCAGAATTTCTGTTTCTGCGCGCGAACGGTCGACCATAGGGTCGGCGTGCGCTGAGCCGTGTGACACTCAAACTGTCATGCGCCGAGTCAGCGGTCGACGCATGATCTTCATGCGCTGAGCCGTCTGATTCTTAAACCTGCATGCGCCAAGTTAGCGGTCGACGCATGGTTCCATGCGCTGACCCGTGTGAACTGAATGAAACTGTGTGCTGACGGTATGGTCGGCTCATGGTTCAAAAATCTGCAAAAACATAAATTTCTACAGCTTTTTGTGCATTACGACATTGTAAAAATTGAATCATAAGTAGCGTGAATGATTTAAACGAAAGAAGGATATCTCTTAGCAAGTTGTCATCATCAAAAACCAGAGGCACGCTTGTGTTGGTAGATACTTTGCCTTCACACATCTGGTCAACTTATTGAAGCTTTTTGAGAGGCTTAGGAAGTTCAGGCTGAGGCTGAATCCTAACAAGTGCACTTTCGGAGTGTGGTCCGGAAAGTTATTGGGGTTTATCGTTAGTGAACGAGGTATCGAAGTTGATCCTGCGAAAATAAAAGCTATCCAAGAAATGCCAGCGCCGAAAACAGAAAAAGAAGTTCGTGGTTTCTTGGGCCGAATAAACTACATTGCAAGGTTTATCTCTCAGCTCACGGCCACCTGTGAACCGATGTTCAAGCTTTTAAAGAAAGATCAGGCGATTACTTGGAATGAAGATTGCCAGAAGGCATTCGACAAGATAAAGCAGTATCTTCAAGAACCTCCAATCTTGATACCCCCAGTGGCTGGACGACCATTAATCATGTACCTGACGGTTCTGGAGAATAGTATGGGGTGTGTTCTCGGTCAGCACGACGAGACGGGCAGAAAGGAGCATGCCATTTATTACTTGAGTAAAAAGTTCACTGAGTGTGAGTCTCGATACTCGATGCTGGAGAAGACGTGTTGCGCATTAGCTTGGGCTGCCAAACGTCTACGACAGTATATGCTCAATCACACCACTATGCTAATCTCGAAGATGGATCCGATCAAGTATGTCTTCGAGAAGCAGGCTCTTTCGGGCAGGATTGCCAGATGGCAAATGGTGTTAACAGAATATGATATCCAGTACGTCTCCCAGAAGGCCATTAAGGGAAGCGTATTGTGTGATTACCTTGCCGAACAGCCAATCGAAGACTACCAGCCGATGAGGTTTGAATTCCCTGACGAGGATATTATGTTTCTCAAAGCGAAGGATTGCGATGAGCCATTGCCCGATGAAGGGCCAGATAGGAAGTCTCAGTGGAAGTTGATATTCGACGGAGCGGTTAATTCCTATGGAAGTGGCATCGGGGCTATCATCACGACTCCTCACGGATCCCACATCCCGTTTACTGCGAGACTGACGTTTCCGGTTACCAACAATGAAGCAGAGTATGAAGCATGTATTATGGGTCTAGAAGAGGCAATTGATTTGAGAATCAAGAATCTAGACGTATATGGTGACTCAGCGCTTGTAATCAATCAGATTAAAGGGGAGTGGGAAACTCGTCAAGCGAATTTGGTACCGTACATGAATTATGCCAGGAGGCTGCTTCCGTTCTTCGATCGAGTGGAACTTCATCATGTACCCAGGGCTGAAAATCAGATGGCTGATGCCTTAGCCACGTTGGCTTCAATGTATAAAGTCAATTATTGGAATGAGGCTCCAAGAATTGTACTTTCGCGTCTTGATAGACCGGCATTTGTCTTTGCAATTGAGGATGCCGCCGACGGCAAGCCATGGTTCCACGATATCCAGACCTTCCTTATGACTAAGGAGTATCCCGCGGGTGCGTCAACCCAGGATAAGAAGACTCTGAGAAGATTATCTGGAAACTTTTATCTCAATCCTGATGGAGTGTTGTACAAGAGAAACCACGATCTCGTGCTGCTCAGATGTGTAGATGAGAAAGAGGCGAGTATGCTCATGGAAGAAGTCCATGAGGGCACATTTGGTACGCACGCCGGCGGGCATGCCATGACGAGAAAGATCCTGAGAGTAGGATATTACTGGCTGACTATGGAGTCGGATTGCTTCAGATTCGCGAAGAAATGTCATAAATGCCAGATTTATGCTGATAAAGTTCATGTGCCACCGTGCCCATTGAATGTCATGTCCTCCCCTTGGCCGTTCTCCATGTGGGGCATCGACATGATAGGCAAGATCGAGCCCACTGCATCCAATGGTCATCGTTTCATTCTGGTAGCTATCGACTACTTCACCAAATGGGTGGAGGCAGCCTCGTACGCTAATGTGACCAAGCAGGTGGTAGCTAAATTCATAAAGAGGGACATCATCTGTCGCTATGGAATTCCCGAGCGGATCATTACTGATAATGGTTCGAATTTGAATAACAAGATGATGAAGGAGCTGTGCCAGAGCTTCAAGATTGAACACCATAACTCATCTCCTTACCGGCCGAAAATGAATGGCGTCGTTGAAGCCGCCAACAAGAACATAAAGAAGATTGTTCAGAAGATGGTTGTGACGTACAAAGATTGGCACGAGATGCTGCCGTTTGCCTTGCACGGTTATCGTACGACGGTGCGTACGTCGACCGGGGCAACTCCTTTCTCCTTGGTGTACGGTATGGAAGCTGTCCTACCGTTAGAAGTGGAGATTCCTTCTTTGCGAGTTTTGGTTGATGTGAAACTCGACGAGGCAGAATGGATTACGAATCGTTTGAACCAACTCAGCCTGATGGACGAGAAGAGGTTAGCATCGATTGCATTTGGTCGCCTGTACCAAAGCCGAATGAAGAAAGCTTACGACAAGAAGGTGCGTCCTAGAAGCTTTCAGACGGGGGATCTCGTCCTGAAGAAGATTCTTCCGCCACACTCCGATCACCGGGGCAAGTGGACTCCGAATTACGAAGGGTCGTATGTCGTCAGCAAGGTCTTCTCAGGAGGAGCTTTGTTGTTATCCACGATGGATGGTGAAGATTTTGCATCCCCGGTGAACGCGGACGCAGTTAAAAAATACTTTGCTTGAAAGAGACCCGCTGGACAAAAAAAAAAAAAAGAGTCCAGGCAAAAAAGGGGCATCCCGGCGAACCAAAAATAGAATAAAAGGTTCGGGCAAAAATTAGGGATATATTGAAAAAATGTACACCCGCGAAGTCGAAAACCTACACTGGGCGGCTTCGGCAAAAAAGGGTATCCCGGTGAACTGAAAACCCGCAAAGGGCGGTTCACGCAAAAGTTAGGGATTTGAATAAGCAAATGACTGCGTTCCGCGTGTGGACGTTCATTGTTTAGTGGTTTGGAGGACCTGAGGGCCGTTTATCCGAATCAATCTCTTCCGAAGCTGAAGCGTCGAAGAAGTATCGAGGTCGAGTGGGTCTTTGAGGGATCAACTCATGGTGTTCGTCTATGCCTCGTTGCCGACATTTGTATATACTGATGTATATTTATGTTTTCTTTTTTGCGCGGCTTCCTCATTCCAGGAGCTTGCCTCTGTTGTAAAACATTCTTTTGCCCATTCAGGGGTTCATCATCAATAAAATGCATGTTATTCAGCAATTCTGTTCGCCTATTTAGCATTTATCTGTTTTGTTTGCGAAAGAAAACGCCGATGTTTTTGATAAAATGCGCATACATAAACTTGCGGGCCTAGGCCCATTGATTGTTGAAACAATTAATTACCTGAATGTTGTCACGAGATAATAACCTTGATAAGCCCCTTTGAGGAGGGTATCTTGTCTGTTTGTTTGTGTCGTTGCAGGTGTAGCGCCTTCCAGGCAGTGCGCCATGTGCATCCCCGAAGCAGGACGAGTCCTCCTTCTCCAGCAGAGTTCAGTAGTCTCTCCTCCGCAGAATCTGAATGCAAGAAAGTGAGCATTGATATGTCTCCCCACGCAGAGATGATTCTCTTCCCCAAGCAGACGCATCCTGAAGGAACGTCACCTCACCAGCTGAGTCAAGGGCCGAAGCTCATGTTCCCCAGCACCGGGTCACAAGTGCAGATCTCGCAGAAATGCTCGGGTGCCGAAGCTCGTGTTTTCCCCAGTAAAGTCGCTGCAACAGGTGTCTCTCCCCCAGCACCGGGTCACAAGTGCAAGTCTTGTAGGAAGCTGTTCGTATGCCGAAGTATGCAGCAAATGATGGTGTCAGACTGAAGTCTCTAGCGGAATTGAGATTCCCCACCAGAGTTGTATTCTCTCCCGAAGTCGAATGACTTCTCCTTCCCTAATAGAGTGTTGGAACAACTGATGTTGTATTCCCCTGCAGAGTTGTACTCTCCCCCGAAGTCAGATGATTCCTTCTTCCCCAGCGGAATTGAAATTCCTCATCAGAGTTGTACTCTCCGGTGAAGTAGAATAATTTCTCTCTCCCCGGCTGAGTCCGCAGACCCCAGGAGAGCCTAATCCTTGGAAGCAGTTGGGACCATGAGTGGATGTTCCCTAGCAGATATTGAACAGCTGATGCTGTATTTCCCCAGAGTCGCACTCTCCCCAGCAAAGCAGAATGATTTCTCCTTCCCCAGCCGAGTCTGCAGATGTCCAAGAGAGCCGAATCCTTGGAAGATGATCAGAACATGGTTGGTTTCCCCAGTGGAGTGTTGAGCAGCTGAAGTTGTTTCCCCACAGAGTTGTTATCCCCAGAAAAGTAGCCACGGCAGCCGCGCAGTTTATTCTCGCGATTGATATCAGTAGGTCCAGGTTCTCGTGGAGCCTCGTCCTCGGCGGTGATCAACTGAAGTTGTTTTCCCTGCAACAGTCAAAGGAAGATCATTTCCCCAGACAGAGTCCGATTGATATTGGCGTGTCCACGTTCTCCTCAGCAGGATGATTCCTCTATCTGAGTAGTCCCTTCTCCTTGACAGGAGAATCCCCCTTCGGCATTTATTTTGCTGACGAGATTGCATAGCATTTAGCATTTACGCATAGCATTCCCACCGTGTGGGGCATAAGCGCCGAAGCATAGGCATCATACGCATGATCTAGGTTATTATCACTCTTGTTTTACAGGTGCTCCACCAAAAGACCAGTTGCTCAGGATGATTCCTGACATCCTCTCCAACGAGGTCGCTTTCTTAAGATGATTCTTAAAGACCCCGGTGTAATTCCCACAGTCGCTCGCTCAAGATAATTTTTGAGATCCCCAGCGAAGTCTGCAGTTCAAAACGATTCTGGAATTCCCCAGCAGAGCCGTTTGCTTAAGATGATTCTTAAGACCTCAGTACAGCTTCCCGAGTTGTTTGCTTAGGATGATTCTTGAGCTCCCCAGTAGCGTCCCCAGCAAAAGTTGCCCAGGAAGATTCCAGGGATCCCCAACAGAATGTTTGCTCCAGAAAGGTTATCAGTTCAAGATGATTCGCGAAGGTGCCCGACGGAGTTGTTTGTTCAAGATGATTCTTGAAGTCCCTAGCAGCGTGATATGTTCGCTCCAATAGTGATGCCTAATCTGAAGATTGACTTCGTGAACGCCTGAAGGCGATATCAGAATGTTCCTGCGGATTCAGATTTCCTTGTTGATGAATCAACGTTTGTCTGAAGACAAAATTCAGGAGTTTGTAGACGCAGCTTTCGTTTGCAAAGTGATCCGTGTTGGCCTGAAGACCAAGTCAGTTGTCCTGAGGTGATGATTGATCGTGATCAAGTGAATGATATTTCTTCTGACTGAAGTCGAAGATGTTTCTCCAGCTGAAGCGGAGTTTTGCCTGAAGGCAAAGTGTTTGAATCCCCATAGAGTCATGAATGGCTCAGGATACCATTTCTCTGACTGAAGTCACAGATTTCCCAAGCTGAAGCGAAGGTGCCTGAAGGCAAGGTTATCCCCAAGGTCATGAATGACCTAGGATTCATTTTTCGGACTGAAGGCCGAAGTATATCCCTGACTGAAGTCACGGATACTCTATAGCAGAGGCGGAGTTGCCTGAAGGCAGATCCATGTATCCTTGAAGGCCAAGGGTCATTTCTTTAGACTGAAGTCGAAGATACCTCCTGCAGAGTTGCCATCCTTGAAGGCCAAGGATGCTTATCTTCAGAAGTCCTTGAAGATCTTTTCTAGCTGAAGCTGGAAGGGGCCAGGGGCCACGGTTTCATATAGTTCTGATGTTGAAGTTCTACAGCGGGATCATTGTGCAGTAGTATTCCGATGTTCGTTATGGTTCTGAGGGTGAACCCCAGATCAGAGTGTGCTTGGTTGAGTCTCTCATCCCCAGCGGAGCAGTTTCAAATACGCAAGTGTACTTTACCAGGGGTGAACCCCAGGTTAGATTTTTTCAGTGTTGTATTTTGTTCGACGGCGAGGTTGAATGTTTGTTTTGACGGCGAGGTCAGATCATGTTTGTGTTCGACGGCGAGGTTGGATGTTTGTTTTGACGGCGAGGTCAGATCATGTTTGGATTTGGCGGCGAGGTTAGATTATGTTTGTTTCCGGCGGCGAGGTTGGATGTTTGGATTTGGCGGTGAGGTCAGATTATGTTTGTTCGACGGCGAGGTTGGATGTTTGTTTGACGGCGAGGTCAGACTCTTTAATTCCCAGCAGAGATGATGTTTGTACGACGGCGATGTCGAGTGTCTCTCAGAGTGATGTTTGTTTTTGACGGCGTTGTCAGATCAGTATCTCTCCAGTTAGTTGTTGTGCAGCTAGTATTGCAGTATTCGAAGACTTATTCCCCGCAGAATATCGTGTGCTCGTGCAGTTGGCAAATTTTCGGGTTTATCGGTATTCAACCGTCTCGCACCTTGATTGGCTGAGAGCCGTTCGCTTCTCACCCAGTCAGGTTCAAGCCGTTTGAATAGGGGCAGCTGTTGCACCCCAAAATTTGACCAAAATTTATTTACCCATCAAGTGTTTGAAGGTTAATATCTTCATCAGAAAGTTCAAGAGATCCTCAGAGGGATTGGTTGAAACCAAGGTTGTGTGCTTCATAGCTTGAGAGTTGTGGGAGCTCCTCAGATGATTCTGGGACTTTGAGAATGAACTTGAAGCTTTGAGAAAGTCTAGGAGATGTCTTGAAAGCCATCATGAAGCCAAGAGAGGTCATTGTGCAAGAATTCAGAAGATTCAACCATGAATGGTAGAATTAGGGTTTTAACTGGGTCAATCCTAGATCAGCTGAAGATTTGGAGAAGGTTGAGACCTAATCCAAGGGCCATGAGATCATGGAATGATGTATGGAGATGTTATAAATATGATTCCTAGGCCAACTCATCATGATTGAGGAGTTTGAGAAGTTTTGAGTTAGGGTTTCTGAGGATTGTCAGTGAAAAAACCCTAGTTTGATCCTTATCTTCCAGGCAGTTTTAGCTCAATATGTGATTGATATCTCATCTTCCCCACAACATGAATGTTGTAGAGCTTGTTCTTAGCTTTTATTTGAGTGGTAGAAGTCCTTGATAGGAGTTGCAGAGCTCAAGTTATGGTTTGGACAAATTACAGGTCAGCTGAGGTGTGTGAATCTGGGTCCTTGAAAGTCACCCAACTTGTAGACAACTTTTGCCCTAGTAGGATGATTCCTATGATTTCTTGGTCAACATAAATGTTGAAGAGCATCTTCTTAGCTTTCTAGATAGTACTAGAAGTCTTTGATAGGATTTGTAGAACTCAAGTTATGGTGTGAACAAGACAGGGGTATTTTGGTCATTTGGAAGTTATAGGTCATTTTAAGCAAAGGCCATATCTCCTATTTCCAAGCCTCAAATGAAAAAACTCAAAACATCATAGTCGTTCAAAATGGGATTTTAAGCTTAGAAAAGAGGTCATGAGTTATTGAAAAAGCTTGTAGCAAGGATTTTCATGATTGGGTAAAAATGACCTAAAAATGGCTTATAAGTTGAAAAAGTTGAAATGGAATTTTGGTTTAGGAGATGTACAAATCCAAAATGGGTCATCCAATATGTCATTTTGACTCCAAACATTATTTTAAAAACAATGGTTCAAGTAGAATTTTGATTTGAAGCCTAGAAATGGGAGTTGCTTTGTAATGTTGTTACTTGCATATTAAGGCAACTTGACAAAACTTCACCAAAGGCAAGGAAGTGTTTGTTTTTCACTCATTCCACTCCCAATATCTCTTGTAAGGAGATTTTGACACAAATTAAGAAGGCATCAAGGCATGAGATGAGATATCCAACATATCACTGCATGAGATTTTCCATTACATTCTAGCTCATTCTAGGAAGTTCTAGATGATTATATGGATGGTTATATATTGAGTGAATCATGATGAAGAAAAGGTTGGTGATGATTGTTGGTGAGTGGTGAGATTAGAGTGCAAAAAGTGAAACTCTTCCATTTTGCAATTCCATAACAAACTTCCATTCTCTTCCATTTCCATTCTTTTCTTCTCCACAAACACATTCTTCTGACCCTTATGAGTACTTGCATACTGATTTAGAGGAAGATCCATGGAGATTTGAAGCTTTGTTGAAGAATTTGCAAGAAAAGCAAATTGATATCAAACACAAGATTCAAGCTATATACACCAAACTTCTTGCATACAGAACTCCTACAATCCATCAAAGATCAATCATGGAGAGTTTCAAGGCTTGAGTTCGAGTGCAACCACCTCTGCCATTAACAAAAACCAGGTTTGCAAAACCTCTTGTACAAACTTATTTATGCATTGTTAGATAGATTGGTTAGGATAGAAACGATTAGGGACCAGTAGTGATTAATGTTGGAGAGTTTGAGGGCATTCTATGGAGTTTGGTCATGGCACATGTTTACTTTAACGACCAAGAACTGGTAGGTTAGGGACTTATATTTCACGTGCTATGGATTAGAGTGATCAGTGATATGTGATGAACATTTTAGTGCCAAGAAACTGAAGAAACAAGAAGCTTGAAGTTTGAGTATCCATGGAGGTGTGGGATCGGGTTTGATGCTTGAGGGAGTTTTGACGAAAATTGAAGCTATGGTTGTATTCAGGGAGGAAAGTAGATCATTTTTGCTGTTGGAAGTGTTGAGTTTCATTGAGAAACGAAGGAGAACGAGGAGGATGAAGGTAGCTGCATTAAGCTTCGTGTTCATGGCAATTCTGCAAACCCTAACACGCATGAGGAAGAAGACAGCCATCCACCGTGCGATCAGGCCAAGACTGTTGACTGGGAAAGTAATCGTGTGGCCAGAATTCAATTGGAAATTGGGAGGGAAGGCTGAATGCAATGAAGCGCTGCGTTTCATTAAACGCAGCAGCTGGGCCTTAATGTTTCATTCATTTTCGCACCCCCCACCGTTGGCCCAATTAACTTTTGAACTGAAAAACCTGCTTTTTGCACCACCTTCGTATTTTGCTGGCTGTCCTTTTTTTTCCTTTTAATTTTTCTGAAGCACCTGGGCCTAACCAAGTGCTACGCGCACCTCCCCACTTCCCAGCCCATCATAAAATCAATTGGGCGCTTTACCTTTCGCACCCCCCATCCCCTTTAATTAATTTCTTTTATTTTTTAATTCCCTTTATATTTCTTGCATTTAAAAAATTCATATAAAATAGGAAAATTAATATTTTTCAATCCTTGTTTTTTCTATAGGTTTATAATTTTGTCTAGAAAATTAATAAAAATAAAAATTCCATTTTATTTTTAGTTTCATATTTTTAGCATATTATTCTTTTAAATAGCTTTTTAATATGTTTAGTTTGATACCTCATTTTGTAGAATTTCTTTTAGGACCTTCCCTTATGATTTTTAATTCATTCTTTTTGGTGTGATTAGACATTGAATCATAGTTCCCCATAGGATTTAATTCTTGATTTTTAGATTAAAATTTGATTAGTTTAATTAGGTTAGCATTAGGGTATCCTAATTAGGGTTTAGGTTATGCATAGGTGAAATAATTCATTTTCTGTGGAGAGTTTTGATTTGATTTTTGGGGATGGGTATATAGGTATGGTATGGGTAGATGTTATAGACCCTTGTGAATAATTGTTAGAATTTTCCCCCTTGTTTTAGTATTTTTAGGTATTTTCTGAAGTTGACTGATTGTGTTGACTGTTCCGTGGTTATTTGTCTGTCTCTGGGGCTTATTTTTGGGAATTTGTTGTGGGGCTTAGTTTGTTTTGAATATGTTGTTGAGGAGCATGATGAAGAGAAGATTGTAGATCAACACTCAGAGACCCAGAGCTTGGAGATTATTCCCTGTCTGTGAGGTTTGAGATCCTGAAGTTTGAGGGGAATTCATGGTACTTTCCTGAGGAAGGCACTATGAATGACTTTCATTCTTTCTTCTCACCTCTTTCCTAAGTATCCAATGATGTTGGAGCCAACTTGTGAGTTTAATTTCTCCCTAGGAGGAATGTAAACTGATCACAGTTGTTGAGCCACATAGGATACAATTCCTAAGTGGAAGACTCCTAGTACTTTCTTGAGGAAGGTCCTATGGGTCTATTCACTTAGCTCCCTTAGTTTATCTAGGATTTCTTAAGTATCCAATGATGTTGGAGCCAACATGTGAGTTTAATTTCTCCTGAGGAGGAATGTAAACTGATCACAGTTGTTGAACCACATAGGATACAATTCCTAAGTGGAAGCCTCCTAGTACTTTCCTGAGGAAGGTCCTATGGGTCTATTCACTTAGTTCCACTAGTTCAAGTAGGATTTCCTAAATATCCAGTGATGTTGGAGCCTTCATGTGAGTTTAATTTCTCCTGAGGAGGAATGTAAACTGATCACAGTGGTTGACCCACATAGGATATGATTCCTGAGTATAAGCCTCCTAGTGCTTTCCTGAGGAAGACACTATGAGTCTGCCTACTTAGCTCCCTTTCTTTGGTAGGCTTGTTTTGAAGCTTGAAGACTGGGATTGCTTTCTCTTGTTTAGGGTTTTGCTTTAGGGCTTTGCTTAGAGTTGATCAGGATTCTGTTTTAGGATTAGAGAGTAGATGTAGATGATTTCTTTCTCAAGCATGTGTTTGTTTGCCTGATGGCATTTCATTTCTTTTATCTGTATGATTGCAGTTTACTGGTTATTGCTTGATAGAATGTTGTTTATTTTTCAGTATGATTACTGTTACTTCATGACTGGCTTGAGGTCGAGACGAGCTTGTGGAGGCTGAAGCCCCACACACATTTCCTCCTTCACTTGCATTGCATGCATTTTACTGTTAAGCTGATGCTTTGTCTGTTTTGGTGTATCATTGACATGATCCCTTAGGACTCTCATTTCCTTTGATAAGGATTTGATGATAGACTTTTAGGTTGAAACCTATGCATGACAACTTCTAGGAGTTCCCTGTTCAAACCTCAACCATAGGACGAATCCATGGCATGATAACAGTAGGACTTGATAGCCTCCCTCCTAGTTGGGCCTGTTCTCTTCTCATCTCAAAGCAGTTTAAGATACAGTAATCATGAATGATTTCTTTCGTACGTTACGAGCCTTAAGCTATCTGATATTGGATGTTTAGTATGGTGCCCTTTGGGTGACATGCGACGCATTCACTCTCAGGTCATAGTCTCTAGTGCGGTTGAAATCGCGAACACAATAAAAAACACTTCTTTCAGGAAATAACCCGTAGTTACCCGAACTACGTTTGCTCTGATCTTCCATGCAGTGTGGAAGTACGTAGGCATATGATGCAACGTCCTAGCGAGCAACCTTCAACCTTTCCTCGTAACCCTTCGTAGGCTGAACTACGTTGACTCTGATTTCTCATTCTCTGATGAGAATACGTAGGCATAAAGTGTGACGCTTTGCCGAGTCATTTTTTCTTTTCTTTTTTTCAGCCAGCCTTGATAGGTAGATAGATTATAACCAACCCATCCAAGTAAACAGACAAGCGTGGATCCCGTCGAGTACGACGGACGTGAGGGGTGCTAATACCTTCCCCTTGCGTAACCGACTCCCGAACCCAGACAATGGTTGCGATGACCTTGTCTTACCCTTTTTCGTCAGGTTTTTCCGATCGTTTCCTTTCCCGCTCTGAGGGATAAATAACGAAAGGTGGCGACTCTTCTGTCATGCCGGCATCTTATTTTCGCGCAAGCGACACACACATGTATCCATATATCAATTCATGAATCCAACATCCTTCAACTAAGCCTTTATACTCTTCAATCACTCATTTGAGCTAGGGTTGACCTAGGGTTGACCCAGATGAAACCCTAGTTGACTGTACTTCAACTCTGGCTCTTGTACTTGTATCAATGACTTATCTCGTCTTTAAAATGACCCTCTAGGTATTCCATGATCTTTTTACACCTTCCATGGCTCACACACTCATTGATGATCTTCAACATATCCCCAAGATTGGGAGAGAAATCCACTGGTTGACCTTCAAACTTCTCAAAGCTTCAACTCTTTTCTTGATTACTTGGATGGTCTTGAACTTGAATAGAACCCCTTGATGTGCTTCTTTCTGATAAGAATGGCACCTGATGCCCTGTTAGATGACTTGTTATGCTATGTTATGCAAATGATTAGACTATGTACATGACTTATTATGAAAATGACAATGCAATTGAAACATAAACCAGGTGACATAGGTTGAGCAAATTTTAGGGTGCAGCATCCGGCCTTCGGGTTCAATGCCTATTTATTTAACCGAGGTATGACGGCAAGGTCTAATATTCTTATCAACTTCGGGTTGAGCCAGCCTTCGGGTTCGATGCTTGTTTGTTTAACAGATCCCTAACAACAAGGTCAGATATTCCGATGAACTTCGTGTTGAGCCGGCCTTCGGGTTCGATGCCTGTTTGTTTAACAGATGCCTGATGGCGAGGTCAGATGTTCTTCTCAACTTCGTGTTGTGCCGGCCTTTGGATTCGATGCCTATTTGTTTAACTAATGCCTGACGGCGATGTCAGATATACTTCTCAACTTCGGGTTGAGCCGTCCTTTGGGTTCGATGTTTGTTTTTTAACAGATCCCTGACAGCAAGGTCAGATATTCCGAAGAACTTCAAGTTGAGCCGGTTTCGGGTTTGATGCCTGTTTGTTTAACAGATGCTTGACGGCGAGGTCAGATGTTCTTCTCAACTAAGGGTTGAAACACCCTTCGGGTTCGATGCCTGTTTGTTTAACAGATGCCTGACGGCGAGGTCAGATGTACTTCTCAACTTCGGGTTGAGTCGGCCTTCGGGTTTGATGCTTGTTTGTTTAACAGATCCCTGACGACGAGGTCAAATATTCCTATGAACTTCGTGTAGAGCCGGCCTTCGGGTTCGATGCATGTTTGTTTATTTGATGTCTGACGGCGAGGCCAGATGTTCTTCTCAACTTCGGGTTGAGCTGGCTTTCGGGTTTGATGCCTGTTTGTTTAAAAGATGCCTGGCAGCAAGGTCAGATGTTCTTCTCAACAACGGGTTGAGCCGCCCTTCGGGTTCGATGCCTGTTTGTTTAGTAGATGCCTGATGGCGAGGTCAAATGTTCCTCTCAACTGCGTGTTGAGCCAGCCTTCGGGTTCGATGCCTGTTTATTTAACTGAGGCCTGACGACAACGTCTAATGTTCTTATCAACTTCGGGTTGAGCCAGCCTTCGGGTTCGATGCTTGTTTGTTTAACAGATCCCTGACAGCAATGTCATATATTCCGATGAACTTCAAGTTGAGCTGGCCTTTGGGTTCGATTCTGTTTGTTTAACAGATGCTTGACGGCGAGGTCAGATGTTCTTCTCAACTAAGGGTTGAGACGCCCTTCGGGTTCGATGCTTGTTTATTTAATAGATGCTTGACGGCGAGGTCAGTTGTACTTCACAAGTTCGGGTTGAGCCGGCCTTCGGGTTCGATGCTTATTTGTTTAACAGATCCCTGACGACGAGGTCAAATATTCCTATGAACTTCGTGTAGATCCGGCCTTCGGGTTCGATGCCTGTTTGTATCATTGATGCCTGACGGCGAGGTCAGATGTTCTTCTCAACTTCGGGTTGAGCCGCCCTTCGGGTTCGATGCCTGTTTGTTTAATAGATGCCTGACGACGATGTCAAATGTTCCTCTCAACTTCGTGTTGAGCCGGCCTTCGGGTTCGATGCCTGTTTATTTAACCGAGGCCTCACGGCAAGGTCTAATGTTCTTATCAACTTCGGGTTGAGCCAGCCTTCGCGTTTGATGCTTGTTTTTTTAACAGATCCCTGACGGCGAGGTCAAATATTCCTATGAACTTCGTGTAGAGCCGGCCTTCGGGTTCGATGCCTGTTTGTTTAACTGATTTCCTGACGGCGAGGTCAAATGTTTTTCTCAACTTCGGGTTGAGCTGGCCTTCGGGTTTGATCTCTATTTGTTTAATAGATGTCTGGAAGCAAGGTAAAATGTTCTTCTCAACTTCGGGTTCGATGTTTGTTTGTTTAACAGATCCCTGACAGCAAGGTCAGATATTCCGATGAACTTCAAGTTGAGCCGGCCTTCGGGTTCGATGCCTATTTGTTTAACAGATGCTTGACAGCGAGGTCAGATGTTCTTCTCAACTAAAGGTTGAGACACCCTTCAGGTTTGATGCCTGTTTGTTTAACAGATGCCTGACGGCGAGGTCAGATGTACTTCTCAACTTTGTGTTGAACTGGCCTTTGGGTTGGATGCTTGTTTGTTTAACAGAACCCTAACGGCGAGGTCAAATATTCCTATGAACATCGTGTAGAGCCGGCCTTCGGGTTCGATGCCTGTTTGTTTATTTGATGCCTGACGGCGAGGTCAGATGTTCTTCTCAATTTCGAGTTGAGCTGGCATTCGGGTTTGATGCCTGTTTGTTTAACAAATTCCTGGCAGCAAGGTCAGATGTTCTTCTCAACTTCGGGTTGAGCCGCCCTTCAGGTTCAATGCCTGTTTGTTTAATAGATGCCTGACAGCGAGGTTAATAGTTCCTCTCAACTTCGTGTTTAGCCGGCCTTCGGGTTCGATGCCTATTTATTTAACTGAGGTCTGACGGCAAGGTCTAATGTTCTTATCAACTTCGGGTTGAGCCAGCCTTCGGGTTCGATGCTTGTTTGTTTAACAGATCCCTGACAGCAAGGTCAGATATTTCGATGAACTTCGTGTTGAGCCGGCCTCCGGGTTCGATGCCTGTTTGTTTAACAGATTCCTGATGGCGAGGTCTGATGTTCTTCTCAACTTCGTGTTGTGCCGGCCTTTGAATTTGATGCCTATTTGTTTAACTAATGCCTGACGGCGATGTCAGATATACTTCTCAACTTCGGGTTGAGCCGTCCTTTGTGTTCGATGTTTGTTTTTTAACAGATCCCTGACAGCAAGGTCAGATATTCCGATGAACTTCAAGTTGAGCCAGACTTCGGGTTCGATGCCTGTTTGTTTAATAGATGCTTCACAGCGAGGTCAGATGTTCTTCTCAACTAAGGGTTGAGACACCCTTCGGGTTCGATCCCTGTTTGTTTAACAGATGCCTGACGGCGAGGTCAGATGTACGTCTCAACTTCGGGTTGAGCTGGCCTTCGGGTTTGATGCTTGTTTATTTAACAGATCCCTGACGGCGAGGTCAAATATTCCTATGAACTTCATGTAGAGCCGGCCTTCAGGTTCGATGCCTGTTTGTTTAACTGATGCCTGACGGCGAGGCCAGATGTTCTTCTCAACTTCGGGTTGAGCTGGCATTCGGGTTTGATTCTTGTTTGTTTAACAGATGCCTGGCAGCAAGGTCAGATGTTCTTCTCAACTTCGGGTTGAGCCGCCCTTCGGGTTTGATGCCTGTTTGTTTAATAGATGCCTGACGGCGAGGTCAAATGTTCCTCTCAACTTCGTGTTGAGCCGGCCTTCGGGTTCGATGCCTGTTTATTTAACCGAGGCCTGACGGCAAGGTCTAATGTTCTTATCAACTTCGGGTTGAGCCAACCTTCGGGTTCGATGCTTGTTTGTTTAACAGATCCCTGACAGCAAGGTCATATATTCCTGTGAACTTCAAGTTGAGACGGCCTTTGGGATCGATTCTGTTTGTTTAACAGATGCTTGACGGCGAGGTCAGATGTTCTTCTCAACTAAGGGTTGAGCCGGCCTTTGGGTTCGATGCTTGTTTGTTTAACAGATCCCTGATGGCGAGGTCAAATATTCCTATGAACATCGTGTAGAGGCGGCCTTCGGGTTCGATGCCTGTTTGTATCACTGATGCTTGACGGCGAGGTCAGATGTTCTTCTCAACTTCGGGTTGAGCTAGCCTTCGGGTTTGATGCCTGTTTGTTTAAAAGATGCCTGGCAGCGAGGTCAAATGTTCTTCTCAACTTCGGGTTGAGCCGCTCTTCGGGTTTGATGCCTGTTTGTTTAATAGATGCCTGACGGCGAGGTCAGATGTTCCTCTCAACTTCGTGTTGAGCCGGTCTTCGGGTTCGATGCCTATTTACTTAACCGAGGCCTCACGGTAAGGTCTAATGTTCTTAACAACTTCGGGTTGATGCTTGTTTGTTTAATAGATGCCTGACGGTGAGGTCAGATATTCCTCTCAACTTCGTGTTGTGCCTGCCTTTGGATTCGATGCCTGTTTGTTTAACTAATGCCTGACGGCGAGGTCAGATGTTCCTCTCAACTTCAAGTTGAGCCGGCATTCAGGTTCGATGCCTGTTTGTTTAATAGATTCCTGACGACAAGGTCTAATGTTCTTATCAACTTCTTGTTGAGCCGCCCTTCGGGTTCGATGCCTGCTTGTTTAACAGATGCCTCACGGCGAGGTCAGATGTTCCTCTCAACTTCGTATGGAGTCGGCCTTCGGATTCAATGCCTATTTGTTTAACAGATACCTGACGGCGAGGTCAGATGTTCTTCTCAATTTCAGGTTGAGCCGGCCTTCGGGTTCGATGCCTGTTTGTTTAACAAATACCTGACGGCGAGGCCAGATGTTCTTCTCAGCTTCCGGTTGAGCCGCTTTCGGTTTTGATGCCTGTTTGTTTAACAAATGCCTGACGGCGAGGTCAAATGTTCCTCTTAACTTGGTGTTGAGCCAGCCTTCGGGTTCGATGCCTCTTTGTTTAATAGATGCCTGACGGCAAGGTCTAATGTTCTTATCAACTTCTAGTTAAGCCGCCCTTCAGGTTCGATGCCTGCTTGTTTAATAGATGCCTCACGGCGAGGTCAGATGTTCCTCTCTTCTTCGTGTTGAGCCGGCCTTCTGGTTCAATGTCTGTTTGTTTAACAGATACCTGACGGCGAGGTCAGATGTTCTTCTCAACTTCAGGTTGAGTCGGCCTTCGGGTTCGATGCCTGTTTGTTTAACAGATGCTTGACAGTGAGGTCAAATGTTCTTCTCAACTTCGGGTTGAGTCGGCCTTCGGGTTCGATGCCTATTTGTTTAACAGATACCTGACGGCGAGGTCAGATGTTCTTCACAACTTCCGGTTGAGCCTCCTTCGGTTTCGATGTCTGTTTGTTTAACAGATGCCTGACGGCGAGGTCAAATGTTCCTCTCAACTTGGTGTTGAGCCGGCCTTCGGGTTCAATGCCTGTTTGTTTAATAGATGCCTGACGGTAAGGTCTAATGTTCTTATCAACTTCTGGTTGAGCCGCCCTTCGGGTTCGATGCCTGCATGTTTAACAGATGCCTCACGGAGAGGTCAGATGTTCCTCTCAACTTCGTGTTGAGCCGGCCTTCGGGTTCAATTCCTGTTTGTTTAACAGATACCTGACGGCGAGGTCAGATGTTCTTCTCAACTTCAGGTTGAGCCGGCCTTCGGGTTCAATGCCTGTTTGTTTAACAGATGCATGATGCCGAGGTCAGATGTTCTTCTCAACTTCGGCTTGAGCCGGCCTTCGGATTCGATGCCTGTTTATTTAACACATCCCTGACAGCAAGGTCATATATGTCGCAACTGCGAAAAACACCCGGCAAAAACAGAAGAGTCGCCACCTTTCGTTATATATCCCAAAAAGAGGGAAAGGAAACGATCGGAAAAACCTGACGAAAAGGGAGAAGACGAGGTCATCGCAACCAAATCCTAGGTTCGGGAGTCGGTTACGTAAGGGGAAGGTATTAGCACCCCTGTGTCCGTCGTACTCGACGGGATCCATGCTTGTTGACTATCTAAGGGTGTGTTTAAACTATCTACGCTACAGGCTTGCAGGAAAAAAAGAGAGACTCGGCAGAGCATCGCGTCTCTGTGCCTACCTACTTTCATCTGGTATGAAAGATCAGAGTCAACGTAGTTCGGCTAACTACGGAAGAAGGGGGAGGTTGCTCGCCAAGACATCGCGTCTTGTGCCTTCGTAATTTCATATGGTATGAAAGATCAGAGCACACGTAGTTCGGGCGTACATGAAACCACATGTTGATTAAGCGTTTTAATTGAGTAGAGTTAAACAATAATTCCAGTAGTTAGGGACGAAGCCTGTTTCGGGTAGAATTAAAGTTTAACAAAACTCGTTTTTTTAAACAAAAAGTTCCCGATTAATCCCAAAGGAAAAAGGTTTGAATTTGTTTTGTATTTTTTAGTGAAGTGAAATAATTCGGTTTGTGATTCACGTTGCACTAAAGACTATGACACGGAGGCGAATGCGTCGTATATCGCCCCCAAACGGGACGGATACTAAACATTCTAGATAAGCGAGAGGAGACCCCTCACTCATCATTCCCCATGTAACTTAAGGCTCGTAGCGCGCATCGTTTATCGCCTTTATTAAATGAGTTAGCGTGATTTTTAGATGAGAAGAGAGACGCACGGAAGGTCTAAGGGAAACTCGGCCCTAACGTTGTCATGCAAAGTACTCCTAAAGTTTGGATAAGAAGGAGAAACATCTACCCTAATGTTAGCATACTTGGATTGAGCACCTAATGTCTCTCCTACTCCCATCCTAGACGGAGGGACTAGGAATCCTATGGGGATCATGGCAAGAAAGCACAAGAAGAACAAAGGAAGGATCAATCACAAGTAGATAAATGAAAACATGAAAAATGCATAATTAGAATGGTGGGAGGGAGGAAAAGTGTGTGGGGAAGCTGCCGCCACAAGTGCGTCTCGACCTTAACAGCGATGTAAGAATGATGCGAACATGTGGAGAAAACAAGAGATGAAAGCATACGAACATGCAAACGAATGATCGACTTGAACCACACACAAACATGAAAATAATAGAAACAATGATCACACATGACAACAATATCATGATTAAACAACCACAAATAGTAGCAAATATTAAAAACAATTCAATTCTAATGCATCACACTGATCTATGATGATTCAAATCAAACTGGTATGCGAACATGCAAGAAAACAGCAAAATATGGCATTCTGGCACAGCGTTATTCGGTTAACACATACGGTTAATCGGGTAACTTGTGTAAAACGTGTGAAAATCTGGAAATTCATAGGTGTTAATCGGTTAACACCAGGCGTTAACCGGTTGACACCCTGAAAACTTTGAAAATTTTGAATATTTGAGTTGGTTAACCAGTTAACCATATACATTAACCGGTTAACACTGTACGAGAAGCAGAAAAACAGCAAACGGAACCACTTTCCAGCAAATAAGCACTTATCCGATCAACCGGATGATCGTATAATCACTTATTCACGAATATAAACCAGAAAATCATGATTTAAACAGCATGCAAACATATCAACACAACCAGATCATGAATCAACCAAATCAAATCAATCACAAATCAATCGAATATGAAGATTAACATGGTGAATATGCAAATAAGCTCGAAAATTAAATCGGATCAGAAGTCCAACCTACGAATTGGAGAATTGATTCGGTAATTGTTGAATCAAATGTAATTGTGTAGATCTAAGCAAAGAAGTCTGAAATACTTCAAGATCCAAGCTAGTTGATGATGTATGAATGAAGATCCTTCACAATTAAGCCAAATTACTCCAAATAAGTACTTCTACAATCACTTCAAAATCCAGATCTGAACATGCACGAAAATTGAAGATGAGAATTGATCAAATGATAATGGTAGATGGAGGATTATGCTCAAGAATCTATTGATTCCAATGAAGAATCAATAGTTCCAAGGAAAATGAGCTTTGAATGAAGGTTTTGGCTATGGAGGAAATTGAGAGAATTGATCAACTATGAATTTGAAATGGAAATTATGAAGGTTAGAATGACTTGCTTTGGAGTAAAATCATTTAAATACTCTCTTGGTATGGGATCCAAATCAAGGGTTGGAAGTTGGTTTGGAAATTGTGGTATGGAATGAGGTTTGAGAATTTGGAGGGAAATGAAATTTAACCAAATTTCAAATAATGTTCTAGACCCTTCCCAATTGCAAAAATGGGCTTTCAGGTGATCAAAATTGGACCCCAAAGCACAAGGCAAATTCTGCTATGGTTAACCGGTTAACCATATGCGTTAACCGGTTAACGTTGTTAAAACTTCAATTCTGGGCTGATTTTCAAATGGTTAATTGGTTAACCATATGTGTTAACCGATTAACACATTCAAAAAATTGAATTTGGCGCCTTTTGGTGGGAAATCTGTCCATTTAGCTCTGTTTAGCTGCTAAACCTCATTTTTTACCGTCGTCACTGTGAAAATGCTTATTATGAGCCGAAATGCTGATTTCTGATCTGGAATTAACCTGCAAAACAAAATAAAATTGATCACTCGATTGCTGGGCTAAAAAAATGCCGAAGCTCTGATGCTCTCTGTTCGCTGTTCAATCTCTTGCTCCAAAATGCACTTGAGCCACAAGAACGCCTTGATCCCATGCCTCGAGACCGAATGCTATGCAATGCAAAATGCTAAATGCGAAAATGAAACATAAGCCAAGTATAAAACGAGAAGGAAAATTTTGGGGTGCTACAATATATTCCTATGAACTTTGTGTTGAGCCTGTCTTCGGGTTCGATGCCTGACGGCGAAGTCAAACATTCCTCTCAACTTCGTGTTGTGCCGGCGTTCGGGTTAGATGCCTGTTTGTTTAACTAATGCCTGATGGCAGGGTCACATGTTCCTCTCGACTTCAAGTTGAGCCAGCCGTCGGGTTCGATGCCTGTTTGTTTAACAGATGCTTGACGGCGAGGTCAGATGTTCTTCTAAACTAAGAGTTGAGACACCCTTCGGGTTCGATGCCTGTTTGTTTAACGGATGCCTGACGGCGAGGTCAGATGTACTTCTCAACTTCGGGTTGAGCCGGCCTTCGAGTTTGATGCTTATTTGTTTAACAGATCCCTGACGGCGAGGTCAAATATTCCTATGAACTTCGTGCTGAGCCGGCCTTCGGGTTCGATGCCTGTTTGTTTAACTGATGCCTGACGGCGAAGTTAGATGTTCTTCTCAACTTCGGGTTGAGCTGGCCTTCGGTTTGATGCCTGTTTGTTTAACAGATTCCTGACAGCGAGGTCAGATGTTCTTCTCAACTTCGGGTTGAGTCGCCCTTCGGGTTCAATGCCTGTTTGTTTAACAGATGCCTGACGGCGAGGTCAAATGTTCCTCTCAACTTTGTGTTGAGCCGGCCTTCAGGTTCGATGCGTGTTTATTTAACAAATGCCTGACACTAAGGTCAGATGTTCCTCTCAAATTCGTGTTCTGCCGGCCTTCAGATTCGATGCCTTTTTGTTTTACTAATGCTTGACGGCAAGGTCAGATGTTCCTCTCAACTTCAAGTTGAGCCGGCATTCGGGTTCAATGCCTGTTTGTTTAACAGATGCCTGACAGCGAGGTCAGATGTTCTTCTCAACTTCGGGTTGAGCCGCCTTCGGTTTCGATGCCTGTTTGGTTAATAGATGCCTGAAAGCGAGGTCAAATTTTCCTCTCAACTTGGTGTTGATCCGTGTCGCTTCCATGAAAATAAGGTGCCGACAAAATAGAAGAGTCGCCACCTTTCGTTATTTATCCCTCAGAGCGGGAAAGGAAACGATCGGAAAAACATGACGAAAACGTATAAGACAAGGTCATCGCAACCATTGTCTGGGTTCGGGAGTCGGTTACGCAAGGGGAAGGTATTAGCACCCCTCACGTCCATCGTACTCGATGGGATCCACGCTTGTTGTGTTTATCTGACGGGTTTGTTTACTATCTACCTATCAAGGCTGGTCTGAAAAGAAAAGAAAATGACTCGGCAAAGCGTCGCACTTTATGCCTACGTATTCTCATCAGAGAATGAGAAATCAGAGTCAACGTAGTTCGGCTAACTACGGGTTATAGGGAAGGTGGCTCGCCAATACGTCAGTATTGTGCCTACATACTCTCAACAGGTATGAGAGATCAGAGCTTACGTAGTTCGGGATAATATGGATTACGGGGATTCAGATTCATCTGTTTTATCGAGTAGGGTTAACAAATAGTTCCAGCAGTTGGATGTACGCAGCTCGACCCTTGGAGACTTAGGCGTTACCGTTTGCGGTAGAACTAGGAGTTAACGACACTCTTTTTTTCAGAAAAGCTTTCCTTTGAATTACGGGCCCACGGGGCAAAAAGGTTTGAAGATTGTTTTCTGTCTTTTACGAAAGAACTGTTTTTTATGGATGTTTGCAACCAATATCGCACTAGAGACTATGACCTGAGAGTGAATGCGTCGCATGTCACCTAAAGGGTGCCATGCTAAACATCCAAGTTGTCGAAAAGAAACTCTCCGACAACCCTTTCTTAGATAGCTTAAGGCTCGTAACGTACGACATCAGTTAACCTTTATTACTGTATTTTGATTTGTTTTGGGATGAGAAGAGAGAACGAACAGGTTCAACTACGGGGAGACTATCAAGTCCTAATGTTGTCATGCCAAGGATTCATCCTATGGTTGAGGTTTGAAACAGGGAACTCCTAGAAGTTATCATGCATAGGTTTCAACCTAAAGTTCTAATCATCACTTCCTTATCAAAGGAAGTGAGATTCCTAAGGGATCATGTCAATGATAAACGAAAATAGATAAAGCATCAGCTTAAACAGTAAACAAATATACAGTAAAATGCATGCAATGTAAGTGAGGGAGGAAATGTGTGTGGGGCATCAGCCTCCACAAGCTCATCTCAACCTCAAGCCAGATATGAATAACGGTAATCATACAGGAAGAAATAACATGGTATCAAGCAAACACAATAAGCAACTGCAATCATACAGAAGAAGTAAAATGCCATCAAGCAAATAACAAACCACATAGGCAAGGGACTGGGCTCTACCGAATACCCGCAAGCAAAGCCATACAGTAAAAATACAAGCAGAAGGAGCAACTCAACCTCTAGTGCAATCATGCTCATAGCTTAAATCAATCTAAATATGAACTTATTCTAATGCATCAAGCAAACCAAATAAGTCACATCAATACAATTGCACAGAAAGAAAACAGACAGGAAAGAAAGTAGATCAACAACTTCTACAACTTCACAGCAAAGCAACCTTCTGACAGCAGTCCAGTCTTCAGACTTCAACCACCCTTCAAGGCTATCATCTTTAATAGCAAGTGTCAACTTGCTTCTCTGAGCTTCCAACATATCCACATAAGTATCAACTTATTCTCTCTTCCTCAAGCCTCAGCTCTTCAGTAATTTACACCTCCAGGCTTCACTCCCAATTACAAGTATCAACTTGTTCCTTCAGGGACTTAATGCATTAAACTCACAAGTATCAACTTGCTTCTTCCTTAAGCTTCAACTTCTTCATTCCATCTCCAATGGATTCCCTTTACAAATGTCAACTTGGTCTTCAAGCTTCAGCTCTCTCCTCTTTACCAGTATCATCTTGCTCTCCCTGATCTGCAAGCTTCAGCTTCTAAGGGTAATCTTCAAACACAAAGAAGTATCAACTCCTAGCATCTTCAATCTTCTAACAAGGAATTACATCCTCTAGCAAGGGAGAAAGATTCATCTATCAAGAGCATAGTCTGGAGGATTGGTAGCAGAGTGAAGACCAAAGGTCACCACTAAGCATCCTATCATCAGAGAAAGGGACCCTCAAAGGTTCTACCAACTTGTGAAGAGCCACACATCCTACCAAAGGAGGGATTAGGCTTTTACAAGGGGACCTTACATCATGGGGAGGAATGGAAGTGATCAACATCTTCCATGTTTATGAAGGAAGAGAATCTATCTAGAAGCTCTGCCTACAAACCCTAATCTCAACACCTAATCAACACTACACCAAAAGAAGGGAAGATCCTCACATCCAAGCTTCTTCAAGCACTCCATTGCATCCTCAACTTGCCTTCAACATCATCCGAGAGCAAGAGAAACAAAACCCTAATCTTAGGGAACTAAAGAAGTCATTCTAGTTGAATTAGTGCCTTAGAATCATCTAAAGTTAGCATTTAAACTAAAATCAAACAAAAATAGTAAACTACATTGTAAATTCCTACAAAAATTCCTAAGGGATCCTAATTCAATCATGAATCTACCATAAAAAAATCAAAGGTTGAATCATCCACCAAGTTCTAAAATTAAAATCTAAACCACAAGGTATCAACCATAAACCCTAAAAATGGAGCTCTTAAAGTTTCAACCTAAAACTACCACTTACATTCATCACAAAAATGTGATAAAAATCTAGGGGTAACATGCATATCTATTCTAGATACGCACAAAAAATCATGGCAAGAATCATCATCAAATGATCAAACCAAATTCAACAAAATCAAGCATCAACCATGATTATTTTAATGTCAATTAAAATGTAAAAATGCCCATAAAATCAGAATATGCATGGAATATTAATATTTATTATCTAAAAAATACTAGATTCAATCATGAATCCATAGCAAAAAGAATGGAATTAATTGAGTCAGTTTTCAATTATTTATGAATTTTCCAATAACCATGAATAAAATGAAAATCAAAATAAAATAATAGGCTCGTGGTGTGAATAGGAAATGAATTCAGTTCATTTTAGTGATTGGGCCATAAGGGGGGTGGGAGTATCAACAAGTAACTTAAGCCCAAAACCATCAGATAAATGAAACACAGCGTTTCATATTGATTCAGAAATCCTTCACAAAATTCCTTCACGCGTGGCCGTTGGATCCTCATCTGGTCAAAGGTCTCAGCCCAATCCAATGGCCATCCAGTCATCTTCAACCTTTTGAATTTTTGAGTTTCCTCCCTCTGCGCGCGCTAGAGTCACCGTCGGTGACTTCTCCGATCAACCTTCCACAACCCTAACTCTCTATAGAATCCACCATTGGCCACGATTCCTTGATGAATCTTGTCCCAAATTTCCTCAGGAATCCATTCATGCCATTAATTCATTCTAAAAACTCAAGATTCGCAAGAACACAATCTTAACCGAAAATTGTAACAACCCTAATTGGTCACTAATCTCCAAATTGATGATCCAAAAACCTTCCTACATCAATCTACAATGCATCTAACACAATAATTCCCATTGATTCTACCTAATTTGAGCCATGGAATAAGAACTGCATACTTGGTAAAATTGAGCAAACAAAGTGGTTGAATCTTCAAATCAACCCTCAAGAACTTGAAGAATCCTTCACTAGCCCCCAAGGAAGGTTCTGTATGCAAAAAAAAGAATTGAAACGCCCTGAATTCTTGAAACCGATTTTGAGTTGCAAGCTTCCAACTCCAATGGCTAACTCACGATTCCTCCACCACTTGGCCTCAAATTTGATCTGGGATCAATCACCAACCTCAGAGCAAGCTATTGAGATCAATTTCTTGGACTGAAATGGCCTCTAACCTTGTAACAGATTTTGATTTGCAATGAGAAATTTCAAAGTGCAATCTCACTCTCCTCTCTCAATTCTCACCAACCTTCACTCTGAACCACTTCTAAATCATATATAGAACAAGGATGAATGATCTAGAAAGTTCTAGATCACTCTAATGAGAAATTCAATATCTCACTTCACTTGAAAATCCAATCTCATGGTATACTCAAAACAGTCCTTGCATCAGCTTGTATTCATCATGCTTTTCATCCAAATTCTCTCCAAATGAGATTATCAAAGTGTTTGGATTGAAAGGAGCCTTGGTTATGCCTTGCATATTGGTTTGGCAATTGTTACTTATGATGTCAGTAACCACTTTTCAAAGCAAGTCCTCAAATTAACCTTCAATCCAAAATTGTGGCAATGTAAATGTTCTTAAAATGTGTTTTACAATCAAATTGGTATGTCATATGGCTTGGCTTGGACATGTAGATCAAGAATCCCAATTTCCATCTTTGGTTCATTTGAAATTCACCCTTATTTTAGGCCATTTTTGTGATTTTGTGAAGCAAGCTATTCCAATATCTCATGACCTCTTGGCTAGCCTTAAAACATCATTTTGAACAAGTTTTATGTTGAACATTTTCCCATTTGAAGTTTGCAAATAGGAGTTATGGCCTTATGATTGAAATGACCTATAATCTCCAAATGACCAAAATACCCTTGACTTGTCAAAGCCATAACTTGAGTTCTACAAATCCTATCAAGGACTTATAGTACTCTCTAGAACGCTAAGAGGATAAGGAACAACATTTGTGTTGACCAAAAGTTCATAGGAATCATCCTTCTAGGGCAAAGGTTTCATGCAAGTTGGACAACTTTCAAGCTCCAAATTCACATACCTTAGATGACCTGTAACTTGTTAAAGTCATAACTTGAGTTCTACAAATCCTATCAAGGACTTCTAGCACTCAAATTAAATCTAAGATCATGCTCTACAACAATCATGTTGGGGAAAAGATGATATGACAATCACATCTTGAGCTAAATTGCCTTGAAGATAGGGGTCAAACTAGGGGATTTTACACTGTCAAGCCTTAGAAACCCTAGCTTGAAACTTCTCAAACTCTTCAATCATGATGAGTTAACCTTGGAATCATCCTTAGAACATCTTAATACATCAATCCATGATCACATGGCTCTTGAATTAGGTCTCAACCTTGTTCAAATCCTCAGTTGACTTAGGGTTGACCCAGTCAAACCCTAATTGCACCACTCTTGGCTGGGGCTTCTCAATGTTACACAATGACCTTTCTAGGCATCAAAGTGATCTTAAACACTTATCATGAGCTCTCTCAAGACCTCAAGTCTAACTTCATGGTTTCAGAATCATCTGATAGCTTCCCACAACTCTCAAGTTAGGAGACACACCCTCTTGGCTTCAACCACTCTCTCTGAGGATCTTTTAACTTCTCTGACAAGGATATCAACCCTTGAACACTTGAATAACCTTCTTAGCTAGCTTCAAACTCTTGTGTAGCCCTTAATTGGTAATCATACCTCTTGATCTCCTGCATAGATGTCAATGAGATGCAAATGATAATGCTAATGTGAATGAAATGAAACACAAGCTAGGTAAAGAAAAGTTGGTCAAATTTTGGGGTGCAACAGCTGCCCCTATTCAAACGGCTTGGACCTGACTGGGTGAGAAGCGAACGGCTCTTAAACAATCAAGGTAAAAGACAGTTGAATACCAACAAACCCGGAAATTAGCCAATTGCATAAGTACACGGTACTCTGATGGGGACAAATCTTCAGAAACTGAAATAATAGTCGCGCGACAACTAGCTAAAGAAATAATAATCTGAACCTCCGTCAGGATGATTCTCTGATTTATCTGATATCATTGCATCCTTAAATCATCAAGGGGTCACCGGTTACACGGTAACTGGCGATCTGCCAACCGCACAGGTAAACAATACTTGGATTGGTAGGAACATCTTCAAAACTGAGCATGCCAGTTGCACGGCAACTCTGCTAGGGAATTGGTCGCAAGGTAATCGATGATACACGGTCGACCATGCCGTCAGGCATCCGAATTCCTCGAGACTCATCAGATCAACAATCAAGTTAATCATGCCATCGGGCATTCAAAGAAGTCTTTGGGCGTCAGCCGAACTTCGTCAGTAAGTCGGGAATAGAATTCTTGGTCAATTATGAACCAACTAGGGGTATCTAAGCCATTTCCATCAGGCATTCCGCGTCGGCGGGGAGGACTGCTTTGACCTTGTAGTTAGACTTCATCAGTAAGTCAGGGGTTTTGGCATTACTGCCAGACTTCAATCGTCAAGTCTTCAAGGGAAGTTTCAGCTTCTCTGTTCAGCAACCTGCTGGGGATGACACATCTCCACTGGGGATTCTGGAGAACTATTAAGTAACTCTGCTTCGGGGATCCAGAAGTCATTCTGGGTGAATCGACTCTGCTGAGGACTTCAAGAATCATCTTGGACAAATAACTCCGCCGGAGACTTCAAGAATCATCCTGAACCAATAACTCTGCTGGAGGTTTCAGGAATCGTCCTGAGCAAACACTCTGTCGGGAGATTTCAGGAATCATCCTGAGAAAACCCTCTGTCGGAGACTCTAAGCATCAACTTGAGCAAACCTCTCTGGCGACTTCACTGGGGATTTTAAGAATCATCTTAAGCAAACCACTTCGCTGGAGGATTCAAGAATCATCTTGGGCAAACGAATTTGCTGGGGGGATTCAAGAATCATCTTGGGCCAAACAACTCTTCTGAGATTTCGGGAATCATCCACTCTGTCGGGGAACACCTGCTCCACACAGTGGAAATGCTACGCATTTTTAGGGTAAATGTTATGCAATCATGCAAAATGCTATGACCCCATCAGCAAAATAAATGCTGAAGGGAGAATCCTCCTGTCAAGGAGAAAGAACCACTCTGGTGGGGAAAGGAATCATCCTGCCGAGGAGAAGAAGTCACGCCAGTATCAATTGGACTCCGCCTGGGGAAATGATCTTCAGTCGACTGCCGCAGGGGAATAAAGCTCTACGAGAACCTGGACATGCTTATCTAGGTGCCCGGACCACAACTGCTGAGGAAAGCGATGTCAATCGCAGAAATAAACTGCACAACTTTCGCGGCAAAACTTTCCTGGAGATAACGACTCCGATGGGGAAATACAGCATCAACTATTCAACACTCTACTGGGGAAAACCAATCATGGCCCAAACTGCTCCCAAGGACTCGGCTTTCTTGGGGGCTGCCAGCTCAGCTGGGGAAGAAGGAATCATCCTGCTTACTGGGGAGAGTACGACTCTGTGGGGAATTTCAATTCTCCCGGAGACTCCAGTCTGAACTATCGAAAGCTGCACACTTCAGTATATGACTCAGCTTGGGAGACGACGATCCTTCAGGATACATCTGCTTGGGGAGAGAATCTTCTCTGGTTGGGGAGACACATATCAATGCTTACGATCTCCTGTTCAGACTCCGTGGGGGGGTACTACTGAACCTGCTGAAGAAGAAGGAATCATCCTATCTGGGGATGCCTACAGCGTACTGCCTGGTATATGCTATACCTGCAACAACATAAACAAATAGACAAGATACCCTTCTCAAAGGGACCTATCAAGGTTATCATCTTGTGACGATGTTCGAGTAATTCATTGTTTCAACAATCAGTGGCCTAGGCCAGTAAGTTTATGTATGCGCATTTTATCAAAAACATCGGCGTTCTTTTTCGCAAACAAAATAGATAAATGCTAAACAGGAAAACAAAATTGCTTAATAGTATACATTTTATTGATAACAGACCCTTGAATGGGCAAAAATGTTTTACAACAGATGCAAGCTCCTGGAATGAGGAAGCTGCGCAAATATAAAAACATAAATATACATCAGTATATACACAAATGTCGGCAATGAGGCGTAGACGAACACCATGAGTTGATCCCTCTATGACCCACTCGACTTCGATACTTCTCCGACGCTTCAACTTCAGAAGAGATTGATTCAGATAAACGACCCTCAGGTCTTCCAAACCACAAAACAATGAAAGTCCACACGCGGAACACAGTCATTTGCTTTTTCAAATCCCTAACCTTTACCTGAATCGCCCTTTCGGGTTTTCGATTCACCGGGATACCCTTTTTTGCCAAAGTCGCCCTTCCAGGTTTTCGACTTTGCGGGTGTACATTCTTTTCTTTATATCGCTAATTTTTGCCCGAACCTTTTTCCTTTTTTATGGTTCACCGGGATGCCCCATTTTTGCCTGGATATTCTTTTTCTTTCCAGCGGGTCGTTTTTTAAGCAAAGTATTTTTTAATTGTGTCCGCGTTCACCGGGGATGCAAAATCTTCACCATCCATCATGGACAACAACAAGGCTCCTCCCGAGAAGACCTTGCTGACGACGTAAGGACCTTCGTAATTGGGAGTCCACTTGCCCTGGTGGTCGGAGTGTGGAGGAAGAATCTTCTTCAGGACGAGATCACCTGTCTGAAAGCTCCTAGGACGCACCTTCTTATCATAAGCTTTCTTCATTCGGCTTTGGTACAGACGACCATGTGCAATCGATGCTAACCTCTTCTCGTCCATCAGGCTGAGTTGGTTTAGTCGGTTCTTAATCCATTCTGCCTCATCGAGTTTCACGTTAACCAAAACTCGCAAAGAAGGAATCTCAACTTCTAACGGTAGGACAACTTCCATACCGTACACCAGTGAGAAAGGAGTTGCCCCGGTTGATGTACGTACCGTTGTACGATAACCGTGCAGTGCAAATGGCAGCATCTCGTGCCAATCCTTATAAGTCACAACCATCTTTTGTACAATCTTCTTGATGTTTTTATTGGCCGCTTCAACGGCGCCATTCATCTTCGGTCGGTAAGGAGATGAGTTGTGGTGTTCAATCTTGAAACTCTGGCACAGCTCCTTCATCATCCTGTTATTCAGATTCGAACCATTATCAGTAATGATCCGCTCGGGAGTTCCGTAACGATAGATGATGTCCCTCTTTATGAATTTAGCCACCACCTGCTTGGTCACATTAGCATATGAGGATGCCTCCACCCACTTGGTGAAGTAGTCGATAGCTACTAGAATGAAGTGATGACCGTTAGATATGGTGGGCTCGATCTTGCCTGTCATATCGATGCCCCACATGGAGAACGGCCACGGGGAGGACATGACATTCAACGGGCACAGCGGCACATGAATCTTATCAGCATAAATCTGGCATTTGTGACATCTCTTCGCGAATTTAAAGCAATCTGATTCCATCGTCAGCCAGTAGTATCCTGCTCTCAGGATCTTTCTTGTCATAGCATGCCCACCGGCGTGCGTACCAAATGTGCCTTCATGGACTTCTTCCATGAGCATATTCGCTTCTTTCTCATCTACACATCTGAGTAGCACGAGATCGTGGTTTCTCTTATACAAAACTCCATCAGGATTGAGATAAAAATTTCCAGACAGTCTCCTCAGAGTCTTCTTATCCTGGGTTGACGCTCCCGCCGGATATTCCTTAGTCATAAGGAAAGTCTGGATATCATGGAACCATGGCTTGCCATTGGAGGCTTCCTCGACCGCAAAGACGAATGCAGGTCTATCAAGACGAGAAAGGACAATTCTTGGAGCTTCATTCCAAAAATTGACTTTATACATCGAAGCCAACGTGGCTAAGGCATCAGCCATCTGATTTTCAGCCCTGGGCACATGATGGAGTTCCACTCGATCAAAGAATGGAAGCAGCCTTCTGGCATAATTCATGTACGACACCAAATTCGATTGACGAGTCTCCCATTCCCCTTTAATCTGGTTAATCACAAGCGCCGAGTCACCATATACATCTAGGTTCTTGATTCTCAAATCAATTGCTTCTTCTAGACCCATGATGCACGCTTCGTACTCCGCTTCGTTATTGGTGACCGGAAACGTCAGTCTCGCGGTAGACCGATGTGGGATCCGTGGGGAGTTGTGATGATCGCCCCTATGCCACTTCCGTAAGAATTAACCGCCCCGTCAAATATCAATTGCCACTGGGATTTCTTATCTGGCCCCTCGTCGGGAAACGGTTCATCGCAATCTTTCGCTTTAAGAAATATGATATCCTCATCAGGGAATTCAAATTTCATCGGCTGGTAATCCTCGATCGGCTGTTCGGCAGGGTATTCAGACAATACGCTTCCTTTGATGGCCTTCTGGGAAACGTACTGAATGTCATATTCTGTCAACACCATTTGCCATCTGGCAATCCTGCCCGAAAGCGCTGGCTTCTCGAAGACGTACTTGATCGGATCCATCTTCAAAATTAGCATGGTGGTGTGATTGAGCATGTAGTGTCGTAAATGTTTGGCAGCCCAGGCTAGTGCACAACACGTCTTCTCCAGCATCGAGTAACGAGATTCACAGTCTGTGAACTTTTTACTCAAATAGTAAATGGCATGCTCCTTTCTGCCCGTCTCGTCGTGCTGACCGAGAACAGATCCCATACTATTCTCAAGAACTGTCAAGTACATGATTAAGGGTCGTCCGGCCACTGGGGGTATCAAGATTGGAGGTTCCTGCAGATACTGTTTTATCTTATCAAATGCCTTCTGGCAATCCTCGTTCCAGATAATCGCCTGATCTTTCTTTAGTAGTTTGAACATCGGTTCACACGTGGCCGTGAGCTGAGAAATAAACCTTGCAGTGTAGTTTATTCTGCCCAGGAAACCACGAACTTCTTTTTCTGTTTTTGGCGTTGGGATTTCTTGTATCGCTTTTATCTTCGCAGGATCAACCTCAATGCCTTTTTCACTCACGATAAACCCCAGTAGTTTTCCAGACCGTACTCCAAAAGTACACTTGTTAGGATTCAGCCTCAACCTGAATTTCCTAAGCCTCTCAAAAAGCTTCAGCAAATTGACCAAATGTCCCTCCTCCGTTTGGGACTTTGCAATCATGTCATCAACATAGACTTCAATCTCATGATGAATCATGTCATGAAACAAAGTAACCATTGCTTGTTGGTAAGTGGCCCCTGCGTTCTTCAGACCGAAGGGTATTACCTTGTAGCAAAATGTTCCCCAAGGTGTGATAAACGTAGTTTTCTCCATGTCCTCCAGCGCCATCTTGATCTGGTTATAGCCGGAGAAGCCATCCATGAACGAAAATACGGAGAACTGAGCTGTATTGTCGACCAACACATCGATATGAGGGAGTGGGAAATCATCTTTAGGGCTCGCCCTATTCAAATCCCGATAATCGACGCACATTCGCACCTTATCGTCTTTCTTCGGTACAGGCACTATGTTGGCGACCCACGGAGGGTAAGTAGTGACCGCTAAGAAGCCAGCATCAAGTTGTTTCTGCACTTCTTCTTTGATCTTAACGACCATATCTGGTCGTGTCCTCCTAAGCTTCTTCTTAACGGGAGGACAATCTTCTCGCAGCGGCAAGTGGTGGACCACAATGTCAGTATCAAGTCCGGGCATATCTTTGTATGACCAAGCAAATATGTCACTATACTCTCGAAGCATCTCGACCAATCTCTGCTTGACATCACTCTGCAATGCGGCCCCTATCGTGACATTCTTGACCAGTTCTTCAGAACCCAGATTCACAATCTCAATCTCTTCTTCGTGAGGCAGAATAACTTTCTCTTCTTGTTTCAACAAGCGGGCCAACTCTTCGGGAAGGTCTTCGTCTTCATCAATATCTTCTTCGGCTTGATAGATCGGGCAATCGAAGTCGAAGTGAGTCGTAGAAGGTCCAGAGTCGATGTCATCTGCTATGTGGATCCTGCAATAACAAGGGTTAAGCTTAAAACAAGGATATGCAGGTTAGCACAAACCCCATTGCCATTTTAAAGTTTTTCAAAACAAATATAAAACAGGAATAACAGAGATCACAATATTTGAATACGAAAAAAAACGCCTTTTGATTTATTGGTAAAATGCATGTACATAACCAAACAAGGCCCTGACAATAAAACCACTATGCCCCGGGTAAGACATAGGGTTTTACAACAATTGAAGAAAGTAAATCATTACTCTTTGCTTGTCACTTGGATGGTATCCCTGATGGACCAATTGTTGAGGCTCTCGCCTGGTTTGCTTGGCTAGATCCAAGAGTCCAGATCGCAGTCGCTGTCTTTGCCGTCTTCAGACACCGCGTTGACACTTTCAAATATCACCCCGCCATTGGTAAACTGGATCGGCCCTTTACCTCGCGACGCACTGTGAGAAGAAGAGGCTTCAGCCGTAGGAGAGTATCCTAACCCAAATGTGTCCTGTTTGTTAGGTATTTATAGAATCTGCCCCCAGCCTGGGGTAGATCCGACTTGAACAACGGCCCAGGCTTCCTTGAAGTAAGAGAGAGTCATCTCTGGTTTTTCAGTCATTACAGGAGCCACGTTCTTGACTTTAACAGCTTCGAACGCCTGACATAGGGTTTCGTGGATTTCTCCATCCATCTCAACATATTTGAAGGACGACAAATGGCTCACGATTATGTCTTCCTCGCCACATACAGTCACGATGCTACCTCCAACAGAATACTTGAGTTTCTGGTGCAACGTGGAGGTCACGGCGCCAACAGAGTGGATCCATGGCCGGCCTAGGAGACAGCTGTAGGCAGGCATGATGTCCATAATGTAGAAGACTGCGTCGAACGTTTCCGGCCCAACTTGGATTGGTAAGGTCACCTCCCCGAAAACATGACGTTTGGTTCCATCGAACGCTTTCACAACCAGATCACTGGGTGTGCAAATCAATCCTCGAGTATCTAACTTCATCAATGCTTTCTTCGGAAGAACATTGAGTGACGACCCTGTGTCCACCAACACATGAGACATGATTGTTCCCCTACACTCTATCGAGATGTGCAGGGCGCTATTGTGGTTTCTTCCCTTTGGCGTCAGCTCCAGGTCAGTGAACCCTAACCCATTTCCAGCATTCACGTGGGCTACGACCCCTTCCAACTGGTTGACCGATATTTCCTGCGGTACATACGTGGCATTCAACACCTTCAGCAGCGCGTTGCGATGTGCCTCAGAACACAGCAACAAATTCAGGATGGAAATTTTTGAGGGTGTTTGATGGAGATGATCCATGATCTAGTAGTCACTCTTCTTAATCAACCTCATAAACTCTTCAGCGTCTTTAACAAGTAAGTCCTTCTCTACCCCACGAGGGGTTTCTTCAACGACTTTACTCTTTCCTTTATCAGTTACATCAACTTTGTCCGCTTTGTCTGCCATGATCTCAGGTGGAGCAAATACTCTCCCGCTACGAGTGATTCCGCCAATTCCCACTAGGTTATCCACACATGACCCTGATGGTTCCAATTCCAATTTATGTCCGTTGCAGTAGACATCTGCCTCATAATGCCATGGGACAACATTGGTGCTTTCGAAGGGTATCGGCCCAGCTTTGGTGATGGTAATCGTGGGCGGCCTGGGTGCAGAGATAGTTATCGTCCGACGAGGGATGGTGATGGTGGCAACCTCATCATCTTGCTTCAGCATTACCTCTCCAGATCCACATTCGTCCCTTCGGCTAAACTGCAAGATTCCTTCGGTCATCAGACTCTGAATCCCTTCTATCAAATGTTCACATCCATCAGGACTAGTCGCACAGCCTATACACAGCTCTCCGCAGCCCGGGAAGAACCCTCTTTTCATCAGCTTGGCTTTAATGAAGCTAAGCGGTGTCTTCAGATCCTTGACGTCAGTCAACAAATCCAAGCTCTCTTATTCAATAATGGCGTTTACCCCACCTCCCCTATGATTCAGCATAGGGTTCTTCGTGAAATTTGGCACATTATCTGAGAAGTTGATGATCTTAGCATCCACCATATCCTACACCTTGTGCTTGAAGGCTTTGCAATTTTCTATCGTATGGCCTGGTGCCCCTGAGTGAAATTCACAAGTCGCATTCGCATCATAACCTGGCGGAGGTGCCCCTGTCAAGGGAGCCAGGGTTCTCTTCTGGATCAGCTGTAACTGAAGCAGAGTCTGTAACAGTTGAGCATAAGACATGGGTGGCGTCTCGAGGTGACGGCTCGACAGAGGTGCCCTGTTCTGATACTTTCTGTACCCTTGCTGATTCGGCTGCTGCTGCTGTGGCTGTTGGACCGCTGGGATGGTTATACTGCCACCTGTTGGTGCTGGCCCTTGCCTTTCCTTCGAGCTATGGACACGACACTCGTCTCTCCTTCCCTCCTTTTGCCACCATAAGGTTTCTTTCCTCCTCCAGCTGAGGACAGATCACCTTGAATTTTCCCTAGTTTGATCCCATTTTCAACGTGCTCACCCGTGATAATGAGATCTGAGAAACTTCCAGACATGCTGCTGACCAATTTCTCGTAATAAACCCCTGGGAGGGTGGCTACGAACATTTCAACAAGCTCCCGTTCAACCATCGGCGGCTGAACCCTAGCTGCTAATTCACGCCATCGCTGGGCGTATTCCTTGAACCCTTCGTTGTTCCTCTGTGACAAATTCTGCAGTTGGACTCGATTTAGGGCCAAGTCACTGTTATATTGGTAATGGTGCACGAATGCTTCAGCAAGTTCCTTCCACGTGCGCACACTGGTAGGTTCCAGACTCATGTAGCACTCCAAGGATGGCCCGGACAAGCTATCCTGAAAGAAGTGCATCAACAACTTCTCGTCTTCAGAGTGAGCTGACATTTTCCGGTAGTATGATCTCAGATGGACGCGAGGGCAAGTGGTGCCCTTGTACTTTTCGAAGTCGGGTACCTTGAACTTGGGAGGCACCTTGAAATCAGCAATCAGTCCCAACTTGGACATGTTGACACCCATAGTGTTCAGGTTCTCGAAATTCCTCATTTTGTCCTCGAGTGCTTTAAACCTCATACGTGCTTCAGCGGTCAGCTCTCCTTCAGCACCCTTCTGGGAGAACAAATCTTCCTGACGGTCTTCTAACCATGGTTGAGGCCCATACAGAGTTCCAACACCTGTGTTGCCGTTGCCCAGCCCAAAATTGACATTAGCTTCAAAATTTCCGTTACCGACGCCATTCGTATTACCATTGAGCCCCATGTTAGCGATCACATTGCCGTTGGAACTACCGTTCCCCCCGGTCACGGGGACGCCATTCTGAGGAGTTTCAACAGGCGGAGGGGTTGGAACATTCCCGCCATGGAGTACACCATTGCTATCAACCCTTGATATCAGAGGTTGAACCTAGGTTCTGAGCTGATCCTGGCCATTGGCGACCACTTGCATGAGCTCCATGAATCGGTCCATCCTTTCTCGGAGTTCTTGAACGTCAGTTTGCACTTGCTCCATAACTCTGGCTCGATTTGCTTTGGTCGGATAGCGGTGGATAGGCCTTTGACCAATCCTAGAACAACCTGAAACAACCTGTATACACAAAAGGGTTAGGAAAAACAACAAAGTGCTCGTTATGCAGATGCTTCATGCAAATGCAAACGTGTGTCTGTGCGTTAGGGAGATATCCTCCGATCCTAGTGCCTGAGTGCCAGTGCTGATAATAAGAAGTCTGAGTCCAGTCATGGAAATAACATCTCATATATATAAAGAAAGCCCATCAAGGCGGTACATAACGTCACTGGATACAAGATGAATCAATAGCATGACCTCAACCAACAAGCCTGGTGATGGTCAGCATACGACAATGATCAACACAAAAGGATTACAAATAGTCAAGTACGACCACAAGCTCGAAACTCTTCTAACAACCCCTTCGTTTCTGGATGATCAGGCCGAGTGAGCAACCCTTCGACGAGTAACTCTCTCTGCATAATGGTGTATTGGAGACCTTCAACTGAGTCTTCCCATGCTCCTTCGCCGAAACAATCTTCTAACTTCCGCTTCTTGGATTCAAACATCAGCTTGCGCTCCTTCAGGTTAGCAAGAGCCTTGTTGAGCTGGCATTCAGCGGCATATCTGCGAGCGGTTTCTTCATCAAACCTCTTTTCACTAGCCTTCACCTGGGCTTTCAACTTGGAGATCTGTTGCTTCAGCCTATCCTCCCGTTCTTTGTCGTTGGCTAGTGTGGCCTTCCAATGCTGATTGAACTTGGATATTCTCCGGTACGCTTCATCCAAGTGCTGCTTCTTAGTGGCCAGTACATCATTGACAGCTTTGAAGTCTCGACCCAAACGCTCACGCTCGGCTATCTGCTTAGTCAAATCTGTCCCTAACTGGTTCACCAGCTCTGTCTGCCTCTTGAAGGAATGGACGGCTTCGCTTCTCTCGCTTCTGAGTTGAGCCAATTCTTTCTCCAGTTCTTCATTCGCCTTCTTCAGCTCCTCTCTTTCAGCTAACACCTGATTATGCTGCTGAATAGGCACGGTGGTAGGCTCTTCAATCACTGGAGGGCTTTCTGGCTTGGCAAGAGGAAACGGGATCCCTATAGCACCTGCTCTGGCTCTGATCCAAGTCACATATGGAGCGTAGGCTTGACTATTACTTTTCCTCAGCGGCAGCTTTCCCCGCTTACAGATACCATTCCAAGCGTGCTGAAGCTTAGACAACATATCCCCCTCTAGAAGACCAGTGAGGTACAGAGATTCCTGCACCTCTTCGTCCTTCGACAGAGCTCTTAAAGCATAAGCAAATTGTCGGACCAACAGGGATGGATTGTAGTTGATACAACCCTTCCTGCCCATCAAAGGCACATTCGAAAACCCACTGCAGCTGAAGATGATCTCAGTACCCAATCTATCTCTATCAAACCAGGTAATATCCTCCGCTGACAAACTCATCAAACGCTCAGGCCACTCAGTTGTGGCTGCAGACGAAGCAAATGAACCCTTCTTGGGTAGGTGGCTATCAAGCCATCTATAGAGCAGGGGAACACAGCAAGAGACATTCTTACCCCTTCTGTTCTCGTTTTTGTAGTGGACGGAATAGTAGACATCTCCTATCAAGATAGGGACTGGATTCCCTGATGTAAACATGTGAAAGGCGTCGAAGTCTACAAAGTCGGGCATATTGGGGAACCGAATGATGCCATATATACACAGAGCGAGAATGGCGTTTAACACGACCCAACATCCGTCTTTGGTGCACTGTTGAGCTTTTCCCACTAAGAACTGCAAGGAGAAACCGGGAACCTTGTTCCAACTAGACAAGACCAACTCAGAGGCATCCAGATGAAGTGAGGGAGCTAGACTAGCCAGATTAGGCTCAGCATCCATATGAACAAAAGGCATCTGCCTCTTGATAGGCACACCTAACAAATCAGCATACTCCTCTAGTGTAGGTGCGAGAATAAAGTCCTGGAAAGTAAAGCATCTCAACGGAGGATCGTAGAACTGCAGCAAGGCGTGCAACCCATTCAACTCAAACACAGAGGGTTTACGAACCAAGCTGAGCAGTTTACCGTAAGACTTTCTGAATTCATCTCTCACAGAATCATCTGCCAAAGCAATCAAACCAGTCAGCTGAACAACATCAGGAGTGGGGAGCTTGTAGGCCAAAGTCTTCCACAGAGAACCCATGACAGCACAATAGGAGGCAAGAAAACCTGAATCGGGGGAAACAGTACCTGCAACACACACACACACGTTAATGAAATGCAGATGAATATGCAAAACAATGCAAAATGCAATCATGCAGCAGGAGATCAAGACGAATGTGTTGTTGAAGAGACGAAGGTTCTGTATCAACAAAACCACAATACTGCTATGTCAAGAACAACCCTATCTTTGATGAGAAGAAAACCATGGTAGCAGACCATAAACTTGCTCTGTCAAGAACAAACATCTAATAATAAGGACCTCTGATATAAGACCATAACTCTGCTCTATCAAGAACACATACACATACCAACAAAACTGATTCACTATCAAGAAAACCAGGTAGTCTGAAGGTTAAGGCTTACTGCAACAAACCCAACCCTGCTCATAGGTATGGACCTAAACTGACACAAGTTTGGCATCCTATGTGGTCATCAGCGTCACAGGCATTCAAGAGGGGTGATACGATACCCAAAAGGTGTGGCATCACCATCTCCTGAAGCGGCCTCACTCAGCTGAATCCCAAATCGGTCCCCAGAGTCGACAATCCTTCAAACCAACAACCCCCTCAACCCAAAGGGTTGAAAAAGAAGTCAACCGGGAGAACCTCGTCTGAGCGTGGATTTCATGAGACACTAGTGCCTGCAAAGCAAGCACGCGCCCACTAATTTCCACAACTAATGCTAGGTACACTCAAGCCTGGGTCTGGGTTCTCACTCATCAGAATGCCCCTCCCACAACAGCACAGATAATCATATCATACTGAAAATAAAATGCGATAAACAAACACAACTTAACAAGTAATCATAGAAGCGATAGGATTGACTCTCGCAGGGGACGTTGGATCCCCAGGAAACTCGCATAAGGGACGTTGGATCCCCAGGAAACTATCAAGTCCCCAGAAGAGTCACCACCTTTCGTTATTTATCCCTCAGAGCGGGAAAGTAAACGATTGGAAAAACTTGACGAAAAGGTATAAGACAAGGTCATCGCAACCATTATCTGGGTTCGGGAGTCGGTTACGCAAGGGGAAGGTATTAGCACCCCTCACGTCCATCGTACTCGATGGGATCCACACTTGTTGTATTTATCTGACGGGTTGGTTTACTATCTACCTATCAAGGCTGGTCTGAAAAGAAAAGAAAATGACTCGGCAAAGCGTCACACTTTATGCCTACGTATTCTCATCAGAGAATGAGAAATCAGAGTCAACGTAGTTCGGCTAACTACGGGTTATGGGGAAGGTGGCTCGCCAATACGTCAGTATTGTGCCTACGTACTCTCAACAGGTATGAGAGATCAGAGCTTATGTAGTTCGAGATAATATGGATTACGGGGATTCAGATTCATCTGTTTTATCGAGTAGGGTTAACAAACAGTTCCAGCAGTTGGATGTACACAGCTCGACCCTTGGAGACTTAGGCGTTACCGTTTGCGGTAGAACTAGGAGTTAACGACACTCTTTTCTTCAGAAAAGCTTTCCTTTGAATTACGGGCCCACAGGGCAAAAAGGATTGAAGTTTGTTTTCTGTCTTTTACGAAAGAACTGTTTTTTATGGATGTTTGCAACCAATATCGCACTAGAGACTATGACTTGAGAGTGAATGCGTCTCATGTCACCCAAAGGGTGCCATGCTAAACATCCAAGCTGTCGAAAAGAAACTCTCCGACAACCCTTTCTCAGATAGCTTAAGGCTCATAACGTACGACATCAGTTAACCTTTATTACTGTATTTTGATTTGTTTTGGGATGAGAAGAGAGAACGAACAGGTTCAACTACGGGGAGACTATCAAGTCCTAATGTTGTCATGCCAAGGATTCATCCTATGGTTGAGGTTTGAAACAGGGAACTCCTAGAAGTTATCATGCATAGGTTTCAACCTAAAGTTCTAATCATCACTTCCTTATCAAAGGAAGTGAGATTCCTAAGGGATCATGTCAATGATAAACGGAAACAGATAAAGCATCAGCTTAAACAGTAAACAGATATACAGTAAAATGCATGCAATGCAAGTGAGGGAGGAAATGTGTGTGGGGCATCAGCCTCCACAAGCTCATCTCAACCTCAAGCCAGATATGAATAACGGTAATCATACAGGAAGAAATAACATGCTATCAAGCAAACACAATAAGCAACTGCAATCATACAGAAGAAGTAAAATGCCATCAGGCAAATAACAAACCACATAGGCAAGGGAGCTGGGCTCTACCGAATACCCGCAAGCAAAGCCATACAGTAAAATACAAGCAGAGGGAGCAACTCAACCTCTAGTGCAATCATGCTCCTAGCTTAAATTAATCTAAATATGAACTTATTCTAATGCATCAAGAAAATCAAACAAGTCACATCAATACAATTGCACAGAAAGAAAACAGACAGGAAAAGCAGATCAACAGCTTCTACAACTTCACAGCAAAGCAACCTTCTAACAGCAGTCCAGTCTTCAGACTTCAACCACCCTTCAAGGCTATCATCTTCAATAGCAAGTGTCAACTTGCTTCTCTGAGCTTCCAACACATCCACATAAGTATCAACTTATTCTCTCTTCCTCAAGCCTCAACTCTTCAGTAATTTACAACACCAGGCTTCACTCCCAATTACAAGTATCAACTTGTTCCTTCAGGGACTTAATGCATTAAACTCACAAGTATCAACTTGCTTCTTCCTTAAGCTTCAGCTTCTTCATTCCATATCCAATGGATTCCCTTTACAAATGTCAACTTGGTCTTCAAGCTTCAGCTCTCTCCTCTTTACCAGTATCAACTTGCTCTCCCTGATCTGCAAGCTTCAGCTTCTAAGGGTAATCTTCAAACACAAAGAAGTATCAACTCCTAGCATCTTCAATCTTCTAACAAGTAATTCCATCCTCTAGCAAGGGAGAAAGATTCATCTATCAAGAGCATAGTCTGGAGGATTGGTAGCAGAGTGAAGACCAAAGGTCACCACTAAGCATCCTATCATCAGAGAAAGGGACCCTCAAAGGTTCTACCAACTTGTGAAGAGCCACACATCCTACCAAAGGAGGGATGAGGCTTTTACAAGGGGACCTTACATCATGGGGAGGAATGGAAGTGATCAACATCTTCCATGTTTATGAAGGAAGAGAATCTATCTAGAAGCTCTGCCTACAAACCCTAATCTCAACACCTAATCAACACTACACCAAAAGAAGGGAAGATCCTCACATCCAAGCTTCTTCAAGCACTCCATTGCATCCTCAACTTGCCTTCAACATCATCCGAGAGCAAGAGAAACAAAACCCTAATCTTAGGGAACTAAAGAAGTCATTCTAGTTGAATTAGTGCCTTAGAATCATCTAAAGTTAGCATTTAAACTAAAATCAAACAAAAATAGTAAACTACATTGTAAATTCCTACAAAAATTCCTAAGGGATCCTAATTCAATCATAAATCTACCATACAAAAATCAGAGGTTGAATCATCCACCAAGTTCTAAAATTAAAATCTAAACCACAAGGTATCAACCATAAACCCTAAAAATGGAGCTCTTAAAGTTTCAACCTAAAACTACCACTTACATTCATCACAAAAATGTGATAAAAATCTAGGGGGAACATGCATATCTATTCTAGATACGCACAAAAAATCAGGGCAAGAATCATCATCAAATGATCAAACCAAATTCAACAAAATCAAGCATCAACCTTGATTATTTTAATGTCAATTAAAATGTAAAAATACCCATAAAATTAGAAACTGCATGGAATATTAATATTTTTTATCTAAAAAATACTAGATTCAATCATGAATCCATGGCAAAAAGAATGGAATTAATTGAGTCCTTTTTCAATTATTTATGAATTTTCCAATAACCAAGAATAAAATGAAAAATGAAAATGAAAATGAAAATAAAATAATAGGCGCGTGGTGTGAATAGAAAATGAATTCAGTTCATTTTAGTGATTGGGCCATAAGGGGGGTGGGAGTATCAACAAGTAACTTAAGCCCAAAACCATCAGATAAATGAAACGCAGCGTTTCATATTGATTCAGAAATCCTTCACAAAATTCCTTCACGCGTGGCCGTTGGATCCTCATCTGGTCAAAGGTCTCAGCCCAATCCAATGGTCATCCAGTCATCTTCAACCTTTTGAATTTCTGAGTTTCCTCCCTCTGCGCACGCTAGAGTCACCGCCGGTGACTTCTCCGATCAACCTTCCACAACCCTAACTCTCTATAGAATCCACCATTGGCCACGATTCCTTGATGAATCTTGTCCCAAATTTCCCTAGGAATCCATTCATGCCATTAATTCATTCTAAAAACTCAGATTCGCAAGAACACAATCTTAACCGAAAATTGTAACAACCCTAATTGGTCACTAATCTCCAAATTGATGATCCAAAAACCTTCCTACATCAATCTACAATGCATCTAACACAATAATTCCCATTGATTCTACCTAATTTGAGCCATGGAATAAGAACTACATACCTGGTAAAATTAAGCAAACAGAGTGGTTGAATCTTCAAATCAACCCTCAAGAACTTGCAGAATCCTTCACTAGCCCCCAAGGAAGGTTCTGTATGCAAAGAAAAGAATTGAAACGCCCTGAATTCTTGAAACCGATTCTGAGTTGCAAGCTTCCAACTCCAATGGCTAACTCACGATTCCTCCACCACTTGGCCTCAAATTTGATCTGGGATCAATCACCAACCTCAGAGCAAGCTATTGAGATCAATTTCTTGGGCTGAAATGGCCTCTAACCTTGTAACAGATTTTGATTTGCAATGAGAAATTTCAAAGTGCAATCTCACTCTCCTCTCTCAATTATCACCAACCTTCACTCTGAACCACTTCTAAATCATATATAGAACAAGGATGAATGATCTAGAAAGTTCTAGATCACTCTAATGAGAAATTCAATATCTCACTTCACTTGAAAATCCAATCTCATGGTATACTCAAAACAGTCCTTGCATCAGCTTGTATTCATCATGCTTTTCATCCAAATTCTCTCCAAATGAGATTATCAAAGTGTTTGGATTGAAAGGAGCCTTGGTTATGCCTTGCATATTGGTTTGGCAATTGTTACTTATGATGTAAGTAACCACTTTTCAAAGCAAGTCCTCAAATTAACCTTCAATCCAAAATTGTGGCAATGTCAATGTTCCAAGATCTCATGACCTCTTGGCTAGCCTTAAAACATCATTTTGAACAAGTTTGATGTTGAACATTTTCCCATTTGAAGTTTGCAAATAGGAGTTATGGCCTTATGATTGAAATGACCTATAATCTCCAAATGACCAAAATACCCTTGACTTGTCAAAGCCATAACTTGAGTTCTACAAATCCTATCAAGGACTTCTAGTACTCTCTAGAAAGCTAAGAGGATAAGGAACAACATTGATGTTGACCAAAAGTTCATAGGAATCATCCTTCTAGGGCAAAGGTTTCATGCAAGTTGGACAACTTTCAAGCTCCAAATTCACATACCTCAGATGACCTGTAACTTGTCAAAGTCATAACTTGAGTTCTACAAATCCTATAAAGGACTTCTAGCACTCAAATTAAATCTAAGATCATGCTCTACAACAATCATGTTGGGGGAAAGATGAGATGACAATCACATCTTGAGCTAAATTGCCTTGAAGATAGAGGTCAAACTAGGGGATTTTACACTGTCAAGCCTTAGAAACCCTAGCTTGAAACTTCTCAAACTCTTCAATCATGATGATTTAACCTTGGAATCATACTTATAACATCTTAATACATCAATCCATGATCACATGGCTCTTGAATTAGGTCTCAACCTTGTTCAAATCCTCAGTTGACTTAAGGTTGACCCAGTCAAACCCTAATTGAACCACTCCTGACTGGGGCTTCTCAATCTTACACAATGACCTTTCTAGGCATCAAAGTGATCTTCAACACTTATCATGAGCTCTCTCAAGACCTCAAGTCTAACTTCATGGCTTCAGAATCATCTGATAGCTTCCCACAACTCTCAAGTTAGGAGACACACCCTCTTGGCTTCAACCATTCTCTCTGAGGATCTTTTAACTTCTCTGACAAGGATATCAACCCTTGAACACTTGAATAACCTTCTTAGCTAGCTTCAAACTCTTGTGTAGCCATTAACTGGTAATCATACCTCTTGATCTCCTGCATACATGTCAATGAGATGCAAATGATAATGCTAATGTGAATGAAATGAAACACAAGCTAGGTAAAGAAAAGTTGGTCAAATTTTGGGGTGCAACAATCCGGCCTTTGGGTTCGATGGCTATTTGTTTAATAGATTACTGACGGTAAGGTCTGATGTTCTTATAAACTTCTGGTTGAGCCGCCCTTCGGGTTCGATGCCTGCTTGTTTAACAGATGCCTCACGGCGAGGTCAGATGTTCCTCTCAACTTCGTGTTGAGCTGGCCTTCAGGTTCAATGCCTGTTTATTAAATAGAAACCTGACGGCGAGGTCAGATGTTCTTCTCAACTTCAGGTTAAGCCAGCCTTCGGGTTAGATTCCTGTTTGTTTAACAGATGCCTGACATCGAGGTCACATGTTCTTCTCAACTTCGGGTTGAGCCGGCCTTCGGTTTCGATGCCTGTTTGTTTAACAGATACCTGACGATGAGGTCAGAGCTTACGGTGTCGATGCCAGTTTGTTTAATAGATGCCTGACAACGAGGTCAAATGTTATTCTCAACCTGGTTTTGAGCCTGCCTTCGGGTTCGGTGCCTGTTTGTTTATTAGATGTCTGACGGTAAGGTTTAATGTTCTTATCAACTTCTGGTTGAGCCTACCTTCGGATTCGATGCCTGTTTGTTTAATAGATGCCTGAAGGCAAGGTCTAATGTTCTTATCAACTTCATGTTGAGCCGGACTTCGGGTTCGATGTCTGTTTGTTTAATAGATACCTTACAACGAAGTCAGATGTTCCTCTCAACTTCGTGTTGAGCCGGCCTTTGGGTTTAATGTCTGTTTGTTTAACAGATACCTGACGGCGAAGTTAGATGTTCTTCTCAACTTCGGGTTGAGCCGGCCTTCGGGTTCGATGCCTGTTTGTTTAAGAGATTCCTGACATCGAGGACAGATGTTCTTCTCAACTTCGGGTTGAGCCGACCTTCGGGTTCGATGCCTATTTGTTTAACAGATACCTGACGGCAAGGTCAGATGTTCTTCTCAACTTCTGGTTGAGCCGACCTTCAATTTAGATGCCTGTTTCTCTAACAGATGCCTGACGGCGTGGTCAAATGTTCCTCCCAACTTGGTGTTGAGCCGGCCTTCGGGTTCGATGCCTGTTTGTTTAATAGATGCCTGACGGCAAGGTCTAATGTTCTTATCAACTTCTGGTTGAGCCGTCATTCGGGTTCAATGACTGCTTGTTTAGCAAAGGCCTCACGGCGAGGTCAGATGTTCCTCTCAACTTCGTGTTGAGTCGGCCTTCGGGTTCAATGCCTGTTTGTTTAACAGATACTTGACGACGAGGTCAGACGTTCTTCTCAACTTCAGGTTGAGCCGGCCTTCTGGTTCAATGCCTGTTTGTTTAACAGATACCTCACGGCAAGGTCAGATGTTCTTCTCAACTTCTGGTTGAGCCGCTTTCGGTGTCGATGCCAGTTTGTTTAACAGATGCCTGACGGCAAGGTCAAGTGTTCCTCTCAACTTGGTGTTGAGCCGGCCTTCGGGTTCGATGCATGTTTGTTTAACAGATGCCTGACGGCAAGGTCTAATATTCTTATCAACTTCTGGTTGAGTCGCCCTTCAGGTTCGATGCCTGTTTGCTTAACAGATGCCTCATGGCGAGGTCACATGTTCTTCTCAACTTCCGGTTGAGCCGCGTTTGGTTTCGATGCCTGTTTGTCTATCATATGCCTCACTGCGAGGTCAAATGGTCCTCTCAACTTGGTGTTGAGCCGGCCTTCGGGTTCGATGCCTGTTTGTTTAATAGATGCCTGACGGCAATGTCTAATGTTCTTATCAACTTCTGGGTGAGCCGGCCTTCAGGTTCGATGCCTGTTTGTTTAATAGATGCCTCACGGCAAGGTCAGATGTTCCTCTCAACTTCGTGTTGAGCCGGCCTTCGGGTATAATGTCTGTTTGTTTAAAAGATACTTGACGGCGAGGTCAGATGTTCTTCTCAAATTCAGGTTGAGCTAGCCTTCGGGTTCGATGCATGTTTGTTTAACAGACGCCTCACAGCGAGGTCAAATGTTCTTCTCAACTTTGGGTTGAGGCAGCCTTCGGGTTCGATGCCTATTTGTTTAACAGATGCCTGGCAGCGAGGTCATATGTTCTTCTCAACTTCGGGTTGAGCCGGCCTTCGGGTTCGATGCCTGTTTGTTTAGTAGATGCCTGACAGCAAGGTCACATGTTCTTCTCAACTTCGGGTCGAGCCGGTGTTCGGGTTCGATGCCTATTTGTTTAACAAATACCTGACGACGAGGTCAGATGTTATTCTCAACTTCCGGTTGAGCCGCTTTCGGTTTTGATGCCTATTTGTTTAATAGATGCCTGACGGCGAGGTCAAATGTTCCTCTCAACTTGGTGTTGAGCCGACCTTCGGGTTCGATGCCTGTTTGTTTAATAGATGCTTGACGGCAAGGTCTAATGTTCTTATCAACTTCTGGTTGAGCCGCCATTCGGGTTCGATGCCTATTTGTTTAACAGGTGCCTGACAGCGAGGTCATATGTTCTTCTCAACTTCGGGTTGAGCCGACCTTTGGGTTCGATGCCTGTTTGTTTAGTAGATGCTTGACAGCAAGGTCACATGTTCTTCTCAACTTCGGGTTAAGCCGGCCTTCGGGTTCAATGCCTATTTGTTTAACAGATACCTGACGGAGAGGTCAGATATTCTTCTCAACTTCCAGTTGAGCCGACCTTCGATTTAGACGCCTGTTTTTTTAACAGATGCCTGACGGCATGGTCAAATGTTCCTCTCAACTTGGTGTTGAGCCGGCCTTCGGGTTCGATGCCAGTTTGTTGAATAGATGCCTGACGGCAAGGTCTAAAATTTCTTATCAACTTCTGGTTGAGCCGTCATTCGGGTTCGATGACGGCTTGTTTAACAGAGGCCTCACGGCGAGGTCAGATGTTCCTCTCAACTTCGTGTTGAGCCGGCCTTTGGGTTCAATGCCTGTTTGTTTAACAGATACCTGACGACGAGGTCAGACGTTCTTCTCAACTTAAGGTTGAGCCGGCCTTCGGGTTGAATGCATGTTTGTTTTACAGATACCTCACGGCAAGGTCAGATGTTCTTCTCAACTTCCAGTTGAGCCGCTTTCGGTGTCGATGGCAGTTTCTTTAACAGATGCCTGACGGCAAGGTCAAGTGTTCCTCTCAACTTGGTGTTGAGTCGGCCTTCGGGTTCGATGCATGTTTGTTTAACAGATGCATGACGGCAAGGTCTAATGTTCTTATCAACATCTGGTTGAGCCGTCCTTCAGGTTCGATGCCTGTTTGTTTAACAGATGCCTCATGGCGAGGTCAGATGTTCCTCTAAACTTCCTGTTGAGCCGGCCTTCGGGTTTAATGTCTGTTCGTTTAACAGATACCTGACGGCGAGGTCAGATGTTCTTCTCAACTTCAGGTTGAGCCGGCCTTTGGGTTCGATGCCTGTTTGTTTAATAGATGCCTGACAGCGAGGTCGGATATTTTTCTCAACTTCGGGTTGAGCCGGCCTTCGGGTTCGATGCCTGTTTGTTTAACAGATGCCTGACAGCGAGGTCAAATGTTCTTCTCAACTTCGGGTTGAACCGGCCTTTGGGTTCGATGCCTGTGTGTTTAACAGATGCCTGACCGCGAGGTCACATGTTCTTCTCAACTTCGGGTTGAGCCGACTTTCGGGTTCGATGCCTGTTTGCTTAACAGATACCTGACGGCGAGGTCATATGTTCTTCTCAACTTCCGGTTGAGCCACGTTTGATTTCGATGCCTGTTTGTCTAACATATGCCTCACGGCGAGGTCAAATGTTCCTCTCAACTTGGTGTTGAGCCGGCCTTCGGGTTCGATGCCTGTTTGTATAATAGATGCCTGAAGGAAATGTCTAATGTTCTTATCAACTTCTGGGTAAGCCGGCCTTCAGGTTCGATGCCTGTTTGTTTAACAGATGCCTCACGGCAAGATCAGATGTTCCTCTCAACTTCGTGTTGAGCCGACCTTCGGGTTCAATGTCTGTTTGTTTAAAAGATACCTGACGGCGAGGTCAGATGTTCTTCTCAAATTCAGGTTGAGCCAGCCTTCGGGTTCGATGCATGTTTGTTTAACATACGCCTCATAGCGAGGTCAAATGTTCTTCTCAACTTCGGGTTGAGGCAGCCTTCGGGTTCGATGCCTATTTGTTTAACAGATGCCTGACAGCGAGGTCATATGTTCTTCTCAACTTCGGGTTGAGCCGGCCTTCGGGTTCGATGCCTGTTTGTTTAGTAGATGCCTGACAGCAAGTTCACATGTTCTTCTCAACTTCGGGTCGAGCCGACGTTCGGGTTCGATGCCTATTTGTTTAACAAATACCTGACGACGAGGTCAGATGTTATTCTCAACTTCCGGTTGAGCCGCTTTCGGTTTCGATGCCTATTTGTTTAGTAGATGCCTGACGGCGAGGTCAAATGTTCCTCTCAACATGGTGTTGAGCCGACCTTCGGGTTCGATGCCTGTTTGTTTAATAGATGCTTGACGGCGAGGTCATATGTTCTTCTCAACTTCCGGTTGAGCCACGTTTGGTTTCGATGCCTATTTGTCTAACATATGCCTCACGGCGAGGTCAAATGTTCCTCTAAACTTGGTGTTGAGCCGGCCTTCGGGTTCGATGCCTGTTTGTTTAATAGATGCCTTACGATAATGTCTAATGTTCTTATCAACTTCTGGGTGAGCCGGCCTTCAGGTTCGATGTCTGTTTGTTTAACAGATGCCTCACGGCAAGGTCAGATGTTCCTCTCAACTTCGTGTTGAGCCGGCCTTCGGGTTCAATGTCTGTTTGTTTAAAAGATACCTGACGGCGAGGTCAGATGTTCTTCTCAAATTCAGGTTGAGCCAGCCTTCGGGTTCGATGCATGTTTGTTTAACAGACGCCTCACAGCGAGGTCAAATGTTCTTCTCAACTTCGGGTTGAGGCAGCCTTCGGGTTCGATGCCTATTTGATTAACAGATGCCTGACAGCGAGGTCATATGTTCTTCTCAACTTCGGGTTGAGCCGGCTTTCGGGTTCAATGCCTGTTTGTTTAGTAGATGCCTGACAGCAAGGTCACATGTTCTTCTCAACTTCGGGTCGAGCCGGCGTTCGGGTTCGATGCCTGTTTGTTTAGCAAATACCTGACGACGAGGTCAGATGTTATTCTCAACTTCTGGTTGAGCCGCTTTCGGTTTCGATGCCTATTTGTTTAATAGATGCCTGACGGCGAGGTCAAATGTTCCTCTCAACTTGGTGTTGAGCCGACCTTCGGGTTCGATGCCTGTTTGTTTAATAGATGTTTGACGGCAAGGTCTAATGTTCTTATCAACTTCTGGTTGAGCCGCCATTCGGGTTCAATGCCTGCTTGTTTAACAGATGCCTCACCGTAAGGTCTGATGTTCCTCTCAACTTCGTGTTCAGCAGGCCTTCGGGTTCAATGCCTGTTTGTTTAACAGATACCTGACGGCGATGTCAGATGTTCTTCTCAACTTAAGGTTGAGCCGGCCTTTGGGTTCGATGCCTGTTTGTTTAACAGATGCCTGACAGCGAGGTTAGAACTTCTTCTCAACTTCGGGTTGATCCGACCTTTTGGTTCGATGCCTGTTTGTTTTACAGATGCCTGACAGCGAGGTCAGATGTACTTCTCAACTTCGGGTTGAGCCGGCCTTCAGGTTCGGTGCTTGTTTTTTTAACAGATCCCTGACGGCGAGGTTAGATATTCCTCTCAACTTCGTGTTGAGCCGGCCTTCAGGTTCAATGTCTGTTTGTTTAACAGATACCTGACTCCGAGGTCAGATGTTCTTCTCAACTTCAGGTTGAGCCGACCTTTGGGTTCGATGCCTGTTTGTTTAACAGATACATGACAGCGAGGTCACATGTTCTTCTCAACTTCAGGTTGAGTCGGCCTTCGGGTTCGATGCCTGTTTGGTTAACTGATACCTGACGGCGAGGTCAGATTTTCTTCTCAACTTCCGGTTGAGCCGCCTTCGGTTTCGATGCTAGTTTGTTTAACAAATGCCTGACGGCGAGGTCAAATGTTCCTCTAAACTTGGTGTTGAGCTGGCCTTCGGGTTCGATGCCTGTTTGTTTCAAAGATGCTTGACGGCAAGGTCAGATGTTCTTATCAACTTCTGGTTGAGCCGCCCTTCGGGTTCGATGCCTTCTTGTTTAACAGATGCCTCACGGCGAGGTCAGATGTTCTTCTCAACTTCTGGTTGAGCCGGCCTTCGGGTTCGATGCCTGTTTGTTTAACAGATACCTGACGCCGAGGTCAGATGTTCTTCTCAACTTCAGGGTGAGCCGGCCTTCAGGTTCTATGCGTATTTGTTTAACAGACGCCTGTCAGCGAGGTCACATGTTCTTCTCAACTTCGATGCTTGTTTGTTTAACAGATACCTGACGGCGAGGTCAGATGTTCTTCTCAACTTCCGGTTGACCCGCCTTCGGTTTCGATGCCTGTTTGTTTAACAGATGTTTGACGGCGAGGTCAAATGTCCCTCTCAACTTGGTGTTGAGCCGGCCTTCGGGTTCGATGCCTGTTTGTTTAATAGATGCCTGACGACAAGGTCTAATGTTCTTATCACCTTCTGGTTGAGACGCCCTTCAGGTTTGATGCCTTCTTGTTTAACAGATTCCTCACGGCAAGGTCAGATGTTCTTCTCAACTTCTGGTTGAGCTGGCCTTCGGGTTCGATGCCTGTTTGTTTAACAGATACATGACGGCGAGGTCAGAAGTTCTTCTAAACTCCAGGTTGAGCCGGCCTTCGGTATCGATGCCTGTTTGTTTAACAGATGCCTGACAGCAAGGTCACATGTTCCTCTCAACTTGGTGTAGAACCGGCCTTCGGGTTCGATGCCTGTTTGTTTTATAGATGCCTGATGGCAAGGTCTAATGTTCTTATCAACTTCTGGTTGAGCCGCCCTTCGAGTTCGATGCTTGCTTGTTTAACAGATACCTCACGGCGAGTTCAGATGTTCTTCTCAACTTCTGGTTGAGTCGGCCTTTGGGTTAAATACCTGTTTGTTTAACAAATACCTGACAGCGATATCAGATGTTCTTCTCAACTTCAGGTTGAGTCGGCCTTCGGATTCGATGCCTGTTTGTTTAACAGATGCCTGACAGCGAGGTCAGATGTTCTTCACAACTTCGGGTTGAGCCGGCCTTAGGGTTCGATGCCTGTTTGTTTAACAGATACCTGACGGCGAGGTCAGATGTTCTTCTCAACTTCAGGTTGAGCCGGCCTTCGGGTTCGATGCCTGTTTGTTTAACAGATGCCTGACAGCGAGGTCACATGTTCTTCTCGACTTCTAGTTGAGCCGGCCTTCGGGTTCGATGCCTGTTTGTTGAATAGATATCTGACAATAAGGTCAGATGTTCTTCTCAACTTCAGGTTGATACGCGCTCGGTTTCGATGCCTGTTTGTTTAACAGATGCATGACGGCTAGGTCAAATGTTTCTCTCAACTTGGTGTTGAGCCGACCTTCGGGTTCAATGCCTGTTTGTTTAATAGATGCCTGACGGCAAGGTCTAATGTTCTTATCAACTTCTGGTTGAGCCGCCCTTCTGGTTTGATGCCTTCTTGTTTAACAGATGCCTCACGGCGAGGTCAGATGTTCTTCTCAACTTCTGGTTGAGCCGGCCTTCAAGTTTGATGCCTGTTTGTTTAACAGATGTCTTACAGCAAGGTCACATGTTCTTCTCGACTTCGGGTTGAGCCGGCCATCGGGTTCGATGCCTGTTTGTTTAACAGATACCTGACGGTGAGGTCAGATGTTCTTCTCAACTTCCGGTTGAGCCGCCTTGGGTTTCGATGCCTGTTTGTTTGACAGATGCCTGACAGCGAGGTCAAACGTTTCTCTCAACTTGGTGTTGAGCCGGCCTTCTGGTTCGATGCCTGTTTGTTTAATAGATGCCTGACGGCAAGGTCTAATGTTCTTATCAACTTCTGGTTGAGCCGTCCTTCTGGTTCGATGCCTTCTTGTTTAATAGATGCCTCACGGCGAGGTCATATGTTCTTATCAACTTCTGGTTGAGCCGGCCTTCGGGTTCGATGCCTGTTTGTTTGACAAATACCTGACGGCGAGGTCAGATGTTCTTCTCAACTTCCAGTTGAGCCGCCTTCGATTTCGATGCCAGTTTGTTTAACAGATGCCTGACGGCGAGGTCAAATGTTCCTCTCAACTTGGTGTTGAGCTGGCCTTCGGGTTCGATGCCTGTTTGTTTAATAGATGCCTGACGACAAGGTCTAATGTTCTTATCACCTTCTGGTTGAGACGCCCTTCGGGTTTGATGCCTTCTTGTTTAACAGATTCCTCACGGCAAGGTCAGATGTTCTTCTCAACTTCTGGTTGAGCTGGCCTTCGGGTTCGATGCCTGTTTGTTTAACAGATACATGACGGCGAGGTCAGAAGTTCTTCTAAACTCCAGGTTGAGCCGGCCTTCGGTATCGATGCCTGTTTGTTTAACAGATGCCTGACAGCAAGGTCACATGTTCCTCTCAACTTGGTGTAGAACCGGCCTTCGGGTTCGATGCCTGTTTGTTTTATAGATGCCTGATGGCAAGGTCTAATGTTCTTATCAACTTCTGGTTGAGCCGCCCTTCGAGTTCGATGCTTGCTTGTTTAACAGATACCTCACGGCGAGTTCAGATGTTCCTCTCAACTTCGTGTTGAGTCGGCCTTTGGGTTAAATACCTGTTTGTTTAACAAATACCTGACAGCGATATCAGATGTTCTTCTCAACTTCAGGTTGAGTCGGCCTTCGGATTCGATGCCTGTTTGTTTAACAGATGCCTGACAGCGAGGTCAGATGTTCTTCACAACTTCGGGTTGAGCCGGCCTTAGGGTTCGATGCCTGTTTGTTTAACAGATACCTGACGGCGAGGTCAGATGTTCTTCTCAACTTCAGGTTGAGCCGGCCTTCGGGTTCGATGCCTGTTTGTTTAACAGATGCCTGACAGCGAGGTCACATGTTCTTCTCGACTTCTAGTTGAGCCGGCCTTCGGGTTCGATGCCTGTTTGTTGAATAGATATCTGACAATAAGGTCAGATGTTCTTCTCAACTTCAGGTTGATACGCGCTCGGTTTCGATGCCTGTTTGTTTAACAGATGCATGACGGCTAGGTCAAATGTTTCTCTCAACTTGGTGTTGAGCCGACCTTCGGGTTCAATGCCTGTTTGTTTAATAGATGCCTGACGGCAAGGTCTAATGTTCTTATCAACTTCTGGTTGAGCCGCCCTTCTGGTTTGATGCCTTCTTGTTTAACAGATGCCTCACGGCGAGGTCAGATGTTCTTCTCAACTTCTGGTTGAGCCGGCCTTCAAGTTTGATGCCTGTTTGTTTAACAGATGTCTTACAGCAAGGTCACATGTTCTTCTCGACTTCGGGTTGAGCCGGCCATCGGGTTCGATGCCTGTTTGTTTAACAGATACCTGACGGTGAGGTCAGATGTTCTTCTCAACTTCCGGTTGAGCCGCCTTGGGTTTCGATGCCTGTTTGTTTGACAGATGCCTGACAGCGAGGTCAAACGTTTCTCTCAACTTGGTGTTGAGCCGGCCTTCTGGTTCGATGCCTGTTTGTTTAATAGATGCCTGACGGCAAGGTCTAATGTTCTTATCAACTTCTGGTTGAGCCGTCCTTCTGGTTCGATGCCTTCTTGTTTAATAGATGCCTCACGGCGAGGTCATATGTTCTTATCAACTTCTGGTTGAGCCGGCCTTCGGGTTCGATGCCTGTTTGTTTGACAAATACCTGACGGCGAGGTCAGATGTTCTTCTCAACTTCCAGTTGAGCCGCCTTCGATTTCGATGCCAGTTTGTTTAACAGATGCCTGACGGCGAGGTCAAATGTTCCTCTCAACTTGGTGTTGAGCTGGCCTTCGGGTTCGATGCCTGTTTGTTTAATAGATGCCTGACGACAAGGTCTGATGTTCTTATCAACTTCTGGTTGAGCCGCCCTTCGGGTTTGATGCCTGCTTGTTTAACAGATGCCTCACAGCGAGGTCAGATGTTCTTCTCAACTTCTGGTTGAGCTGGCCTTCGGGTTCGATGCCTGTTTGTTTAACAGATACCTGACGACGAGGTCAGATGTTCTTCTCAACTTCAGCGTGAGCCGGCCTTCGGGTTCTATGCCTGTTTGTTTAACAGATGCCTGACAGCGAGGTCACATGTTCTTCTCAACTTCGATACTTATTTGTTTAACAGATACCTGACGGCGAGGTCAAATGTTCCCCTCAACTTGGTGTTGAGCCGGCCTTCGGGTTCGATGCCTGTTTGTTTAATAGATGTCTGATGACAAGGTTTAATGTTCTTATCACCTTCTGGTTGAGACTCCCTTCGGTTTCGATGCCTTCTTGTTTAATAGATGCCTCACGGCGAGGTCAGATGTTCTTTTCAACTTCTGGTTGAGCTCGCCTTCGTGTTCGATGCCTGTTTGTTTAACAGATACCTGACAGCGAGGTCAGATGTTCTTCTCAACTTCAGGTTGAGCCTGCCTTTGGGATCGATGCCTGTTTGTTTAACAGATGCCTGACAGCAAGGTCACATGTTCCTCTCAACTTGGTGTTGAGCCGGCCTTCGGGTTCGATGCCTGTTTGTTTTATAGATGCCTGATGGCAAGGTCTAATGTTCTTATCAACTTCTGGTTGAGCGCTCTTCGAGTTCGATGCCTGCTTGTTTAACAGATACCTCACGGCGAGTTCAGATGTTCCTCTCAACTTCGTGTTGAGCCGGCCTTCGGGTTAAATACCTGTTTGTTTGACAAATACGTGACGGCGATATCAGATGTTCTTCTCAACTTCAGGTTGAGTCGGCCTTCGGATTTGATGCCTGTTTGTTTAGCAGATGCCTGACAGCGAGGTCAGATGTTCTTCTCAACTTCGGGTTGAGCCGGGCTTCGGGTTCGATGCCTGTTTGTTTAACAGATACCTGACGACGAGGTCAGATGTTCTTCACAACTTCTGGTTGAGCCGGCCTTCGGGTTCGATGCTTGTTTGTTTAACAGATACCTGACGGCGACGTCAGATGTTCTTCTCAACTTTAGGTTGAGCCGGCCTTCGGGTTCGATGCCTGTTTCTTTAAAAGATGCCTGACAGCAAGGTCACATGTACTTCTCAACTTTGGGTTGAGCCGGCCTTCGAGTTTGATGCATGTTTGTTTAACAGATACCTGACAGTGAGGTCAGATGTTCTTCTCAACTTCCGGTTGAGCCGCCTTTGGTTTTGATGCTTGTTTGTTTAACAGATGACTGACGGCTAGGTCAAATGTTTCTCTCAACTTGGTGTTGAGCCGACCTTCGGGTTCGATGCTTGTTTGTTTAATAGATGCCTGACGGCAAAGTCTAATGTTCTTATCAACTTCTGGTTGAGCCGCCCTTCAGGTTCGATGCCTTCTTGTTTACCAGATGCCTCACGGCGAGGTCAGATGTTCTTCTCAACTTCTGGTTGAGTCGGCCTTCGGGTTCGATGCCTGTTTGTTTAATAGATACCTGACGGCGAGGTCAGATGTTCTTCTCAACTTCTGGTTGAGCCGCTTTTGGTTTCGATGCCAGTTTGTTTAACAGATGCCTGACGGCGAGGTCAAATGTTCCTCTCAACTTGGTGTTGAGCTGGCCTTTGGGTTCGATGCCTGTTTGTTTAATAGATGCCTGACGGCAAGGTCTGATGTTCTTATCAACTTGGTGTTGAGCCGCCCTTCGGGTTCGATGCCTGCTTGTTTAACAGATGCCTCACGGCGAGGTCAGATGTTCTTCTCAACTTCTGGTTGAGCCGGCCTTCAACTTCGATGCTTGTTTGTTTAACAGATGTCTCACGGCGAGGTCAGATGTTCTTCTCATCTTCTGGTTGAGCCGGCCTTCGGGTTCAATGCCTGTTTGTTTAACAGATACCTGACGACGAGGTCAGATGTTCTTCTTAACTTCAGGTTGAACCGGCCCTTGGGTTAGATGCCTTTTTGTTTAACATATGCCTCACAGCGAGGTCACATGTTCCTCTCAACTTGGTGTTGAGCCGACCTTCGGGTTCGATGCCTATTTATTTTATAGATGCATGATGGCAAGGTCTAATGTTCTTATCAACTTCTGGTTAAGCCTCCCTTCGAGTTCGATGCCTACTTATTTAACAGATACGTCACGGTGAGTTCAGATGTTCCTCTCCACTTCGTGTTGAGCCGGCCTTCGGGTTAAATACCTGTTTGTTTAACAAATACCTGATGGAGATATCAGATGTTCTTCTCAACTTCAGGTTGAGTTGGCCTTCGGATTCGATGCCTGTTTGTTTAACAGATGCCTGACAGCGAGGTCAGATGTTCTTCTCAACATCGGGTTGAGCCGGGCTTCGGGTTCGATGCCTGTTTGTTTAACAGATACCTGACGGAGAGGTCAGATGTTCCTCACAACTTCTGGTTGAGCCGGCCTTCGGGTTCGATGCCTGTTTGTTTAACAAATACCTGACGGCGAGGTCAGATGTTCTTCTCAACTTCAGGTTGACCCGACCTTCGGATTCAATGCCTGTTTGTTTAACAGATGCCTGACAACGAGGACACATGTTCTTCTCGACTTCGGGTTGAGTCGGCCTTCAGGTTTGATGCCTGTTTGTTTAACAGATACCTGACAGTGAGGTCTGATGTTCTTCTCAACTTCCGGTTGAGCCGCCTTCGGTTTCGATGCCTGTTTGTTTAACAGATGCCTGACGGCTAGGTCAAATGTTTCTCTTAACTTGGTGTTGAGCCGGCCTTCTGGTTCGATGCCTGACGGCAAGGTCTAATGTTCTTATCAACTTCTGGTTGAGCCACCCTTCAGGTTCGATGCCTTCTTGTTTAATTGATGCCTCACGGCGAGGTCAGATGTTCTTCTCAACTTCTGGTTGAGCCGGCCTTCAGGTTTGATGCCTGTTTGTTTAACAGATGCCTAACAGCGAGGTCACGTGTTCTTCTCGACTTCGGGTTGAGCCGACCTTCGGGTTCGATGCCTGGTTGTTTAACAGATACCTGACGGCGAGGTCAGATGTTCTTCTCAACTTCCGGTTGAGCCGCCTTCGGTTTCGATGCCTGTTTGTTTAAGAGATGCTTGACAGCGAGGTCAAATGTTTCTCTCAACTTGGTGTTGAGCCGGCCTTCTGGTTCGATGCCTGTTTGTTTAATAGATGCCTGACGGCAAGGTCTAATGTTCTTATCAACTTCTGGTTGAGCCGCCCTTCAGGTTCGATGCCTTTTTGTTTAACAGATGCCTCACGGCGGGGTCAGATGTTCCTCTCAAATTCTGGTTGAGCCGGCCTTCGGGTTTAATTCCTGTTTGTTTAACAGATGCCTGACAGCGAGTTCAAATGTTCTTCTCAAATTGGTGTTGAGTCAGCCTTCGGGTTCGATGCCTGTTTGTTTAACAGATGCCTGATAGCGAGGTCAGATGTTCTTCTCAACTTCGGATTGAGCTGGCCTTCGGGTTCGAAGCCTGTTTGTTTAACAGATACCTGACGGTGAGGTCAGATGTTCTCCACAACTCCTGGTTGAGCCGGCCTTCGGGTTCGATGCCTGCTTATTTACCAGATGCCTCACGGCGAGGTCAGCTGTTCTTCTCATCTTCTGGTTGAGCCGGCCTTCGGGTTCGATGCCTGTTTGTTTAACAGATACCTGACGGCGAGGTCATATGTTCTTCTCAACCTCAGGTTGAACCGGCCCTCGGGTTAGATGCCTTTTTGTTTAACATATGCCTGACAGCGAGGTCACATGTTCCTCTCAACTTGGTGTTGAGCCGGCCTTCGGGTTCGATGCCTATTTGTTTTATAGATGCCTGATGACAAGGTCTAATGTTCTTATGAACTTCTGGTAGAGCCGCCCTTCGAGTTCGATGCCTGCTTGTTTAACAGTTCCCTCAACTTCGTGTTGAGCCGGCCTTCGGGTTAAACACCTGTTTGTTTAACAAATACCTGACGGTGATATCAGATGTTCTTCTCAACTTCAGGTTGAGTTGGCCTTCGGATTCGATGCCTGTTTGTTTAACAGATGCCTGACAGCGAGGTCAGATGTTCTTCTCAACATCGGGTTGAGCCGGGCTTCGGGTTCGATGCCTGTTTGTTTAACAGATACCTGACGGCGAGGCCAGATGTTCTTCACAACTTCTGGTTGAACCGGCCTTCGGGTTCGATGCCTGTTTGTTTAACAGATGCCTGACGGCGAGGTCAGATGTTCTTCTCAACTTCAGGTTGACCCGGCCTTCGGGTTCGATGCCTGTTTGTTTAACAGATGCCTAACAACGAGGTCACATGTTCTTCTCGACTTCGGGTTGAACCGGCCTTCGGGTTCGATGCCTGTTTGTTTAACAGATACCTGACGGCGAGTTCAGATGTTATTCTCAACTTCCGGTTGAGCCGCCTTCGGTTTCGATACCTGTTTGTTTAACAGATGCCTGACGGCGAGGTCAAATGATCCTCTCAACTTGGTGTTGAGCCGGCCTTCGAGTTTGATGCCTGTTTGTTTAATAGATGCCTGACGGCAAGATTGAATGTTCTTATAAACTTCTGGTTGAACTGCCCTTCGGGTTCGATGCCTGCTTGTTTAATAGATGCCTCACGGCAAGGTCAGATGTTCCTCTCAACTTCGTGTTGATCCGACGTTCGGGTTCAATGCCTGTTTGTTTAACAGATACCTGACGACGAGGTCAGATGTTCTTTTCAATTTCAGGTTGAGTCGGCCTTCGGGTTCGATGCCTGTTTGTTTAACAGATGTCTGACGGCGAGGTCAGATGTTCTTCTCAACTTCGGGTTGAGCCGGCCTTCGAGTTCGATGCCTGTTGGTTTAACAAATACCTGACGGCGAGGTCAGATGTTCTTCACAACTTCTGGTTGAGCCGGCCTTCGGGTTCGATGCCTGTTTATTTAACAGATACCTGACGGCGAGGTCAGATGTTCTTCTCAACTTCAGGTTGAGTCGGCCTTCGGGTTCGATGCCTGTTTGTGTAACAGATGCCTGACAGCAAGGTGACATGTTCTTCTCAACTTCGGGTTGAGTCGGCCTTCGGGTTCGATGGCTGTTTGTTTAACAGATACCTAACGGTGAGGTCAGATGTTCTTCTCAACTTCAGGTTGAGCTGGCCTTCGGGTTCGATGCCTGACAGCGACGTCAGATGTTCTTCACAACTTCAGGTTGAGCCGGCCTTCGGGTTCGATGCCTGTTTGTTTAACAGATACCTGACGATGAGGTCAGATGTTCTTGTCAACTTCAGGTTGAGCCGGCCTTTGGGTTCGATGCCTGTTTGTTTAACAGATCCCTGACGGCGAGGTCAGATGTTCTTCTCAACTTCCGGTTGAGCAGCCTTCGGTTTTGATGCCTGTTTGTTTAACAGATGCCTGACGGCGATGTCAGATGTTCATATAATCTTCAGGTTGAGCCGGCCTTCGGATTCGATGCCTGTTTGTTTAACAGATGCCTAGCGGCAAGGTCAAATGTTCCTCTCAACCTGGTGTTGAGCCGGCCTTCGGGTTCGATGCCTGTTTGTTTAATAGATACCTGATGGCAAGGTCTAATGTTCTTATCTACTTCTGGTTAAGCCGCCCTTCGAGATCGATGCCTGCTTGTTTAATAGATACCTCACGGCGAGGTAAGATGTTCCTCTCAACTTCGTGTTGAGCCGGCCTTCTGGTTAAATGCCTGTTTGTTTAACAGATACCTGATGACGATGTCAGATGTTCATCTCAACTTCAGGTTGAGCCGGCCTTCGGATTCGATGCCTGTTTGTTTAAAAGATGCCTAACAGCGAGGTCAGATGTTCTCCTCAACTTCGGGTTGAGCCGACCTTCGGGTTCGATGCCTGTTTGTTGAACAGCTACCTGACGGCGAGGTCAAATTTTCTTCACAACTTCTGGTTGAGCCGGCCTTCGGGTTCGATGCCTGTTTGTTTAACAGATACCTGACGGTGAGGTCAGATTTTCTTCTCAACTTAAGGTTGAGCCGGCCTTCGGGTTCGATGCTTGTTTGTTTAACAAATACCTGACGGCGAGGTTAGATGTTCTTCTCAACTTCCGGTTGAGCCGCCTTCGGTTTTGATGCCTATTTGTTTAACAGATGCCTGACGGCGAGGTCAAATGATCCTCTTAAATTGGTGTTGAGTCGGCCTTCGGGTTCGATGCCTGTTTTTTTAATAGATGCCTGTTGGCAAGGTCGAATGTTCTTATCAACTTTTAGTTGAGCCGCCCTTCGGGTTCGATACCTGCTTATTTAATAGATGCCTAACAACGAGGTCAGATGTTCCTCTCAACTTTGTGTTGAGCTGACCTTCGGGTTCAATGCCTGTTTGCTTAAAAGATACCTGACAGCGAGGTCAGATGTTCTTCTCAACTTCAGGTTGAGCCGGCCTTCGGGTTCGATGCCTGACAGCAAGGTCAGATGTTCTTCACAACTTCTGGTTGAGCCGGCCTTCGGGTTCGATGCCTGTTTGTTTAACAGATACCTGACGGTGAGGTCACATGTTCTTCTCAACTTCGGGTTGAGCCGGCCTTTGGGTTCGATGCCTATTTGTTTAACAGATACCTGGCGGCGAGGTCAGATGTTCTTCTCAACTTCGTGTTGAGCCGACCTTCTGGTTAAATGCCTGTTTGTTTAACAGATACCTGACGATGATGTCAGATGTTCATCTCAACTTCAGGTTGAGCCGGCCTTCGGATTCGATGCTTGTTTGTTTAACAGATGTCTGGCGGCAAGGTCAAATGTTCCTCTCAACTTGGTGTTGAGCCGGCCTTCGGGTTCGATGCTTGTTTGTTTAATAGATACTTGATTGCAAGGTCTAATGTTCTTATCTACTTCTGGTTGAGCCGCCTTCGAGTTCGATGCCTCCTTGTTTAATAGATACCTCACGGCGAGGTAAGATGTTCTTCTCAACTTCGTGTTAAGCCGGCCTTCTGGTTAAATTCCTGTTTGTTTAACAGATACCTAACAACGACGTCAGATGTTCATCTCAACTTCAGGTTGAGCCGGCCTTCGGATTTGATGCATGTTTGTTTAATAGATGCCTAACAGCAAGGTCAGATGTTCTCCTCAACTTCGGGTTGAGCCAACCTTCGGGTTCGATTCCTGTTTGTTGAACAGATACCTGACGGCGAGGTCAAGTGTTCTTCACAACTTCTGGTTGAGCCGGCCTTCGGGTTCGATGCCTGTTTGTTTAACAGATACTTGACGGTGAGGTCAGATATGCTTCTCAACTTAAGGTTGAGCCGGCCTTCGGGTTCGATGCCTGTTTGTTTAACAAATACCTGACGGCGAGGTCAGATGTGCTTCTCAACTTCCGGTTGAGCCGCCTTCGGTTTTGATGCATGTTTGTTTAACAGATGCCTGACGGCGAGGTCAAATGTTCCTCTCAAATTGGTGTTGAGTCGGCCTTCGGATTCGATGCCTGTTTTATTTAATAGATGCCTGACGGTAAGGTCTAATGTTCTTATCAACTTCTGGTTGAGCCGCCCTTCGGGTTCGATACCTGCTTGTTTAACAGATGCCTAACAGCGAGGTCAGATGTTCCTCTCAACTTTGTGTTGAGTCAACCTTTGGGTTCAATGCCTATTTTTTTAACAGATACCTGACGGCGAGGTCAAATGTTCTTCTCAACTTCAGGTTGAGCCGGCCTTCGGGTTCGATGCCTATTTGTTTAACAGATACCTGACGGGGAGGTCAGATGTTCTTCTCAACTTCATTTTGAGGCGGCCTTCAGGGTCGATGCCTGTTTGTTTAACAGATGCCTGACAGCAAGGTCACATGTTCTTCTCAACTTCGGGTTGAGCCGGCCTTCGAGTTTAATGCCTGTTTGTTTAACAGATACCTGACGGCGAGGTTAGATGTTCTTCTCAACTTCCGGTTGAGCCGCCTTGGGTTTCGATGCCTGTTTGTTTAACAGATGCCTGACGACAAGGTCAAATGTTCCTCTCAACTTGGTGTTGAGCCGACCTTCGGGTTTGATGCCTGTTTGTTTAATAGATGCCTGACGGCAAGATCGAACGTTCTTATCAACTTCTGGTTGAACATGCCCTTCGGGTTCGATGCCTACTTGTTTAACAAATGCCTCACGACGAGGTCAGATGTTCCTCTCAACTTCATGTTGATCCGGAGTTCGGGTTCAATGCCTGTTTGTTTAACAGATACCTGACAGCGAGGTCAGATGTTCTTCTCAACTTCAGGTTGAGCCGGCCTTCGGGTTCGATGCCTGTTTGTTTAATAGATGCATGACGGCGAGGTCAGATGTTCTTCTCAACTTCGGGTTGAGCCGGCCTTCGGGTTCGATGCCTGTTGGTTTAACAGATACTTGACGGCGAGGTCAGATGTTCTTCACAACTTCTGGTTAAGCCGCCCTTCGGTTTCGATACCTGCTTATTTAATAGATTCCTAACAGCGAGGTCAGATGTTCCTCTCAACTTTGTGTTGAGCCGACCTTCGGGTTCAATGCCTGTTTGTTTAACAGATACCGGACAGCGAGGTCAGATGTTCTTCTCAACTTCAGGTTCAGCCGGCCTTCAGGTTCGATGCCTGACAGCGAGGTCAGATGTTCTTCACAACTTCTGGTTGAGCCGGCCTTCGGGTTCGATGCGTGTTTGTTTAACAGATACCTGACGGTGAAGTCACATGTTCTTCTCAACTTCGGGTTGAGCCGGCCTTCGGGTTCGATGCCTATTTGTTTAACAGATACCTGACGGCGAGGTCAGATGTTGTTCTCAACTTCGTGTTGAGCCGGCCTTCTGGTTAAATTCCTGTTTGTTTAACAGATACCTGACGACGATGTCAGATGTTCATATAATCTTCAGGTTGAGCCGGCCTTCGGATTCGATGCCTGTTTGTTTAACAGATGCCTGGCGGCAAGGTCAAATGTTACTCTCAACCTGGTGTTGAGCCGGCCTTCGGGTTCGATGCCTGTTTGTTTAATAGATACCTGATGGCAAGGTCTAATGTTCTTATCTACTTCTGGTTGAGCCGCCCTTCGAGATCGATGCCTGCTTGTTTAATAGATACCTCACGGCGAGGTAAGATGTTCCTCTCAACTTCGTGTTGAGCCGGCCTTCTGGTTAAATGCCTGTTTGTTTAACAGATACCTGATGACGATGTCAGATGTTCATCTCAACTTCAGGTTGAGCCGGCCTTCGGATTCGATGCCTGTTTGTTTAAAAGATGCCTAATAGCGAGGTCAGATGTTCTCCTCAACTTCGGGTTGAGCCGACCTTCGGGTTCGATGCCTGTTTGTTGAACAGCTACCTGACGGCGAGGTCAAATTTTCTTCACAACTTCTGGTTGAGCCGGCCTTCGGGTTCGATGCCTGTTTGTTTAACAGATACCTGACGGTGAGGTCAGATATTCTTCTCAACTTAAGGTTGAGCCGGCCTTCGGGTTCGATGCTTGTTTCTTTAACAAATACCTGACGGCGAGGTTAGATGTTCTTCTCAACTTCCGGTTGAGCCGCCTTCGGTTTTGATGCCTGTTTGTTTAACAGATGCCTGACGGCGAGGTCAAATGATCCTCTTAAATTGGTGTTGAGTCGGCCTTCGGGTTCGATGCCTGTTTTTTTAATAGATGCCTGTTGGCAAGGTCGAATGTTCTTATCAACTTTTAGTTGAGCCGCCCTTCGGGTTCGATACCTGCTTATTTAATAGATGCCTAACAACGAGGTCAGATGTTCCTCTCAACTTTGTGTTGAGCTGACCTTCGGGTTCAATGCCTGTTTGCTTAAAAGATACCTGACAGCGAGGTCAGATGTTCTTCTCAACTTCAGGTTGAGCCGGCCTTCGGGTTCGATGCCTGACAGCAAGGTCAGATGTTCTTCACAACTTCTGGTTGAGCCGGCCTTCGGGTTCGATGCCTGTTTGTTTAACAGATACCTGACGGTGAGGTCACATGTTCTTCTCAACTTCGGGTTGAGCCGGCCTTTGGGTTCGATGCCTATTTGTTTAACAGATACCTGACGGCGAGGTCAGATGTTCTTCTCAACTTCGTGTTGAGCCGACCTTCTGGTTAAATGCCTGTTTGTTTAACAGATACCTGACGATGATGTCAGATGTTCATCTCAACTTCAGGTTGAGCCGGCCTTCGGATTCGATGCTTGTTTGTTTAACAGATGTCTGGCGGCAAGGTCAAATGTTCCTCTCAACTTGGTGTTGAGCCGGCCTTCGGGTTCGATGCTTGTTTGTTTAATAGATACTTGATTGCAAGGTCTAATGTTCTTATCTACTTCTGGTTGAGCCGCCTTCGAGTTCGATGCCTCCTTGTTTAATAGATACCTCACGGCGAGGTAAGATGTTCTTCTCAACTTCGTGTTAAGCCGGCCTTCTGGTTAAATTCCTGTTTGTTTAACAGATACCTAACAACGATGTCAGATGTTTATCTCAACTTCAGGTTGAGCCGGCCTTCGGATTTGATGCATGTTTGTTTAATAGATGCCTAACAGCAAGGTCAGATGTTCTCCTCAACTTCGGGTTGAGCCAACCTTCGGGTTCGATTCCTGTTTGTTGAACAGATACCTGACGGCGAGGTCAAGTGTTCTTCACAACTTCTGGTTGAGCCGGCCTTCGGGTTCGATGCCTGTTTGTTTAACAGATACCTGACGGTGAGGTCAGATATGCTTCTCAACTTAAGGTTGAGCCGGCCTTCGGGTTCGATGCCTGTTTGTTTAACAAATACCTGACGGCGAGGTCAGATGTGCTTCTCAACTTCCGGTTGAGCCGCCTTCGGTTTTGATGCATGTTTGTTTAACAGATGCCTGACGGCGAGGTCAAATGTTCCTCTCAAATTGGTGTAGAGTCGGCCTTCGGATTCGATGCCTGTTTTATTTAATAGATGCTTGACGGTAAAGTCTAATGTTCTTATCAACTTCTGGTTGAGCCGCCCTTCGGGTTCGATACCTGCTTGTTTAACAGATGCCTAACAGCGAGGTCAGATGTTCCTCTCAACTTTGTGTTGAGTCAACCTTCATGTTCAATGCCTATTTTTTTAACAGATACCTGACGGCGAGGTCAAATGTTCTTCTCAACTTCAGGTTGAGCCGGCCTTCGGGTTCGATGCCTGTTTGTTTAACAGATACCTGACGGGGAGGTCAGATGTTCTTCTCAACTTCATTTTGAGGCGGCCTTCAGGGTCGATGCCTGTTTGTTTAACAGATGCCTGACAGCGAGGTCACATGTTCTTCTCAACTTCGGGTTGAGCCGGCCTTCGAGTTTGATGCCTGTTTGTTTAACAGATACCTGACGGCGATGTTAGATGTTCTTCTCAACTTCCGGTTGAGCCGCCTTGGGTTTCGATGCCTGTTTGTTTAACAGATGCCTGACGGCAAGGTCAAATGTTCCTCTCAACTTGGTGTTGAGCCGACCTTCGGGTTTGATGCCTGTTTGTTTAATAGATGCCTGACGGCAAGATCGAACGTTCTTATCAACTTCTGGTTGAACCGCCCTTCGGGTTCGATGCCTACTTGTTTAACAAATGCCTCACGACGACGTCAGATGTTCCTCTCAACTTCATGTTGATCCGGAGTTCGGGTTCAATGCCTGTTTGTTTAACAGATACCTGACAGCGAGGTCAGATGTTCTTCTCAACTTCAGGTTGAGCCGGCCTTCGGGTTCGATGCCTGTTTGTTTAACAGATGCCTGACGGCGAGGACAGATGTTCTTCTCAACTTCGGGTTGAGCCGGCCTTCGGGTTCGATGCCTGTTGGTTTAACAGATACCTGACGGCGAGGTCAGATGTTCTTCACAATTTCTGGTTAAGCCGCCCTTCGGTTTCGATACCTGCTTATTTAATAGATTCCTAACAGCGAGGTCAGATGTTCCTCTCAACTTTGTGTTGAGCCGACCTTCGGGTTCAATGCCTGTTTGTTTAACAGATACCGGACAGCGAGGTCAGATGTTCTTCTCAACTTCAGGTTCAGCCGGCCTTCAGGTTCGATGCCTGACAGCGAGGTCAGATGTTCTTCACAACTTTTGGTTGAGCCGGCCTTCGGGTTCGATGCGTGTTTGTTTAACAGATACCTGACGGTGAAGTCACATGTTCTTCTCAACTTCGGGTTGAGCCGGCCTTCGGGTTCGATGCCTATTTGTTTAACAGATACCTGACGGCGAGGTCAGATGTTGTTCTCAACTTCGTGTTGAGCCGGCCTTCTGGTTAAATTCCTGTTTGTTTAACAGATACCTGACGACGATGTCATATGTTCATATAATCTTCAGGTTGAGCCGGCCTTCGGATTCGATGCCTGTTTGTTTAACAGATGCCTGGCGGCAAGGTCAAATGTTACTCTCAACCTGGTGTTGAGCCGGCCTTCGGGTTCGATGCCTGTTTGTTTAATAGATACCTGATGGCAAGGTCTAATGTTCTTATCTACTTCTGGTTGAGCCGCCCTTCGAGATCGATGCCTGCTTGTTTAATAGATACCTCACGGCGAGGTAAGATGTTCCTCTCAACTTCGTGTTGAGCCGGCCTTCTGGTTAAATGCCTGTTTGTTTAACAGATACCAGATGACGATGTCAGATGTTCATCTCAACTTCAGGTTGAGCCGGCCTTCGGATTCAATGCCTGTTTGTTTAACAGATGCCTAACAGCGAGGTCAGATGTTCTCCTCAACTTCGGGTTGAGCCGACCTTCGGGTTCGATGCCTGTTTGTTGAACAGCTACCTGACGGCGAGGTCAAATTTTCTTCACAACTTCTGGTTGAGCCGGCCTTCGGGTTCGATGCCTGTTTGTTTAACAGATACCTGACGGTGAGGTCAGATATTCTTCTCAACTTAAGGTTGAGCCGGCCTTCGGGTTCGATGCCTGTTTGTTTAACAAATACCTGACGGCGAGGTTAGATGTTCTTCTCAACTTCCGGTTGAGCCGCCTTCAGTTTTGATGCCTGTTTGTTTAACAGATGCCTGACGGCGAGGTCAAATGATCCTCTTAAATTGGTGTTGAGTCGGCCTTCGGGTTCGATACCTGTTTTTTTTAATAGATGCCTGTTGGCAAGGTCGAATGTTCTTATCAACTTTTAGTTGAGCCGCCCTTCGGGTTCGATACCTACTTATTTAATAGATGCCTAACAGCGAGGTCAGATGTTCCTCTCAACTTTGTGTTGAGCTGACCTTCGGGTTCAATGCCATTTTGCTTAAAAGATACCTGACAGCGAGGTCAGATGTTCTTCTCAACTTCAGGTTGAGCCGGCCTTCGGGTTCGATGCCTGACAGCAAGGTCAGATGTTCTTCACAACTTCTGGTTGAGCCGGCCTTCGGGTTCGATGCCTGTTTGTTTAACAGATACCTGACGGTGAGGTCACATGTTCTTCTCAACTTCGGGTCGAGCCGACCTTTGGGTTCGATGCCTATTTGTTTAACAGATACCTGACGGCGAGGTCAGATGTTCTTCTCAACTTCGTGTTGAGCCGACCTTCTGGTTAAATGCCTGTTTGTTTAACAGATACCTGACGATGATGTCAGATGTTCATCTCAACTTCAGGTTGAGCCGGCCTTCGGATTCGATGCTTGTTTGTTTAACAGATGCCTGGCGGCAAGGTCAAATGTTCCTCTCAACTTGGTGTTGAGCCGGCCTTCAGGTTCGATGCTTGTTTGTTTAATAGATACCTGATGGCAAGGTCTAATGTTCTTATCTACTTCTGGTTGAGCCGCCTTCGAGTTCGATGCCTCCTTGTTTAATAGATACCTCACGGCGAGGTAAGATGTTCCTCTCAACTTCGTGTTAAGCCGACCTTCTGGTTAAATGCCTGTTTGTTTAACAGATACCTGACAACGATGTCAGATGTTCATCTCAACTTCAGGTTGAGCCGGCCTTCGGATTTGATGCATGTTTGTTTAACAGATGCCTAACAGCAAGGTCAGATGTTCTCCTCAACTTCGGGTTGAGCCAACCTTGGGGTTCGATGCCTGTTTGTTGAACAGATACCTGACGGCGAGGTCAAGTGTCCTTCCCAACTTCTGGTTGAGCCGGCCTTCGGGTTCGATGCCTGTTTGTTTAACAGATACCTGACGGTGAGGTCAGATATGCTTCTCAACTTAAGGTTGAGCCGGCCTTCGGGTTCGATGCCTGTTTGTTTAACAAATACCTGACGGCGAGGTCAAATGTGCTTCTCAACTTCCGGTTGAGCCGCCTTCGGTTTTGATGCTTGTTTGTTTAACAGATGCCTGACGGCGAGGTCAAATGTTCCTCTCAAATTGGTGTTGAGTCGGCCTTCGTATTCGATGCCTGTTTTATTTAATAGATGCCTGACGGTAAGGTCTAATGTTCTTATACACTTCTGGTTGAGCCGCCCTTCGGGTTCGATACCTGCTTGTTTAATAGATGCCTAACAGCGAGGTCAGATGTTCCTCTCAACTTTGTGTTGAGTCAACCTTCGGGTTCAATGCTTGTTTTTTTAACAGATACCTGACGGTGAGGTCAGATGTTCCTCTCAACTTCAGGTTGAGCCGGCCTTCGGGTTCGATGCCTGTTTGTTTAACAGATACCTGATGGGGAGGTCAGATGTTATTCTCAACTTCATTTTGAGGCGGCCTTCGGGGTCGATGCCTGTTTGTTTAACAGATGCCTGACAGCGAGGTCACATGTTCTTCTCAACTTCGGGTTGAGCCGGCCTTCGGGTTTGATGCATGTTTGTTTAACAGATACCTGACGGCGAGGTCAGATGTTCTTCTCAACTTCCGGTTGAGCCGCCTTGGGTTTCGATGCCTGTTTGTTTAACAGATGCCTGACGGCGAGGTCAAATGTTCCTCTCAACTTGGTGTTGAGCCGACCTTCGGGTTTGATGCCTGTTTGTTTAATAGATGCCTGACAGCAAGATCGAATGTTCTTATCAACTTCTGGTTAAACCGCCCTTCGGGTTCGATGCCTACTTGTTTAACAAATGCCTCACGGCGAGGTCAGATGTTCCTCTCAACTTCATGTTGATCCGGCGTTCGGGTTCAATGCCTGTTTGTTTAACAGATACCTGACAGCGAGGTCAGATGTTCTTCTGAACTTCAGGTTGAGTCGGCCTTCGGGTTCGATGCCTGTTTGTTTAATAGATGCCTGACGGCGAGGTCAGATGTTCTTCTCAACTTCGGGTTGAGCCGGCCTTCGGGTTCGATGCCTGTTGGTTTAACAGATACCTGACGGCAAGGTCAGATGTTCTTCACAACTTCTGGTTGAGCCGGCCTTCGGGTTCGATGCCTGTTAGTTTAACAGATACCTGACGGTGAGGTCAGATGTTCTTCTCAACTTCAAGTTGAGCCGGCCTTCGGGTTCGATGCCTGACAGCGAGGTCAGATGTTCTTCACAACTTCTGGTTGAGCCGGCCTTCGGGTTCGATGCCTGTTTGTTTAACAGATACCTGACGGTGAGTTCATATGTTCTTGTCAACTTCAGGTTGTGCCGGCCTTTGGGTTCGATGCCTGTTTGTTTAATAGATGCCTGACGGTGAGGTCAGATGTTCTTCTCAACTTCCAGTCGAGCCGCCTTCGGTTTTGATGCTTGTTTGTTTAACAGATGCCTGATGGCGAGGTCAAATGATCCTCTCAAATTGGTGTTGAGTCGGCCTTCGGGTTCGATGCTTGTTTTATTTAATAGATGCCTGTTGGCAAAGTCGAATGTTCTTATCAACTTCTGGTTGAGCCGCTCTTCGGGTTCGATACCTGCTTATTTAATAGATGCCTAACAGCGAGGTCAGATGTTCCTCTCAACTTTGTGTTGAGCCGACCTTCGGGTTCAATGCCTGACAGCGAGGTCAGATGTTCTTCACAACTTCTGGTTGAGCCGGCCTTCGGGTTCGACGCCTGTTTGTTTAACAGATACCTGACGGTGAGGTCACATGTTCTTCTCAACTTCGGGTTGAGCCGGCCTTCCGGTTCGATGCCTATTTGTATAACAGATACCTGACGGCGAGGTCAGATGTTCTGCTCAACTTGGTGTTGAGTCGGCCTTCGTGTTTGATGCCTGTTTGTTTAATAGATGCCTGACGGCAAGGTCGAATGTTCTTATCAACTTCTGGTTGAACCGCCATTCGGGTTCGATGCCTGCTTGTTTAACAGATGCCTCACGGCGAGGTCAGATGTTCCTCTCAACTTCGTATTGATCCGGTGTTCGGGTTCAATGCCTGTTTGTTTAACAGATACCTGACGGCGAGGTCAGATGTTCTTCTCAACTTCAGGTTGAGCCGGCCTTCAGGTTCGATGCCTGTTTGTTTAACAGATGCCTGACGGGGAGGTCAGATGTTCTTCCCAACATCGGGTTAAGCCGGCCTTCGGGTTCGATGCTTGTTGGTTTAACAGATACCTGACGGAGAGGTCAGATGTTCTTCACAACTTCTGGTTGAGCCGGCCTTCGAGTTCGATGCCTGTTTGTTTAATAGATGCCTGCCGGCAAGGTCAAATGTTCCTCTCAACTTGTTGTTGAGCCGGCCTTCGGGTTTGGTGCCTTATTGTTTAATAGATGCCTGACGGCAAGATCGAACGTTCTTATCAACTTCTGGTTGAACCGCCCTTCGGGTTCGATTCCTGCTTGTTTAACAAATGCCTCACGGCGAGGTCAGATGTTCCTCTCAACTTCATGTTGATCCGGTGTTCGGGTTCAATGCCTATTTGTTTAACAGATACCTGACAGCGAGGTCAGATGTTCTTCTCAACTTCAGGTTGAGCCGGCCTTCGGGTTCGATGACTGTTTGTTTAACAGATGCCTGACGGCGAGGTCAGATGTTCTTCTCAACTTCGAGTTGAGCCGGCCTTCGGGTTCGATGCCTGTTGGTTTAACAGATACCTGACGGAAAGGTCAGATGTTCTTCACAACTTCTGGTTGAGCCGGCCTTCGGGTTCGATGCCTGTTTGTTTAACAGATACCTGACGGCGAGGTCAGATGTTCTTCTCAACTTTAGATTGAGTCGGCCTTCGGGTTCGAAGCCTGTTTGTATAACAGATGCCTGACAGCAAGGTGACATGTTCTTCTCAACTTCGGGTTGAGCCGGCCTTCGGGTTCGATGTCTCTTTGTTTAACAGATACTTGACGGTGAGGTCAGATGTTCTTCTCAACTTCAGGTTGAGCCGACCTTCAGGTTCGATGCCTGACAGCGAGGTCAGATGTTCTTCACAACTTCTGGTTGAGCCGGCCTTCGGGTTCGATGCCTGTTTGTTTAACAGATACCTGACGGTGAGGTCAGATGTTCTTGTCAACTTCAGGTTGTGCCGGCCTTTGGGTTCGATGCGTGTTTGTTTAATAGATGCCTGACGGTGAGGTCAAATGTTCTTCTCAACTTCCGGTTGAGCCGCCTTCGGTTTTGATGCCTGTTTGTTTAACAGATGCCTGATGGCGAGGTCAAATGATCCTCTCAAATTGGTGTTGAGTCGGCCTTCGGGTTCGATGCTTGTTTTATTTAATAGATGCTTGTTGGCAAGGTCGAATGTTCTTATCAACTTCTGGTTGAGCCGCCCTTCGGGTTCGATACCTGCTTATTTAATAGATGCCTAACAGCGAGGTCAGATGTTCCTCTCAACTTTGTGTTGAGCCGACCTTCGGGTTCAATGCCTATTTATTTAACAGATACCTGACAGCGAGGTCAGATGTTCTTCTCAACTTCAGGTTGAGCCGGCCTTCGAGTTCGATGCCTGACAGCGAGGTCAGATGTTCTTCACAAGTTGTGGTTGAGCCGGCCTTCGGGTTCGATGCATGTTTTTTTAACAGATACCTGACGATGAGGTCACATGTTCTTCTCAACTTGGTGTTGAGCCGGCCTTCGGGTTTGATTCTTGACGCCAAGGTCGAATGTTCTTATTAACTTCTGGTTGAACCGCCATTCGGGTTCGATGCCTGCTTGTTTAACAGATCCCTCACGGTGAGGTCAGGTGTTCCTCTCAACTTCGTGTTGATCCGGCGTTCGAGTTCAATGCCTGTTTGTTTAACAGATACCTGACGGCGAGGTCAGATGTTCTTCTCAACTTCAGGTTGAGCCGGCCTTCGAGTTCGATGCCTGTTTGTTTAACAGATGCCTGACGGCGAGGTCAGATGTTCTTCTCAACTTCGGGTTGATCCGGCCTTCGGGTTCGATGCCTGATAACGAGGTCAAATGTTCTTCACAACTTCTGGTTGAGCCGACCTTCGGGTTCGATGCCTGTTTGTTTAACAGATACCTGACGGTGAGGTCACATGTTCTTCTCAACTTTGGGTTGAGCTGGCCTTCGGGTTCGATGCCTTTTTTTTTAACAGATACCTGACGGCGAGGTCAGATGTTCCTCTCAACTTCGTGTTAAGCCGGCCTTCTGGTTAAATGCCTGTTTGTTTAACAGATACCTGACAACGATGTCAGATGTTCATCTCAACTTCAGGTTGAGCCGGCCTTCGGATTTGATGCATGTTTGTTTAATAGATGCCTAACAGCAAGGTCAGATGTTCTCCTCAACTTCGGGTTGAGCCAACCTTCGGGTTCGATGCCTGTTTGTTGAACAGATACCTGACGGCGAGGTCAAGTGTTCTTCACAACTTCTGGTTGAGTCGGCCTTCGGGTTCGATGCCTGTTTGTTTAACAGATACCTGACGGTGAGGTCAGATATGCTTCTCAACTTAAGGTTGAGTCGGCCTTCGGGTTCGATGCCTGTTTGTTTAACAAATACCTGACGGCGAGGTCAAATGTGCTTCTCAACTTCCGGTTGAGCCGCCTTCGGTTTTGATGCCTGTTTGTTTAACAGATGCCTGACGGCGAGGTCAAATGTTCCTCTGAAATTGGTGTTGAGTCGGCCTTCGGATTCGATTCCTATTTTATTTAATAGATGCCTGACGGTAAGGTCTAATGTTCTTATCAAATTCTGGTTGAGCCGCCCTTCGGGTTCGATACCTGCTTGTTTAACAGATGCCTAACAGCGAGGTCAGATGTTCCTCTCAACTTTGTGTTGAGTCAACCTTCGGGTTAAATGCCTGTTTTTTTAACAGATACCTGACGGCGAGGTCAGATGTTCTTCTCAACTTCAGGTTGAGCCGGCCTTCGGGTTCGATGCCTGTTTGTTTAACAGATACCTGACGGGGACGTCAGATGTTCTTCTCAACTTCGGGTTGAGCCGGGCTTCGGGTTCGATGCCTAACAACGAGGTCAAATGTTCTTCACAACTTCTGGTTGAGCCGACCTTCGGGTTCGATGCCTGTTTGTTTAACAGATACCTGACGGTGAGGTCACATGTTCTTCTCAACTTTGGGTTGAGCTGGCCTTCGGGTTCGATGCCTTTTTTTTTAACAGATACCTGACGGCGAGGTCAGATGTTCCTCTCAACTTCGTGTTAAGCCGGCCTTCTGGTTAAATGCCTGTTTGTTTAACAGAGACCTGACAACGATGTCAGATGTTCATCTCAACTTCAGGTTGAGCCGGCCTTCGGATTTGATGCATGTTTGTTTAATAGATGCCTAACAGCAAGGTCAGATGTTCTCCTCAACTTCGGGTTGAGCCAACCTTCGGGTTCGATGCCTGTTTGTTGAACAGATACCTGACGGCGAGGTCAAGTGTTCTTCACAACTTCTGGTTGAGCCGGCCTTCGGGTTCGATGCCTGTTTGTTTAACAGATACCTGACGGTGAGGTCAGATATGCTTATCAACTTAAGGTTGAGTCGGCCTTCGGGTTCGATGCCTGTTTGTTTAACAAATACCTGACGGCGAGGTCAGATGTGCTTCTCAACTTCCGGTTGAGCCGCCTTCGGTTTTGATGCCTGTTTGTTTAACAGATGCCTGACGGCGAGGTCAAATGTTCCTCTCAAATTGGTGTTGAGTCGGCCTTCGGATTCGATTCCTGTTTTATTTAATAGATGCCTGACGGTAAGGTCTAATGTTCTTATCAAATTCTGGTTGAGCCGCCCTTCGGGTTCGATACCTGCTTGTTTAACAGATGCCTAACAGCGAGGTCAGATGTTCCTCTCAACTTTGTGTTGAGTCAACCTTCGGGTTCAATGCCTGTTTTTTTAACAGATACCTGACGGCGAGGTCAGATGTTCTTCTCAACTTCAGGTTGAGCCGGCCTTCGGGTTCGATGCCTGTTTGTTTAACAGATACCTGACGGGGAGGTTAGATGTTATTCTCAACTTCATTTTGAGGCAGCCTTCGGGGTCGATGCCTGTTTGTTTAACAGATGCCTGACAGCGATGTCACATGTTCTTCTCAACTTCGGGTTGAGCCGGCCTTCGGGTTTGATGCCTGTTTGTTTAACAGATACCTGACGGCGAGGTCAGATGTTCTTCTCAACTTCCGGTTGAGCCGCCTTGGGTTTCGATGCCTGTTTGTTTACCAGATGCCTGACGGCGAGGTCAAATGTTCCTCTCAACTTGGTGTTGAGCCGACCTTCGGGTTTGATGCCTGTTTGTTTAATAGATGCCTGACGGCAAGATCGAATGTTCTTATCAACTTCTGGTTGAACCGCCCTTCGGGTTCGATGCCTACTTGTTTAACAAATGCCTCACGGCGAGGTCAGATGTTCCTCTCAACTTCATGTTGATCCGGCGTTCGGGTTCAATGCCTGTTTGTTTAACAGATACCTGACAGCGAGGTCATATGTTCTTCTCAACTTCAGGTTGAGCCGACCTTCGGGTTCGATGCCTGTTTGTTTAATAGATGCCTGACGGCGAGGTCAGATGTTCTTCTCAACTTCGGGTTGAGCCGGCCTTCGGGTTCGATGCCTGTTGGTTTAACAGATACCTGACGGCGAGGTCAGATGTTCTTCACAACTTCTGGTTGAGCCGGCCTTCGGGTTCGATGCCTGTTTGTTTAAATGATACCTGACGGCGAGGTCAGATGTTCTTCTCAACTTTAGGTTGAGTCGGCCTTCGGGTTCGATGCCTGTTTGTATAACAGACGCCTGACAGCAAGGTGGCATGTTCTTCTCAACTTCGGGTTGAGCCGGCCTTCGGGTTCGATGCCTCTTTGTTTAACAGATACCTGACGGTGAGGTCAGATGTTCTTCTTAACTTCAGGTTGAGCCGGCCTTCAGGTTCGATGCCTGACAGCGAGGTCAGTCGTTCTTCACAACTTCTGGTTGAGCCGGCCTTCGGGTTCGATGCCTGTTTGTTTAACAAATACCTGACGGTGAGGTCAGATGTTCTTGTCAACTTCAGGTTGTGCCGGCCTTTGGGTTCGATGCCTGTTTGTTTAATAGATGCCTGACAGTGAGGTCAGATGTTCTTCTCAACTTCCGGTCGAGCCGCCTTCGGTTTTGATGCCTGTTTGTTTAACAGATGCTTGATGGCGAGGTCAAATGATCCTCTCAAATTGGTGTTGAGTCGGCCTTCGGGTTCGATGCTTGTTTTATTTAATAGATTCCTGTTGGCAAGGTCGAATGTTCTTATCAACTTCTGGTTGAGCCGCCCTTCGGGTTCGATACCTGCTTATTTAATAGATGCCTAACAGCGAGGTCAGATGTTGCTCTCAACTTTGTGTTGAGCCAACCTTCGGGTTCAATGCCTGTTTATTTAACAGATACCTGACAGCGAGGTCAGATGTTCTTCTCAACTTCAGGTTGAGTCGGCCTTCGAGTTCGATGCCTGACAGCGAGGTCAGATGTTCTTCACAACTTCTGGTTGAGCCGGCCTTCGGGTTCGATGCATGTTTGTTTAACAGATACCTGACGGTGAGGTCACATGTTCTTCTCAACTTGGTGTTGAGCCGGCCTTCGGGTTTGATGCCTGACGCCAAGGTCGAACGTTCTTATTAACTTCTGGTTGAACCGCCATTCGGGTTCGATGCCTGCTTGTTTAACAGATCCCTCACGGTGAGGTCAGGTGTTCCTGTCAACTTCGTGTTGATCCGACGTTCGGGTTCAATGCCTGTTTGTTTAACAGATACCTGACGGCGAGGTCAGATGTTCTTCTCAACTTCAGGTTGAGCCGGCCTTCGAGTTCGAGGCCTGTTTGTTTAACAGATGCCTGACGGCGAGGTCAGATGTTCTTCACAACTTCTGGTTGAGCCGACCTTCGGGTTCGATGCCTGTTTGTTTAACAGATACCTGACGGTGAGGTCACATGTTCTTCTCAACTTTGGGTTGAGTTGGCCTTCGGGTTCGATGCCTTTTTTTTTAACAGATACCTGACGGCGAGGTCAGATGTTCTTCTCAACTTGGTGTTGAGCCGGCCTTCGAGTTTGATGCCTGTTTTTTTAATAGATGCCTGACGGCAAGGTCGAATGTTCTTATCAACTTCTGGTTGAACCGCCATTCGGGTTCGATGCATGCTTGTTTAACAGATGCCTCACGGCGAGGTCAAATGTTCCTCTCAACTTCGTATTGATCCGGCGTTCGGGTTCAATACCTGTTTGTTTAACAGATACCTGATGGCGAGGTTAGATGTTCTTCTCAACTTCAGGTTGAGCTGGCCTTCAGGTTCGATGCCTGTTTGTTTAACAGATGCCTGACGGGGAGGTCAGATGTTCTTCTCAACTTCGGGTTGAGCCGGCCTTCGGGTTCGATGCTTGTTGGTTGAACAGATACCTGACGGCGAGGTCAGATGTTCTTCACAACTTCTAGTTGAGCCGGCCTTCGGGTTCGATGCCTGTTTGTTTAATAGATGCCTGCCGGCGAGGTCAAATGTTCCTCTCAACTTGGTGTTGAGCCGGCCTTCGGTTTTGATGCCTGTTTGTTTAATAGATGTCTGACGGCAAGATCGAATGTTCTTATCAACTTCTGGTTGAACCGCCCTTCTGGTTCGATGCCTGCTTGTTTAACAAATGCCTCACGGCGAGGTCAGATGTTCCTCTCAACTTCATGTTGATCCGGCGTTCGGGTTCAATGCCTGTTTGTTTAACAGATACCTGACAGCGAGGTCAGATGTTCTTCTCAACTTCAGGTTGAGTCGGCCTTCGGGTTCGATGCCTGTTTGTTTAACAGATGCCTGACGGCGAGGTCAGATGTTCTTCTCAACTTCGGGTTGAGCCGGCCTTCGGGTTCGATGCCTGTTGGTTTAACAGATACCTGACGGTGAGGTCAGATGTTCTTCAACACTTCTAGTTGAGCCGGCCTTCGGGTTTGATGCCTGTTTGTTTAACAGATACCTGACGGCGAGGTCAGATGTTCTTCTCAACTTTAGGTTGAGTCGGCCTTCGGGTTTGATGCCTGTTTGTATAACAGATGCCTGACAGCAAGGTGACATGTTCTTCTCAACTTCGGGTTGAGCCGGCCTTCGGGTTCGATGCCTCTTTGTTTAACAGATACCTGACGGTGAGGTCAGATGTTCTTCTCAACTTCAGGTTGAGCCGGCCTTCGGGTTCGATGCCTGACAGCGAGGTCAGATGTTCTTCACAACTTCTGGTTGAGCCGGCCTTCAAGTTCGTTGCCTGTTTGTTTAACAGATACCTGACGGTGAGGTCATATGTTCTTGTCAACTTCAGGTTGTGCCGGCCTTTGGGTTCGATGCCTGTTTGTTTAATAGATGCCTGACGGTGAGGTCAGATGTTCTTCTCAACGTCGGGTTGAGCCGGCCTTGGGGTTCGATGCTTGTTGGTTGAACAGATACCTGACGGCAAGGTCAGATGTTCTTCACAACTTCTGGTTGAGCCGGCCTTCGGGTTCGATGCCTGTTTTTTTAATAGATGCCTGCCGGCGAGGTCTAATGTTCCTCTCAACTTGGTGTTGAGCCGGCCTTCGGGTTTGATGCCTGTTTGTTTAATAGATGCCTGATGGCAAGATCGAATGTTCTTATCAACTTCTGGTTGAACCGCCCTTCGGGTTCGATGCCTGCTTGTTTAACAAATGCCTCACGGCGAGGTCAGATGTTCCTCTCAACTTCATGTTGATCCGGCGTTCGGGTTCAATGCCTGTTTGTTTAACAGATACCTGACAGCGAGGTCAGATGTTCTTCTCAACTTCAGGTTGAGCCGGCCTTCGGGTTCGATGCCTGTTTGTTTAACAGATGCCTGACGGAGAGGTCAGATGTTCTTCTCAACTTCGGGTTGAGCCGGCCTTCGGGTTCGATGCCTGTTGGTTTAACAGATACCTGACGGCGAGGTCAGATGTTCTTCAACACTTCTGGTTGATCCGGCCTTCGGGTTTGATGCCTGTTTGTTTAACAGATACCTGACGGCAAGGTCAGATGTTCTTCTCAACTTTAGGTTGAGTCGGCCTTCGGGTTCAATGCCTGTTTGTATAACAGATGCCTGACAGCAAGGTGACATGTTCTTCTCAACTTCGGGTTAAGCCGGCCTTCGGGTTCGATGCCTCTTTGTTTAACAGATACCTGACGGTGAGGTCAGATGTTCTTCTTAACTTCAGGTTGAGCCGGCCTTCAGGTTCGATGCCTGACAGCGAGGTCAGTCGTTCTTCACAACTTCTGGTTGAGCCGGCCTTCGGGTTCGATGCCTGTTTGTTTAACAGATACCTGACGGTGAGGTCAGATGTTCTTGTCAACTTCAGGTTGTGCCGGCCTTTGGGTTCGATGCCTGTTTGTTTAATAGATGCCTGACAGTGAGGTCAGATGTTCTTCTCAACTTCTGGTCGAGCCGCCTTCGGTTTTGATGCCTGTTTGTTTAACAGATGCTTGATGGCGAGGTCAAATGATCCTCTCAAATTGGTGTTGAGTCGGCCTTCGGGTTCGATGCTTGTTTTATTTAATAGATGCCTGTTGGCAAGGTCGAATGTTCTTATCAACTTCTGGTTGAGCCGCCCTTCGGGTTCGATACCTGCTTATTTAATAGATGCCTAACAGCGAGGTCAGATGTTGCTCTCAACTTTGTGTTGAGCCAACCTTCGGGTTCAATGCCTGTTTATTTAACAGATACCTGACAGCGAGGTCAGATGTTCTTCTCAACTTCAGGTTGAGTCGGCCTTCGAGTTCGATGCCTGACAGCGAGGTCAGATGTTCTTCACAACTTCTGGTTGAGCCGGCCTTCGGGTTCGATGCATGTTTGTTTAACAGATACCTGACGGTGAGGTCACATGTTCTTCTCAACTTGGTGTTGAGCCGGCCTTCGGGTTTGATGCCTGACGCCAAGGTCGAACGTTCTTATTAACTTCTGGTTGAACCGCCATTCGGGTTTGATGCCTGCTTGTTTAACAGATCCCTCACGGTGAGGTCAGGTGTTCCTGTCAACTTCGTGTTGATCCGACGTTCGGGTTCAATGCCTGTTTGTTTAACAGATACCTGACGGCGAGGTCAGATGTTCTTCTCAACTTCAGGTTGAGCCGGCCTTCGAGTTCGAGGCCTGTTTGTTTAACAGATGCCTGACGGCGAGGTCAGATGTTCTTCACAACTTCTGGTTGAGCCGACCTTCGGGTTCGATGCCTGTTTGTTTAACAGATACCTGACGGTGAGGTCACATGTTCTTCTCAACTTTGGGTTGAGTTGGCCTTCGGGTTCGATGCCTTTTTTTTTAACAGATACCTGACGGCGAGGTCAGATGTTCTTCTCAACTTGGTGTTGAGCCGGCCTTCGAGTTTGATGCCTGTTTTTTTAATAGATGCCTGACGGCAAGGTCGAATGTTCTTATCAACTTCTGGTTGAACCGCCATTCGGGTTCGATGCATGCTTGTTTAACAGATGCCTCACGGCGAGGTCAAATGTTCCTCTCAACTTCGTATTGATCCGGCGTTCGGGTTCAATGCCTGTTTGTTTAACAGATACCTGATGGCGAGGTAAGATGTTCTTCTCAACTTCAGGTTGAGCTGGCCTTCAGGTTCGATGCCTGTTTGTTTAACAGATGCCTGACGGGGAGGTCAGATGTTCTTCTCAACTTCGGGTTGAGCCGGCCTTCGGGTTCGATGCTTGTTGGTTGAACAGATACCTGACGGCGAGGTCAGATGTTCTTCACAACTTCTGGTTGAGCCGGCCTTCGGGTTCGATGCCTGTTTGTTTAATAGATGCCTGCCGGCGAGGTCAAATGTTCCTCTCAACTTGGTGTTGAGCCGGCCTTCGGTTTTGATGCCTGTTTGTTTAATAGATGCCTGACGGCAAGATCGAACGTTCTTATCAACTTCTGGTTGAACCGCCCTTCTGGTTCGATGCCTGCTTGTTTAACAAATGCCTCACGGCGAGGTCAGATGTTCCTCTCAACTTCATGTTGATCCGGCGTTCGGGTTCAATGCCTGTTTGTTTAACAGATACCTGACAGCGAGGTCAGATGTTCTTCTCAACTTCAGGTTGAGTCGGCCTTCGGGTTCGATGCCTGTTTGTTTAACAGATGCCTGACGGCGAGGTCAGATGTTCTTCTCAACTTCGGGTTGAGCCGGCCTTCGGGTTCGATGCCTGTTGGTTTAACAGATACCTGACGGCGAGGTCAGATGTTCTTCAACACTTCTGGTTGAGCCGGCCTTCGGGTTTGATGCCTGTTTGTTTAACAGATACCTGACGGCGAGGTCAGATGTTCTTCTCAACTTTAGGTTGAGTCGGCCTTCGGGTTCGATGCCTGTTTGTATAACAGATGCCTGACAGCAAGGTGACATGTTCTTCTCAACTTCGGCTTGAGCCGGCCTTCGGGTTCGATGCCTCTTTGTTTAACAGATACCTGACGGTGAGGTCAGATGTTCTTCTCAACTTCAGGTTGAGCCGACCTTCGGGTTCGATGCCTGACAGCAAGGTCAGATGTTCTTCACAACTTCTGGTTGAGCCGGCCTTCGAGTTCGTTGCCTGTTTGTTTAACAGATACCTGACGGTGAGGTCAGATGTTCTTGTCAACTTCAGGTTGTGCCGGCCTTTGGGTTCGATGCCTGTTTGTTTAATAGATGCCTGACGGTGAGGTCAGATGTTCTTCTCAACTTCCGGTCGATCCGCCTTCGGTTTTGATGCCTGATGGCGAGGTCAAATGATCCTCTCAAATTGGTGTTGAGTCGGCCTTCGGGTTCGATGCTTGTTTTATTTAATAGATGCCTGTTGGCAAGGTCGAATGTTCTTATCAACTTCTGGTTGAGCCGCCCTTCGGGTTCGATACCTGCTTATTTAATAGATGCCTAACAGCGAGGTCAGATGTTCCTCTCAACTTTGTGTTGAGCCGACCTTCGGGTTCAATGCCTGTTTGTTTAACAGATACCTGACAGCGAGGTCAGATGTTCTTCTCAACTTCAGGTTGAGTCGGCCTTCGAGTTCGATGCCTGACAGCGAGGTCAGATGTTCTTCACAACTTCTGGTTGAGCCGACCTTCATGTTCGATGCCTGTTTGTTTAACAGATACCTGACGGTGAGGTCACATGTTCTTCTCAACTTGGTGTTGAGCCGGCCTTCGGGTTTGATGCCTGACGCCAAGGTCGAATGTTCTTATCAACTTCTGGTTGAACCGCCATTCGGGTTCGACGCCTGCTTATTTAACAGATCCCTCACGGTGAGGTCAGGTGTTCCTCTCAACTTCGTGTTGATCCGGCGTTCGGGTTCAATGCCTGTTTGTTTAACAGATACCTGACAGCGAGGTCAGATGTTCTTCTCAACTTCAGGTTGAGCCGGCCTTCGAGTTCGATGCCTGTTTGTTTAACAGATGCCTGACGGCGAGGTCAGATGTTATTCTCAACTTCGGGTTGAGCCGACCTTTGGGTTCGATGCCTATTTATTTAACAGATACCTGACGGCGAGGTCAGATGTTCTTCTCAACTTGGTATTGAGCCGGCCTTCGGGTTTGATGCCTGTTTGTTTAATAGATGCCTGACGGCAAGGTCGAATGTTCTTATCAACTTCTGGTTGAACCTCCATTCGGGTTCGATGCCTGCTTGTTTAACAGATGCCTCACGGCGAGATCAGATGTTCCTCTCAACTTCGTATTGACCCGACGTTCGGGTTCAATGCCTGTTTGTTTAACAGATACCTGACGGTGAGGTCAGATGTTCTTCTCAACTTCAGGTTGAGCCGACCTTCAGGTTCGATGCTTGTTTGTTTAACAGATGCCTGACGGGGAGGTCAGATGTTCTTCTCAACTTCGGGTTGAGCCGGCCTTCGGGTTCTATGCTTGTTGGTTGAACAGATACCTGACGGCGAGGTCATATGTTCTTCACAACTTCTGGTTGAGCCGACCTTCGGGTTTGATGCCTGTTTGTTTAACAGATGCCTGACGGCGAGGTCAGATGTTCTTCTCAACTTCGGGTTGAGCCGGCCTTCGGGTTCGATGCCTGTTGGTTTAACAGATACCTGACGGCGAGGTCAGATGTTCTTCACAACTTCTGGTTGAGCCGGCCTTCGGGTTCGATGCCTGTTTGTTTAACAGATACCTGACGGCGAGGTCAGATGTTCTTCTCAACTTCAGGTTGAGCCGGCCTTCGGGTTCGATGCCTGTTTGTTTAACAGATGCCTAACGGCGAGGTCAGATGTTCTTCTCAACTTCGGGTTGAGCCGGCCTTCGGGTTCGATGCCTGTTGGTTTAACAGATACCTGACGGCGAGGTCAGATGTTCTTCAACACTTCTGGTTGAGCCGGCCTTCGGGTTTGATGCCTGTTTGTTTAACAGATACCTGACGGCGAGGTCAGATGTTCTTCTCAACTTTAGGTTGAGTCGGCCTTCGGGTTCGATGCCTGTTTGTATAACAGATGCCTGACAGCAAGGTGACATGTTCTTCTCAACTTCGGCTTGAGCCGGCCTTCGGGTTCGATGCCTCTTTGTTTAACAGATACCTGACGGTGAGGTCAGATGTTCTTCTCAACTTCAGGTTGAGCCGACCTTCAGGTTCGATGCCTGACAGCGAGGTCAGATGTTCTTCACAACTTCTGGTTGAGTCGGCCTTCGGGTTCGATGCCTGTTTGTTTAACAGATACTTGACGGTGAGGTCAGATGTTCTTGTCAACTTCAGGTTGTGCCGGCCTTTGGGTTCGATGCCTGTTTGTTTAATAGATGCTTGACGTTGAGGTCAGATGTTCTTCTCAACTTCCGGTCGATCCGCCTTCGGTTTTGATGCCTGATGGCGAGGTCAAATGATCCTCTCAAATTGGTGTTGAGTCGGCCTTCGGGTTCGATGCTTAATTTATTTAATAGATGCCTATTGGCAAGGTCAAATGTTCTTATCAACTTTTGGTTGAGCCGCCCTTCGGGTTCGATACCTGCTTATTTAATAGATGCCTAACAGCGAGGTCAGATGTTCCTCTCAACTTTGTGTTGAGCCGACCTTCGGGTTCAATGCCTGTTTGTTTAACAGATACCTGATAGCGAGGTCAGATGTTCTTCTCAACTTCAGGTTGAGTCGGCCTTCGAGTTCGATGCCTGACAGCGAGGTCAGATGTTCTTCACAACTTCTGGTTGAGCCGGCCTTCGGGTTCGATGCCTGTTTGTTTAACAGATACCTGACGGTGAGGTCACATGTTCTTCTCAACTTGGTGTTGAGCCGGCCTTCGGGTTTGATGCCTGACGCCAAGGTCGAATGTTCTTATCAACTTCTGGTTTAACCGCCCTTCGGGTTCGACGCCTGCTTATTTAACAGATCCCTCACGGTGAGGTCAGGTGTTCCTCTCAACTTCGTGTTGATCCGGCATTCGGGTTCAATGCCTGTTTGTTTAACAGATACCTGACGGCGAGGTCAGATGTTCTTCTCAACTTCAGGTTGAGTCGGCCTTCGAGTTCGATGCCTGTTTGTTTAACAGATGCCTGACAGCGAGGAAAGATGTTATTCTCAAATTCGGGTTGAGCCGACCTTTGGGTTCAATGCCTGACAGCGAGGTCAAATGTTCTTCACAACTTCTGGTTGAGCCGACCTTCGGGTTCGATGCCTGTTTGTTTAACAGATACCTGACGGTGAGGTCACATGTTCTTCTCAACTTCGGGTTGAGCCGGCATTCGGGTTCGATGCCTATTTGTTTAACAGATACCTGACGGCGAGGTCAGATGTTCTTCTCAACTTGGTATTGAGCCGGCCTTCGGGTTTGATGCTTGTTTGTTTAATAGATGCCTGACGGCAAGGTCGAATGTACTTATCAACTTCTGGTTGAACCTCCATTCGGGTTCGATGCCTGCTTGTTTAACAGATGCCTCACGGCGAGGTCAGATGTTCCTCTCAACTTCGTATTGATCCGGCGTTCGGGTTCAATGCCTGTTTGTTTAACAGATACCTGACGGCGAGGTCAGATGTTCTTCTCAACTTCAGGTTGAGCCGACCTTCAGGTTCGATGCCTGTTTGTTTAACAGATGCCTGACGGGGAGGTCAGATGTTCTTCTCAACTTTGGGTTGAGCCGGCCTTCGGGTTCGATGCTTGTTGGTTGAACAGATACCTGACGGCGAGGTCATATGTTCTTCATAACTTCTGGTTGAGCCGGCCTTCGGGTTCGATGCCTGTTTGTTTAACAGATGCCTGACGGCGAGGTCAGATGTTCTTCTCAACTTCGGGTTGAGCCGGCCTTCGGGTTCAATGCCTGTTGGTTTAACAGATACCTGACGGCGAGGTCAGATGTTCTTCACAACTTCTGGTTGAGCCGGCCTTCGGGTTCGATGCCTGTTTGTTTAACAGATACCTGACGGCGAGGTCAGATGTTCTTCTCAACTTTAGGTTGAGTCGGCCTTCGGGTTCGATGCCTGTTTGTATAACAGATGCCTGACAACAAGGTGACATGTTCTTATCAACTTCGGGTTGAGCCGGCCTTTGGGTTCGATGCCTCTTTGTTTAACAGATACCAGACTGTGAGGACAGATGTTCTTCTTAACTTCAGGTTGAGCCGGCCTTCGGGTTCGATGCCTGACAGCGAGGTCAAATGTTCTTCACAACTTCTGGTTGAGCCGGCCTTCGGGTTCGATGCCTGTTTGTTTAATAGATACCTGACGGTGAGGTCAGATGTTCTTGTCAACTTCAGGTTGTGCCGACCTTTGGGTTCGATGCCTGTTTGTTTAATAGATGCCTGACGGTGAGGTCAGATGTTCTTCTCAACTTCCGGTCGAGCCGCATTCGGTTTTGATGCCTGTTTGTTTAACAGATGCCTGATGGCGAGGTCAAATGATCCTCTCAAATTGGTGTTGAGTCGGCCTTCGGGTTCAATGCTTGTTTTATTTAATAGATGCCTGTTGGCAAGGTCGAATGTTCTTATCAACTTCTGGTTGAGCCGCCCTTCGGGTTCGATACCTGCTTATTTAATAGATGCCTAACAGCGAGGTCAGATGTTCCTCTCAACTTTGTGTTGAGCCTACCTTCAGGTTCAATGCCTGTTTGTTTAACAGATACCTGACAGCGAGGTCAGATGTTCTTTTCAACTTCAGGTTGAGCCGGCCTTCGAGTTCGATGCCTGACAGCGAGGTCAGATGTTCTTCACAACTTCTGGTTGAGCCGACCTTCGGGTTCGATGCCTGTTTGTTTAACAGATACCTGACGGTGAGGTCACATGTTCTTCTCAACTTGGTATTGAGCCGGCCTTCGGGTTTGATGCCTGACACCAAGGTCGGATGTTCTTATCAACTTCTGGTTGAACCGCCATTCGGGTTCGACGCCTGCTTATTTAACAGATCCCTCACGGTGAGGTCAGGTGTTCCTCTCAACTTCGTGTTGATCCGGCGTTCGGGTTCAATGCCTGTTTGTTTAACAGATACCTGACGGCGAGGTCAGATGTTCTTCTCAACTTCAGGTTGAGCCATCCTTCGAGTTCGATGCCTGTTTGTTTAACAGATGCCTGACGGCGAGGTCAGATGTTATTCTCAACTTCGGGTTGAGCCGACCTTTGGGTTCAATGCCTGACAGCGAGGTCAAATGTTCTTCACAACTTCTGGTTGAGCCGACCTTCGGGTTCGATGCCTGTTTGTTTAACAGATACCTGATGGTGAGGTCACATGTTATTCTCAACTTCGGGTTGAGCCGGCCTTCGGGTTCGATGCCTATTTGTTTAACAGATACCTGACGGCGAGGTCAGATGTTCTTCTCAACTTGGTGTTGAGCCGGCCTTCGAGTTTCATGCCTGTTTGTTTAATAGATGCCTGACGGCAAGGTCGAAAGTTCTTATCAACTTCTGGTTGAACCGCCATTCGGGTTCGATGCCTCAGGGCGAGGTCAGATGTTCCTCTCAACTTCGTGTTGATCCATCGTTCGGGTTCAATGCCTGTTTGTTTAACAGATACCTGACGGCGAGGTCAGATGTTCTTCTCAACTTCAGGTTGAGTCGGCCCTCAGGTTCGATGCCTGTTTGTTTAACAGATGCCTGACGGGGAGGTCAGATGTTCTTCTCAACTTCGGGTTGAGCCGGCCTTCGGGTTCGATGCCTGTTGGTTTAACAGATACCTGACGGAGAGGTCAGATGTTCTTCGCAACTTCTGGTTGAGCCGGCCTTCGGGTTCGATGCCTGTTTGTTTAATAGATGTCTGCCAGCGAGGTCAAATGTTCCTCTCAACTTGGTGTTGAGCCGGCCTTCGGGTTTGATGCCTATTTGTTTAATAGATGCCGGACGGCAAGATTGAATGTTCTTATCAACTTCTGGTTGAACCGCCCTTAGGGTTCGATGCCTGCTTGTTTAAGAAATGCCTCACGGCGAGGTCAGATGTTCCTCTCAACTTCATGTTGATCCGGCGCTCGGGTTCAATGCCTGTTTGTTTAACAGATACCTGACAGCGAGGTCAAATGTTCTTCTCAACTTCAGGTTGAGCCGTCCTTCGGGTTCGATGCCTGTTTGTTTAACAGATGCCTGACGGCGAGGACAAATGTTCTTCTCAACTTCGGGTTGAGCCGGCCTTCGGGTTCGATGCTTGTTGGTTTAACAGATACCTGACGACGAAGTCAGATGTTCTTCACAACTTCTGGTGGAGCCGGCCTTCGGGTTCGATGCCTGTTTGTTTAACAGATACCTGACGGCGAGGTCAGATGTTCTTCTCAACTTTAGGTTGAGTCGGCCTTCGGGTTCGATGCCTGTTTGTATAACAGATGCCTGACAGCAAGGTGACATGTTCTTCTCAACTTCGGGTTGAGTCGGCCTTCGGGTTCGATGCCTGTTTGTTTAACAGATACCTGACGGTGAGGTCAGATGTTCTTCTCAACTTCAGGTTGAGCCGGCCTTCGGGTTCGATGCCTGACAGCAAGGTCAGATGTTCTTCAAAACTTCTGGTTGAGCCGGCCTTCGGGTTCGATGCCTGTTTGTTTAACAGATACCTGACGGTGAGGTCCGATGTTCTTGTCAACTTCAGGTTGTGCCGGCCTTTGGGTTCGATGCCTGTTTGTTTAATAGATGCCTGACGGTGAGGTCTGATGTTCTTCTCAACTTCCGGTCGAGCCGCCTTCGGTTTTGATACCTGTTTGTTTAACAGATGCCTGATGGCGAGGTCAAATGATCCTCTCAAATTGGTGTTGAGTCGGCCTTCGGGTTCGATGCTTATTTTATTTAATAGATGCCTGTTGGCAAGGTCGAATGTTCTTATCAACTTCTGGTTGAGCCGCCCTTCGGGTTCGATACCTGCTTATTTAATAGATGCCTAACAGCGAGGTCAGATGTTCCTCTCAACTTTGTGTTGAGCCGACCTTCGGGTTCAATTCCTATTTGTTTAACAGATACCTGACAGCGAGGTCAGATGTTCTTCTCAACTTCAGGTTGAGCTGGCCTTCGAGTTCGATGCCTGACAGCGAGGTCAGATGTTCTTCACAACTTCTGGTTGAGCCGACCTTCAGGTTCGATGCCTGTTTGTTTAACAGATACCTGACGGTGAGGTCACATGTTCTTCTCAACTTGGTGTTGAGCCGGCCTTCGGGTTTGATGCCTGACGCCAAGGTCGAATGTTCTTATCAACTTCTGGTTGAACCGCCATTCGGGTTCGATGCCTGCTTATTTAACAGATCCCTCACGGTGAGGTCAGATGTTCCTCTCAACTTCGTGTTGATCCGGCGTTCGGGTTCGATGCCTGTTTTTTTAACAGATACCTGACGGCGAGGTCAGATGTTCTTCTCAACTTCAGGTTGAGCCGGCCTTCGAGTTCGATGCCTGTTTTTTTAACAGATGCCTGACGGCGAGGTCAGATGTTCTTCTCAACTTCGGGTTGAGCCGACCTTCGGGTTCGATGCCTGACAGCGAGGTCAAATGTTCTTCACAACTTCTGGTTGAGCCGACCTTCGGGTTCGATGCCTGTTTGTTTAACAGATACCTGACGGTGAGGTCACATGTTCTTCTCAACTTCGGGTTGAGCCGGCCTTCGGGTTCGATGCCTATTTGTTTAACAGATACCTGACGGTGAGGTCAGATGTTCTTCTCAACTTCGTGTTGAGCCGGCCTTCGGGTTGGATGTCTGTTTGTTTAACAGATACCTGACGGCGAGGTCAGATGTTCTTCTCAACTTCAGGTTGAGCCGGCCTTCAGGTTCGATGCCTGTTTGTTTAACAGATGCATGACGGGGAGGTCAGATGTTCTTCTCAAATTCGGGTTGAGCCGGCCTTCAGGTTCGATGCCTGTTGGTTTAACAGATACCTGACGGCGAGGTCAGATGTTCTTCACAACTTCTTGTTGAGCCGGCCTTCAGGTTCGATGCCTGTTTGTTTAATAGATACCTGACGGCGAGGTCATATGTTCTTCTCAACTTCAGGTTGAGCCAGCCTTCGGGTTCGATGCGTGTTTGTATAACAGATGCCTGAAAGCACGGTCACATGTTCTTCTCAACTTCAGGTTGAGCCGGCCTTCGGGTTCAATGCCTGTTGGTTTAATAGATGCCTGACGGCAAGGTCTAATGTTCTTATCAACTTCTGGTAGAGCCGCCCTTCGGGTTCGATGCCTGCTTGTTTAATAGTTGCCTCACGGTCAAATGTTCTTCTCAACTTCTGGTTGAGCCGACCTTCGCGTTCGATGCCTGTTTGTTTAACAGATACCTGACGACGAGGTCAGATATTCTTCTCGACTTCAGGTTGAGTCGGCCTTCGGGTTCGATGCCTGTTTGTTTAACTGATGCCTGACAGCGAGTTCACATGTTCTTCTCAACTTCGGGTTGAGCCGGCCTTCGGGTTCGATGCCTGTTTGTTTAACAGATACCTGACGGCGAGGTCAGATGTTCTTCTCAACTCCTGATTGAGCCGCCTTCGGTTTCGATGCCTGTTTGTTTAACAGATGCCTAGCGGCAAGGTCAAATGTTCCTCTCAACTTGGTGTTGAGCCGGCCTTCGGGTTCGATGCCTGTTTGTTTAATAGATGCCTGATGGCAAGGTCTAATGTTCTTATTAACTTCTGGTTGAGCCGCCCTTCGAGTTTGATACCTACTTGTTTAATAGATACCTAACGGCGAGGTAAGATGTTCCTCTCAACTTCGTGTTGAGCCGGCCTTCTGGTTAAATTCCTGTTTGTTTAATAGATATCTGACGACGATGTCAGATGTTCATCTCAACCTCTGGTTGTGCCGGCGTACAGATTCGAGTCCTGTTTGTTTAACAGATCCCTGACGGCGAGGTCAGATGTTCTTCTCAACTTCAGGTTGAGTCGGCCTTCGGGTTCGATGCCTGTTTGTATAACAGATGCCTGACAGCAAAGTCACATGTTCTTCTCAACTTCGGGTTGAGCCGGCCTTCGAGTTTGATGCTTGTTTGTTTAACAGATATCTGACGGCGAGGTCAGATGTTCTTCTCAACTTCCGGTTGAGCCGCCTTCGGTTTTGATGCCTATTTATTCAACAAATTCCTGACGGCGGGGTCAAATGTTCCTCTCATCTTGGTGTTGAGCCGGCCTTCAAGTTCGATGCCTGTTTGTTTAATAGATGCCTGACAGCAAGGTCTAATGTTCTTATCAACTTCTGGTAGAGCCGCCCTTCGGGTTCGATGCCTGCTTGTTTAACAGATGCCTCACAGCGAGGTCAAATGTTCTTCTCAACTTCTGGTTGAGCCGGCCTTCGCGTTCGATGCCTGTTTGTTTAACAGATACCTGATGGCGAGGTCAGATGTTCATCTCAACTTCAGGTTGAGCCGGCCTTCGGGTTCGATGCCTGACAGCGAGGTCAGATGTTCTTCACAACTTCTAGTTGAGCCGGCCTTCGGTTTTGATGCCTGTTTGTTGAACAGATACCTGACGGTGAGGTCAAATGTTCCTCTCAAATTGGGGTTGAGTCAGCCTTCGAGTTCGATGCCTGTTTTATTTAATAGATGCCTGACAGTAAGGTCTAATGATCTTATAAACTTCTGGTTGAGCCGCCATTCGGGTTCGATACCTGCTTGTTTAACATATGCCTAACAGCGAGGTTAGATGTTCCTCTCAAGTTTGTGTTGAGCCGACCTTCGGGTTCGATGCCTGTTTGTTGAACAGATACCTGACGGCGAGGTCAAATGTTCTTCACAAATTCTGGTTGAGCCGGCCTTCGGGTTTGATGGTTGTTTCTTTAACAGATACCTGACAGTAAGGTCAGATGTTCTTGTCAACTTCAGGTTGAGCCGACCTTCGGGTTCGATGCCTGTTTGTTTAACAGATGCCTGACGGCGAGGTCAGATGTTCTTCTCAACTTCCAGTTGAGCCGCCTTCGGTTTTGATGCATGTTTGTTTAACAGATGCCTGACGGCGAGGTCAAATGTTCCTCTCAAATTGGTGTTGAGTCGGCCTTCGGGTTCGATGCCTGTTTTATTTAATAGATGCCTGACGGCAAGGTCTAATGTTCTTATCAACTTCTGGTTGAGCCGCCCTTCAGGTTCGATACCTGCTTGTTTAACAGATGCCTAACAGCGAGGTCAGATGTTCCTCTCAACTTTGTGTTGAGCCGACCTTCGGGTTCGATGCCTGTTTGTTCAGCAGATACGTGACGGCGAGGTCAAATGTTCTTCACAAATTCTGGTTGAGCCGGCCTTCGGGTTTGATGGCTGTTTGTTTAACAGATACCTGACGGTAAGGTCAGATGTTCTTGTCAACTTCAGGTTGAGCCGACCTTCGGGTTCGATGCCTGTTTGTTTAACAGATGCCTGACGGCGAGGTCAGATGTTCTTCTCAACTTCCGGTTAAGCCGCCTTCGGTTTTGATGCATGTTTGTTTAACAGATGCCTGACGGCGAGGTCAAATGTTCCTCTCAAATTGGTGTTGAGTCGGCCTTCGGGTTCGATGCCTGTTTTATTTAATAGATGCCTGACGGCAAGGTCTAATGTTCTTATTAACTTCTGGTTGAGCCGCCCTTCGGGTTCGATACCTGCTTGTTTAACAGATGCCTAACAACGAGGTCAGATGTTCCTCTCATCTTTGTGTTGAGCCGACCTTCGGGTTCGATGCCTGTTTGTTGAACAGATACCTGACGGCGAGGTCAAATGTTCTTCACAAATTCTGGTTGAGCCGGCCTTCGGGTTTGATGGCTGTTTGTTTAACAGATACCTGACGGTAAGGTCAGATGTTCTTGTCAACTTCAGGTTGAGCCGGCCTTCGGGTTCGATGCCTGTTTGTTTAATAGATGCCTGACGGCGAGGTCAGATGTTCTTCTCAACTTCCGGTTGAGCCGCCTTCGATTTTGATGCCTGTTTGTTTAACAGATGCCTGACAGCGAGGTCAAATGTTCCTCTCAAATTGGTGTTGAGTCGGCCTTCGGGTTCGATGCCTGTTTTATTTAATAGATGCCTGACGGCAAGGTCTAATGTTCTTATCAACTTCTGGTTGAGCCGCCCTTCGGGTTCGATACCTGCTTGTTTAACAGATGCCTAACAGCGAGGTCAGATGTTCCTCTCATCTTTGTGCTGAGCCGACCTTCGGGTTCTATGCCTGTTTGTTTAACAGATACCTGACGGCGAGGTCAGATGTTCTTCTCAACTTCCGGTTGAGCCGGGCTTCGGGTTCGATGCCTGTTTGTTTAACAGATGCCTGATAGCGAGGTCAGATGTTCCTCTCAACTTTGTGTTGAGCCGACCTTCGGGTTCGATGCCTGTTTTATTTAATAGATGTCTGACGGCAAGGTCTAATGTTCTTATCAACTTCTGGTTGAGCCGCCCTTCGGGTTCGATACCTGCTTGTTTAACAGATGCCTAATAGCGAGGTCAGATGTTCCTCTCATCTTTGTGTTGAGCCGACCTTCGGGTTCGATGCCTGTTTGTTGAACAGATACCTGACGGCGAGGTCAAATGTTCTTCACAAATTCTGGTTGAGCCGGCCTTCGGGTTTGATGGCTGTTTGTTTAACAGATACCTGACGGTAAGGTCAGATGTTCTTGTCAACTTCAGGTTGAGCCGGCCTTCGGGTTCGACGCCTGTTTGTTTAACAGATGCCTGACGGCGAGGTCAGATGTTCTTCTCAACTTTCGGTTGAGCCGCCTTCGGTTTTGATGCCTGTTTGTTTAATAGATGCCTGACGGCGAGGTCAGATGTTCTTCTCAACTTCCGGTTGAGCCGCCTTCGATTTTGATGCCTGTTTGTTTAACAGATGCCTGACAGCGAGGTCAAATGTTCCTCTCAAATTGGTGTTGAGTCGGCCTTCGGGTTCGATGCCTGTTTTATTTAATAGATGCCTGACGGCAAGGTCTAATGTTCTTATCAACTTCTGGTTGAGCCGCCCTTCGGGTTCGATACCTGCTTGTTTAACAGATGCCTAACAGCGAGGTCAGATGTTCCTCTCATCTTTGTGCTGAGCCGACCTTCGGGTTCTATGCCTGTTTGTTTAACAGATACCTGACGGCGAGGTCAGATGTTCTTCTCAACTTCCGGTTGAGCCGGGCTTCGGGTTCGATGCCTGTTTGTTTAACAGATGCCTGATAGCGAGGTCAGATGTTCCTCTCAACTTTGTGTTGAGCCGACCTTCGGGTTCGATGCCTGTTTTATTTAATAGATGTCTGACGGCAAGGTCTAATGTTCTTATCAACTTCTGGTTGAGCCGCCCTTCGGGTTCGATACCTGCTTGTTTAACAGATGCCTAATAGCGAGGTCAGATGTTCCTCTCATCTTTGTGTTGAGCCGACCTTCGGGTTCGATGCCTGTTTGTTGAACAGATACCTGACGGCGAGGTCAAATGTTCTTCACAAATTCTGGTTGAGCCGGCCTTCGGGTTTGATGGCTGTTTGTTTAACAGATACCTGACGGTAAGGTCAGATGTTCTTGTCAACTTCAGGTTGAGCCGGCCTTCGGGTTCGACGCCTGTTTGTTTAACAGATGCCTGACGGCGAGGTCAGATGTTCTTCTCAACTTTCGGTTGAGCCGCCTTCGGTTTTGATGCCTGTTTGTTTAACAGATGCCTGACGGTGAGGTCAAATGTTCCTCTCAAATTGGTTTTGAGTCGGCCTTCGGGTTCGATGCCTATTTTATTTAATAGATGCCTGACGGCAAGGTCTAATGTTCTTATCAACTTCTGGTTGAGCCGCCCTTCGGGTTCGATACCTGCTTGTTTAACAGATGCCTAACAGCGAGGTCAGATGTTCCTCTCATCTTTGTGCTGAGCCGACCTTCGGGTTCTATGCCTGTTTGGTTAACAGATACCTGACGGCGAGGTCAGATGTTCTTCTTTACTTCCGGTTGAGCCGGGCTTCGGGTTCGACGCCTGTTTGTTTAACAGATGCCTGATAGCGAGGTCAGATGTCCCTCTAAACTTTGTGTTGAGCCGACCTTCGGGTTCGATGCTTGTTTTATTTAATAGATGTCTGACGGCAAGGTCTAATGTTCTTATCAACTTCTGGTTGAGTCGCCCTTCGGGTTCGATACCTGCTTGTTTAACAGATTCCTAACAGCGAGGTCAGATGTTCCTCTCATCTTTGTGTTGAGCCAACCTTTAGGTTCTATGCCTGTTTGTTTAACAGATACCTGACGGCGAGGTCAGATGTTCTTCTCAACTTCCGGTTGAGACGGCCTTCGGGTTCGATGCCTGTTTGTTTAACAGATGCCTGATAGCGAGGTCAAATGTTCCTCTCAACTTGGTGTTGAGCCGGCCTTCGGGTTCGATGCCCGTTTGTTTAATAGATTCCTGACGGGAAGGTCTAATGTTCTTATCAACTTCTGGTTGAGTCGGCCTTCGGGTTCGATGCCTGTTTGTTTAACAGATACCCGACGGCGAGGTCAGATGTTCTTCTCAACTTCAAGTTGAGCCGGCCTTCGGGTTCGATGCCTGTTTGTTTACAGTTGCCTGACAGCGAGGTCTCATGTTCTTCTCAACTTTGGGTTGAGCCAGCCTTTAGGTTCAATGCTTGTTTATTTAACAGATACCTGACGCCGAGGTCATCTTCTAAACTTCGGGTTGAGCCGCCTTCGGTTTTGATGACTGTTTGTTTAACAGATGCCTGACGGTGAGGTTACATTTTCTTCTCAACTTGGTGTTGAGCCGACTTTCGGGTTTAATGCCTGTTTATTTAATAGATGCCTGACGGCAAGGTCGAATGTTCTTATCAACTTCTGGTTGAACCGCCCTTCGGGTTCGATGCCTGCTTGTTTAACAGATGCCTCACGGCGAGGTCAGATGTTCCTCTCAAATTCGTGTTGATCCGGCGTTCGGGTTCAATGCCTGTTTGTTTAACAGATACCTGACGGCGAAGTCAGATGTTCTTCTCAACTTCAGGTTGAGCCGGCCTTCGGGTTCGACGCCTGTTTGTTTAACAGATGCCTGACGGCGAGGTCAGATGTTCTTCTCAACTTTCGGTTGAGCCGCCTTCGGTTTTGATGCCTGTTTGTTTAACAGATGCCTGACGGTGAGGTCAAATGTTCCTCTCAAATTGGTTTTGAGTCGGCCTTCGGGTTCGATGCCTATTTTATTTAATAGATGCCTGACGGCAAGGTCTAATGTTCTTATCAACTTCTGGTTGAGCCGCCCTTCGGGTTCGATACCTGCTTGTTTAACAGATGCCTAACAGCGAGGTCAGATGTTCCTCTCATCTTTGTGCTGAGCCGACCTTCGGGTTCTATGCCTGTTTGGTTAACAGATACCTGACGGCGAGGTCAGATGTTCTTCTTTACTTCCGGTTGAGCCGGGCTTCGGGTTCGACGCCTGTTTGTTTAACAGATGCCTGATAGCGAGGTCAGATGTCCCTCTAAACTTTGTGTTGAGCCGACCTTCGGGTTCGATGCTTGTTTTATTTAATAGATGTCTGACGGCAAGGTCTAATGTTCTTATCAACTTCTGGTTGAGTCGCCCTTCGGGTTCGATACCTGCTTGTTTAACAGATTCCTAACAGCGAGGTCAGATGTTCCTCTCATCTTTGTGTTGAGCCAACCTTTAGGTTCTATGCCTGTTTGTTTAACAGATACCTGACGGCGAGGTCAGATGTTCTTCTCAACTTCCGGTTGAGACGGCCTTCGGGTTCGATGCCTGTTTGTTTAACAGATGCCTGATAGCGAGGTCAAATGTTCCTCTCAACTTGGTGTTGAGCCGGCCTTCGGGTTCGATGCCCGTTTGTTTAATAGATTCCTGACGGGAAGGTCTAATGTTCTTATCAACTTCTGGTTGAGTCGGCCTTCGGGTTCGATGCCTGTTTGTTTAACAGATACCCGACGGCGAGGTCAGATGTTCTTCTCAACTTCAAGTTGAGCCGGCCTTCGGGTTCGATGCCTGTTTGTTTACAGTTGCCTGACAGCGAGGTCTCATGTTCTTCTCAACTTTGGGTTGAGCCAGCCTTTAGGTTCAATGCTTGTTTATTTAACAGATACCTGACGCCGAGGTCATCTTCTAAACTTCGGGTTGAGCCGCCTTCGGTTTTGATGACTGTTTGTTTAACAGATGCCTGACGGTGAGGTTAAATTTTCTTCTCAACTTGGTGTTGAGCCGACTTTCGGGTTTAATGCCTGTTTATTTAATAGATGCCTGACGGCAAGGTCGAATGTTCTTATCAACTTCTGGTTGAACCGCCCTTCGGGTTCGATGCCTGCTTGTTTAACAGATGCCTCACGGCGAGGTCAGATGTTCCTCTCAAATTCGTGTTGATCCGGCGTTCGGGTTCAATGCCTGTTTGTTTAACAGATACCTGACGGCGAAGTCAGATGTTCTTCTCAACTTCAGGTTGAGCCGGCCTTCGGGTTCGATGCCTGTTTGTTTAACAGATGCCTGACGACGAGGTCAGATATTCTTCTCAACTTCGGGTTGAGCCGGCCTTCGGGTTCGATGCCTGTTTGTTTAACAGATACCTGACGGCGAGGTCCGATGTTCTTGACAACATCTGGTTGAGCTGGCCTTCATGTTCGATGCCTGTTTGTTTAACAGATACCTGACAGTGAGGTCAGATGTTCTTCTCAACTTTAGGTTGAGCCAGCCTTAGGGTTCGGTGCCTGTTTATTTAACAGATGCCTGACAGCAAGGTCACATGTTCTTCTCAACTTCGGGTTGAGCCGACCTTCGGGTTCGATGCCTGTTTGTTTAACAGATACCTGACGGCGAGGTTATATGTTCTTCTCAACTTCCGGTTGAGCCGCCTTCGGTTTTGATGCCTGTTTGTTTAACAGATGCCTGACGGCGAGGTCAAATGTTCCTCTCAACTTTGTGTTGAGCCGGCCTTCGGGTTCGATGCCCGTTTGTTTAATAGATGCCTGACGACAAGGTCTAATGTTCTTATCAACTTCTGGTTGAGCTGCCCTTCGGGTTCGATGCATGTTTGTTTAACAGAGACCTGACGGCGAGGTCAGAGGTTCTTCACAACTTCTGGGTGAGCCGACCTTCAGGTTCGATGCCTGTTTGTTTAACAGATACATGACGGTGAGGTCAGATGTTATTCTAAACTTCTGGTTGAGCCGCTATCGGTTTCGATGCCTGTTTGTTTAACAGATGCCTGACAGCGAGGTCAAATGTTCCTCTCAACTTGGTTTTGAGCCGGCCTTCGGGTTCGATACCTGTTTTTTTAATAGATGCCTGACGGCAAGGTCTAATGTTCTTATCAAGTTCTGGTTGAGCCGTCCTTCGGGTTCGATGCCTGCTTGTTTATCAGATGTCTCACGGCGAGGTCTGATGTTCCTTTCAACTTCGTGTTGAGTCGACCTTCGGGCTCAATGTCTGTTTGTTTAACAGATACCTGACGGCGTGGTCAGATGTTCTTCTCAACTACAGGTTGAGCCGCCATTCAGGTTCGATGCCTATTTGTTTAACAGATGCCTGAGCAAGGTCAGATGTTCTTCTCAACTTCGGGTTGAGCCGACCTTCAGGTTCGATGCCTATTTGTTTAAAAGATACCTGACGGCTAGGTCAGATGTTCTTCTCAACTTTCGGTTGAGCCGCCTTCAGTTTCGATGCCTGTTTGTTTAACAGATCCCTGACAGCGAGGTCAATTGTTCCTCTCAACTTGGTGTTCATCCGGCCTTCGGGTTCGATGCCTGTTTGTTTAATAAATGCCTAACAGCAAGGTCTGATGTTCTTTTCAACTTCCGGTTTAACAGATGCCTGAAACTTCGGGTTTGATGCCTGCTTGTTTAACAGATGCCTGACAGCGAGGTCACATGTTCTTCTCAACTTCGGGTTGAGCCGGCCTTCGGGTTCGATGCCTGTTTGTTTAACAGATTCCTGACGGCGAGGTCAAATGTTCCTCTCAACTTGGTGTTGAGCCGGCCTTTGGATTCGACGCCTGTTTGTTTAATATATGCTTGATGGCAAGGTCTGATGTTCTTATCAATGTCTGGTTGAGCCGCCCTTTGGTTTCGATGCCTGCTTGTTTAACAGATGCCTCACGGCGAGGTGAAATGTTCTTCTCAACTTCGGGTTGAGCCGGCCTTCGAGTTCGATGCCTGTTTGTTTAACAGATGCCTGACGGCGAGGTGAGATGTTCTTCTCAACTTTGGGTTGAGTCGGCCTTCGGGTTCGATGCCTGTTTTTTTAACAGATACCTGACGGCGAGGTCAGATGTTCTTCACATCTTCTGGTTGAGCCGGCCTTCGGGTTCGATGCCTATTTTTTTAACAGATAACTGACGGTGAGGTCAGATGTTCTTCTCAACTACAGGTTGAGCCGGCCTTCGGGTTTGATGCCTGTTTGTTTAACAGATGCCTGACAGCGAGGTCACATGTTCTTCTCAACTTCGGGTTGAGCCGGCCTTCGGGTTCAATGCCTGTTTGTTTAACACATACATGAGGGCATTGTCAGATGTTCTTCTCAACTTCCGGTTGAGCCGCTTTTGGTTTCGATGCCTGTTTGTTTAACAAATGCCTGACGGCAAGGTCAAATGTTCTTATCAACTTCTAGTTGAGCCGCCCTTCGGGTTCGATGCCTGCTTGTTTAACAGATGCCTCATGGAGAGGTCAAATGTTCCTCTCAACTTTGTGTTGAGCCGGTCTTCGGGTTCAATGTTTGTTTGTTTAACAGATACCTGACTGCATGGTCAGATGTTCTTCTCAACTTCAGGTTGAGCCGGCCTTCGGGTTCAATACTTGTTTGTTTAACAGATGCTTGACAGCGAGGTCAGATGTTCTTCCCAACTTCGGGTTGAGTCGGCCTTCGGGTTCGATGCCTGTTTGTTTAACAGATACCTGACGGCGAGGTCAGATGTTCTTCTAAACTTCCGGTTGAGCCGCCTTCAGTTTCGATGCCTGTTTTTTTAACAGATGCCTGATGGTAAGGTCTGATGTTCTTATCAACTTCTGGTTGAGCCGCACTTTGGGTTCGATGCCTCCTTGTTTAATAGATTCCTCAAGGAGATGTCAGATGTTCCTCTCAACTTCGTGTTGAGCCGCCCTTCGGGTTCGATGCCTGTTTGTCTAAAAGATACCTGACGGTTAGGTCAGATGTTCTTCTCAACCTGAGGTTGAGCCGGCCCTCGGGTTCGAGCTTGTTTGTTTAATAGATGTTTGACAACGAGGTCACATGTTCTTCTCAACTTCGGGTTGAGCCGGCCTTCAGGTTCGATGCCTGTTTGTTTAACAGATGCCTGACGATGAGGTCAAATGTTCCTCTCAACTTGGTGTTGAGCTGGCCTTCAGGTTCGACGCCTGTTTGTTTAATATATGCCTGACGGCAAGGTCTGATGTTCTTATCAAAGTCTGGTTTAGCCGCCCTTCGGGTTCGATGCCTTCTTGTTTAACAGATGCCTCACGGCGAGGTCAGATGTTCCTCTCAACTTCGTGTTGAGCCGCCCTTCGGGTTCAATGGCTGTTTGTTTAACAGATACCTAACGGCGAGGTCAGATGTTCTTTTCAACTTCAGGTTGAGCCAGCCTCCGAGTTCAATGCATGTTTGTTTAACAGATTCCTGCCAGCGAGGTCACATGTTCTTCTCAACTTCTGGTTGAGCCGGCCTTCGGGTTCGATGCCTGTTAGTTTAACAGATACCTGACAACAACGTTAGATGTTCTTCTCAACTTTCGATTGAGCCGCTTTCGGTTTCGATGCCTGTTTGTTTAACAGATGCCTGACGGCGAGGTTAAATGTTCCTCTCAACTTGGTCTTGAGCCGGCCTTCGGGTTCGATGCCTGTTGGTTTAATAGATACCTGACTGCAAGGTCTAATGTTCTTATCAACTTCTGGTTGAACCGCCCTTCGGGTTCGATGCATGCTTGTTTAACAAATGCATCACGGCGAGGTCAGATGTTCCTCTCAACATGGTGTTGAGCCGACCATCGGTTTCAATGTCTGTTTGTTTACAGATGCTTGACAGCGAGGTCGGATGTTCTTCTCAACTTCGGGTTGAGTCGGCCTTCGGGTTCGATGCCTGCTTGTTTAACAGATACCTAACGGCGAGGTCAAATGTTCCTCTCAACATGGTGTTAAGCCGGCCTTCGGGTTCGATGCCTGTTTGTTTAATAGATGCCTGACGGCAAGGTCTGATGTTCTTATCAACTTCTGGTTGAGCTACCCTTTAGACTCGATGCCTGCTTTTTTAACAGATGCCTCACGGCGAGGTCAGATGTTCCTCTCTACTTCGTGTTGAGTCGGCCATCGGGTTCAATGCATGTTGGTTTAACAGATACTTGATTGCGAGGTCAGATGTTCTTCTCAACTTCAGGTTGAGCCGGCCTTTGGGTTCGATGCCTATTTGTTTAACAGATGCCTGACAGTGAGGTCACATGTTCTTCTCAACTTAGGGTTGAGCAGGCCTTCGAGTTTCATGCCTGTTTGTTTATTAGATACATGACGGCGAGGTCAGAGGTTCTTCTCAACTTCTGGTTGATCCGCTTTTGGTTTTGATACCTGTTTGTTTAACAGATGCCTGACGGCGAGGTCAAATGTTACTCTTAACTTGGTGTTGAGCCGGCCTTCGGGTTCGATGCTTGTTTGTTTAATAGATGCCTGACGGCAAGGTCTAATGTTCTTATCAACTTCTGGTTGAGCCGCCCTTCGGGCTCGATGCCTGCTTGTTTAACAGATGCCTCACGGCGAGGTCAGATGATCCTCTCATCTTCGTGTTGAGTCGGCCTTCGGGTTCAATGTCTGTTTGTTTAACAGATACCTGACGGTGTTGTCAGATGTTCTTTTCAACTATAGGTTGAGCCGACCTTCATGTTCGATGCCTGTTTGTTTAATAGATGCCTAACAGTGAGGTCAGATGTTCTTCTAAACTTCGGGTTGAGCTGGCCTTCGGGTTCGATGCCTGTTTGTTTAACAGATGCCTGACGGCGAGGTGAGATGTTCTTCTCAACTTCGGGTTGAGCCAGCCTTCGGGTTCGATGCCTGTTTTTTTAACAGATACCTGACGGCGAGGTCAGATGTTCTTCACATCTTCTGGTTGAGCCGGCCTTCGGGTTCGATGCCTATTCTTTTAACAGATAACTGACGGCGAGGTCAGATGTTCTTCTCAACTATAGGTTGAGCTGGCCTTCGGGTTTGATGCCTATTTGTTTAACAGATGCCTGATAGTGAGGTCACATGTTCTTCTCAACTTCGGGTTGAGCCGGCCTTCGGGTTCGATGCCTGTTTGTTTAACACATACATGAGGGCATGGTTAGATGTTCTTCTCAACTTCCAGTTGAGCCGCTTTTGGTTTCGATGCCTGTTTGTTTAAAAAATGCCTGACGGCTAGGTCAAATGTTCCTCTCAACTTGTGGTTGATCCGACCTTCGGGTTCGTACCTGTTTGTTTAATAGATGCCTGACGGTAAGGTCTAGTGTTCTTATCAACTTCTGGTTGAGTCGCCCTTCGGATTCGATGCCTGCTTGTTTAACAGATGCCTCACGGTGAGGTCAAATGTTCCTCTCAACTTCGTGTTGAGCCGGACTTCGGGTTCAATGTCTGTTTGTTTAACAGATACCTGATGGTGTGGTCAGATGTTCTTCTCAACTTCAGGTTGAGTCGGCCTTCGGGTTCAATACCTGTTTGTTTAAAAGATGCTTGACAGCGAGGTCAGATGTTCTTCTCAACTTCGGGTTCAGTCGGCCTTCGGGTTCGATGCCTGTTTGTTTAACAGATACCTGACGGCGAGGTCAGATGTTCTTCTCAACTTCCGGTTGAGCCGCCTTCAGTTTCGATGCCTGTTTTTTTAACAGATGCTTGACGGCAAGGTCTGATGTTCTTATCAACTTCTGGTTGAGCTGCCCTTTGGGTTCGATGCCTGCTTGTTTAACAGATGCCTCAAGGCAAGGTCAGATGTTCCTCTCAACTTCGTGTTGAACCGGCCTTCGGGTTCAATGCCTGTTTGTCTAACAGATACCTGACGGTTAGGTCAGATGTTCTTCTCAACTTCAGGTTGAACCGGCCTTCGGGTTCGAGCTTGTTTGTTTAACAGATGCTTGACAGCGAGGTCACATGTTCTTCTCAACTTCGGGTTGAGCCGGCCTTCAGGTTCGATGCCTGTTTGTTTAACAGATGCCTGACGATGAGGTCAAATGTTCCTCTCAACTTGGTGTTGAGCCGACCTTCAGGTTCGACGCCTGTTTGTTTAATGTATGCCTGACGGCAAGGTCTGATGTTCTTATCAAAGTCTGGTTTAGCCGCCCTTCGGGTTCGATGCCTTCTTGTTTAACAGATGCCTCACGGCGAGGTCAGATGTTCCTCTCAACTACGTGTTGAGCCGCCCTTCGGGTTCAATGCCTGTTTGTTTAACAGATACCTGACGGCGAGGTCAGATGTTCTTCTCAACTTCAGGTTGAGCCAGCCTCCGGGTTCAATGTCTGTTTGTTTAACAGATGCCTGACAGCGAGGTCACATGTTCTTCTCAACTTTTGGTTGAGCCGACCTTCGGGTTCGATGCCTGTTTGTTTAACAGATACCTGAAAGCGACGTTAGATATTCTTCTCAACTTCCGTTTGAGCCGCTTTCGGTTTCGATGCCTGTTTGTTTAACAGATGCCTGACGGCAAGGTCAAATGTTCCTCTCAACTTGGTGTTGATCCGGCCTTCAGGTTCGATGTCTGTTGGTTTAATAGATACCTGACGGCAAGGTCTAATGTTCTTATCAACTTCTGGTTGAGCCGCCCTTCGGGTTCGATGCATGCTTGTTTAACAGATGCTTGACAGCGAGGTCAGATGTTCTTCTCAACTTCGGGTGTTGAGCCGGCCTTCGGGTTTGATGCCTGTTTGTTAACAGATACTTGACGGCAAGGTCAAATGTTCCTCTCAACATGGTGTTGAGCTGGCCTTCGGGTTCGATGCCTGTTTGTTTAATATATGCTTGACGGCAAGATCTGATGTTCTTATCAACTTCTGGTTGAGCCGCCCTTTGGACTCGATGCCTGCTTTTTTAACAGATGCCTCACGGCGAGGTCAGATGTTCCTCTCAACTTCGTGTTGAGCCACCCTTCGGGTTCAATGGCTGTTTGTTTAACAGATACCTAACGGCGAGGTCAGATGTTCTTTTCAACTTCAGGTTGAGCCAGCCTCCGAGTTCAATGCCTGTTTGTTTAACAGATTCCTGCCAGCGAGGTCACATGTTCTTCTCAACTTCTGGTTGAGCCGGCCTTCGGGTTCAATGCATGTTTGTTTAACAGATACCTAATTGCGAGGTCAGATGTTCTTCTCAACTTCAGGTTGAGCCGGCCTTCGGGTTCGATGTATGTTTGTTTAACAGATGTCTGACAGTGAGGTCACATGTTCTTCTCAACTTAGGGTTGAGCAGGCCTTCGAGTTTGGTGCCGTTTTGTTTAACATATACATGACGGCGAGGTCAGATGTTGTTCTCAACTTCGGGTTGATACGCTTTCGGTTTTGATACCTGTTTGTTTAACAGATGCCTGACGGCGAGGTTAAATGTTACTCTCAACTTGGTGTTGAGCCGGCCTTCAGGTTCGATGCCTGACGGCAAGGTCTAATGTTCTTATCAACTTCTGGTTGAGCCGCCCTTCGGGTTCGATGCCTGCTTGTTTAACAGATGCCTCACGGCGAGGTCAGATGTTCCTCTTAACTTCGTGTTGAGCCGGCCTTCGGGTTCAATGTCTGTTTGTTTAACAGATACCTGACGACGTTGTCAGATGTTCTTTTCAACTATAGGTTGAGCCGACCTTCGTGTTCGATGCCTGTTTGTTTAACAGATGCCTGACAGCGAGGTCAGATGTTCTTCTCAACTTCGGGTTGAGTCGGCCTTCGGGTTCGATGCGTGTTTGTTTAACAGATACCTGACAGCAAGGTCAGATGTTCTTCTCAACTTCCGGTTGAGCCGCCTTCAAATTTGATGCCTGTTTGTTTAACAGATGCTTGACGGTGAGGTCAAATTTTCCTCTCAACTTGGTGTTGCGCCGGCCTTCAGGTTCAATGCATGTTTGTTTAATAGATGCTTGAAGGCAAGGTCTGATGTTCTTATCAACTTCTGGTTAAGCCGCCCTTCAGGTTTGATGCCTGCTTGTTTAACAGATGCCTTACGATGAGGTCAGATGTTCCTCTCAACTTATTTTTGAGCCGGCCTTCGGGTTCAATGCCTGTTTATTTAATAGATACCTGACGGCGAGGTCAGATGTTCTTCTCAACTTCAGGTTGAGTCGGCCTTCGGTTTCGATGCCTGTTTGTTTAACAGATGCCTAACAGCGAGGTCACATGTTCTTCTCAACTTCGAGTTGAGCCGACCTTCGGGTTCGATGCCTGTTTGTTTAACAGATGCTTGACGGTGAGGTCAAATGTTCCTCTCAACTTGGTGTTGCGCCGGCCTTCGAGTTCGACGCCTGTTTATTTAATATATGGTTGACGGCTAGGTCTGATGTTCTTATCAACGTCCGGTTGAGCCGCCCTTCGGGTTCGATGCCTGCTTGTTTAACAGATGCCTCACATCGAGGTCAGATGTTCCTCTCAACTTCGTGTTGAGACGGCCTTCGGGCTCAATGCTTGTTTGTTTAACAGATACCTGACGACGAGGTCATATGTTCTTCTCAGCCTTAGGTTGAGCCGGCCTTCGGGTTCGATGTCTGTTTGTTTAACAGATGCCTGACGGCGAGGTGAGATGTTCTTCTCAACTTCGGCTTGAGCCGGCCTTCGGGTTCGATGCCTGTTTTTTTAACAGATACCTGACGGCGAGGTCAGATGTTCTTCACATCTTTTGGTTGAGCCGGCCTTCGGGTTCGATGCCTGTTTTTTTAACAGATACCTGACAGCGAGGTCAGATGTTCTTCTCAATTCAGGTTGAGCCGGCCTTCGGGTTTGATGCCTGTTTGTTTAACAGATGCCTGACAACGAGGTCACATGTTCTTCTTAACTTCGGGTTGAGCCGGTCTTCGGGTTCGAAGCCTGTTTGTTTAACAGATACATGACGGCATGGTCAGATGTTCTTCTTAACTTCCGGATGAGCCACTTTTGGTTTCGATGCCTGTTTGTTTAATAGATGCCTGACGGCGAGGTCAAATGTTCCTCTCAACTTGGTGTTGAGCCGGCCTTCGGGTTCGATGCCTATTTGTTTAATAGTTGCCTGACGGCAAGCTCTGATGTTCTTATCAACTTCTGGTTGAGCCGCCCTTCGGATTCGATGCCTGCTTTTTTAACAGATGCCTCACGGCGAGGTCAGATGTTCCTCTCAACTTCGTGTTGAGACGGCCTTCGGGTTCAATGCATGTTTGTTTAACAGATACCTGACTGCAAGGTCAGATGTTCTTCTCAACTTCAGGTTGAGCCGTCCTTCGGGTTCGATGCCTGTTTGTTTAACAGATGCCTGATAGTGAGGTCACATGTTCTTCTCAACTTAGGGTTGAGCCGGCCTTCGGGTTTGATGCTTGTTTGTTTAATAGATACATGACGGCGAGGTCAAATGTTCTTCTCAACTTCCGGTTGAGTCGCCTTCAAATTCGATGCCTGTTTGTTTAACAGATGCCTGACGACGAGGTCAAATGTTCCTATCAACTTGGTGTTGAGGCGGACTTCGGGTTCGATGCCTGTTTGTTTAATAGATGTCTGAAGGCAAGGTCTGATGTTCTTATCAACTTCTCGTTGAGCCGCCCTTCGGGTTTGATGCCTGCTTGTTTAACAGATGCCTCACGATGAGGTCAGATGTTCCTCTCAACTTATTGTTGAGCCGGCCTTCGGGTTCAATGCCTGCTTATTTAACATATACCTGACGGCGAGGTCAGATGCTCTTCTCAACTTCCGGTTGAGCCGGCCTTCGGTTTCGATTCCTGTTTGTTTAACAGATGCCTAACAGCGAGGTCACATGTTCTTCTCAACTTCGGGTTGAGCCGACCTTCGGGTTCGATGCCTGTTTTTTTAACAGATGCTTGACAGTGAGGTAAAATGTTCCTCTCAACTTGGTGTTGCGCCGTCCTTCGAGTTCGACGCCTGTTTATTTAATATATGCCTGACGGCTAGGTCTAATGTTCTTATCAACGTCTGGTTGAGCCTCCCTTGGGGTTCGATGCCTGCTTGTTTAACAGATGCCTCACATCGAGGTCAGATGTTCCTCTCAACTTCGTGTTGAGCCGGCCTTCGGGCTCAATGCTTGTTTGTTTAACAGATACCTGACGGCGAGGTCATATGTTCTTCTCAACCTCAGGTTGATCCGGCCTTCGGGTTCGATGCCTATTTGTTTAACATATGCCTGACGGCGAGGTGAGATGTTCTTCTCAACTTCGGGTTGAGCCGGCCCTCGGGTTCGATGCCTGTTGGTTTAACAGATACCTGACAGCAACGTTAGATGTTCTTCTCAACTTCCGATTGAGCCGCTTTCGGTTTCGATGCCTGTTTGTTTAACAGATGCCTGACGATGAGGTCAAATGTTCCTCTCAACTTGGTGTTGAGCTGGCCTTCAGGTTCGACGCCTGTTTGTTTAATATATGCCTGACGGCAAGGTCTGATGTTCTTATCAAAGTCTGGTTTAGCCGCCCTTCGGGTTCGATGCCTTCTTGTTTAACAGATGCCTCACGACGAGGTCAGATGTTCCTCTCAACTTCGTGTTGAGCCGCCCTTCGGGTTCAATGCCTGTTTGTTTAACAAATACCTAACGGCGAGGTCAGATGTTCTTCTCAACTTCAGGTTGAGCCAGCCTCCGAGTTCAATGCCAGTTTGTTTAAAAGATTCCTGCCAGCGAGGTCACATGTTCTTCTCAACTATGGTTGAGCCGGCCTTCGGGTTCGATGTCTGTTGGTTTAACAGATACCTGACAGCAACGTTAGATGTTCTTCTCAACTTCTGATTGAGCCGCTTTCGGTTTCGATGCCTGTTTGTTTAACAGATGCCTGACGGCGAGGTTAAATGTTCCTCTCAACTTGGTCTTGAGTCGGCCTTCGGGTTCGATGCCTGTTGGTTTAATAGATATCTGACGGCAAGGTCTAATGTTCTTATCAACTTCTGGTTGAGCTGCCCTTCGGGTTCGATGCATGCTTGTTTAACAAATGCATCACGGCGAGGTCAGATGTTCCTCTCAACATGGTGTTGAGCCGACCATCGGGTTCAATGTCTGTTTGTTTAACAGATACCTGACGGCGTGGTCAAATATTTTTCTCAACTTCAGGTTGAGCCGGCCTTCGGGTTCGATGCCTGTTTGTTTACAGATGCTTCACAGCGAGGTCGGATGTTCTTCTCAACTTCGGGTTGAGCCGGCCTTCGGGTTGGATGCCTGCTTGTTTAACAGATACCTAATGGCGAGGTCAAATGTTCCTCTCAACATGGTGTTGAGCCGGCCATCGGGTTCGATGCCTGTTTGTTTAATAGATGCCTGACGGCAAGGTCTGATGTTCTTATCAACTTCTGGTTGAGCTACCCTTCAAACTCGATGCCTGCTTTTTTAACAGATGCCTCACAGCGAGGTCAGATGTTCCTCTCTACTTCGTGTTGAGTCGGCCTTCGGGTTCAATGCATGTTTGTTTAACAGATACCTGATTGCGAGGTCAGATGTTCTTCTCAACTTCAGGTTGAGCCGGCCTTCGGGTTCGATGCCTATTTGTTTAACAGATGCCTGACAGTGAGGTCACATGTTCTTCTCAACTTAGGGTTGAGCAGGCCTTCGAGTTTGATGCCTGTTTGTTTAACAGATACATGACGACGAGATCAGATGTTCTTCTCAACTTCTGGTTGATCCGCTTTTGGTTTTGATACCTGTTTGTTTAATAGATGCCTGACGGCGAGGTAAAATGTTGCTCTCAACTTGGTGTTGAGCCGGCCTTCAGGTTCGATGCTTGTTTGTTTAATAGATGCCTGACGACAATGTCTAATGTTCTTATCAACTTCTGGTTGAGCCACCCTTCGGGCTCGATGCCTGCTACTTTAACAGATGCCTCACGGCGAGGTCAGATGATCCTCTCATCTTCGTGTTGAGTCGGCCTTCGGGTTCAATGTCTGTTTGTTTAACAGATACCTGACGGTGTTGTCAGATGTTCTTTTCAACTATAGGTTGAGCCGGCCTTCATGTTCGATGCCTGTTTGTTTAACAGATGCCTGACAGTGAGGTCAGATGTTCTTCTAAACTTCGGGTTGAGCTGGCCTTCGGGTTCGATGCCTGTTTGTTTAACAGATGCCTGACGGCGAGGTGAGATGTTCTTCTCAACTTCGGGTTGAGCCAGCCTTCGGGTTCGATGCCTGTTTTTTTAACAGATACCTGACGGCGAGGTCAGATGTTCTTCACATCTTCTGGTTGAGCCGGCCTTCGGGTTCGATGCCTATTCTTTTAACAGATAACTGACGGCGAGGTCAGATGTTCTTCTCAACTATAGGTATAGCCGGCCTTTGGGTTTGATGCCTGTTTGTTTAACAGATGCCTGATAGCGAGGTCACATGTTCTTCTCAACTTCGGGTTGAGCCGGCCTTCGGGTTCGATGCCTGTTTGTTTAACACATACATGAGGGCATGGTCAGATGTTCTTCTTAACTTCCGGTTGAGCCGCTTTTGGTTTCGATGCCTGTTTGTTTAACAAATGCCTGACGGCTAGGTCAATTGTTCCTCTCAACTTGTGGTTGAGCCGGCCTTCGGGATCGTACTTGTTTGTTTAATAGATGCCTGACAGTAAGGTCTAGTGTTCTTATCAACTTCTGGTTGAGTCGCCCTTCGGGTTCGATGCCTGCTTGTTTAACAGATGCCTCACGGTGAGGTCAAATGTTCCTCTCAACTTCGTGTCTAGCCGGACTTCGGGTTCAATGTCTGTTTGTTTAACAGATACCTGATGGTGTGGTCAGATGTTCTTCTCAACTTCAGGTTGAGCCGGCCTTCGGGTTCAATGCCTGTTTGTTTAACAGATGCTTGACTGCGAGGTCAGATGTTCTTCTCAACTTCGGGTTGAGTCGGCCTTCGGGTTCGATACCTGTTTGTTTAACAGATACCTGACGGCGAGGTCAGATGTTCTTCTCAACTTCCGGTTGAGCCGCCTTCAGTTTCGATGCCTGTTTTTTTAACAGATGCTTGACGGCAAGGTCTGATGTTCTTATCAACTTCTGGTTGAGCTGCCCTTTGGGTTCGATGCCTGCTTGTTTAACAGATGCCTCAAGGCGAGGTCAGATGTTCCTCTCAACTTCGTGTTGAGCCGGCCTTCGGGTTCAATGCCTGTTTGTCTAACAGATACCTGACGGTTAGGTCAGATGTTCTTCTCAACTTCAGGTTGAGCCGGCCTTCGGGTTCGAGCTTGTTCGTTTAACAGATGCTTGACAGCAAGGTCACATGTTCTTCTCAACTTCGGGTTGAGCCGGCCTTCAGGTTCGATGCCTGTTTGTTTAACAGATGCCTGACGATGTGGTCAAATGTTCCTCTCAACTTGGTGTTGAGCCGGCCTTCAGGTTCGACGCCTGTTTGTTTAATATATGCCTAACGGCAAGGTCTGATGTTCTTATCAAAGTCTGGTTTAGCCGCCCTTCGGGTTCGATGCCTTCTTGTTTAACAGATGCCTCACGGCGAGGTCAGATGTTCCTCTCAACTTCGCGTTGAGCCCCCCTTCGGGTTCAATGCCTGTTTGTTTAACAGATACCTGACGGCGAGTTCAGATGTTCTTCTCAACTTCAGGTTGAGCCAGCTCCGGGTTCAATGTCTGTTTGTTTAACAGATGCCTGACAGCGAGGTCACATGTTCTTCTCAACTTTTGGTTGAGCCGACCTTCGGGTTCGATGCCTGTTTGTTTAACAGATACCTGAAAGCGACGTTAGATGTTCTTCTCAACTTCCGTTTGAGCCGCTTTCGATTTCGATGTCTGTTTGTTTAACAGATGCCTGACGGCAAGGTCAAATGTTCCTCTCAACTTGTTGTCAAGCCGGCCTTCGGGTTCGATGTCTGTTGGTTTAATAGATACCTGACGGCAAGGTCTAATGTTCTTATCAACTTCTGGTTGAGCCGCCCTTCGGGTTCGATGCATGCTTGTTTAACAGATGCTTGACAGCGAGGTCAGATGTTCTTCTCAACTTCGGGTGTTGAGCCGGCCTTCGGGTTTGATGCCTGTTTGTTAACAGATACTTGACGGCAAGGTCAAATGTTGCTCTCAACATGGTGTTGAGCCGGCCTTCGGGTTCGATGCCTGTTTGTTTAATAGATGCCTGACGGCAAGGTCTGATGTTCTTATCAACTTCTGGTTGAGCTACCCTTCAGACTCGATGCCTGCTTTTTTAACAGATGCCTCACGGCGAGGTCAGATGTTCCTCTCTACATCGTGTTGAGCCGGCCTTCGGGTTCAATGCATGTTTGTTTAACAGATACCTGATTGCGAGGTCAGATGTTCTTCTCAACTTCAGGTTGAGCCGGCCTTCGGGTTCGATGCATGTTTGTTTAACAGATGCCTGACAGTGAGGTCACATGTTCTTCTCAACTTAGGGTTGAGCAGGCCTTCGAGTTTGATGCCGTTTTGTTTAACATATACATGACGACGAGGTCAGATGTTGTTCTTAACTTCTGGTTGATACGCTTTCGGTTTTGATACCTGTTTGTTTAACAGATGCCTGACGGCGAGGTTAAATGTTACTCTCAACTTGGTGTTGAGCCGGCCTTCAGGTTCAATGCCTGACGGCAAGGTCTAATGTTCTTATCATCTTCTGGTTGAGCCTCCCTTCGGGTTCGATGCCTGCTTGTTTAACAGATGCCTCACGGCGAGGTCAGATGTTCCTCTCAACTTCGTGTTGAGCCGGCCTTCAGGTTCAATGTCTGTTTGTTTAAAAGATACCTGACGGTGTTGTCAGATGTTCTTTTAAACTATAGGTTGAGCCGGCCTTCATGTTCGATGCCTGTTTGTTTAACAGATGCCTGACAGCGAGGTCAGATGTTCTTCTCAACTTCGGGTTGAGCCGGCCTTCGGGTTCGATGCCTGTTTGTTTAACAGATACCTGACAGCAAGGTCAGATGTTCTTCTCAACTTCCGGTTGATCCGCCTTCAAATTTGATGCCTGTTTGTTTAACAAATGCCTGACGGCGAGGTCAAATGTTCCTATCAACTTGGTGTTGAGCCGGACTTCAGGTTCGATGCCTGTTTGTTTAATAGATGCTTGAAGGCAAGGTCTGGTGTTCTTATCAACTTCTGGTTAAGCCTCCCTTCGGGTTTGATGCATGCTTGTTTAACAGATACCTGACGGCGAGGTCAGATGTTCTTCACATCTTCTGGTTGAGCCGGCCTTCGGGTTCGATGCCTGTTTTTTTAACAGATACCTGACGGCAAGGTCAGATGTTCTTCTCAACTTCAGGTTGAGCCGGCCTTCGGTTTCGATGTCTGTTTGTTTAACAGATGCCTAACAGCGAGGTCACATGTTCTTCTCAACTTCGGGTTGAGCCGACCTTCGGCTTCGATGCCTGTTTGTTTAACAGATGCTTGACGGTAAGGTCAAATGTTCCTCTTAACTTGGTGTTGCGCTGGACTTCGAGTTCGACGCTTGTTTATTTAATATATTCCTGACGGCTAGGTCTGATGTTCTTATCAACGTCTGGTTGAGCCGCCATTCGGGTTCGATGCCTGCTTTTTTAACAGATGCCTCACATCGAGGTCAGATGTTCCTCTCAACTTCGTGTTGAGCCGGCCTTCGGGCTCAATGCTTGTTTGTTTAACAGATACCTGACGGCGAGGTCATATATTCTTCTCAACCTTAGGTTGAGCCGGCCTTCGGGTTCGATGTCTGTTTGTTTAACAGATGCCTGACGGCGAGGTGAGATGTTCTTCTCAACTTCGGGTTGAGCCGGCCTTCGGGTTCGATGCCTGTGTTTTTTAACAGATACCTGACGGCGAGGTCAGATGTTCTTCACATCTTCTGGTTGAGCCGGCCTTCGGGTTCGATGCCTGTTTTTTTAACAGATACCTGACGGCGAGGTCAGATGTTCTTCTCAACTTCAGGTTGAGCCGGCCTTCGGGTTTGATGCCTGTTTGTTTAACAGATGCCTGACAACGAGGTCACATGTTCTTCTCAACTTCGGGTTGAGCCGGCCTTCGGGTTCGATGCGTGTTTGTTTAACAGATACATGACGGCATGTTCAGATGTTCTTCTTAACTTCCGGATGAGCCACTTTTGGTTTCGATGCCTGTTTGTTTAATAGATGCCTGACGGCGAGGTCAAATGTTCCTCTCAACTTGGTGTTGAGCCGGCCTTCGGGTTCGATGCGTATTTGTTTAATAGTTGCCTGACGGCAAGGTCTGATGTTCTTATCAACTTCTGGTTGAGCCGCCCTTCGGATTCGATGCCTGCTTTTTTAACAGATGCCTCACGGCGAGGTCAGATGTTCCTCTCAACTTCGTGTTGAGCCGGCCTTCGGGTTCAATGCATGTTTGTTTAACAGATACCTGACTGCAAGGTCAGATGTTCTTCTCAACTTCAGGTTGAGCCGTCCTTCGGGTTCGATGCATGTTTGTTTAACAGTTGCCTGATAGTGATGTCACATGTTCTTCTCAACTTAGGGTTGAGCCAGCCTTCGGGTTTGATGCTTGTTTGTTTAATAGATACATGACGGCGAGGTCAGATGTTCTTCTCAACTTCCGGTTGAGCCGCCTTCAAATTCGATGCCTGTTTGTTTAACAGATGCCTGACGGCGAGGTCAAATGTTCCTCTCAACTTGGTGTTGAGCCGACCTTCGGGTTCGATGCGTGTTTGTTTAATAGTTGCCTGACGGCAAGGTATGATGTTCTTATCAACTTCAGGTTGAGCCGGCCTTCGGGTTCGATGCCTGTTTGTTTAACAGATGCCTGACAGTGAGGTCACATGTTCTTCTCAACTTAGGGTTGAGCCGGCCTTCGGGTTTGATGCTTGTTTGTTCAACAGATACATGACGGCGAGGTCAGATGTTCTTCTCAACTTCTGGTTGATCCGCTTTCGGTTTTGATACCTGTTTGTTTAACAGATGCCTGACGGCGAGGTCAAATGTTCCTCTCAACTTGGTGTTGAGCTGGCCTTCGGGTTTGATGCTTGTTTGTTTAATAGATGCCTGACGGCAAGGTCTAATGTTCTTATCATCTTCTGGTTGAGCCGCCTTTCGGGTTCGATGCCTGCTTGTTTAACAGATGCCTCACGGTGATGTGAGATGTTCCTCTCAACTTCGTGTTGAACCGGCCTTCGGGTTCAATGTCTGTTTGTTTAACAGATAGCTGATGTCGTGGTCAGATGTTCTTCTCAACTATAGCTTGAGCCGGCCTTCGGTTTCGATGCCTGTTTCTTTAACAAATGCTTGACAGCGAAGTCACAAGTTCTTTTCAACTCCGGGTTAAGCCGACCTTCGGGTTCGATTCCTGTTTGTTTAACAGATACCTGACAGCAAGGTAAGATGTTCTTCTCAACTTCCGGTTGAGCCGCCTTCAAATTCGATGCCTCTTTGTTTAACAGATGCCTGACGGCGAGGTCAAATGTTCCTCTCAACTTGGTGTTGAGCCGGACTTCGGGTTCGATGCCTGTTTGTTTAATAGATGCCTGAAGGCAAGGTCTGATGTTCTTATCAACTTCTGGTTGAGCCGCCCTTCGGGTTTGATGCCTGCTTGTTTAACAGATGCCTCACGAAGAGGTCAGATGCTCCTTTCAACTTCGTGTTGAACCGGCCTTCGGGTTCAATGTCTGTTTATTTAACAGATACCTGTCAGCGAGGTCAGATGTTCTTCTCAACTTCAGGTTGAGCCGGCCTTCGGCTTCGATGCCTGTTTCTTTAACAAATTCCTGACAGCGAAGTCACAAGTTCTTTTCAACTTCGGATTGAGCCGACCTTCGGGTTCGATGCCTGTTTGTTTAACAGATGCCTGACGGTGAGGTCAAATGTTCCTCCCAACTTGGTGTTGCGCCGACCTTCATGTTCGACGCCTATTTATTTAATATATGCCTGACGGCAAGGACTGATGTTCTTATCAACATCTGGTTGAGCCGCCCTTCGGGTTCGATGCCTGCTTGTTTAACAGATGCCTCATAGCGAGGTCAGATGTTCCTCTCAAATTCGTGTTGAGCCGGCCTTCGGGCTCAATGCCTGTTTGTTTAATAGATACCTGACGGCGAGGTCAGATGTTCTTCTCAACTTCAGGTTGAGCCGGCCTTCGGGTTCGATGCCTGTTTGTTTAACAGATGCCTGACGGCGAGGTGAGATGTTCTTCTCAACTTTGGGTTGAGCCGACCTTCGTGTTCGATGCGTGTTTTTTTAACAGATACCTGACGGCTAGGCCAGATGTTCTTCACATCTTCTGGTTGAGCCGGCCTTCGGGTTCGATGCCTATTTTTTTAACAGATACCTGACGGCGAGGTCAGATGTTCTTCTCAACTTCAGGTTGAGCCGGCCTTCGTGTTTGATGCCTGTTTGTTTAACAGATGCCTGATAGCGAGGTCACATGTTCTTTTCAAATTCGGGTTGAGCCGACCTTCAGGATCGATGCCTGTTTGTTTAACAGATACATGACGGCATGGTCAGATGCTCTTCTCAACTTCCGATTGAGCCGCTTTTGGTTTCGATGCCTGTTTGTTTAACAGATGTCTGACGGCGAGGTCAAAGGTTCCTCTCAACTTGGTGTTGAGCCGGCCTTCGGGTTCGATGCTTGTTTGTTTAATAGATGCTTGACGGCAAGGTCTAATGTTCTTATCAACTTCTGGTTGAGCCGCCCTTCGGGTTCGATGCCTGTTTGTTTAACAGATGCCTCACGGCGAGGTCAAATGTTCCTCTCAACTTCGTGTTGAGCCGGACTTCGAGTTCAATGTCTGTTTGTTTAACAGATAGCTGACGGTGTGGTCAGATGTTCTTCTGAACTTCAGGTTAAGCCGGCCTTCGGGTTCAATGCTTGTTTGTTTAACAGATGCTTGACAGCGAGGTCACATGTTCTTCTCAACTTCGGGTTGAGCCGGCCTTCGGGTTCGATGCCTGTTTGTTTAACAGATACATGACGGCATGTTCAGATGTTCTTCTTAACTTCCGGATGAGCCACTTTTGGTTTCGATGCCTGTTTGTTTAATAGATGCCTGACGGCGACGTTAAATGTCCCTCTCAACTTGGTGTTGAGCCGCCCTTCGGGTTCGATGCCTGTTTGTTTAATAGTTGCCTGACGGCAAGGTCTAATGTTCTTATCAACTTCTGGTTGAGCCGCCCTTCGGGTTCGACGCCTGCTTGTTTAACAGATGCCTCACGGCGAGGTCAAATGTTCCTCTCAACTTCGTGTTGAGCCGGACTTCGAGTTCAATGTCTGTTTGTTTAACAGATACCTGACGGCGTGGTCAGATGTTCTTCTCAACTTCAGGTTGAGCCGTCCTTCGGGTTCGATGCATGTTTGTTTAACAGATGCCTGATAGTGATGTCACATGTTCTTCTCAACTTAGGGTTGAGCCAGCCTTCGGGTTTGATGCTTGTTTGTTTAATAGATACATGACGGCGAGGTCAGATGTTCTTCTCAACTTCCGGTTGAGCCGCCTTCAAATTCGATGCCTGTTTATTTAACAAATGCTTGACGGCGAGGTCAAATGTTCCTATCAACTTGGTGTTGAGCCAGACTTCAGGTTCGATGCCTGTTTGTTTAATAGATGCTTGAAGGCAAGGTCTGATGTTCTTATCAACTTCTGGTTAAGCCGCCCTTCGGGTTTGATGCCTGCTTGTTTAACAGATGCCTCACGATGAGGTCAGATGTTCCTCTCAACTTATTGTTGAGCCAGCCTTCGGGTTCAATGCCTGTTTATTTAATAGATACCTGATGGCGAGGTCAGATGTTCTTCTCAACTTCAGGTTGAGCCGGCCTTCGGTTTCGATGTCTGTTTGTTTAACAGATGCCTAACAGGGAGGTCACATGTTCTTCTCAACTTCGGGTTGAGCCGACCTTCGGGTTCGATGCCTGTTTGTTTAACAAATGCTTGACGGTGAGGTCAAATGTTCCTCTCAACTTGGTGTTGCGCCGGCCTTCGAGTTCGACGCCTGTTTATTTAATATATTCCTGACGGCTAGGTCTGATGTTCTTATCAATGTCTGGTTGAGCCGCCATTCGGGTTCGATGCCTGCTTGTTTAACAGATGCCTCACATCGAGGTCAGATGTTCCTCTCAACTTCGTGTTGAGCCGGCCTTCGGGCTCAATGCTTGTTTGTTTAACAGATACCTGACGGCGAGGTCATATATTCTTCTCAACCTTAGGTTGAGCCGACCTTCGGGTTCGATGTCTGTTTGTTTAACAAATGCCTGACGGCGAGGTGAGATGTTCTTCTCAACTTCGGGTTGAGCCGGCCTTCGGGTTCGATGCCTGTGTTTTTTAACAGATACCTGACGGCGAGGTCAGATGTTCTTCACATCTTCTGGTTGAGCCGGCCTTCGGGTTCGATGCCTGTTTTTTTAACAGATACCTGACGGCGAGGTCAGATGTTCTTCTCAACTTCAGGTTGAGCCGGCCTTCGGGTTTCATGCCTGTTTGTTTAACAGATGCCTGACAACGAGGTCACATGTTCTTCTCAACTTCGGGTTGAGCCGGCCTTCGGGTTCGATGCCTGTTTGTTTAACAGATACATGACGGCATGTTCAGATGTTCTTCTTAACTTCCGGATGAGCCACTTTTGGTTTCGATGCCTGTTTGTTTCATAGATGCCTGACGGCGAGGTCAAATGTTCCTCTCAACTTGGTGTTGAGCCGGCCTTCGGGTTCGATGCGTATTTGTTTGATAGTTGCCTGACGGCAAGGTCTGATGTTCTTATCAACTTCTGGTTGAGCCGCCCTTCGGATTCGATGCCTGCTTTTTTAACAGATGCCTCACGGCGAGGTCAGATGTTCCTCTCAACTTCGTGTTGAGCCGGCCTTTGGGTTCAATGCATGTTTGTTTAACAGATACCTGACTGCAAGGTCAGATGTTCTTCTCAACTTCAGGTTGAGCCGTCCTTCGGGTTCGATGCATGTTTGTTTAACAGATGCCTGATAGTGATGTCACATGTTCTTCTCAACTTAGGGTTGAGCCAGCCTTCGGGTTTGATGCTTGTTTGTTTAATAGATACATGACGGCGAGGTCAGATGTTCTTCTCAACTTCCGGTTGAGCCGCCTTCAAATTCGATGCCTGTTTATTTAACAAATGCCTGACGGCGAGGTCAAATGTTCCTATCAACTTGGTGTTGAGCCAGACTTCAGGTTCGATGCCTGTTTGTTTAATAGATGCTTGAAGGCAAGGTCTGATGTTCTTATCAACTTCTGGTTAAGCCGCCCTTCGGGTTTGATGCCTGCTTGTTTAACAGATGCCTCACGATGAGGTCAGATGTTCCTCTCAACTTATTGTTGAGCCGGCCTTCGGGTTCAATGCCTGTTTATTTAATAGATACCTGATGGCGAGGTCAGATGTTCTTCTCAACTTCAGGTTGAGCCGGCCTTCGGTTTCGATGTCTGTTTGTTTAACAGATGCCTAACAGGGAGGTCAAATGTTCTTCTCAACTTCGGGTTGAGCCGACCTTCGGGTTCGATGCCTGTTTGTTTAACAAATGCTTGACGGTGAGGTCAAATGTTCCTCTCAACTTGGTGTTGCACCGGCCTTCGAGTTCGACGCCTGTTTATTTAATATATTCCTGACGGCTAGGTCTGATGTTCTTATCAACGTCTGGTTGAGCCGCCCTTCGGGTTCGATGCCTGCTTGTTTAACAGATGCCTCACATCGAGGTCAGATGTTCCTCTCAACTTTGTGTTGAGCCGGCCTTCGGGCTCAATGCTTGTTTGTTTAACAGATACCTGACGGCGAGGTCATATATTCTTCTCAACCTTAGGTTGAGCCGGCCTTCGGGTTCGATGTCTGTTTGTTTAACAGATGCCTGACGGCGAGGTGAGATGTTCTTCTCAACTTCGGGTTGAGCCGGCCTTCGGGTTCGATGCCTGTGTTTTTTAACAGATACCTGACGGCGAGGTCAGATATTCTTCACATCTTCTGGTTGAGCCGGCCTTCGGGTTCGATGCCTATTTTTTTAACAGATACCTGACAGCGAGGTCAGATGTTCTTCTCAACTTCAGGTTGAGCCGGCCTTCGGGTTTGATGCCTGTTTGTTTAACAGATGCCTGACAACGAGGTCACATGTTCTTCTCAACTTCGGGTTGAGCCGGCCTTCGGGTTCGATGCCTGTTTGTTTAACAGATACATGACGGCATGTTCAGATGTTCTTCTTAACTTCCGGATGAGCCACTTTTGGTTTCGATGCCTGTTTGTTTCATAGATGCCTGACGGCGAGGTCAAATGTTCCTCTCAACTTGGTGTTGAGCCGGCCTTCGGGTTCGATGCGTATTTGTTTGATAGTTGCCTGACGGCAAGGTCTGATGTTCTTATCAACTTCTGGTTGAGCCGCCCTTCAGATTCGATGCCTGCTTTTTTAACAGATGCCTCACGGCGAGGTCAGATGTTCCTCTCAACTTCGTGTTGAGCCGGCCTTTGGGTTCAATGCATGTTTGTTTAACAGATACCTGACTGCAAGGTCAGATGTTCTTCTCAACTTCAGGTTGAGCCGTCCTTCGGGTTCGATGCATGTTTGTTTAACAGATGCCTGATAGTGATGTCACATGTTCTTCTCAACTTAGGGTTGAGCCAGCCTTCGGGTTTGATGCTTGTTTGTTTAATAGATACATGACGGCGAGGTCAGATGTTCTTCTCAACTTCCGGTTGAGCCGCCTTCAAATTCGATGCCTGTTTATTTAACAAATGCCTGACGGCGAGGTCAAATGTTCCTATCAACTTGGTGTTGAGCCAGACTTCAGGTTCGATGCCTGTTTGTTTAATAGATGCTTGAAGGCAAGGTCTGATGTTCTTATCAACTTCTGGTTAAGCCGCCCTTCGGGTTTGATGCCTGCTTGTTTAACAGATGCCTCACGATGAGGTCAGATGTTCCTCTCAACTTATTGTTGAGCCGGCCTTCGGGTTCAATGCCTGTTTATTTAATAGATACCTGATGGCGAGGTCAGATGTTCTTCTCAACTTCAGGTTGAGCCGGCCTTCGGTTTCGATGTCTGTTTGTTTAACAGATGCCTAACAGGGAGGTCAAATGTTCTTCTCAACTTCGGGTTGAGCCGACCTTCGGGTTCGATGCCTGTTTGTTTAACAAATGCTTGACGGTGAGGTCAAATGTTCCTCTCAACTTGGTGTTGCACCGGCCTTCGAGTTCGACGCCTGTTTATTTAATATATTCCTGACGGCTAGGTCTGATGTTCTTATCAACGTCTGGTTGAGCCGCCCTTCGGGTTCGATGCCTGCTTGTTTAACAGATGCCTCACATCGAGGTCAGATGTTCCTCTCAACTTTGTGTTGAGCCGGCCTTCGGGCTCAATGCTTGTTTGTTTAACAGATACCTGACGGCGAGGTCATATATTCTTCTCAACCTTAGGTTGAGCCGGCCTTCGGGTTCGATGTCTGTTTGTTTAACAGATGCCTGACGGCGAGGTGAGATGTTCTTCTCAACTTCGGGTTGAGCCGGCCTTCGGGTTCGATGCCTGTGTTTTTTAACAGATACCTGACGGCGAGGTCAGATATTCTTCACATCTTCTGGTTGAGCCGGCCTTCGGGTTCGATGCCTATTTTTTTAACAGATACCTGACGGCGAGGTCAGATGTTCTTCTCAACTTCAGGTTGAGCCGGCCTTCGGGTTTGATGCCTGTTTGTTTAACAGATGCCTGACAACGAGGTCACATGTTCTTCTCAACTTCGGGTTGAGCCGGCCTTCGGGTTCGATGCCTGTTTGTTTAACAGATACATGACGGCATGTTCAGATGTTCTTCTTAACTTCCGGATGAGCCACTTTTGGTTTCGATGCCTGTTTGTTTCATAGATGCCTGACGGCGAGGTCAAATGTTCCTCTCAACTTGGTGTTGAGCCGGCCTTCGGGTTCGATGCGTATTTGTTTGATAGTTGCCTGACGGCAAGGTCTGATGTTCTTATCAACTTCTGGTTGAGCCGCCCTTCAGATTCGATGCCTGCTTTTTTAACAGATGCCTCACGGCGAGGTCAGATGTTCCTCTCAACTTCGTGTTGAGCCGGCCTTTGGGTTCAATGCATGTTTGTTTAACAGATACCTGACTGCAAGGTCAGATGTTCTTCTCAACTTCAGGTTGAGCCGTCCTTCGGGTTCGATGCATGTTTGTTTAACAGATGCCTGATAGTGATGTCACATGTTCTTCTCAACTTAGGGTTGAGCCAGCCTTCGGGTTTGATGCTTGTTTGTTTAATAGATACATGACGGCGAGGTCAGATGTTCTTCTCAACTTCCGGTTGAGCCGCCTTCAAATTCGATGCCTGTTTATTTAACAAATGCCTGACGGCGAGGTCAAATGTTCCTATCAACTTGGTGTTGAGCCAGACTTCAGGTTCGATGCCTGTTTGTTTAATAGATGCTTGAAGGCAAGGTCTGATGTTCTTATCAACTTCTGGTTAAGCCGCCCTTCGGGTTTGATGCCTGCTTGTTTAACAGATGCCTCACGATGAGGTCAGATGTTCCTCTCAACTTACTGTTGAGCCGGCCTTCGGGTTCAATGCCTGTTTATTTAATAGATACCTGATGGCGAGGTCAGATGTTCTTCTCAACTTCAGGTTGAGCCGGCCTTCGGTTTCGATGTCTGTTTGTTTAACAGATGCCTAACAGGGAGGTCAAATGTTCTTCTCAACTTCGGGTTGAGCCGACCTTCGGGTTCGATGCCTGTTTGTTTAACAAATGCTTGACGGTGAGGTCAAATGTTCCTCTCAACTTGGTGTTGCACCGGCCTTCGAGTTCGACGCCTGTTTATTTAATATATTCCTGACGGCTAGGTCTGATGTTCTTATCAACGTCTGGTTGAGCCGCCCTTCGGGTTCGATGCCTGCTTGTTTAACAGATGCCTCACATCGAGGTCAGATGTTCCTCTCAACTTTGTGTTGAGCCGGCCTTCGGGCTCAATGCTTGTTTGTTTAACAGATACCTGACGGCGAGGTCATATATTCTTCTCAACCTTAGGTTGAGCCGGCCTTCGGGTTCGATGTCTGTTTGTTTAACAGATGCCTGACGGCGAGGTGAGATGTTCTTCTCAACTTCGGGTTGAGCCGGCCTTCGGGTTCGATGCCTGTGTTTTTTAACAGATACCTGACGGCGAGGTCAGATATTCTTCACATCTTCTGGTTGAGCCGGCCTTCGGGTTCGATGCCTATTTTTTTAACAGATACCTGACGGCGAGGTCAGATGTTCTTCTCAACTTCAGGTTGAGCCGGCCTTCGGGTTTGATGCCTGTTTGTTTAACAGATGCCTGACAACGAGGTCACATGTTCTTCTCAACTTCGGGTTGAGCCGGCCTTCGGTTTCGATGCCTGTTTGTTTAACAGATACATGACGGCATGTTCAGATGTTCTTCTTAACTTCCGGATGAGCCACTTTTGGTTTCGATGCCTCTTTGTTTTATAGATGCCTGACGGCGAGGTCAAATGTTCCTCTCAACTTGGTGTTGAGCCGGCCTTCGGGTTCGATGCGTATTTGTTTGATAGTTGCCTGACGGCAAGGTCTGATGTTCTTATCAACTTCTGGTTGAGCCGCCCTTCGGATTCGATGCCTGCTTTTTTAACAGATGCCTCACAGCGAGGTCAGATGTTCCTCTCAACTTCGTGTTGAGCCGGCCTTCGGGTTCAATGCATGTTTGTTTAACAGATACCTGACTGCAAGGTCAGATGTTCTTCTCAACTTCAGGTTGAGCCGTCCTTCGGGTTCGATGCATGTTTGTTTAACAGATGCCTGATAGTGAGGTCACATGTTCTTCTCAACTTAGGGTTGAGCCGGCCTTCGGGTTTGATGCTTGTTTGTTTAATAGATACATGACGGCGAGGTCAGATGTTCTTCTCAACTTCCGGTTGAGCCGCCTTCAAATTCGATGCCTGTTTGTTTAACAGATGCCTGACGGCGAGGTCAAATGTTCCTCTCAACTTGGTGTTGAGCCGGCCTTCGGGTTCGATGCGTGTTTGTTTAATAGTTGCCTGACGGCAAGGTATGATGTTCTTATCAACTTCAAGTTGAGCCGGCCTTCGGGTTCGATGCCTGTTTGTTTAACAGATGCCTGACAGCGAGGTCACATGTTCTTCTCAACTTAGGGTTGAGCCGGCCTTCGGGTTTGATGCTTGTTTGTTCAACAGATACATGACGGCGAGGTCAGATGTTCTTCTCAACTTCTGGTTGATCCGCTTTCGGTTTTGATAGCTGTTTGTTTAACAGATGCCTGACGGCGAGGTCAAATGTTCCTCTCAACTTGGTGTTGAGCTGGCCTTCGGGTTTGATGCTTGTTTGTTTAATAGATGCTTGACGGCAAGGTCTAATGTTCTTATCATCTTCTGGTTGAGCCGCCTTTCGGGTTCGATGCCTGCTTGTTTAACAGATGCCTCACGGTGATGTGAGATGTTCCTCTCAACTTCGTGTTGAACCGGCCTTCGGGTTCAATGTCTGTTTGTTTAACAGATAGCTGACGTCGTGGTCAGATGTTCTTCTCAAGTATAGCTTGAGCCGGCCTTCGGTTTCGATGCCTGTTTCTTTAACAAATGCTTGACAGCGAAGTCACAAGTTCTTTTCAACTCCGGGTTAAGCCGGCCTTCGGGTTCGATTCCTGTTTGTTTAACAGATACCTGACAGCAAGGTAAGATGTTCTTCTCAACTTCCGGTTGAGCCGCCTTCAAATTCGATGCCTCTTTGTTTAACAGATGCCTGACGGCGAGGTCAAATGTTCCTCTCAACTTGGTGTTGAGCCGGACTTCGGGTTCGATGCCTGTTTGTTTAATAGATGCCTGAAGGCAAGGTCTGATGTTCTTATCAACTTCTGGTTGAGCCGCCCTTCGGGTTTGATGCCTGCTTGTTTAACAGATGCCTCACGAAGAGGTCAGATGCTCCTTTCAACTTCGTGTTGAACCGGCCTTCGGGTTCAATGTCTGTTTATTTAACAGTTACCTGTCAGCGAGGTCAGATGTTCTTCTCAACTTCAGGTTGAGCCGGCCTTCGGCTTCGATGCCTGTTTCTTTAACAAATTCCTGACAGCGAAGTCACAAGTTCTTTTCAACTTCGGATTGAGCCGACCTTCGGGTTCGATGCCTGTTTGTTTAACAGATGCCTGACGGTGAGGTCAAATGTTCCTCTCAACTTGGTGTTGCGCCGACCTTCATGTTTGACGCCTATTTATTTAATATATGCCTGACGGCAAGGACTGATGTTCTTATCAACATCTGGTTGAGCCGCCCTTCGGGTTCGATGCCTGCTTGTTTAACAGATGCCTCATAGCGAGGTCAGATGTTCCTCTCAAATTCGTGTTGAGCCGGCCTTCGGGCTCAATGCCTGTTTGTTTAATAGATACCTGACGGCGAGGTCAGATGTTCTTCTCAACTTCAGGTTGAGCCGGCCTTCGGGTTCGATGCCTGTTTGTTTAACAGATGCCTGACGGCGAGGTGAGATGTTCTTCTCAACTTCGGGTTGAGCCGACCTTCGGGTTCGATGCCTGTTTTTTTAACAGATACCTGACGGCTAGGCCAGATGTTCTTCACATCTTCTGGTTGAGCCGGCCTTCGGGTTCGATGCCTGTTTTTTTAACAGATACCTGACGGCGAGGTCAGATGTTCTTCTCAACTTAAGGTTGAGCCGGCCTTCGTGTTTGATGCCTGTTTGTTTAACAGATGCCTGATAGCGAGGTCACATGTTCTTCTCAACTTCGGGTTGAGCCGACCTTCAGGATCGATGCCTGTTTGTTTAACAGATACATGACGGCATGGTCAGATGCTCTTCTCAACTTCCGATTGAGCCGCTTTTGGTTTCGATGCCTGTTTGTTTAACAGATGTCTGACGGCGAGGTCAAAGGTTCCTCTCAACTTGGTGTTGAGCCGGCCTTCGGGTTCGATGCTTGTTTGTTTAATAGATGCTTGACGGCAAGGTCTAATGTTCTTATCAACTTCTGGTTGAGCCGCCCTTCGGGTTCGATGCCTGTTTGTTTAACAGATGCCTCACGGCGAGGTCAAATGTTCCTCTCAACTTCGTGTTGAGCCGGACTTCGAGTTCAATGTCTGTTTGTTTAACAGATAGCTGACGGTGTGGTCAGATGTTCTTCTGAACTTCAGGTTAAGCCGGCCTTCGGGTTCAATGCTTGTTTGTTTAACAGATGCTTGACAGCGAGGTCAGATGATCTTCTTAACTTCGGGTTGAGCCGGCCTTCGGGTTCGATGCCTGTTTGTTTAACAGATACATGACGGCATGGTCAGATCTTCTTCTCAACTTCCGGTTGAGCCGCTTTTGGTTTCGATGCTTGTTTGTTTAACAGATGTCTGACGGCGACGTCAAATGTCCCTCTCAACTTGGTGTTGAGCCGCCCTTCGGGTTCGATGCCAGTTTGTTTAATAGATGCCTGACAACAAGGTCTAATGTTCTTATCAACTTCTGGTTGAGCCGCCCTTCGGGTTCGACGCCTGCTTGTTTAACAGATGCCTCACGGCGAGGTCAAATGTTCCTCTCAACTTCGTGTTGAGCCGGACTTCGAGTTCCATGTCTGTTTGTTTAACAGATACCTGACGGCGTGGTCAGATGTTCTTCTCAACTTCAGGTTGAGCCGGCCTTCGGGTTCAATGCCTGTTTGTTTAACAGATGCTTGACAGCGAGGTCAGATGATCTTCTCAACTTCGGGTTGAGCCGGCCATCGGGTTCGATGCTTGTTTGTTTAACAGATACCTGACGACGAGGTCAGATGTTCTTCTCAACTTCTGGTTGAGCCGCCTTCAGTTTCGATGCCTGTTTTTTTAACATATGCCTGACGGCAAGGTCTGATGTTCTTATCAACTTCTTGTTGAGCCGCCCTTCGGGTTCGATGACTGCTTGTTTAAAAGATGCCTCAAGGCGAGGTCAGATGTTCCTCTCAACTTCGTGTTGAGCCGGCCTTCAGGTTCAATGCCTGTTTGTCTAACAAATACCTGACGGTTTGGTCAGATGTTCTTCTCAAATTTAGGTTGAGCCGGCCTTCAGGTTCGAGCTTGTTTGTTTAACAGATGCCTGACAGTGAGGTCACATGTTCTTCTCAACTTCGGGTTGAGCCGGCCTTCAGGTTCGATGCCTGTTTGTTTAACAGATGCCTGACGGTGAGGTCAAATGTTCCTCTCAACTTGGTGTTGAGCCGGCCTTCAGGTTCGAAGCCTGTTTGTTTAATATATGCCTGACGGCAAGGTCTGCTGTTCTTATCAAAGTCTGGTTGAGCCGCCCTTCGGGTTCGATGCCTTCTTGTTTAACAGATGCCTCACGACGAGGTCAGATGTTCCTCTCAATTTCGTGTTGAGCCGCCCTTCGGGTTCAATGCCTGTTTATTTAACAGATGCCTGACAGCGAGGTCACATGTTCTTCTCAACTTCTGGTTGAGCCGGCCTTCGGGTTCGATGCCTGTTTGTTTAACAGATACCTAACAGCAACGTTAGATGTTCTTCTCAACTTCCGGTTGAGCCTCTTTCGGTTTCGATGCCTGTTCTTTTAACAGATGCCTGACGGCGAGGTCAAATGTTCCTCTCAACTTGGTGTTGAGCCGGCCTTCGGGTTCGATGCCTGTTTGTTTAATAGATACCTGACGGCAAGGTCTAATGTTCTTATCAACTTCTGGTTGAGGCGTGCTTTGGGTTCTATGCATGCTTGTTTAACAGATGCATCACGGCGAGATCAGATGTTACTCTTAACTTGGTGTTGAGCTGACGATCAAGTTCAATGTCTGTTTGTTTAACAGATACCGGACGGCGTGGTCAAATATTCTTCTCAACTTCAGGTTGAGCCGGCCTTCGAGTTCGATGCCTGTTTGTTTACAGATGCTTGACAGTGACGTTAGATGTTCTTCTCAACTTCGGGTTGAGGAGGCCTTCGGGTTCGATGCCTGTTTGTTTAACAGATGCCTGACGGTGAGGTCAATTGTTCCTCTCAACTTGGTGTTGTGCCGACCTTCGGGTTCGTAGCCTGTTTATTTAATATATGTCTGACGGCAAGGTCTGATGTTCTTATCAACGTCTGGTTGAGCCTCCCTTCAGGTTCGATGCCTACTTGTTAAACAGATGCCTCACAGCAAGGTCAGATGTTCCTCTCAGCTTCGTGTTGAGCCGGCCTTCGAGCTCAATGCCTGTTTGTTTAACAGATACCTGACGGCGAGGTCAGATGTTCTTCTCAACTTCAGGTTGAGCCGGCCTTCGGGTTCGATGCCTGTTTGTTTAATAGATTCCTGTTTGTTTAACAGATGCCTGACGGCGAGGTCAGATGTTCTTCACATCTTCTGGTTGAGCCGGCCTTCGGTTTCGTTGCCTATTTTTTTAACAGATACCTGACGGCAAGGTCAGATGTTCTTCTCAACTTCAGGTTGAGCCGGCCTTCGGGTTTGATGCCTGTTTGTTTAACAAATGCCTGATAGCGAGGTCACATGTTCTTCTCAACTTCGGGTTTAGCCGACCTTCGGGTTCGATGCCTGTTTGTTTAACAGATACATGACGGCATGGTCAGATGTTCTTCTCAAATTCCGGTTGAGTCTCTTTTGGTTTCGATGCCTGTTTGTTTAATATATGTCTGACAGCGAGGTCAAATGTTCCTCTCAACTTGGTGTTGAGCCGGCCTTCGGGTTCAATGCCTGTTTGTTTAATAGATGCCTGACGGTAAGGTCTAATGTTCTTATCAACTTCTGGTTGAGCCGCCCTTCGGGTTCGATGCCTGCTTATTTAACAGATGCCTCACGGCGAGGTCAAATGTTCCTCTCAACTTCGTGTTGAGCCGGACTTCGAGTTCAATGTCTGTTTGTTTAAAGATACCTGACGGCGTGGTCAGATGTTCTTCTCAACTTCAGGTTGAGCAGACCTTCGGGTTCAATGCCTGTTTTGTTTAACAGATGCTTGACAGCGAGGTCAGATGTTCTTCTCAACTTCGGGTTGAGCCGGCCTTCGGGTTCGATGTCTGTTTGTTTAACCGATACCTGACGGCGAGGTCAGATGTTCTTCTCAACTTCCGATTGAGCCGCCTTCAGTTTCGTGCCTGTTTTTTTAACAGATGCATGACGGCAAGGTCTGATGTTCTTATCAACTTCTGGTTGAGCCGCCCTTCGGCTTCGATGCCTGCTTGTTTAACAGATGCCTCAAGGCGAGGTCAGATGTTCCTCTCAACTTCGTGTTGAGCCGGACTTCGGGTTCAATTCCTGTTTGTCTAACAGATACCTGACGGTTAGGTCAGATGTTCTTCTCGACGTCAGGTTGAGCTGGCCTTCGGGTTCGAGTTTGTTTGTTTAACAGATGCCTGACAGCGAGGTCACATGTTCTTCTCAACTTCGGGTTGAGCCGGCCTTAATGTTCAATGCCTCTTTGTTTAACAGATGCCTGAAGGTGAGGTCAAATGTTCCTCTCAACTCAGTGTTGAGTCGGCCTTCAGGTTCGATGCTTGTTTGTTTAATATATGCCTGACGGCAAGGTCTTATGTTCTTATCAAAGTCTAGTTGAGCCGTGTTGCACCCCAAAATTTGCCCAACATTTCTTTACCTAGCTTATGTTTCATTTCATTCACATTAGCATTATCATTTGCATTTCATTGACATGTATGCAGGAGATAAAGAGGTATGAGTACCAATCAAGAGCTACACAAGACCTTGAAGCTAGCTAAGAAGCTTATTCAAGTGTTCAAGGGTTGATATCCTTGTTAGAGAAGTTAAAAGATCCTTTGAGAGAGGGGTTGAAACCAAGAGGGAGTGTCTCCTAACTTGAGAGTTGTGGGAAGTCCTCAGATGATTCTGAGGCCATGAGGTTTGGCTTGAGGTCTTGAGAGAGCTCATGAGAAGTGTTGAAGATCACTTTGAGGCCTAGACAGGTCATTGTGCAAGATTAAGAAGGCTCAGCCATAAATGGTGCAATTAGGGTTTGACTGGGTCAATCCTATGTCAACTGAAGACTTGGAGGAAGTTGAGACCTAATCCAAGAGCCATGTGATCATGGGTTGTTGCATTGAGATGCTATAAGGATGATTCCAAGGTTAAATCATCATGATTGAAGAGTTTGAGAAGTTTCAAGCTAGGGTTTCTAAGGCTTGACAGTGTAAAATCCCCTAGTTTGATCCCTATCTTCAAGGCATTTTAGCTCAAGATGTGATTGTTATCTCATCTTACCCCCAACATGAATGTTTTAGAGCTTGATCTTAGATTTAATTTGAGTAATATAAGTCCTTGATAGGATTTGTAGAACTCAAGTTATAACTTTGACAAGTTACAGGTCATCTGAGGTCTGTGGATTTGGGAGCTTGAAAGTTACCCAACTTGTATGAAACGTTTTCCCTAGAAGGATGATTCCTATGAACTCTTGGTCAACATGAATGTTGTTCATTATCCTCTTAGCTTTCTAGAGAGTACTAGAAGTCCTTGATAGGATTTGTAGAACTCAAGTTATGGCTTTGACAAGTCAAGGGCATTTTGGTCATTTGGAGATTATAGGTCATTTCAAGCATAAGGCCATAACTCCTATTTCCAAACTTCAAATGGGAAAATGTTCAACATCAAACTTGTTCAAAATGATGTTTTAAGGCTAGTAAAGAGATCATGAGTTGTTGTAAGTGCTTGTATCTCAAAGTTGCAAAAATGACCTAAAATAAGTTGTATAAGTTAAATAAATAAAAGATGGAAATTGATACTTTTGATCTACACATCCAAACCAAGGCATGTAATATATCATTTTGACTCTAAAAAGCATTTTAAGAACATTGGTTTAGCCACAATTTTAATTTGAAGTTCAATTTGTGGACTTGCTTTGAAAAGTAGTTACTTACATCATAAGTAACATTTGCAAAACCTAGAATCAAGGCATAAACAAGGCCCCTTGCAAGCCAAACACTTCCAAAATGTCACTAGGGGAGAAATTGGAAGAGAATGGGATGGATTTCAAGCTGCAAACAGAACTATGCATACCATGGCATATGGTTGAAATTCTCATGACATGAGAGATTGAAACTCTCATTAGAAGGATCTAGAGGGTTCTAGATCATCCACAGATGTTCTATATATTGAGTAGAAGAGGTTCAGATGAAAGGTTGGTGATGATTGAAGGAGAGAGCAGAGATTGAGATTGAGATTTCATTGCTTGCAACTGAATTCGGTTTCACCAATTTCTTCACTTTCCATCCATTTTCTTGGTTGCAACCTCTTCCATGGATGCTAGGGATTGATTCCAGATCATAATCAAGAGGAATTCGTGGTTGATTGGTGTTCTTGAGCTCAGATTTTTCCACCTGCAACTCACCATCGGGTTTCAAGTTTCAGGAGTTTTCAACCGGTTCTTGTGCATATAGAAGCAAGGGAATGATCCATTGATCGTGTCTGGAAGGTTGGAGAGCTTGATTTGAAGATTTAGTGCATCTGTTCATCAAGAATTGACAGGTATGTAAACTTCTTCCGCCAGCATAAATTAGGTAGAATCAATACGAATTAGGATGTTAGATGCATTGTAGAACGGTGTAGGAAGGTTTTCAGATAGCTAGTTTGAGAATTAGTGACCAATTGAGGATGTTACAATTTTCAGTTGAGAATTGGTTATGGCGAGTCTTGAGGTTTCAGAGAGAATAAAGGGCATGAATGAATTCGTGAGGAAATTTGGGACAAGTTTCATGTACAGACCACTTGCAATGGAGGATCCTAGAGAGAGTTAGGGTTGGGGACGATGACCGGAGTACCACCGGTGGTGGCCGGAGCTGCGCGCGAGGTTCAGAGATTCAAAAGGTTGAAGATGACTTTAGAGCCATTGGATGGGGCTGAGACCTTTGACTAGAGGAGTGATCCAACGGCCACGTTTTAATTTCAGTTTGTGAAGGATCTGAGTTAATGAAACGTATTGTTTCATTTAGTTGCTGATGTTGGGCTTAGTGAATGGATTGATATCAGCACCCCCCTCATGGCCCAATCTCCCAAATGAACTGATTGTCATTGCTATCTGCACCACGCGCTTGGTTATTTTTCTTTTGATTTTCTTTATTTTTTTCATTTTTATTCATGGTTCATGATTAAATCATATAAAATTGAAAAATGATCCAATTAACCCCATTCTTTTTGCATTATATTCATGATTTAATCTAGTAGTTTTTAGAGAAAAAATATTTTTATTTTATGCATTTTCCGATTTTAGGGGAATTTTCACATTTTAATTGACATTAAAATAGTTATGTTGATACTTGATTTTGTGGAATTTTGTGTGATCATGTGGTGATGATTTTGATCTTGATTTTTTGTGAGTTGTTAGCATAGATACGCATGCTCCCCATAGAATTTTCTCACACTTTTGTGATGAAAATAAGTGGTAGTTTAGGTTGAAACCTTTAGAAGCTCCATTTTTAGGGTTTTTGGTTGATACCTTTGGATTTAGGACTTAATTTTAGGACTTAATAGGTGATTTAGTCCCTGGTTTTTGTATGAATAATTCTTAATTGAATTAGGATCCATTAGGAATTTTTGTAGAAATTTATAAGATAGTTTGCTATTTTTGATTGATTTTAGTTTAGGTGCAAGTTTTAGATGATTCTAAGGCACTAACTCAACTAGATTAGCATCTTTAGGTCCCTTAGATTAGGGTTGTGCTTTGCTTATTCTTGGATGAGGATGAAGACAAGTTGAAGATGCATTGGATTGCTTGAAGAGGCTTGGATTTGAAGATCTGCCCTTCTTGTGGTGTAGTTTTGATTAGGTTAAGATTAGGGTTTTGTAGGCAGAGCTTCTAGATAGTTCTCTTCCTTCATAAACATGGAATATGTTGATCAATTCCATTCTTCCCTATGATGTAAGGTCCCTTGTAAAGGCCTCATCCTTCCTTTGGTAGGATGTGTGGTTCTTTGCAAATTGGTAGAACCTTTGAGGGTCCCTTTCTCTGATGACAGGATGCTCAGTGGTGACCTTTGGTCTTCACTCTGCTACCAAGCATCCCAACTTTACTCTTGATAGATGAATCTTTCTCCCTTGTTAGAGGATGGAGTTCCTTGCTTGAAGAAGATTGAAGGATGAAGTTGACACTTCCATGTGATTGAAGATTACTCTGAAAAGCTGAAGCTTGTAGATGAAGAAGACAAAGTTGATACTAGTGAAGCAAAGGGAGCTGAAGCAAGAAGAACAAGTTGATACTTATGAAGAGGATTCAATTGAGATTGAGTGAAGAGCTGAGGCTTGAAGATTGAAGGATAAGTTGACACTTACATAGATGCATTGAGAGCCTAAAGGAATCAAGTTGATACTTGCAGTTAGGAGTGAAGCCTGAAGGTGGGATTGACTGAAAAGCTGAGGCTTGGAGAAGAGAGAAAAAGTTGCTACTTGTGTTTGATGTGTCAGATCCCTGGAGAAGCAAGTTGATACTTGTCATGAAGGATGGTAGCCCTGAAGAGCTGCTGAAGATTGATGACTGGACTGCTGTTAAGTTGGCTTAGTTGTAAGAGGGGTTGATCTGCTCTCTTTTCTTGTCTGTTTTCTTCTCTGTAGTGGTGTGGCTTGTTTGCTTTGCTTGATGCATTAGAATAAGTTCATATTTAGACTGATGTAATCTAGGAGCATGATTGCACTAGAGGTTAGGTTGCTCCCTCTGCTTGTATTTTACTGTATGGCTTTTCTTGCGGGTATTCGGTAGAGCCCATCTCCCTTGCCTATGTGGTTTGTGTGTGCTTGATAGCATGTTACTTCCTCTGTATGATTGCAGTTATTTCTATTTTGCTTGATAGCTTGCTATTTCTTCTGTATGATGGCAGTTATTCATATCTGGCTTGAGGTTGAGATGAGCTTGTGGAGGCTGATGCACCGCACACATTTCCTCCCTCACTTGCACTGCATGCATTTTGAAGTTGTTTACTGTTTACTGTTTAAGCTGATGCTTTATATGTGTCTGTTTACCATTGATATGATCCCTTAGGAATCTCACTTCCTTTGATAAGGAAGTGATGATTAGAACTTTAGGTTGAAACCTATGCATGATAACTTCTAGGAGTTCCCTGTTTCAAACCTCAACCATAGGATGAATCCTTGGCATGACAACATTAGGACTTGATAGTCTCCCATTAGTTGTCCCTCTCTTTTCTCATCTCAAAACAGCTTAAGATACAATAATCATGAATGATTTCTTTCGTACGTTACGAGCCTTAAGCTATCTGAGAAAGGATTATTCGAGAGTTTCTTTTCAACAGTCTGGATGTTTAGTAAGGTACCCTTTGGGTGACATGCGATGCATTCACTCTCAGGTCATAGTCTTTAGTGCGATTGAAATTGCAAACAACCATAAAAAACAATTCTTTCGTAAAAGACAGAAAACAAACTTCAAACCTTTTTGCCCCGTGGTCCCTTAATTCAAAGGAAGCTTTTCTGAAGAAAAGAGTGTCGTTAACTCCTAGTTCTACCGCAAACAGGCTTTGTCTCTAACTGCTGGAACTATTTGTTAACCCTACTCGATAAAACAGATGAATCTGAATCCCCGTAATCCGTATTATCCCGAACTACGTAAGCTCTGATCTCTCATGCATGTTGAGAGTACGTAGGCACAATACTGACGTATTGGCGAGCCACCTTCCCCGTAACCCGTAGTTAGTCGAACTACGTTGACTCTGATTTCTCATTCTCTGATGAGAATACGTAGGCATAAAGTGCGACGCTTTGTCGAGTCATTTTTATTTTCTTTTCAGACCAGCCTTGATAGGTAGATAGATAAAACCAACTCGTCCAGTTAACACAACAAGCGTGGATCCCGTCGAGTACGACGGACGTGAGGGGTGCTAATACCTTCCCCTTGCGTAACCGACTCCCGAACCCAGACAATGGTTGCGATGACCTTGTCTTATACCTTTTTCGTCAGGTTTTTCCGATCATTTCCTTTCCCGTTCCGAGGGATAAATAACGAAAGGTGGCGACTCTTCTGTCTTGCCGGCACCTTATTTTCGCGGAAGCGACAGCTGGCGACTCTGTTGGGGACTTTATAGTTTCCTGGGATCCAACGTCCCGAATGCGAGTCAGTTTGGGGATCCGACGTCCCCTGCGAGAGTCAATCCTAGCGCTTGTATGATTACTTGTTGGGTTGTGTTTATTTATCGCATTTTTATTTCCCGCACGTTATTTTTAGTATGATATGATTATCTGTGCTGTTGTGGGAGGGGCATTCTGATGAGTGAGAAGCCAGACCCAGGCTTGAGTGAACCTAGCATTAGTTATGGAAATTAGTGGGCGCGTGCTTGCTTGGCAGGCACTAGTGTCTCATGAAATCCACGCTCAGACGAGGTTCTCCCGGTTGACTTCTTTTTCAACCCTTTGGGTTGAGGGAGTTGTTGGTTTGGAGGATTGTCGACTCTGGGGACCGATCATTTAGGATTCAGCCGAGTGATGCCGCTTCATGAGCTGGTGATGCCACACCTTCTGGGTATCGTATCGCCCCTCTTGAATGTCTGTGACGCTGATGACCGCATAGGATGCCGAACTTGTGTCAGTTTAGGTCCATACCTGTGAGAAGGGTCGAGTTTGTTGCAGGAAACCTTAACCTTCAGACTTCCTGGTTTTCTTGATAGTGGATCAGTTTTGTTGGTACCGGAGGTTCTCATCATCAGATATATGATTGTTCTTGACAGAGCAGAGTTTTGGTCCTGTATCGGAGGTCCTTATTATTAGATGTGCGTTTGTTCTTGACAGAGCAGAGTTTTGGTCCTGTATCAGAGGTCCTGTATCAGATGTTTGTTCTTGACAGAGCAGATTTATGGTCCTATTAGTATTTGTTTTTGACAGAGTAGATTTATGGTCCTATTAGTGTTTGTTCTTGACAGAGCAGATTTATGGTCCTATTAGTGTTTGTTGTTGACAGAGCAGATTTAGGGTCCTATGTGTGTCCTTGACAGAGCAGATTTATGGTCCTATTAGTGTTTGTTCTTGACAGAGCAGATTTATGGTCCTATGTGTGTCCTTGACAGAGCAGATTTGTGGTCCGATACCGGGGTTTTCTTATTATCAGATATAGTGGTTGTTCTTGACAGAGCAGCATCATGGTTTTGTTGCTAGAGAATCTCAACAGCGCAGTCATCTTGATCTCCTGCTGCATGATTGCATTTTACATTGCTTTGCATACCCATTTGCATTTCATTAACGTGTGTCTGTGTTGCAGGTACCGTTTCCCCCCGATTCAGGATTTCCGGCCTTCTGTGGTATTGTTATGGGTTTTCTGAGGAAGACCGTGGCCTACAAGCTCCCTGCCCCTGATATTGTCCAGCTGAATGGTTTGATTGCTTTAGCAGATGATTCTGTGAGAGATGAGTTCAGAAAATCTTACGGCAAATTGCTCAGTTTGGTTCGTAAACCTTATGCATTTGAGTTGAATGGGTTGCACGCCTTGCTGCAGTTCTACGATCCTCCATTGAGATGCTTTACTTTCCAGGACTTCGTTCTCGCACCCACACTAGAGGAGTATGTTGATTTGTTAGGTGTGCCTATGAAGAGTCAGATGCCCTTTGTTCATATGGATGCTGAGCCTAATCTGGCTAGTCTAGCTCCTTCACTTCATCTGGATGCCTCCGAGTTGGTATTGTCTAGTTGGAACAAGGTTCCCGGTTTCTCCTTGCAGTTCTTAGTGGGAAAGGCTCAGCAGTGCACCAAAGACGGATGTTGGGTCGTGTTCAACGCCATTCTCGCTCTGTGCATATATGGCATCATTCTGTTCCCAAATATGCCCGACTTTGTGGACTTCGACGCCTTCCACATCTTTGCTTCAGGGAATCCAGTCCCTACCTTGATAGGAAACGTCTACCATTCCATCCACTACAAAAACGAGAACAGGAGGGGTAAGAATGTCTCGTGCTGTGTGCCCTTGCTTTATAAATGGCTTGATAGTCATCTACCCAAGAGGGGTCCCTTTGTTTCGTTTGCAGCCACAGCTGAGTGGTCCGAGCGTTTAATGAGTCTATCTGCAGAGGATATTGCCTGGTTTGACAGAGATAGGTTGGGCACTGAGATCATCTTCAACTGCAGTGGGTTTCCGAACGTGCCTTTGACAGGCAGTAAGGGTTGTATAAACTATAATCCGTCTCTGCTGGTCCGACAGTTTGCTTATGCTTTGAGAGCTCCGCCGAAGGATGAAGAGGTACGGGAATCTCTGTACCTCACTGGTCTTCTAGAAGGGGATGTGTTATCTAAGCTTCAGCGCGCTTGGAGTGGTATCAGTAAGAGGGGAAAACCATTGCTGGGGAGAAGCAATAGCCAAGCCTACCCTCCGTATATGACTTGGATCAGAGCCAGAGCAGACGCTATAGGAATGCCATTTCCTCCTACCAAGCCAGAAAGCCCTCCAGTGATTGAAGAGCTCACCACTGTGCCTATTCAGCCGCATAATCAGGTGTTAGCTGAGAGAGATGAACTGAAGAGAGCCAATGAAGAACTGGCGAAAGAATTGGCTCAACTCAGAAGCGAGAGAGGCGAAGCCATTGATTCTTTCAAGAGGAAAACAGAGCTGCTGAACCAGTTGGGGACAGATCTGACTAAGCAGATAGCTGAGCGTGAGCGCATGGGTCGAGACTTCAAAGCTGTCAACGATGTACTGGCCACGAAGAAGCAACACTTGGATGAAGCGTATCGGAGGATATCCAAGTTTAACCGGCACTGGAAGGCCACCCTAGCCAACAGGAAAGAGCGGGAGGATAAGCTGATGCAACAGATCTCCAAGCTGAGAGCCCAGGTGAAAGCTAGTGAGAAAAGGTTTGATGAAGAAACCGCTCGCCGATATGCCGCCGAAGGCCAGCTCAACAAAGCTCTCGCTAACCTGAAGGAGCGCAAACTGATGTTTGAATCCAATAAGCGAAAGCTAGAAGATTGTTTCGGCGAAGGAGCATGGGAAGATTCGGTCGAAGGTCTTCAATACACCATTATGCAGAGAGAGTTACTCGTCGAAGGGTTACTCACTCGGCCTGATCATCCATAACGAGGAATTTGTTAGAAGAGTTTCGCGCCCGTGGCCGTACTTGACTATATTTGTAATCCTTTTGTGTTGATCATTGTTGGATGCTGACCATCGCCAGGCTTGTTGGATGAGGTCATGCTATTGATTCATCTTGTACTCACTGACGTTGTGTACTGCCTTGATGGGCTTTCTTTCTATATATGAGACGTTATTTCCATGACTGGACTCTGACTTCTTATTATCAGCACTGGCACTCAGGCACTAGGATCGAGGGAAATCACCCTAACGCACAGACACACGTTTGCATTTGCATAACGAGCACTTTGTCGTTTTTTCCTAACCCTTTTGTGTTTTCAGGTTGTTTCAGGTTGTTCCAGGATTGGTCAGAGACCTATCCACCGCTATCTGACCAGAGCAAATCAAACCAGAATCATGGAGCAAGTGCAAACTGATGTTCAGGAACTCCGCGAGAGAAATGACCGCTTCATGGAGCTCATGGAAGCGGTCGCCAATGGCCAAGATCAGCTCAGAACCTTGGTTCAGCCTCTGATTTCAAGAGTTGATAGCAATGGCGTACTCCATGGTGGGACCGTGCCAACCCCTCCACCAGTTGAAACTCCTCAGAATGGCGTCCCCGTGACCGGGGGGAATGGCAGTGCCAACGGCAATGTGGTAGCTAACATGGGACTCAACGGCAATACGACGGGCGTCGGTAATGGGAATTTTGAAGCTAACGTCAATGTTGGGTTGGGCAACGGCAATGCAGGTGTTGGGAATCTGTTCGGGCCTCAGCCGTGGTTAGAAGATCGTCAAGACGATGTGTTCTCGCAGAGAGGCGCTGAAGGGGAGCTGACTGCTGAAGCACGTCTAAGGTTCAAGGCACTCGAGGATAAGATGAGAAATATCGAGAACCAGAACACCCTGGGCGTTGCTATGTCCAAGTTGGAACTGATTGCTGACTTCAAGGTGCCTCCCAAGTTCAAGGTACCTGACTTTGAAAAGTACAAGGGCACCACTTGCCCTCGCGTCCACCTGAGATCATATTACAGAAAAATGTCCACTCACTCTGAGGACGAGAAGTTGCTGATGCACTTCTTTCAGGACAGTCTGTCCGGGCCCTCCCTCGAATGGTACATCAGTATGGAGCCTACCAGTGTGCGCACGTGGAAGGACCTTGCTGAAGCGTTCGTGCACCACTACCAATATAACAGTGACTTGGCTCCGAACCGAGTCCAACTGCAGAATCTGTCGCAAAGGAACAACGAAGGGTTCAAGGAATACGCCCAACGATGGCATGAGTTGGCAGCCCGGGTTCAGCCGCCGATGGTTGAACGTGAGCTTGTGCAAATGTTTGTGGCCACCCTCCCAGGGGTTTATTATGAGAAATTGGTCAGCGGTATATCTGGAACCTTCTCAGATCTCATTATCACGGGTGAGCACATCGAAAATGGGATCAAACTGGGGAAAATTCAAGGTGATTCATCCTCGGCCGAAGGAGGCAAGAAACGTTATGGTGGCAAAAGACGGGAAGGAGAAACGAGCGCTGTGACCAACGCTCGAAGGAAAGACAAAGGCCCTCACCAACAGGTCGCCAGCATAACTATCCCGGCTGTTCAACAGCCACAGTAGCAGCAGCCGCAGCAGCAGAATCAACAAGGGTACAAAAAGTATCAGAACAGGGCACCTCTGTCGAGCCGTCACCTCGAGACACCGCCCATGTCCTATGCCCAGCTGTTACAGACTTTGCTCCAGTTACAGCTGATCCAGAAGAGAACCTTGGCTCCCTTAACAGGGGAACCTCCGCCAGGTTATGACGCGAACACAACTTGTGAGTTTCACTCAGGGGCACCAGGCCACACAATAGAGAATTGCAAAGCCTTCAAGCATAAGGTGCAGGACATGATGGACGCTAAGATCATCAACTTCTCAGATAATGTGCCAAACGTCACGAAGAACCCTATGCCGAATCATAGGGAAGGTGGAGTAAACGCCATTATTGAAGACGAGAGTTTGGATTTGTTGACTGACGTCAGAGATCTGAAGACACCGCTTAGCTTCATTAAAGCTAAGCTGATGAAAAGAGGTTTCTTTCCAGGTTGCGGAGAGCTGTGTATGGGTTGTGCGACAAGTCCTGATGGATGTGAACAGTTGATAGAGGGGATTCAAAGTCTGATGACCAAAGGAATCCTGCAGTTTAGCCGGAGGGACGAAAGTGGATCGGGAGAGGTAATGCTGAAGCAAGATGATGAGGTTGCCACCATCACCATCCCCCGTCGGACGATAACTATTTCCGCACCCAGGCCGCACACGATTACCATCACCAAAGCTGGGCCAATACCCTTCGAAAGCACCAATGCTGTCCCATGGCATTATGGGGCAGATGTCTACTGCAACGGACAGAAGTTGGAACTAGAACCGTTTGGGTCGTCTGTGGAGAACCTAGCGGTCGTTAGTGGAATTACTCGCAGCGGGAGAGTATTTGCACCACCTGAGGTCGTGACGGACAAAGCAGACAGTGCTGATGCAACTGATAAAGGTAAAAGTAAAGTCGTTGAAGAGATCCCTTGCGGGGTAGAAAAAGACTTACTCGTTAAAGACGCTGGGGAATTTATGAGGTTGGTTAAAAAGAGTGACTACAAGATCGTGGATCATCTCCATCAAACACCCTTGAAGATTTCCATCCTGAATCTGTTGTTGTGTTCTGAGGCACACCGCAACGCACTGCTGAAGGTGTTGAACACCGCATATGTACCGCAGGAAATATCGGTAAACCAGTTAGAGGAGGTCGTAGCCCACGTGAATGCTGGAAATGGGTTAGGGTTCACCGACCTAGAGCTGACGCCGAAGGGGAGGAACCACAATAGCGCCCTGCACATCTCGATAGAGTGTAGGGGAACGATTATGTCTCACGTGTTAGTGGACACAGGGTCATCGCTCAATATTCTTCCGAAGAAAGCATTGATGAAGTTGGATACTCGTGGAGTGATTTGCACACCCAGTGATCTGGTTGTGAAAGCGTTTGATGGAACCAAACGCCATGTTTTCGAGGAGGTGACGTTGCCGATCCAAGTTGGGCCGGAAACGTTCGACGCAATCTTTTACATTATGGACATCATTCCTGCCTACAGCTGTCTCTTGGGCCGGCCATGGATCCATTCGGCGGGTGCCGTGACCTCCACGTTGCACCAGAAACTCAAGTACGCTGTCGGAGGTAGCATCGTGACCGTATGTGGCGAGGAAGACATAATGGTGACCCATTTGTCGTCTTTCAAGTATGTCGAGATGGATGGGGAAATCCACGAAACCCTATGCCAAGCGTTCGAAGCTGTTAAAGTCAAGGACGTAGTTCCTGTGGTCACTGAAAAGCCAGAGATGACTCTCTCTTCCTTCAAGGAAGCCCGGGCCATTGTCCAGGCCGGATCTACCCCAGGATGGGGGCGAATTTTGGAGATACCTAACAAGCATGACAAGTTCGGGTTGGGATATTCTCCTACGGCTGAAGCCTCCTCTTCCAGTAGTGCATCGCGAGGTAAAGGGCTGATCCAGTTTACCAGTGGCGGGGTGATATTTGAAAGTGTCAACGCGGTGTCTGAAGACAGTGGACATAGCGACTGTGACTTAGACTCTTGGATCCAGCCAAGCTGACCAGGCGAGAGCCTCAACAACTGGTCCGTCAAGGATATCATCCAGATGACAAGCGAAGTGTAATGATTTACTTTTTTCCAATCATTGTACAACCCTATGTCCTTCCCGGGGCATGGTGGTTTTATTGTCAGGGCCTTGTTTGATTATGTACATGCATTTTATCAATAAATCAAAAGGCGTTTTTCTTCGTATTCAAATATTGTGATCTCTGTTATTTCTATTTTACATTTGCTTTGAAAAACAATAAAACGACAATGAGGTTTGTGCTAACCTGCATATCCTTGTTTTAAGCTTAACCCTTGTTATTGCAGGAACCACATAGCAGATGACATCGACTCTGGACCTTCTACGACTCACTTTGACTTCGATTGCCCGATCTATCAAGCCGAAGAAGAGATTGATGAAGACGAAGACCTTCCCGAAGAGTTGGCCCGCTTGTTGAAACAAGAAGAGAAAGTTATTCTGCCTCATGAGGAAGAGATCGAGATTGTGAATTTGGGTTCTGAAGAACTTGTCAGGAACGTCAGGATAGGGGCTGCATTGCAAAGTGATGTCAAGCAGAGATTGGTCGAGATGCCGAGAGAGTATAGTGACGTCTTTGCTTGGTCATACGAAGATATGCCCGGACTTGATACTGACATCGTGGTCCACCACTTGCCGCTGCGAGAAGATTGTCCTCCCGTTAAGCAGAAGCTTTGGAGGACGCGACCAGATATGGCCGTTAAGATCAAAGAAGAAGTGCTCAGCTTGATGCTGGCTTCTTAGCGGTCACTACTTACCCTCCGTGGGTCGCCAACATAGTGCCTGTACCGAAGAAGGACGGTAAGGTACGAATGTGCGTCGATTATCGGTATTTGAATAGGGCGAGCCCTAAAGATGATTTCCCGCTACCTCATATTGATGTGTTGGTCGACAATACAGCTCAGTTCTCCGTATTTTCGTTCATGGATGGCTTCTCCGGCTACAATCAGATCAAGATGGTGCTGGAGGACATGGAGAAAACTACGTTTATCACTCCTTGGGGAACATTTTGCTACAAGGTAATGCCTTTCGGTCTGAAGAACGCAGGGGCCACTTACCAACGAGCAATGGTCACTTTGTTTCATGACATGATTCATCATGAGATTGAAGTCTATGTTGATGACATGATTGTGAAGTCCCAAACGGAGGAGGGGCATCTGGTCAATTTGCTGAAGCTTTTTGAGAGGCTTAGGAAATTCAGGTAGAGGCTGAATCCTAACAAGTGTACTTTCGGAGTACGGTCCGGAAAGCTACTGGGGTTTATCGTGAGTGAAAGAGGCATTGAGGTTGATCCTGCGAAGATAAAAGCAATACAAGAGATGCCAGCGCCAAAAACAAAAAAAGAAGTTCGTGGTTTCCTGGGCAGAATAAACTACATTGCAAGGTTTATCTCTCAGCTCATGGCCACGTGTGAACCGATGTTCAAGCTGCAAAAGAAAGATCAGGCGATTATCTGGAACGAGGATTGCCAGAAGGCATTTGATAAGATAAAACAGTATCTGCAGGAACCTCCGATCTTGATACCCTCAGTGGCCGGACGACCCTTAATCATGTACTTGACAGTTCTTGAGAATAGTATGGGGTGTGTTCTCGGTCAGCACGACGAAACGGGCAGAAAGGAGCATGCCATTTACTACTTGAGTAAAAAGTTCACAGACTGTGAATCTCGTTACTCGATGCTGGAGAAGATGTGTTGTGCACTAGCCTGGGCTGCCAAACGTTTACGAGAGTACATGCTCAATCACACAACCATGCTAATTTCGAAGATGGATCCGATCAAGTACGTCTTTGAGAAGCAAGCGCTTTCGGGCAGGATTGCCAGATGGCAAATGGTGTTGACAGAATATGACATTCAGTATGTTTCCCAGAAGGCCATCAAGGGAAGCGTATTGTCTGAATACCTGGCCGAACAGCCGATCGAGGATTACCAGCCGATGAAATTTGAATTCCCTGATGAGGATATCATGTTTCTCAAAGCGAAAGATTGCGATGAACCGTTGCCCGACGAGGGGCCAGATAGGAAGTCCCAGTGGAAATTGATATTTGACGGGGCGGTTAATTCTTACGGAAGTGGCATTGGGGCGATCATCACGACTCCCCATGGATCCCACATCCCGTTTACCGCGAGACTGACGTTTCCAGTCACCAATAACAAAGCGGAGTACGAAGCATGCATCATGGGTCTAGAAGAAGCAATTGATTTGAGAATCAAGAACCTAGACGTATATGGTAACTCAGCGCTTGTAATCAACCAGATTAAAGGGGAGTGGGAGATTCGTCAATCGAATTTGGTGCCGTACAGGAATTATGCCAGAAGGCTACTTCCGTTCTTTGATCGAGTGGAACTCCATCATGTGCCCAGGGCTGAAAACCAGATGGCTGATGCCTTAGCCACGTTGGCTTCGATGTATAAAGTCAATTTTTGGAATGAAGCTCCAAGGATTGTCCTTTCTCGTCTTGATAGACCTGCATTCGTCTTTGCGATCGAGGAAGCCTCCGACGGCAAGCCATGGTTCCATGACATTCAGACCTTCCTTATGACTAAGGAGTATCCTGCGGGAGCGTCAACCCAGGATAAGAAGACTCTGAGGAGGCTGTCTGGAAATTTTTATCTCAATCCTGATGGAGTTTTGTATAAAAGAAACCATGATCTCGTGCTACTCAGATGTGTAGATGAGAAAGAAGCGAGTATGCTCATGGAAGAAGTCCATGAAGGCACATTTGGTACGCACGCCGGCGGGCATGCTATGACGAGAAAGATCCTGAGAGCAGGATACTACTGGTTGTCAATGGAATCGGATTGCTTTAAATTCGCGAAGAGATGTCATAAATGCCAGATTTATGCTGATAAGATTCATGTACCGCCGTGCCCGTTGAATGTCATGTCCTCCCCGTGGCCGTTCTCCATGTGGGGCATCGACATGATAGGCAAGATCAAGCCCACTGCATCTAACGGTCATCGCTTCATTCTAGTAGCTATCGACTACTTCACCAAGTGGGTGGAGGCAGCCTCATATGCTAATGTGACCAAGCAGGTGGTGGCTAAATTCATAAAGAGGGATATCATCTGTCGTTACGGAATCCCCGAGCGGATCATCACTGATAATGGTTCGAATCTGAATAACAAGATGATGAAGGAGCTGTGCCAGAGTTTCAAGATTGAACACCACAACTCATCTCCTTACCGGCCGAAGATGAATGGCGCCGTTGAAGCGGCCAATAAGAACATTAAGAAGATTGTGCAGAAGATGGTTGTGACCTACAAAGATTGGCACGAGATGCTGCCATTTGCACTGCACGGTTATCGTACGACGGTACGTACGTCAACCGGGGCAACTCCTTTCTCCTTGGTGTACGGTATGGAAGTTGTCCTACCGTTAGAAGTGGGGATTCCTTCTTTGCGAGTTTTGGTTGACGTGAAACTCGACGAGGCAGAATGGATTAAGAACCGACTAAACCAACTCAGCCTGATGGACGAGAAGAGGTTAGCATCGATTGCGTATGGTCGTTTGTACCAAAGCCAAATGAAGAAAGCTTATGATAAGAAGGTGCATCCTAGAAGCTTTCAGACGGGTGATCTCGTCCTCAAGAAGATTCTTCCTCCACACTCCGATCACCGGGGCAAGTGGACTCCAAATTACGAAGGTCCGTACGTCGTCAGCAAGGTCTTCTCGGGAGGAGCCTTGTTGTTATCCATGATGGATGGCGAAGATTTTGCATCCCCGGTGAACGCGGACGTAGTTAAAAAATACTTTGCTTAAAAAATGACCCGCTGGAAAGAAAAAGAATATCCAGGCAAAAGTGCGGCATCCCCGGCGAACCATAAAAAAGGAAAAAGGTTCGGGCAAAAATTAGGGATATAAAGAAAAGAATGTACATCCGCAAAGTCGAAAACCTGGAAGGGCGACTTTGGCAAAAAAGGGTATCCCGGTGAATCGAAAACCCGAGAGGGCGGTTCAGGCAGAAGTTAGGGATTTGAAAAAGCAAATGACTGCGTTCCGCGTGTGGACTGTATTTGTTTGGTGGTTTGGAAGACCTGAGGGCCGTTTATCTGAATCAATCTCTTTTGAAGCTGAAGCGTCGGAGAAGTATCGAAGTCGAGTGGGTCATAGAGGGATCAACTCATGGTGTTCGTCTATGCCTCGTTGCCAACATGTGTATATACTGATGTATATTTATGTTTTTATATTTGCGCGGCTTCCTCATTCCAGGAGCTTGCATCTGTTGTAAAACATTTTTACCCATTCAGGGGTTCGTTATCAATAAAATGTATACTATTCAGCAATTCTGTTTGTCTGTTTAGCATGTATCTGTTTTGTTTGCGAAAAAGAACGCCAATGTTTTTGATAAAATGCGCATGCATAAACTTACTGGCCTAGGCCGCTGATTGTTGAAACAATGAATTACTTGAACATTGTCACAAGATGATAACCTTGATAGGTCCCTGTGAGAAGGGTATCTTGTCGGTTTGTTTGTGTTGTTACAGGTGTAGCATATACCAGGTAGTACACCGTATGCGTCCCCAAGCAGGATGATTCCTTCTTCTCCGGCGAAGTTCAGCAGCCTCTCCCTGCAGAGTCAGAACGTGAGATCGTCAACATTGATATTTTTTCCCCAAGCAGAGAAGATTCTCTCCCCAATCAGATGCATCCCGAAGGGTCGTCATCTCCCTAGCTGAGTCACATGCTGAAGTGTGCAGCAATTGATAGTTCCAGACTGAAGTCTTCAGCAGAATTGAAATTCCCCACAGAGTCGTACTCTCCCCAGTAAGCAGGGTGATTCCTTCTTTCCCAGCCGAGTTTGCAGATCCCCAAGGGAGCCGAGTCCTTGGAAAGCAGTTCGGGCCATGATTGGTTTTCCCCAGTAGAGTGTTGAACAACTGATGCTGTATTTCCCCGTCGGAGTCGTTACCACCAGAAAAGGTTGGTTGCGAATGTCGTGTAGTTTGTTTCTGCGATTGACATCGCTTTCCTCAGCAGGTCCAGGTTCTCGTGGAGCTTCGTTCCCCCGCAGCAGTCGACTGAGGTTCATTTCCCCAGGCGGAGTCCGATTGAGATTGGCGTGACTTTTTCTCCTTGGCAGGATGATTCCTTCCCCCACCAGAGGGGTTCTTTCTCCTTGACAGGAGGATTCTCCCTTTAGCATTTATTTTGCTGATGGGATCGTAGCATCTTGCATGATTGCATAGCATTTACCCTAAACGCGTAGCATTTCCACCGTGTGGAGCATTGCGCCATTGCCAAAGCATACACATATGAAGCATGAGCTAGGTCGGTACCGTTCTTGTGTTGCAGGTGTTCCTCCGCAGAATGGTTTGATCAAGATGATTCTTGAAGTCTCCCCAGCAAAGTCGTTTGCTCAAGATGATTCTTGAAATCCCCAGTGAAGTCGCCAGAGTTGGTTGCTCAAGTTGATGCTTAGAGTCCCCGGCAGAGTGAGTGCTCGGGATGATTCCCGAAATCTCCAGCAGAGTTATTGGTTCAGGATGATTCTTGAAGTCCCCGGCGAAGTTGTTTGTTCAAGATGATTCTTGATTTCCTCAGCAGAGTTGACTCATCCAGAATGATTTCTGAAGCCCCGAAGCAGAGTTACTTGATAGTTCTCCAGAATCCCCAGCGGAGATGTGTCATCCCCAGCAGGTTCCTGAACAGCGAAGTTGAAACTTCCCCCAAAGACTTGATGATTGAAGTCCAACCGTATTGATGAAGCAGTTCCCTCAATTGATGCGGAGTGCCTGATGGTAGAATTTGGATATCCCCAATTTGTTCATGATTGACCGAGAATTCCATTCCCGACTTAGTGATGAAGTTTGGCTGACGCCCAAAAATTTTTTTGAGTGCCCGATGGCATGATTAACTTGATTGTTGATCTGATAAGTCCCGAGGAATCCTGATGCCTGGCGGCATGATCGACCATGTATCACCGGTTATCGTGTGACCAATTCCCCAGCTAGTTGTCGTGCAGCCATCATTTCAGTTTCCGAAGAGATTTGTTCCCATCAGAGTACCGTGTACTTGTGCAGTTGGCAAATTTCCGGGTTTGTTGGTATTCAACCGTCTTTTACCTTGATTGTTTGAGAGCCGTTCGCTTCTCACCCAGTCAGGTTCAAGCCGTTTGAATAGGGGCAGCTGTTGCACCCCAAAATTTTCCCAACATTTCTTTACCTAGCTTATGTTTCATTTCATTCACATTAGCATTATCATTTGCATTTCATTGACATGTATGCAGGAGATCAAGAGGTATGAGTACCAATCAAGAGCTACACAAGACCTTGAAGCTAGCTAAGAAGCTTATTCAAGTGTTCAAGGGTTGATATCCTTGTCAGAGAAGTTAAAAGATCCTTAGAGAGAGGGGTTGAAACCAAGAGGGAGTGTCTCCTAACTTGAGAGTTGTGGGAAGTCCTCAGATTATTCTGAGGCCATGAGGTTGGACTTGAGGTCTTGAGAGAGCTCATGAGAAGTGTTGAAGATCACTTTGAGGCCTAGACAGGTCATTGTGCAAGATTAAGATGGCTCAGCCATGAGTGGTCCAATTAGGGTTTGACTGGGTCAATCCTAAGTCAACTGAAGACTTGGAGGAAGTTGAGACCTAATCCAAGATCCATGTGATCATGGGTTGTTGCATTGAGATGCTATAAGGATGATTCCAAGGTTAACTCATCATGATTGAAGAGTTTGAGAAGTTTCAAGCTAGGGTTTCTAAGGCTTGACAGTGTAAAATCCCCTAGTTTGACCCCTATCTTCAAGGCATTTTAGCTCAAGATTTGATTGTCATCTCATCTTACCCCCAACATGAATGTTGTAGAGCTTGATCTTAGCTTTAATTTGAGTACTAGAAGTCCTTGATAGGATTTGTAGAATTCAAGTTATGACTTTGACAAGTTACAGGTCATCTGAGGTCTGTGGATTTGGGAGCTTGAGAGTTACTCAACTTGCATGAAACCTTTGCCCTAGAAGGATGATTCCTATGAACTCTTGGTCAACATGAATGTTGTTCCTTATCATCTTATATTTCTAGATAGTACTAGAAGTCCTTGATAGTATTTGTAGAACTCAAGTTATGGCTTTGACAAGTCAAGGGCATTTTGGTCATTTGGAGATTATAGGTCATTTCAAGCATAAGGCCATAACTCCTATTTCCAAACTTCAAATGGGAAAATGTTCAACATCAAACTTGTTCAAAATGATGTTTTAAGGCTATTAAAGAGCTCATGAGTTGTTGGAAGTGCTTGTATCTCAAAGTTGCAAAAATGACCTAAAATAAGTTGTATAAGTTAAATAAATAAAAGATGGAAATTGATACTTTTGATCTACACATCCAAACCAAGGCATGTAATATATCATTTTGACTCTAAAAAGCATTTTAAGAACATTGGTTTAGCCACAATTTTGATTTGAAGTTCAATTTGTGGACTTGCTTTGAAAAGTAGTTACTTACATCATAAGTAACATTTGCAAAACCTAGAATCAAGGAATAAACAAGGCCCCTTGCAAGCCAAACACTTCCAAAATGTCACTAGGGGAGAAATTGGAAGAGAATGGGATGGATTTCAAGCTGCAAACAAAACTATGCATACCATGGCATATGGTTGAAATTCTCATGACATGAGAGATTGAAACTCTCATTAGAAGGATCTAGAGGGTTCTAGATCATCCACAGATGTTCTATATATTGAGTAGAAGAGGTTCAGATGAAAGTTTGGTGATGATTGAAGGAGAGAGCAGAGATTGAGATTGAGATTTCATTGCTTGCACTGAATTCGATTTCACCAATTTCTTCACTTTCCATCCATTTTCTTGGTTGCAACCTCTTCCATGGATGCTAGGGATTGATTCCAGATCATAATCAAGAGGAATTCGTGGTTGATTGGTGTTCTTGAGCTCAGATTTTTCCACCTGCAACTCACCATCGGGTTTCAAGTTTCAGGAGTTTTCAACCGGTTCTTGTGCATACAGAAGCAAGGGAATGATCCATTGATCGTGTCTGGAAGGTTGGAGAGCTTGATTTGAAGATTTAGTGCATCTGTTCATCAAGAATTGACAGGTATGTAAACTTCTTCCGCCAGCATAAATTAGGTAGAATCAATACGAATTAGGATGTAAGATGCATTGTAGAACGGTGTAGGAAGGTTTTCAGATAGCTAGTTTGAGAATTAGTGACCAATTGAGGATGTTACAATTTTCAGTTGAGAATTGGTTATGGCGAGTCTTGAGGTTTCAGAGAGAATAAAGGGCATGAATGAATTCGTGAGGAAATTTGGGACAAGTTTCATGTACAGACCACTTGCAATGGAGGATCCTAGAGAGAGTTAAGGTTGGGGACGATGACCGGAGTACCACCGGTGGTGGCCGAAGCTGCGCGCGAGGTTTAGAGATTCAAAAGGTTGAAGATGACATTAGAGCCATTGGATGGGGCTGAGACCTTTGACTAGAGGAGTGATCCAACGGCCACGTTTTAATTTCAGTTTGTGAAGGATCTGAGTTAATGAAACGTATTGTTTCATTTAGTTGCTGATGCTGGGCTTAGTGAATGGATTGATATCAGCACCCCCCTCATGGCCCAATCTCCCAAATGAACTGATTGTCATTGCTATCTGCACCACGCGCTTGGTTATTTTTCTTTTGATTTTCTTTATTTTTTCATTTTTATTCATGGTTCATGATTAAATCATATAAAATTGAAAAATGATCCAATTAACCCCATTATTTTTGCATTATATTCATGATTGAATATAGTATTTTTTAGAGAAAAAATATTTTTATTTCATGCATTTCTGATTTTAGGGGAATTTTCACATTTTAATTGACATTAAAATAGTTATGTTGATACTTGATTTTGTGGAATTTTGTGTGATCATGTGGTGATGATTTTGATCTTGATTTTTTGTGAGTTGTTAGCATAGATATGCATGCTCCCCATAGAATTTTGTCACATTTTTTGTGATGAACATAAGTGGTAGTTTAGGTTGAAACCTTTAGAAGCTCCATTTTTAGGGTTTTTGGTTGATACCTTTGGATTAGGACTTAATTTTAGGACTTAATATGTGATTTAGTTCCTGGTTTTTGGATGAGGCATTCTTAATTGAATTAGGATCCCTTAGGAATTTTTGTAGAAATTTATAAGATAGTTTGCTATTTTTGATTGATTTTAGTTTAGGTGCTAGTTTTAGATGATTCTAAGGCACTAACTCAACTAGATTAACATCTTTAGGTCCCTTAGATTAGGGTTGTGCTTTGCTTATTCTTGGATGAGGATGAAGACAAGTTGAATATGCATTGGATTGCTTGAAGAGGCTTAGATTTGAAGATCTGCCCTTCTTGTGGTGTAGTTTTGATTAGGTTAAGATTAGGGTTTTGTAGGCAGAGCTTCTAGATAGTTCTCTTCCTTCATAAACATGGAATATGTTGATCAATTCTATTCTTCCCTATGATGTAAGGTCCCTTGTAAAGGCCTCATCCCTCCTTTGGTAGGATGTGTGGTTCTTTGCAAATTGGTAGAACCTTTGAGGGTCCCTTTCTCTGTTGACAGGATGCTCAGTGGTGACCTTTGGTCTTCACTCTGCTACCAAGCATCCCAACTTTACTCTTGATAGATGAATCTTTCTCCCTTGTTAGAGGATGGAGTTCCTTGCTTGAAGAAGATTGAAGGATGAAGTTGACACTTCCATGTGATTGAAGATTACTCTGAAAAGCTGAAGCTTGTAGATGAAGAAGACCAAGTTGATACTGGTGAAGCAAAGGGAGCTGAAGCAAGAAGAACAAGTTGATACTTATGAAGAGGATTCAATTGAGATTGAGTGAAGAGCTGAGGCTTGAAGATTGAAGGATAAGTTGACACTTACATTGATGCATTGAGAGCCTGAAGGAATCAAGTTGATACTTGCAGTTAGGAGTGAAGCCTGAAGGTGGGATTGACTAAAAAGCTGAGGCTTGGAGAAGAGAGAACAAGTTGATACTTATGTTTGATGTGTCAGATCCCTGGAGAAGCAAGTTGATACTTGTCATGAAGGATGGTATCCCTGAAGAGCTGTTGAAGATTGATGACTGGACTGCTGTTAAGTTGGTTTAGTTGTAAGAGGGGTTGATCTGCTCTCTTTTCTTGTCTGTTTTCTTCTCTGTAGTGGTGTGGCTTGTTTGCTTTGCTTGATGCATTAGAATAAGTTCATATTTAGACTGATGTAATCTAGGAGCATGATTGCACTAGAGGTTGGGTTGCTCCCTCTGCTTGTATTTTACTGTATGGCTTTGCTTGCGGGTATTCGGTAGAGCCCAGCTCCCTTGCCTATGTGGTTTGTGTGTGCTTGATAGCATGTTACTTCCTCTGTATGATTGCAGTTACTTCTATTTTGCTTGATAGCTTGCTATTTCTTCTGTATGATGGCAGTTATTCATATCTGGCTTGAGGTTGAGATGAGCTTGTGGAGGCTGATGCCCCGCACACATTTCCTCCCTCACTTGCATTGCATGCATTTTACAGTTGTTTACTGTTTACTGTTTAAGCTGACGCTTTATATGTGTCTGTTTACCATTGACATGATCCCTTAGGAATCTCACTTCCTTTGATAAGGAAGTGATGATTAGAAATTTAGGTTGAAACCTATGCATGATAACTTCTAGGAGTTCCCTATTTCAAACCTCAACCATAGGATGAATCATTGGCATGACAACATTAGGACTTGATAGTCTCCCATTAGTTGTCCCTCTCTTTTCTCATCTCAAAACAGCTTAAGATACAATAATCATGAATGATTTCTTTCGTACGTTACGAGCCTTAAGCTATCTGAGAAAGGATTGTTGGAGAGTTTCTTTTCAACAGTCTGGATGTTTAGTATGGTACCCTTTGGGTGACATGCGACGCATTCACTCTCAAGTCATAGTCTTTAGTGCGATTGAAATTGCAAACAACCATAAAAAACAATTCTTTCGTAAAAGACAGAAAACAAACTTCAAACCTTTTTGCCCCGTGGGCCCTTAATTCAAAGGAAGCTTTTCTGATGAAAAGAGTGTCGTTAACTCCTAGTTCTACCGCAAACATGCTTTATCTCTAACTGCTGGAACTATTTGTTAACCCTACTCGATAAAACAGATGAATCTGAATCCCCGTAATCCGTATTATCCCGAACTACGTAAGCTCTGATCTCTCATGCCTGTTGAGAGTACGTAGGCACAATACTGACGTATTGGCGAGCCACCTTCCCCGTAACCCGTAGTTAGTCGAACTACGTTGACTCTGATTTCTCATTCTCTAATGAGAATACGTAGGCATAAAGTGCGACGCTTTGTCGAGTCATTTTTCTTTTCTTTTCAGACCAGCCTTGATAGGTAGATAGATAAAACCAACTCGTCCATTAAACACAACAAGCGTGGATCCCGTTGAGTACGACGGACGTGAGGGGTGCTAATACCTTCCCCTTGCGTAACCGACTCCCGAACCCAGACAATGGTTGCGATGACCTTGTCTTATACCTTTTTCGTCAGGTTTTTCCAATCGTTTCCTTTCCCGTTCCGAGGGATAAATAACGAAAGGTGGTGACTCTTCTGTCTTGCCGACACCTTATTTTCACGGAAGCGACAACTGGCGACTCTGCTGGGGACTTGATAGTTTCCTGGGATCCAACGTCCTGAATGTGAGTCAGTTTGGGGATCCGACGTCCCCTGCGAGAGTCAATCCTAGCGCTTGTATGATTACTTGTTGGGTTGTGTTTATTTATCGCATTTTTATTTCCCGCACGTTATTTTCAGTATGATATGATTATCTGTGCTGTTGTGGGAGGGGCATTCTGATGAGTGAGAAGCTAGACCCAGGCTTGAGTGAACCTAGCATTAGTTGTGGAAATTAGTGGGCGCGTGCTTGCTTGGCAGGCACTAGTGTCTCGTGAAACCCACGCTCAGACGAGGTTCTCCCGGTTGACTTCTTTTTCAACCCTTTGGGTTGAGGGAGTTGTTGGTTTGGAGGATTGTCAACTTTGGGGATCGATCATTTGGGATTCAGCCGAGTGATGCCGCTTCATGAGCTGGTGATGCCACACCTTCTGGGTATCGTATCGCCCCTCTTGAATGTCTGTGACGCTGATGACCGCATAGGATGCCGAACTTGTGTCAGTTTAGGTCCATACCTGTGAGCAGGGTCGGGTTTGTTGCAGGAAACCTTAACCTTCAGACTACCTGGTTTTCTTGATAGTGGATCAGTTTTATTGGTACCGGAGGTTCTCGTCATCAGATATATGATTGTTCTTGACAGAGCAGAGTTTTGGTCCTGTATCGGAGGTCCTTATTATCAGATGTGCGTTTGTTCTTGACAGAGCAGAGTTTTGGTCCTGTATCAGAGGTCCTGTATCAGATGTTTGTTCTTGACAGAGCAGATTTATGGTCCTATTAGTATTTGTTCTTGACAGAGCAGATTTATGGTCCTATTAGTGTTTGTTCTTGACAGAGCAGATTTATGGTCCTATTAGTGTTTGTTGTTGACAGAGCAGATTTATGGTCCTATGTGTGTCCTTGACAGAGCAGATTTATGGTCCTATTAGTGTTTGTTCTTGACAGAGCAGATTTATGGTCCTATGTGTGTCCTTGACAGAGAAGATTTGTGGTCCGATACCGGGGTTTTCTTATTATCAGATATAGTGGTTGTTCTTGACAGAGCAGCATCATGGTTTTGTTGCTACAGAATCTCAACAACGCAGTCATCTTGATCTCCTGCTGCATGATTGCATTTTACATTGCTTTGCATACCCATTTGCATTTCATTAACGTGTGTCTGTGTTGCAGGTACCGTTTCCCCCCGATTCAGGATTTCCGGCCTTCTGTGGTATTGTTATGAGTTTTCTGAGGAAGACCGTGGCCTACAAGCTCCCTGCCCCTGATATTGTCCAGCTGAATGGTTTGATTGCTTTAGCAGATGATTCTGTGAGAGATGAGTTCAGAAAATCTTACGGCAAATTGCTCAGTTTGGATCATAAACCTTCTGCGTTTGAGTTGAATGGGTTGCACGCCTTGCTGCAGTTCTACGTTCCTCTGTTGAGATGCTTTACTTTCAAGGACTTCGTTCTCACACCCACACTAGAGGAGTATGTTGATTTGTTAGGTGTGCCTATCAAGAGTCAGATGCCTTTTGTTCATATGAATGCTGAGCCTAATCTGGCTAGTCTACCTCCTTCACTTCATCTGGATGCCTCCGAGTTGGTATTGTCTAGTTGGAACAAGGTTCCCGGTTTCTCCTTGTAGTTCTTAGTGGGAAAGGCTAAGCAGTGCGCCAAAGACGGATGTTGGGTCGTGTTCAACGCCATTCTCGCTCTGTGCATATATGGCATCATTCTGTTCCCCAATATGCCCGACTTTGTGGACTTCGACGCCTTCCACATCTTTGCTTCAGGGAATCCAGTCCCTACCTTGACAGGAAACGTCTACCATTCCATCCACTACAAAAACGAGAACAGGAGGGGTAAGAATGTCTCGTGCTGTGTGCCCTTGCTTTATAAATGGCTTGATAGTCATCTACCCAAGAGGGGTCCCTTTGTTTCGTTTGCAGCCACAGCTGAGTGGTCTGAGCGTTTAATGAGTCTATCTGCAGAGGATATTGCCGGGTTTGACAGAGATAGGTTGGGCACTGAGATCATCTTCAACTGCAGTGGGTTTCCGAACGTGCCTTTGACAGGCAGTAAGGGTTGTATAAACTATAATCCGTCTCTGCTGGTCCAACAGTTTGCTTATGCTTTGAGAGCTCCGCCGAAGGATGAAGAGGTACGGGAATCTCTGTACCTCACTGGTCTTCTAGAAGGGGATGTGTTATCTAAGCTTCAGCGCGCTTGGAATGGTATCAGTAAGAGGGGAAAACCATTGTTGGGGAGAAGCAATAGCCAAGCCTACCCTCCGTATGTGACTTGGATCAGAGCCAGAGCAGACGCTATAGGAATGCCGTTTCCTCCTACCAAGCCAGAAAGCCCTCCAGTGATTAAAGAGCTCACCATTGTGCCTATTCAGCAGCATAATTAGGTGTTAGCTGAGAGAGATGAACTGAAGAGAGCCAATGAAGAACTGGCGAAAGAATTGGCTCAACTCAGAAGCGAGAGAAGCGAAGCCATTCATTCTTTCAAGAGGCAAACAGAGCTGGTGAACCAGTTGGGGATAGATCTGACTAAGCAGATAGTTGAGCGTGAGCGCATGGGTCGAGACTTCAAAGCTGTCAACGATGTACTGGCCATGAAGAAGCAACACTTGGATGAAGCGTATCGGAGGATATCCAAGTTTAACCAGCACTGGAAGGCCACCCTATCCAACAGGAAAGAGCGGGAGGATATGCTGATGCAACAGATCTCCAAGCTGAGAGCCCAGGGGAAGGCTAGTGAGAAGAGGTTTGATGAAGAAACCGCTCGCCGATATGCCGCCGAAGGCCAGCTCAACAAAGCTCTCGCTAACCTGAAGGAGCGCAAACTGATGTTTGAATCCAAGAAGCGGAAGCTAGAAGATTGTTTCGATGAAGGATCATGGGAAGATTCGGTCGAAGGTCTTCAATACACCATTATGCAGAGAGAGTTACTCGTCAAAGGGTTACTCACTCGGCCTGATCATCCAGAAACGAGGAATTTGTTTGAAGAGTTTCGTGCCCGTGGCCGTACTTGACTATATTTGTAATCCTTTTGTGTTGATCATTGTTGGATGCTGACCATCGCCAGGCTTGTTGGCTGAGGTCATGCTATTGATTCATCTTGTACTCACTGACGTTTTGTACTGCCTTGATGGGCTTTCTTTCTATATATGAGACGTTATTTCCATGACTGGACTCAGACTTCTTATTATCAGCACTGGCACTCAGGCACTAGGATCGGGAGAAATCTCCCTAACGCACAGACACACGTTTGCATTTGCATAACGAGCACTTTGTCGTTTTTTCCTAACCCTTTTGTGTTTTCAGGTTGTTTCAGGTTGTTCCAGGATTGATCAGAGACCTATCCACCACTATCCGACCAGAACAAATCAAACCAGAATCATGGAGCAAGTGCAAACTGATGTTCAAGAACTCCGCAAAAGAATGGACCGCTTCATGGAGCTCATGCAAGCGGTCGCCAATGGCCAAGATCAGCTCAGAACCTTGGTTCAGCCTCTGATTTCAAGGGTTGATAGCAATGGCGTACTCCATGGTGGGACCTGCCAACCCCTCCACCAGTTGAAACTCCTCAGAATGGCGTCCCCGTGACCGGGGGGAATGGCAGTGCCAACGGCAATGTGGTAGCTAACATGGGACTCAACGGCAATACGACGGGCGTCGGTAATGGGAATTTTGAAGCTAACGTCAATGTTGGGCTGGGCAACAGCAATGCAGGTATTGGGAATCTGTTCGGGCGTCAACCGTGGTTAGAAGATCGTCAAGACGATGTGTTCTTGCAGAGAGGCGCTGAAGGGGAGCTGACTGCTGAAGCACGTCTAAGGTTCAAGGCACTCGAGGATAAGATGAGAAATATCGAGAACCAGAACACCCTGGGCGTTGATATGTCCAAGTTGGGACTGATTGCTGACTTCAAGGTTCCTCCCAAGTTCAAGGTACCTGACTTTGAAAAGTACAAGGGCACCACTTGCCCTCGCGTCCACCTGAGATCATATTACAGAAAAATGTCCGCTCACTCTGAGGACGAGAAGTTGCTGATGCACTTCTTTCAAGACAGTCTGTTCGGGCCCTCCCTCGAATGGTACATGAGTCTGGAGCCTACCAGTGTGCACACGTGGAAGGACCTTGCTGAAGCGTTCGTGTACCACTACCAATATAACAGTGACTTGGCCCCGAACCGAGTCCAACTGCAGAATCTGTCGCAAAGGAACAACGAAGGGTTCAAGGAATACGCCCACCAACGGCGTGAGTTGGCAGCCCGGGTTCAGCCGCCGATGGTTGAACGTGAGCTTGTGCAAATGTTCGTAGCCACCCTCCCATGGGTTTATTATGAGAAATTGGTCAACGGTATGTCCGGAACCTTCTCAGATCTCATTATCACGGGTGAGCACATCGAAAATGGGATCAAACTGGGGGAAATTCAAGGTGATTCATCCTCGGCTGGAGGAGGCAAGGAACCTTATGGTGGCAAAAGACGGGAAGGAGAAACGAGCGCCGTGACCAACGCTCGAAGGAAAGGCAAAGGCCCTCACCAACAGGTGGCCAGCATAACTATCCCGTCTGTTCAACAGCCACAGCAGCAGCAGCCGAATCAATAAGGGTACAGAAAGTATCAGAACAGGGAACCTCTGTCGAGCCGTCAACTCGAGACACCGCCCATGTCCTATGCCCAGCTGTTACAGACTCTGCTCCAGTTACAGCTGATCCAGAAGAGAACCTTGGCTCCCTTGACAGGGGCACCTCCGCAAGGTTATGACGCGAACACAACTTGTGAGTTTCACTCAGGGGCACTAGGCCACACAATAGAGAATTGCAAAGCCTTCAAGCATAAGGTGCAGGACATGGTGGACGCTAAGATCATCAACTTCTCAGATAATGTGCCAAACGTCACGAAGAACCCTATGCCGAATCATAGGGGAGGTGGAGTAAACGCCATTATTGAAGACGAGAGTTTGGATTTGTTGATTGATGTCAGAGATCTGAAGACACCGCTTAGCTTCGTTAAAGCTAAGCTGATGAAAAGAGGTTTCTTTCCAGGTTGCGGAGAGCTGTGTATGGGCTATGCGACAAGTCCTGATGGATGTGAACAGTTGATAGAGGGGATTCAAAGTCTGATGACTGAAGGAATCCTGCAGTTTAGCCAGAGGGCCGAAAGCGGATCAGGAGAGGTAATGCTGAAACTAGATGATGAGGTTGCCACCATCACCATCCCCCGTCGGACGATAACTATTTCCGCACCCAGGCCGCCCACGATTACCATCACCAAAGCTGGGCCAATACCCTTCGAAAGCACCAATATTGTCCCATGGCATTATGGGGCAGATGTCTACTGCAACGGACAGAAGTTGGAACTAGAACCGTTTGGGTCGTCTGTGGAGAACCTAGCGGGCGTTAGCGGAATTACTCGCAGCGGGAGAGTATTTGCACCACCTAAGGTCGTGACGGACAAAGCGGACAGAGCTGATGAAACTGATAAAGGTAAAAGTAAAGTCGTTGAAGAGATCCCTTGCGGGGTAGAAAAAGACTTACTCGTTAAAGACGCCAAGGAATTTATGAGGTTGATTAAAAAGAGTGACTACAAGATCGTGGATCATCTTCATCAAACACCCTCGAAGATTTCCATCCTGAATCTGTTGCTATGTTCTGAGGCACACCGCAACGCACTGCTGAAGGTGTTGAACGCCGCATATGTACCGCAGGAAATATCGGTAAACCAATTAGAGGAGGTCGTAGCCCACGTGAATGCTAGAAATGGGTTAGGGTTCACCGACCTAGAGCTGACGCCGAAGGGGAGAAACCACAATAGCGCCCTGCACATCTCGATAGAGTGTAGGGGAACGATTATGTCTCACGTGTTAGTGGACACAGGGTCATCGCTCAATATTCTTCCGAAGAAAGCATTGATGAAGTTGGATACTCGTGGAGTGATTTGCACACCCAGTGATCTGGTTGTGAAAGCGTTCGATGGAACCAAACGCCATGTTTTCGGGGAGGTGACGTTGCCGATCCAAGTTGGGCCGGAAACGTTCGACGCAATCTTTTACATTATGGACATCATGCCTGCCTACAGCTGTCTCTTGGGCCGGCCATGGATCCATTCGGCGGGTGCCGTGACCTCCACGTTGCACCAGAAACTCAAGTACGCTGTCGGAGGTAGCATCGTGACCGTATGTGACCCATTTGTCGTCTTTCAAGTATGTCGAGATGGATGGGGAAATCCACGAAACCCTATGCCAAGGCGAGGTCAGATGTTACTCTCAACTTGGTGTTGAGCCGACCATCGGGTTCAATGTCTGTTTGTTTAACAGATACCTGACAGCATGGTCAAATATTCTTCTCAACTTCAGGTTAAGCCGAACTTCGGGTTCGATGCCTGTTTGTTTACAGATGCTTGACAGCGAGGTCAGATATTCTTCTCAACTTCGGGTTGAGCCAGCCTTTGGGTTCGATGTCTGTTTGTTTAACAGATACCTGATGTTGCACCCCAAAATTTGACCAACAATTATTTATCCATCTAGTGTTGGAGAGTTGATACATTCATCAGAAAGTTCAAGAGATCCTCAGAGGAGTGGATTGAAACCAGGATTGTGTGCTTCATAGCTTGAGAGTTGTGGGTGCTCCTCAGATGATTCTGAGACTTTGAGAATGAACTTGATGATTGGAGAAAGCCTATGAGATGTCTTGAAAGCCCTCATGGGGTCCAGAGAAGTCATTATGCAAGAACTCAGAAGATTCAACCATGAATGGTAGAATTAGGGTTTTGGCTGGGTCAACCCTAGATCAGCTGAAGATTTGGAGAAGGTGGAGACCTAATCCAAGGTCCATGAGATCATGGAATGATGCATAGAGATGTTATAAAGATGATTCCTAGACCAACTCATCATGATTGAGGAGTTTGAGAAGTTTCAAGTTAGGGTCTCCAAGGATTGTCAGTGAAAAAACCCTAATTTGACCCCTATCTTCCAGGCAGTCTTAGCTCTAGATGTGATTGATATCTCATATTCCCCACAACATGAATGTTGTAGAGCTTATTCTTAGCTTTAATTTGAGTGGTGGAAGTCCTTGATAGGAGTTACAGAGCTCAAGTTATGATTTTGACAAATTACAGGTCAGCTGAGGTGTGTGAATCTGGGTCCTTGAAAGTCACCCAACTTGCAGGCAACTTTTGCCCTAGTAGGATGGTTCCTATGATTTCTTGGTCAACCTGAATGTTGAAGGGCATCTTCTTAGCTTTAATTTGAGTGGTAGAAGTCCTTGATAGGATTTGTGGAACTCAACTTATGGTTTGAACAAGACAGGGGTATTTTGGTCATTTGTCAGTTATAGGTCATTTTTAAGCAAATGCCATATCTCCTATTTCCAAGCCTCAAATGGAAAAACTCAAAACATGAAAGTTGTTCAAAATGTGATTTTAAGTCTAGAAAGAAGGTCATGAATTGTTGGAAAGGCTCATAGCATGGATTTGCATGATTGGTCAAAAATGAACTAAAAATGGCTTATAAGTTTAAAAAGTTGAAATTGGAAATTGGTTTGGAGGATCTAGAAATCCAAAATGGGTCATCCAATATATCATTTTGATTGGAAAGATAATTTTGAGAACATTGGTTTAGATAGAATTTTTATTTGAAGCTTTAAAATGGGTGATGCTTTGTTATTTTGTTACTTGCATTTGAAGTCACCTTTGGAAATCCTAACACAAGGCAAGGAAGAAGTTTGTAATGGTTCATAACACTTCAATATGTCATGTGAGGAGATTTTAAGGCCAATTTGCAATGGATAATGCATGATGCATGAGATTTTCAACTTACCATCTGTCGCTACTGCGAAAATCGGCGTCGGCTTGACAGGAGAGTCGCCACCGTGCGTTATTTATCCCTCAGAGCGGGAAAGGAAACGCTCGAAGTAAACCTCGCAAAGACGGGTAAAGGTATGGTCATCGCAACCAAAACCTGGATTCGGGAGTCGGTTACGCAAGGGGAAGGTATTAGCACCCCTCACGTCCATCGTACTCGATGGGATCCACGCTTGGTGTTTATAGGTAAAAGGGTGTGTTATCTATCTATGCTAATGGTTGGTCTGAAAAGAAAAATAAAAGGACAAGACTCGACAGAACATACGGTGTTCTGGGCCTACGTATTCCCTCGTGCAATGGGAAAGTCAGAGTCAACGTAGTTCGACTTCCTACGACTAAACGGGGGAAAGGTTGCTCGCCAGGACATCGCGTCCTGTGCCTACGTACTTCCACACAGCATGGAAGATCAGAGCAAACGTAGTTCGTCTAACTACGGGTAAACAGGGGGCTCTCACACAACAGTGAGAAAACAAACTGATCTAAAGGCTCGGGGACCTACAACTACGATCTGGTCTCAAATGCACTCGGGCAAGAGAAAAGGGGAAACAATTAGTCGTCAGCAGGAAAGTCTCGATCGCACAGCCACGAGAGAACAAAGGTTAGTTGTTAGTGTGCTCGCTAGGATATCGCATCCTATGCCTACATATCCTCGTCTGGTACGAAGAATCAGAGCAGCTGTAGTTCAGCTAACTACGGATCAAGCTACTTAAAAGCTCCTACTGAAAGGAAAGGGAAAAGACACCCTAGACTATAGCTGGAAAAGGGGAATCTACCTACTGCTATCACACCTGGTTGACCATCCTAATGTCTATCATAACGACTCCGCAGCGGAGAAGTCAGAGCTCCTAAGGGATCATGGCAACAGGACTAAACGGCAAACAAGAATTAACTACAAAGCAAAGAAATACTGAAAACATGCATGAATGCAACGACTAAACAAACAAGGCACAAAGGCCGCAAACCACAGAGGCAAGGGAGCTCAGCTCTACCAAATACCAACAAGCAAAGCCACTCAATAACAAACAAGCAGAAGGAGGACCACCTCAACTTCTCATGCACACGAAGTCTACTTCTAAGATGCACCTAACTCAGAACTATCTATATGAATACCTAAGTCTGATGCAATCACAACACCATACAAGTCAAACAACACAAAGAGACTAACCCTGAGCAGGGCCTCTAAACAAAACCTGAAACAAGCTCCTAATCTATCTCTAAACAAAACCCTATGCAACACCTTAAGCAAAGATCTAAGCAAAAATCCTAATCCAAATCCTAAGCAAAAAGAAACAATCCCAGTCTCCAAGCTTCAGAACAAGCTTACCAGAGAAAAGGAGCTAAGCAGACAAGCTCATAGTGCCTTCCTCAGGAAAGTACCAGGAGGTTACTACTCAGGAGTCATATCCTATGCGGCTCGACAACTGTGATCAGTTTACATTCCTCCTCAGGAGAAATTAAACTCACATGAAGGCTCCGGCATCACTGGATGTTTAAGAAAGCCTATATGCACTAAGGGAACTAAGTGAACAGACCCATAGGACCTTCCTCAGGAAAGTACTAGGAGACTGACACTTAGGAATCGTATCCTATGTGGCTCAACAACTGTGATCAGTTTACATTCATCCTCAGGAGAAATTAAACTCACAAGTTGGCTCCAACATCACTGGATACTTGAGAAATCCTAGATAAACTAATGGAACTAAGTGAATAGACCCATAGGACCTTCCTCAGGAAAGTACTAGGGGGCTTCCACTTAGGAATCGTATCCCATGTGGCTCAACAACATGTGATCAGTTTACATTCCTCCTCAGGAGAAATTAAACTCACAAGTCGGCTCCAACATCATTGGATACTTAAGAAAGGAGGTGAGAAGAAAGGATGAAAGTCATTCATAGTGCCTTCCTCAGGAAAGTACCATAAACTCCCTTCAAACTTCAGGATCTCGAACCTCACAAACAGATAACAAGCTCCTAGACTAAGCCTCAATCCACTGCATCCTTGCAAGCTCCAACAGGACCTCAATCAGCTCCCATCTTTGAGAAGAACCCACAGGCCAACAAACCACAAGAGACTATCTCTGAAGTTCAACCACAGTTGAACTTCAAAGTCAGAAGTCATCAAGACTTCTTCTATCCTCAAGCTCAGACTAAAATATACCAGAACACCCTAAAAAAATCTATCAAAAAACTATAGGAAACCTACATGGCTCTATGGCAACATACTAAAAAATCAGGACAAAACTCATTACCAGATGAAAGAACTAAAATCAGCAACACAGGCATATTCACAAACCAATTTATTCAATATCAAAGCAAAACAAAAAATGCAATTAAACTGAAAATGCATGATTAAGCTAATGCTTTGGCACTATAAAATTCTACACTGAATTACGAGTCTACAGAAAAAAGAACGGAATTATTTGATCGAATCTACTATTTTTTATGAATTTTCTAACAATATGTATGCACTAAAGAACATTAAAAAAGTCAATTAAATGGAAAATATACAAAAAATAGTAAACAAAAATAAAATGGTATTTTTATTTTTATTTAATTTTCTAGACATTATGATGAAATGGTAGAAAAAAGAAGAACTTAAAAATCAATCATTTTCATTTTATTATGAATTTTCTAATATGCAAAGAAATAAAAGAAAATGAAAAAAACAAAATTGAAATAACATGGAGGGGGGTGCTAACAGCAAGATTTTCCTTTATTACTGCGTTGGGCCCACGCCAGGGGGGCGTGAATAGCAAATGGGCGCAGGGCCCAAAGGGATCAGAAATTTCCTAATGAAAATAAAAGGAAAAAAAACGCAGGGGGGGTGCAGACTAGCAGTTTTCCAGTTAATTCTCATTGGGCTTACGCCCAGGGGGGGTGTGGATAGTATTAGGGCCTAAGGCCCAAGTCACACTCATCTGTCTCTCACACGCCAAGGGGGGGAATTGAGCAAATGGGGGGCGTGACTCAGCAACACGCGTTTGGGCTTTGCACCCAGTCCAAACCCTAGCTAAAAACCCTAACTAACAAAACCTGAATTCCCCTTCAAACTCCTAAAAACTATTCATCCTTCTAACCTAAACCCTAGCCGTCGTTCATCCTCCTCCCTCTCTCTGCAACCCATCTTCCTCTCTTCTCAGACTCTCAACCAACATCAAACACAGACCCAGCAACACCAACAATCTAAGCCTAACAATCCTAAATCAGCCTCAAACACATCATCAAGATCAAACCAAATCTCAGCATCATACATTCAAACCACACATCAATTAATTCCTCAAAACCCTAACCGTTCTATAAGTCAGTGAAGACAATGCAATCTGAAAGAACATGCAACGAATTCCAGAAAGCATACCTGGAGATGAATCTGGAGCGAACTGGAGCGTATTGGAGAGCGAAACTCCTTCAACGACGATCCAAGCTGTTAGCAGGTAGATGAACGCGTATGAAGAAGAGAAAGGGCCTGGAATGTTCTTGAGGAAGATCTTCAGAAGATCTTAGAGTATCTTGATGAGGGAGGATGAATCACGAGGATCTTCTGTGAAGATCGTTGATGTTCGTTGGTTGATGGAGGTCCCTGGAAATTCCAGATGATGAATGAACGTTTGGTGATGTTCTGGAAACCTTGAAGAACGATGAAGATGGTTGAACGTGTTCTGGAAAATTTCTGGCAGAACGATGAAGGTCTGAGTGGTTTCTGGAGAAGTTGTTCTTGAGACGCGACGAGGATGGATGAGTTCTGGGAAATTACTTGAGGTTTCCGGCGAGTATGATCTTTCCGGCGAGGTAACGATGAAGGTGGAAGGAGGAAGGAGATGAAGAAAGGAACGCTTCTGGGAATTCTGGGTGAAAAACGAGCTCCGGCGAGCTGTTGCGGTGGCCGGAAGACGTTGGGGGTGACCGGCGGTGGGAGGTTATGGCGGATGCATGGCCGCCGGTGGGTTTTCTGGCGAAGCTCCGGTGAATGTTAGACGGTGACAAGTGGCGAAGGGGAGATCAGCCTGAGCAACGCGTGGCACGCATGCACAGAGAGAGAGAGAAGGTGGTGGCTGAGTGGGACGCGTGGCGTGAGCTGGGGAGCTTCTGAGTTGTATGCTGGGACCCTCCAGAGTGTACCGCGTGTCCTCTTTTATATGCTGACAAGTGTCCTTTTTTGGCCAAAAACCTGCACAAAAAATGCATTTGGACTGATAGTATGCTGGGCCTCCAAAAACTGTACTCTGGCCCATACGAATATGAACAAAAAAAACCCAAAAACTGAAACTGATTAATGTCTAATTAACACTAATTAATCTAATGATAAACTAATAAACTCTAAACAAAAAAATTAAGCCCTAATCAAATCTAGAAAGATTAAAACTCTAATTAACTCTATTTAATCTCTATTAAACTACAACTAATAAAATCCTATTTAAATCTAAATGAATTCAATTAACCTAATTAAACTCTAAAAAGTGATTAAAAATCTAATTAACTCTATTTAATCTCTAATATTATTTAAAACTAGTAAATCTATTTAAAACTAATAAGAAAAATCTATTAAAAGATATTTTCTATTAAAACTATATTAACATAAAAGAAAAAAACTATAATATTTCCTATATTATCTAAAACTATTAAATCTATTTAAAAAATCTATCATATTCTAAAAAATGATAAAACTATTTAAAATCTTATTTATATTCTAAAAAATCTATTTAAAAATTCTATAAAATTCTAAAAAGAGAATTAAACTATTAAAAAAATGCAAAAACCCTATTTAAATTCCAGAAAAATCTATAAAGCCTATTTAAAATCCACAAAAGGCTATTAAAACCCTAAAAATGCAGACAAATGTAAACGACCCCTATAAAAGAGTGCACGAGACCAGATCGAATCGAACAGAGAGCCCCGGGCATCAGAATATCCCCAAAATCACTATGCAAGCTAAAAATCACCGAGGAGCGCACAATTTCCCGAAAATAAAACCCTGATGATCTAGACTGGATCTGCCATATCTGATGGACGAAAATCAAGCTGTAACCCTGAGGTCCTCTGCCTGTGCACAAATATCATACGTCTGATTTGCGAATATGAGTTTAAACCACGAGTCCGATAGGAGAATCGGTTGGTCAAATTTTAGGGTGCAACAGCTGCCCATATTCAAGCGACTTGGACCTGAAGGGTTTGAAGAGCGCTCAGCCTTCAAACATTCAGAGGTACGAGCCGGTTGAATACACATAAAACCCGAAAATTTGCCAACCGCGAGCAGATACTGTAAACTGCTTGGGGAATAAAGTCCTGAAAACTGAGTCCAGTCATTACGGCAACAAACTGATCAATCATCTGGTAAAGAACTCCTGATTTGAATACCCATTACTTGTGATACCCCATATAACAAACCCGAGGGTTGCAACAAAACACCTGATCCTTTCACATTGCCTACTGATAGGCAGGAAGATAAATATACTCACATCGTCCAACGATGGACGGGAAGATACCATAATCTCCAAATTCACATCGTCTACTGACAGACGGGAAGAAATAATCTCCAAATTCACATCGTCTACTGATAGACGGAATCATCCTGATTGATGAACAAATCAATTCTCATCGTCTAAGGGTAGACGGTATCATCCTGATTGATGAAACGAAACAATTCACGTCGTCTAAGGATAGACGGAAAGAAATTCATAATCTCCATACTCACGTCGTCTAAGGATAGACGGAAAGACACCATTAATCTCCATATTCGCATCGTCTAAGGATAGACGGGATCATCCTGATTGATGACACAAATCGATATTCACATCGTCTAAGGGTAGACGGTATCATCCTGATTGATGAAACGAAACAATTCACGTCGTCTAAGGATAGACGAAAAGAAATTCATAATCTCCATACTCACATCGTCTAAAGATAGACGGAAAGACACCATAACGCAATTCAACACCATCCCTTGAATTTCAGAATCCTTCTCTCTACGGGAATTGATGGAAAGATCAACATCCTTGAAGGGGCCACGTCGTCAGTATGGACTGACGGGAAGAAAACCACCTTTTAAGGAACCATGTCGTCAATAAGAATCGACAATCACGAAAACTGAACATTCTTCGAAGAGCCTCGACATCAATAAGGATCGACGATCAGAAAAGTCTCTCTTGAAACGTCATCTCATCCAATAAACAGAAAGAAAACCACTATCCGAAATATCGTTTTGAAACCCCTCACCAATCAAAGATAGCCGGAGAAGACTCGCTGGGGAAACATCTCATCATACGTGTGATCTGGCAATAGGAAACCCGCTGAACAATAACCCGAAACTTCACATCGTCTACTGATAGACGGAAAGAAAAGCCACTTGCTAGAGAAACCCCGTATTGAAACCCCATCTGAGAGGAAAAAACACCTGAACCTTCACATCGTCTACTGCTAGACGGAAAGAACAACATAATCAAACTCAAGACGTCTAATGATAGACGGAGAAATCCACTTATTGGAGGAACACATCGTCAATATGAATTGACGGGAAGAAAAGCCGACCGATACCAGATGACTGATTGACCAAAGCACAACTATTGTATGATCAGGAATACAAATAATCTGCTGAACTGTCTGAACACTGCCGCTGGATAAATGCCCCTGAACTGATCACAGAGTAATTCACGCGCCATATGAGGCTGGTAGAAAACCTGACTTATGCTTCGTATGCATATGCGTATGTTTTAATCTTTCTACGGCGTAATGCTCCATTCAGGATGGAAATGCTACGCATTTTGAAAATGTCATGCAGGTATGATGCAAATATGATGATGCATGCAATATGCTAATGCAGGCTCGAGCTGCCGGAGAAAGCTGGGTACAGAAAACCACTTCAGCAAAATAAATGCTGAAGACGAAGCCAACTCCGCTGGGGATAACCCTGATATCACTGGATTATCCCAGCAAAATAAATGCTGGGAGAGTGAAATCAACTCCGCTGGGGGTATTGGGAACTTCCGAACGACTTGATGAAGTAATACCCTGCCGGGGAATATAACTCCGCTGTAAGATAGCGGATGCGCCAAGTACGATTGGACTTCTCCAGGGATAGCTCACCTGTACCAACGACGAATTGGACTTTGCTGGAGAAAATGGAGGGAGTCTTCCCGCGTACTGATGAAGCTCGGATCTGGAAACTGATGCGCCAACACGGATGGGCTTCACAGTAATCGCAAACATGGATTTGAACTTTTAGGCCATCCGTGATGGGTCAGGTACAACTGACGCTGGAAAATATTCTTCCTGAATACACAGCCTTTTAGTGAAGAGTCAAGGGATAGTGACACGACTTCCCGCATTCGTCTCGCTCTCGAAAATCGACTGCATCTGCTCGAATAACTCTGAATGACCCTGCTGATACGGAGAAGAGCCAACCTTTCGCTCATGATATGCCTCAGCCTGCAGGACCTCTGTGGGGATAGTCCTCGAAAGGAAATCTGCAAATCTGTTCCTTGATGGTCTGATATGACATGCCCCGGCGTTCTGAACTTCCGAGAGATACTTCACCTCAAATGCTTCTCGAACATCCTTTGCGCGCTTAAGATGGCCTGCCCCTGACGGCAACGACCTTGCCCCTGATTATCTGATTCAGAGTAGTGCCGCTGACTACTAGACCTTTGCCGAATCTCAACTTGATTGCCCCAGGATAACTGACTTCGAAAAGCTGACCTGACTGGGGATCACGATAATAGCTTGCCCCTGCTCTCGGAACATTCGGGCGCTCTGCATTCTATCTTGACCATACTTTCCACTGTAGGAAGCTTTTCTGTTGTCAAGCGCTTACTCGCAAGTAAAACAAATTGTTTTGCGTAAAAGATGTATTAATGCAACACATATGACAGCTTTGACATCCAATCTGTTCACTGGGAAAAGGAAAAACAGTTTATAGCACATATAATGCACAAAACATTTATCAACATTAGCATCAACATGGTAAGAGGAACCTTTTTAAGAGTCAGAATCGACGCGACCTTTACCGGAGTATGCTTTCGAAACAACCTGCTTCAATTAGGACTTTTGAAGGTTGTAACGTGGTCAGGTTCATGGTTTTGAAAGAAAGGATAAAGGCTCAAAGTTTATTTTAACCCACCCATTCTCCTTGATGTTCTCCGATCCTATGTTCAGCTAATTCAACCTTAGCGCTCACCTCTCGGAGGCTGAAAGATAGGAGTGATAGTTCGAGGAATTATGATCGTTGGGAGTGACAGCCATTCACTCTTCGTCTTTGACACCTGAGGTCACACGACTCGTATTTCACTCGAGGATTTTTCTTTTGATCCTTTTCATCTTTTTCTTTTCATATCCCTAACTTTTGCCTGGACTGACTCCTTTTGAGTTTCTTTTGATTTTTTTAAGTCCAGCGGGATGCCCTCATTTTTGCCTAAGTCATTTGTTTTGAAGTTTTCTTGACTTAGCGGGCTTTTGATTCTTTTTTTTTTCTTCGTTTTTTTTTCCGAACAAGTCGTGTGACACTGGTTGTCTGACTCTTTGGGAAATGATGTGGCTGTCCCACTCTTGATTGAACCATTGTGGTCTTTTAGGCACGACCTCTAGGGACGTGATTGATCCCCAAACGGACACTCCTTTTGCAACTTGGACGCTCGGTCACATTAGCTAACACCTACCCTGCCCAGGTTAAGATTGAGGGTTTTTCATTCACAGAAAGAAACTCCTACTACAAGGCTCAAAGGGGTTAACAAGGGATTATCTTCCTTATATCTCCGGTGTTTAGGGATTTGAAACAATGCCTGTACATCATCAACAGGTTTTATTTCAAAAGCATACAATATCGGAAATTGCATGTCGGTCATTTTCGTCATCCTCCCCAAATTCTTCTTAACCAAGCGTTGGACATTTGTAAAAACAGTTAATGAACACGAATGGATTTAATCAAAACATGCATATTTATTTCATTATCATCAATTGAATGAAAACAACAAGTTTTACAAACAAGATTACAAATTCAAACAGGAAAGCAACTACAAATGCAAAGAAATGACAAGCTAAAACAAAGAGAATATGCTAGCTTCCGAGAGCCGGGCTTTCACATCTGTCCTGCTGCTGAACCAGCTATCTTTATTAGAGACGATTCGATGCTGTCCTGATCCGCTTTCACCGACCCAACCAGATTATAGAGCCCTTCCTCCTTCATTCAGATGATTTGGGGACCTCCCTGCCCGAAGCTGATCGCCGCACTATCAAGTAGATCCTGCACTTTGTGCTTAAAAGCTTTACAATTCTCAACCGTATGGCCAGGTGCCCCAGTGTGGAATTCACAGGTAGCATTGGCATCATACCCCGGTGGTGGTGCCCCTGTTAAGGGAGCCATTGTCCTCTTATGAACCAATTGGAGCTGAAGCAACGTTTGCAGAAGCTGTGCATACGGCATAGGAGGAGTTTCCAAATGACGGCTTGCCAGGGGAGCCCGATTCTGATATCTTTTATACCCCTGCTGGTTCTGCTGCTGAGGCTGCTACTGCTGGTATCGGGTTGACTCTTGAACACCCTTCGTATCAAATGCAACATCGGTTTCTTGACCTTCTATGCATTGATTAACGCCCTCCTTACGCTTAGCCATTTTCTTTCTCAGATCTGCCCCAGGAATAGGCAACAGTTGTGGGCCTGGAGATTCTGACACCATGGAGTCCAGGATACGCTTCTGACCCACCGCAGCTTTAGGAACATCTGTCATCTTAGCATCGACTGAGACAGGAGCAATACGCACAGCTATGCCGCTCGGCGTGAATTCAATATCGTGCGAGTCAATCAGGTCTTGAACATTGTGCTTAAAAGCATGACAACCCTCGATGTCGTGTCCGGATGCCCCAGAATGAAACTCACATTGCTTACTGGCATCGTACCCATGAGGAAGCACTCTCGTTGGCGGTTCCAACGTTCTCTTCTCAACCAGGTTAAACCTCAATAAAGCCTGCAAGAGCTCAGCATATGTCATAGGCGGTGCCTCAAACATTCTCTTTGGCTTTCCTTCCTGGATCCTCCGTGGAGCTGGATGCATCTTTGGTTGTACTCGCTCAGGTTCCACATGCACGGGTGGCGCGAGCTTCTTTATTGCGGCTTCAAATAGCTGATCGTCCTCTTTCTGAAGCACATTCTTGACTACCTCCATGATCAAGCTCATTTGGGTCTTCAGCTGACTATTCTCCTCTTTAAGAATCTTCTGCTCCAGACGCATCTCTTGCATGTCTCTCATCATCTGCCCCAGCTGGCTTCTGACTTCAATCAATTCAAGCTGATCCTGTTCCATATCTCTGAAGGAATTCCTGCAACAAACTGGATGATGAGGAAATAAGACCCACAGTTCTGATGTACCTTTTAAATCATAATGCAACGTAGAAAGCAAACACATATTCATAACGAGACAAAGAGAAGCTCAAGCTATAAGCACACAGACGAACATCTCCCACACATGTATAACCAACAAAAGCAGCACGTAAGCACAAATGAGTACGAATACAATGACCCCAGCCAACAATCCTGGTGGTGGTCGGCAGACACTAGTGCACAAAAAGCTAAATAGATTAAGCAGAGAAAACAGATGCGACATCCGGCGCAAAAACCTCTAGAAACTTCTCCCACACAACTGAACTCTCTGATTGACAATCTTCAGAGCACACACTTCCTGTGGAGTCTCCCATGACATTAACTGACGAACCCACACAGCTGGAGGATGGAAAATCATTAATCTGAACAAAACCCTGAGGAGTGATGCAAATCCGGCTAGAGTCTAACAGACCCTGAACCTGACTTCTAAGCACTTTACAATCATTTGTTGAATGCCCCTGTGCCCCAGCATGGTACTCACAGCGGGCGCCGGCATCAAAACCTGGAGGATACGGTGGGATTACCGGCTTAGTCTCTTTCGGCACTATCAATCCGCTTCTGACCAGATCTGGCAACAACTGACTGTACGACACCGGTAGCTGAGTAAACTGCCTTTCAGGTTTCCTTGGTCTGCGTGGAGCGTGCTGACGCGATCGACGATAGGATGATCGTTGACTTGAAGTGTCTGAAAACTGATCCTGAGATGCTAGAGATTCTGAAGTGGCGTCATCTCCTTCTTCCCACTCCTCTTGAGAACTGACAACTGACTCAATCTTATCCACTGGGACGTAAGGAACACCTCGAAACTTTCCACTCCTGAGTCCTCTCTCAACAATCTCTCCCAGTCTCATCAGGCCCACAAAGTTTGTGCAACTGAATAATTTGTCAAAATAATGGCCTTCCAGAGTACCCAAGAAGATGTCAACCAGTTCTCTTTCCGGGAGCGGTGGTTGAACACTAGCGGCTAATTCTTTCCATCTTCGCAAATACCCCCGGAATGATTCATTCTCCGCCTGAGACAATTCTTGCAGATCTACGAGACTAGGAGTCAAATCCAGGTTGTAATCGTACTGCTTCATGAAAGCTCTGGCTAAATCCACCCAGGATCGAATCTGATTACTCTCTAACTGCACATACCACCTCAAGGATGCCCCAGTCAGGCTATACTGGAAGCAATGGATCATTAGTTGGTCATTTCGCACAAACGAAGTCATCCTTCGACAGAACATCATCAAATGCAGCTTCGGACAGCTATCTCCCGTGTACTTTTCGAATTCCGGCACTTTGAACTTGTACGGCAACACCAGATCAGGAACCAAACACATGGCTACAGCATCCAGGTTAACGGCATCTTTCGCTTCTAAGGCTTTTATACCTTCTTCCAATGCTCGGAGTCTTCTATCGTTTTCAAGAGTTCTTGGATCTACCATCCCGGCCATTGGAATATCTCTTCGGTAATTCATCACAGGGAAAGCAACACCTTGGTTGTTAGCAGGAGGATAACGTTCATTTCGGGCAACAAACTGCTCATGCCGATCTCGGTTCTGGACAGTAGGCTGTACAACTTGGTCTGCAGTAAGATTGTTCGCTTGCGGGAAGCCTTCCATAGAATCATACTGATGGTTGGACGCCATAGTAAACCCTGCCAAGGTGCTAGGAGCCTGGAAATTGCCTTCAGACATAGCTACCAATTACCTGTAACGGACTACACTGCTCGATTCTGCTCAACTCTGCTTCAGCCCCTTGGTCGTCTTCAACACTCCACTATTGCCTCAGCCAATCCCCCGAGAATCACCCTCTGGTGAAAACAAAGGCTGGATAAGTGCTTTGACCTGCTATAATAATGCTATGCAATGTGATTTATGCAAACAGAAATACAAAAATGCTAACGTGCATGTGTGCACTGGAGATATTTCCCCTCCAATTCCAGTGTCAGTGGTAGCAAGACGAGACAAACCATAAAGACAATATTTAGAAAAACCCTCATATCTTCATTAGAATAACTGTCTTGTCAAGAGGTTACATAACTATGCTTCATACAGCTGATACGATAAGGAGGATCCCAGCCAACATGCCTGGTGGTGATCTCAACACAACAGAATACAAGAGAGAAATCAAGTACGGGTACGGTTGCGGAAGTCCTCGACCATCTTCTTTGTCTCTGCATGATCCGGTTGATAAATCAAACCTTCTATCAGCCGATCCCTCTTCCTGACCGTCCCCTGGATGTCTCTGACAAAGTCTTCCCAAGCCTTATCATTGGCACCGCCCCCAGGTTTGGGTCTCTTGGCATCTGCTCTATGCTGGAAATCTTCCAAATTCTTCATGGCATCTATTAGCTTGCGCTCGGCCTCGTATCGGCGACAGGCTTCTTCTTCAAGCTCTTCATTCTTCATTTTGACCTGTTCTTCTAACTGAGCAACCTGTGTCTTCAGCTCTTCTTCCCGCTCTTTGCGCTTGGTCATAGTGAGATCCCAGTGTTCTCTGAACTTGGCTAGCTTCGTGTAGGCCCTTTCCAGCTCTTGCTTCTTAGTGGCCAACACACTACTAACGGAGTCTACATCTAACTCCAGACGCTTCTTGGTTTCAGTCAATTCCAATAGCGTAGTCTTTAGATGTTTCAGAGTTTCAGCCTGTTGCTTGGAAAAGTATCCTGTTTCAATATTTTCATGCCGAAGCTGGGCATTCTCCTGCTCCAAAGCCTCTTTAGCCCTTGCTAGCTCTTCTTTCTCCGCCATCAGCTGCTTGTACACCTGCATGTCCACAGTGGTAGGCTCCTCCACCGGAGAAGGATGCAATGGCTGAACCGCTGGATAAGGCATAAGGAATTTCACAGCTCGCTCACGAATCCATTCCATATACGGGCCAGGAACTCGAATATCCCCTTTGCTACCTGAAAGCTTTCCTCTCTTGTGCAAGTTCTTCCATGCCTTCTCAAGCTTGGTCAGCATCTCTTTCCCTATTGCCCCGGTGAGATACAGAGATTCCTGTATCTCCTCGGGTTTTGGCGCTCCCTGAGGTACGTAGCCAAATTGCCTGATCAATAAGGAGGGGTTGTAGTTGACACACCCCTTCCTTCCCACTAAAGGAACATTCGGGAATCCTTCGCACCTGAGTATAACCTCCACTCCGAATACCTCTTCGTTGACCCATACCACGTTCTCAGCAGTCAATCCCATTAAGCGCTCGGGCCATCCCAGAGAATCAATAGAGGTGACAAACGGGCCCGACTTAGGCATATGACTGGTGAACCACCTGCATAGGAGAGGTACACAGCACGACACGTTCCTTCCTCGCCGCTTTTCATTCTGGTAGTGAGTGAATGGTGGATATCTCCCAGCAAAGTAGGAACTGGGTTCTTCGCAGCCAAAATATAGAAGGCATCTGAGTCAACAAAATCAGGAATGTTCGGGAACAACACGATGCCATAAACACATACAGCAAGGATGACGTCAAAAACACCCCAGCTACCCTTCTGGGCATATTCCCGAGCCTTCTCTACTAAGACATCCAACGGAAATCCCCATACGTCTCCTCTTCTGATCATCTTCCCAGACAGCTCAGACTCTTTCAAGCACAGGATGGCAGAAAGCTCAGCCAGATTAGGCTCAGCGTCCGTACGATAGAAAGGCATCTGCTCGCGGATAGGTATGTCCAGAAGTGCAGAATACTCCTCCAGGGTAGGAGCCAAAACAAAGTCAGGGAATACAAAACATCTGAGCTCCGCATCATAGAACTGTAACAGAGTATAGATGCCGCTGGTCTCGTAGGCTGATGGCTGATAAACGTAGGTCAGAATCCTCCCATATCTCTTTCTGAAGTCACCCATTACCCTCTTCTTAGCAATAGCAATCAATTCTAACAATAGACTGATATCCGGCGACGGAAACTTGTAGGGCAATACTCTCTTCAGGGCTTCCATGTCTTGCTAGGGAACAGACACCAGAACTGGAAGGGAAAATAGGTACCTGCGATACACACACGTTAGTTGAATGCAGATGGTAATGCAATGATGCAATATGATAAATAATGCAATCTGCGAACACAGGGGCTATGCTGTAGCCTGAAGAGGAATATCTCTGTGATCAGGAACAGAAAACCACCACAGTCATCAGAACCTCATGACACTAACTATCATCTGATACTCAAAATATCAATCCCCTGGTAAGAAATCCATCTGAACCTCTGTATCTGACGAAAAAACCATCTGATAATAGAATCACCCTCAGATAAGAAACCCATCTGACCCAGACAACACCTGGAGATGAATCAAGAACACCGTCTGATAAAGGTACTGAATCATGGTTTCTGAAGGCCAGTTTTCCTGCAATAACCCAGTCCCTCTCACAGGTATGATAAACCTAATCCACGGACAAAGGTACGGCATCCTATGCGGTCATCAGCGTCACAGACTTTCATGAATGACGATACGATTCCCAGAAGGAGTGGCATCATCGAGTCATGAAGAGGCCTCACTTAGCTGACTTCCAAATGATCGGTCCCCAGAGTCGACAATCCTCACGTCTGGACTCCCCTCAGATCCTCAGGACCGGAAAGGAGCACCTCTGCAAGAATCTCGTCTGAGCGCAGATTTTCGTAGGGAACTGTGCCTGCTCAGCAGACAGGTTCGTCTACTACTTCTCCGCAACTATATCTAGGTGTGTACTCAAGCCCAAGTCCGGCTTCTCACTCACAGTAACCTCCCTTGCCCACAGCAATAATCACAATAATATAATGCTGGAAAATAAATGCGGAGAGGTAAAGGTACAGAAAAGTAAAGTGCAGAAAGGTAAAACACATATGCACAACACCCAACAAATAAACATCCAAGCGCTAGGATTGACTCGCGTAGGGGATGGGAAACGGTCCCAGCATAAGGGATGGGAAGAGTCCCTAGATGCTATAGGTCCCCAGCAGAGTCGCCAGCTGTCGCTACTGCGAAAATCGGCGCCAACTTGACAGGAGAGTCGCCACCGTGCGTTATTTATCCCTCAGAGCGGGAAAGGAAACGCTCGAAGTAAACCTCGCAAAGACGGGTAAAGGTATGGTCATCGCAACCAAAACCTGGATTCGGGAGTCGGTTACGCAAGGGGAAGGTATTAGCACCCCTCACGTCCATCGTACTCGATGGGATCCACGCTTGGTGTTTATAGGTAAAAGGGTGTGTTATCTATCTATGCTAATGGTTGGTCTGAAAAGAAAAATAAAAGGACAAGACTCGACAGAACATACGGTGTTCTGGGCCTACGTATTCCCTCGTGCAATGGGAAAGTCAGAGTCAACGTAGTTCGACTTCCTACGACTAAACGGGGGAAAGGTTGCTCGCCAGGACATCGCGTCCTGTGCCTACGTACTTCCACACAGCATGGAAGATCAGAGCAAACGTAGTTCGGCTAACTATGGGTAAACAGGGGGCTCTCACACAACAGTGAGAAAACAAACTGATCTAAAGGCTCGGGGACCTACAACTACGATCTGGTCTCAAATGCACTCGGGCAAGAGAAAAGGGGAAACAATTAGTCGTCAGCGGGAAAGTCTCGATCGCACAGCCGCGAGAGAACAAAGGTTAGTTGTTAGTGTGCTCGCTAGGATATCGCATCCTATGCCTACATATCCTCGTCTGGTACGAAGAATCAGAGCAGCTGTAGTTCAGCTAACTACGGATCAAGCTACTCAAAAGCTCCTACTGAAAGGAAAGGGAAAAGACACCCTAGACTATAGCTGGAAAAGGGGAATCTACCTACTGCTATCACACCTGGTTGACCATCCTAATGTCTATCATAACGACTCCGCAGCGGAGAAGTCAGAGCTCCTAAGGGATCATGGCAACAGGACTAAACGGCAAACAAGAATTAACTACAAAGCAAAGAAATACTGAAAACATGCATGAATGCAACGACTAAACAAACAAGGCACAAAGGCCGCAAACCACAGAGGCAAGGGAGCTCAGCTCTACCAAATACCAACAAGCAAAGCCACTCAATAACAAACAAGCAGAAGGAGGACCACCTCAACTTCTCATGCACACGAAGTCTACTTCTAAGATGCACCTAACTCAGAACTATCTATATGAATACCTAAGTCTGATGCAATCACAACACCATACAAGTCAAACAACACAAAGAGACTAACCCTGAGCAGGGCCTCTAAACAAAACCTGAAACAAGCTCCTAATCTATCTCTAAACAAAACCCTATGCAACACCTTAAGCAAAGATCTAAGCAAAAATCCTAATCCAAATCCTAAGCAAAAAGAAACAATCCCAGTCTCCAAGCTTCAGAACAAGCTTACCAGAGAAAAGGAGCTAAGCAGACAAGCTCATAGTGCCTTCCTCAGGAAAGTACCAGGAGGTTACTACTCAGGAGTCATATCCTATGCGGCTCGACAACTGTGATCAGTTTACATTCCTCCTCAGGAGAAATTAAACTCACATGAAGGCTCCGGCATCACTGGATGTTTAAGAAAGCCTATATGCACTAAGGGAACTAAGTGAACAGACCCATAGGACCTTCCTCAGGAAAGTACTAGGAGACTGACACTTAGGAATCGTATCCTATGTGGCTCAACAACTGTGATCAGTTTACATTCATCCTCAGGAGAAATTAAACTCACAAGTTGGCTCCAACATCACTGGATACTTGAGAAATCCTAGATAAACTAATGGAACTAAGTGAATAGACCCATAGGACCTTCCTCAGGAAAGTACTAGGGGGCTTCCACTTAGGAATCGTATCCCATGTGGCTCAACAACATGTGATCAGTTTACATTCCTCCTCAGGAGAAATTAAACTCACAAGTCGGCTCCAACATCATTGGATACTTAAGAAAGGAGGTGAGAAGAAAGGATGAAAGTCATTCATAGTGCCTTCCTCAGGAAAGTACCATAAACTCCCTTCAAACTTCAGGATCTCGAACCTCACAAACAGATAACAAGCTCCTAGACTAAGCCTCAATCCACTGCATCCTTGCAAGCTCCAACAGGACCTCAATCAGCTCCCATCTTTGAGAAGAACCCACAGGCCAACAAACCACAAGAGACTATCTCTGAAGTTCAACCACAGTTGAACTTCAAAGTCAGAAGTCATCAAGACTTCTTCTATCCTCAAGCTCAGACTAAAACATACCAGAACACCCTAAAAAAATCTATCAAAAAACTATAGGAAACCTACATGGCTCTATGGCAACATACTAAAAAATCAGGACAAAACTCATTACCAGATGAAAGAACTAAAATCAGCAACACAGGCATATTCACAAACCAATTTATTCAATATCAAAGCAAAACAAAAATGCAATTAAACTGAAAATGCATGATTAAGCTAATGCTTTGGCACTATAAAATTCTACACTGAATTACGAGTCTACAGAAAAAAGAACGGAATTATTTGATCGAATCTACTATTTTTTATGAATTTTCTAACAATATGTATGCACTAAAGAACATTAAAAAAGTCAATTAAATGGAAAATATACAAAAAATAGTAAACAAAAATAAAATGGCATTTTTATTTTTATTTAATTTTCTAGACATTATGATGAAATGGTAGAAAAAAGAAGAACTTAAAAATCAATCATTTTCATTTTATTATGAATTTTCTAATATGCAAAGAAATAAAAGAAAATGAAAAAAACAAAATTGAAATAACATGGAGGGGGGTGCTAACAGCAAGATTTTCCTTTATTACTGCGTTGGGCCCACGCCAGGGGGGCGTGAATAGCAAATGGGCGCAGGGCCCAAAGGGATCAGAAATTTCCTAATGAAAATAAAAGGAAAAAAAACGCAGGGGGGGTGCAGACTAGCAGTTTTCCAGTTAATTCTCATTGGGCTTACGCCCAGGGGGGGTGTGGATAGTATTAGGGCCTAAGGCCCAAGTCACACTCATCTGTCTCTCACACGCCAAGGGGGGGAATTGAGCAAATGGGGGGCGTGACTCAGCAACACGCGTTTGGGCTTTGCACCCAGCCCAAACCCTAGCTAAAAACCCTAACTAACAAAACCTGAATTCCCCTTCAAACTCCTAAACACTATTCATCCTTCTAACCTAAACCCTAGCCGTCGTTCATCCTCCTCCCTCTCTCTGCAACCCATCTTCCTCTCTTCTCAGACTCTCAACCAACATCAAACACAGACCCAGCAACACCAACAATCTAAGCCTAACAATCCTAAATCAGCCTCAAACACATCATCAAGATCAAACCAAATCTCAGCATCATACATTCAAACCACGCATCAATTAATTCCTCAAAACCCTAACCGTTCTATAAGTCAGTGAAGACAATGCAATCTGAAAGAACATGCAACGAATTCCAGAAAGCATACCTGGAGATGAATCTGGAGCGAACTGGAGCGTATTGGAGAGCGAAACTCCTTCAACGACGATCCAAGCTGTTAGCAGGTAGATGAACGCGTATGAAGAAGAGAAAGGGCCTGGAATGTTCTTGAGGAAGATCTTCAGAAGATCTTAGAGTATCTTGATGAGGGAGGATGAATCACGAGGATCTTCTGTGAAGATCGTTGATGTTCGTTGGTTGATGGAGGTCCCTGGAAATTCCAGATGATGAATGAACGTTTGGTGATGTTCTGGAAACCTTGAAGAACGATGAAGATGGTTGAACGTGTTCTGGAAAATTTCTGGCAGAACGATGAAGGTCTGAGTGGTTTCTGGAGAAGTTGTTCTTGAGACGCGACGAGGATGGATGAGTTCTGGGAAATTACTTGAGGTTTCCGGCGAGTATGATCTTTCCGGCGAGGTAACGATGAAGGTGGAAGGAGGAAGGAGATGAAGAAAGGAACGCTTCTGGGAATTCTGGGTGAAAAACGAGCTCCGGCGAGCTGTTGCGGTGGCCGGAAGACGTTGGGGGTGACCGGCGGTGGGAGGTTATGGCGGATGCATGGCCGCCGGTGGGTTTTCTGGCGAAGCTCCGGTGAATGTTAGACGGTGACAAGTGGCGAAGGGGAGATCAGCCTGAGCAACGCGTGGCACGCATGCACACAGAGAGAGAGAAGGTGGTGGCTGAGTGGGACGCGTGGCGTGAGCTGGGGAGCTTCTGAGTTGTGTGTTGGGACCCTCCAGAGTGTACCGCGTGGCCTCTTTTATATGCTGACAAGTGTCCTTTTTTGGCCAAAAACCTGCACAAAAAATGCATTTGGACTGATAGTATGCTGGGCCTCCAAAAACTGTACTCTGGCCCATACGAATATGAACAAAAAAAACCCAAAAACTGAAACTGATTAATGTCTAATTAACACTAATTAATCTAATGATAAACTAATAAACTCTAAACAAAAAAATTAAGCCCTAATCAAATCTAGAAAGATTAAAACTCTAATTAACTCTATTTAATCTCTATTAAACTACAACTAATAAAATCCTATTTAAATCTAAATGAATTCAATTAACCTAATTAAACTCTAAAAAGTGATTAAAAATCTAATTAACTCTATTTAATCTCTAATATTATTTAAAACTAGTAAATCTATTTAAAACTAATAAGAAAAATCTATTAAAAGATATTTTCTATTAAAACTATATTAACATAAAAGAAAAAAACTATAATATTTCCTATATTATCTAAAACTATTAAATCTATTTAAAAAATCTATCATATTCTAAAAAATGATAAAACTATTTAAAATCTTATTTATATTCTAAAAAATCTATTTAAAAATTCTATAAAATTCTAAAAAGAGAATTAAACTATTAAAAAAAATGCAAAAACCCTATTTAAATTCCAGAAAAATCTATAAAGCCTATTTAAAATCCACAACGCATAGATTATAATGGGATAGGTTTCATCAAGAATTACTACCATGCATGTCAGGTGAATTTGAGTTGTGCCCAGAACTTGCCCCTATCGAGTTTAATTATGGAGGGACTTTTAAAAGAAACTGAAACCATAGTCTTGTAGAGGGCAGTGAGAGGATCAAGTTTGATGTTGGGATCGTGAGTTTTCATTGCGAGGTGAAGGAGCTATGGATGCTGGAAAATTTGCGCATGGAGGGTGTCTCGTGAAACCCTAGCTGGCTGGAGGTGGAAGACATAATCTCCACCCTTGATTTGTTTTGGAATATTGACTTCGTCCCTCAATCCAACGGCCCAGATTAATCAGAAACGGAGGGAAAATTTGAAAGTGAAAACGCGGTCGTTTCACTTAATGAGGGGCGCTGGGCTTGTCTGCTTTCTACTCACACCCCCACCATGATCTGGCCCAAGTGAAATGAACTGCGCGCGTGTGCTATTTTCACCCCCTCCATCCTTTTTCTCATTTTATATTTTATTTTGTTTTATATTTTTAGTGAACTTTGATAATTCATAAAAAATTGATAAATAATGTTTTTTTTGTTCATTCTTTTTGCCATGTTTAGATAATAATGTGTAGAAAATTATAAAAATAAAAATAGGATTTTATTTTTAATGTAGAATTTTTGGTGATATTTTCTTTTAAATAGGGCATTTATTTTCTTTTAGTTGATATCTCATTTTTCATGAATTGTTTTAGGACTTTCCCTTAGGGTTTTTGAGCCATTCTTTTTGGCATAGTTAGGTATTGACCCCTAGTTGCATGTAGGATTTATCTCTTGATTTGTAGAATAAATTTGATGTAGTTTGATTGTTAGACATTTAGGTGCTCTAATTAGGGTTTTAAGTAGTATACTTGAACTTCAACATTTTATTTTTGGGGTTTTTAGGCCAAATTAGTGTATGGGGAATACATGGGTTAAGGGTAAGTATGTATAGAATCCCCTAGAATTTTACTAGAATATTGCATGGTGTTTTAGTATTTTTCATTGATTTTTGAATGTATGGATAGTATGTGTGCTGCTTAAAGGCATAAGTTGTATTGTTGTGTTTTCTTTCCTTCTCTTTTGAGTGTGTGAGCTTTGAGGATTGAGTTGAAGACCTTGTGGATCATCATTGAGGCTTTGAATACCTTGCAGAGGAGTTTAGATAGCTTTTGTTGTTTTGTTTGTAGGTTTATAGGTGCATAGGCAGAGCCCTAGATAGAATACTTTGTTCAATAAACAAGGAGTGTCTTGTTCACCTCCTTTCTTCTCTGTGACATAGAGTCCCTTAAGGGTATTCACCTCTCTCCTTTGGAGGGATTAGTGACCTTGCCCTATAAGGTAGAGCTTTGAGAGAGCCTTTCTTTTGATGTTAAGTCCTCAATGGCATCCTTTGGAAGTCAGTGAGTACTGTAACATCCTCACCTCATCTTGTTGACTGAATTTTGTTTGCTGGAGCATTGGAGCCATTGAAGATAGAAGCTGAAGCTTTGAAGAGGATGATTCCTTGAAGATTGTGGAAGTCTGAAGACTTTGTGAAGATCAAGTTGATGCTTGAAAAGCCCTGAAGATGGTGAAGTCTGAAGACTGGGTTGCTGCTGAAGGAGCTGAAGCTCAAGAGAGAAGATGAGTTGATACTCATGTTGTAGGGTTGATACCTGGAAAGCAAGTGATCTCTGAAGTCTGAAGACTGGGTTGCTGCTGGAGGAGCTGAGGCTTTCTTCCGTTTTCTTTGATGTATTGTGTGTTTTGTCTGATTTGTCTGCTGCATTAGATTAAGCACATTTAGAATAAGTTCAGTCTAAGAGCATGAGTGCATCTGATTGTATTGTTATTGCTTGGCTTTGCTTGCGGGTATTCGGTAGAGCCCAGCTCCCTTGCCCATGTGTTTATTTTGCTTGATAGCATGTTGTTTATTTCAGTATGATTACTGTTATTTCATGACTGGCTTGAGGTTGAGACGAGCTTGTGGAGGCTGAAGCCCCACACACATTTCCTCCCTCACTTGCATTGCATGCATTTTACTGTTAAAGATGAGGCTTTCGTCTGTCTTGGTGTATCATTGACGTGATCCCTTAGGACTCTCATTTCCTCTGATGAGGATTTGATGATAGACTTTTAGGTTGAAACCTATGCATGACAACATCTAGGAGTTCCCTGTTCAAACCTCAACCATAGGATGAATCCATGGCATGATAACAGTAGGACTTGATAGTCTCCCTCCTAGTTGGGCCTGTTCTCTTCTCATCTCGAAGCAGTTTAAAATACAGTAATCATGAATGATTTCTTTCGTACGTTACGAGCCTTAAGCTATCTGAGATTGGATGTTTAGTACGGTACCCTTTGGGTGACATGCGACGCATTCACTCTCAGGTCATAGTCTCTAGTGCGGTTTAGATCGCAAACACAATAAAAAACGCTTCTTTTAGGAGATAACCCGTAGTTACCCGAACTACGTTTGCTCTGATCTTTCATACCAGATGAAAGTACGTAGGCATAGGATGCGACGTCCTAGCGAGCAACCTTCCCCACCTTCACCCGTAGTTAGGCGAACTACGTTGACTCTGATTTCTCGTTCCAGACGGGAATACGTAGGCATAAAGTGCGACGCTTTGCCGAGTCATTTTTCTTTTCTTTTTCAGCCAGCCTTGATAGGTAGATAGATTATAACCAACCCATCCAAGTAAACAAACAAGCGAGGATCCCGTCGAGTACGACGAACGTGAGGGGTGCTAATACCTTCCCCTTGCGTAACCGACTCCCGAACCCAGACAATGGTTGCGATGACCTTTTCTTACCCTTATTCGTCAGGTTTTTCCGATCGTTTCCTTTCCCGCTCTGAGGGATAAATAACGAAAGGTGGCGACTCTTCTGTCATGCCGGCACCTTATTTTCGCGCAAGCGACAGCTGGCGACTCTGCTGGGGACTTGATAGTTTCCTAGGGATCCAACGTCCCGAAAGCGAGTCAGTTTTGGGACCCAACGTCCCTTAAGAGAGTCAATCCTACCGCTTGTGTGTTTTCTTGTTGGGTTGCGTTTATTTATCGCATTTTTACTTCTCGCACTTTATTTCCCGCATTTTATTTCCAGTATAATATGATTATTTGTGCTGTTGTGGGATGGGGGTTCTGATTGAGTGAGAAGCCAGACCCAGGCTTGAGTGCACCATAGACTTAGAGTGGAAATTAGTGGGCGCGTGCTTGCTTTGCAGGCACTAGTGTCTCATGAAATCCACGCTCAGACGAGGTTCATCCGGTTGGCTTCACTTTCAACCCTTTGGGTTGAGACGGTTGCTGGTTTGGTGGATTGTCGACTCTGGGGACCGATCATTTGTGATTCAGCTAAGTGAGGCCTCTTCAGGACTTGATGATGCCACTCCTTCTGGGAATCGTATCATCAGTTTTGAAAGTCTGTGACGCTGATGAACGCATAGGATGCCGTACCTTGAGTCAGTCTAGGTCCATACCTATGAGTGGGACTGGGTTTATTGCAGGAAACTTAGACCTTCAGACTACCTGGTTTTCTTGACAGTAAATCAGTTATGTTGGGTTCTCAGTTGCAGACATGCTCTTAATAGAGCAAGAAGTTTCTGATCAGAGGATTTTATCATCGGGTGTATGTCTGTTCTTGATAGAGCAGGCTTTGATCAGTATGTTATCATCAGTGGTTTGTTCTGGATGGAGCAAATTTTGAGTGGGGTCTGAAGATCTCATCAGCAGCTGTGTGTTTGTTCTTGTTAGGGAAGATTTTTGATTTGGGGTCTGAAGACTTCATCAACAGATGTTCCTTGATCTTGCACCCGAGGTCCTTATTATCAGTCACTTACTCTTGTCAGAACAGAATTTTGATCTCGGTCCTATCGGATGGTTATTCTCAGCAGATCAGATTAGTGGTCTTACACTGGGGTTTCCCTCTCATCAGTGACTGTTGATACCGAATCTCCATAGCAGCCACCTGGATATATTATTGCATACCTGCATTTTGCATTAGTTTGCACATTCATCTGCATTCCATTAACGTGTGTCTGTGTTGCAGGTACCGTTTCCCCGATCCCGGATTTCTCGTCTTCTGCTGCTATTATGGCTTCTCTCAGAAAGACCGTTGCATACAAGTTCCCGACCCCCGATGTGTCGAAGCTGACTGGTTTGATAGCCCTGGCAGGGGATTCTGTGAAGGATAGGTTCAGGAAGTCTTATGGCAGGTTGCTTAGCCTGGTTTACAAACCTTCTACGTCCGAGTTGAATGGGTTACATGCTCTTCTGCAGTTTTATGACCCTCCCTTGAGGTGTTTCACTTTTCATGACTTCGTTCTCGCGCCGACATTGGAAGAGTATGCTGATATGCTAGGTGTGCCTATCAAAAGGCAAGTGCCTTTTGTCCACATGGATGTTGAACCTGATCTGGTTGGTTTAGCGTCCTCACTCCATTTGAGCGCTTCTGAGTTAGTAGTGACGAGTTGGAACAAGGTCCCAGGGTTCTCTCTGCAGTTTCTGATAGCTAAGGCTCAGCAGTGTGCTAAGGACAAATGTTGGGACGCCTTCAGCGCCATCCTGGCTTTATGCATATATGGCATTATCCTATTTCCCAGCATGCCTGATTTCGTAGATTTTGATGCATTCCATATCTTTGCCTCAGGGAATCCAGTCCCTACTCTGATCGGAGACGTTTACCATTCAGTGCATTACAAGAATGAGAACCAGAGAGGGAAGAATGTTTCATGCTGCGTGTCGTTGCTGTACAAGTGGTTTGATAGTCATTTGCCCAAGAGGGGTTCTTCTGTCTTGTCTGCAGCCACAACTGAGTGGCCTGAGCGTCTGATGAGTTTGTCGGCAGAAGACATTGATTGGTTCGTTGACAGAGACAGGTTAGGCACCGAGGTGATTTTCAGTTGTAGTGGGTTTCCTAACGTACCTCTGATAGGTAGGAAGGGTTGCATCAACTACAACCCATCATTGCTAGTTCGTCAGTTTGCATATGCTTTGAGGACTCCACCGAAGGAAGAAGAGGTACGGGAATCTCTGTACCTCACGGGAATTCTAGAGGGGGATTTGTTGTCCAAGCTTCAGTATGCGTGGAACAACATCAGCACGAGAGGAAAGCCTTTGTTGGGGAAGAGCAACAGCCAGGCATACCCTCCTTATTCAGATTGGATCAGAGCCAGAGCCAGCGCTATAAGGATGCCATTCCCTCATGTCAGACCAGAGAGTCCTCCACCAGTCGAAGAGCCTACCACTGTGTCCATTCATCAGCACAACCAGGTATTAGCTGAACGTGATGAACTGAAGAGGGCCAATGCAGAATTAGAGAAGGAGTTAGCTCAGCTTCGAAGTGAGAGGAACGAAGCCGTGCATGCTCTCAAAAAGCAAACAGAATCGGTAAGCCAGCTGAGTGCAGACTTGGCAAAGCAGATTGCTGATCGGGAACGCTTGGGTCAAGACTTCAGGGCCGCTAACGATGTGCTAGCTACGAAGAAGCAGCATTTGGAGGAAGCATACCGGAGAATATCTAAGTTCGACCAGCATTGGAAGACTTCCATGGCCACCAGGAAGGAGCGAGAAGACAAGCTGATGCTGCAGATTTCTAAGCTAGAGACCGAAGTGAAGGACAGTGAGCGGAGGTTTGATGAAGAGACCGCCCACAGGTACTCCGCTGAAGCCCGTCTCAACAAAGCCATTGCTAGCCTGAAGGAGCATAAGCTGATATTTGAGTCTAAAAAGCGGAGGCTGGAGGATTGCTTTGGAAAAGGCGCTTGGGAGAATTCAGTTCAGGGGCTTCAGCATACCATCAGGCAGAGGGAACTACTCGTCGAGGGGTTGCTCACTTCGCTAGATCATTCAGAGACAAAGGAGTTATTAGCAGAGTATCGCGCCCGTGGCCGTACTTGACTAGTTATATCCCCGTTGTTTTTGATCTTTGATGTATGCTGACCATCACCAGACTTGTTGGCTGAGGTCATGCTGTTGATTTGTACTCGCTGATACTGTGTACTGCCTTGACAGGCCTTTCCGTATATATATGAGATTGATGTTTCCATGATCGGGCTCAGATTTCGTCTTCCTCTTATTATTATCAGCACTGGCACTAAGGCACTAGGATCGGGGGAAATCTCCCACGCACACAGACACACACCTGCATCTGCATGCAGCATATTTGCATGGTGTATATCTTATTGCTTTTCCTAACCTTTATTGTTAACAGGTTTTTCAGGTTCCGAGCTGCTTTCGATCTCCAGGATTGATCAAAGACTCATCCACCGCTATTCAACTCGCGCTAATCAGACGAGAATCATGGACCAGGTGCAGTCAGATGTCCAAGAACTCCGTGAACGGATGGATCGTTTTATGGAGCTGATGCAGGTGGTCGCGAATGGTCAAGACCAGCTTCGTACTCTAGTTCAACCGCTGATCTCCAGGGTTGACAGTAATGGCATACTTCATGGAGGGGCCGTGCCTACTCCTCCTCCAGGGGATACTCCACAGAACGTTGTTCCTGCCGCCGGGGGCAACGGCAGTGCTAACGGCAATCTGATGACTCATCTCGGACTCAACGCGGCTGGCGTCGGCAATGGTAGTTTGGGAGCCAATGTTAACATAGGGCCGGTCAACGACAATGCTGGTGCAGGAAATCTGGTGGTGCCTCAACCGTGGCTGGAGGACCATCAGGATGACATATTCTCTCAGAGAGGTGTAGAGGCAGAGTTGAATGCTGAAGCTCGACTCAGGTTCAAGGCGCTGGAAGACAAGATGAGAAGCATAGAAAATCAGAACACATTGGGTGTTGACATGTCCAACCTAGGGTTGATTGCTGACTTTAAAGTACCTCACAAGTTCAAGGTGCCTACCTTCGAGAAGTATAAGGGTACTACTTGCCCCCGGGTCCACCTCCGATCTTATTATAGAAAGATGTCCGCCTATTCTGACGATGAGAAGTTGCTGATGCACTTCTTTCAGGATAGTCTTTCTGGTCCATCACTCGAATGGTATATGGGTTTGGAGCCCGCTACTGTGCGCACCTGGAAAGATCTTGCAGAAGCGTTTGTTCTCCACTATCAATACAATAGCGACTTGGCTCCCAACCGAGTTCAGCTTCAGAATCTTTCACAGCGGAACAATGAAAGCTTCAAAGAGTACGCCCAGCGGTGGCGTGAATTGGCTGCTCGGGTTCAACCGCCGATGGTTGAGCGTGAGTTGGTACAAATGTTCGTGGCTACCCTTCCCGGAATCTATTATGAAAAGCTGGTCAGTGGCATGTCTAGAACATTCTCGGCTCTTATCACTTTGGGCGAGCATGTTGAGAACGATATAAAGATTGGAAAAATTCAGGGCGAATCATCCTCAGTTGGAGGGGGTAGCAAGAAACCCTATACTGGCAAGCGTCGAGAGGGAGATGCCAGTGCTGTCACTAATGCTAGGAGAAAGGGCAAGGGCCCTCAGCCTCAGATCGCTAGCATAAATATCCCAGCTGCTCCGCAGCAGCAGCAGCAGCAGCCCCAGCAGCAGAATCAGCAGGGGTATAAAAGATATCAGAATCGGGGTCCTATGGCAAGCCGTCATTTTGATTCTCCACCTATGTCGTATGCACAGCTTCTACAAACATTGCTTCAGCTCCAATTGGTTCAAAAAAGGACGTTGGCTCCCTTAACAGGGGCACCACCACCGGGGTATGATGCTAATGCTACTTGTGAATTCCACACTGGGTCACCAGGCCATACGATTGAGAATTGTAAAGCTTTTAAGCACAAAGTCCAGGACTTGGTAGACGCCAAGGTTATCAACTTTTCTGACAACGTGCCCAACGTCACCAAAAATCCAATGCCTCATCATAAGGGGGGCGGAGTGAATGCTGTTATCACTGAGGAGAGTTCAGACTTGCTGATCGATGTCAAAGATTTGAAGACGCCGTTGAGTTTTGTCAAGGCTAAGTTGCTGAAGAAGGGCTTCTTTCCTGGATGCGGAGAATTATGTATGGCTTGTGCTACACTTCCTGACGGGTGTGAGCAGCTGATCGAAGGTATCCAAAGTCTGATGTCCGAGGGTATTTTACAATTCAGCCGGAGCGTTGAGAGTGCATCAGGGGAAGTCGTGCTGAAGCAGGCAGACGAAGTTGCTACCATTACTATTCCTCGTCACCCCATTACTATTTCTGCGCCCCGTCCGCCTACTATCACCATCACTAGGGCCGGACCAATCCCATTCGAGAGTACTAATGCTGTCCCATGGCATTATGGCGCCGAAGTTTACTGCAATGGTCAGAAGATAGAGCTTGAGCCGTTTGGATCGACTGTGCGGAATCTTACTGAAGTCAGTGGTATCACTAGAAGCGGTAGAGTGTTCGCACCAGCAGAGGTTGCAGCGGAGAAGGTGGTCCGGGCCGACGCTGTGGATAAGGGTAAAGGTAAAGCTGTTGAAGAGGTCCCTGCTGAGGCAGAAAAAGACTTGCTGGTTAAAGATGCTGAAGAGTTCATGCGACTAATCAAGAAAAGTGACTACAAAATTATAGATCATCTTCATCAGACTCCGTCAAAGATCTCGATTCTTAACTTGTTGCTGTGCTCTGAGGCGCACCGCAATGCATTACTGAGGGTATTGAATGCTGCATACATGCCGCAGGAGATATCAGTAAATCAACTCGAAGAAGTGGTGGCCCATGTCAATGCTGGTAATGGGCTGGGTTTTACAGATCTGGAGCTGACTCCTAAGGGAAGAGATCACAACAGCGCCTTGCACGTCTCAATAGAATGCAGAGGCACTATTATGTCACATGTCTTGGTGGATACAGGTTCCTCGCTTAACGTGCTCCCGAAGAAGGCACTGATGAAGTTGGATACCCGTGGACTGCTGTGCACGCCCAGTGATCTGGTCGTGAAAGCCTTCGATGGAACCAAGCGCCACGTCTTCGGAGAGTTGATCCTGCCAATTCAAGTGGGTCCAGAGACGTTCAATACGGTTTTCTACATCATGGATATAATGCCCGCCTATAGTTGCCTCTTAGGCCGGCCATGGATCCATTCTGCTTGTGCCGTGACGTCCACGCTGCATCAGAAGCTTAAATATGCTGTTGGGGGCAGCATAGTGACCGTCTGTGGTGAAGAGGACATCATGGTAAGCCACCCGTCGTCCTTTAAATACGTTGAAATGGATGGTGAGATCCATGAGACTCTTTGCCAAGCATTTGAAACCGTCAAGGTGAAGGAGGTAGCTCCTGTCGTCGCAGAGAAACAAGAGTTGAACCTCTCCTCGTTTAAGGAAGCTCGGGCCGTTGTCGAAGCCGGCTCCACCCCAGGCTGGGGGCATGTCTTGGATATACCAATCAAACAGGATAAGTTTGGATTGGGATATTCCCCTGGAGCTGAAACTTCATCTTCTTCTGGCAGCTCGTCTCGTGGGAAAGGGCCGATCTTATTCACCAAGGGGGGAGTAATTTTCGAGAGTATCAACGCTGCGTCGGAGGACAGCGGAGACAGTGATTGCGATCTTGACGCCTGGATTCAACCGAGCAAGCCGGGCGAGCGCCTTCACAATTGGACCATCAAGGAGATTATCAAGCTGACGAATGAAGAGTAATGATTTGCTTTTTACAATCTTTGTACAACCCTATGTCCTGCCCGGGGCATAGTGGTTTTACTGTCAGGGCCTTGTTGGATTATGTGTATGCATTTTGTTAATGAATAAAAGGCGTTTTCTTCGTAATCAAATATTGTGTTCTCTGTTATCCCTATTTTATGTTTATTTCGAAAAACAGCAAAATGGCAACAAGGTTCGTGCTAACCTGCATATTCCTGCTTTAAACTTAACCCTTGTTATTGCAGGATCCACGTAACAGATGACATCGACTCTGGACCCTCTACGGCTCACTACGACTTTGATTGCCCGATCTATCAAGCCGAGGATGAGATTGATGAAGACGAAGACCTTCCGGAAGAGTTGGCTCGCTTGTTGAGACAAGAGGAGAAGGTTATTCTGCCTCACGAGGAGGATATTGAGATTGTAAATTTGGGTTCTGAGGAGCTCGTCAAAAATGTCAGAGTAGGGGCTGCGCTGCAGAATGATGTCAAGCATAGACTGGTCGAGATGCTTCGAGAGTATAGTGACGTCTTTGCTTGGTCATATGAGGATATGCCCGGACTTGACACTGATATCGTGGTTCATCGCTTGCCGTTGCGGGAAGATTGCCCTCCAGTCAAGCAGAAGCTCAGGAGGACGAGACCAGACATGGCTGTAAAAATCAAAGAAGAGGTCCAGAAGCAGTTGGACGCAGGATTTCTAGCCGTTACCACTTACCATCCGTGGGTCGCCAACATAGTGCCCGTACCGAAAAAGGACGGTAAGGTACGCATGTGCGTCGATTATCGGGATTTGAATAGGGCGAGCCCTAAGGATGATTTCCCGTTGCCTCATATCAATGTGTTGGTCGACAATACGGCCCAGTTTTCCGTGTTTTCGTTCATGGATGGCTTCTCCGGTTACAATCAGATTAAGATGGCGCCGGAGGACATGGAGAAAACAACGTTCATCACCCCCTGGGGCACATTCTGCTATAAGGTAATGCCCTTCGGTCTGAAGAACGCAGGGGCCACTTACCAGCGGGCAATGGTAACTTTGTTTCATGATATGATTCATCATGAGATCGAGGTCTATGTTGATGACATGATTGCAAAGTCCCAAACGGAGGAAGAGCATCTGGTCAACTGTTGAAGCTGTTCGAAAGGCTTAGGAAGTTCAGGCTGAGGCTGAATCCTAATAAGTGCACTTTCGGAGTGCGGTCCGGAAAGTTATTGGGGTTTATCGTTAGCGAACGAGGTATTGAAGTTGATCCTGCGAAAATAAAAGCTATCCAAGAAATGCCAGCGCCGAAAACAGAGAAAGAAGTTCGTGGTTTCCTGGGCCGAATAAACTACATTGCAAGGTTTATCTCTCAGCTCACGGCCACTTGTGAACCGATGTTCAAGCTGTTAAAGAAAAATCAAGCGATTACTTGGAATGAGGATTGCCAGAAGGCATTCGACAAAATAAAGCAGTATCTTCAAGAACCTCCAATCTTGATACCCCCAGTGGCTGGACGACCATTAATCATGTACCTGACGGTTCTGGAGAATAGTATGGGATGTGTTCTCGGTCAGCACGATGAGACGGGCAGGAAAGAGCATGCCATTTATTATTTGAGTAAAAAGTTCACTGAGTGTGAATCTCGATACTCGATGCTGGAGAAGACGTGTTGTGCACTAGCTTGGGCCGCCAAACGTCTACGACAGTATATGCTCAACCACACCACTATGCTGATTTCGAAGATGGATCCGATCAAGTACGTCTTCGAGAAGCAGGCTCTTTCGGGCAGGATTGCCAGATGGCAAATGGTGTTAACAGAATATGATATTCAGTACGTCTCTCAGAAGGCCATTAAGGGGAGCGTATTGTCTGATTACCTTGCCGAACAGCCAATCGAAGACTACCAGCCGATGAAGTTCGAATTCCCTGACGAGGACATTATGTTTCTCAAAGCGAAGGATTGCGATGAGCCATTGCCCGATGAAGGGCCAGATAGGAAGTCTCAGTGGAAGTTGATATTCGACGGAGCGGTTAATTCCTATGGAAGTGGTATCGGGGCTATCATCACGACTCCTCACGGATCCCACATCCCTTTTACTGCGAGACTGACGTTTCCAGTTACCAACAACGAAGCCGAGTATGAAGCATGTATTATGGGTCTAGAAGAGGCAATTGATTTGAGAATCAAGAATCTAGACATATATGGTGACTCAGCGCTCGTAATCAATCAGATCAAAGGGGAGTGGGAAACTCGTCAAGCGAATTTAGTGCCGTACATGAATTATGCCAGGAGGCTGCTTCCATTCTTCGATCGAGTGGAACTTCATCATGTACCCCGGGCTGAAAATCAAATGGCTGATGCTTTAGCCACGTTGGCTTCAATGTATAAAGTCAATTATCGGAATGAGGCTCCAAGGATTGTACTTTCGCGTCTTGATAGACCGGCATTTGTCTTTGCAATCGAGGATGCCACTGACGGCAAGCCATGGTTCCACGACATCCAGACCTTCCTCATGACCAAGGAGTATCCTGTGGGTGCGTCGACCCAGGATAAGAAGACTCTGAGGAGGCTATCTGGAAACTTTTATCTCAATCCTGATGGAGTGCTGTATAAGAGAAACCACGATCTCGTGCTACTCAGATGTGTAGATGAGAAAGAGGCGAGTATGCTCATGGAAGAAGTCCATGAGGGCACATTTGGTACGCACGCCGGCGGGCATGCCATGACGAGAAAGATCCTGAGAGCAGGGTATTACTGGCTGACTATGGAGTCGGATTGCTTCAGATTCGCGAAGAAATGTCATAAATGCCAGATTTATGCTGATAAAGTTCATGTGCCGCCGTGCCCATTGAATGTCATGTCCTCCCCTTGGCCGTTCTCCATGTGGGGCATCGACATGATAGGCAAGATCGAGCCCACTGCGTCTAATGGTCATCGTTTCATTCTGGTAGCTATCGACTACTTCACCAAATGGGTGGAGGCAGCCTCGTACGCTAATGTGACCAAGCAGGTGGTGGCTAAATTCATAAAGAGGGACATCATCTGTCGCTATGGAATTCCCGAGCGAATCATTACTGATAATGGTTCGAATTTGAATAACAAGATGATGAAGGATCTGTGCCATAGCTTCAAGATTGAACACCACAACTCATCTCCTTACCGGCCGAAGATGAATGGCGCTGTTGAAGCGGCCAACAAGAACATCAAGAAGATTGTTCAGAAGATGGTTGTGACGTACAAAGATTGGCACGAGATGTTGCCGTTTGCCTTGCACGGTTATCGTACGACGGTGCGTACGTCGACCGGGGCAACTCCTTTCTCCTTGGTGTACGGTATGGAAGTTGTCCTACCGTTAGAAGTGGAGATTCCTTCTTTACGAGTTTTGGTTGATGTGAAACTCGACGAGGCAGAATGGATTACGAATCGCTTGAACCAACTCAGCCTGATGGACGAGAAGAGGTTAGCATCGATTGTGTTTGGTCGCCTGTACCAAAGCCGAATGAAGAAAGCTTATGATAAGAAGGTGCGTCCCAGAAGCTTTCAGACGGGTGATCTCGTCCTGAAGAAGATTCTTCCGCCACACTCCGATCACCGGGGCAAATGGACTCCGAATTACGAAGGGTCGTATGTCGTCAGCAAGGTCTTCTCAGGAGGAGCTTTGTTGTTATCCACGATGGATGGTGAAGATTTTGCATCCCCGGTGAACGCGGACGCAGTTAAAAAATACTTTGCTTGAAAGAGACCCGCTGGACAAAAAAGAAAGAGTCCAGGCAAAAAAGGGGCATCCCGGCGAACCAAAAACAGAATAAAAGGTTCGGGCAAAAATTAGGGATATATTGAAAAATGTACACCCGCGAAGTCGAAAACCTACACTGGGCGGCTTCGGCAAAAAAGGGTATCCCGGTGAGCTGAAAACCCGTAAAGGGCGGTTCACGCAAAAGTTAGGGATTGGAATAAGCAAATGACTGCGTTCCGCGTATGGACTTTCATTGTTTAGTGGTTTGGAGGACCTGAGGGCCGTTTATTTGAATCAATCTCTTCCGAAGCTGAAGCATCGGAGAAGTATCGAAGTCGAGTGGATCTTAGAGGGATCAACTCATGGTGTTCGTCTACGCCTCGTTGCCGACATTTGTATATACTGATGTATATTTATGTTTTCTTTTTGCGCGGCTTCCTCATTCCAGGAGCTTGCCTCTGTTGTAAAACATTTTTGCCCATTCAGGGGTTCACCATCAATAAAATGCACATTATTCAGCAATTCTGCTTGTCTGTTTAGCATTTATCTGTTTTGTTTGCGAATGAGAACGCCGATGTTTTTTAATAAAATGCGCATACATAGACTTGCGGGCCTAGGCCCATTGATTGTTGAAACAATTAATTAATTGAATATTGTCACGAGATAATAACCTGGATAGGCCCCTTTGAGAAGGGTATCTTGTCGGTTTGTTTGTGTTGTTGCAGGTGTAGCGCCTTCCAGAAAATGTGTCGTGCGCATCCCCGAAGCAGGGCGAGCCCTCCTTCTCCAGCAGAGTTCAGTAGTCTCTCCTCCGCAGAGTCTGAATGCGAAGCGGTGAACATTGATATGTCTTCCCCAGGTGGAGAGGATTCTCTTCCCCAAGCAGACGCATCTTGAAGGAACGTCACCTCATCAGCTGAGTCAAGGGCCGAAGCTCGTGTTTTCCCCAGTAAAGTCGCCGAAGCAGGTGTCTTTCCCAGCACCGGGTCACAAGTGCAGGTGTCGTAGGAAATTGTTCGTATATCGAAGTGTGTAGTAACTGATGGTGCCAGACTGAGGTCTCCAGCGGAATTGAGATTCCCCACCAGAGTTGTATTCTCTCCTGAAGTTGGATGATTCCCTCTTCCCCAGTAGAATGTTGGAACGGCTGATGTTGTATTCCCCTGCAGAGCTGTACTCTCCCCCGAAGTCAGATGATTCTTTCTTCCCCAGCGAAATTGAAATTCCGCACCAGAGTCGTACTCTCCAGTGAAGGGGAATGATCTCTCTCCCCGGCTGAGTCTGCAGAAAAGCAGCATCCTTGGAAGCAGTTGAAACCTTGAATGAATGTTCCCTAGCAGATAGTGAACAGCTGATGCTGTATTTCCCCAGAGTCGCACTCTCTCCAGCGAAGCAGAATGATTTCCCCTTCCCCAGCCGAGTTTGCAGATGTCCAAGAGAGCCGAATCCTTGGAAGGTGATCAGATCATGATTGGTTTTTCCCCAGTGGAGTGTTGAACAACTGAAGTTGTTTCCCCACAGAGTTATCCTCCCCAGAAGAGCAGCCGAGATGGCCGCGCAGTTCATTCTCGTGATTGATGTTGTTTGCCCTGCAGCAGTCAACCGGAAGACCAATTCCCCAGACGAAGCCGAGTGATATTGGCATGTCCACGTTCTCCTCAGCATGATGATTCCTCTACCCGAGTAGTTCTTTTTCTCCTTGACAGAAGGATTTCCTCCGCCCAACATTTATTTTGCGGACGGGATCGCAGCATTGTGCATGATTGCATAGCGTGGTGCATGACTGCATAGCATTTAACACTGCATAGCATTTAACGTTGCATAGCATTGTGCATGATTGCAGGGCTTAGCATAAATGCATATCATTCCCACCGTGTGGGGCATAGCGTAGAAGCATACGCATCATAAGCATGATCTAGGTTACTATCATTCTTGTCTTACAGGAGACCAGTAGCTCAGGACGATTCCTGATATTCTCTCCAACGAGGTTGCTCTCTTGAGATGATTCCCAGGACCCCGGTGTAATCTCCACAGTCGCTCGCTCAAGATGATTTTTGAAACCCCCAGCGAAGTCTTCAGTTCGAGATGATTCTTGAATTCCTCAGCAGGGTCGTTTGCTTAGGATGATTCTTAAGACCTCAGTACAACTTCCCGAGTTGTTTGCTTAGGATGATTCTTGAGCTCCCCAGTAGCGTCCCCAGCAAGAGTTACCCAGGAAGATTCCAGGGATCCCTAGCAGAATAAAGTCTCCAGAATGGTTATCGGTTAAAGATGATTCTTGAAGGTGCCTGACGGATTTGTTTGTTCAAGATGATCCTTGAAGTCCTTAGCAGCGTGATATGTCTGCTCCGACAGTGATGTCTAATCTGAAGATTGACCTCGTAGGTGCCTGAAGGCGATACCAGAGGTTCCTGTGAGCTCAGATGTCCTTATTGATGAATCAACGTATGGCTGAAGACAAGGTTCCAAATTTTGTATTCAAGATGATCCGTGTTGGTCTGAAGACCAAGTCAGTTATCCTGAGGTGATGATTGATTGCGATCAAGTGAATGATATTTCTTCTGACTGAAGTCGAAGATGTTTCTCCAACTGAAGCGGAGTTTGCCTGAAGGCAAAGTGTTTGAATCCCCGTAGAGTCATGAATGGCTCAGGATACCATTTCTTTGACTGAAGTCATAGATTCCCCAAGCTGAAGCAAAGGTGCCTGAGGGCAAGGTTATCCCCAAGGTCATGAATGACCTAGGATTCATTTTTCGGACTGAAGGCCGAAGTATATCCCTGACTGAAGTCTCGGATGCTCTATAGCAGAGGTGGAGTTGCCTGAAGGCATATCCATGTATCCTTGAAGGCCAAGGACTATTTCTTCAGACTGAAGTCGAAGATACCTCCTGCAGAGTTGCCGACGGGCAAAGTTTACACCCTTGAAGGCCAAGGATGTTCTTTCTAGCTGAAGCTGGAATAGCCGACGGGCAGGGTTCCATCTATCTTCAGAAGTACTTGAAGATTTTTCTAGCTGAAGCTGGAAATGGCCAGGGGCCAGGGTTTCGTATATATTTAATATTGAAGTTCTACGGCGGGCAGTGTGCAGCAGTGTTCCGATGTTCGTTATGGTTCCGAGGGTGAACCCCAGATTAGAGTATGCTCGGTTAAGTCTCTCATTCCCAGCGGAGTAGTTTCAAATACGCAAGTGTACCTTTTGTTTCATTTGTCCAGCAGCGAGGTTGGATGTTTGTTCGACGGCGAGGTTGAACGTTTGGATTTGGCGGCGAGGTCAGATCATATTTTGTCCAGCAGCGAGGTTGGATGTTTGTTCGACGGTGAGGTTGAACGTTTGGATTTGGCGGCAAGGTCAGATCATATTTTGTCCAGCGGCGAGGTTGGATGTTTGTTCGACGGCGAGGTTGAACGTTTGGATTTGACGGCGAGGTTGAATGTTTGTTTGACGGCGAGGTCAGACTCTTTAAATCCCCAGTAGAGATGATGTTTGTACGACGGCGATGTCGAGTGTCTCTAGGAGGATGTTTGTTTTCGACGGCGATGTCAGATTCGGTTTCTCCAGCGGCGATGCAGGGTATTCTGTCAGGTGCAGTTCTCCAGCGGCGATGCGGGGTATTTTGTTCATTGTTGTATTTTCTCCAGCGGCGATGTTGGATATTTTTGTGATTCAGGTTTAGGTCTCCGGCGGCGATGTTGGGCGCTTGTTTCCCCGAGTTATGGTTGTTCTTGACGGCGATGTCAGATGATTTGGTGTTCCAGCGGCGATGTTGGGCGTTCCTCAGCATCTTGTTTGACGATAATGTCAGGTGGTTTAGTCTTCCAGCGGCGATGTTGGGTGATGTGGTTGTCTGAAGGCAATATCAGAAGAAGTTAACGAGGATAACTGGCGGCGATGTCAGATCAGTATCTCTCCAGCTAGCGGCCGTGCAGCTAGCATGGCAATATTCGAAGATTTGTTCCCCGCAGAGTACCGTGTACTCGTGCAGTTGGCAAATTTTCGGGTTTACCGGTATTCAATCGTCTCGCACCTTGATTGGTTGAGAGCCGTTCGCTTCTCACCCAGTCAGGTTCAAGCCGTTTGAATAGGGGCAACTATTGCACCCCAAAATTTGACCAAAAATTATTTATCCATCTAGTGTTGGAGAGTTGATACATTCATCAGAAAGTTCAAGAGATCCTCATAGGAGTGGATTGAAACCAGGATTGTGTGCTTCATAGCTTGAGAGTTATGGGTGCTCCTCAGATGATTCTGAGACTTTGATAATGAACTTGATGATTGGAGAAAGCCTATGAGATGTCTTGAAAGCCCTCATGGGGTCCAGAGAAGTCATTATGCAAGAACTCAGAAGATTCAACCATGAATGGTAGAATTAGGGTTTTGACTGGGTCAACCCTAGATCAGCTGAAGATTTGGAGAAGGTGGAGACCTAATCCAAGGGCCATGAGATCATGGAATGATGCATAGAGATGTTATAAAGATGATTCCTAGACCAACTCATCATGATTGAGGAGTTTGAGAAGTTTCAAGTTAGGGTCTCCAAGGATTGTCAGTGAAAAAACCCTAATTTGACCCCTATCTTCCAGGCAGTCTTAGCTCTAGATGTGATTGATATCTCATCTTCCCCACAACATGAATGTTGTAGAGCTTATTCTTAGATTTAATTTGAGTGGTGGAAGTCCTTGATAGGAGTTACAGAGCTCAAGTTATGGTTTTGACAAATTACAGGTCAGCTGAGGTGTGTGAATCTGGGTCCTTGAAAGTCACCCAACTTGCAGGCAACTTTTTCCCTAGTAGGATGGTTCCTATGATTTCTTGGTCAACCTGAATGTTGAAGGGCATCTTCTTAGCTTTAATTTGAGTGGTAGAAGTCCTTGATAGGATTTGTGGAACTCAAATTATGGTTTGAACAAGACAGGGGTATTTTGGTCATTTGTCAGTTATAGGTCATTTTTAAGCAAATGCCATATCTCCTATTTCCAAGCCTCAAATGGAAAAACTCAAAACATGAAAGTTGTTCAAAATGTGATTTTAAGTCTAGAAAAAAGGTCATAAATTGTTGTAAAGGCTCATAGCATGGATTTGCATGATTGGTCAAAAATGAACTAAAAATGGCTTATAAGTTTAAAAAGTTGAAATTGGAAATTGGTTTGGAGGATCTAGAAATCCAAAATGGGTCATCCAATATATCATTTTGATTGGAAAGATCATTTTGAGAATATTGGTTTATATAGAATTTTGATTTGAAGCTTTAAAATGGGTGATGCTTTGTTATTTTGTTACTTGCATTTGAAGTCACCTTTGGAAATCCTAACACAAGGCAAGGAAGAAGTTTGTAATGGTTCATAACACTTCAATATGTCATGTGAGGAGATTTTAAGGCCAATTTGCAATGGATAATGCATGATGCATGAGATTTTCAACTTACCATCATATGAGATTCTAGCACTTTCTAGATCTTTCTAGATGAATCCAAGAGCTTCCATTAATCATTATTTAAAGAGTGAATCAGGGAGGGTAAATGGTTGGTGATCATTGTTGATGAGAGGTGAGGTTAGAGTGTGAGAAGCAAGATTATTCCATTGGCAATTTGATCTCAAACCTTCATTCTCTTCAATCTCCATTCATTTCTTCACCATAAACCTATTATTCTGATCATTGTGAGTGAGTACATGCTGAGGAAGGAGAAGATCCATGGCAGTTTGAAGCTATCTTGAGGAAATTGCAAGAATTGCATTTTGCTGTCCAATTCGAGTTTCAAGCCTTGTTCACCATTTTTGCTGCATACAGAATCCACATTGGCCTCTAAGGATCAAACAAGGAAGGTTTCAAGCACTGAATTGCAAGGAAACCCTAGCTTCCATTAAAGTGTAACAGGTTGGTGATCTTGCTCAAATCTCATAGTTTATGTACTTTCTGCCATAGTTATAGGTGTAGAACTGCTAAGCTAGGGTAGAAGACCATTTTCTGAGAATTAGAGAGCAATTCGAGGAGTTACATAGCAGGGCAGTGAATCTTTCTTGGCATAAAACTCTTGATTTAGGGCGCCATAATACTAGTTCTTGTGATTAGAATGCTCACCACAACGCATAGATTATAATGGGATAGGTTTCATCAAGAATTACTACCATGCATGTCAGGTGAATTTGAGTTGTGCCCAGAACTTGCCCCTATCGAGTTTAATTATGGAGGGACTTTTAAAAGAAACTGAAACCATAGTCTTGTAGAGGGCAGTGAGAGGATCAAGTTTGATGTTGGGATCGTGAGTTTTCATTGCGAGGTGAAGGAGCTATGGATGCTGGAAAATTTGCGCATGGAGGGTGTCTCGTGAAACCCTAGCTGGCTGGAGGTGGAAGACATAATCTCCACCCTTGATTTGTTTTGGAATATTGACTTCGTCCCTCAATCCAACGGCCCAGATTAATCAGAAACGGAGGGAAAATTTGAAAGTGAAAACGCGGTCGTTTCACTTAATGAGGGGCGCTGGGCTTGTCTGCTTTCTACTCACACCCCCACCATGATCTGGCCCAAGTAAAATGAACTGCGCGCGTGTGCTATTTTCACCCCCTCCATCCTTTTTCTCATTTTATATTTTATTTTGTTTTATATTTTTAGTGAACTTTGATAATTCATAAAAAATTGATAAATAATGTTTTTTTGTTCATTCTTTTTGCCATGTTTAGATAATAATGTGTAGAAAATTATAAAAATAAAAATAGGATTTTATTTTTAATGTAGAATGTTTGGTGATATTTTCTTTTAAATAGGGCATTTATTTTCTTTTAGTTGATATCTCATTTTTCATGAATTGTTTTAGGACTTTCCCTTAGGGTTTTTGAGCCATTCTTTTTGGCATAGTTAGGTATTGACCCCTAGTTGCATGTAGGATTTATCTCTTGATTTGTAGAATAAATTTGATGTAGTTTGATTGTTAGACATTTAGGTGCTCTAATTAGGGTTTTAAGTAGTATACTTGAACTTCAACATTTTATTTTTGGGGTTTTTAGGCCAAATTAGTGTATGGGGAATACATGGGTTAAGGGTAAGTATGTATAGAATCCCCTAGAATTTTACTAGAATATTGCATGGTGTTTTAGTATTTTTCATTGATTTTTGAATGTATGGATAGTATGTGTGCTGCTTAAAGGCATAAGTTGTATTGTTGTGTTTTCTTTCCTTCTCTTTTGAGTGTGTGAGCTTTGAGGATTGAGTTGAAGACCTTGTGGATCATCATTGAGGCTTTGAAGACCTTGCAGAGGAGTTTAGATAGCTTTTGTTGTTTTGTTTGTAGGTTTATAGGTGCATAGGCAGAGCCCTAGATAGAATACTTTGTTCAATAAACAAGGAGTGTCTTGTTCACCTCCTTTCTTCTTTGTGACATAGAGTCCCTTAAGGGTATTCACCTCTCTCCTTTGGAGGGATTAGTGACCTTGCCCTATAAGGTAGAGCTTTGAGAGAGCCTTTCTTTTGATATTAAGTCCTCAATGGCATCCTTTGGAAGTCAGTGAGTACTGTAACATCCTCACCTCATCTTGTTGACTGAATTTTGTTTGCTGGAGCATTGGAGCCATTGAAGATAGAAGCTGAAGCTTTGAAGAGGATGATTCCTTGAAGATTGTGGAAGTCTGAAGACTTTGTGAAGATCAAGTTGATGCTTGAAGAGCCCTGAAGATGGTGAAGTCTGAAGACTGGGTTGCTGCTGAAGGAGCTGAAGCTCAAGAGAGAAGATGAGTTGATACTCATGTTGTAGGGTTGATACCTGGAAAGCAAGTGATCTCTGAAGTCTGAAGACTGGGTTGCTGCTGGAGGAGCTGAGGCTTTCTTCCGTTTTCTTTGATGTATTGTGTGTTTTGTCTGATTTGTCTGCTGCATTAGATTAAGCACATTTAGAATAAGTTCAGTCTAAGAGCATGAGTGCATCTGATTGTATTGTTATTGCTTGGCTTTGCTTGCGGGTATTCGGTAGAGCCCAGCTCCCTTGCCCATGTGTTTATTTTGCTTGATAGCATTTCATTTCTTTTGTCTGTATGATTACAATTTACTGTTTTTGCTTGATAGCATGTTGTTTATTTCAGTATGATTATTGTTATTTCATGACTGGCTTGAGGTTGAGACGAGCTTGTGGAGGCTGAAGCCCCACACACATTTCCTCCCTCACTTGCATTGCATGCATTTTACTGTTAAAGATGAGGCTTTCGTCTGTCTTGGTGTATCATTGACGTGATCCCTTAGGACTCTCATTTCCTCTGATGAGGATTTGATGATAGACTTTTAGGTTGAAACCTATGCATGACAACATCTAGGAGTTCCCTGTTCAAACCTCAACCATAGGATGAATCCATGGCATGATAACAGTAGGACTTGATAGTCTCCCTCCTAGTTGGGCCTGTTCTCTTCTCATCTCGAAGCAGTTTAAAATACAGTAATCATGAATGATTTCTTTCGTACGTTACGAGCCTTAAGCTATCTGAGATTGGATGTTTAGTACGGTACCCTTTGGGTGACATGCGACGCATTCACTCTCAGGTCATAGTCTCTAGTGCGGTTGAGATCGCAAACACAATAAAAAACGCTTCTTTTAGGAGATAACCCGTAGTTACCCGAACTACGTTTGCTCTGATCTTTCATACCAGATGAAAGTACGTAGGCATAGGATGCGACGTCCTAGCGAGCAACCTTCCCCACCTTCACCCGTAGTTAGGCGAACTACGTTGACTCTGATTTCTCGTTCCAGACGGGAATACGTAGGCATAAAGTGCGACGCTTTGCCGAGTCATTTTTCTTTTCTTTTTCAGCCAGCCTTGATAGGTAGATAGATTATAACCAACCCATCCAAGTAAACAAACAAGCGAGGATCCCGTCGAGTACGACGGACGTGAGGGGTGCTAATACCTTCCCCTTGCGTAACCGACTCCCGAACCCAGACAATGGTTGCGATGACCTTGTCTTACCCTTATTCGTCAGGTTTTTCCAACCGTTTCCTTTCCCGCTCTGAGGGATAAATAACGAAAGGTGGCGACTCTTCTGTCATGCCGGCACCTTATTTTCGCACAAGCGACACCTGACAGCGAGGTCAGATGTTCTTTTCAAGTTCCGGTTGAGCCGCCTTCAGTTTCGATGCTTGTTTGTTTAACAAATGCCTGACAGCGAGGTCAAATGTTCCTCTCAACTTGATGTTGAGCCGGCCTTCGGGTTCGAGTCCTGTTTGTTTAATAGATGCCTTACGGCAAGGTCTGTTGTTCTTATCAACTTTTGTTGATCCGCCCTTCAGGTTCGATGCCTTCTTGTTTAACAGATGCCTCACGGCAAGGTCAGATGTTCCTCTTAACTTCGTGTTGAGCCGGCCTTCGGGTTCAATGCCTGTTTGTTTAATAGATGCCTGACAGCAAGGTCTAATGTTCTTATCAACTTCTGGTTGAGCCGCCCTCCGGGTTCGATGCTGCTTGTTTAACACCTGCCTCACGGTGAAGTCAGATGTTCCTCTCAACTTCGTGTTGAGCCGGCCTTCGGGTTTAATGTCTGTTTGTTTAACAGATACCTGACGGCGTGGTCAGATGTTCTGCTCAACTTCTGGTTGAGCAGCCCTTCGGGTTCGATGCCTGTTTGTTTAACAGACGCCTGACCGCGAGGTCAGATGTTCTTCTCAACTTCGGGTTGATCCGGCCTTCGGGTTCGATGCCTGTTTGTTTAATAGATACCTGACGACGAGGTCATATGTTCTTCTCAACTTCCGATTGAGCCGCCTTCAGTTTCGATGCCTGTTTGTTTAACAGATGCCTGACGGCGAGGTCAAATGTTCCTCTTAACTTTGTGTTGAGCCGGCCGTCGGGTTCGATGTCTGTTTGTTTAATAGATGCCTGACCGTAAGGTCTGATGTTCTTATCAACTTCTAGTTGAGCCGCCCTTCGGGTTCGATGCCTGCTTGTTTAACAGATGCCTCACGGCGAGGTCAGATGTTCCTCTCAATTTCGTGTTGAGCCGGCCTTCGAGTTCAATGCCTGTTTGTTTAACAGATACCTGACGGCGAGGTCAGATGTTCTTCTCAACTTCAGGTTGACCCGGCCTTCGGGTTCGATGCCTGTTTGTTTAACAGATACCTGACAGCGAGGTCATATGTTCTTCTCAACTTCGGGTTGAGCCGGCCTTCGGGTTCGATGCCTATTTGTTTAAGAGATGTCTGACGGCGAGGTCAAATGTTCCTCTCAACTTGGTGTTGAGCCGGCCTTCGGATTCGACGCCAGTTTGTTTAATATATGCCTAACGGCAAGGTCTGATGTTCTTATCAACGTCTGGTTGAGCCGCGCTTCGGGTTCGATGCCTGCTTGATTAACAGATGCCTCACGGCGAGGTCAGATGTTCCTCTCAACTTCGTGTTGAGCCGGCTTTCGGGTTCAATGCCTCTTTGTTTAACAGATACCTGACGGCGAGGTTAGATGGTCTTCTCAACTTCCAGTTGAGCCGCTTTCGGTTTCGATGCCTATTTGTTTAACAGATGCCTGACGGCGAGTTCAAATGTTCCTCTCAAATTGGTGTTGAGTCGGCCTTCGGGTTCGATGCCTGTTTGTTTAATAGATGCCTGACGGCAAGGTCTAATGTTCTTATCAACTTCTGGTTGAGCCGCCCTTCGGGTTCGATGCCTGCTTGTTTAACAGATGCCTCACGGCAAGGTCAGATGTTGCTCTCAACTTCGTGTTAAGCCGGCCTTCGGGTTCAATGTCTGTTTGTTCAACAGATACCTGACGGCGAGGTCAGATGTTCTTCTCAACTTCAGGTTGGACCGGCCTTCGGGTTCGATGCCTGTTTGTTTAATAGATGCCTGACAGCGAGGTCAGATGTTCTTCTCAACTTCGGGTTGCGCCGGCCTTCGGGTTTGATGCCTGTTTGTTTAACAGATACCAGACGGCAAGGTCAGATTTTCTTCTCTGCTTCCGATTGAGCCGCCTTCGGTTTTGATGCCTGTTTGTTTAAAAGATGCCTGACGGCGAGGTCAAATGTTCCTCTCAACTTGGTGTTGAGCCGACCTTCGGGTACGATGCATGTTTGTTTAATAGATGTCTGAAGGCAAGTTCTAATGTTCTTATCAACTTCTGGTTGAGCCGCACTTCGGGTTCGATGCCTGCTTGTTTAACAAATGCCTCACGGCGAGGTCAGATGTTCCTCTCAACTTGGTGTTGAGCTGGCCTTCGGGTTGGATTCATGTTAGTTTAATAGATGCCTGATGGCAAGATCTGATGTTCTTGTCAACTTCTGGTTGAGCCGCCTTTCGGGTTCGATGCCTGATTGTTTAACAGATGTCTCACGGCGAGGTCAGATGTTCCTCTCAACTTCGTGTTAAAGCCGGCCTTCGGGTTCAATGCCTATTTGTTTAATAGATGCCCGACGGCAAGGTTTAATGTTCTTATCAACTTAAGGTTGAGCCGCCCTTTGGGTTCGATGCCTGCTTGTTTAACAGATGCCTCACGGCGAGGTCAGATGTTCTTCTCAACTTCGTGTTGAGCCGGCCTTCGGGTTTAATGTCTGTTTGTTAACAGATACCTGACGGCGTGGTCAGATGTTCTGCTCAACTTTAGGTTGAGCCAGCCTTCGGGTTCGATGCCTGTTTGTTTAACAGATGCCTGACAACGAGGTCAGATGTTCTTTTCAACTTCGGGTTGATCCGGCCTTCGGGTTCGATGCCTGTTTGTTTAACAGATACCTGAAGGCGAGTCATATGTTCTTCTCAACTTCCGATTGAGCCGCCTTCAGTTTCACTGCCTGTTTGTTTAACAAATGCCTGACGGCGAGGTCAAATGTCCCTCTCAACTTCGTTTTGAGCCGGCCGTCGGGTTCGATGCCTGTTTGTTTAATAGATGCCTGACGGTAAGGTTTGATGTTCTTAGGAACTTCTAGTTGAGCCGCCCTTCGGGTTCGATGTCTGCTTGTTTAACAGATGCTTCACGGCGAGGTCAGATGTTCCTCTCAACTTCGTGTTGAGCCGGCCTTCGGGTTCAATGCCTGTTTGTTTAACAGATACCTGACGGCGAGGTCTGATGTTCTTCTCAACTTCAGGTTGAGCCGCCTTTAGTTTCCATGCTTGTTTGTTTAACAAATGCCTGACAGCAAGGTCAAATGTTCCTCTCAACTTGGTGTTGAGCCGCCTATCGGGTTCGATGCCTGTTTGTTTAATAGATGCCTGACGGTAAGGTCTGATGTTCTTATCAACTTCTGGTTGAGCAGCCCTTCGGGTTCGATGCCTGCTTGTTTAACAGATGCCTGACAGCGAGGTCAAATGTTCCTCTCAACTTGGTGTTGAGCTGGCCTTCGGGTTCGATGCCTGTTTGTTTAATAGATGCCTGACGGCAAGATCTTATGTTCTTATCAACTTCTGGTTGAGCCGCCCTTCGGGTTCGATGCCTGCTTGTTTAACAGATGCCTCACGGCGAGGTTAGATGTTCTTTTCAACTTCGTGTTGAGCCGGTCTTCGGGTTTAATGTCTGTTTGTTTAACAGATACTTGACGGCGTGGTCAGATGTTCTTCTTAACTTCGGGTTGAGACGGCCTTCGGGTTCGATGCCTGTTTGTTTAACAGATGCTTGACAACGAGGTCAGATGTTCTTCTCAACTTCGGGTTGAGCCGGCCTACGGGCTCGATGCCTGTTTGTTTAACAGATACCTGACGGCGAGGTTAAATGTTCTTCTCAAGTTTTTGTTGAGCCGCCTTCAGTTTCGTTGCCTGTTTATTTAACAGATGCCTGACAGCGAGGTCAAATATCCCTCTAAACTTGGTGTTGAGCCGGTCTTCGGGTTCGATGCCTGTTTGTTTCATAGATGCCTGACGGCAAGGTCTGGTGTTCTTATCAACTTCTGGTTGAGCCGCCCTTCGGGTTCGATGCCTGCTTGTTTAACAGATGCCTCACGGTGAGGTCAGATGTTCCTCTCTACTTCTTGTTGAGCCGGTCTTCGGGTTCAATGCCTGTTTGTTTAACAGATACCTGACAGTGAGGTCACATGTTCTTCTCAACTTCGGGTTGAGCCGGCCTTCGGGTTCGATGCCTGTTTGTTTAACAGATGCCTGACGGTGAGGTCAAATGCTCCTCTCAACTTGGTGTTGAGCCGGCCATCGGGTTCGACGCCTGTTAGTTTAATATATGCCTAACGACAAGGTCTGATGTTCTTATCAACGTCTGGTTGATCCGCCCTTCGGGTTCGATGCCTGCTTGTTTGAAAGATGCCTCACGGCCAGGTCAGATGTTCCTCTAAACTTCGTGCTGAGCCGGCCTTCGGGTTTAATGCCTGTTTGTTTAACAGATACCTAACGGCGAGGTCAGATGTTCTTCTCAACTTCAGGTTGAGCCGGCCTTCGGGTTTGATGCATGTTTATTTAACAGATTCCTGACAGCGAGGTCACATGTTCTTCTCAACTTCTGGTTGAGCCGGCCTTCGGGTTCGATGCCTGTTTATTTAACAGATACCTGACGGCAAGGTCAAATGTTCTTCTCAAGTTTTGGTTGAGTCGCCTTCAGTTTCGATGCCTGTTTATTTAACAGATGCCTGACAGCGAGGTCAAATATTCCTCTAAACTTGGTGTTGAGCCGGTCTTTGGGTTCGATGCCTGTTTGTTTAATAGATGCCTGACGGCAAGGTCTGGTGTTCTTATCAACTTCTGGTTGAGCCGCCCTTCGGGTTCGATGCCTGCTTGTTTAACAGATGCCTCATAGTGAGGTCAGATGTTCCTCTCTACTTCTTGTTGAGCCGGTCTTCGGGTTCAATGCCTGTTTGTTTAACAGATACCTGACAGTGAGGTCACATGTTCTTCTCAACTTCGGGTTGATCCGGCCTTCGGGTTCGATGCCTGTTTGTTTAACAGATGCTTGACGGTGAGGTCAAATGCTCCTCTCAACTTGGTGTTGAGCCGACCATCGGGTTCGTCGCCTGTTAGTTTAATATATGCCTAACGACAAAGTCTGATGTTCTTATCAACGTTTGGTTGATCCGCCGCTTCGGGTTCGATGCCTGCTTGTTTGAAAGATGCCTCACGGCCAGGTCAGATGTTCCTCTCAACTTCGTGTTGAGCCGGCCTTCGGGTTTAATGCCTGTTTGCTTAACAGATACCTAACGGCGAGGTCAGATGTTCTTCTCAACTTCAGGTTGAGCCGGCCTTCGGGTTCGATTCATGTATATTTAACAGATGCCTGACAGCGAGGTCACATGTTCTTCTCAACTTCTGGTTGAGCCGGCCTTTGGGTTCGATGCCTGTTTGTTTAACAGATACCTGACAGCGAGGTTAGATGTTCTTCTGAACTTCCGGTTGAGCCGCTTTCGGTTTTGATGCCCGTTTGTTTAACAGATGCCTGACGGAGAGTTCAAATGTTCCTCTCAACTTGGTGTTGAGCCGGCCTTTGGGTTCGATGCCTGTTTGTTTAACAGATGCCTGACAGCGAGGTCAAATGTTCCTCTCAACTTCGTGTTGAGCCGGGCGTCGGGTTCCATGCCTGCTTGTTTAACAGATACCTGACGACGAGGTCAGATGTTCTTCTCAACTTTCGGTTGAGCCGCCTTCAGTTTTGATGCTTGTTTGTTTAACAAATGCCTAACAGCGAGGTCAAATGTTCCTTCTCAACTTGGTGTTGAGCCGGCCTTCGGGTTCGATGCATGTTTGTTTAATAGATGCCTGACGGTAAGGTCTGATGTTCTTATCATCTTCTGGTTGAGTCGCCCTTCGGGTTCGATGCCTGCTTGTTTAACAGATGCCTGACAGCGAGGTCAAATGTTCCTCTCAACTTGGTGTTGAGCCGGCCTTCGGGTTCGATGCCTGTTTGTTTAATAGATGCCTGAGGGCAAGATCTGATGTTCTTATCAACTTCTGGTTGAGCCGCCCTTCGGGTTCGATGCCTGCTTGTTTAACCGATTCCTCACGGCGAGGTTAGATGTTCCTCTTAACTTCGTGTTGAGCCGACCTTCTGGTTCAATGCCTGTTTGTTTAATAGATGCCTGACGGAAACGTCTAATATTCTTATCAACTTCTGGTTGAGCCGCCCTTCTGGTTCAATGCCAGCTTGTTTAACAGATACCTGACAGCAAGGTCACATGTTCTTCTCAACTTCGGGTTGAGCCGGCCTTCGGGTTCGATGCCTGTTTGTTTAATAGATGCCTGAGGGAAAGGTCTGATGTTCTTATTAACTTCTGGTTGAGCCGCCGTTCGGGTTCGATGCCTGCTTGTTTTACAGATGCCTGACAGTGAGGTCAAATGTTCCTCTCAACTTGGTGTTGAGCCGGCCTTCGGGTTCGATGCCTGTTTGTTTAATAGATGCCTGACGGCAAGGTCTGATGTTCTTATCAACTTCTGGTTGAGCCGCCCTTTGAGTTCGATGCCTGCTTATTTAACCGATTCCTCACGGCGAGGTCAGATGTTCCTCTCAACTTCGTGTTGAGCCGACCTTCAAGTTCAATTCCTGTTTGTTTAATAGATGCCTCACGGAAAGGTCTAATGTTCTTATCAACTTCTTGTTGAGCCGCCCTTTGGGTTCGATGCCTGCTTGTTTAACAGATGCCTCACGGCGAGGCCAGGTGTTCCTCTCAACTTCGTGTTGAGTCGGCCTTCGGGTTTAATGTCTATTTATTTAACAGATACCTGACGGCGTTGTCAGATGTTCTTCTCAAATTCAGGTTGAGTCGGCCTTCGGGTTCGATGCCTATTTGTTTAACAGATGCCTGACAGCGAGGTCAGATGTTCTTATCAACTTCGGGTTGAGCCAGCCTTCTAGTTCGATGCCTGTTTGTTTAACAGATACCTGACGGCGAGGTCAGATGTTCTTTTCAACTTCTAGGTGATCCGCCTTTAGTTTCGATGCCTGTTTGTTTAACAGATGCCTGACGGCGAGGTCAAATGTTCCTCTCAACTTGATGATGAGCTGGCCTTCGGGTTCGATGCCTGACGGCAAGGTCTGATGTTCTTATCAACTTTTGGTTGAGCCGCCCTTCGGGTTCGATGCCTGCTTGTTTAACAGATGCCTCACGGCGAGGTCATATGTTCTTCTCAACTTCGTGTTGAGCCGGCCTTCGGGTTTAATGTCTGTTTGTTTAACAGATACTTGACGGTGTAGTCAGATGTTCTTCTCAACTTCAGGTTGAGCCGGCCTTCGGGTTTGATGCCTGTTTGTTTAACAGATGCCTGACAACGAGGTTAGATGTTCTTCTCAAATTCTGGTTCAGCCGGCCTTCAGGTTCGATGCCTGTTTGTTTAACAGATAGCTGACGACGAGGTCAAATGTTCTTCTCAACTTCTGGTTGAGCCGCCTTCAGTTTCGATGCCTGTTTGTTTAACAGATGCCTGACGGCGAGGTCAAATGTTCCTCTAAACTTGGTGTTGAGCCGGCCTTCGGGTTCGATGCCTGACGACAAGGTCTGATGTTCTTATTAACTTCTGGTTGAGCCGCCCTTCGGGTTCGATGCCTGCTTGTTTAACAGATGCGTGACAGCGAGGTCAAATGTTCCTCTCAACTTGGTGTTGAGCCGGCCTTCAGGTTCAGTGCCTGTTTATTTAATAGATGCCTGACGGCAAGGTCTGATGTTCTTCTCAACTTCCGATTGAGCCGCCTTCAGTTTCGATGCTTGTTTGTTTAACAAATTCCTGACACCGAGGTCAAATGTTCCTCTCAACTTGGTGTTGAGTCGGCCTTCGGGTTCGATGCCTGTTTGTTTAATAGATTCTTGACGGCAAGGTCTTATGTTCTTATCAACTTCTGGTTGAGCCGCCCATCGGGTTCGATGCCTGCTTGTTTAACAGATGCCTCACGGTGAGGTTAGATGTTCCTCTCTACTTCTTGTTGAACCGGTCTTCGGGTTCAATGCCTGTTTGTTTAACAGATACCTGACAGTGAGGTCACATGTTCTTCTCAACCTCGGGTTGACCCGGCCTTCGGGTTCGATACCTGTTTGTTTAACAGATGCCTGACGGCGAGGTCAAATGCTCCTCTCAACTTTGTGTTGAGCCGGCCATCGGGTTCGACGCCTGTTAGTTTAATATATGCCTAACGGCAAGGTCTGATGTTCTTATCAAGGTCTGGTTGATCCGCCCTTCGGGTTCGATGCCTGCTTGTTTAAAAGATGCCTCAAGGCGAGGTCAGATGTTCCTCTCAACTTCGTGTTGAGCCGGCCTTCGGGTTTAATACCTGTTTGTTTAACAGATACCTAACGGCGAGGTCAGATGTTCTTCTCAACTTTAGGTTGAGCCGGCCTTCGGGTTCGAAGCCTGTTTATTTAACAGATGCCTGACAGCGAGGTCAGATGTTCTTCTCAACTTCAGGTTGAGCCGGCTTTCGGGTTCGATGCCTGTTTGTTTAACAGATACCTGACGGCAAGGTCATATTTTCTTCTCAGCTTCCGGTTGAGCCGCCTTCAGTTTCGATGCCTGTTTGTTTAACAGATGCCTGACGGCAAGGTCAAATGTTCCTCTCAACTTGGTGTTGAGCCGACCTTCGGGTTCGATGCCTGTTTGTTTAATAGATGCCTGACGGCAAGTTCTAATGTTCTTATCAAATTCTGGTTAAGCCGCACTTCGGGTTCGATGCCTGCTTGTTTAACAGATGCCTCACAGTGATGTCAGATTTTCCTCTCAATTTCGTGTTGAGCCGGCCTTCTGGTTCAATGGCTGTTTGTTTAACAGATACTTGACGGAGTCGTCAGATGTTCTTCTCAACTTCAGGTTGAGCCGGCCTTCAGTTTCGATGCTTGTTTGTTTAACAAATGCCTAACAGCGAGGTCAAATGTTCCTCTCAACTTGGTGTTGAGCCGACCTTCGGGTTCGATGCCTGTTTGTTTAATAGATGTCTGGCGGTAAAGTCTGATGTTCTTATCATCTTCTGGTTGAGTTGCCCTTCGGGTTCAATGCCTGCTTGTTTAACAGATGTCTGACAGCAAGGCCAAATGTTCCTCTCAACTTGGTTTCCAGCCGGCCTTCAGGTTCGATGGCTGTTTGTTTAATAAATGCCTGAGGGCAAGGTCTGATGTTCTTATCAACTTCTGGTTGAACCGCCCTTCGGGTTCGATGCCTGCTTGTTTAACCGATTCCTCACGACGAGGTTAGATGTTCCTCTTAACTTCATGTTGAGCCGACCTTCTGGTTCAATGCCTGTTTGTTTAATAGATGCCTGACGGCAAGGTCTAATATTCTTATCAACTTCTGGTTGAGCCGGCCTTCGGGTTCGATGCCTGCTTGTTTAACAGATACCTGACAGCAAGGTCACATGTTCTTCTCAACTTCGTGTTGAGCCGGCCTTCGGGTTCGATGCCTGTTTGTTTAATAGATGCCTGACGGAAAGGTCTGATGTTCTTATGAACTTCTGGTTGAGCCGCCCTTCGGGTTCGATGCCTGCTTGTTTAACAGATGCCTGATAGCGAGGTCAAATGTTCCTCTCAACTTGGTGTTGAGCCGGCCTTCGGGTTCGATGCCTGTTTGTTTAATAGATGCCTGATGGCAAGGTCCGATGTTCTTATCAACTTCTGGTTGAGCCTCCCTTTGAGTTCGATGCCTGCTTGTTTAACCGATTCCTCACGGCGAGGTCAAATGTTCATCTCAACTTCGTGTTGAGCCGGCCTTCGGGTTCAATGCCTGTTTGTTTAATAGATGCCTCACGGCAAGGTCTAATGTTCTTATCAACTTCTTGTTGAGCCGCCCTTCGAGTTCGATGCCTGCTTGTTTAACAGATGCCTCACGGCGAGGCCAGATGTTCCTCTCAACTTCGTGTTGAGCCGGCCTTCGGGTTCGATGCCTGTTTGTTTAACAGATGCCTGACAGCGAGGTCAGATGTTCTTATCAACTTCGGGTTGAGCCAGCCTTCGCGTTCGATGCCTGTTTGTTTAACAGATACCTGACGGCGAGGTCAGGTGTTCTTTTCAACTTCCAGGTGATCCACCTTCAGTTTTGATGCCTGTTTGTTTAACAGATGCCTGACGGCAAGGTCAAATGTTCCTCTCAACTTGATGTTGAGCTGGCCTTCGGGTTCGATGCCTGACGGCAAGGTCTGATGTTCTTATCAACTTTTGGTTTAGCCGCCCTTCGGGTTCGATGCCTGCTTGTTTAACATATGCGTCACGGCGAGGTCAGATGTTCTTCTCAACTTCGTGTTGAGCCGGCCTTCCGGTGTAATGTCTGTTTGTTTAACAAATACTTGACGGTGTGGTCAAATGTTCTTATCAACTTCTGGTTGAGCCGAACTTCGGGTTCGATGCCTGCTTGTTTAACAGATGCCTAACAGCGAGGTCAAATGTTCCTCTCAACTTGGTGTTGAGCCGGCCTTCGGGTTCAATGCCTGTTTATTTAATAGATGCCTGACGACAAGGTCTAATGTTCTTCTCAACTTCCGATTGAGCCGCCTTCAGTTTCGATGCTTGTTTGTTTAACAAATGCCTGACATCGAGGACAAATGTTCCTCTCAACTTGGTGTTGAGCCCGCCTTCGGGTTCGATGCTTGTTTGTTTAATAGATTCCTGACGGCAAGTCTGATGTTCTTATCAACTTCTGGTTGAGCCGCCCTTCGGGTTCGATGCCTGGTTGTTTAACAGATGCCTGACAGCGAGGTCAAATGTTCCTCTCAACTTGGTGTTGAACCGAACTTCGGGTTCGATGCCTGTTTGTTTAATAGATGCCTGACGGCAAGGTCTGATGTTCTTATCAACTTCTGGTTGAGCCGTCCTTCGGGTTCGATGCCTGCTTGTTTAACCGATTCCTCACGGCGAGGTTAGATGTTCCTCTCAACTTCGTGTTGAGCCGACCTTCGGGTTCAATGCTTGTTTGTTTAATAGATGCCTCACGGCAAGGTCTAATGTTCTTATCAACTTCTGCTTGAACCGCCCTTCGGGTTCGATGCCTGCTTGTTTAACAGATGCCTCACGGCGAGGCCAGATGTTCCTCTCAACTTCGTGTTGAGCCGGCCTTCGGGTTTAATGTCTATTTGTTTAACAGATACCTGACGGTATTGTCAGATGTTCTTCTCAACTTCAGGTTGAGCCAGCCTTCGGCTTCGATGCCTGTTTGTTTAGCAGATTCCTGGCAGCAAGGTCAGATGTTCTTATCAACTTCAGGTTGAGCCAGCCTTCAGGTTCGATGCCTGTTTGTTTAATAGATACCTGACGGCGAGGTCAGATGTTCTTCTCAACTTCAGGTTGAGCCGGCCTTCAGGTTCGATGCCTGTTTGTTTTACAGATACCTGACAGCGAGGTCACATGTTCCTCTCAACTTCGGGTTGAGCCGGTCTTCATGTTCAATGCCTGTTTGTTTAACAGAAGCCTGACGACGAGGTCAAATGTTCCTCTCAACTTGTTGTTGAGCCGTCCTTCGGGTTCGATGCTTGTTTGTTTAATAGATGCCTGACGGCAAGGTCTAATGTTCTTATCAACTTCTGGTTGAGCTGCCCTTCGGGTTCGATGCCTTCTTGTTTAACAGATGCCTCACGGCAAGGTCAGATGTTCCTCTTTACTTCGTGTTGAGCCGGCTTTCGGGTTGAATGCCTGTTTGTTTAACAGATACTTGATGACGAGGTCGGATGTTCTTCTCAACTTCAGGTTGAGCCGGCCTTCGGGTTCGATGCCTGTTTGTTTAACAGATGCCTGACAACGAGGTCATATGTTGTTTTCAACTTCGGGTTGAGCCGGCCTTCGTGTTCGATGCCTGTTTGTTTAACAGATACCTGACGGCAAGGTCAGATTTTCTTCTCAACTTCCGATTGAGCCGCCTTCGGTTTCGATGCCTGTTTGTTTAACAGATGCCTGGCGGTGAGGTCAAATGTTCCTCTCAACTTGGTGTTGAGCCGACCTTCGGATTCGATGCCTGTTTGTTTCATAGATGCCTGACGGCAAGGTCTTATGTTCTTATCAACATCTGGTTGAGCCGACCTTCGGGTTCGATGCCTGTTTGTTTAATAGATGCCTCACGGCAAGGTCATATGTTCCTCTCAACTTCGTGTTGAGCCGGCCTTCAGGTTCAATGCCCGTTTGTTTAACAAATACCTGACGACGAGGTCAAATGTTCTTCTCAACTTCTGGTTGAGCCGCATTCGGTTTCGATGCCTGTTTGTTTAACAGATGCCTGATGGCGAGTTAAAATGTTCCTTTCAACTTGGTGTTGAGCCGGCCTTCAGGTTCGATGCCTGTTTGTTTAATAGATGCATGACGGCAAGGTCTAATGTTCTTATCAACTTCTGCTTGAGCCGCCCTTCGGGTTCGATGCCTGCTTGTTTAACAGATGCGTCACGGTGAGGTCAGATGTTCCTCTCAACTTCGTGTTGAGCCGGTCTTCATTTTCAATGCTTGTTTATTTAACAGATACCTGACGACGAGGTCAAATGTTCTTCTCAACTTATTGTTGAGCCGGCCTTCGAGTTCGATGCTTGTTTGTTTAACAAATGCCTGACATCGAGATCAAATGTTCCTCTCAACTTGTTGTTGAGCCGGCCTTCGGGTTCGATGCTTGTTTGTTTAATAGATGCCTGACGGCAAGGTCTGATGTTCTTATCAACTTCTGGTTGCGCCGCCCATCGAGTTCGATGCCTGCTTGTTTAAGAGATGCCTGACAGCGAGGTTAAATGTTCCTCTCAACTTGGTGTTGAGCCGGCCTTCAGGTTCAATGCCTGTTTGTTTAATAGATGACTGACGGCAACGTCTGATGTTCTTATCAACTTCTGGTTGAGCCGCCCTTTGGGTTCGATGCCTGCTTGTTTAACCAATTCCTCACGGCGAGGTCAGATGTTTCTCTCAACTTCGTATTGAGCCGGCCTTCGGGTTCAAGGCCTGTTTGTTTAATAGATGCCTCACGGCAAGGTCTAATGTTCTTATCAACTTCTGGTTGAGACGCCCTTCGGGTTCGATGCCTGCTCGTTTAACAGATGCCTCACGGCGAGGCCAGATGTTCCTCTCAACTTCGTGTTGAGCCGGCCTTCGGGTTTAATGTCTATTTGTTTAACGGATACCTGACGGCGTCGTCAGATGTTCTTCTCAACTTCAGGTTGAGTCGGCCTTCGGGTTCGATGCCTGTTTGTTTAACAGATGCCTGACAGCGAGGTCAGATGTTCTTATCAACTTTGGGTTGAGCCAGCCTTCGGGTTCGATGCCTGTTTGTTTAACAAATACCTGACGGCGAGGTCAGGTGTTCTTTTCAACTTCCAAGTGATCCGCCTTCAGTTTCGATGCCTGTTTGTTTAACAGATGCCTGACGGCGAGGTCAAATGTTCCTCTCAACTTAATGTTGAGCTGGCCTTCGGGTTCGATCCCTGACGGCAAGGCCTGATGTTCTTATCAACTTTTGGTTGAGCCGCCCTTCGGGTTCGATGCCTGCTTGTTTAACAGATGCCTCACGGCGTGGTCAGATGTTCCTCTCAACTTCCTGTTGAGCCGGCCTTCAGGTTCAGTGCCTGTTTGTTTATGAGATACCTGACGGCGAGGTCAGATGTTCTTCTCAACTTCAGGTTGAGCCGGCCTTCGGGTTCGATGCGTGTTTATTTAACAGATACCTGACAGCGAGGTCACATGTTCTTCTCAACTTCGGGTTGAACAGGCCTTCGGGTTCGATGCCTGTTTGTTTAACAGATGCCTGACAGCGAGATCAAATGTTCCTCTCAAATTGGTGTTGAGCCGACCTTCGGGTTCGATGCCTGTTTGTTTAATAGATGCCTGATGGCAAGGTCTAATGTTCTTATCAACTTCTGGTTGAGCCGCCCTTCGGGTACGATGCCTGCTTGTTTAACAGATGCCTCACAGCAAGGTCAGATGTTCCTCTTTACTTCGTGTTGAGCCGGCCTTCGGGTTCAATGCCTGTTTGTTTAACAGATACTTGATGACGAGCTCAGATGTTCTTCTCAACTTCAGGTTGAGCCGGCCTTCGGGTTCGATGCCTATTTGTTTAACAGATGCCTGACAGCAAGGTCATATATTGTTTTCTACTTCGGGTTTGAGCCGGCCTTCTGGTTCGATGCCTGTTAGTTTAATAGATACCTGACGGCAAGGTCAGATTTTCTTCTCAACTTCCGATTGAGCCGCCTTTGGTTTCGATGCCTGTTTGTTTAACAGATGCCTGACGACGAGGTCCAATGTTCCTCTCAACTTGGTGTTGAGTCGACCTTCGGGTTCGATGCATGTTTGTTTAATAGATGCCTGATGGCAAGGTCTGATGTTCTTATCAACTTCTGGTTGAGCCGTCCTTCGGGTTTGATGCCTGTTTGTTTAATAGATGCCTCACGGCAAGGTCATATGTTCCTCTCAACTTCGTGTTGAGCCGGCCTTCAGGTTCAATGCCCGTTTGTTTAAGAGATACCTGACGACGAGGTCAAATGTTCTTCTCAATTTCTGGTTGAGCCGCCTTCGGTTTCGATGCCTGTTTGTTTAACAGATGCCTGACGGCGAGGTCAAATGTTCCTCTCAACTTGGTGTTGAGCCGGCCTTCAGGTTCGATGCCTGATTATTTAATAGATGCATGACACCAAGGTCTAATGTTCTTATCAACTTCTGGTTGAGCCGCCCTTCGGGTTCGACGCCTGCTTGTTTAACAGTTGCGTCACGGCGAGATCAGATGTTCCTCTCAACTTTGTGTTGAGCCGGTCTTCAGGTTCAATGCCTATTTGTTAAACAGATACCTGACGACGAGGTCAAATGTTCTTCTCAACTTCCGGTTGAGCCGCCTTCAGTTTCGATGCTTGTTTGTTTAACAAATGCCTGACAGCGAGGTCAAATGTTCCTCTCAACTTGTTGTTGAGCCGGCCTTCGGGTTCGATGCTTGTTTGTTTAATAGATGCTTGACGGAAAGGTCTGATGTTCTTATCAACTTCTGGTTGAGCCGCCCTTCGGGTTCGATGCCTGCTTGTTTAAGAGATGCCTGACAGCGAGGTCAAATGTTCCTCTCAACTTGGTGTTGAGCCGGCCTTCGGGTTCAATGCCTATTTGTTTAATAGATGACTGACGGCAAGGTCTGATGTTCTTATCAACTTCTGGTTGACCCTCCCTTTGGGTTCGATGCCTGCTTGTTTAACCGATTCCTCACGGCGAGGTCAGATGTTTCTCTCAACTTCGTATTGAGCCGGCCTTCGGGTTCAATGCCTGTTTGTTTAATAGATGCCTTACGGCAAGGTCTAATGTTCTTATCAACTTCTGGTTGAGCCGCCCATCGGGTTCGATGCCTGCTTGTTTAACAGATGCCTCACGGCGAGGCCAGATGTTCCTCTCAACTTCGTGTTGAGCCGGCCTTCGGGTTTAATGTCTATTTGTTTAACAGATACCTGACAGCGTCGTCAGATGTTCTTCTCAACTTCAGGTTGAGTCGGCCTTCGGGTTCGATGCCTATTTGTTTAACAGATGCCTGACAGCGAGGTCAGATGTTCTTATCAACTTTGGGTTGAGTCAGCCTTCGGGTTCGATGCCTGTTTGTTTAACAGATACCTGACGGCGAGGTCAGATGTTCTTTTCAACTTCCAGGTGATCCGCCTTCAGTTTCCATGCCTGTTTGTTTAACAGATGCCTGATGGCGAGGTCAAATGTTCCTCTCAACTTGATGTTGAGCTGGCTTTCGGGTTCGATGCCTGATGGCAAGGTCTGATGTTCTTATCAACTTCTGGTTGTGCCGCCCTTCGGGTTCGATGCCTGCTTGTTTAACAAATGCCTCACGGCGAGGTCAGATGTTCCTCTCAACTTCTTGTTGAGTCGGCCTTCAGGTTCAGTGCCTGTTTGTTTCATAGATACCTGACGGCGAGGTCAGATGTTCTTCTAAACTTCAGGTTGAGCCGGCCTTCGGGTTCGATGCCTGTTTGTTTAATAGATACCTGACAGCGAGGTCACATGTTCTTCTCAACTTCGAGTTGAACCGGCCTTCGGGTTCGATGCCTGTTTGTTTAACAGAAGTCCGACGGCGAGGTCAAATGTTCCTCTCAACATCTGGTTGAGCCGGCTTTTGGGTTCGATGCCTGTTTTTTTAATAGATGCCTCACGGCAAGGTCATATGTTCCTCTCAACTTCGTGTTGAGCCGGCCTTCAGGTTCAATGCCCGTTCGTTTAACAGATACCTGACGACGAGGTCAAATGTTCTTCTCAACTTCTGGTTGAGCCGCCTCCGGTTTCGATGCCTGTTTGTTAAACTGATGCCTGACGGCGAGGTCAAATGTTCCTCTCAACTTGTTGTTGAGCTGGCCTTCAGGTTCGATGCCTGTTTGTTTAATAGATGCATGACGGCAAGGTCTAATGTTCTTATCAACTTCTGGTTGAGCCGCCCTTCGGGTTCGATGCCTACTTGTTTAACAGATGCGTCACGGCGAGGTCAGATGTTCCTCTCAACTTCGTGTTGAGCTGGTCTTCATGTTCAATGCCTGTTTGTTTAACAGATACCTGACGACGAGGTCAAATGTTCTTCTCAACTTCCGGTTGAGCCGCCTTCAGTTTCGATGCTTGTTTGTTTAACAAATGCCTGACATCGAGGTCAAATGTTCCTCTCAACTTGTTGTTGAGCCGGCCTTCGGGTTCGATGCTTGTTTGTTTAATAGATGCCTGACTGCAAGGTCTGATGTTCTTATCAACTTCTGGTTGCACCGCCCATCGGGTTCGATGCCTGCTTGTTTAAGAGACGCCTGACAGCGAGGTCAAATGTTCCTCTCAACTTGTTGTTGAGCCGGCCTTCGGGTTCGACGCTTGTTTGTTTAATAGATGCATGATGGCAAGGTCTGATGTTCTTATCAACTTCTTGGTGAACCGCCCTTCGGGTTCGATGCCTGCTTGTTTAAGAGATGCTTGACAGCGAGGTCAAATGATCCTCTCAACTTGATGTTGAGCCGGCCTTCAGGTTCAATGCCTGTTTGTTTAATAGATGACTGACGGCAAAGTCTGATGTTCTTATCAACTTCTAGTTGAGCCGCCCTTCGGGTTCAATGCCTCCTTGTTTAACAGATGCCTCACAGCGAGGCCAGACGTTCCTCTCAACTTCGTGTTGAGCCGGCCTTCGGGTTTAATGTCTATTTGTTTAACAGATACCTGACGGCGTCGTCAGATGTTCTTCTCAACTTCAGGTTGAGCCGGCCTTTGGGTTCGATGCCTGTTTGTTTAACAGAAGCCTGAAAGCGAGGTCAGATGTTCTTCTCAACTTCGGGTTGAGCCAGCCTTCGGGTTCGATGCCTGTTTGTTTAACAGATACCTGACGGCGAGGTCAGATGTTCTTCTCAACTTCCAGTTAAGCCGCCTTCAGTTTCGATGCCTGTTTGTTTAACAAGTGCCTGACAGCGAGGTCAAATGTTGCTCTCAACTTGATGTTGAGCTGGCCTTCGGGTTCGATGCCTGACGACAAGGTCTGATGTTCTTATCAACTTTTAGTTGGGCCGCCCTTCGGGTTCGATGCCTGCTTGTTTAACAGATGCCTCACGGCGAGGTCAGATGTTCCTCTCAACTTCCTGTTGAGCCGGCCTTCAGGTTCAATGCCTATTTGTTTAACAGATACCTGACGGCGAGGTCAGATGTTCTTCTCAACTTCAGGTTGAGCCTGCCTTCGGGTTCGATGCCTGTTTGTTTAATAGATACCTGACAGCGAGGTCACATGTTCTTCTCAACTTCGGGTTGAACCGGCCTTAGGGTTCGATGCCTGTTTGTTTAAGAGATGCCTGACGGCGAGGTCAAATGTTCCTCTCAACTTGGTGTTGAGCCGGCCTTCGGGTTCGATGCCTGTTTGTTTAATAGATGCCTGACGGCAAGGTCTAATGTTCTTATCAACTTCTGGTCGAGCCGCCCTTCGGGTTCGATGCCTGCTTGTTTAACAGATGCCTCACGGCAAGGTTAGATGTTCCTCTTTACTTCGTGTTGAGCCGGCCTTCAGGTTCAATGCTTGTTTGTTTAACAGATACCTGATGACGAAGTCAGATGTTCTTCTCAACTTCAGGTTGAGCCGGCCTTCGGGTTCGATGCCTGTTTGTTTAACAGATGCCTGACAGCGAGGTAAGATGTTCTTCTCAACTTCGGGTTGAGCCGGCCTTCGGGTTCAATGGCTGTTTGTTTAACAAATACCTGACGGCAAGGTCAGATTTTCTTCTCAACTTCCGATTGAGCCGACTTGGTTTCGGTGCCTGTTTGTTTAACAGATGCCTGACGGCGAGGTCAAATGTTCCTCTCTACTTGGGGTCGATGCCTGTTTGTTTAATAGATGCCTGACGGCAAGGTCTGATGTTCTTATCAAATTCTGGTTGAGCCGGCCTTTGGGTTCGATGCCTGTTTGTTTAATAGATGCCTCACGACAAGGTCATATGTTCCTCTCAACTTCGTGTTGAGCCGGCCTTCAGGTTCGATGCTTGTTTGTTTAATAGATGCATGATGGCAAGGTCTGATGTTCTTATCAACTTCTGGTTGAGCCGCCCTTCGGGTTCGATGCCTGCTTGTTTAAGAGATGCCTGACAGCGAGGTCAAATGTTCCTCTCAACTTGGTGTTGAGCCGGCCTTCAGGTTCAATGCCTGTTTGTTTAATAGATGACTGATGGCAAGGTCTTATGTTCTTATCAACTTCTGGTTGAGCCTCCCTTTGGGTTCGATGCCTGCTTGTTTAACCGATTTCTCACGGCGAGGTCAGATGTTTCTCTCAACTTCGTATTGAGCCGGCCTTCGGGTTAAATGCCTGTTTGTTTAATAGATGCCTGACGACAAAGTCTAATGTTCTTATCAACTTCTGGTTGAGCCGCCCTTCGGGTTCGATGCCTCCTTGTTTGACAGATGCCTCACAGCGAGGCCAGACGTTCCTCTCAACTTCGTGTTGAGCCGGCCTTCGAGTTTAATGTCTATTTGTTTAACAGATACCTGACGGCGTCGTCAGATGTTCTTCTCAACTTCAGGTTGAGCCGGCCTTCGGGTTCGATGCCTGTTTGTTTAACAGAAGCCTGACAGCAAGGTCAGATGTTCTTCTCAACTTCGGGTTGAGCCAGCCTTTGGGTTCGATGCCTGATTGTTTAACAGATACCTGACGGCGAGGTCAGATGTTCTTCTCAACTTCCAGTTGAGCCGCCTTCAGTTTAGATACTTGTTTGTTTAACAGGTGCCTGACGGCGAGGTCAAACGTTCCTCTCAACTTGATGTTGAGTTGGCCTTCGGGTTCGATGCCTGCTTGTTTAACAGATGCCTCACGGCGAGGTCAGATGTTCCTCTCAACTTCCTGTTGAGCCGGCCTTCAGGTTCAGTGCCTGTTTGTTTAACAGATACCTGACGGCGAGGTCAGATGTTCTTCTCAACTTCAGGTTGAGCCTGCCTTCGGGTTCGATGCTTGTTTGTTTAACAGATACCTGACAGCGAGGTCACATGTTCTTCTCAACTTCGGGTTGAACCGGCCTTCGGGTTCGATGCCTGTTTGTTTAAGAGATGCCTGACGGCGAGGTAAAATGTTCCTCTCAACTTGGTGTTGAGCCGGCCTTCGGGTTCGATGCCTGTTTGTTTAATAGATGCCTGACGGCAAGGTCTAATGTTCTTATCAACTTCTGGTTGAGCCGCCCTTCGGGTTCGATGCCTGCTTGTTTAACAGATGCCTCACGGCAAGGTCAGATGTTCCTCTTTACTTCGTGTTGAGCCGGCCTTCGGGTTCGATGCCTGTTTGTTTAACAGAAGCCTGACAGCAAGGTCAGATGTTCTTCTCAACTTCGGGTTGAGCCGGCCTTCGGGTTCGATGCCTGTTTGTTTAACAGATACCTGACGGCAAGGTCAGATTTTATTCTCAACTTCTGATTCAGCCGCCTTCGGTTTCGATGCCTGTTTGTTTAACAAATGCCTGACGGCGAGGTCAAATGTTCCTCTCAACTTGTTGTTGAGCTGGCCTTCGGGTTCGATGCCTGTTTGTTTAATAGATGCCTGAGGGCAAGGTCTGATGTTCTTATCAACTTCTGGTTGAGCCGGCCTTCGGGTTCGATGCCTGTTTGTTTAATAGATACCTGACAGCGATGTTAAATGTTCCTCTCAACTTGGTGTTGAGCCGGCCTTCGGGTTCGATGCCTATTTGTTTAATAGATGTCTGACGGCAAGATGAGATGTTCTTATCAACTTTTGGTGGAGCCGCCCTTCGGGTTCGATGCTTGCTTGTTTAACAGATGCCTCACGGCGAGGTCAGATGTTCCTCTCAACTTCGTGTTGAGCCTGCCTTCGGGTTCAATGCCTGTTTGTTTAATAGATGCTTGACGGCAAGGTCTAATGTTCTTATCAACTTCTGGTTGAGCCGCCCTTCGGGTTCGATGCCTGCTTGTTTAACAGATTCCACACAGCGAGGTCAGATGTTCTTCTCAACTTTGTGTTAAGCCGGCCTTCGGGTTTAATGTCTGTTTGTTTAACAGATACCTGACGGCGTGGTCAGATGTTCTTCTCAACTTCAGGTTGTGCCGGCCTTCGGGTTCGATGCCTGTTTGTTTAACAGATGCCTGACAGCGAGGTCAGATGTTCTTCTCAACTTCGGGCTGAGCCGACATTCGGGTTCGATGCCTGTTTGTTTCACAGATACATTACGGAAAGGTCAGATGTTCTTCTCATTTCCTATTGAGCCGCCGTCAGATTCGATGCCTGTTTGTTTAATAGATCCCTGACGGGGAGGTCAAATGTTCCTCTCAACTTTGTGTTGAGTCGACCTTCGGGTTCGATGCCTGTTTGTTTAATAGATGCCTGACGGCAAGGTCTGATGTTCTTATCAACTTCTGGTTGAGACGGCCTTCGGGTTCGATGCCTGTTTGTTTAAGAGATGCCTCACGGCGAGGTCAGACGTTCCTCTCAACTTCGTGTTAAGCCGACCTTCACGTTCAATGCCTGTTTGTTTAACAGATACCTGACGACGAGGTCAGATGTTCTTCTCAACTTCTGGTGGAGCCGCCTTCGGTTTCGATGATTGTTTGTTTAACCGATGTCTGACAGCGAGGTCAAATGTTCCTCTCAACTTGGTCTTGGGCCGGCGTTCGGGTTCGATGCCTGTTTGTTTAATAGATGCCTGACGGCAAGGTCTGATGTTCTTATCAACTTCTGGTTGAGCCGCCCTTCGGGTTCGATGCCTGCTTGTTTAACAGATGCCTGACAGCGAGGTCAAATGTTCCTCTCAAATTTGTGTCGAGCCGGCCTTCGGGTTCGATGCCTGTTTGCTTAATAGATGCCTGATGGCAAGGTCTGATTTTCTTATCAACTTCTGGTTGAGCCGCCCTTTGGGTTCGATGCCGGCTTGTTTAACCGATTCCTCACGGCGAGGTCAGATGTTTCTCTCAACTTCGTGTTGAGCCGGCCTTCGGGTTCAATGCATGTTTGTTTAATAGATGCCTGACGACAAGGTCTAATGTTCTTATCAACTTCTGGTTGAGCCGGCCTTCGGGTTCGATGCCTGTTTGTTTAAGAGATGCCACACGGCGAGGTCAGATGTTCCTCTCAACTTCGTGTTGAGCCGGCCTTCAGGTTCAACGCCTGTTTATTTAACAGATACCTGACGGCGTTGTCAGATGTTCTTCTCAACTTCTGGTTGACCCGCCTTCGGTTTCGATGATTGTTTGTTTAACAGATGCCTGACATCGAGGTCAAATGTTCCTCTCAACTTGGTGTTGAGTCGGCCTTTGGGTTCGATGCCTGTTTGTTTTATAGATGTCTGACGGCAAGGTCTGATGTTCTTATCAACTTCTGGTTGCGCCGCCCTTCAAATTTGATGCCTGATTGTTTAACAGGTACCTGACAATAAGGTCAAATGTTCCTCTCAACTTTGTGTTGAGCCGGCCTTCGAGTTCGATAGCTGTCTGTTGAATAAATGCCTGATGGCAAGGTTTGATGTTCTTATCAACTTCTGGTTGAGCCGCCCTTTGGGTTCGATGCCTGCTTGTTTAACCGATTCCTCATGGCGAGGTCAGATGTTTCTCTCAACTTCGTGTTGAGCCGGCCTTCGGGTTCAATGCATGTTTGTTTAATAGATGCCTGACGGCAAGGTCTAATGTTCTTATCAACTTCTGGTTGAGCCGCCTTTCAGTTTCGATGCCTGCTTGTTTATCAGATGCCACACGGCGAGGTCAGATGTTCTTCTCAACTTTGTGTTAAGCCGACCTTCGAGTTTAATGTCTGTTTGTTTAACAGATACCTCACGGCGTGGTCAGATGTTCTTCTCAACTTCAGGTTGAGCCGGCCTTCAGGTTCGATGCCTGTTTATTTAACAGATGCTTGATAGCGAGGTCATATGTTCTTCTCAACTTCGTGTTGAGCCAAACTTCGGGTTCGATGCCTGTTTGTTTCACAGATACCTGACGGCAAGGTCAGATGTTCTTCTCAACTTCCTGTTGAGCCGCCTTCAGATTCGATGCCTGTTTGTTTAACAGATCCCTGACGGCGAGGTCAAATGTTCCTCTCAACTTGGTGTTGAGCCGACCTTCGGGTTCGATGCCTGTTTGTTTATTAGATGCCTGACAGCAAGGTCTGATGTTCTTATCAACTTCTGGTTGAGCCGGCCTTCGGGTTCGATGCCTGTTTGTTTAAGAGATGCCTCACAGCGAGGTCAGACTTTCCTCTCAACTTCGAGTTGAGCCGACCTTCAGGTTCAATGCCTGTTTGTTTAACAGATACCTGACGAAGAGGTCAGATGTTCTTCTCAACTTCTGGTTGAGCCACCTTCGGTTTCGATGATTGTTTGTTTATTAGATGCCTGATGGCAAGGTCTGATGTTCTTATCAACTTCTGGTTGAGCCGCCCTTTGGGCTCGATGCCTGCTTGTTTAACCGATTCCTCACGGCGAGGTCAGATGTTTCTCTCAACTTCATGTTGAGCCGCCCTTTGGGTTCAATGCCTGTTTGTTTAATAGATGCCTGACGACAAGGTCTAATGTAAGGTCTAATGTTCTTATCAATTTCTGGTTGAGCCGCCTTTCGGTTTCGATGCCTGCTTGTTTAACAGATGCCTCACGGCGAGGTCATATGTTCTTCTCAACTTTGTGTTAAGCCGGCCTTCAGGTTTAATGTCTGTTTGTTTAACAGATACCTGACGGCGTTGTCAGATGTTCTTCTCAACTTCAGGTTAAGCCGGCCTTCAGGTTCGATGCCTGTTTGTTTAACAGATGCCTGACAGCGAGTGTTGCACCCTAAAATTTGCTCAACCTATTTACCTGGTTTATGTTTCAATTGCATTGTCATTTGCATAATGAGTCATGTACATAGTCTAATCATTTGCATAGCATAGCATCACAAGTCATCTAGCAAGGGACCAAGTGCCATTCTTATCAGAATGAGGCCCATCAAGGGGTTTTATTCAAGTTCAAGACCATCAAAAGTAGTCAAGAAATGAGTTGAAGCTTTGAAAAGTTTGAGGGTCAACCAGTGGATTTCTCTCTTAATCTTGGGGGGTTGAAGATCATCAATGAATGTGTGAGTCATGACTGAGGGTATGGAATGTGTATAAAGATCATGGAAGACCTAGAGGGTCATTTTGAAGATGAGACAAGTCATTGATACAAGTACAAGAGCCAGAGGTAAAGTGCAGTCAACTAGGGTTTCATCTGGGTCAACCCTAGGTCAATCCTAGGTTAATTGAGTGATTGAAAAGCATCAAGGCTTAGTTGGAGGTTGTGGGATTCATGAATTGATATGTGAACACAAGTGTGGTGTTGTGCCAAGGAGAAATCAAAAGGAGTCAAGAAGAAGAGGAGTTACTAAATTAGGGTTTCAGTGCAAAAAAACCCTAATTTAGGCCTAACTTCCAAGCCAGATAAGTCAAAATGCAAGCTTCAAAAGAATTCTTGGTCAACACGAAACTTTTAGAGCTTATCAATTTCTTTAATTTGAGTACTAGAAGTATTCATGAAGATTTGTAGAACTCAAGTTATGGTTCTTGCAAGTTATGGGTCATCAGAGGACACTGAAATTTATCTCTGAAAGTCACTTGACTTCCAAGCAATTTTTTCCCATCAAGGGGTTTTCAAATGGATTCTTGTCCAACATAAGAGTTGTAGATCTTGATCTTAGCTTTAATTTGAGTACTAGAAGTCCTCAAGAGGATTTGTAGAACTCAAGTTATGGTCTTGGCAACCCAGGGGTATTTTGGGAAAGTTGAATTACATGTCATTTTTCAATATAGGTCAAAAGTTAGATTACAGAAGTTAGATTACCATCCATTGAAGGAATATGGAGCATATGAGAGCTTGATTTGAAGGTTTAATACTTCTGTTCATCAAGAATTCTCAGGTATGCACTTTTCAATCCACAACATGATTTAAGTGTTTTCTTTAGGAGTTAGGTGGTTAGATAGCTTGCAATTGATCATAGGAAGCTTTTAGGTATTGATTGGTGAAGTTTATAGGCAATTGAGTAATGGACATGATTTTTGTTCTTGATGATAACTTGCTGAATCTTGTGATAGAACCTTAGGTTGATAGTTAGAATTGACCAGAGTGAAGTGGTGAAGAGGTTAAGCTACTCAATTTCAAGATTGGTGAGTTTTGATCATGGACCAAATTCTGAAGTTTGATTCGTGTTTTGAGTTAGGTTGTGTTTCATTGAATTTGGTTACCATAGGTGAACTCCTGGTGAAATTTCAAGTAGGTTAGTGTCATACCCTAAATTTGTCCTACCCATTTTCAAATATTTTCGTTTTTTATTATTCTTTCATGTTTTACATTGCCCGCTTAGTTTCTTGTTATTTAGACACGTGTCCGCTCGCAATTGGTTGATTTATCAGAACTTTATCTTTTTGACCAAAGTGTGACATGTGGCTTAATACATTTTTGTGAATATTTTTTTTCTTAGTTTCTTAAACTTTTTCTTTTTTTCTCAAATGTTACTAATAATATTTTTAAGTAATTAATATTGTTTTATTTTTTTTTTTATTTTTTTTTTAGTTTGTTGATATTTATTTAGTTAATATTTGTTAATGTTTATTAATTAATTAGTAACGTTGATATTACTTACATTAATATTTTTGGTCTTTAATTAATATGTAAAAGAAAAATAGAAAAAAAGAAAGTGAATGAGAAGGACACGGTGGGAATGATGGAAAATTGAGAAAATTAGGGTTACAATTGGTATAAAGAAGGATCCATTTACTGTTCATAAGGATGAATTTTTGGGGAAACCTAGTCGCATGAACCCAAACGCAAAACCCTAGGTTACTGTTCATTCCTCTTCTCTAAGCAAAAACGGCCGTCCCAATTCAACCCCAAACCCTAATCACTACCGCACCACCTCCTCTCTCTCTCAAAACTCAAACACCTTCCTCCGTTTCCACCTTTCTCACCATGAATCACCTTTTTTTCTTCCTCCCTCATCTCATTGCTGAACCTCGTTTAGCCGTCACCGTAAAACCCTCTGTCTCTCACCTTTTCAAACTCGTTCAAAACCCTACCCTCCTCCTTCTATCTCTTCTATGTCCAAAAGCGACTGAAAACAGCCATAACAAACACGGCGAAATGAACTCGACCCTCATATCCTTCGTCTCAGCAATAGACCTCTCCTTGTCGAACAAAAATTAAAATGGAGGTTGGAATCGAATGATCAAACATAATAAAAAAACTACCGGCGGCCGTGCGTGGCTAACGGCGACGGCTTCGAAGAGATGCGGTCGCTTCGATGATTAATGGTTGGCGGCGACACGGTAAGTTTGGCACCGTGTGAAGTTGAAACGGAGCAACTTCGAGGGTGACTCCAGATCAACTTTTGAAGACTTCGATGCAAGCGACAAATTTCGACGATGTTTAGTGAGTCGTGAAGATTTGGAGCTTATTTTGGGAAATTCTTGATAGAGAATCCGTAACATTGAACACATTTTTTATCATGAAGGCGTTTTAGATATGGAATACTCTTCGTGATGCAAATATCTTTTTAGGGAAGATTGTGGTAACCCATTCTCTGATAGGTGTTTCGTCTTTGCGATTGCGAAACTTGCAAATAATAATCCAGATGGACGTCTGCCAGCTCTTGGGGTATGATGTTAAAATGGAGGTCGTTAGTGAAGCCTTGAACGACTGCACATCCATGTCAACAGGTCCCTTGTTGTAGAGCGGGAAAATTTGAACAAGCTGGAAGTAGAGTTATCATGGTTTCCAAATGTGATGCAGATTGGTTCTCGGCGCCGATACCGTTACAGTCAGAGCTGAAACAATGTGGTACCACTCATATCGGAAATCCAAAAGGGAAGGCACTCTTCGCAACTACCACAACGCAACGACAACGTTGATAGCATGCTAGCATTTTCGCCAAGACGTCACCAAATCCCACCACAAGTGATGGTTGCGGCACCAAAATTGGTACAATGTCAAAAGCGACGAAGACATTGATTCACATCCACAGCTACATCCGGCGTTTTGAGCTCTACAACCGTGATATGGATTTTGTGGCCATGACAGCAATGAGCCAAACTCAGCAGCAGTTCGAAATTACTTTATCAATTCATTTTTTTTTGTGGTTTCATTCCATTTGAGCTTACTTCCAATTGTTGTATTTTTTGTTAGCGATTTTTTGTGCAGGTTGCGGCTTCGTCGAATTTCGACAGCAATCATATAAAGCCAAAGTATATGGAGTAGCGGTTCATCAACAACAACTTGAAGCAAGAACCATAGCTCAAACATCAACGGTGCATTGGCTCAACAAAGTCGAAGCTGTTATTCTCAAATTGTCTTGTTTTTTTTTTCTTTTTCAGGTCGAAGTCCGCCTGGTTTGGATTAAATATCAGGTCAACAGAGTTCGTTTTCCTCTGTCGATAACAGCTCAGCTTCGATATCACACAACGCATCCAGCTGATAAATCGTGGAGGCTATTTCTTCCCAATAGCAACAATCAATAACACACGTTGGCTTTCACGATTTCTGAAGTATTCAAGAGTGAGTTGAATATGTCGTTGCAGCAGTGAAGACCTCCTCAACAACAACTCTTGTGATAACTATGCGAGCTGGTTTTGGTTTATGGAGACAGAAATGAGCAAGAACAGGTTACGTTACGCTTAACTTTTCCTTCTTTATTTTCAGTTTTTTGTTTTGCTTTTCTGTTTGGGGTTGTGTTTTCATTTACGTCTTCGGTTTTGTATTGTTTTGGTGTTCTGTTGGTTGTTTTTTTCATTTACCTACAGGTCGGGTTGAGTATTGATTAAGCGGTTTTAATATGGATTCAATGTCGGCACAACATCCCCGGACTCCATTTTCTGCAACATATTGGGATTAACAAGCGATAGCATGTTCATCCGTGTAGCCCGCTCGCAGCAATGATGAATCACAACTTTGTTTGGCATAATTCAAAGTCGTTGCAGCTTTGACGATATTGTATGCTTGTGTCGATGCAAATAGTACGGTTGTTATGGGGATCAGTTCGTGGTAATCAATATCGTGTCGAATTTGTTACATCTTGCTGATTGCACCATGCTGTTTGTTGTCTTGAGGGATGACACGGTTATGCTTCAATGTAGTTATTATTGCATAGCGTTACTCTGACTTAATATTTCTAATATTATGTGTTGTGAATGTTTCATAAATCTCGCAATATGTTTCGTCCTAATTTCTTTCAGTAGCTATTGCTTTTGTTACATAAAATAAAGTGTGAGATTTTTGTTGTTCATGACATTTGGTCCGTTGTGGATAATATATGGTGCAAATTAAACGTGTTACATGACTGTTGAATATTCTTAAAGGTGCTTGAAGACATTGGGAAAAGTCATGTTAGGAAAAAAGGCTTATGTTCAACAACTAGAGTCAAGTAGATTAAAGCTTAGAACAAGACATTCAAAGAGCACGATCTCAGGGTGTGTTCATGGATTGGAATGATGGCGTTGGTGGCAATATCAGCTCTGGAGGTGCAATGCTTGACATAGAACATTATTTTTGGTATCACCATTTATTTGATTAATTTAAAGACAACTCAAAATATTTTCTAAACAAAATCATGGATTATTTTAAATTGTATTTTCAAAATATGATTAATTATACTAATTTCTTAATCCAATTTATTCTCGACACACAATATTTTCTTAATTAATAATGAAAAAGAACTCTTAAGGTCCAGCATCTTTTAAGCATCTTTTCATTATAAAATACGCCCTTTAATTATTTAGACAAGAAAATGTCATTGGAATCTAGCATTCCACGTGATACTTTTGTTGTTCATAAAAACAATATTTGATAAATTAATTCAAAATCTTTTTTTTAAGTAATTTATTTAATAAGGCAATTTCAAAATAGATTCTATTTTAAAGAAAAACTTTGGAGCAAATAATATTTCATTAAACATTTCCAAATACCAATAATTATCCTTTTTTAAATCAAAAATTGCTTTATATTCGATTTAATAGATAGTTATTTTAAGACAATCCTAAATTACTTTCTAAATAAAACTTCAAACTATTTTCATACTTTATTTTCAAAATTGACTTTTTTTTGTTTTGTTTCCATTCCAATAAATTTTTCAATACAAATTACTTTCTCAGATAAATCATCCTCAAAACTAATATTTTCTTTTTCTAATCTTCATCTAACTTCTTTTTAAATATTAGATTATTTTTAAACCAAATTACGAAAAATTAAACTCTTGAAGTCTAGCACTTCTTGAGTTTTCGAATGAATATTATTGAGGTGTACACCTTAAATAATGTATTGTTCAACTTTTCGCTCTTTAAACATTCTCTTATTTGGACAAACAATATATCATAAGGATCCAACAATTCTGTGTGATATTTCTGTCGTTCATTTAAATATTCTCCAAATGAAAAAGTGTCGTCGAGATCTAGCATTTCGATAATACCCCAATTAATTAGTTGTGAGGCCTACGTCTCATTTATCAAATAATTATCACTTCTCCTAAAAATATTTTCACACCTCGTTTCACTTCAAACTATTTCAAAATATTTTCTCAACTTTTTCTCGATCAAACTCCAAAAGAAGGAGATTCTTGGAATCTAGCATTCCTTGGATCTTCGAGTGAATAATTCTCGAGGCACGCTCTTGAGTTGTTATTCACTCAATCTTTTGATTTTCTCAAACACTTTCTCAACATCTTTTTCGATTAAAACTACAAAAGAAGGAGATTCTTGGAATCTAGCATTCCTTGAATTTTCGAGTGAATAGTTCTCGAGGCACGCCCTTTGAGTTGTTATTCGCTCAACCTTTCGACTTTTTCAAACTCAATCATTTTCCAACGTTCTCCTAAGTCGAATGCTCGTACGCATTCGCAACCCACATTTCGTACACACATTCACAACTCCTCGTGGTTTTGATATTGGGAGCACCCTCAGGGACCAATATCGTTTCTCACAATCTAACCCTTGACACGTTGTCAAGTCGGTTCCATCTTCGATCAAATCCTCGACACGTCGTCGAGGCAACTTCAAAACAACTTCCTTTTGGCCTTGAATGCCATCTTTCGATTCGATCTTTTCACATACGTTTTTTTAAAACTTACGAAAGAGGGATATTCTCAGAATCTAGCATTCTTTGAATATTCGAATGAGTAACTCTCGAGGCGCGCCCTTGAGTTGTTATTAATTCATTCTTTCGATTTCAAAACATCCAACTCTTTATCGTCAACTTATTCAGTCAATTCCCGAAAGAATTGAGTTCTTGGAGTCTCACATTCCTTGAATTCTTGAGTGACAAGCTCTTGAGGCGCACTCTTGGGTTGCTTGTCAGTCACTCTTTCGTCTCAAACTCAAACTTCAACCCTTTTCAAACCTCATCTTTTCGTGGTTGTTACCACGAACTACGATTGCTCTGATTCTTCATTCTCGTTCGAATGTAAGATACGTAGGCACAAGATTGCGATGATCTTGGCGAGCTACCTTCTATCCATCTTCCTTTCTCCAGTTTCTTTCGTGGTTGTTACCACGAACTACGGACGCTCTGATTCTTTATTCATTCTTGAATATAAGATACGTAGGCACAAGATTGCGATGATCTTGGCGAGCACACTTCCATTTTTCTCCCTCATTCCACACTTCTATCCATCTTCCGTTTCCCCCGATCCTTTCGCAGTCGAACTACGACGCTCTGATTTCTCATTCTTTTCCGAATGAGCATACGTAGGCACAAGGGCCCCAATCCTTGGCGAGCACCCTATTCTCTAACCACCCATCTCTCCTTTGCGTCTTTAACCTTTTACCCTACCAAGTCTACCTTTAACAACGAGAAGAAAACAAGTAAACCTAAACAACACTCCCCACAATTACCTTAAGAGGTTCCCGTCGAGTACGACGGACGTGAGGGGTGCTAATACCTTCCCCTCACGTAACCGACTCCCGAACCCGGAACTTGGTTGTGACAGCCCTGTTCCTATCCTTTCGTTTCAAGAGGTTTTCTCGATATTTTCCTCTCCCATTTATCCGGGAAAAATGAAGTTCGGTGGCGACTCTATCGAACTGCATTTCCGCGCCTTTCGCGCGAGGGTCGTATGTTCGAATGAATTTTCGAGGTGCGACAGCTGGCGACTCTGCTGGGGACATTTTGGCTCCATGCAAAGAGAGAGTCGAGCCTATCTTTTGGTTTGTGAGGAGTGTTTGTTTTTTATTTGTTTTCTTTTTGTATTTGTTCTCTTGTAGATTTTATTTGTGCTTGTTATCTTGGTCGTCTCTTGGTTCTTGGGATGACATCATGAGTAAGGCTCTACGCCCGAGCTTTGGTAAAAGCAGAGAGAACACTTAGTTTAGAATTGGTAGTCGAGTAGTGTTAGTCACCAAGGATTCGCTCCTTGTGTGCTTAGCATGAAAGCTCCTCCAGAGGAGACCTATTCGTAGATCTCGTTGTAACACAACTAGCCTGTTGCACGACTTGATTAATGAAGGTTCCGTGATTCTGGGAACCTTTTGTTAGCACCAGTTCTGATATTGGTGGTCGTGTAGTGTTAGTCTCCAAGGACTCGCTCCTTGTGCGCCTAGCATGAGCACCCCGCTCAGGAGAGACCTTATCGTCCTTATCGTCATAATACGGCCAACCTGTTGCGTGACGCTAATATGATTAGTGTCCGTGATCCTGGGAACCAAACGTAGAAACCATCCCGTGAGTGGGTTTATGGGTAGAATGTTTAGATCTTCCCGCATAGGTCGTACCTGTCAATGTTCTTTGAGCAGGAATTATGTTTACAGTTACCAGCTTCAGGAGCTGTTCGAACTATGATCTTGCGATCCTGGATCTTGTATCTTGCATTGCATCTTACATATCATATGCATTGCATTTCATATGTTATGCATTTTGCATTTCCAGTCCTTCAACAGAATCTTATGTCTCTGTTCCTTCTTCTCCAGTAAATCAAGTTGATTCCTCGACACCAGTATACAACTAGAGCCAATACAAGACGAACAATGCAGCAGATTCGGCAAGAACAAGTTGCTATCAGAAAGGAGTTGGAATCCCTCAACAGAAATATGGATCAGATCTTCGAAGCCCTCTCCATAACTGGAAAGGAATCAGAACAGCGAACCGTTCAACGACCGCGTTAGCAGAATCAACACAGAACATGGAAGCCAGATAGAGTATTTGATAGTCTTCCAATGACATATGCAGATATCTTTGCTCAACTAATGGAGAAAAAGTCTATCGTTCCGAGAGACCTAGCTCCCCCAACTGTCCTTCCTGCTGATTACGACGTGAATGCTCATTGTGAGTTTCATAAGGGCGCTCCAAGTCACAACATTGAGAACTGCAGGTTTCTCAAGCACAAAATTCAAGACCTGATTGACAAGGAAGCTCTCACCTTTGATGAGAAGTATCTCAGTGCCATCAACAACCTGAGGCTGCCAGCCAACTAGTGCTAACATCAGATCAAGTCCAGTCAAGTCCATTCTCTAAAGAAGGTCGTCATGCTGCCATTTAATCTTTCGCATTTCTTATGTTTTGTCTTTGTTTATTTAAGTACTGTATGCTTTGAACAATTTCCCTTCGTATTTGGTTTTCATTAATGTATCTTTTATGCATGTTTTGAATTAGTTATGTCGTATTCACTCATTTTTCACTTATCACCGACACATTTATTCACTCCACTCTATTCACTATTGTTTAGCATGATTTGAGGGAGGATGATGAAAACAAGATACCCATAATTGCGAACTCGTATGCTCTAAGATAGAATCTCGTCAATGATGTACAGGCATTGTTTCAATTCCCCTAAACACCGGAGATATAAGGAGTTAATCCCTAGTAAACCACTTCGAGCCTAGAAGTAGCAGTTTCTTTCGGATATTCAAACCCTACATTTAACCTGGGGCAGGGTAGTGTTCAGCTAATTCAACTCCGCACTTGAATCAACAAGCAAAGACCCATGCTATGGCAGTCACAACAAATTCAAAAAAATCAAAAGCCTGCTAAGTCAAACACCTTAGAGGGGACTTAGGCAAAATCAAAGCAATCCCGATGGATTTGACAAGCAAAATCAATCCATGCAAAAGTTAGGGATCAAAAACAAAAGCAAAAGAGGACCCCGAAACCCTCAACAAAAACAAAAAGGATTCAGTGGCCACCCAAATCAAAGGGGCACTGACATCCATCCAAATAAGGTGACTGCCACGTCGAGCAAACCTTGAACCATCAAGTTTATACCGTCAAGACAAGTGTAGAATTAACTGAGCGTAGGACTAGAGATCATTAAGAAGAAGGGGTGGGCGCAAATCATACTTTGAGCCTAATAACCTTTTGTTTCATAACCGTGAACCAGACCACGTTACAACCCTCGAAAGACCTAATTGAGGCGAGATTTATTCTGAAAGCATACTATTGCGAGGTTGCGTAACCTGACTCCTCACATGATTTCTAATCACCAACATTGGTGTCATTTCTCTTTATATATTTTTCGCACCAATCTTAGCACTACGTCTGGGCTAAAGGTCCATTCGTCTCACTATCACGACACTCCAATAAAAGACACTTTTTCAGATCTTGCATCGAACTTTTCATTAATATTACCATTTATGAATGTACAATTTTATTTGCAAATCAGTACTAGGTATTCAAAGACACTCTAGCAAGGGGCAATCGAGGAGGAACTTGACTTTCACTAGCGTACACGAGGCAAGATTATTTCAAAGCCTACAGGCTGGGGCAAATCATTCAACAGCTCGAGCAGGGGCATATCATTACCATGTTCAGACTGGGGCAAGACCAAGTTACCCTAATCATCAGGCAAAGCTGCAACCTCCTCTGAAGCAAATTCACAATATATCACCAAATACCTAGACTTGGGACATCCAGAGTGTCTTCGCCTGTGTCAATCATGGTGTCTTCAGCAAACTGCGTGTCGAGGCAGTCAATCCCTCCCACCACCCGAAGTCCAATCCGCATTGGCAACTACCAAAATTCCACCACGCTGGCGTCTCCACTCACATTTCCAATCACCCTTCTGCATCATATGCATCATACGCATTGCATTCATCATCATAAGCATTTTACATCATTTTGCATAACCAGTCGTATCATACTTCCCCAGCTCTTGCATCTCCGCTCGTCAGCATTTGTATTTGCACTTCCACTCATATGGAATATCATTTATCATCCAGCATTCATATATGAAAGTCAAGGTCCAGGATCAATCTTGAAGATTTCCAATACCATCATCAGCCCGGTCAGGGGCATGCTCCACAAAGGTCGTGGATTTCTCCCACAAATATCAGGAGCTTCAAAGCAATCATCAGCCCAATTAGGGGCAATCTTCTGCAATTGTGGGTCTCTCCCATTAAAATTCGAAGTTATTCAAAGCAAGATTCAGCCCAGTCAGGGGCATTTTTTAAAGACCATGGGCGTCTCCCATGACGTATTTCAACCTCGTGGTCAATCAGATATGCAAATCAACATTCAGCCCAGTCAGGGGCATCTCTTCAAGACCATGGGTGTTTCCCATGACGTATTTCAACCTCGTGGTTGATCAAATCTTCAAATCAACATTCATCCCAGCCAGGGGCATACCATTCAAGACCATGGGAATTCTCCACGAAGTTGTTCAACTTTTGTTGGGAAAATCCAAGAAGTTCAGTGCAAGATCCAACCCGAGCAGGGGCATCTTCAGCAAGACCATGAGCGTTCCTCATGAAGTTGTTCAACCTTTTGTTGAGCAGGACAAGACAAAATTCCGGGACAAATTCAGCCCAGTCAGGGGCATCTTTTCAAGACTATGGGTGTTTCCCATGGCGTATTTCAACCTCGTGGTTGATCAGATCTTCAAGTTAACATACATCCCAGCCAGGGGTATACCATTCCAGACTGTGGGCGTTCCCCACGAAGTTGTTCAACCTTTTGTTGGGCAAATCCAAAGACCTTAAGTGCAAGATTCAGCCCAGTCTGGGGCATCTTCAGCAAAACCGTGAGCGTTCCTCACGAAGTGGTTCAACCTTTTGTTGACCAAAACAAGACATCAAGACAAACTCAGCCCAGTCAGGGGCATCCTCTTCACAATTCATGGGCGTAACCATGAAATCATTTCAGCAAAACTATAATCTCCAATAGAGACGGTGGGCGTACCCCGTTGATTCATTTCAATCCAATCTTCCTCTCGAGGGTTCCCCAATGAGTTGTGCCCAGCAAGCGTGACCGTTGTCAATTGCCTTACTATCATCCTTTTGGTGATAGTCGAACTTCGTCAGTTCAACCTAGCCTGCATCCTTTTGGTGTTGGTAAACTTCAAATCTGTGTTGTCCTATCATCCTTTTGGTGATAGCGACCTGTGCGTGTGAGTTTCGCTCCGTCATCCTTTTGGTGGTGGGTCTGGCATTTCGTCGATGTCAGATTGTGCGATATTTTATTTGTGTTTCGCTCGGTCATCCTTTTGGTGGTGGGTCTGGCATTTCGTCGATGTCAGATTGTGTGATATTTTGTTTGTGTTTCGCTCCATCATCCTTTTGGTGGTGGGTCTGGCATTTCGTCGATGTCAGATTGTGCAATATTTTGTTTGTGTTTCGCTCCGTCATCCTTTTGGTGTTGGGTCTGGCATTTCGTCGATGTCAGATTGTGTGATATTTTGTTTGTGTTTCGCTCCGTCATCCTTTTGGTGGTGGGTCTGGCATTTCGTCGATGTCAGATTGTGCGATATTTTGTTTGTGTTTCGCTCCATCATCCTTTTGGTGGTGGGTCTGGCGTTTCGTCGATGTCAGATTGTGCGATGTGTGTTGTGTTTCGCTCTGCCATCCTTTTGGTGGTGGGTCTGGCATTTCGTCGATGTCAGATTGTGCGATTGTGTTTGTCCTATCATCCTTTTGGTGGTAGTGACTGGTGTGAGTTTCGCTCCGTCATCCTTTTGGTGGTGGGTCTGGCATTTCGTCGATGTCAGATTGTGCGATTGTGTTTGTCCTATCATCCTTTTGGTGATAGTCGAACTTCGTCAGTTCAACCTAGCCTGCATCCTTTTGGTGTTGGTAAACTTCAAATCTGTATTGTCCTATCATCCTTTTGGTGATAGCGACCTGTGCGTGTGAGTTTCGCTCAGTCATCCTTTTGGTGGTGGGTCTGGCATTTCGTCGATTTCAGATTGTGCGATATTTTGTTTGTGTTTCACTCCGTCATCCTTTTGGTGGTGGGTCTGGCATTTCGTCGATGTCAGATTATGCGATATTTTGTTTGTGTTTCGCTCCATCATCCTTTTGGTGGTGGGTTTGGCATTTCGTCGATGTCAGATTGTGCGATATTTTGTTTGTGTTTCGCTCCGTCATCCTTTTGGTGTTGGGTCTGACATTTCGTCGATGTCAGATTGTGCGATTTTTTTTTTGTGTTTCACTCCGTCATCCTTTTGGTGGTGGGTCTGGCATTTCGTCGATGTCAGATTGTGCGATATTTTTTTTGTGTTTCGCTCCATCATCCTTTTGGTGGTGGGTCTGGCGTTTCGTCGATGTCAGATTGTGCGATGTGTGTTGTGTTTCGCTCTGCCATCCTTTTGGTGGTGGGTCTGGCATTTCGTCAATGTCAGATTGTGCGATTGTGTTTGTTTTATCATCCTTTTGGTGGTAGTGACTGGTGTGAGTTTCACTCTGTCATCCTTTTGGTGGTGGGTCTGGCATTTCGTCGATGTCAGATTGTGCGATTGTGTTTGTCCTATCATCCTTTTGGTGGTAGTGACTGGTGTGAGTTTCGCTCCGTCTTCCTTTTGGTGGTGGGTCTGACATTTCGTCAATGTCAGATTGTGCGATGGTGTTCGTCCTATCATCCTTTTGGTGGTAGTGGCTGGTGTGAGTTTCGCTCTGTCATCCTTTTGGTGGTAGGTCTGGCGTTTCGTCGATGTCAGATTGTGCGATGGTGTTCGTCCTATCATCCTTTTGGTGGTAGTGACTGGTGTGCGTTTCGCTCCGTCATCCTTTTGGTGGTGGGTCTGGCATTTCGTCGATGTCAGATTGTGCGATTATGTTTTGCTCTACCGTCCTTTTGGTGGTAGTAGCTGTGTTCATTTCTTTCCATCATCCTTTTGATGATGACGACTTTTTGCTTATTATTCACGGTTTACCCAGTTGGTTTACATTTTCCATCATTTTAATTCTCTAGCATCTCTTTTTCTTTCGGACAAGTTCAGGGTCTTTTTATATCTAATCGACTTCTACCTCAGGAATGTGAATGCTGCAGCAGTTCATTTCCCTAGGTTTAAGCCGATTAGATAGGGGCATCTGTCATACCCTAAATTTGTCCTACCCATTTTCAAATATTTTCGGTTTTTATTATTCTTTCATGTTTTACATTGCCCGCTTATTTTCTTCTTATTTAGACACGTGTCCGCTCGCAATTGGTTGATTTTTCAGAACTTTATCTTTTTGACCAAAGTGTGACATGTGGCTTAATACATTTTTGTGAATTTTTTTTTCTTAGTTTCTTAAACTTTTTCTTTTTTTCTCAAATGTTACTAATAATATTTTTAAGTAATTAATACTGTTTTTTTTATAGTTAATATTTGTTAATGTTTATTAATTAATTAGTAACGTTGATATTACTTACATTAATATTTTTGGTCTTTAATTAATATGTAAAAGAAAAATAGAAAAAAAGAAAGTGAATGAGAAGGACACGGTGGGAATGATGGAAAATTGAGAAAATTAGGGTTACAATTGGTATAAATAAGGATCCATTTACTGTTCATCAGGATGAATTTTTGGGGAAACCTAGCCGCATGAACCCAAACGCAAAACCCTAGGTTACTGTTCATTCCTCTTATCTAAGCAAAAACGGTCGTCCCAAATCAACCCCAAACCCTAATCACTACCGCACCACCTCCTCTCTCTCTCAAAACTCAAACACCTTCCTCCGTTTCCACCTTTCTCACCACGAATCACCTTTTTTTCTTCCTCCCTCATCTCATTGCTGAACCTCGTTTAGCCGTCACCGTAAAACCCTCTGTCTCTCACCTTTTCAAACTCGTTCAAAACCCTACCCTCCTCCTTCTATCTCTTCTCTGTCCAAAAGCGAATGAAAACGGCCATAACAAACACGGCGAAATGAACTCGACCCTCATATCCTTCGTCTCAGCAATAGACCTCTCCTTGTCGAACAAAAATTAAAATGGAGGTTGGAATCGAATGATCAAACATAACAGAAAAACTACCGGCGGCCGTGCGTGGCTAACGACGACGACTTCGAAGAGATGCGGTCGCTTCGATGATTGATGGTTGGCGGCGACGCGGTAAGTTTGGCACCGTGTAAAGTTGAAACGGAGCAACTTCGAGGGTGACTCCATATCAACTTTTGAAGACTTCGATGCAAGTGACAAATTTCGACAATGTTTAGTGAGTCGTGAAGATTTGGAGCTTATTTTGGGAAAGTCTTGATAGCGAATCCATAACATTGAACACATTTTTTATCATGAAGGCGTTTTAGATATGGAATACTCTTCGTGATGCAAATATCTTTTTAGGGAAGATTGTGGTAACCCATTCTCTGATAGGTGTTTCGTCTTTGCGATTGCGAAACTTGCAAATAATAATCCAGATAGACGTCTGCCAGCTCTTGGGGTATGATGTTAAAATGGAGGTCGTTAGTGAAGCCTTGAACGACTGCACATCCATGTCAACAGGTCCCTTGTTGTAGAGCGGGAAAATTTGAACAAGCTGGAAGTAGAGTTATCATGGTTTCCAAATGTGATGCAGATTGGTTCACGGCGCCGATACCGTTACAGTTAGAGCTGAAACAATGTGGTACCACTCATATCGGAAATCCAAAAGGGAAGGCACTCTTCGCAACTACCACAACGCAACGACAACGTTGATAGCATGCTAGCATTTTCGCCAAGACATCACCAAATCCCACCACAAGTGATGGCTGCGACACCAACATTGGTACAATGTCAAAAGCGATGAAGACATTGATTCACATCCACAGCTGTATCCGGCGTTTTGAGCTCTACAACCGTGATATGGATTTTGTGGCCATGGCAGCAATGAGCCAAACTCAGCAGCAGTTCGAAATTACTTTATCAATTCATTTTTTTTTGTGGTTTCATTCCATTTGAGCTTACTTCCAATTGTTGTATTTTTGGTTAGTGATTTTTTGTGCAGGTTGCGGCTTCGTCGAATTTCAACAGCAATCATATAAAGCCAAAGTATATGGAGTAGCGGTTCATCAACAACAACTTGAAGCAAGAACCATAGCTCAAACATCAATGGTGCATTGGCTCAACAAAGTCGAAGCTGTTATTCTCAAATTGTCTTGTTTTTTTTCTTTTTCAGGTCGAAGTCCGCCTGGTTTGGATTAAATATCAGGTCAACAAAGTTTGTTTTCCTCTGTCGATAACAGCTCAGCTTCGATATCACACAACTCATCCAACTGATAAATCGTGGAGGCTATTTCTTCCCAATAGCAACAATCAATAACACACGTTGGCTTTCACGATTTCCGAAGTATTCAAGAGTGAGTTGAATATGTCGTTGCAGCAGTGAAGACCTCCTCAACAACAACTGTTACGATAACTACGCAAGCTGGTTTTGGTTTATGGAGACAGAAATGAGCAAGAACGGGTTACGTTACGCTTAACTTTTCCTTCTTTATTTTCAGTTTTTTGTTTTGCTTTTCTGTTTGGGGTTGTGTTTTCATTTACGTCTTCGGTTTTGTATTGTTTTGGTGTTCTGTTGGTTGTTTTTTTCATTTACCTACAGGGCGGGTTGAGTATTGATTAAGTGGTTTTAATATGGATTCAATGTCGGCACAACATCCTCGGACTCCATTTTCTGCAACATATTGGCATTAACAAGCGATAGCATGTTCATCCGTGTAGCCCGCTCGCAGCAATGATGAATCACAACTTTGTTTGGCATAATTCAAAGTCGTTGCAGCTTTGACGATATTGTATGCTTGTGTCGATGCAAATAGTACGGTTGTTATGGGGATCAGTTCGTGGTAATCAATATCGTGTCAAATTCATTACATCTTGCTGATTGCACCATGCTGTTTGTTGTCTTGAGGGATGACACGGTTATGCTTCAATGTAGTTATTATTGCATAGCGTTACTCTGACTTAATATTTCTAATATTATGTGTTGTGAATGTTTCATAAATCTCGCAATATGTTTCGTCCTAATTTCTTTCAGTAGCTATTGCTTTTGTTACATAAAATAAAGTGTGAGATTTTTGTTGTTCATGACATTTGGTCCGTTGTGGATAATATATGGTGCAAATTAAACGTGTTACATGACTGTTGAATATTCTTAAAGGTGCTTGAAGACATTGGGAAAAGTCATGTTAGGAAAAAAGGCTTATGTTCAGCAACTAGAGTCAAGTAGATTAAAGCTTAGAACAAGACCTTCAAAGAGCACGATCTCAGGGTGTGTTCATAGATTGGAATGATGGCGTTGGTGGCAATATCAGCTCTGGAGGTGCAATGCTTGACATAGAACATTATTTGATTAATTTAAAGACAATTCAAAATATTTTCTAAACAAAATCATGGATTATTTTAAATTGTATTTTCAAAATATGATTAATTATACTAATTTCTTAATCCAATTTATTCTCGACACACAACATTTTCTTAATTAATAATGAAAAAGGACTCTTAAGGTCCAGCATCTTTTAGGTTCTTGAATAATTACTATTGGGGCGTACGCCTTAGGTAGTAACATTCGACTTTTCATTATAAAATACGCCCTTTAATTATTTAGACAAGAAAATGTCATTGGAGTCTAGCATTCCATGTGATACTTCTAAATTACTTTAGTTATTTTAAGACAATCCTAAATTACACCCTTTAGTTATTTTAAGACAATCCTAAATTACTTTCTAAATAAAACTTCAAACTATTTTCATACTTTATTTTCAAAATTGACTTTTTTTGTTTTGTTTCCATTCCAATAAAATTTTCAATACAAATTACTTTCTCAGATAAATCATCCTCAAAACTAATATTTTCTTTTTCTAATCTTCATCTAACTTCTTTTTAAATATTAGATTATTTTTAAACCAAATTACGAAAAATTAAACTCTTGAAGTCTAGCACTTCTTGAGTTTTCGAATGAATATTATTGAGGTGTACACCTTAAATAATGTATTGTTCAACTTTTCGCTCTTTAAACATTCTCTTATTTGGACAAACAATATATCATAAGGATCCAACAATTCTGTGTGATATTTCTGTCGTTCACTCAAACATTCTCCAAATGAAAAAGTGTCGTCGAGATCTAGCATTTCGATAATACCCCAATTAATTGGTTGTGAGGCCTACGTCTCATTTATCAAATAATTATCACTTCTCCTAAAAATATTTTCACACCTCGTTTCACTTCAAACTATTTCAAAACATTTTCTCAACTTTTTCTCGATCAAACTCCAAAAGAAGGAGATTCTTGGAATCTAGCATTCCTTGGATCTTCGAGTGAATAATTCTCGAGGCACGCTCTTGAGTTGTTATTCACTCAATCTTTTGATTTTCTCAAACACTTTCTCAACATCTTTTTCGATTAAAACTACAAAAGAAGGAGATTCTTGGAATCTAGCATTCCTTGAATTTTCGAGTGAATAGTTCTCGAGGCACGCCCTTTGAGTTGTTATTCGCTCAACCTTTCGACTTTTTCAAACTCAATCATTTTCCAACGTTCTCCTAAGTCGAATGCTCGTACGCATTCGCAACCCACATTTCGTACACGCATTCACAACTCCTCGTGGTTTTGATATTGGGAGCACCCTCAGGGACCAATATCGTTTCTCACAATCTAACCCTTGACACGTCGTCAAGTCGGTTCCATCTTCGATCAAATCCTCGACACGTCGTCGAGGCAACTTCAAAACAACTTCCTTTTAGCCTCGCATGCCATCTTTCGATTCGATCTTTTCACATACATTTTTTTAAAACTTACGAAAGAGGGATATTCTCAGAATCTAGCATTCTTTGAATATTCGAATGAGTAACTCTCGAGGCGCGCCCTTGAGTTGTTATTAATTCATTCTTTCGATTTCAAAACATCCAACTTTTTATCGTCAACTTATTCAGTCAATTCCCGAATGAATTGAGTTCTTGGAGTCTCGCATTCCTTGAATTCTTGAGTGACAAGCTCTTGAGGCGCGCTCTTGGGTTGCTTGTCAGTCACTCTTTCGTCTCAAACTCAAACTTCAACCCTTTTCAAACCTCATCTTTTCGTGGTTGTTACCACGAACTACGATTGCTCTGATTCTTCATTCTCGTTCGAATGTAAGATAAGTAGGCACAAGATTGCGATGATCTTGGCGAGCTACCTTCTATCCATCTTCCTTTCTCCAGTTTCTTTCGTGGTTGTTACCACGAACTACGGACGCTCTGATTCTTTATTCATTCTTGAATATAAGATACGTAGGCACAAGATTGCGATGATCTTGGCGAGCACACTTCCATTTTTCTCCCCCATTCCACACTTCTATCCATCTTCCGTTTCCCCCGATCCTTTCGCAGTCGAACTACGACGCTCTGATTTCTCATTCTTTTCCGAATGAGCATACGTAGGCACAAGGGCCCCAATCCTTGGCGAGCACCCTATTCTCTAACCACCCATCTCTCCTTTGCGTCTTTAACCTTTTACCCTACCAAGTCTACCTTTAACAACGAGAAGAAAACAAGTAAACCTAAACAACACTCCCCACAATTACCTTAAGAGGTTCCCGTCGAGTACGATGGACGTGAGGGGTGCTAATACCTTCCCCTCACGTAACCGACTCCCGAACCCGGAACTTGGTTGTGACAGCCCTGTTCCTATCCTTTCGTTTCAAGAGGTTTTCTTGATATTTTCCTCTCCCGTTTATCCGGGAAAAATAAAGTTCGGTGGCGACTCTGTCGAACCGCATTTCCGCGCCTTTCGCGCGAGGGTCGTATGTTCAAATGAATTTTCGAGGTGCGACAGTTAGGGTTTTTAATTTTGATGTTTAGTGGAGATTTGATGGAACACGATGAAGAGGAGATGAGGTTGAAGCTCTCAGATATCCATGGCTTTTCCCTCCAAGAAGGTTCAAAAGGTTGAAGACAATGCCACCACCATTAGATTCGCTTAAGACTTTGACTCATATAAGCATCCAACGGCCAGGCTTTAATTTCAATTTGTGAAGGATCTTTGAGGACCTAATACGCACCGTTTCATTTAATATTTGGCATTGGGCTTAAGTGATAAACTGTTATCCACACCCCATTAGCAAGCCCAGTGAGAAATGCATGCGTTTTCAGTACTTCCTGCACCAAGTTTTTTCTATTTTTCAATGTTTTTTCATTTTGTTTCTGATTAGCATTTGGGCTTAAGCGCGCTTTTCTATCCATACCCCCCTTTGAGCCCATATCTGGATCTGAACTGTTTTTAATTGCTATTTGACACGCTCATCTTTCCTTTTTTCCATATTTTCTTATATTTTCACATTTTATTTTAAGTTCTTTGAAAATTCATAATAAATTGAAAACATAACATTTTTGTATGGGATTTTTCCCCCATTTTCATCAAGACATCAAGAAAATTATAAAAGAATAAAAAAATGTCATTTCATGCATTTTTCTATTTTTGGTTTATTTTTACTTTTAATAGCTTTTTATTTCATTTTCATTTGATACATGTTACTTGCTGAATTTAGTATGACCATTTTATTTTGGTTTTTGATGTGATTCTTTTTCCTATGGTTAGATTAGAGTATTAGGTTCCCCCTGGATTTTGTCACATTTTTGTGACTTAAATTTAATTGTTTTTGAGAGGTGTGAAGCAAGTGTGCTAGAATTAGGGTTTCAACTTGACATAGGTGCATTTCAACACATAGTTTTTGGGTTTTTAGTTTGATTTAGGCCTTGGGGTTTATGTGGGGTATAAGGTACGTAGCTAGGGTCCCTTAGAAATTAATCTAGGATTTTATGTTGAGTATTGCCATTTTATTTGATTTTTGCAACTTGATTGATATTGGTGTGTTTCCCTCTTGGGAAGTGGCTTTGTTGGTTGTGTTTTGGGCCTTTTCTTTGGATGTTGGGGTTTGTGCTTGGCTTGAGAAGTATGTGAAGACATGGAAGATGATTATAGACAAATATTGATGCTTGGATCTTAAGTTGCTTGTGCTTGAAGATTGCCTTTGAAGACCTAGGAGATAGGAGATGTAGGAAGAGCTCTAGAATAGACTGATTTCTTCTGTCAAGCATAGAGAGCTTCTTGTGCCTCTATTCCATCCTATGACACAAGGTCCCCTAAAAGAAGTTCCATCTCTCCTTAGGAGGGATGTAGAGCATGCTTTGACTGGGTAGAACCTTGAGGATACCTGTCCCTTGCTGTGTTAAGATCTTAGTGATTTCCCTGGGTTTTCACTAAGCCTCTTAACATCCCAACTTCCTCTATCAGTTGATTCTCTCTTGTGAGTGTCTGCCATGAAGTTGAAGACTTGGTGAAGCTAGGAAGTGTATTGAAGACTGGTGAAGATGAAGCTTGTGTCTGTCAAAGCTGGGTATCTGTTGAAGATTAGGGTTTTACTGTTGTTTGAAGCTGTGTGTTGTTTGGATTCAGTGATTGCTAAAGTTGAAGATTATTGGAGATAAGAGCTTACCTGAAGCTTGAATATCATTGGAAGGAGAAGATGGGATTTTGCTTGAAGTTGTTACTGTCAACCTATTTCTGTTAATCAACTGTAGATGCCAAGGCTGGTGCTGTTTGAATTACTTGCTGTAGGAGCTGGTGTTGCTGTCTGAGCTGGTGTTGGGAGTGGTTTTCTTTGTTGTATTGTTTGTTGATTGCCCCTTTAGGTTTGAAGTGAAGCTGTTTCACTTTGCCTATTGTTATTGCTGCATTCATGCATATTTTACTATTTACTGTATATCTGCTGTTTCTTTTCCGTTTATCCCCTAGGATCTCTGATTTCCTCTGCGCAAGAGGGAATTATGACAGACATTAGGTGTTAATCCATGCATGATAACATTAGGGTAGTTTTGATTCCCCTTTCAAACCCTAGGTTTTTAGACTTCTCTTCTATCTCAGAACAATTCAAGACACAGTAATAAGGTTAATCGATGTCGTATGCTACAAGCCTGAAGATATTTGAGAAAGGTTGTTGGAGGGTCACTCTTCAGTAACCTGATTGCTTAGTGTGTTACCCTTAGGGTGACATACGACGTAGTCACCCTTAAATCATAGTCTCTAGTACGTCAGAGATTGCAAACATCATAAAAAAAAACAGTTCTTGCGTAAAAGACTGAAAACAAACATCAAAGTGTCATTTTTGTCCGCTTAGACTCTTAATCAGGAAAAACCCTTTCATAAGGAGATAAAAAACACTCAGACAAGCTTGTGTCTTCCGTCGCCCGAACTACGTTTGCTCTGATCTTTCATGCTAGATGAAAGTACGTAGGCACAAGATGCGATATCTCGGCGAGCAACCTTCCCCTCCTTTCCCGTAGGTAGGCGAACTACGTTGACTCTGATTTCTCGTTCTAGACGGGAATACGTAGGCATAAAGTGCGATACTTTGCCGAGTCATTTTATTTTCTTTTAACCTCAGACCTGTAGAATAGATAGAATAACAATCTGTACTAGAAAACGAGCGTGGATCCCGTCGAGTACGACGGACGTGAGGGGTGATAATACCTTCCCCTTGCGTAACCGAATCCCGAATCCAGGATTTGGTTGCGATGACCATTCCTTTTCCCGTCTTTGCGTAAGGTTTACTCTGAGCGTTTCCTTTCCCTCCTTTGGGATAAATAACGCACGGTGGTAACTCTTCTGTTTAGCCGGCGCCGATTTTCGCGGTAGCGACAGCTGGCGACTCTGTTGGGGACAGGAATATCCCCCACGTGAGTCGATCCTAGCGCTTGTTTTCCCGTCATGGGTGTTGTGTAGATTTACGTTTCTATCTTTACTTTCCGCATTTTATTATCGGCTTTATACTGTTATTGCTGCTGTGGGAAGGGGTAATCTGTTGAAAGATAAGTCGGACCTGGGCTTGAGGTTACACATAGACTTAGAAGTAGAGAGTAGTGGTTAGCTTGCACCAGCTAGCCACGAAATTTACGCTCGGACCAGATTCTCTTTGATGCTTCTTGCCTGGCCCTTAGGGCTCGACAAGTTGTTAGACCCGAGGATTGTCGACTCTGGGAACCTATCAATTCGGATTCAACTAAGTGAGACCGCTTTAAGGGATGAGGATGCCACACCGTCTGGGTATCGTATCATCATGCTTGAAAGTCTGTGACGTTGAACCCACATAGGATGTCGTACCTCGTCTGCGAGTTATGTACACACCTGTGAGGGGTAGGAGGGTCTGTTTGCAGGAAACCTTTGACCTCAGAATACCTGGTTCATCTCTGTCAGTGAGATGTGGTTACAAGGTTCAGTTGAGTGGTTGGTTTGGTTTGAGATAAAAAGTGGATGGTTCTCAAGGATTCAGTACAGAGCAGCCCAGTCTATCAGCATTGCACTTGGTCCCTTGTTTGCATATGCATGTGCATTTTCATGATTGCATTTCATTAACATGTATCTATGTTGCAGGTGATCATTCCCCTCTGATTCTAGTGTATCCTCTAGCCAGACATGGAGTCCCTGAAGAGGACAGTTGCTTACCGGTTGCATTCACCAGATATCAGTTCCTTACTGGGTTTAGTTGCTCTAGCCGAGGAGAGTGTGAGGGCTGAGTTCAGAGTATCTTATGGGAGATTGCTTAGCTTGTTATACAGACCATCGGCATTTGAGACGACTGGGGTGTATACTTTGATGCAGTTTTATGAGCCGCAACTGAGATGTTTCTTGTTTCCCGACTATATTCTAGCACCCACTTTGGAGGAGTATTCTGCGATGTTGAGGGTTCCTGTGTTAGACCAGATGCCCTTTGTACATGTTGATGCTGAGCCTGAGCTAACTACACTCACTGAGTTTGTCAGTTTGGACGCTTCTGAGTTTCTGGGAGGCTTGGTCAAGCTGAACGGAGCTTATGGTTTTCACCTGTCTGTCCTGGTTGCGAAGGCTACACAGTGCGTGAAGAGTGGATGTTGGATTGCCTTCAGTGCTATCCTCGCCGTCTGCATCTATGGGATTGTCCTGTTTCCTAATGTACCAGATTTTGTCGACTCTGACGCCTTCATGATTCTTGCCTCGAAGAATCCAGTTCCTACTCTTTTGGGCGATGTTTATCATTTTATTCACTACAAGAATGAGAAACGTCGGGGCAAGAATGTTTCCTGCTGTCTTCCTCTCCTGTACAGGTGGTTCCAAGGGCACCTTCCGAAGACAGGACCTTTTGTGGATGCTGTTGATACTTTGGATTGGTCTTCCCGGTTGATGGGGTTGTCTGCTGAGAATATCATTTAGTTCGATCGGAGTATGCTTGGTACTGACATTATATATAGTTGCAGTGGCTTTCCGAATGTTCCCCTGATTGGACGGAAAGGCTGTATTAACTATAACCCTTCGTTGCTGGTACGACAGTTCGGTTACGCTTTGAGGGATGCTCCTATTGAGAAGGAGATACAGGAATCTCTGTATCTCACGGGCTTATTGGATACAGCTCTTTTGATCAGATTGAGGCATGCATGGGTTAACATCCATAGAAGGGGAAAAGCTTTGCTCGGTAAGAGCAACAGCAGAGCTTATGATCCTTATTTGGCTTGGATCCGCGAGAGAGCCAGTACTTCTTTAATGCCTTATCCTGCTGTGGAACCTCTGTATCTTCCTTTGATTGAGGTACCTCCTTCGGAAGGGACTGAGAAGTATAACAAATTGTTGGCTGAAAACGAGGAATTGAAAAAAGCCAATGAGGAGTTAGAGAAGGAGATCTTTCAGGTACGACGTGAGAAGAAGGAAGCCACCTTTACTGTGAAGGAACAGACTGAATTGATTAACAGGTTGGGATTAGAGCTGACGAAAGAGACCAACAAGAAACAAAAAGTGGGGATAGCCTTGAACGGTGTTAGAAAGGTGCTTACTTCCAAGAAGGAACTTCTAAGCAAAGCTTATGCCCGTATCAGCAAGTGGGAAGCCTTGTGGAATACTACGCTTACCAAGCGGAAGGAGTGGGAAGACAAACTGAAGCTGCAGATTGCCGCGCTGGAGGCACAAGTTAGAGACCAAGACGCAAAGATTGCTGAAGCGACATCACTTAGGAGCGCTGCTGAGCTCAGAGTAAGTGACATTGATGAGAAGCTGAGAGTTTATGAAGAGAAGGCCGGTTCCAAGAGGCACAGAGTTGACGATAGTTCTAGCAAAGGAACCTACCAGGACGACGCCAAGAAGTTGAGATCCACTATCGAGCGGCATGCTTTACTGATTCAGGAGCTAATCTCCCGACTAGGGCACTCGGAGACGATGAGCATATTGGAAGACGTCAGAGCACGCCATTTGGCCTGATTTATCTTTGCCTTGCCTTTGTTATTTGTATTTGTAGTTCGACCATCGCCAGGCTTGTTGGCCGAGGTCTCTTCAGTTGTACTCTTGTACTCAGCCTCTTGGCACGTGTTTATATATGAGGGTTTTCTGACTCCTTGCTTACTGGATAGGGACTCCATTGTCATGATGGCATTCTCTCTGAAACTAGAATCGGGGGGAATATAACCTATAGCATATTTACATAATTGCATTTGCATTCATATTGCATGACCGGTATTCGTGAATCTGTACCTTATTTCCTGCATCTACAGGTTTCCAGGATTGACGAACAAAGAGTTCACCGCTACTCAACCCGAAACAACTGCAAGAGAATCATGGATCAAGTCCAGGTGGAGATGCAGGAAATTCGCGAGAAATCGAACCTGTTCATGCAGGCAATGAAGAGTATTGCTAAAGGCCAAGAGAATCTCCAGACTTTGGTGCAGCCGCTGCTGACGCGGGCTAATGGGAGCGGAAACGATGACCACAACTCTGTGCATGTCGAAACTCTTCATGAGGATGGTCCCCCTACGCCTATGGTTCCTCCCGTGGTGACCCCACCTATTGTGGTTGTAAACAATGACGCTGGCGCTGGCAACGGTAACACAGGGAATGGAAATGAGACTGTTGTTAACAATGTTGGATTTGGAGATGCCAATCTGGGCGGTGGTAACTACAATGGCGGTAATGGTTTTGGTAACAATGGATTCGGCTATAACGACCAGGGGTTTGAGTACGGAAATCAGGGCGGAAAGTTCGGCTTCAATACTCAGGGTTTCGGCTATGACGGTTTCGGTAACGCCAACCAGGGTTATGGTGGAAATGGTGCTGGATTGGTTCCTATCAACACTGGTTTCAGGCATGCTGGGGTCAACCTAGGTTATGGTAATGGGGGACGAGGTCCCATAACTAATCAGCAAGGGTTTGGTCGCAACACTGGTTATAACGGGTACGGAAATGAAAATGTGAACTGGGGCGAAGACTGTCAAGAGGACGCCTTTTCTGGAAGAGGCATGGGATTTGAAGGACCCGTTGACAATACTCAGAGGATTAAAATGCTTGAAGAACAAATGAAGGGTATGGCTAATCAGAATTCTACCGGACTAGACATGACTACTATGGGCTTGGTGCCTGGGCTAAGGGTACCGCTGAAATTCAAAGCCCCCACGTTCGACAAATATAAGGGGGACACTTGCCCTAAGGTACATGTCCGCGCTTATTACAGAAGGATGTCCGCGTATTCAGATGACGAAAGGATGCTTATGCATTTCTTTCAAGACAGCCTGTCAGGACCGTCACTCGAGTGGTACATGGGGTTGGAGCCCGCTCAAATCAAAACCTGGAAGCAATTGGCGGATACTTTCGTCCTGCATTATAAGTATAACAGTGATCTAGCACCGAACCGAGTTCAATTGCAAGGCTTGTCGCAGAAGAAAGAGGAAAGCTTTAAAGAATATGCACAGAGATGGCGCGATATAGCAACAAGAGTACATCCTCCGTTGGCTGAGAGAGAAATGAATAGCATGTTCATTGGGACGTTCACGAGGATATATTACGAAAAGTTGTTTAATGTTTCGTTGAGCAGTTTTTCAGATTTGATTCTTATGGGTGAGATGGTCGAAGACAGTATTAAGGTTGGAAGATTCCACGCAAGTGAGTCTACCCCCGCAGGAGGTACCAGGAAAGCATTCGGTGGTAGACGTCAAGGTGATTCTAGTGCCGTGTTCGGAGGCAGGGGCCGGGGCAGAGGACGAAGTCAGTATGCTCAGCATCAACAGGTTGCTAGTGGTACCATCCCTTTTCCACATAAACAACAACAACAACAACAACAGCCGCAACAACAAAGGCAACACCCCGCCCAACGCAGAATCCTAGAGGGCAAGCCAAGGCGAGTATTTGAAATGCCTCCTTCAACATATGCCGAAATACTTCAAACTTTGTTAGGGTTAAAGTTGGTCAAGAAAAGGACCATGTCACCGTTAACGAGAAATCCTCCGTTTGGCTATGATGCTGGTAAACACTGTGATTTTCACTCCGGGGCGCCCGGACATGATATTGAAGGCTGTCATGCGTTTAAACATAAAGTCCAAGACTTGTTGGACAGCAAAGCTATTAACTTTGGACAGGCGGGTCCAAATATAGTACAACAGCCTATGCCCAATCACGGGGCAAACGCCATCCTGACCGAGGAGAATTTGAATCTAGTGACGGATGTCAATGAGCTGAAGACACCGTTGGGTGAGATCAAAAGCAGGTTGTTAAAAGGGGGTGTATTCCCGGGGTGCGACGAATTTTGCTTGGATTGTTGGGTACAGCCAGAGGGTTGTAATAATTTGAAACAGGGTATTCAGGCTTTGATGAATGAAGGAACATTGCAGTTTGATAGAACCGCAGTTGAAGAGCCTGTAGAGGCATTGTGTGATGAGCGGAACGATGTCGCGACTGTGACAATTCCAAGGAAAACAATAACAATAACGGCGCCTGCCAGGCGGCCGACAATCACTATTACTAAAGCAGGACCAACTCCTTTCGAGAATACCAAGGCAGTGCCGTGGACTTACGGGCTGGAGGTATATTGCGACGGTGAGAAAATTGAAGTAAATAAACAACCAGCTGGGGTTGTAGATAATGTTGTTGGAACAGGAGGTATGACCAGAAGTGGGAGAATCTTCACATCGCCTGAGGTAGAGGCAGAAAGATTGGCAAAGGGGAAAGCCAAGGTAGACGAGAGTGGCCCCTCGCAGATAAAGGAAAAGGAAACATCACTTAAGGATGTGGAAGAGTTTATGAGGCTCATCCGTAAAAGTGATTACAAAATTGTGGAGCACCTCCAGCAAACGCCATCAAAGATCTCGATCTTGTCACTGCTATTATGTTCTGAGGCCCATCGGAACGCTTTATTGAAAATCCTAGACGCTTCATTCGTTCCTCAAGATGTTTCGGTTAACCAGTTAGAAGGGGTGATGGCGCACGTGAATGCAGGTCATAGTTTGGGCTTTACGGATTTTGATTTGACCCCGAGGGGAAGAGAGCATAATATGGCGCTGCACGTCTCACTTGAATGCAGGGGCACGGTCATGTCTCGTGTGTTAGTGGATACAGGGTCTTCCTTGAATGTGCTTCCGAAGAAAGCCATGATGAAGTTGGATATCAGGGGGATTCTCTGCACACCCAGTGACTTGGTGGTCAGAGCGTTCGATGGAACGAGGAGGTTAGTGTTCGGATCGATAACATTACCATTGCAGGTGGGGCCGGAGATCTTTGAGACTGAATTCTATATAATGGACATCCAGCCCGTGTATAGTTGCCTCTTGGGACGCCCATGGATTCATGCGGTTGGGGCAGTCACATCCACGTTGCACCAAAAGTTGAAGTATATGGTGAGGGATAGTGTCGTCACTGTTTGTGGAGAAGAAGATATTCTGGTTAGCCATCTGCCTTCATTCAGATATGTGGAAGTCGACAGCGAAATCCATGAAACACCCTGTCAGGCATTTGAAGGGATAAAAATCAAAGACAAAGCTCCAGTACCTAAGGTATCAGATGTAGCAGTGTCACCGTACAAAGAGGCTCAGGCTCTAGTACAGGCAGGCGAAACCAAGGGTTGGGGCCGGGTGTTGGAGATTCCCGTGAAGAATGATAGGTTCGCGCTTGGATATCATCCTTCGTCATCAGCATCCTCTTCAGGAATGCCCAAGTTCAGAGGGTCGGTAACCATCACACCAAGCGGGGTGAGCTTCGAGACTATCAATGCTGTTTCCGATTCTGAGGAAGGAGATAGCGACTGTGATATGGACGCGTGGATCAAGCCAAGCGTGCCAGGACAAAGTCTCTGCAATTGGTCTATTCAGGAGACTGTTCCTGGGACAACTAAACAGTAATGATTTGTTTTTTAATTGTTGAATAATCCTGTGTCCTACTTGGGGCACAACGAGTTTGCTTAGGGCCATTTTGGTTATGTACAGTACATTGTTTAATCATGAATAAAGGCGTTTTTTCATATGCAAATATTGTGATCCCTGTTTTTCCTGTTTTTATTTTTACAATAAAATGGCAACGTGGTTATTCGCTTTGTACATGTTTTGAAGCATTTAACCATTTCCTTTGCAGGATTACTATTTCAGATGACATCTATGAACCGCCTATGACTCACTTCGACTTCGAGCACCCGGTATTTCAGGCTGAGGAAGAGATTGTGGAAGATGGCGACGTACCAGAGGAGCTGATCTGGTTATTAAAACAAGAAGAAAGAATCATTCTGCCTCACGAGGAGGTCATTGAGATCATCAATTTGGGGTCGGAAGTAGTGGAAAGGAACATCCATATAGGGGCTGCGCTGTAGAGCGACATCAAGCGAAGGTTGGTTGAGATGCTCAAAGAGTAGAGTGATATATTTGCTTGGTCGTACGAGGATATGCCTGGGCTGGATACAGATATGGTTGTTCACCGTCTGCCATTAAAAGAAGAATGCCCGCCGGTTAAGCAGAAACTTTGAAGAACTAGACCAGACATGGCTATGAAGATTAAGGAGGAAGTTCAAAAACAGTGGGATGCTGGTTTCCTAGCTGTTACAAAGTATCCATCATGGGTTGCCAATTTTGTGCCAGTGCCAAAGAAAGACGGTAAAGTGCGAATGTGTGTAGACTACCGTGATTTGAATAGGGCGAGCCCGAAAGATGACTTTCCACTTCCTCACATCGATGTGCTGGTTGATAACACTGCTCAGTTCTCCGTATTCTCCTTCATGGATGGCTTCTCGGGCTATAATCAGATCAAAATGGCGCAAGAAGACATGGAGAAGACTACTTTCATTACTCCCTGGGGAACATTTTGTTACAAAGTGATGCCCTTCGGATTGAAGAACGCTGGGGCAACATATCAACGTGCTATGACGACTCTCTTTCATGACATGATGCATAAAGAGATCGAGGTTTATGTTGATGATATGATTGCCAATTCCCAGATGGAGGAGGAGAATTTGGTTAATCTGCTGAAACTGTTCAAGAGGCTTAGGAGGTTCAGGCTGAGACTGAACCCTAACAAGTGCACCTTCGGGGTGAGATCGGGTAAACTACTGGGGATTATCGTGAGCGAAAAAGGAATAGAGGTTGATCCTGCAAAAATAAAAGCAATACAAGAAATGCCGACACCTAAAACAGAAAAAGAGGTACGCGGGTTTTTAGGGAGGTTGAACTATATCGCCCGGTTCATATCTCACTTAACCGCAACATGTGAGCCATTATTCAAGCTGTTAAAGAAGGACCAGGTTGTGACCTGGAATGAAAATTGTCAAAAGGCGTTCGACAAGATAAAAGAATACTTGCAGGAACCTCCTGTTTTGATACCCCCAGTGGCAGGGAGACCGTTGATTATGTATTTGACAGTTTTTAAGGAAAGTATGGGTTGTGTTCTCAGTCAACACGACGAGACTAGGCGCAAAGAGCATGCGATCTACTATTTGAGTAAGAAGTTCACAGACTGTGAATCTCGATACTCAATGCTCGAAAAAACGTGTTGCACGCTAGCCTGGGCCGCCAAACGTTTGAGGCAATACATGCTAAATCAGACAACCCTGCTAATTTCAAAGATGGATCCAATCAAATACGTGTTTGAGAAGCAAGCACTCTCCGGAAGGATTGCCCGATGGCAGATGGTGTTAACCGAATATGACATTCAATATGTTTCTCAGAAAGCTATTAAAGGTAGTGTGTTGTCGGAGTACCTTGCGGAGCAGCCTGTTGAGGACTACCAATCAATGAGGTTTGATCTTCCTGACGAGGATATCATGTACCTAAGGATGAAGGATTGTGAAGAACCGTTGCCGGACGAAGGACCAGAATTGGGTTCCAAATGGCAGTTAATATTCGATGGAGGTGTGAATTCCTATGGTAGCGGAATAGGGGCAATTATTACTACTCCTCATGGGTCACACATCCCCTTTACTGCCCGATTGACCTTTCCTGTTACCAATAATGAGGCTGAATATGAGGCTTGCATTATGGGTCTGGAAGAAGCCATTGATTTGCGAATCAAGTATCTAGATGTATACGGACTCTCAGCTCTAGTGGTGAACCGGATTAAAGGAGAATGGGAGACACGTCAGCCCAATTTGATACCATATATGAATTATGCAAGGAGATTGTTGCCTTTCTTCGACAAGGTTGAATTGCATCATGTGCCATGAGCATAAAATCAAATGGCTGACGCCCTGGTGACATTGTCTTCCATGTATAAAGTTATCTTCTGGAACGAGGCTCCCCGAATTGTTATCTCTCGGCTTGATAGGCCTGCCTTCATATTTGCTATTGACGAAGCATCGGATGATAAACCCTGGTATTTCGATATCCAGAATTTCCTGAAGAACAAGGAGTACCCGGCTGGGGCATCCAGTCGAGACCAGAAAACTCTCAGGAGATTGGCTGGTAATTTCTATCTGAACCCGGACAGTGTCCTATACAAGAGGAACCACGACTTGGTGTTGCTACGTTGTGTAGACGAGAAAGAGGCGAAGTTTCTCATGGAAGAGATACATGAGGGTACATTTAGTACACATGCTGGTGGGCACGCTATGACGAGAAAACTGCTGCGGGCAGGTTATTACTGGCTAACTATGGAAACAGACTGTTTCAAGTTTGCAAAAAGGTGTCATAAATGCCAGATTTATGCGGACAAGGTCCATGTACCCCTAAGTCCTCTGAATATGATGTCATCACCTTGGCCGTTCTCGATGTGGGGAATTGACATGATCGGCAAGATCGAGCCTACGACATCCAACGGACACCGGTTCATATTGGTGGAAATTGATTACTTCACCAAATGGGTGGAAGCAGCATCATATGCCAATGTCACCAAACAAGTGGTCGCCAGATTTATCAAAAGAGATATTATCTACAGATATGGAATCCCTGAGCGGATCATCACCGACAACGGTTCGAATTTGAATAACAAGATGATGAAAGAGCTGTGCTAGAATTTTAAGATTGAGCATCACAACTCTTCTCCTTACCGACCCAAGATGAATGGCGTTGTTGAAGCAGCCAATAAGAACATAAAGAAGATTGTTCAGAAGATGGTTGTGACGTATAAGGACTGGCACGAGATGCTACCTTTCGCTTTGCACGGTTATCTTACGACGGTACGCACATCAACCGGGGCAACCCCTTTCTCGTTGGTATACGAAATGGAACCAGTGTTACCGTTGGAAGTTGAGATTCCTTCCCTGAGGGTATTACGAGATGTCCAACTTGATGAGGCAGAATGGGTAAAAGACAGGTTGAATTAGCTGAGCTTAATGGATGAGAAGAGGCTAGCTTCTCTCGCATACGGTCGGTTGTATCAGAGCCAGATGAAGAAAGTATACGATAAGAAGATATGTCCGCGAAGTTTTCAGACGGGCGACCTTGTGCTGAAGAGGATTCTCCCGCCACAAACAGATCACAGGGTCAAATGGACCCCTAATTACGAAGGGCCATACGTTGTCAGAAAAGTCTTCTCAGGAGGAGCTTTGCTACTATCTACCATGGATGGTGAAGACTTTACGTTGCCTGTGAATTCAGACGCAGTTAAAAAATACTTTGCTTGAAAGTCACCCGCTGGACAGTAAAAAGAGAGTCCATGCAAAAATGGGGCATCCCGGCGAACCAAAAACAGAATAAAAGGTTTGGGCAAAAGTTAGGGATAAAATTGAAAAGATGTACACCCGCGAAGTCGAAAACCTACATTGGGCGACTTCGGCAAAAAAGGGTATCCCGGTGAATTGAAAACCCGCAAAGGCCGATTTACGCAAAAATTAGGGATTGAAAAAGCAAATGATTGCGGTCCAGATCTGATACTGCATTGCTTAGTGGTTTGGGAGTACCTGAGGGTTCGTTTATCCGACACAATCTCTTCCGAAAATTGAATACCGGGAAAGCGCCAGAGTCAGGCGAGTCATAGGTGGATCGGCTCACGATGTTTGTCTGCACCACGTTGCCGACATGTGTACAAATTCGAGTTGTATTTGTATTTTTATGCTTCTTGTGCATATATGTATGTGTGTGTACGTAACTTCCTCTTTTTAGGAGTTGCATCCGATGTACAAAACTTTGCCTATTCAGAGGCCTGTTATTAATAAAACATGTTATTCAGTATTTGATGTTTGTGCTTTACTGTTTGTATGTGGAAAACGCCGATGTTTTGATAAACTTGCATATGTATAACTTTGCTGGCCCTTGCCAATAATTGATAAAACTTCGAATTGACTGAAGTAACGTCACGGACACTAACCCGAGTAGATTTGGTTGTATATATTTGCCTTGTCTCATTTGTGTTTTGCAGGGTTCTCACCTTTGAAGCGAACGATCAGAAATTGTGGCCCCCAGACAGAGATTCGTGGTGAAAGACTTAACTTTGTGCGACGCCAATCCCCATGCAGGTCGCACCTCATCTTCATAAATTGGGATGATTTTTGTCCTTTACCGAAGAGATCAATTTCCCCAACTAATCGCAGCTTATCCCCAGAGGATATCCCCAGCCAGTCAAGATCAGTATCCCTTGCAGAGGTTGCACTCCCTAGAGAGTCGAGTATGTGAATGATCAATCCCCAGCTTGGAGGATTCCTGCAGAGTTTAGCCAAGTCATAGTTGGTTCAGAAGAATTATTCCCATAGAAGATGGTTTTCTTCCCGCAGGTCGTCATGCCTTCGTCAGGATGATTATCCCCAGCAGAGCGGTAACTCCGAGTTTGTAAGCTATGCCCGGATAGCATAGTTTCCTCCAGAAGGATTTCCTCGTTCCCCCGCTGAGTCGTTTCTTGCTCAGTCAGTTTACTTTCCCCAAGAGAGTCGATTCTTCCCCAGCGGAGTTACTCTCCCCAGCAGGTGTTCTTTCCTCCCAGTGGAAATCGAAGTTTAATCTCTCCCCGGTGGAGTTGATTGTATGTCCGGCATTTATTTTGCCGGAGGACTTTATGATACTCGTTCATCCCCAACAGGGCGGTATTTGCTCAACATCCATGACGAAGAAAGCTTGTCAAAGTTTCCCCAGCAGCTTGAGCCTGCATTTGCATTTGCATATAGTGTCATATTTGCATCTACCCAAAAAACGCGTAGCATATCCGTGTTGTACGGAGCATTACGCCATTGTAAAACATGTGCATTTTGAAACATAGGCCAGGTTGGTTAACCTTTGGTATTCAAGTGTTGTTCCCTTGCAGGTGGAGAGAGCTCTTGCTTAGATCAATTACCAAATGTTGAAAGTCTCAGCAGGAGACATGTGAGGATAATATTCATCTTGTCATTATTCTCCACAGAATCGCGTGTTTAAGTTTCTCTTACCCCTCCAGCGGAGTATTTCTTCAAGATTTTTGTTATGTCGTTATCAAAAGATTTCGTGAATCAATTTTTGGAAGTTGCCGCCTATGTCGAAGTAGGTGTCTGGCAGTTTAGGTTCAAAAAATCCCCAGTAGAGTCCTTTTCAGATTTATTGCCGTGTCAGCATTAAAGATTGAAAGATTGGACCATTATGTGTTACCCATTTGATTGATGGAGTTAGCTACTGCAAAGATAGGCAGAGGAGCTGTATTCAAGAGTGTTACCCGTAGCGATGGCGGTGTTATTTTCCTGTAGTGATGGCAGAGTGTCATTACCCGTAGCGATGGCGGTGTTATCTTCCTATAGTGATGGCAGAGTATTACCCATAGTGATGGCGGTGTTATTTTCCTGTAGTGATGGCAGAGAGTCATTACCCGTAGCGATGGCGGTGTTATCTTCCTGTAGTGATGGCAGAGTATTACCCATAGTGATGGCGGAGTATTACCCGTAGTGATGGCGGAGTTATTTCCCGTAGTGATGGCGGAGCTCTTTTCCTGTATTGTTGGCAGAGTTATGTTTGTTGATAGAAGTACTTCCCCAGTGAAGTCGTCCAGGTTATTCCTATATTGATAAGTTTAGTGCCGCACAGGCAGTTAGTTTTGAAATCAGATCTGCATCAGGTGGTTGATCAGTTGCTACCGTAACAATCAGGTTCAATTGATGGATAAGGTTCCCCAAGCAGTGGTGCAGTTTATCTCTACGGTTGGCAAATTTTCGGGTTCTTGGTATTCAACCGTCTCGTACCTCGAATGTTTGAAGGCCGTTCGCTCTTCACCCAGTCGGGTCCAAGCCGCTTGAATAGGGGCAGCTGTTGCACCCTAAAATTTGCTCAACCTATTTCACCTGGTTTATGTTTCAATTGCATTGTCATTTGCATAATGAGTCATGTATATAGTCTAATCATTTGCATAACATAGCATCACAAGTCATCTAGCAAGGGACCAAGTGCCATTCTTATCATAATGAGGCCCATCAAGGGGTTTTATTCAAGTTCAAGACCATCAAAAGTAGTCAAGAAATGAGTTGAAGCTTTGAAAAGTTTGAGGGTCAACTAGTGGATTTCTCTCCTAATCTTGGGGGGTTGAAGATCATCAATGAATGTGTGAGTCATGACTGAGGGTATGGAATGTGTACAAAGATCATGGAAGACCTAGAGGGTCATTTTGAAGATGAGACAAGTCATTGATACAAGTACAAGAGCCAGAGGTAAAGTGCAGTCAACTAGGGTTTCATCTGGGTCAATCCTAGGTCAACTTAGTGATTGAAAAGCATCAAGGCTTAGTTGGAGGTTGTGGGATTCATGAATTGATATTTGAATACAAGTGTGGTGTTGTGCCAAGGATAAATCAAAAGGAATCAAGAAGAAGAGGAGTTACTAAATTAGGATTTCAGTGCAAAAAAAAACCCTAATTTAGGCCTAACTTCCAAGCCAGATAAGTCAAAAAGAAAGCTTCAAAATAATTCTTGGTCAACATGAAAAATTTAGAGCTTCTCAGTAGCTTTAATTTGAGTACTAGAAGTCTTCAATAAGATTTGTAGAACTCAAGTTATGGTTCTTGCAAGTTATGGGTCATCAGAGGACACTGAAATTTATCTATGAAAGTCACTTGACTTCCAAGCAATTTTTGCCCATCAAGGGGTTTTCAAATGGATTCTTGGCCATCATAAGAGTTGTATATCTTGATCGGAGCTTTAATTTGAGTACTAGAAGTCCTCAAGAGGATTTGTAGAACTCAAGTTATGGTCTTGGCAACCCAGGGGTATTTTGGGAAAGTTGAATTACATGTCATTTTTCAACATAGGTCAAAATCTCCATCTTCCACTCCTCAAATGGAAAAATGTTCAACATGAGATGTGTTAAAAATGATGTTTTTAGGCTAGATAAGAGTTCATGAGAGTTTTAAATGGCTTGCTTCACAAAGTCACCAAAATGGCCTAAAAAATGAAAGTAATTTTAAATGAACCAAGGTTGGAAATTGGGGTTTTTGATCTACACAACCAAACCAAGCCATATGACATACCAATTTGATTGTAAAATGAATTTTGAGAACATTGATATTGCCAAAATTTTGAATTGAGGATTATTTTTAGGACTTGCTTTGTAAATGGGTTACTTGAATCATAAGGCACATATGCAAAATCACTTGTCAAGGCAAATGCAAGGCTTCCTTCCATCCATACACCTCCAATATCTCATTTGGAGAGAATTTAAACTCAGAACCAAGTGAATTGCAAGCCAAATCATGAGATGGTATGTGCATAGCATGAGATGAGATTCCCATGGCATGAGAAGTTGATTTTCTCATTGGATTGATCCAGAAGATTCTAGAGTCTTTATTCACACTCTATATATGCATATGAAGTGATCCAAAGCTAGAGTTGGTGAGAATTGAAGGATAGAAGAGAGATTGAGATCAGAAATTTCTTGTTGCAATTCAGAATCGATTACAAGCTTTTACACCATTTCAATCCAAGATTTTGATTGTTATAGCTTCCATTGATACTAGTGAGTGTTTCCAGATCAAGTTCCAAGCAAATTGGTGGCTGAATCGTGTTCTTGCTCTTGGATTTTCTCACCTGCAACTCATAATCAGTTTCCATAATCCAAGCATCTTCAAGTGGTTCTTTTGCATACAGAAGTTAGATTACCATCCATTGAAGGAATCTGGAGCATATGAGAGCTTGATTTGAAGGTTTAATACTTTTGTTCATCAAGAATTCTCAGGTATGCACTTTTCAATCCACAACATGATTTAAGTGTTTTCTTTAGGAGTTAGGCGGTTAGATAGCTTGCAATTGATCATAGGAAGCTTTTAGGTATTGATTGGTAAAGTTTAGAGGCAATTGAGTAATGGACATGATTTCTGTTCTTGATGATAACTTGTTGAATCTTGTGATAGAACCTTAGGTTGATAGTTAGAATTGACCAGGGTGAAGTGGTGAAGAGGTTAAGCTACTCAATTTCAAGATTGGTGAGTTTTGATCATGGACCAAATTCTGAAGTTTGATTCGTGTTTTGAGTTAGGTTGTGTTTCATTGAATTTGGTTACCATAGGTGAACTCCTGGTGAAATTTCAAGCAGGTTAGGGTTTTTAATTTTGATGTTTAGTGGAGATTTGATGGAACATGATGAAGAGGAGATGAGGTTGAAGCTCTCAGATATCCATGGCTTTTCCCTCCAAGAAGGTTCAAAAGGTTGAAGACAATGCCACCACCATTAGATTCGCTTAAGACTTTGACTCATATAAGCATCCAACGGCCAGGCTTTAATTTCAATAATATTTGGCATTGGGCTTAAGTGATAATATGCACCGTTTCTTTAATATTTGGCATTGGGCTTAAGTGATAAACTGTTATCCACACCCCATTAGCAAGCCCAGTGAGAAATGCACGCGTTTTCAGTACTTCCTGCACCAAGTTTTTTCTATTTTTCAATGTTTTTTCATTTTATTTCTGATTAGCATTTGGGCTTAAGCGCGCTTGTCTATCCATACCCCCCTTTGAGCCCATATCTGGATCTGAATTGTTTTTAATTGCTATTTGACACACTCATCTTTCCTTTTTTTTCCATATTTTCTTATATTTTCACATTTTATTTTAAGTTCTTTGAAAATTCATAATAAATTGAAAACACAACACTTTTGTATGGGATTTTTTCCCCATTTTCATCAAGACATCAAGAAAATTATAAAAGAATTAAAAATGTCGTTTCATGCATTTTTCTATTTTTGGTTTATTTTTACTTTTAATAGCTTTTATTTCATTTTCATTTGATACATGTTACTTGTTGAATTTAGTATGACCATTTTATTTTGGTTTTTGATGTGATTCTTTTTCCTATGGTTAGATTAGAGTATTAGGTTCCCCCTGGATTTTGTCACATTTTTGTGACTTAAATTTAATTGTTTTTGAGAGGTGTGAAGCAAGTGTGCTAGAATTAGGGTTTCAACTTGACATAGGTGCATTTCAACACATAGTTTTTGGGTTTTTAGTTTGATTTAGGCCTTGGGGTTTATGTGGGGTATAGGGTACATAGCTTGGGTCCCTTAGAAATTAATCTAGGATTTTATGTTGAGTATTGCCATTTTATCTGATTTTTGCAAGTTGATTGATATTGGTGTGTTTCCCTCTTGGGAAGTGGCTTTGTTGGTTGAGTTTTGGGCCTTTTCTTTGGATGTTGAGGTTTGTGCTTGGCTTGAGGAGTATGTGAAGACATGGAAGATGATTATCGACAAATATTGATGCTTGGATCTTAAGTTGCTTATGCTTGAAGATTGCCTTTGAAGACCTAGGAGATAGGAGATGTAAGAAGAGCTGTAGAAGTAGACTGATTCCTTCTGTCAAGCATAGAGAGCTTCTTGTGCCTCTATTCCATCCTATGACACAAGGTCCCCTAAAAGAAGTTCCATCTCTCCTTAGGAGGGATGTAGAGCATGCTTTGACTGGGTAGAACCTTGAGGATACCTGTCCCTTGTTGTGTTAAGATCTTAGTGATTTCCCTGGGTTTTCACTAAGCCTCTTAACATCCCAACTTCCTCTATCAGTTGATTCTCTCTTGTAAGTGTCTGCCTTGAAGTTGAAGACTTAGTAAAGCTAGTAAGTGTATTGAAGACTGGTGAAGATGAAGCTTGTGCCTGTCAAAGCTGGTTATCTGTTGAAGATTAGGGTTTTACTGTTGTTTGAAGCTGTGTGTTGTTTGGATTCAGTGATTGCTAAAGTTAAAGATTATTGGATATAAGAGCTTACCTGAAGCTTGAATATCATTGGAAAGAGAAGATGGGATTTTGCTTGAAGTTGTTACTGTCAACCTATTGCTGTTAATCAACTGTAGATGCCAAGGCTGGTGCTGTTTGAATTACTTGCTGTAGGAGCTGGTGTTGCTGTCTGAGCTGGTGTTGGGAGTGGTTTTCTTTGCTGTATTGTTTGTTGATTGCCCCTTTAGGTTTGAAGTGAAGCTGTTTCACTTTGCCTATTGGTATTGCTGCATTCATGCATATTTTACTGTTTACTGTATATCTGCTGTTTCTTTTCTGTTTATCCCCTAGGATCTCTGATTTCCTCTGTGCAGGAGGGAATTATGACAGACATTAGGTGTTAATCCATGCATGATAAAATTAGGGTAGTTTTGATTCCCCTTTCAAACCCTAGGTTTTTAGACTTCTCTTCTATCTCAGAACAATTCAAAACACAGTAATAAGGTTAATCGATGTCGTATGCTACGAGCCTGAAGATATTTGAGAAAGGTTGTTGGAGGGTCACTCTTCAGTAACCTGATTGCTTAGTGTGTTACCCTTAGGGTGACATACGACGTAGTCACCCTCAAATCATAGTCTCTAGTACGTCAGAGATTGCAAACATCATAAAAAAACAGTTCTTGCGTAAAAGACTGAAAACAAACATCAAAGTGTCATTTTTGTCCACTTGGACTCTTAATCAGGAAAAACCCTTTCATAAGGAGATAAAAAACACTCAGACAAGCTTGTGTCTTTCATAGCCCAAACTACGTTTGCTCTGATCTTTCATGCCAGATGAAAGTACGTAGGCACGAGATGCGATATCTCGGCGAGAAACCTTCCCCTCCTTTCCTGTAGGTAGGCGAACTACGTTGACTCTGATTTCTCATTCCAGACGGGAATACGTAGGCATAAAGTGCGATACTTTGCCGAGTCATTTTATTTTCTTTTAACCTCAGACCTGTAGAATAGATAGAATAACAATCCGTACTAGAAAACGAGCGTGGATCCCGTCGAGTACGACGGACGTAAGGGGTGCTAATAACTTCCCCTTGCGTAACCGACTCCCGAATCTAGGATTTGGTTGCGATGACCATTCCTTTTCCCGTGTTTGCATAAGGTTTACTCTGAGCGTTTCCTTTCCCTCCTTTGGGATAAATAACGCACGGTGGCGACTCTTCTGTTTAGCCGGCGCCGATTTTCGCGGTAGCGACAGCAAGGTCAGATGTTCTTCTCAACTTCGGGTTGACCCGTACTTCGGGTTCGATGCCTGTTTGTTTCACAGATACCTGACGGCAAGGTCAGATGTTCTTCTCAACTTCCTGTTGAGCCGCCTTCAGATTCGATGCCTGTTTGTTTAACAGATCCCTGACAACGAGGTCAAATGTTCCTCTCAACTTGGTGTTGAGCCGACCTTCGGGTTCGATGCCTGTTTGTTTAATATATGCCTGGCGGTAAGGTCTGATGTTCTTATCAACTTCTGGTTGAGCCGGCCTTCGGGTTTGATGCCTGCTTGTTTAAGAGATGCCTCACGGCGAGGTCAGGCGTTCCTTTCAACTTCGTGTTGAGCCGGCCTTCAGGTTCAATGCCTGTTTGTTTAACAGATACCTGACGACGAGGTCAGATGTTCTTCTCAACTTCTGGTTGAGCCGCCTTCGGATTCGATGCCTGTTTGTTTAACAGATGCCTGGCGGCGAGGTCAAATGTTCCTCTCAACTTGGTGTTGAGCCGGCCTTCGGGTTCGATGCCTGTTTGTTTAATAGATGCCTGACGGAAAGGTCTGATGTTCTTATGAACTTCTGGTTGAGCCGCCCTTCGGGTTCGATGCCTGCTTGTTTAACAGATGCCTGACAGCGAGGTCAAATGTTCCTCTCAACTTGGTGTTGAGCCGGCCTTCGGGTTCGATGCCTGTTTGTTTCACAGATACCTGTGGCGAGGTCAGATGTTCTTCTCTACTTCCTGTTGAGCCGACTTCAGTTTCGATGCCTGTTTGTTTAACAGATGCCTGACGGCGAGGTCAAATGTTCCTCTCAACTTGGTGTTGAGCCGGCCTTCGGGTTCGATGCCTGTTTGTTTAATAGATGCCTGACGGCAAGGTCTGATGTTCTTATCAACTTCTGGTTGAGCCGCCTTTCGGGTTCTATGCCTGCTTGTTTAATAGATGCCTGACGGAAAGGTCTGATGTTCTTATGAACATCTGGTTGAGCAGCCCTTCGGGTTCGATGCCTGCTTGTTTAACAGATGCTTGACAGCGAGGTCAAATGTTCCTCTTAACTTGGTGTTGAGCCGGCCTTCAGGTTCGATGCCTGTTTGTTTAATAGATGCCTGACGGCAAGGTCTGATGTTCTTATCAACTTCTGGTTGAGCCGCCCTTTGGGTTCGATGCCTGCTTGTCTAACCGATTCCTCACGGCGAGGTCAGATGTTTCTCTCAACTTCGTTTTGAGCCGGCCTTCGGGTTCAATACCTGTTTGTTTAATAGATGCCTGATGGCAAGGTCTAATGTTCTTATCAATTTCTGGTTGAGCCGCCCTTCGGGTTTGATGCCTACTTGTTTAACAGATGCCTCACGGCGAGGCCAGATGTTCCTCTCAACTTCGTGTTGAGATGGCCTTCGGGTTTAATGTCTATTTGTTTAACAGATACCTGACGGCATCGTCAGATGTTCTTCTCAACTTCAGGTTGAGCCGGCCTTGGGGTTCGATGCCTGTTTGTTTAACAGATACCTGACGGCGAGGTCAGATGTTCTTCTCAACTTCCTGTTGAGCCCCTTCAGTTTCGATGCCTGTTGGTTTAACAGATGCCTGACGGCGAGGTAAAATGTTCCTCTCAACTTGATGTTTTACTGACCTTCGGGTTCGATGCCTGACGGCAAGGTCTTATGTTCTTATCAACATCTGGTTGAGTCGTCCTTCGGGTTCGATGCCTGCTTGTTTAACAGATGCCTCACAGCGAGGTCAGATGTTCCTCTCAACTTCCTGTTGAGCCGACCTTCAGGTTTAATGCCTGTTTGTTTAACAGATACCTGACGGCGAGGTCAGATGTTCTTCTTAACTTCAGGTTGAGCCGCCTTTCGGGTTCTATGCCTGCTTGTTTAATAGATGCCTGACGAAAAGGTCTGATGTTCTTATGAACATCTGGTTGAGCCGCCCTTCGGGTTCGATGCCTGCTTGTTTAACAGATGCTTGACAGCGAGGTCAAATGTTCCTCTTAACTTGGTGTTGAGCCGGCCTTCGGGTTCGATGCCTGTTTGTTTAATAGATGCCTGACGGCAAGGTCTGATGTTCTTATCAACTTCTGGTTGAGCCTCCCTTTGGGTTCGATGTCTGCTTGTTTAACCGATTCCTCACGGCGAGGTCAGATGTTTCTCTCAACTTCGTTTTGAGCCGGCCTTCAGGTTCAATACCTGTTTGTTTAATAGATGCCTGATGGCAAGGTCTAATGTTCTTATCAACTTCTGGTTGAGCCGCCCTTCGGGTTCGATGCCTTCTTGTTTAACAGATGCCTCACGGCGAGGCCAGATGTTCCTCTCAACTTCGTGTTGAGGTGGCCTTCGGGTTTAATGTCTATTTGTTTAACAGATACCTGACGGCATCGTCAAATGTTCTTCTCAACTTCAGGTTGAGCCGGCCTTGGGGTTCGATGCCTGTTTGTTTAACAGATACCTGACGGCGAGGTCAGATGTTCTTCTCAACTTCCTGTTGAGCCCCTTAAGTTTTGATGTCTGTTGGTTTAACAGATGCCTGACGGCGAGGTAAAATGTTCCTCTCAACTTGATGTTGAGCTGGCCTTCGGGTTCGATGCTTGACGACAAGGTCTGATGTTCTTATCAACATCTGGTTGAGCCGTCCTTCAGGTTCGATGCCTGCTTGTTTAACAGATGCCTCACGGCGAGGTCAGATGTTCCTCTCAACTTCCTGTTGAGCCGACCTTCAGGTTTAATGCCTGTTTGTTTAACAGATACCTGACGGCGAGGTCAGATGTTCTTCTCAACTTCAGGTTTAGCCGGCCTTCGGGTTCGATGCCTGTTTGTTTAACAGATACCTGACAGCAAGGTCACATGTTCTTCTCAACTTCGGGTTGAGCCGGCCTTCGGGATCGATGCCTGTTTGTTTAACAGATGCCTGACGGCGAGGTCAAATGTTCCTCTCAACTTGGTGTTGAGCCGACCTTTGGTTTCGATGCCTGTTTGTTTAATAGATGCCTGACGGCAAGGTCAGATGTTCTTCTCAACTTCCTGTTGAGCCGCCTTCAGATTCGATGCCTGTTTGTTTAACAGATCCTTGACGGCGAGGTCAGATGTTCTTCTCAACTTCAGGTTGAGCCGGCCTTCGGGTTCGATGCCTGTTTGTTTAACAGATGCCTGACAGCGAGGTAAGATGTTCTTCTCAACTTCGGGTTGAGTCGGACTTCGGGTTCGATGCCTGTTTGTTTCACAGATACCTGACGGCAAGGTCAGATGTTCTTCTCAACTTCCTGTTGAGCCGCCTTCAGATTCGATGCCTGTTTGTTTAACAGATCCTTGATGGCGAGGTCAAATGTTCCTCTCAACTTGGTGTTGAGCCGACCTTCGGGTTCGATGCATGTTTGTTTAATAGATGCCTGACGGCAAGGTCTGATGTTCTTATCAACTTCTGGTTGAGTAGGCCTTCGAGTTCGATGCCTGTTTGTTTAAGAGATGCCTCACGGCGAGGTCAGATGTTCCTCTCAACTTCGTGTTGAGCAGGCCTTCAGGTTCGATGCCTGTTTATTTAATAGATGCCTGACGGCAAGGTCTGATGTTCTTATCAACTTCTGGTTGAGCCGCCCTTCGGGTTCGATGCCTGCTTGTTTAACCGATTCCTCACGGCGAGGTAAGATGTTTCTCTCAACTTCGTTTTGAGCCGGCCTTCGAGTTCAATGCCTGTTTGTTTAATAGATGCCTGACGGCAAGGTCTAATGTTCTTATCAACTTCTGGTTGAGCCTCCCTTCGGGTTCGATGCCTGCTTTTTTAACAAATGCCTCACGGCGAGGCCAGATGTTCCTCTCAACTTCGTGTTGAGCCGGCCTTCGGGTTTAATGCCTATTTGTTTAACAGATACCTGACGGCGTCGTCAGATGTTCTTCTCAACTTCAGGATGAGCCGGCCTTCGGGTTCAATGTCTGTTTGTTTAACAGATGCCTGACAGCGAGGTCAGATGTTCTTCTCGACTTCGGGTTGAGCCAGCCTTCGGGTTCGATGCCTGTTTGTTTAACAGATACCTGACGGCGAGGTCAGATGTTCTTCTCAACTTCCTGTTGAGCCCCTTCAGTTTCGATGCCTGTTTGATTAACAGATGCCTGACGGCGAGGTCAAATGTTCCTCTCAACTTGATGTTGAGCTGGCCTTCTGGTTCGATGCCTGACGACAAGGTCTGATGTTCTTATCGACATCTAGTTTAGCCGCCCTTCGGGTTCGATGCCTGCTTGTTTAACAGATGCCTCACGGCGAGGTAAGATGTTCCTCTCAACTTCCTGTTGAGCCGACCTTCAAGTTTAATGCCTGTTTGTTTAACAGATACCTGACGGCGAGGTCAGATGTTCTTCTCAACTTCAGGTTGATCCGGGCTTCGGGTTTAATGCCTGTTTGTTTAACGGATACCTGACAACGAGGTCACATGTTCTTCTCAACTTCTGGTTGAGCCGGCCTTCGGGTTCGATGCCTGTTTGTTTAACAGATGCCTGACAGCGAAGTCAGATGTTCTTCTCAACTTCCTATTGATCCCCTTCAGTTTCAATGCATGTTTGTTTCACAGATGCCTGACGGCGAGGTCAAATGTTCCTCTCAACTTGATGTTGAGCTGGCCTTGGGTTCGATGCTTGACGGCAAGGTCTGATGTTCTTATCAACATCTGGTTGAGCCGCCCTTCCGGTTCGATGCCTGCTTGTTTAACAGATGCCTCATGGCGAGGTCAGATGTTCCTCTCAACTTCCTGTTGAGCCGACCTTCAGGTTTAATGCCTGTTTGTTTAACAGATACCTGACGGCGAGGTCAGATGTTCTTCTCAACTTCAGGTTGATCCGGGCTTCGGGTTCAATGCCTGTTTGTTTAACAGATACCTGACAGCGAGGTCACATGTTCTTCTCAACTTCGGGTTGAGCCGGCCTTCGGGTTCGATGCCTGTTTGTTTAACAGATGCCTGACGGTGAGGTCAAATGTTCCTCTCAACTTGGTGTTGAGCCGGCCTTCGGGTTCGATGCCTGTTTGTTTAATAGATGCCTGACTGCAAGGTCTGATGTTCTTATCAACTTCTAGTTGAGCCGCCCTTCGGGTTCGATGCCTGCTTGTTTAACAGATACCTAACAGCAAGGTCAAATGTTCCTCTCAACTTGGTGTTGAGCCGGCCTTTGGGTTCGATGCCTGTTTGTTTAATAGATGCCTGACGGCAAGGTCTGATGTTCTTATTGACTTCTGGTTTAGCCGCCCTTTGGGTTCGATGCCTGCTTGTTTAACAAATGCCTCACAACGAGGCCAGATGTTCCTCTCAACTTCGTGTTGAGCCGGCCTTCAGGTTTAATGTCTATTTGTTTAACAGATACCTGACGGCGTCGTCGGATGTTCTTAACTTCAGGTTGAGCCGACCTTCGGGTTCGGTGCCTGTTTGTTTAACAGATGCCTGACAGCGAGGTCAGATGTTCTTATCGACTTCGGGTTGAGCCAGCCTTCGGGTTCGATGCCTATTTGTTTAACAGATACCTGACGGCGAGGTCAGATGTTCTTCTCAACTTCCTGTTGAGCCCCTTCAGTTTCGATGCCTGTTTGTTTAACAGATGCCTGACGGCGAGGTCAAATGTTCCTCTCAAATTGATGTTGAGCTGGCCTTCGGGTTCGATGCCTGACGGCAAGGTGTGATGTTCTTATCAACATCTGGTTGAGCTGCCCTTCGGATTCGATGCCTTCTTGTTTAATAGATGCCTCACGGCGAGGTCAGATGTTCCTCTCAACTTCCTGTTGAGCCGGCCTTCAGGTTTAATGCATGTTTGTTTAACAGATACCTGACGGCGAGGTCAGATGTTCTTCTCATCTTCGGGTTGAGCCGGCCTTTCGGTTCGATGCCTGTTTGTTTAACAGATGCCTGACGGCGAGGTCAAATGTTCCTCTCAACTTGGTGTTGAGCCGGCCTTTGGTTTCGATGCCGGTTTGTTTAATAGATGCCTGAAGGTAAGGTCTAATGTTCTTATCAACTTCTGGTTGAGCCGCCCTTCGGGTTCGATGCCTGCTTGTTTAACAGACGCCTCACGGCAAGGTCAGATGTTCCTCTTTACTTCGTGTTGAGCCGGCCTTCGGGTTCAATGCCTGATTGTTTAACAGATGCCTGACGGCGAGGTCATATGTTCCTCTCAACTTAGTGTTGAACCGGCCTTCGGGTTCGATGCCTGTTTGTTTAACAGATGCTTGACGGTGCTGTCAAATGTTCTTCTCAACTTCGGGTTGAGCCGGACTTCGGGTTCGATGCCTGTTTGTTTCACAGATACCTGACGGCAAGGTCAGATGTTTTTCTCCACTTCCTGTTGAGCTGCCTTCAGATTCGATGCCTGTTTGTTTAATAGATCCCTGACGGCGAGGTCAAATGTTCCTCTCAACTTGGTGTTGAGCTGACCTTCGGGTTCGATGCCTGTTTGTTTAATAGATGCCTGACGGCAAGGTCTGATGTTCTTATCAACTTCTGGTTGTGCTGGCCTTCGGGTTCGATGCCTGTTTGTTTAAGAGATGCCTCACGGCGAGGTCAGATGTTCCTCTCAACTTCGTGTTGAGCCGGCCTTCAGGTTCAATGCCTGTTTGTTTAACAGATACCTGACGACGAGGTCAGATGTTCTTCTCAACTTCTTGTTGAGCCGCCTTCGGTTTCGATGCCTGTTTGTTTAACAGATGCCTGACGGCGAGGTCAAATGTTCCTCTCAACTTGGTATTGAGCCGGCCTTCGGGTTCAATGCCTGTTTGTTTAATAGATGCCTGACGGCAAGGTCTGATGTTCTTATCAACTTCTGGTTGAGCCGCCCTTCGGGTTCGATGCTTGCTTGTTTAACAGATGCCTGACAGCGAGGTCAGATGTTCCTCTCAACTTGGTGTTGAGCCGGCCTTCGGGTTCGATGCCTGTTTGTTTAACAGATGCCTGACAGCGAGGTCACATGTTCTTCTCAACTTTGGGTTGAGCCGGCCTTCGGGTTCGATGCCTGTTTGTTTTACAGATGCCTGACTGCGAGGTCAGATGTTCCTTTCAACTTGGTGTTGAGCCGACCTTTAGTTTCGATGCCTGTTTGTTTAATAGATGCCTGACGGCAAGGTTTAACGTTCTTATCAACTTCTTGTTGAGCCGCCCTTCGGGTTCGATGCCTGCTTGTTTAACAGATTCCTCATAGCAAGGTCAGATGTTCCTCTTTACTTCGTGTTGAGTCGGCCTTCGGGTTCAATGCCTGTTTGTTTAACAGATACCTGATGACGAGGTCAGATGTTCTTCTCAACTTCAGGTTGAGCCGGCCTTCGGGTTCGATGCCTGTTTGTTTAACAGATACCTGACGGCAAGGTCAGATGTTCTTCTCAACTTCCTGTTGAGCAGCCTTCAGATTCGATGCCTGTTTGTTTAATAGATCCCTGAAGGCGAGGTCAAATGTTCCTCTCAACTTAGTGTTGAGCCGACCTTCTGGTTCGATGCCTGTTTGTTTAATAGATGCCTGACGGCAAGGTCTGATGTTCTTATCAACATCTGGTTGAGCCGCCCTTCGGGTTCGATGCCTGTTTGTTTAAGAGATGCCTCACGGCGAGGTCAGATGTTCCTCTCAACTTCGTGTTGAGCCGACCTTCAGGTTTAATGCCTGTTTGTTTAACAGATACCTGACGGCGAGGTCAGATGTTCTTCTAAACTTCAGGTTAATCCGGCATTCGCGTTCGATGCATGTTTGTTTAACAGATACCTGACAGCGAGGTCACATGTTCTTCTCAACTTCGGGTTGAGCCGGCCTTTGGGTTCGATGCCTGTTTGTTTAACAGATGCCTGACGGCGAGGTCAAATATTCCCCTCAACTTCGTTTTGAGCCGGCCTTCGGGTTCAATGCCTGTTTGTTTAATAGATGCCTGACGGCAAGGTCTGATGTTCTTATCAACTTCTGGTTGAGCCGCCCTTCGGGTTCGATGCCTGCTTGTTTAACAGATGCCTGACAGCGAGGTCAAATATTCCTCTCAACTTTGTGTTGAGCCGCCCTTCGGGTTCGATGCCTGTTTGTTTAATAGATGCCTGACGGCAAGGTCTGATGTTGTTATCAACTTCTGGTTCAGCCGCCCTTTGGGTTCGATGCCTGCTTGTTTAACCGATTCCTCACGGCGAGGTCAGATGTTTCTCTGAACTTCGTTTTGAGCCGGCCTTTGGGTTCAATGTCTGTTTTTTTAATAGATGCTTGACGAAAAGTTCTAATGTTCTTATCAACTTCTGGATGAGCCGCCCTTCGGGTTCGATGCCTGCTTGTTTAACAGATGCCTCACGGCGAGGCCAGATGTTCCACTCAACTTCGTGTTGAGCCGGCCTTCGGGTTTAATGTCTATTTGTTTAACAGATACCTGACGGCGTCGTCAGATGTTCTTCTCAACTTCAGGTTGAGCCGGCCTTCGGGTTTGATGCCTGTTTGTTTAACAGATGCCTGACAGCGAGGTCAGATGTTCTTCTTGACTTCGGGTTGAGCCAGCATTCGGGTTCGATGCCTGTTTGTTTAATAGATGCCTGACGGCAAGGTCAGATGTTCTTCTCAACTTCCTGTTGAGCCCCTTCAGTTTCGATGCCTGTTTGTTTAACAGATGCCTGACGGCGAGGTCAAATGTTCCTCTCAACTTGATGTTGACCTGGCCTTCGAGTTCGATGCCTGACGACAAGGTCTGATGTTCTTATCAACATCTGGTTGAGCTGCCCTTCGGATTCGATGCCTGCTTGTTTAACAGATGCCTCATGGCGAAGTCAGATGTTCCTCTCAACTTCCTGTTATGCCGGCCTTCAGGTTTAATGCCTGTTTGTTTAACAGATACCTGACGGCAAGGTCAGATGTCCTTCTCAACTTCAGGTTGAGCCAGCCTTCGGGTTCGATGCCTGTTTGTTTAACAGATACCTGACAGCTAGGTCACATGTTCTTCTCATCTTCGGGTTAATCCGGCCTTCGGGTTTGATGCCTGTTTGTTTAACAGATGCCTGACGGCGAGGTCAAATGTTCCTCTCAACTTCGTGTTGAGCCGGCCTTCAGGTTCAATGCCTGTTTGTTTAACAGATACCTGACGACGAGGTCAGATGTTCTTCTCAACTTCTGGTTGAGCCGCCTTCGGTTTTGATGCCTGTTTTCTTAACAGGTGCCTGACGGCGAGGTCAAATGTTCCTCTCAACTTGGTATTGAGCCGGCCTTCGGGTTCGATGCTTGTTTGTTTAATAGATGCCTGATAGCAAGGTCTGATGTTCTTATCAACTTTTGGTTGAGCCGCCCTTCGGGTTCGATGCCTGCTTGTTTAAAAGATTCCTCACGGAGAGGTCAGATGCTCCTCTCAACTTGGTGTTGAGCCGGCCTTCAGGTTCGATGCCTGTTTATTTAACAGATGCCTAACAGCGAGGTCATATGTTCTTCTCAACTTCGGGTTGAGCCGGCCTTCGGGTTCGATGCCTGTTTGTATAACAGATGCCTGACGGCGAGGTCAGATGTTCCTCTCAACTTGGTGTTGAGCCGACCTTTGGTTTCGATGCCTGTTTGTTTAATAGATGCCTGACGGCAAGGTCTAACGTTCTTATCAACTTCTGGTTGAGCCGCCCTTCGGGTTCGATGCCTGCTTGTTTAACAGATGCCTCACAGCAAGGTCAGATGTTCCTCTTTACTTCGCGTTGAGCCGACCTTCTAGTTTAATGCATGTTTGTTTAACAAATACCTGATGACGAGGTCAGATGTTCTTCTCAACTTCAGGTTGAGCCGGCCTTCGGGTTCGATGCCTGTTTGTTTAACAAATGCCTGACAGTGAGGTCAGATGTTCTTCTCAACTTCGGGTTGAGCCAGACTTCAGGTTCGATGCCTCTTTGTTTCACAGATACCTGATGGCAAGGTCAGATGTTCTTTTCAACTTCCTATTGAGCCGCCTTCAGATTCGATGCCTGTTTGTTTAACAGATTCCTGACGGCGAGGTCAAATGTTCCTCTCCACTTGGTGTTGAGCCGACCTTCTGGTTCGATGGTTGTTTGTTTAATTGATGCCTGACGGCAAGGTCAGATGTTCTTATCAACTTCTGGTTGAGCAGGCCTCTGGGTTCGATGCCTGTTTGTTTAAGAGATGCCTCACGGCGAGGTCAGATGTTCCTCTCAACTTCGTGTTGAGCCGGCCTTCAGGTTCAATGCCTGTTTGTTTAATAGATACCTGACGACGAGGTCAGATGTTCTTCTCAACTTCTGGTTGAGCCGCATTCGGTTTTGATGCCTGTTTGTTTAACAGATGCCTGACGGCGAGGTCAAATGTTCCTCTCAATTTGGTGTTGAGCCGGCCTTCGGGTTCGATGCCTGTAGGTTTAATAGATGCCTAACGGCAAGGTCAGATGTTCTTACCAACTTCTGGTTGAGCCACCCTTCGGGTTCGATGCCTGCTTGTTTAACAGATGCCTGACAGCGAGGTCAAATGTTCCTCTCAACTTGGTGTTGAGCCAGCCTTCGGGTTTAATGTCTATTTGTGTAACAGATACCTGACGGCGTCGTCAGATATTCTTCTCAACTTCAGGTTGAGCCAGCTTTCGGGTTCGATGCCTGTTTGTTTAACAGATGCCTGACAGCGAGGTCAGATGTTCTTCTCGACTTCGGGTTGAGCCAGCCTTCGGGTTCGATGCCTGTTTGTTTAACAGATACCTGACGGCGAGGTCAGATGTCCTTCTCAACTTGGTGTTGAGCCGACCTTTAGTTTCGATGTCTGTTTGTTTAATAGATGCTTGATGGCAAGGTCTATTGTTCTTAACAACTTCTGGTTGAGCCGCCCTTCGGGTTCGATGCCTGTTTGTTTACCAGATGCCTCACGGCAAGGTCAGATGTTCCTCTTTACTTCGTGTTGAGCCGGCCTTCGGGTTCAATGCCTGTTTGTTTAACAGATACCTGATGACGAGGTCAGATGTTCTTCTTAACTTCAGGTTTAACCGGCCTTCGGGTTCGATGCCTATTTGTTTAACAGATGCCTGACAGCAAGGTCAGAAGTTCTTCTCAACTTTGGGTTGAGCCGACCTTCGGGTTCGATGCCTGTTTGTTTAACAGATACCTGACGGCGAGGTCAGATGTTCTTCTCAACTTCCTGTTGAGCCCCTTCAGTTTCGATGCCTGTTTGTTTAACAGATGCCTGACGGCGAGGTCAAATGTTCCTCTCAAATTGATGTTGAGCTGGCCTTCGGGTTCGATGCCTGACGGTAAGGTGTGATGTTCTTATCAACATCTGGTTGAGCTGCCCTTCGGATTCGATGCCTTCTTGTTTAATAGATGCCTCACGGCGAGGTCAGATGTTCCTCTCAACTTCCTGTTGAGCCGGCCTTCAGGTTTAATGCATGTTTGTTTAACAGATACCTGACGGCGAGGTCAGATGTTCTTCTCATCTTCGGGTTGAGCCGGCCTTTCGGTTCGATGCCTGTTTGTTTAACAGATGCCTGACGGCGAGGTCAAATGTTCCTCTCAACTTGGTGTTGAGCCGGCCTTTGGTTTCGATGCCGGTTTGTTTAATAGATGCCTGAAGGTAAGGTCTAATGTTCTTATCAACTTCTGGTTGAGCCGCCCTTCGGGTTCGATGCCTGCTTGTTTAACAGACGCCTCACGGCAAGGTCAGATGTTCCTCTTTACTTCGTGTTGAGCCGGCCTTCGGGTTCAATGCCTGATTGTTTAACAGATGCCTGACGGCGAGGTCATATGTTCCTCTCAACTTGGTGTTGAACCGGCCTTCGGGTTCGATGCCTGTTTGTTTAACAGATGCTTGACGGCGCTGTCAAATGTTCTTCTCAACTTCGGGTTGAGCCGGACTTCGGGTTCGATGCCTGTTTGTTTCACAGATACCTGACGGCAAGGTCAGATGTTTTTCTCCACTTCCTGTTGAGCTGCCTTCAGATTCGATGCCTGTTTGTTTAATAGATCCCTGACGGCGAGGTCAAATGTTCCTCTCAACTTGGTGTTGAGCTGACCTTCGGGTTCGATGCCTGTTTGTTTAATAGATGCCTGACGGCAAGGTCTGATGTTCTTATCAACTTCTGGTTGTGCTGGCCTTCGGGTTCGATGCCTGTTTGTTTAAGAGATGCCTCATGGCGAGGTCAGATGTTCCTCTCAACTTCGTGTTGAGCCGGCCTTCAGGTTCAATGCCTGTTTGTTTAACAGATACCTGACGACGAGGTCAGATGTTCTTCTCAACTTCTTGTTGAGCCGCCTTCGGTTTCGATGCCTGTTTGTTTAACAGATGCCTGACGGCGAGGTCAAATGTTCCTCTCAACTTGGTATTGAGCCGGCCTTCGGGTTCAATGCCTGTTTGTTTAATAGATGCCTGACGGCAAGGTCTGATGTTCTTATCAACTTCTGGTTGAGCCGCCCTTCGGGTTCGATGCCTGCTTGTTTAACAGATGCCTGACAGCGAGGTCAGATGTTCCTCTCAACTTGGTGTTGAGCCGGCCTTCGGGTTCGATGCCTGTTTGTTTAACAGATGCCCGACAGCGAGGTCACATGTTCTTCTCAACTTTGGGTTGAGCCGGCCTTCGGGTTCGATGCCTGTTTGTTTTACAGATGCCTGACTGCGAGGTCAGATGTTCCTTTCAACTTGGTGTTGAGCCGACCTTTAGTTTCGATGCCTGTTTGTTTAATAGATGCCTGACGGCAAGGTTTAACGTTCTTATCAACTTCTGGTTGAGCCGCCCTTCGGGTTCGATGCCTGCTTGTTTAACAGATTCCTCATAGCAAGGTCAGATGTTCCTCTTTACTTCGTGTTGAGCCGGCCTTCGGGTTCAATGCCTGTTTGTTTAACAGATACCTGATGACGAGGTCAGATGTTCTTCTCAACTTCAGGTTGAGCCGGCCTTCGGGTTCGATGCCTGTTTGTTTAACAGATACCTGACGGCAAGGTCAGATGTTCTTCTCAACTTCCTGTTGAGCAGCCTTCAGATTCGATGCCTGTTTGTTTAATAGATCCCTGAAGGCGAGGTCAAATGTTCCTCTCAACTTAGTGTTGAGCCGACCTTCTGGTTCGATGCCTGTTTGTTTAATAGATGCCTGACGGCAAGGTCTGATGTTCTTATCAACATCTGGTTGAGCCGCCCTTCGGGTTCGATGCCTGTTTGTTTAAGAGATGCCTCACGGCGAGGTCAGATGTTCCTCTCAACTTCGTGTTGAGCCGACCTTCAGGTTTAATGCCTGTTTGTTTAACAGATACCTGACGGCGAGGTCAGATGTTCTTCTCAACTTCAGGTTAATCCGGCATTCGCGTTCGATGCATGTTTGTTTAACAGATACCTGACAGCGAGGTCACATGTTCTTCTCAACTTCGGGTTGAGCCGGCCTTTGGGTTCGATGCCTGTTTGTTTAACAGATGCCTGACGGCGAGGTCAAATATTCCCCTCAACTTCGTTTTGAGCCGGCCTTCGGGTTCAATGCCTGTTTGTTTAATAGATGCCTGACGGCAAGGTCTGATGTTCTTATCAACTTCTGGTTGAGCCGCCCTTCGGGTTCGATGCCTGCTTGTTTAACAGATGCCTGACAGCGAGGTCAAATATTCCTCTCAACTTGGTGTTGAGCCGCCCTTCGGGTTCGATGCCTGTTTGTTTAATAGATGCCTGACGGCAAGGTCTGATGTTGTTATCAACTTCTGGTTCAGCCGCCCTTTGGGTTCGATGCCTGCTTGTTTAACCGATTCCTCACGGCGAGGTCAGATGTTTCTCTGAACTTCGTTTTGAGCCGGCCTTCGGGTTCAATGTCTGTTTTTTTAATAGATGCTTGACGAAAAGTTCTAATGTTCTTATCAACTTCTGGATGAGCCGCCCTTCGGGTTCGATGCCTGACGGCGAGGTCAAATGTTCCTCTCAACTTGATGTTGACCTGGCCTTCGAGTTCGATGCCTGACGACAAGGTCTGATGTTCTTATCAACATCTGGTTGAGCTGCCCTTCGGATTCGATGCCTGCTTGTTTAACAGATGCCTCATGGCGAAGTCAGATGTTCCTCTCAACTTCCTGTTATGCCGGCCTTCAGGTTTAATGCCTGTTTGTTTAACAGATACCTGACGGCAAGGTCAGATGTCCTTCTCAACTTCAGGTTGAGCCAGCCTTCGGGTTCGATGCCTGTTTGTTTAACAGATACCTGACAGCTAGGTCACATGTTCTTCTCATCTTCGGGTTAATCCGGCCTTCGGGTTTGATGCCTGTTTGTTTAACAGATGCCTGACGGCGAGGTCAAATGTTCCTCTCAACTTCGTGTTGAGCCGGCCTTCAGGTTCAATGCCTGTTTGTTTAACAGATACCTGACGACGAGGTCAGATGTTCTTCTCAACTTCTGGTTGAGCCGCCTTCGGTTTTGATGCCTGTTTTCTTAACAGGTGCCTGACGGCGAGGTCAAATGTTCCTCTCAACTTGGTATTGAGCCGGCCTTCGGGTTCGATGCTTGTTTGTTTAATAGATGCCTGATAGCAAGGTCTGATGTTCTTATCAACTTTTGGTTGAGCCGCCCTTCGGGTTCGATGCCTGCTTGTTTAACAGATTCCTCACGGAGAGGTCAGATGCTCCTCTCAACTTGGTGTTGAGCCGGCCTTCAGGTTCGATGCCTGTTTATTTAACAGATGCCTAACAGCGAGGTCACATGTTCTTCTCAACTTCGGGTTGAGCCGGCCTTCGGGTTCGATGTCTGTTTGTATAACAGATGCCTGACAGCGAGGTCAGATGTTCCTCTCAACTTGGTGTTGAGCCGACCTTTGGTTTCGATGCCTGTTTGTTTAATAGCTGCCTGACGGCAAGGTCTAACGTTCTTATCAACTTCTGGTTGAGCCGCCCTTCGGGTTCGATGCCTGCTTGTTTAACAGATGCCTCACAGCAAGGTCAGATGTTCCTCTTTACTTCGCGTTGAGCCGGCCTTCTAGTTTAATGCATGTTTGTTTAACAAATACCTGATGACGAGGTCAGATGTTCTTCTCAACTTCAGGTTGAGCCGGCCTTCGGGTTCGATGCCTGTTTGTTTAACAAATGCCTGACAGTGAGGTCAGATGTTCTTCTCAACTTCGGGTTGAGCCGGACTTCAGGTTCGATGCCTCTTTGTTTCACAGATACCTGATGGCAAGGTCAGATGTTCTTTTCAACTTCCTATTGAGCCGCCTTCAGATTCGATGCCTGTTTGTTTAACAGATTCCTGACGGCGAGGTCAAATGTTCCTCTCCACTTGGTGTTGAGCCGACCTTCTGGTTCGATGGTTGTTTGTTTAATTGATGCCTGGCGGCAAGGTCAGATGTTCTTATCAACTTCTGGTTGAGCAGGCCTCTGGGTTCGATGCCTGTTTGTTTAAGAGATGCCTCACGGCGAGGTCAGATGTTCCTCTCAACTTCGTGTTGAGCCGGCCTTCAGGTTCAATGCCTGTTTGTTTAATAGATACCTGACGACGAGGTCAGATGTTCTTCTCAACTTCTGGTTGAGCCGCATTCGGTTTTGATGCCTGTTTGTTTAACAGATGCCTGACGGCGAGGTCAAATGTTCCTCTCAATTTGGTGTTGAGCCGGCCTTCGGGTTCGATGCCTGTAGGTTTAATAGATGCCTAACGGCAAGGTCTGATGTTCTTACCAACTTCTGGTTGAGCCACCCTTCGGGTTCGATGCCTGCTTGTTTAACAGATGCCTGACAGCGAGGTCAAATGTTCCTCTCAACTTGGTGTTGAGCCAGCCTTCGGGTTTAATGTCTATTTGTGTAACAGATACCTGACGGCGTCGTCAGATATTCTTCTCAACTTCAGGTTGAGCCAGCTTTCGGGTTCGATGCCTGTTTGTTTAACAGATGCCTGACAGCGAGGTCAGATGTTCTTCTCGACTTCGGGTTGAGCCAGCCTTCGGGTTCGATGCCTGTTTGTTTAACAGATACCTGACGGCGAGGTCAGATGTCCTTCTCAACTTGGTGTTGAGCCGACCTTTAGTTTCGATGTCTGTTTGTTTAATAGATGCTTGATGGCAAGGTCTATTGTTCTTAACAACTTCTGGTTGAGCCGCCCTTCGGGTTCGATGCCTGTTTGTTTACCAGATGCCTCACGGCAAGGTCAGATGTTCCTCTTTACTTCGTGTTGAGCCGGCCTTCGGGTTCAATGCCTGTTTGTTTAACAGATACCTGATGACGAGGTCAGATGTTCTTCTTAACTTCAGGTTTAACCGGCCTTCGGGTTCGATGCCTATTTGTTTAACAGATGCCTGACAGCAAGGTCAGAAGTTCTTCTCAACTTTGGGTTGAGCCGACCTTCGGGTTCGATGCCTGTTTGTTTAACAGATACCTGACGGCGAGGTCAGATGTTCTTCTCAACTTCCTGTTGAGCCCCTTCAGTTTCGATGCCTGTTTGTTTAACAGATGCCTGACGGCGAGGTCAAATGTTCATCTCCACTTGGTGTTGAGCCAACCTTCGGGTTCGATGCCTATTTGTTTAATAAATGCCTGACGGCAAGGTCTGATGTTCTTATATACTTCTGGTTGAGCCGGCCTTCGGGTTCGATGCCTATTTGTTTAACAGATGCCTGACAGCGAGGTCAGATGTTCTTCTCAACTTTGGGTTGAGTGGCTTTCGGGTTCGATGCCTGTTTGTTTCACAGATACCTGACGGCAAGGTAAGATGTTCTTCTCAACTTCCTGTTGAGCCGCCTTCAGATTCGATGTCTGTTTGTTTAACAGATCCCTGACGGCGAGGTCAAACGTTCCTCTAAACTTGGTGTTGAGCCGACCTTCGGGTTCGATGCCTGTTTGTTTAATAGATGCCTGACGGAAAGGTTTGATGTTCTTATCAACTTCTGGTTGAGCCGGCCTTCGGGTTCGATGCCTGTTTGTTTAAGAGATGCCTCACGGCAAAGTCAGATGTTCCTCTCAACTTCGTATTGAGCCGGCCTTCAGGTTCAATGCCTGTTTATTTAACAGATACCTGACGACGAGGTCAGATGTTTTTCTCAACTTCTGGTTGAGCCGCCTTCGGTTTCGATGCCTGTTTGTTTAACAGATGCTTGACGGCGAGGTCAAATGTTCCTCTCAACTTGGTGTTGAGCCGGCCTTCGGGTTCGATGCCTGTTTGTTTAATAGATGCCTGAGGGCAAGGTCTGATGTTCTTATCAATTTCTGGTTGAGCTGCCCTTCGGGTTCGACGCCTGCTTGTTTATCTGATTCCTCACGGCGAGGTCAGATGTTTCTCTTAACTTCGTTTTGAGTCGGCCTTCGGGTTCAATGCCTGTTTGTTTAATAGATGCCTGACGGCAAGGTCTAATGTTCTTATCAACTTCTGGTTAAGCCGCCCTTCGGGTTCGATGCCTGCTTGTTTAACAGATGCCTCACGGCGAGGCCAGATGTTCCTCTCAACTTCGTGTTGAGCCGGCCTTCGGGTTCAATGTGTGTTTGTTTAATAGATGCCTGACGGCAAGGTCTAATGTGTTTATCAACTTCTGGTTGAGCCGCCCTTCGGGTTCGATGCTTGCTTGTTTATCAGATGCCTCATGTCGGTTCCACGAAAATAAGGTGCCGACAAAACAGAAGAGTCGCCACCTTTCGTTATTTATCCCTCAGAGCGGGAAAGGAAACGATCGGAAAAACCTGACGAATAGGTATAAGACAAGGTCATCGCAACCATTGTCTGGGTTCCGGAGTCGGTTACGCAAGGGGAAGGTATTAGCACCCTTCACGTCCATCGTACTCGATGGGATCCACGCTTGTTGTGTTAGTATGACGGGTTGGTTTTATCTATCTACCTATCAAGGCTGGCTTAAAAAGAAAAGAAAAATGACTCGGCAAAGCGTCGCACTTTATGCCTACGTATTCTCATCAGAGAATGAGAAATCAGAGTCAACGTAGTTCGACCTACTACGGGTTATGGGGAAGGTGGCTCGCCAATACATCCGTATTGTGCCTACGTACTCTCAACAGGTATGAGAGATCACAGCTTACATATTTCGGGATAATACGGATTACGGGAATTCAGATTCATCTGTTTTATCGAGTAGGGTTAACCAACAGTTCCAGCAGTTTGGCGTACGCAGCTCGACCCTTGGAGACTTATGCGTTACCGTCTGCGGTAGAACTGGGAGTTAACAACACTCTTTTCTTCAGAAAAGTTTCCTTTGACTTATGGGCCCACGGGGCAAAAAGGTTTGAAGTTTGTTTTCTATCTTTTACGGAAGAACTGTTTTTTATTGTGTTTGCAACTAGTATCGCACTAGAGACTATGACCTGAGAGTGAATGCGTCGTATGTCACCCAAAGGGTGCCCTACTAAACATCCAGACTGTTGAAAAGAAACTCTCCAACAATCCTTTCTCAGATAGCTTAAGGCTCGTAACGTATGACGTCAGTTAACCTTTATTACTGTATTCTGATTTGTTTCTAGATGAGAAGAGAACGGGCTCAACTACGGGGAGACTATCAAGTCCTAGTGTTGTCACGCCAAGGATTCATCCTATGGTTGAGGTTTGAAACAGGGAACTCCTAGAAGTTGTCTTGCATAGGTTTCAACCTAAAGTTCTATCATCACTTCCTTATCAAAGGAAGTGAGAGTCCTAGGGGATCATGTCAATGATAAACAGAAACAGATAAAGCATCAGCTTAAACAGTAAACAGTAAACGACTGTAAAATGCATGTAATGCAAGTGAGGGAGGAAATATGTGTGGGGCATCAGCCTCCACAAGCTCATCTCAACCTCAAGCCAGATATGAGTAACTGCAATCATACAGGAAATAACATAAAGTGCTATCAAGCAAACACAAACCACATGGGCAAGGGAGCAGGGCTCTACCGAATACCCGCAAGAAAAGCCATACAGTAAAAATACAAGCAGAGGGAGCAACCCAACCTCTAGTGCAATCATGCTCCTAGATTACATCAGTCTAAATATGAACTTATCCTAATGCATCAAGCAAATCAAACAAGCCACACCAATACAGAAGAGAAAACAGACAAGAGAGAAAGCAAATCAACAACTCCTACAACTAAACCAACTTAACAGCAGTCCAGTCATCAATCTTCAGCAGCTCTTCAGGGCTATCATCTTTCATGACAAGTATCAACTTGCTTCTCCAGGGTTTCAACCTATCAAAATAAGTTTCAACTTATTCTCTCTACCTCAACTTTAAGCTTCACCTCCCTCAGTTTCTCAGTGCATCAATGCAAGTGTCAACTTATCCTTTATTCCTCAAGCCTCAGCTCTTCACTCAATCTCAATTGAATCCTCTTCATAAGTATCAACTTGATCTTCAAGCTTCAGCTCTCTCTTCTTTACCAGTATCAACTAGTTCCTCTTCATCTATAAGCTTCAGCTTCTCAGAGTAATCTTCAATCACATAGAAGTGTCAACTTCATCCTTCAATCTTCTTCAAGCAAGGAACTCCATCCTCTAACAAGGGAGAAAGATTCATCTATCAAGAGCAAAGTTGGGATGATTGGTAGCAGAGTGAAGACCAAAGGTCACGACTGAGCATCCTGTCATCAGAGAAAGGGACCCTCAAAGGTTCTACCAATTTGCAAAGAACCACACATCCTACCAAAGGAGGGATGAGGCCTTTACAAGGGACCTTACATCATAAGGAAGAATGGAATTGATCAACATATTCCATGTTTATGAAGGAAGAGAACTATCTAGAAGCTCTGCCTACAAAACCCTAATTTTAACCTAATCAAAACTACACCACAAGAAGGGAAGATCTTCAAATCCAAGCCTCTTCAAGCAATCCAATGCATCTTCAACTTGTCTTCATCATCATCCAGGAACAAGCAAAGCACAACCCTAATCTAAGGGAACTAAAGATGTTAATCTAGTTGAGTTAGTGCCTTAGAATCATCCAAAACTAGCACCTAAACTAAAATTAATCAAAAATAGCAAACTATCTTATAAATCTTTACAAAAATTCCTAAGGGATCCTAATTCAATTAAGAATGCCTCATACAAAAACCAGGGACTAAATCATCTATTAAGTCCTAAAATTAAGTCCTAAATCCAAAGGTATCAATCATAAACCCTAAAAATGGAGCTTCTAAAGGTTTCAACCTAAACTACCACCTATGTTCATCACAAAAATGTGAGAAAAATATATGGGTAGCATGCACATCTATGCTAACTACTCACAAAAAATCAGGATCAAAATCATCACCACATGATCACCCAAAATTCCACAAAATCAAGTATCAAACCCAACTATTTTAATATCAATTAAAATTTGAAAATTCCCATAAAATCAGAAAATGCTTGAAATAAGAATATTTTTTATCTAAAAAATACTAGATTCAATCATGAATATAATGCAAAAAGAATGGGGTTAATTGGATCATTTTTCAATTTTATATGATTTAATCAAGGACCATGAATAAAATGAAGAAATTAAAGAAGGACAATAAGTCAGAGGGTGTGATCAGCAAACAATTTCCATTACCCTCGCTTGGGCCCCTCATCCTGGGGGTGTGCATAGCAACTGGGTGCTAGGCCCATTCAAATCTCAATTCAGTCACAAGCAAAAGGACCAGGGGAGGTGTGCTAAGTACAGATTTCACGTTACAACTCCCATTGGGCTTGAAAGAGGGGTGCTGATATTTCAAGAACTTAGAACCAACCTTGAAGCTTGGATTGTAGTGGTTATGCGCCTCAATTCTCTCTCAAACTATGCAAAATCCTTCAAGGAGTAATGGTGGATAATTCTTGATGCTCAGTTCTTGCTGCAACCTCTTGATTCTCCAAAACGCATTTCAAATTTTCAAGCTTTTTCTTCACTTCACATCAATGGATTCTCACCAGAATTCTGCTCCTGAAACTTCCAAATTCGTTGTAATTCATATTTATAGTGTGTTCAGATGGACATCCAACCCAAACTAGGCCCAATTATGGATTTTGGGTGTTCACCTTTCCTTCCAAATTTCAACATGGAAGTGTGCCTTCAAGCCTTACTCATGCTCTAAACTCAATCCAAACCATTCACTTAATCATTAAGGAGTGTGATGTAATGGTTTTCTTCCTTTGGTTTTAACATATGGAGTGTATATGATATGTTTCTTAATTGTGAAGTAACCATCCAAATGACTATGCTATGGACCTCAAATCCAAAATGTGGCAATGCCAATCTTTCTAAAACATTAATTCCATTCAAAATGACCACAAATTTGACTTGGAAACATGTTAATCTCATTTATTTTGAATTTTCTTATTTTAATTCATTAAAATGGCTTTCATGTGAAGTTTCTTCAACCAATGCTTGATATAACCCATATCAATGGACACTTGATGTTTAGACAATCTAAAAACATCATTTTGAACAACTTTCATGTTGAACAAAAATCCATTTGGAGCTTGGAAATAGGAGTTATGGCCTTATGCTTGAAATGACCTGTAATCTCCAAATGACCAAAATGCCCTTGACTTGTCAAAGCCATAAGTTGAGTTCTACACATCCAATCATGGACTTCTAGTACTCTCTAGAAAGCTAAGAGAATAAGGAACAACAATCATGATGACCAAAAGTTCATAGGAATCATCCTTCTTGGGAAAAAGTTTCATGCAAGTTGGACAACGTTCAAGCTCCAAATTCACATACCTCAGATGACCTGTAACTTATCAAAGTCATAACTTGAGTTCTACAAATCCTATCAAGGACTTATAGCACTCAAATTAAAGCTAAGATAATGCTCTACAACATTCATGTTTGGGGTAAGATGAGATGACAATCACATTTTAAGCTAAATTTCCTTGAAGATAGGGGTCAAACTAGGGGATTTTACACTGTCAAGCCTTAGAAACCCTAGCTTGAAACTTCTCAAACTCTTCAATCATGATGAGTTGACCTTGGAATCATCCTTATAGCATCTTAATGCATCAATCCATGATCACATGGCTCTTGGATTAGGTCTCAACCTTCCTTCAAATCTTCAGTTGACTTAGGGTTGACCCAGTCAAACCCTAGCTGCACCACTCATGGCTGAGGCTTCTTATTCTTGCACAATGACCTGTCTAGGCCTCAAAGTGATCTTCAACACTTCTCATGAGCTCTCTCAAGATATCAAATCTAACTTCATGGCTTCAGACTCATCTGTTGGTCTTCCCCATAACTCTCAAGTTAGGAGACACACACTCTTGGTTTCAACCACTCTCTCTGAGAATCTTTTAACTTCTCTGACAAGGATATCAACCCTTGAACACTTGAATAAGCTTCTTAGCTAGCTTCAAGGTCTTGTGTAGCTCTTGATTGGTAATCATACCTCTTGATCTCCTGCACACATGTCAATCAAATGCAAATGATAATGCTAATGTGAATGAAATGAAACATAAGCTAGGTAAAGAAATGTTGGGCAAATTTTGGGGTGCAACAGCTGCCCCTATTCAAACGGCTTGAACTTGACTGGGTGAGAAGCGAACGGCTCTCAACCAATCAAGGTGCGAGATGGTTGAATACCGAAAAACCCGGAAATTTGCCAACTTCACAAGTACACGGTACTCTGATGGGAACAAATCTTCGAAAACTGAAATATTAGCTGCCCGACAACTAGCTGGGGAATTGGTCACACGGTAACCGGTGATACATGGTCGATCATGCCGTCAGGCACCAAGATTCCTCGGGACCCATCAGATCAACAATCAAGTTAACCACGCCATCGGGCATTCAAAGAAATCTTTGGGCGTTAGCCGAACTTCGTCAGTAAGTCAGAAATGGAATTCTCAGTCAGTCATGAACCAATTGGGGATATACAACTTCTACCATCAGGCACTCCGCATCAGCTGAGAGAAATGCTTCGTCAATACGGTTAGACTTCAATCATCAAGTCTTCAAGGGAAGTTTCAACTTCACTGTTCAGGAACCTGCTGGGGATGACACATCTCCGCTGGGGATTCTGGAGAACTATCAAGTCACTCTGCTTCGGGGATCCAGAAATTATTCTGGGTGAGCCATCTCTGCTGGGGAAATCAAGAGTCATCTTGAACAAATAACTCCGCGGGGACTTCAAGAATCATCCCGAACCAATAACTCTGCTGGAGATTTCGGGAATCATCCCGAGCACTCACTCTGCCGGGGACTCCAAGCATCAACTTGAGCAACCAACTCTGGCGACTTCACTGGGGATTTTAAGAATCATCTTGAGCAAACGACTTCGCTGGGGAGAATTCAAGAATCATCTTGATCAAACCATTATGTGGAGGAACACCTGCAAGACAAGAACGGTACCGACCTAGCTCATGCTTCATATGCGTATGCTTTGGCAATGATGCAATGCTCCACACGGTGGAAATGCTACGCGTTTTTTAGGTAAATGCTATGCAATCATGCAAGATGCTATGACCCCATCAACAAAATAAATGTTGAAGGGAGCATCCTCCTGTCAAGGAGAAAGAACCACTCTGGTGGAGGAAGGACTCATCCCGCCGAGGAGAAGAAGTCACACCGATCTCAAACGGACTCCGCCTGGGGAAACAAACTTCAGTCGACTGCTGCAGGAGAACGAAGCTCTACGAGAACCCGAACCTGCTCAGGAAAGCGATGTCAATCGCAGAAATGAACTGCGTGGCCTTCGCGACTATTTCCCTGGAGGTAACGACTCTGGCGGGGAAATACAGCATCAACTATTCAACACTCTACTGGGGAAAACCAATCATGGCCCGAACTGCTTTCCAAGGACTCGGCTCCCTTGGGGATCTGCAAACTCGGCTGGGGAAGAAGGAATTGTCCTGCTTACAGGGGAGAGTACAACTCTGCGGGGAATTTCAATTCTGCTGAAGACTTCAGTCTGGAACTATCAATTGCTGCACACTTCAGTATGTGACTCAGCTAGGGAGATGACGACCCTTCGGGATGTATCTGATTGGGGAGAGAATCCTTTCTACCTGGGGAAAACATATCAATGCTTACAATCTCACGTTCAGACTCTGCAGGGAGAGGCTGCTGACCTTCGCTAGAGAAGAAGGAATCATCCTGCTTGGGGACGCATACGGCGTACTACCTGGTATATGCTACACCTGCAACAACACAAACAAACAGACAAGATACCCTTCTCAAAGGGACCTATCAAGGTTATCATCTTGTGACAATGTTCGAGTAATTCATTGTTTCAACAATCAGTGGCCTAGGCCAGTAAGTTTATGTATGCACATTTTATCAAAACATTGGCGTTCTTTTTCACAAACAAAACAGATAAATGTTAAACAGACAAACAGAATTGCTGAATAGTATACATTTTATTGATAACGAACCCCTGAATGGGTAAAAATGTTTTACAACAGATGCAAGCTCCTGGAATGAGGAAGCCGCGCAAATATAAAAACAGAAATATACATCAGTATATACACATGTCGGCAACGAGGCGTAGACGAACACCATGAGTTGATCCCTCTATGACCCACTCGACTTCGATACCTCTCCGACGCTTCAGCTTCAGAAGAGATTGATTCAGATAAACGACCCTCAGGTCTTCCAAACCACTAAAAAATGAAAGTCCACACGCGGAACGCAGTCATTTGCTTTTTCAAATCCCTAACTTTTGCCTGAACCGCCCTCTCGGGTTTTCGATTCACCGGGATGCCCTTTTTTGCCAAAGTCGCCCATCCGGGTTTTCGACTTTGCGGGTGTACATTCTTTTCTTTCATATCCCTAATTTTTGCCCGAACCCTTTTCCTTTTTTATGGTTCGCCGGGATGCCCCATTTTTGCCTGGATATTCTTTTTCTTTCCAGCGGGTCGTTTTTAAGCAAAGTATTTTTTAACTGCGTCCGCGTTCACCGGGGATGCAAAATCTTCGCCATCCATCGTAGATAACAACAAGGCTCCTCTCGAGAAGACCTTGCTGACGACGTACGGACCTTCGTAATTGGGAGTCCACTTGCCCCAGTGATCGGAGTGTGGAGGAAGAATCTTCTTCAGGACGAGATCACCCGTCTGAAAGCTTCTAGGGCGCACCTTCTTATCATAAGCTTTCTTCATTCGGCTTTGGTATAGACGACCATATGCAGTCGATGCTAATCTTTTCTCGTCCATCAGGCTGAGTTGATTTAGTCGGTTCTTAATCCACTCTGCCTCGTCGAGTTTCACGTCAACCAAAACTCGCAAAGAAGGGATCTCCACTTTTAACGATAGGAAAACTTCCATACCGTACACCAAGGAGAAAGGAGTTGCCCCGGTTGACGTACGCACTGTCGTACGATAACCGTGCAGTGAAAATGGCAGCATCTCGTGCCAATCTTTGTAGGTCACAACCATCTTCTGAACAATCTTCTTAATGTTCTTATTGGCCGCTTCAACGGCGCCATTCATCTTCGGCCGGTGTCGCTACTGCGAAAATCGGCGCCGGCTGAACAGAAAAGTCGCCACCGTGCGTTATTTATCCCAAAGGAGGGAAAGGAAACACTCAGAGTAAACCTAACGCAAAACGGGAAAGGAATGGTCATCGCAACCAAATCCTGGATTTGGGAGTCGGTTACGCAAGGGGAAGGTATTAGCACCCCTCACGTCCGTCGTACTCGACGGGATCCACGCTTGTTTTCTGGTATGGATTGGTTATTCTATCTACTCTAAAGGTTAAGGGTTAAAGAGAAAAGAAAATGACTCGGGAAAGTATCGCACTTTATGCCTACGTATTCCCGTCTGGAACGAGAAATCAGAGTCAACGTAGTTCGCCTACCTACGGGAAAGGAGGGGAAGGTTGCTCGCTAGGATATCGCATCCTATGGCTACGTACTTTCATACAGCATGAAAGATCAGAGCAAACGTAGTTCGGGCCACGTACGACACAAGTCTGTTTTGATTGCTTTTATCTCCTTCTGAAAAAGGGTTTTTCTGATTACTGGTCCAAGCAGACAAAAATTGACATTTTGATGAGTTCACATTCTTTTGCGGAAGAAGTGTCTTTTATTGTGTTTGAAATCTTATTGTATTTTTCTGTTTGTTTTGAGGAAGAAGAGACAGAACCCTAACCTACGGTTGCGAAGGGAATTAGACTAACCTAATGTTATCATGCATGGGTTAAGACCTAGTGTCTATCATGCTCCTCTCTTGCACAGAGAGAAACAGAGATCCTACGGGATAAGCGGAAACAGAAACCATAGCAGATATATACAGTAAAGCAGTAAAATGCATGGATGCAGCAATACAAGCGAGGCAAGGGAGTCCCACTCAACCTCGAACCTAGAAAACAATAGGCAAAAGCGAACAGGATTCACTTTCAACCCAACAGGGTAAACAGCAAACAATACAGTCCAGAAAACCAATCAATACATCAGAAATGAAATACAGCAGAAAAATAAACAGCATCAGCAGCTCTGAAACAACATCTGACTTCAAGCTTCAGCAAGCATCCATCTCCATCTCCACAGTCCTTCAAGCAAGGTCTTTGTCATCAATCTTCAGTCTACAATGGCTTTTCTTCAAGTCTCAAAACTCCAGGGTGAGGGATCAATCATAAGAGTGAATTGGGTGTTAAGCAGTTAGTTGACTACCAAGGGTGGAAACCAACTGCTACTAACACATAAGATGTTTTCTCTCAAGAGTTCTATCCCTTAGACAGTAGCACCAAGCCTTCCAAAGGAAGGGGGTGAGTGTCTTAGAGAGACTCTGTATCACAGAGAGGAATGGAGGCAGTCAAAACCTTCCATGTTTGAGAATCAAGCTTTCTAATCTAGAGCTCTGCCTAGCTCCTAAACCCTAATCTCCTCAACAGCTGCTAGCAGGAATCTCCTCTTCAACTCTGGAAGTTGGTCTTCAAGCTCTGGATCTCCAATGGCTTCATCATCACAAGTCTTCAGCTCCCCCAATCCCCAAGCAATCCCAATACCCACACAGACAAATCAATAATCCCCAGAGGGCACACCATACCAGTCAATCAAATACAGTAATATACTAATAGCAGTAGGGGAATCCTAGTGATTTCTGAGGGATCTAATAACTACCCATAGCCCCTATAGCCCCATACCCCAAACTTTCAATCTCTAAATCCTTAAGGGAAAAGAACTACTTCACCTATGTTGTCACTTAAACCCTAATTTTGTTCATGTTATTCACACCTAAACTAATCACCTGAAATTAATTTCTAAAAATGGGAACTAAATTGTATGTACAAGTTGAATGTCTAAAATAAACAACCTAAAAAGAATGGATTAAAAATGTTAAAGCAACTATTAGAACAAAAATTAACAAATTTAAGCATCAAACTAAACTTAACTAAATGCTATTTACAAGAAAAATACATGAAAAATATTAAACAAAAATAAAATGCCAATTTTATTATTTCATATTTTTCTAGACAGAATAATGGACCTATAGCAAAAAGAACCAATTAAAACAAGCCATTTTCCATTTTTTATGATTTTTTTTAAAGATGTAAAAATATTAAAGGAAATTAAAACACACAAAATGGAAATTAAATGGGAGGGGGTGAGAAAAGCCAATTCGCTCAGTTATATTCCAGGTGGGCCATGAAACCAGGGGTGCGAATATTAAATGTAATAGGCCCAACACGCTCAGAAAATAGCTTGGAAAATAAAAGAAAAAGGAATAAACTTCGGTGTGAATAGCAACATAATCACGTGGTATTTCAATTGGGCCGCCTGGGTGGGGTGTGAGTAGTAATGACCTGCTGAGCCCAGGATTCAATTTTAATTAAACGCTGCGTTTGGGTCTTAATCTTTCCCTCCGCTTCTTTGTTCAAATCGTGGCCGTGCGATTAACCTAACCAGTCAACTAGTCTGAAATGATCTAACGGTGTGGAGATCATCTTCTCCAACACACCACCTAGGGTTTCAGTTTCCATTTTCCATGCGCGCGTTTTCATCATCATCGTGCTCACTCGCTTCTCAATGAAAATCAAAAATTCCAAGACCAAAAATGATCTAGCAATCACCAGGAACATGATAATACGTGTAGTTTTCATTGAAACACCTTGTATCGTCCAAACAGAAAGCCTTAAGATCTTGGTACCACCATGTTACACTGAATTCGACCTTGCTAAAATCTAACCCTAGTGGCCCTAAGCTGTTCTACATGCTACACTGGTTTCAACAAGCCACTACACATGCATTGACACTCACTAACCAGCATTTCCTTGCTCATCAAAGAACCTAACACCTGTTATCAATCTTCATGAAACTCTCTGAAACTCTATGGAATCGATCACCTAATCAAGTCTAATAATCCTACTCAAAAGATCTAACCTAACTATGCATAATTAAGGAGATATGGGAGAATCCACCAACCTGTCAAGTATCAATGGTGGAGATAGTTGCAGGTGGATCCAAGGCTTGTAATTGCTTCTAGATGCTCCCCCAATGGTGTGCTCTCTACTGTTTGCAATTACTTGTATGGATCTTGCTTGCTTCTTGAGTTTTGATCCAATTTGCACTTTTGAGGATGAAGATTATGGCACACGAAAATGGAATTATCTTAACCAAATCTTGATGAATCTCTGTTCTAGGATGATGGTAGAGTAGATTAGGATCAAGAACTTTGTGAATTGATGGGATTTTGTGAGAGATTGAGAACAATTTGCAAAATTGGGAAGATGGAAGAAAGCTATGTATTCTTGCCAAATGAATCACCAACCACATTTTGGAGCCACTCTTGTGTTTATATAGATGATGATGGCCTGATCTAGAAGGTTGTAGAATGATCTTAGATGGTTCTAGAAATTGATGGAAAGTTATGGAAGTTCTCCCTTAATGATACTTTGAAGATCTCTTATCTCATGCTTGCTCCTTTGTAAACTTGTATTAAAATCTCCTTTCATGAGATATTAGGAGTGTATGTATGAAAAACCAAGCTTTTCCTTGCCTTGTGTTAAGTTTTACCAAGTTGCCTTATGATGCAAGAAACAAATTTACAAAGGAAGCCCAATTTTTAAGCCTAAAATCAAAAATGTGGCTGAACCAATGTCTATAAAATGATGTTGGGAATCAATTTGGTATATTGGATTACCCATATTGGATTTGTAGATCTCTCAAACCAATTTTTTATTTCAACTTTTTCAACTTATATGCCTTTTTTAGGTCATTTTTCACCAACTTTGGTCAAGTCTCATGCTATGCATTTCCAAACTTCCATGACTTCTTTTATTGACTTAAAATGGCATTTTGAGCAACTTTGATGTTGGGAATTTTTTCATTTGAAGCTTCCTTGTATGAGTTTTGGGCATAGGCTTGAAATGACCTGTAATCATCAGATGACCAAAATACCCTTTGCTTGCCAAGACCATAAGTAGAGTTCCACAAACCATATGAATGCATACCATACCATTCTAGAAAGCTAAGACAATGAGGAACAATTCGTATGTTGACCAGAAATTCATTTGAAATCTCCTTGAGGGGTAAAAATAGCTTGGAAGGCAAGTCACTTTCACAGACAAAATTTCAGATACCTCAGATGACCTGTAACTTGCAAGGACCATAACATGAGTTCTATAAATCTCCTTGATGTCTTACACCACTCAAATTAAAGGTCTTGAGATCCTCTACAAGTTTCATGTTGGCCAAGGACCCATTTGAAGCTTGCATTTTGACTTGTCTTGCTTGGAAATTTGACCTAAACTAGGGGATTTTACATAGAAACCCTAATTTAGAAACTCCTCTTCTCCTTGATTTCTCTTGATTTCTTCTTAGCACAACACCATATCCTTCTCTATATGTCAAATGATGAACCCCACATCTCTCCAATAGACCTCAATGCCTTTCAATCAATCAATTGACCTAGAGTTGACCCTAGAGTTGACCCAGGGTTGACCTCAATGCAATACTGGTGACTATACCAATGACTTGTCTCCTTCTCCAAATGACTTTCTAAGTCCTCCAAGATGTCTAGATACTCCCCATGCTCAGTGTCGCTACTGCGAAAATCGGCGCCGGCTGAACAGAAGAGTCGCCACCGTGCGTTATTTATCCCACGGGAGGGAAAGGAAACGCTCAGAGTAAACCTCGCACAACACGGGAAAGGTATGGTCGTCGCAACCAAAACCTGGGTTCGGGAGTCGGTTACGCAAGGGGAAGGTATTAGCACCCCTCACGTCCGTCGTACTCGACGGGATCCACGCTTGTTTTCGGGTATGGATTGTTATTCTATCTAAACTATAGGTCAAGGGTTAAAAAGAAAATAAAATGAAGTGACTCGGCAAAGTATCGCACTTTATGCCTACGTATTCCCGTCTGGAACGAGAAATCAGAGTCAACGTAGTTCGCCTACCTACGGGAAAGGAGGGGAAGGTTGCTCGCTAGGATATCGCATCCTATGCCTACGTACTTTCATACAGCATGAAAGATCAGAGCAAACGTAGTTCAGGCCACGGAAGACACAAGCTTGTCTTGATTGATTTTATTCCTTCTAAAAAAAGGTTTCTTGATTAGAAGTCCCGGCGGACAAAAATGACGTCTTGATGAGTTCACATTCTTTTACGGAAGAAGTGTCTTTTATTGTGTTCGAAATCATTATGTGTTTTTCTGTTTGTTTTGAGAGAGAAGAGACAGAACTCTAACCTACGGTTGCGAAGGGAATCAAACTAACCTAATGTTATCATGCATGGGTTAAGACCTAGTGTCTATCATGCTCCTCTCTTGCACAGAGAGAAACAGAGATCCTATGGGATAGTCAGAAACAGAAACAATATCAGATATATACAGTAAAGCAGTAAAATGCATGGATGCAACAGTACAAGCGAGGCAAGGGAGTCCCACTCGACCTCGAACCTAGAAAACAATAGGCAAAAGTGAACAGGCTTCACTTTCAACCCAACAGGGTAAACAGCAAACAATACAGTCCAGAAAACCAATCAATACATCAGCAAATGAAATACAACAGCATCAGCAGCTCTGAATCAACATCTGGCTTCAAGTAATCTCCATTCAGCTACAGGCTTCAACAAGTATTAATCTCCATCTTCAGGACCTTCAGGCAAGGGTTTTGATCATCAGTCTTCCATCTGCAATGGCTTTTCTTCAAGTCTCCAACCTCCAGGATGAGGGATCAGTCACAAGAGTGAAGTGAATGAATGTTAAACAGTTAATTACCTACCAAGGGTGGTTCATCAACTGTTAACATTAAACAGAAAGTCTCCTCTCAAAAGTTCTATCTTTCAAATATATTCACTGATCCTTCCAAAGGAAGGAGGTGGATATTTGAAAGAGACTTTGAATCATAGAGAAAGGATGTATGCAGACAAGGCATTCCATGTTTGAGAAACAAGCTTTCTAATCTAGAGCTCTGCCTAGCTCCTAAACCCTAGTCTCCTCAGCATCTGCTAGCAAGAACCTCCTCTCCAACTTTGGCAGTTGATCTTCAATCTCTGGATCTCCAATGGTCTTCATCTTCACAAGTCTTCAGCTTCCCCAGATCCCCAGACAATCCCAATACCCAAACAAGCAAGCAATAATCCCCAGAGGGCACACCACACCAGACAATACAGATATACAAACAGTACTAGCAGTAGGGGAGTCCTGACTTTTTCTAAGGGATCTAATAACTACCCATAGCCCTTATAGTCCCATAACTAATCTAGTTAAATCCTAAGTCCTAAGGGAAAGAATCAAACTTCCTAAGTCATCACCTAAAAAACCCTAATTGGTTCATGTTGTTCAAGCCTACATTAATCACCTAAAATTAATTCCTAAAAATGGGAACTAAATTGAATCTACAAGTTCAATATCTAATCTAAACAATATAAAAAGAATGAACAAAAAAAATATGAAAGCATTTAGTAGAACAAAAATTATTAAAACCATGCATGAAATGAAGCTAATTAAAATGACATTTATTTAGAAAATATGGAAAAAATATGAAATGAAAATAAAAATGCAATTTTATTTTTCTATAATTTTCTACTCATCCTAAAGAAAATGATGTAAAAAGAATGAAGTGAAAATGATTTTCTATGAATTTATTATGAATTTATGAAATGAATGAAAAATTAAAATGAATTAAAAACAATTGGAATTAAAATGAGAGGGAGGGGGTACTAATAGTAGGCGCGTTCAGTTAAAATCAGGATGGGCCAACAGCCAGGGGGTGTTGTTAGCAAAATGAATAAGGCCCAGCATCAATCAGAATTATTGAAAACAAAAACCACGCAGGGGGGGTGAGAAAAGCATCAGATTCATGTTCAAAATGAGTTGGGCTTGGTATTGGGGGGTGGGAATAGCACAGCATTACTCAGGCCCGCCCGTTTCAATTAATGAAACGGTGCGTTTGGCACCAACCTGAACTCCCTCCAAATTCTGAATTGAATGCTAGCCCTAGGATCACTCTCCAAGTCAAAGGTCTCACACGAAATGAAAGGTCCAGATTACATCTTCCTCCTTGGTTCACATGAATTAGGGTTTGCCTCCATGGAAGCTCATGCACGAGCTCCATTCCACCAATCGGTTCTCCCTCTACAGGCCATGAATCAACACGATCTCAACATGAAAAATGTTCAGAATCTCTCCCTCTACACGTCTATGGCACTAGTTTGCTTTGAAATTCACTAGATCACTCAACCCGATGGCATCAAGCTCTGGTCACCATGGAAGTACACTGAGATGCATCATGATAATTCTCCACCAAACCTACACTAATCTACTCTATGCATAATGGTGATTAACCTGCGCTAACAACCTAAAATTATAATGGCTTAACCTAAGAGTTCTACCTCCTAACAGTTTCTACCACCTGCTAACAATCATCACTAATCTACTCCAAATTCATCCTAATTGCTCTACTAACCTTCTACATTACATCTAAACTAACAAAACTATGCCTAACTAACTGAATCAAGCAATTTGAATGAAAACACACCTGGTGCAAAAGCTTGAAAACAGCTATGGAGACTCGTGGATCTGAGGCTTCCAAGGCTTGGATCTTGATCAATTAACTCAGTGATTGATTCTGTATGCAATACTTTGATGATTCCTGGCTTGAATTGTGCTGTCCAATGGAGATTGTGATTTTGATGTTGATGATGGAAGTGCTCGAAAATGGAGGAATCACACTTGGTTCTTGATTGAATTATGATCTATGATGATGATTGAATGAGATTGAATTGATGTGGATGAAAATTGATGAAGATTTTGTGAGATTGAAGTGAAAATTCAATGAAAAAGAATGAGAGAATTTGGGAGATTCTTGGTGAAAAAATGAAGCCAACCCTTTGATCAATCCTCATTTCATGAATATATAGACCCCAATGGTAACTTCTAGATCCCTCTTACACATTCCCTTGCCTTCCAACTTTGATCCATTTTGGCTATGTTTCTTCAATTACAAGTAACCAAAGATAACTTTCTTTTTTCCTTCTAAACTCAAAAAAGTGTTTGAACCATTGTTCTTAGAATTGCTTTTACATTCAAAATCATATATTGGAAGTCTCCATTTGGATTCATAAATCTCCCAAACCATTTTTCACTTTGAATTTCTTTGAATTATAAGCCATTTTAGTTCAACTTTTGACCAATTATGCAACTTCATGTTATGAGCTTCTCCAATAATTTGTGACCTTCTTTATAGACTTAAAATCCCATTTGGAGCAAGTTTGATGTTGTAAGTTTTTCCATTTGAGGCCTCCTTGTATGAGTTTTGGACATAGGTTAAAATGACCTGTAATTCACAAATGCCCAAAATACCCTTTGCTTGCCAAGACCATAAGTTGAGTTCCACACATCATATGAAGGCATACTATACCATTCTAGAAAGCTAAGACAATGAGGAACAATTCTTATGTTGACCAAGAATTCATTTGAAATCTCCTTGAGGGGTAAAAATTGCTTGGAAGTCAAGTCACTTTCACAGACAAAATTTCAGATACCTCAGATGACCTGTAACTTGCAAGGACCATAACTTGAGTTCTATAAATCTCCTTGATGTCTTCCACCACTCAAATTAAAGGTCTTGAGATCCTCTACAAGTTTCATGTTGGCCAAGAAGCCATTTGAAGCTAGCATTTTGACTTATCTTGCTTGGAAATTTGACCTAAACTAGGGGATTTTACACAGAAACCCTAATTTAGAAACTCCTCTTCTCCTTGATTTCTCTTGAATTCTCCTTGGCATATCTCCATATCCTTCTTTATATGTCCAATGATGAACCCCACATCTCTCCAATAGCCTTGAATGCCCTTTAAATCAGTCAATTGACCTAGGGTTGACCTAGGGTTGACCCAGATGAAACCCTAGTTGACTGCCTTCAGCTATAGCTCTTGTGCTCTCATCAATGACTTGTCTCCTTCTCCAAATGACTTTCTAAGTCTCTCATAATGTCTAGATACTCTCCATGCCTTCACCTCACAGCTCACAACCCTTTTGTTGACCCTTAGATACCCTCAGCTAGGAGATGGACTCAAGGCTTGATCTGCTGAACTCTTTGCTTTCAAATTCTTTCCTGATGACTTGAATGAGATTGACTTGGGATAATAACCTCTTGATAGGCTTCTAGAGATGAGAATAATGATTGGTCCCCTGTTGTATGACTTGCTATGCTTATGCTATGCAGATGGTTAGTCTATGTACATGACTCTATATGCAAATGCTAATGATATTGAAACATAAACCCAAGGAGTAAGGTTGGGCAAATTTTAGGGTGCAACAGCTGCCCCTATTCAAGCGACTTGGACCCGATTGGGTGAAGAGCCCGGAGCCTTCAGACATTCGCGGTACGAGACGGTTGAATACTAGTGAAACCAGAAATTTGCCAACCGCAAAACTAAATTGCGCTCCTGCTTGGGGAACGACATTCATCAGCTGAATCTGACTGTTGCAGTAACCCACTGATCTCGTGCGAGCGTGCTGGGGATTGTCTTCATCGTTCTGAAGAGGATTCTGTCATAACAGATTGCTTGCTTGTCCACGTTAGGACTCTGTCTGTCATCGATACGAAGAAATCTCAACTAAAACCGGTCCACGTTAGGACTCCATTTACTGTTAACCCAGAAAATCTCGGCAACTCCGCTGGGGATACTTCGTCTAAATCGTCCACGTTAGGAATAAAATTCTTCCACGTTAGGAGTAACACTTGTCCACGTTAGGAACAACATCGTCCATGTTAGGAGTAACACTTGTCCACGTTAGGAATAACATCGTCCACGTTAGGAGTCATTTCTTCTGTATCTGTCCACGTCAGGACTAAACTCTTTCATCTTTCCACGTCAGGAAGCAATCTTCTTTCCACATAAGGAGAAATATATCAATCTGTCCACGTAAGGACTCCAGTACCACTTGACATGTCCGCGTCAGGACTCCAATCTTTCCACGTAAGGAATTCAACTTTGGTTCCGAACCTGTCCACGTCAGGACTCAACTTTCCACGTAAGGAGTATATCATTCTTCCACGTCAGGAATCAACTTTTCTTGCATCTGTCCACGTAAGGAATGCTATCCGTCTTCCACGCAAGGAAACATAACTTTTCCACATAAGGCAACCAATTCCTTCCGATTTGTCCGCGTCAGGACTACATTTTTCCACGTAAGGAATGCCATCTCCACGTTAGGAATCACCTCTTTCCACGTAAGGAATCCGCTTCTGATATGTCCGCGTATGGACTCACTCTTTCCACGTTAGGAATCTCCGTCTCTTTTCCACGTAAGGAATCGTTTTCTCTTTCCACGTAAGGAATCTCAATCTTTCCACGTAAGGAACTGAAACTTCTCTTTCTCTTCCACGTAAGGAGCACGCTTTCTTTCCACGTTAGGAATACTTCTTCTTCTGAATCCGTCCACGTCAGGACTAAACTTTCCACGTAAGGAATCTATCTTCTTCTTCTGCGTTAGGAATAACTTCTTTGATCTGTCCGCGTCAGGACTAAACTCTTCCACGTTAGGAATGCACTCTTTCTCTGTCCCCGTAAGGACTCCAATCTTTCCACGTAAGGAATCACCATTTTTCCACGTAAGGAATCACCATTTTTCCACGTTAGGAATAACTTCTTTTCCACGTAAGGAATGCTCTTATCCACGTAAGGAATAACTTTTGATATGTCCGCGTATGGACTCAATCTTTCCACGTAAGGAGTCATCACTTTCTTTCCACGTCAGGAATCATTCTTGATATGTCCGCGTAAGGACTCAATCTTTCCACGTAAGGAATAAACTCGTCTTTCCACGTAAGGAATCATTTTTCTTCCACGTAAGGAATGCTCTTGATATGTCCACGTAAGGACTCTGATCGAACTTTGATCTGTCCACGTAAGGAATCAATTTATATTCCACGTAAGGAATCACCATTTTTCCACGTAAGGAATAAGACTTCGTCTGGATCTGTCCGCGTCAGGACTAAACTCTTCCACGTTAGGAATCCATTTCGATATGTCCGCGTAAGGACTACATCTTTCCGCGTAAGGAATACCAACTTTTTTCCACGTAAGGAATAAATTCGTCTTTCCACGTAAGGAAACCATCTTCTTTCCACGTAAGGAAACATTGCCTTTCCACGTAAGGAGAACATCGTCCATGTTAGGACCCACCTTTCCACGTCAGGAACACCATCTTAATCTGTCCACGTAAGGACTCCAATCTTTCCGCGTCAGGAATGCTGTCATTTCCACGTAAGGAAACTATCTTTTTCCACGTAAGGAAACATTGCCTTTCCACGTAAGGAGAACATCGTCCACGTTAGGACCCACCTTTCCACGTCAGGAACACCATCTTAATCTGTCCACGTAAGGACTCCGATCTTTCCGCGTCAGGAATGCTGTCATTTCCACGTAAGGAAACTATCTTTTTCCACGTAAGGAATCATCTCTTTCCACGTAAGGAATCCAACTTGATATGTCCGCGTAAGGACTACATCGTCCACGTTAGGACCCACTTCTCCACGTTAGGAATAATAATCTCTTTGATTTGTCCACGTCAGGACACTGATCTCGTCTTGATTTGTCCACGTAAGGACTACATCTTTTCTGCTGAGAGAATAAATCTTGTCCATGTCAGGACTTAGTTCTCCATTGATCCCAACCCACAAACTTCTTAGCACTGACGTGACAGCGACTTTGAGATGGACTCCACTGGGGATATTTGGAAACCAAACTACCGGACGCCTGTTCTGATAACCGGCGGTGACCTCTGAAATTCTGATTCATGAAACCTTTTGATGACAAATAACTCTGCTTGGGAATAAAGAGAGACTTATCCTGGTAACTCTGTGGGGAATACTACCGAAACTGACATTATCATTGGATGTCTCATGCCGAGATCTTGAATGTTTGGTAGTTCATTTGAGCAAGAACTCTCTCTACCTGAACTGCTAAAATACAGGAACTGCTTCAGCAAAATAAATGCTGGAAGGATAATGCCGACTCCGCTGGGGATAGCCAGGTGCTACAGAATTATTCCAGCAAAATTAATGCTGTAAGAGTGAAGTCGACTCAGTTGGGAAATTAGGAACTTAAACCAAACACCTTGTTGAAGTAGCATCCTGCTGGGGAATATAACTCTGCTGGGGAATAGCAGATGTGCACAGTATGATCGGACTTTCTGCTGGAGAGTGAACTGATATTACACAGTATCCCTGACAAAATAAATGACAGGACCCACCACCAACTCTGCTGGGGAGAGTCTTGATCTTCGAGTTCCACTGGGAGGAAAGAACACTTGCTGACAAGAGAGAACTCCGCTTCGGGGATACTAACGTGCCCCCAGTCTGTATTTTGTATAGCTTGCCCCTGAATTTGCAACCATTTTGGAAGGGACCCTACAGTCCTTGTATCTGGACAGCCAGACATGGACGGCTTCTACATTTCGGACCTCGAAGGGGTGTTTCAAGAACATAACTTTCGTGCTACTAGGGTGACCTGCCCCGGTCTTGCAACAATCTTTGTCTCTGATCGACTGTGTCGTGGAGTACTGCCCATAGCTATGAGAGATTTGCCAAATCTTGACCTGACTGCCCCGGATTTACTGATTCTAGGATGACCAACTCTACCTGAATTAATCAGTATAGCTTGCCCCAGTTCACGAAATATTTGGGCATTCTGCATTTTATCCTGATCATACCTTCCACTGTAGGAATCTTTCCTGTCGGCATGCGCTTACTCGCAGGTAACACAAGTTGTTCTGCATAAAAGATATATTAAACGCAATGCATATGACAGTTTCAAAATCCAAGTCTGCTCACTAAAAAATTTTGTGACATGTAATGAATCAATTATCAAAATGTCAATATGAAAGCTGGTAAGAGGAACCCTTTTAGGAGTCAGAATCGACGAGATCTTTACTGACGTATGCCCTCAGACAAAACCTGTTTCAATTAGGACTTTTGCGGGTTGTATCGTGGTCAGGTTCACGGTTAACAAGGAAAGATATAGGCTCAAAATTTATTTCGACCCACCCATTCTTCGTGATGTTCTCCAATCCTATGTTCAGCTAATCTGACTTCAGCGTTCACCTATTAGAGGTGGAATGATAGGAGTGACGGTTCAGGATACCACACATTTTTGTTTTTTGAGTGACAGCCATTTGCTTTTCGTCTTTGGGTACCCAGATTCACACGACTTTGTCCTTTTCGAGGATTTTTTCTTTTCTTTGACAATCCTTTTCATCTTTCGTTTTTTTTTTCGCTCCCTAACTTTTGCCTGGACTGAGTATCTTTTGAGATTCTTTTGATTTTCCAGTCCAGCGGGATGCCCCTGTTTTTGCCTAAGTCATTTGTTTTCAAGTTTTGACTTAGCGGGCTCTTGATTCTTTTCACTTTTCGTTCTCTTTTTTTTTGAACAAGTCGTGTGACACTGGTTTGTCTGACTTCTTGTGGAGTAATGTGACTGTTTCACTCTTTGTCGGCAAGGTTTAACCATTGCGGTTCTTTAGGCACGACTTATACAAGTGTGATTTATCCTCAACCGGACACTCTTTCCACGATTCGAACGCTTGGTCAAACTAACTGACACCTACCCTGCCCCGGGTTAAGATTTGGGGTTTTTTCATTTTCGAAAAGAACCTCCTACTACTGGCTCGAAAGGGGTTATCAAGGGATTACCTTCCTTATATCTCCAGTGTTTATGGATTGAAACAATGCCTGTATCTCATCAACGGGTTCTTTATCCAAAGGCATACGATCGGAATATTATTCGTCATCTGTTTTCGTCATCCTCCCGAGATTCCTGCTAAAACAAGCATTAAGCATTAAAGAAAAACAAAGAGTGAACACGACTGGATTAATTCAAAACATGCATATTCATTTCGTTTATCAATATCAATTGAAAAAATAACAAGTTTTAAGAGCGAAATTTGCAATTACACAGAAAAGAAACCACAAATGCGAGGACATGAACAAGATAACATGAAAAATGTCGGCGTCTCAGAACTGGACTTCCTGCACTCTGACTTATTGGCGAGTCAATCATCCTCAGAAGCTATCATCAGGGGTAGTCTACTGCTGTCTCGATCTTCTTTCACCGGCCCGATCAAATCTGGGAAACCTTTTCATCACCCCGGCTTTTGCTTGTTTATGGCTTTGCACCACCTTGGGGACCCTATCGGAGAAGTTAATGACCCTGCTGTCGATTAAATCTTGGACGGTATGCTTGAACGCGTGACAACCTTCAATATCATGTCCGGGAGCCCCGGAGTGGAATTCACAGTGCCTGCTCGCATCATAGCCATCCGGCAGAGTGCCGGTTATTGGCGCCAGAGTTCTTTTCTCCACCAAGTTCAATCTTAGTAGTGTCTGTAACAAATCTGCGTACGTTGAGGGAGGCTTCTCAAACACCCTCCTCGACTTCTTTCCCCGAATTCTTTGCTGAGTCGTATACTGGCATCTTGTATGCTGCTGGCTTTGCTCGGGCGATTCCTTGGGCTCACGCGTTATCATCCTTAAGTTCAACCCTGGCATTGGCAACTGTTGTGGACATGGAGACTTAGCTTCCAGTGGCTCTGGGACATACCTCGATTCATCTGCAACCTCTGGCGGAGAAATGGGAATATCAGTCCCTGCAACCTTTATGCCCCCCGGTACAAACTCAATTATTTTCTCATCCAGCAAATCTTGAATCTTATGCTTAAAAGCTTTGCAGTTTGCAATGTTATGCCCCGGTGCTCCGGAGTGGAAGGAACAATGGGCGTTCAGGTCATAGTCTGGTGGTGGCTGCCCTGTCAGTGGAACCAAAGTGCGGGGCTCAACCAGTTGAAGTTGGAACAAGAGTTGCACCAGCTGATCATAATCCACAGGGATCTCATCAAATACTCTGTTAGAAGACCTCATCCTCTTACCACACCTTCTTGAGTTATCCTGCAAAATCAATTGCGACTGCTGACGAGGAGAATTCTGAGCTTCGAATCCTGGGGAAGGTCTCTTAAGCCTATCCTGCGTGGGTAACGGTTCTTCAGACCCCTGAAGAACAGATAATCCAGCCGCGTCTTCCAACATTTGCCCTCCTTCTCTCCTGAGTACGTTCCTCAATACTTCAGCCATCAACCCTATCTGTGCCTTCAGTCGGCAGTTCTCTTCTTCTAGCGTCTCTTGATTCGAGCGCAACTCTTGCACATCTTTCGTGAACTGCCCCAGCTGGCCTCGAACATCCGTTAATTCTGCTCGAACCTGTTTGATGGCTACCCCCACAAGTTGGCGTATGCGGCCTGGGAGAAGACCTTGATTCTCTAGCTGAGCAAAGCCGGCAGCTCTATCATTAGCCCGTGCCATCAGAGGCTGTACCGTATCCTGCAACTGCTTCTGACTCTCGGCCATGGCTTCCATTATCTGTATGATCCGCGTTATGTGGTCGCGCACCTCTTGCATCTCAGTCGGATCCTGACTCATGACTTCCTTGCTGTTGCTTCTGGTTGAACGCCAGTGAATTCTTCGGTCGCTAATCTTGGAGGACCTGATGGATAAAGGAGATGAGATACAATTTAATAATTACCTGTAATGCAATATGAATATGAATGCAATGCAACGTGTGTGCCTGTGCATTAGGGAAATTCATTCCCCCAGTTCTAGTGCGAAGGTGCCGGTGCAGTGACAGTGTTGACAATAGGAATATCGGAGCTGAATCATAGAAAGCCCCATATATTGCAGGGAAAATCAATAAGCCCGGGGTACAATATCACTGAGAGCACAAAGAAGGCATGACCTCAACCAACAATCCTGGTGATGGTCAGCACTATGCAAATAAAGCATACAAGTAACTACATGAAATGATCAAATCCTCCCAAAAGTCTGGTACTCCTCTATCAACTTCTTGGTCTCCGGATGGCTTGGTCGATCAAGCAGCCCTTCAACAAGCTGGTTCCTCCTTTTAAGGACACGGCGTACGTCTTCAGCAGTTTCTTCCCATGTTGCTTCTCCGAAGCAATCTTCTAACTTTCGCTTCTGAGACACTGCTTCATCTCTGGATTTGATTGCCTTGTTCAGTGCATGCTGGACACTATACCGGGTCATCACTTCTTCCTCACACTTCTTGATGCTAGACTTCAACTTCTCTTCGAGGTCGGAAATTTGCTGCTTCAGCTTATCTTCCCTCTTCTTGTTGTTAGTGAGTGTAGCATTCCAAGTCTTATTGCAAGAAGATATCTCTCGGTGTGCTGCGTCGAGCGCTTTCTTTTTGGCTTCCAGCATGTCATGGGAGCTTCTGAACTCTTGCCCCAGACGCTCACGCTTTTTCTTTTCCTCAGTCAACTCAGCTCCTAACCTGTTTACCAGCTCGATCTGCTGCTGGAAAGCATATACGGCCTTGTTTTTCTCGCTGCGTGCCTGGGCTAACTCTTGCTCTAACCCTTCGTTGACCTTCATCAAGGCTTCTTTTTCCTTCACAACTTGCTCGTAGGCCTCCCTAGAAACAGTAGTTGGCTCTTCTGCCGGGACGGGAACAATGACGGGTGCAGCTGGAAATGGCATTAATAACTGACTTGCTCGTTCCTGGATCCAAACCCTGTAAGGTTCATAAGCCTGGCAATCGTTCTTACCTAACAGTGGCTTCCCTTTGCGGTTAATACGTGTCCAGGCATGTTGCAACTTGGCTAATAACTCCCCTTTCACGTCACCGGTGAAGTACAGAGATTCCTGTACTTCTTCCTCCTGAGGTGGATTCTTCAGTGCATATCCGAACTGGCGAATGAATAGAGAAGGGTTGTAATTGATACACCCTTTTCTTCCTATCAGCGGCACATTAGGGTACCCAGAACAGCTGAAGATGAGCTCGGATCCCAACAAATCTCGATCAAACCATACAACGTCTTCGGAAGATAGCCTCATCAGGCGCTCTGACCAACTGGCTGAGGTTGCACTGTCTACAAATGGTCCCTTTGTGGGGAGATGACTTTTGAACCACATATTCAACAGAGGAGTACAGCAGTACACAACTTTTCCCCTTCGGTTTTCGTTCTTGTAGTGCAATGAGTGGTAGAAGTCTCCAATCAAAGTTGGCACTGGGTTGCCTGCAGCAAACAGATAGAAAGCGTCCAAATCCACAAAGTTGGGCAAGTTAGGAAACAGCACGATTCCATAAATGCATAAAGCTAAAATAGCATTGAAAACCACCCAACAACCGTTCTTGGCGTATTCTCGAGCTTTGACAACTAAGAAATCCAGAGAGAAACCTGACACCCCAAGCCAAGAAGTCAATAAGAGATCTGCAGCGTTCATATGCAAGGCTTTGGCTAAGTCCTCCAACTTGGGCTCAGCAGCGGAGTGAATAAAGGGAACCTTGTTCTGCACGGGAAGCTCGGTAAACTCCACATACTCCTCAATGGTAGGCCCTAGAATAAAGTCAGCAAAAGTAAAGCATCTCAACGCGGGGTCATAGAATTGCATCAAGGTGTATAGCCCGTTCATCTCATCAGCAGTGGGCTTACAGACTAATCTCAGTAATCTCCCATGGCTCATTCTGAAGCTTCTCCTAACCTCCTCATCAGCAAGAGATATCAGACCAAGCAATGAAGTAATATCAGGTGAAGGTAGCTTATACGCAACTGTTTTCCTCAAACTAGCCATAATCAATACTCAGAAGTCCGGGCACTAGAACTAGGGAAATGCAAATGCACCTGCAGCACAGACACACGTTAGTGAAATGCAAATGGTAATGGATATGCAGGCAATGCAATGCAAGTGACATGCAACAGGGACCAAAGCTGCAGCTGAATAGCCTAAACCCAATCAAGAAAGGTCTCAGATAGACCATCCAGAAGTCATCAAACCCTGGTCTCAGATAGACCTAAAATAAAGCTCCAACACTGGTCTCTGACAGACCTCAAATCATAACTCCAACTAGTCTCTGGCAGACCTCAAATCACATCCCTAATTGGTCTCTGACAGACCTCAGAACTCCCCAACTGGTCTCTGACAGACCTCAGAACTCATCTCCAAATGGTCTCTGACAGACCTCATGACTCTCCATAAATAACCAGGATCTCTGATCCAGAAATAACCGGTAGTCTGGAGGTCTGGTTACCTGCATAATCCCAAATCCCCTCACAGGTGGGTGGCCCTATAACTGGCACAAGGTACGGCATCCTATGCGGTCGTCGGCGTCACAGACTTTCAGGGTTGATGATACGATTCCCAGAAGGAGTGGCATCATCAAATCCTGAAGAGGCCTCACTCAGCCAACTTCCAAATGATCGGTCCCCAGAGTCGACAATCCAACTAACCAGCAACCCACGCCAACCAAAGGAATGGGCAGGAGGCCAACCAGAGGAACCTCGTCTGAGTGTAGATTTCATGGGACACCAAAGCAAGCAAAGCAAGCGGGCGCCCACTAATTTCTACTCTAATTCTAGGTGCACTCAAGCCCAGGTCCGGCTTATCTCTCAATATCAGAACACCCGTCACACCCCAAATACAGCAATAATAATCAATATATAAAGCTGAAAATACAAGGTTAGAAATATAAAATAACTCCATACAAAATCCTCGACGGGAAAACAAGCGCTAGGATTGACTCTCTCAAAGGGACGTTGGATCCCAAATGCTAAGAACCATCGCAGTCCTTAGCAGCCAGGGGACGTTGGATCCCCAGCAGAGTCGCCAGCTGTCGCTACTGCGAAAATCGGCGCCGGCTGAACAGAAGAGTCGCCACCGTGCGTTATTTATCCCACGGGAGGGAAAGGAAACGCTCAGAGTAAACCTCGCACAACACGGGAAAGGTATGGTCGTCGCAACCAAAACCTGGGTTCGGGAGTCGGTTACGCAAGGGGAAGGTATTAGAACCCCTCACGTCCGTCGTACTCGACGGGATCCACGCTTGTTTTCGGGTATGGATTGTTATTCTATCTAAACTATAGGTCAAGGGTTAAAAAGAAAATAAAATGAAGTGACTCGGCAAAGTATCGCACTTTATGCCTACGTATTCCCGTCTGGAACGAGAAATCAGAGTCAACGTAGTTCGCCTACCTACGGGAAAGGAGGGGAAGGTTGCTCGCTAGGATATCGCATCCTATGCCTACGTACTTTCATACAACATGAAAGATCAGAGCAAACGTAGTTCAGGCCACGGAAGACACAAGCTTGTCTTGATTGATTTTATTCCTTCTAAAAAAAGGTTTCTTGATTAGCAGTCCCGGCGGACAAAAATGACGTCTTGATGAGTTCACATTCTTTTACGGAAGAAGTGTCTTTTATTGTGTTCGAAATCATTATGTGTTTTTCTGTTTGTTTTGAGAGAGAAGAGACAGAACTCTAACCTACGGTTGCGAAGGGAATCAAACTAACCTAATGTTATCATGCATGGGTTAAGACCTAGTGTCTATCATGCTCCTCTCTTGCACAGAGAGAAACAGAGATCCTACGGGATAGTCAGAAACAGAAACAATATCAGATATATACAGTAAAGCAGTAAAATGCATGGATGCAACAGTACAAGCGAGGCAAGGGAGTCCCACTCGACCTCGAACCTAGAAAACAATAGGCAAAAGTGAACAGGCTTCACTTTCAACCCAACAGGGTAAACAGCAAACAATACAGTCCAGAAAACCAATCAATACATCAGCAAATGAAATACAACAGCATCAGCAGCTCTGAATCAACATCTGGCTTCAAGTAATCTCCATTCAGCTACAGGCTTCAACAAGTATTAATCTCCATCTTCAGGACCTTCAGGCAAGGGTTTTGATCATCAGTCTTCCATCTGCAATGGCTTTTCTTCAAGTCTCCAACCTCCAGGATGAGGGATCAGTCACAAGAGTGAAGTGAATGAATGTTAAACAGTTAATTACCTACCAAGGGTGGTTCATCAACTGTTAACATTAAACAGAAAGTCTCCTCTCAAAAGTTCTATCTTTCAAATATATTCACTGATCCTTCCAAAGGAAGGAGGTGGATATTTGAAAGAGACTTTGAATCATAGAGAAAGGATGTATGCAGACAAGGCATTCCATGTTTGAGAAACAAGCTTTCTAATCTAGAGCTCTGCCTAGCTCCTAAACCCTAGTCTCCTCAGCATCTGCTAGCAAGAACCTCCTCTCCAACTTTGGCAGTTGATCTTCAATCTCTGGATCTCCAATGGTCTTCATCTTCACAAGTCTTCAGCTTCCCCAGATCCCCAGACAATCCCAATACCCAAACAAGCAAGCAATAATCCCCAGAGGGCACACCACACCAGACAATACAGATATACAGACAGTACTAGCAGTAGGGGAGTCCTGACTTTTTCTAAGGGATCTAATAACTACCCATAGCCCTTATAGTCCCATAACTAATCTAGTTAAATCCTAAGTCCTAAGGGAAAGAATCAAACTTCCTAAGTCATCACCTAAAAAACCCTAATTGGTTCATGTTGTTCAAGCCTACATTAATCACCTAAAATTAATTCCTAAAAATGGGAACTAAATTGAATCTACAAGTTCAATATCTAATCTAAACAATATAAAAAGAATGAACAAAAAAAATATGAAAGCATTTAGTAGAACAAAAATTATTAAAACCATGCATGAAATGAAGCTAATTAAAATGACATTTATTTAGAAAATATGGAAAAAATATGAAATGAAAATAAAAATGCAATTTTATTTTTCTATAATTTTCTACTCATCCTAAAGAAAATGATGTAAAAAGAATGAAGTGAAAATGATTTTCTATGAATTTATTATGAATTTATGAAATGAATGAAAAATTAAAATGAATTAAAAACAATTGGAATTAAAATGAGAGGGAGGGGGTACTAATAGTAGGCGCGTTCAGTTAAAATCAGGATGGGCCAACAGCCAGGGGGTGTTGTTAGCAAAATGAATAAGGCCCAGCATCAATCAGAATTATTGAAAACAAAAACCACGCAGGGGGGGTGAGAAAAGCATCAGATTCATGTTCAAAATGAGTTGGGCTTGGTATTGGGGGGTGGGAATAGCACAGCATTACTCAGGCCCGCCCGTTTCAATTAATGAAACGGTGCGTTTGGCACCAACCTGAACTCCCTCCAAATTCTGAATTGAATGCTAGCCCTAGGATCACTCTCCAAGTCAAAGGTCTCACACGAAATGAAAGGTCCAGATTACATCTTCCTCCTTGGTTCACATGAATTAGGGTTTGCCTCCATGGAAGCTCATGCACGAGCTCCATTCCACCAATCGGTTCTCCCTCTACAGGCCATGAATCAACACGATCTCAACATGAAAAATGTTCAGAATCTCTCCCTCTACACGTCTATGGCACTAGTTTGCTTTGAAATTCACTAGATCACTCAACCCGATGGCATCAAGCTCTGGTCACCATGGAAGTACACTGAGATGCATCATGATAATTCTCCACCAAACCTACACTAATCTACTCTATGCATAATGGTGATTAACCTGCGCTAACAACCTAAAATTATAATGGCTTAACCTAAGAGTTCTACCTCCTAACAGTTTCTACCACCTGCTAACAATCATCACTAATCTACTCCAAATTCATCCTAATTGCTCTACTAACCTTCTACATTACATCTAAACTAACAAAACTATGCCTAACTAACTGAATCAAGCAATTTGAATGAAAACACACCTGGTGCAAAAGCTTGAAAACAGCTATGGAGACTCGTGGATCTGAGGCTTCCAAGGCTTGGATCTTGATCAATTAACTCAGTGATTGATTCTGTATGCAATACTTTGATGATTCCTGGCTTGAATTGTGCTGTCCAATGGAGATTGTGATTTTGATGTTGATGATGGAAGTGCTCGAAAATGGAGGAATCACACTTGGTTCTTGATTGAATTATGATCTATGATGATGATTGAATGAGATTGAATTGATGTGGATGAAAATTGATGAAGATTTTGTGAGATTGAAGTGAAAATTCAATGAAAAAGAATGAGAGAATTTGGGAGATTCTTGGTGAAAAAATGAAGCCAACCCTTTGATCAATCCTCATTTCATGAATATATAGACCCCAATGGTAACTTCTAGATCCCTCTTACACATTCCCTTGCCTTCCAACTTTGATCCATTTTGGCTATGTTTCTTCAATTACAAGTAACCAAAGATAACTTTCTTTTTTCCTTCTAAACTCAAAAAAGTGTTTGAACCATTGTTCTTAGAATTGCTTTTCCATTCAAAATCATATATTGGAAGTCTCCATTTGGATTCATAAATCTCCCAAACCATTTTTCACTTTGAATTTCTTTGAATTATAAGCCATTTTAGTTCAACTTTTGACCAATTATGCAACTTCATGTTATGAGCTTCTCCAATAATTTGTGACCTTCTTTCTAGACTTAAAATCCCATTTGGAGCAAGTTTGATGTTGTAAGTTTTTCCATTTGAGGCCTCCTTGTATGAGTTTTGGACATAGGTTAAAATGACCTGTAATTCACAAATGCCCAAAATACCCTTTGCTTGCCAAGACCATAAGTTGAGTTCCACACATCATATGAAGGCATACTATACCATTCTAGAAAGCTAAGACAATGAGGAACAATTCTTATGTTGACCAAGAATTCATTTGAAATCTCCTTGAGGGGTAAAAATTGCTTGGAAGTCAAGTCACTTTCACAGACAAAATTTCAGATACCTCAGATGACCTGTAACTTGCAAGGACCATAACTTGAGTTCTATAAATCTCCTTGATGTCTTCCACCACTCAAATTAAAGGTCTTGAGATCCTCTACAAGTTTCATGTTGGCCAAGAAGCCATTTGAAGCTAGCATTTTGACTTATCTTGCTTGGAAATTTGACCTAAACTAGGAGATTTTACACAGAAACCCTAATTTAGAAACTCCTCTTCTCCTTGATTTCTCTTGAATTCTCCTTGGCATATCTCCATATCCTTCTTTATATGTCCAATGATGAACCCCACATCTCTCCAATAGCCTTGAATGCCCTTTAAATCAGTCAATTGACCTAGGGTTGACCTAGGGTTGACCCAGATGAAACCCTAGTTGACTGCCTTCAGCTATAGCTCTTGTGCTCTCATCAATGACTTGTCTCCTTCTCCAAATGACTTTCTAAGTCTCTCATAATGTCTAGATACTCTCCATGCCTTCACCTCACAGCTCACAACCCTTTTGTTGACCCTCAGATACCCTCAGCTAGGAGATGGACTCAAGGCTTGATCTGCTGAACTCTTTGCTTTCAAATTCTTTCCTGATGACTTGAATGAGATTGACTTGGGATAATAACCTCTTGATAGGCTTCTAGAGATGAGAATAATGATTGGTCCCCTGTTGTATGACTTGCTATGCTTATGCTATGCAGATGGTTAGTCTATGTACATGACTCTATATGCAAATGCTAATGATATTGAAACATAAACCCAAGGAGTAAGGTTGGGCAAATTTTAGGGTGCAACAGCTGCCCCTATTCAAGCGACTTGGACCCGATTGGGTGAAGAGCCCGGAGCCTTCAGACATTCGCGGTACGAGACGGTTGAATACTAGTGAAACCAGAAATTTGCCAACCGCAAAACTAAATTGCGCTCCTGCTTGGGGAACGACATTCATCAGCTGAATCTGACTGTTGCAGTAACCCACTGATCTCGTGCGAGCGTGCTGGGGATTGTCTTCATCGTTCTGAAGAGGATTCTGTCATAACAGATTGCTTGCTTGTCCACGTTAGGACTCTGTCTGTCATCGATACGAAGAAATCTCAACTAAAACCGGTCCACGTTAGGACTCCATTTACTGTTAACCCAGAAAATCTCGGCAACTCCGCTGGGGATACTTCGTCTAAATCGTCCACGTTAGGAATAAAATTCTTCCACGTTAGGAGTAACACTTGTCCACGTTAGGAACAACATCGTCCACGTTAGGAGTAACACTTGTCCACGTTAGGAATAACATCGTCCACGTTAGGAGTCATTTCTTCTGTATCTGTCCACGTCAGGACTAAACTCTTTCATCTTTCCACGTCAGGAAGCAATCTTCTTTCCACATAAGGAGAAATATATCAATCTGTCCACGTAAGGACTCCAGTACCACTTGACATGTCCGCGTCAGGACTCCAATCTTTCCACGTAAGGAATTCAACTTTGGTTCCGAACCTGTCCACGTCAGGACTCAACTTTCCACGTAAGGAGTATATCATTCTTCCACGTCAGGAATCAACTTTTCTTGCATCTGTCCACGTAAGGAATGCTATCCGTCTTCCACGCAAGGAAACATAACTTTTCCACATAAGGCAACCAATTCCTTCCGATTTGTCCGCGTCAGGACTACATTTTTCCACGTAAGGAATGCCATCTCCACGTTAGGAATCACCTCTTTCCACGTAAGGAATTCGCTTCTGATATGTCCGCGTATGGACTCACTCTTTCCACGTTAGGAATCTCCGTCTCTTTTCCACGTAAGGAATCGTTTTCTCTTTCCACGTAAGGAATCTCAATCTTTCCACGTAAGGAACTGAAACTTCTCTTTCTCTTCCACGTAAGGAGCACGCTTTCTTTCCACGTTAGGAATACTTCTTCTTCTGAATCCGTCCACGTCAGGACTAAACTTTCCACGTAAGGAATCTATCTTCTTCTTCTGCGTTAGGAATAACTTCTTTGATCTGTCCGCGTCAGGACTAAACTCTTCCACGTTAGGAATGCACTCTTTCTCTGTCCCCGTAAGGACTCCAATCTTTCCACGTAAGGAATCACCATTTTTCCACGTAAGGAATCACCATTTTTCCACGTTAGGAATAACTTCTTTTCCACGTAAGGAATGCTCTTATCCACGTAAGGAATAACTTTTGATATGTCCGTGTATGGACTCAATCTTTCCACGTAAGGAGTCATCACTTTCTTTCCACGTCAGGAATCATTCTTGATATGTCCGCGTAAGGACTCAATCTTTCCACGTAAGGAATAAACTCGTCTTTCCACGTAAGGAATCATTTTTCTTCCACGTAAGGAATGCTCTTGATATGTCCACGTAAGGACTCTGATCGAACTTTGATCTGTCCACGTAAGGAATCAATTTATTTTCCACGTAAGGAATCACCATTTTTCCACGTAAGGAATAAGACTTCGTCTGGATCTGTCCGCGTCAGGACTAAACTCTTCCACGTTAGGAATCCATTTCGATATGTCCGCGTAAGGACTACATCTTTCCGCGTAAGGAATACCAACTTTTTTCCACGTAAGGAATAAATTCGTCTTTCCACGTAAGGAAACCATCTTCTTTCCACGTAAGGAAACATTGCCTTTCCACGTAAGGAGAACATCGTCCACGTTAGGACCCACCTTTCCACGTCAGGAACACCATCTTAATCTGTCCACGTAAGGACTCCAATCTTTCCGCGTCAGGAATGCTGTCATTTCCACGTAAGGAAACTATCTTTTTCCACGTAAGGAAACATTGCCTTTCCACGTAAGGAGAACATCGTCCACGTTAGGACCCACCTTTCCACGTCAGGAACACCATCTTAATCTGTCCACGTAAGGACTCCAATCTTTCCGCGTCAGGAATGCTGTCATTTCCACGTAAGGAAACTATCTTTTTCCACGTAAGGAATCATCTCTTTCCACGTAAGGAATCCAACTTGATATGTCCGCGTAAGGACTACATCGTCCACGTTAGGACCCACTTCTCCACGTTAGGAATAATAATCTCTTTGATTTGTCCACGTCAGGACACTGATCTCGTCTTGATTTGTCCACGTAAGGACTACATCTTTTCTGCTGAGAGAATAAATCTTGTCCATGTCAGGACTTAGTTCTCCATTGATCCCAACCCACAAACTTCTTAGCACTGACGTGACAGCGACTTTGAGATGGACTCCACTGGGGATATTTGGAAACCAAACTACCGGACGCCTGTTCTGATAACCGGCGGTGACCTCTGAAATTCTGATTCATGAAACCTTTTGATGACAAATAACTCTGCTTGGGAATAAAGAGAGACTTATCCTGGTAACTCTGTGGGGAATACTGCCGAAACTGACATTATCATTGGATGTCTCATGTCGAGATCTTGAATGTTTGGTAGTTCATTTTAGCAAGAACTCTCTCTACCTGAACTGCTAAAATACAGGAACTGCTTCAGCAAAATAAATGCTGGAAGGATAATGCCGACTCCGCTGGGGATAGCCAGGTGCTACAGAATTATTCCAGCAAAATTAATGCTGTAAGAGTGAAGTCGACTCAGTTGGGAAATTAGGAACTTAAACCAAACACCTTGTTGAAGTAGCATCCTGCTGGGGAATATAACTCTGCTGGGGAATAGCAGATGTGCACAGTATGATCGGACTTTCTGCTGGAGAGTGAACTGATATTACACAGTATCCCTGACAAAATAAATGACAGGACCCACCACCAACTCTGCTGGGGAGAGTCTTGATCTTCGAGTTCCACTGGGAGGAAAGAACACTTGCTGACAAGAGAGAACTCCGCTTCGGGGATACTAACGTGCCCCCAGTCTGTATTTTGTATAGCTTGCCCCTGAATTTGCAACCATTTTGGAAGGGACCCTACAGTCCTTGTATCTGGACAGCCAGACATGGACGGCTTCTACATTTCGGACCTCGAAGGGGTGTTTCAAGAACATAACTTTCGTGCTACTAGGGTGACCTGCCCCGGTCTTGCAACAATCTTTGTCTCTGATCGACTGTGTCGTGGAGTACTGCCCATAGCTATGAGAGATTTGCCAAATCTTGACCTGACTGCCCCGGATTTACTGATTCTAGGATGACCAACTCTACCTGAATTAATCAGTATAGCTTGCCCCAGTTCACGAAATATTTGGGCATTCTGCATTTTATCCTGATCATACCTTCCACTGTAGGAATCTTTCCTGTCGGCATGCGCTTACTCGCAGGTAACACAAGTTGTTCTGCATAAAAGATATATTAAACGCAATGCATATGACAGTTTCAAAATCCAAGTCTGCTCACTAAAAAATTTTGTGACATGTAATGAATCAATTATCAAAATGTCAATATGAAAGCTGGTAAGAGGAACCCTTTTAGGAGTCAGAATCGACGAGATCTTTACTGACGTATGCCCTCAGACAAAACCTGTTTCAATTAGGACTTTTGCGGGTTGTATCGTGGTCAGGTTCACGGTTAACAAGGAAAGATATAGGCTCAAAATATATTTCGACCCACCCATTCTTCGTGATGTTCTCCAATCCTATGTTCAGCTAATCTGACTTCAGCGTTCACCTATTAGAGGTGGAATGATAGGAGTGACGGTTCAGGATACCACACATTTTTGTTTTTTGAGTGACAGCCATTTGCTTTTCGTCTTTGGGTACCCAGATTCACACGACTTTGTCCTTTTCGAGGATTTTTTCTTTTCTTTGACAATCCTTTTCATCTTTCGTTTTTTTTTCGCTCCCTAACTTTTGCCTGGACTGAGTATCTTTTGAGATTCTTTTGATTTTCCAGTCCAGCGGGATGCCCCTGTTTTTGCCTAAGTCATTTGTTTTCAAGTTTTGACTTAGCGGGCTCTTGATTCTTTTCACTTTTCGTTCTCTTTTTTTTTGAACAAGTCGTGTGACACTGGTTTGTCTGACTTCTTGTGGAGTAATGTGACTGTTTCACTCTTTGTCGGCAAGGTTTAACCATTGCGGTTCTTTAGGCACGACTTATACAAGTGTGATTTATCCTCAACCGGACACTCTTTCCACGATTCGAACGCTTGGTCAAACTAACTGACACCTACCCTGCCCCGGGTTAAGATTTGGGGTTTTTTCATTTTCGAAAAGAACCTCCTACTACTGGCTCGAAAGGGGTTATCAAGGGATTACCTTCCTTATATCTCCAGTGTTTATGGATTGAAACAATGCCTGTATCTCATCAACGGGTTCTTTATCCAAAGGCATACGATCGGAATATTATTCGTCATCTGTTTTCGTCATCCTCCCGAGATTCCTGCTAAAACAAGCATTAAGCATTAAAGAAAAACAAAGAGTGAACACGACTGGATTAATTCAAAACATGCATATTCATTTCGTTTATCAATATCAATTGAAAAAATAACAAGTTTTAAGAGCGAAATTTGCAATTACACAGAAAAGAAACCACAAATGCGAGGACATGAACAAGATAACATGAAAAATGTCGGCGTCTCAGAACTGGACTTCCTGCACTCTGACTTATTGGCGAGTCAATCATCCTCAGAAGCTATCATCAGGGGTAGTCTACTGCTGTCTCGATCTTCTTTCACCGGCCCGATCAAATCTGGGAAACCTTTTCATCACCCCGGCTTTTGCTTGTTTATGGCTTTGCACCACCTTGGGGACCCTATCGGAGAAGTTAATGACCCTGCTGTCGATTAAATCTTGGACGGTATGCTTGAACGCGTGACAACCTTCAATATCATGTCCGGGAGCCCCGGAGTGGAATTCACAGTGCCTGCTCGCATCATAGCCATCCGGCAGAGTGCCGGTTATTGGCGCCAGAGTTCTTTTCTCCACCAAGTTCAATCTTAGTAGTGTCTGTAACAAATCTGCGTACGTTGAGGGAGGCTTCTCAAACACCCTCCTCGGCTTCTTTCCCCGAATTCTTTGCTGAGTCGTATACTGGCATCTTGTATGCTGCTGGCTTTGCTCGGGCGATTCCTTGGGCTCACGCGTTATCATCCTTAAGTTCAACCCTGGCATTGGCAACTGTTGTGGACATGGAGACTTAGCTTCCAGTGGCTCTGGGACATACCTCGATTCATCTGCAACCTCTGGCGGAGAAATGGGAATATCAGTCCCTGCAACCTTTATGCCCCCCGGTACAAACTCAATTATTTTCTCATCCAGCAAATCTTGAATCTTATGCTTAAAAGCTTTGCAGTTTGCAATGTTATGCCCCGGTGCTCCGGAGTGGAAGGCACAATGGGCGTTCAGGTCATAGTCTGGTGGTGGCTGCCCTGTCAGTGGAACCAAAGTGCGGGGCTCAACCAGTTGAAGTTGGAACAAGAGTTGCACCAGCTGATCATAATCCACAGGGATCTCATCAAATACTCTGTTAGAAGACCTCATCCTCTTACCACACCTTCTTGAGTTATCCTGCAAAATCAATTGCGACTGCTGACGAGGAGAATTCTGAGCTTCGAATCCTGGGGAAGGTCTCTTAAGCCTATCCTGCGTGGGTAACGGTTCTTCAGACCCCTGAAGAACAGATAATCCAGCCGCGTCTTCCAACATTTGCCCTCCTTCTCTCCTGAGTACGTTCCTCAATACTTCAGCCATCAACCCTATCTGTGCCTTCAGTCGGCAGTTCTCTTCTTCTAGCGTCTCTTGATTCGAGCGCAACTCTTGCACATCTTTCGTGAACTGCCTCAACTGGCCTCGAACATCCGTTAATTCTGCTCGAACCTGTTTGATGGCTACCCCCACAAGTTGGCGTATGCGGCCTGGGAGAAGACCTTGATTCTCTAGCTGAGCAAAGCCGGCAGCTCTATCATTAGCCCGTGCCATCAGAGGCTGTACCGTATCCTGCAACTGCTTCTGACTCTCGGCCATGGCTTCCATTACCTGTATGATCCGCGTTATGTGGTCGCGCACCTCTTGCATCTCAGTCGGATCCTGACTCATGACTTCCTTGCTGTTGCTTCTGGTTGAACGCCAGTGAATTCTTCGGTCGCTAATCTTGGAGGACCTGATGGATAAAGGAGATGAGATACAATTTAATAATTACCTGTAATGCAATATGAATATGAATGCAATGCAACGTGTGTGCCTGTGCATTAGGGAAATTCATTCCCCCAGTTCTAGTGCGAAGGTGCCGGTGCAGTGACAGTGTTGACAATAGGAATATCGGAGCTGAATCATAGAAAGCCCCATATATTGCAGGGAAAATCAATAAGCCCGGGGTACAATATCACTGAGAGCACAAAGAAGGCATGACCTCAACCAACAATCCTGGTGATGGTCAGCACTATGCAAATAAAGCATACAAGTAACTACATGAAATGATCAAATCCTCCCAAAAGTCTGGTACTCCTCTATCAACTTCTTGGTCTCCGGATGGCTTGGTCGATCAAGCAGCCCTTCAACAAGCTGGTTCCTCCTTTTAAGGACACGGCGTACGTCTTCAGCAGTTTCTTCCCATGTTGCTTCTCCGAAGCAATCTTCTAACTTTCGCTTCTGAGACACTGCTTCATCTCTGGATTTGATTGCCTTGTTCAGTGCATGCTGGACACTATACCGGGTCATCACTTCTTCCTCACACTTCTTGATGCTAGACTTCAACTTCTCTTCGAGGTCGGAAATTTGCTGCTTCAGCTTATCTTCCCTCTTCTTGTTGTTAGTGAGTGTAGCATTCCAAGTCTTATTGCAAGAAGATATCTCTCGGTGTGCTGCGTCGAGCGCTTTCTTTTTGGCTTCCAGCATGTCATGGGAGCTTCTGAACTCTTGCCCTAGACGCTCACGCTTTTTCTTTTCCTCAGTCAACTCAGCTCCTAACCTGTTTACCAGCTCGATCTGCTGCTGGAAAGCATATACGGCCTTGTTTTTCTCGCTGCGTGCCTGGGCTAACTCTTGCTCTAACCCTTCGTTGACCTTCATCAAGGCTTCTTTTTCCTTCACAACTTGCTCGTAGGCCTCCCTAGAAACAGTAGTTGGCTCTTCTGCCGGGACGGGAACAATGACGGGTGCAGCTGGAAATGGCATTAATAACTGACTTGCTCGTTCCTGGATCCAAACCCTGTAAGGTTCATAAGCCTGGCAATCGTTCTTACCTAACAGTGGCTTCCCTTTGCGGTTAATACGTGTCCAGGCATGTTGCAACTTGGCTAATAACTCCCCTTTCACGTCACCGGTGAAGTACAGAGATTCCTGTACTTCTTCCTCCTGAGGTGGATTCTTCAGTGCATATCCGAACTGGCGAATGAATAGAGAAGGGTTGTAATTGATACACCCTTTTCTTCCTATCAGCGGCACATTAGGGTACCCAGAACAGCTGAAGATGAGCTCGGATCCCAACAAATCTCGATCAAACCATACAACGTCTTCGGAAGATAGCCTCATCAGGCGCTCTGACCAACTGGCTGAGGTTGCACTGTCTACAAATGGTCCCTTTGTGGGGAGATGACTTTTGAACCACATATTCAACAGAGGAGTACAGCAGTACACAACTTTTCCCCTTCGGTTTTCGTTCTTGTAGTGCAATGAGTGGTAGAAGTCTCCAATCAAAGTTGGCACTGGGTTGCCTGCAGCAAACAGATAGAAAGCGTCCAAATCCACAAAGTTGGGCAAGTTAGGAAACATCACGATTCCATAAATGCATAAAGCCAAAATAGCATTGAAAACCACCCAACAACCGTTCTTGGCGTATTCTCGAGCTTTGACAACTAAGAAATCCAGAGAGAAACCTGACACCCCAAGCCAAGAAGTCAATAAGAGATCTGCAGCGTTCATATGCAAGGCTTTGGCTAAGTCCTCCAACTTGGGCTCAGCAGCGGAGTGAATAAAGGGAACCTTGTTCTGCACGGGAAGCTCGGTAAACTCCACATACTCCTCAATGGTAGGCCCTAGAATAAAGTCAGCAAAAGTAAAGCATCTCAACGCGGGGTCATAGAATTGCATCAAGGTGTATAGCCCGTTCATCTCATCAGCAGTGGGCTTACAGACTAATCTCAGTAATCTCCCATGGCTCATTCTGAAGCTTCTCCTAACCTCCTCATCAGCAAGAGATATCAGACCAAGCAATGAAGTAATATCAGGTGAAGGTAGCTTATACGCAACTGTTTTCCTCAAACTAGCCATAATCAATACTCAGAAGTCCGGGCACTAGAACTAGGGAAATGCAAATGCACCTGCAGCACAGACACACGTTAGTGAAATGCAAATGGTAATGGATATGCAGGCAATGCAATGCAAGTGACATGCAACAGGGACCAAAGCTGCAGCTGAATAGCCTAAACCCAATCAAGAAAGGTCTCAGATAGACCATCCAGAAGTCATCAAACCCTGGTCTCAGATAGACCTAAAATAAAGCTCCAACACTGGTCTCTGACAGACCTCAAATCATAACTCCAACTGGTCTCTGGCAGACCTCAAATCACATCCCTAATTGGTCTCTGACAGACCTCAGAACTCCCCAACTGGTCTCTGACAGACCTCAGAACTCATCTCCAAATGGTCTCTGACAGACCTCATGACTCTCCATAAATAACCAGGATCTCTGATCCAGAAATAACCGGTAGTCTGGAGGTCTGGTTACCTGCATAATCCCAAATCCCCTCACAGGTGGGTGGCCCTATAACTGGCACAAGGTACGGCATCCTATGCGGTCGTCGGCATCACAGACTTTCAGGGTTGATGATACGATTCCCAGAAGGAGTGGCATCATCAAATCCTGAAGAGGCCTCACTCAGCCAACTTCCAAATGATCGGTCCCCAGAGTCGACAATCCAACTAACCAGCAACCCACGCCAACCAAAGGAAGGGGCAGGAGACCAACCAGAGGAACCTCGTCTGAGTGTAGATTTCATGGGACACCAAAGCAAGCAAAGCAAGCGGGCGCCCACTAATTTCTACTCTAATTCTAGGTGCACTCAAGCCCAGGTCCGGCTTATCTCTCAATATCAGAACACCCGTCACACCCCAAATACAGCAATAATAATCAATATATAAAGCTGAAAATACAAGGTTAGAAATATAAAATAACTCCATACAAAATCCTCGACGGGAAAACAAGCGCTAGGATTGACTCTCTCAAAGGGACGTTGGATCCCAAATGCTAAGAACCATCGCAGTCCTTAGCAGCCAGGGGACGTTGGATCCCCAGCAGAATCGCCAGCTGTCGCTACTGCGAAAATCGGCGCCGGCTGAACAGAAGAGTCGCCACCGTGCGTTATTTATCCCACGGGAGGGAAAGGAAACGCTCAGAGTAAACCTCGCACAACACGGGAAAGGTATGGTCGTCGCAACCAAAACCTGGGTTCGGGAGTCGGTTACGCAAGGGGAAGGTATTAGCACCCCTCACGTCCGTCGTACTCGACGGGATCCACGCTTGTTTTCGGGTATGGATTGTTATTCTATCTAAACTATAGGTCAAGGGTTAAAAAGAAAATAAAATGAAGTGACTCGGCAAAGTATCGCACTTTATGCCTACGTATTCCCGTCTGGAACGAGAAATCAGAGTCAACGTAGTTCGCCTACCTACGGGAAAGGAGGGGAAGGTTGCTCGCTAGGATATCGCATCCTATGCCTACGTACTTTCATACAGCATGAAAGATCAGAGCAAACGTAGTTCAGGCCACGGAAGACACAAGCTTGTCTTGATTGATTTTATTCCTTCTAAAAAAAGGTTTCTTGATTAGCAGTCCCGGCGGACAAAAATGACGTCTTGATGAGTTCACATTCTTTTACGGAAGAAGTGTCTTTTATTGTGTTCGAAATCATTATGTGTTTTTCTGTTTGTTTTGAGAGAGAAGAGACAGAACTCTAACCTACGGTTGCGAAGGGAATCAAACTAACCTAATGTTATCATGCATGGGTTAAGACCTAGTGTCTATCATGCTCCTCTCTTGCACAGAGAGAAACAGAGATCCTACGGGATAGTCAGAAACAGAAACAATATCAGATATATACAGTAAAGCAGTAAAATGCATGGATGCAACAGTACAAGCGAGGCAAGGGAGTCCCACTCGACCTCGAACCTAGAAAACAATAGGCAAAAGTGAACAGGCTTCACTTTCAACCCAACAGGGTAAACAGCAAACAATACAGTCCAGAAAACCAATCAATACATCAGCAAATGAAATACAACAGCATCAGCAGCTCTGAATCAACATCTGGCTTCAAGTAATCTCCATTCAGCTACAGGCTTCAACAAGTATTAATCTCCATCTTCAGGACCTTCAGGCAAGGGTTTTGATCATCAGTCTTCCATCTGCAATGGCTTTTCTTCAAGTCTCCAACCTCCAGGATGAGGGATCAGTCACAAGAGTGAAGTGAATGAATGTTAAACAGTTAATTACCTACCAAGGGTGGTTCATCAACTGTTAACATTAAACAGAAAGTCTCCTCTCAAAAGTTCTATCTTTCAAATATATTCACTGATCCTTCCAAAGGAAGGAGGTGGATATTTTAAAGAGACTTTGAATCATAGAGAAAGGATGTATGCAGACAAGGCATTCCATGTTTGAGAAACAAGCTTTCTAATCTAGAGCTCTGCCTAGCTCCTAAACCCTAGTCTCCTCAGCATCTGCTAGCAAGAACCTCCTCTCCAACTTTGGCAGTTGATATTCAATCTCTGGATCTCCAATGGTCTTCATCTTCACAAGTCTTCAGCTTCCCCAGATCCCCAGACAATCCCAATACCCAAACAAGCAAGCAATAATCCCCAGAGGGCACACCACACCAGACAATACAGATATACAGACAGTACTAGCAGTAGGGGAGTCCTGACTTTTTCTAAGGGATCTAATAACTACCCATAGCCCTTATAGTCCCATAACTAATCTAGTTAAATCCTAAGTCCTAAGGGAAAGAATCAAACTTCCTAAGTCATCACCTAAAAAACCCTAATTGGTTCATGTTGTTCAAGCCTACATTAATCACCTAAAATTAATTCCTAAAAATGGGAACTAAATTGAATCTACAAGTTCAATATCTAATCTAAACAATATAAAAAGAATGAACAAAAAAAATATGAAAGCATTTAGTAGAACAAAAATTATTAAAACCATGCATGAAATGAAGCTAATTAAAATGACATTTATTTAGAAAATATGGAAAAAATATGAAATGAAAATAAAAATGCAATTTTATTTTTCTATAATTTTCTACTCATCCTAAAGAAAATGATGTAAAAAGAATGAAGTGAAAATGATTTTCTATGAATTTATTATGAATTTATGAAATGAATGAAAAATTAAAATGAATTAAAAACAATTGGAATTAAAATGAGAGGGAGGGGGTACTAATAGTAGGCGCGTTCAGTTAAAATCAGGATGGGCCAACAGCCAGGGGGTGTTGTTAGCAAAATGAATAAGGCCCAGCATCAATCAGAATTATTGAAAACAAAAACCACGCAGGGGGGGTGAGAAAAGCATCAGATTCATGTTCAAAATGAGTTGGGCTTGGTATTGGGGGGTGGGAATAGCACAGCATTACTCAGGCCCGCCCGTTTCAATTAATGAAACGGTGCGTTTGGCACCAACCTGAACTCCCTCCAAATTCTGAATTGAATGCTAGCCCTAGGATCACTCTCCAAGTCAAAGGTCTCACACGAAATGAAAGGTCCAGATTACATCTTCCTCCTTGGTTCACATGAATTAGGGTTTGCCTCCATGGAAGCTCATGCACGAGCTCCATTCCACCAATCGGTTCTCCCTCTACAGGCCATGAATCAACACGATCTCAACATGAAAAATGTTCAGAATCTCTCCCTCTACACGTCTATGGCACTAGTTTGCTTTGAAATTCACTAGATCACTCAACCCGATGGCATCAAGCTCTGGTCACCATGGAAGTACACTGAGATGCATCATGATAATTCTCCACCAAACCTACACTAATCTACTCTATGCATAATGGTGATTAACCTGCGCTAACAACCTAAAATTATAATGGCTTAACCTAAGAGTTCTACCTCCTAACAGTTTCTACCACCTGCTAACAATCATCACTAATCTACTCCAAATTCATCCTAATTGCTCTACTAACCTTCTACATTACATCTAAACTAACAAAACTATGCCTAACTAACTGAATCAAGCAATTTGAATGAAAACACACCTGGTGCAAAAGCTTGAAAACAGCTATGGAGACTCGTGGATCTGAGGCTTCCAAGGCTTGGATCTTGATCAATTAACTCAGTGATTGATTCTGTATGCAATACTTTGATGATTCCTGGCTTGAATTGTGCTGTCCAATGGAGATTGTGATTTTGATGTTGATGATGGAAGTGCTCGAAAATGGAGGAATCACACTTGGTTCTTGATTGAATTATGATCTATGATGATGATTGAATGAGATTGAATTGATGTGGATGAAAATTGATGAAGATTTTGTGAGATTGAAGTGAAAATTCAATGAAAAAGAATGAGAGAATTTGGGAGATTCTTGGTGAAAAAATGAAGCCAACCCTTTGATCAATCCTCATTTCATGAATATATAGACCCCAATGGTAACTTCTAGATCCCTCTTACACATTCCCTTGCCTTCCAACTTTGATCCATTTTGGCTATGTTTCTTCAATTACAAGTAACCAAAGATAACTTTCTTTTTTCCTTCTAAACTCAAAAAAGTGTTTGAACCATTGTTCTTAGAATTGCTTTTCCATTCAAAATCATATATTGGAAGTCTCCATTTGGATTCATAAATCTCCCAAACCATTTTTCACTTTGAATTTCTTTGAATTATAAGCCATTTTAGTTCAACTTTTGACCAATTATGCAACTTCATGTTATGAGCTTCTCCAATAATTTGTGACCTTCTTTATAGACTTAAAATCCCATTTGGAGCAAGTTTGATGTTGTAAGTTTTTCCATTTGAGGCCTCCTTGTATGAGTTTTGGACATAGGTTAAAATGACCTGTAATTCACAAATGCCCAAAATACCCTTTGCTTGCCAAGACCATAAGTTGAGTTCCACACATCATATGAAGGCATACTATACCATTCTAGAAAGCTAAGACAATGAGGAACAATTCTTATGTTGACCAAGAATTCATTTGAAATCTCCTTGAGGGGTAAAAATTGCTTGGAAGTCAAGTCACTTTCACAGACAAAATTTCAGATACCTCAGATGACCTGTAACTTGCAAGGACCATAACTTGAGTTCTATAAATCTCCTTGATGTCTTCCACCACTCAAATTAAAGGTTATGAGATCCTCTACAAGTTTCATGTTGTCCAAGAAGCCATTTGAAGCTAGCATTTTGACTTATCTTGCTTGGAAATTTGACCTAAACTAGGAGATTTTACACAGAAACCCTAATTTAGAAACTCCTCTTCTCCTTGATTTCTCTTGAATTCTCCTTGGCATATCTCCATATCCTTCTTTATATGTCCAATGATGAACCCCACATCTCTCCAATAGCCTTGAATGCCCTTTAAATCAGTCAATTGACCTAGGGTTGACCTAGGATTGACCCAGATGAAACCCTAGTTGACTGCCTTAAGCTATAGCTCTTGTGCTCTCATCAATGACTTGTCTCCTTCTCCAAATGACTTTCTAAGTCTCTCATAATGTCTAGATACTCTCCATGCCTTCACCTCACAGCTCACAACCCTTTTGTTGACCCTCAGATACCCTCAGCTAGGAGATGGACTCAAGGCTTGATCTGCTGAACTCTTTGCTTTCAAATTCTTTCCTGATGACTTGAATGAGATTGACTTGGGATAATAACCTCTTGATAGGCTTCTAGAGATGAGAATAATGATTGGTCCCCTGTTGTATGACTTGCTATGCTTATGCTATGCAGATGGTTAGTCTATGTACATGACTCTATATGCAAATGCTAATGATATTGAAACATAAACCCAAGGAGTAAGGTTGGGCAAATTTTAGGGTGCAACACTCAGCCCACAGCTCACCATTTCTTTGTTGATCCTCAGATACCCTCAGCTAGGAGATAGATGAACTGCTTGATCCATTGACTTCCCAGCTTTCAAATTCTTTCTGATGACTTGAATGAGATTGAATTTGGATAATAACCTCTTGATAGGCTCATATAGATGAGAATAATGATTGGTCCCCTGTTGGATGACTTGCTATGCTTATGCTATGCAGATGATTAGACTATGTACATGACTCTATATGCAAATGCTAATGATATTGAAACATAAACCAAGTGAATAAGGTTGGGCAAATTTTGGGGTGCAACAGCCGGTAAGGAGATGAGTTGTGGTGTTCAATCTTGAAGCTTTGGCACAGCTCCTTCATCATCTTGTTATTCATATTCGAACCATTATCAGTAATGATCCGCTCGGGAATTCCGTAACGACAGATGATATCCCTCTTTATGAATTTAGCCACCACCTGCTTGGTCACATTAGCATATGAGGCTGCCTCCACCCACTTGGTGAAGTAGTCGATAGCTACTAGAAAGAAGCGATGACCGTTAGATGTAGTGGGCTCGATCTTGCCTATCATGTCGATGCCCCACATGGAGAACGGCCACGGGGAGGACATGACATTCAACGGGCACGGCGGTACATGAACCTTATCAGCATAAATCTGGCATTTATGACATCTCTTCGCGAATTTAAAGCAATCTGATTCCATTGTCAGCCAGTAGGATCCTGCTCTCAGGATCTTTCTCGTCATAGCATGCCCGCCGGCGTGCGTACCAAATGTGCCCTCATGGACTTCTTCCATGAGCATACTCGCTTCTTTCTCATCTACACATCTGAGTAGCACGAGATCATGGTTTCTTTTATACAAGACTCCATCAGGATTGAGATAAAAATTTCCAGACAGCCTCCTCAGAGTCTTCTTATCCTGGGTTGACGCTCCCGCAGGATACTCCTTAGTCATAAGGAAGGTCTGAATGTCATGGAACCATGGCTTGCCGTCGGAGGCTTCCTCAATCGCAAAGACGAACGCAGGTCTATCAAGACGAGAAAGGACAATTCTTGGAGCTTCATTCCAAAAATTGACTTTATACATCGAAGCCAACGTGGCTAAGGCATCAGCCATCTGGTTTTCAGCCCTGGGCACATGATGGAGTTCCACTCGATCAAAGAACGGAAGTAGCCTTCTGGCATAATTCATGTACGGCACCAAATTCGATTGGCGAGTCTCCCACTCCCCTTTAATCTGGTTGATCACAAGCGCCGAGTCACCATATACGTCTAGGTTCTTGATTCTCAAATCAATTGCCTCTTCTAGACCCATGATGCATTCTTCGTACTCCGCTTCGTTATTGGTGACTGGAAACGTCAGTCTCGCAGTAAACGGGATGTGGGATCCGTGGGGAGTCGTGATGATTGCCCCAATGCCACTTCCGTAAGAATTAACCGCCCCGTCAAATATCAATTTCCATTAGGATTTCCTATCTGGACCCTCGTCGGGCAACGGTTCATCGCAATCCTTCGCTTTGAGAAACAAGATATCCTCATCAGGGAATTCTAATTTCATAGGCTGATAATCCTCGATCGGCTGTTCGGCAAGGTATTCAGACAATACGCTTCCCTTGATGGCCTTCTGGGAAACATACTGAATGTCGTATTCCGTCAACACCATTTGCCATCTGGCAATCCTGCCCGAAAGCGCTTGCTTCTCGAAGACGTACTTGATCGGATCCATCTTCGAAATTAGCATGGTGGTGTGATTGAGCATGTACTGTCGTAAACGTTTGGCAGCCCAGGCTAGTGCACAACACGTCTTCTCCAGCATCGAGTAGCGAGATTCACAATCTGTGAACTTCTTACTCAAATAGTAAATGGTATGCTCCTTTCTGCCCGTCTTGTCGTGCTGACCGAGAACACACCCCATACTATTCTCAAGAACTGTCAAGTACATGATTAAAGGTCTTCCGGCCACTGGGGGTATCAAGATAGGAGGTTCCTGCAGATACTGCTTTATCTTATCAAATGCCTTCTGGCAATCCTCGTTCCAGATAATCGCTTGCTCTTTCTTTAGCAGTTTGAACATCGGTTCACACGTGGCCGTGAGCTGAGAAATAAACCTTGCAATGTAGTTTATTCTGCCCAGGAAACCACAAACTTCTTTTTCTGTTTTTGGCGCTGGCATTTCCTGTATTGCTTTTATTTTCGCAGGATCAACCTCAATGCCTCTTTCACTCACGATAAACCCCAGTATTTTTCCGGACCGTACTCCGAAAGTGCATTTGTTAGGATTCAGCCTCAACCTGAACTTCCTAAGCCTCTCAAAAAGCTTCAGCAAATTGACCAGATGTCCCTCCTCCGTTTAGGACTTCGCAATCATGTCATCAACATAGACTTCAATCTCATGATGAATCATATCATGAAACAAAGTAACCATTGCTCGTTGGTAAGTGGCCCCTGTGTTCTTCAGACCGAAAGGCATTACCTTGTAGAAAAACGTTCCCCAAGGTGTAATAAACGTAGTTTTCTCCATGTCTTCCAGCACCATCTTGATCTGATTGTAACCGGAGAAGCCATCCATGAACGAAAATACGGAGAACTGAGTTGTATTGTCGACCAACACATCAATATGAGGGAGCGGGAAATCATCTTTAGGGCTCGCCCTATTCAAATCCCGATAATCGACGCACATTCGTACCTTACCGTCCTTCTTCGGTACAGGCACTATGTTGGCGACCCACGGAGGGTAAGTAGTGACCGCTAAGAAGCCAGCATCAAGCTGCTTTTGCACTTCTTCTTTGATCTTAACGGCCATATCTGGTCGTGTCTTCCTAAGCTTCTGCTTAACGGGAGGACAATCTTCTCGCAGCGGCAAGTGATGGACCACGATGTCAGTGTCAAGTCCGGGCATATCTTCGTATGACCAAGCAAAGACGTCACTATACTCTCTCAGCATCTCTACCAATCTCTGCTTGACATCACTCTGCAATGCAGCCCCTATCCTGACGTTCCTGACAAGTTCTTCAGAACCTAGATTCACAATCTCAATCTCTTCCTCATGAGGCAGAATAACTTTCTCTTCTTGTTTCAACAAGCGGCCCAACTCTTCGGGAAGGTCTTCATCTTCATCAATCTCTTCTTCGGCTTGATAGATCGGGCAATCGAAGTCGAAGTGAGTCGTAGAAGGTCCAGAGTCAATGTCATCTGTTATGTGGATCCTGCAATAACAAGGGTTAAGCTTAAAACAAGGATATGCAGGTTAGCACAAACCTCATTGCCATTTTATTGTTTTTCAAAACAAATATAAAACAGGAATAACAGAGATCACAATATTTGAATACGAAGAAAAACGCCTTTTGATTTATTGATAAAATGCATGTACATAATCAAACAAGGCCCTGGCAATAAAACCACTATGCCCCGGGTAGGACATAGGGTTGTACAATGATTGGAAAAAAAGTAAATCATTACTCTTCGCTTGTCGTCTGGATGATATCCTTGACGGACCAGTTGTTAAGGCTCTTGCCTGGCTTGCTTGGTTGGATCCAAGAGTCTAGGTCACAGTCGCTATCTCCGCTATCTTCTGAAACCGCGTTGACGCTTTCAAATATCACCCCGCCACTGGTAAACTGGATCGGCCCTTTACCTCGCGACGCATTGCTAGAAGAGGAGGCTTCAGCCGTAGGAGAATATCCCAACCCAAACTTGTCTTGCTTGTTAGGTATCTCCAAAATTCGCCCCCAGCCTGGGGTGGATCCGGCTTGGACAATGGCCCGGGCTTCCTTGAAGGAAGAGAGAGTCATCTCTGGCTTCTCAGTGATCGCAGGAGCTACGTTCTTGACTTTAACAGCTTCGAACGCTTGGCATAGGGTTTCGTGGATTTCCCCATCCATCTTAACATACTTGAAGGACGACAAATGGCTCACCATTATGTCTTCCTCGCCACATACGGTCACGATGCTACCTCCGACAGCATATTTGAGTTTCTGGTGCAACGTGGAGGTCACGGCACCCGCCGAATGGATCCATGGCCGGCCCAAGAGACAGCTGTAGGCAGGCATGATGTCCATAATGTAAAAGATTGCGTCGAACGTTTCCGGCCCAACTTGGATCGGCAACGTCACCTCCCCGAAAACATGGCGTTTGGTTCCATCGAACGCTTTCACAACCAGATCACTGGGTGTGCAAATCACTCCACGAGTATCCAACTTCATCAATGCCTTCTTCGGAAGAACATTGAGCGATGACCCTGTGTCGATCAACACGTGAGACATAATCGTTCCCCTACACTCTATCGAGATGTGCAGGGCGCTATTGTGGTTCCTCCCCTTCGGCGTCAGCTCTAGGTCAGTGAACCCTAACCCATTTCCAGCATTCATGTGGGCTACGACCTCCTCTAACTAGTTTACCGATATTTCCTGCGGTACATATGCGCCGTTCAACACCTTCAGCAGCGCGTTACGGTGTGCCTCAGAACACAGCAACAGATTCAGGATGGAAATCTTTGAAGGTGTCTGATGGAGATGATCCACGATCTTGTAGTCACTCTTTTTAATCAACCTCATAAATTCCTCGGCGTCTTTAACGAGTAAGTCTTTTTCTACCCCGCAAGGGATCTCTTCAATGACTTTACTTTCACCTTTATCAGTTGCGTCAGCTCTGTCCGCTTTGTCCGCCACAACCTCAGGTGGTGCAAACACTCTCCCGCTGCGAGTAATTCCGCTAACGCCCGCTAGGTTCTCCACAGACGACCCAAACGGTTCTAGTTCCAACTTCTGTCTGTTGCAGTAGACCTCCGCCCCATAATGCCATGGGACAGCGTTAGTGCTTTCGAAGGGTATCGGCCCAGCTTTGGTGATGGTAATCGTGGGCGGTCTGGGTGCGGAAATAGTTATCGTCTGGCGAGGGATGGTGATGGTTGCAACCTCACCACCTTGCTTCAGCATTACCTCTCCCGATCCGCCTTCGGCCCTCCGGCTAAACTGCAGGATTCCCTCAGTCATCAGACTTTGAATCCCCTCTATCAACTGTTCACATCCATCAGGACTTGTCGCACAGCCCATGCACAACTCTCCACAACCTGGAAAGAAACCTCTTTTCATCAGCTTAGCTTTAACGAAGCTAAGTGGTGTCTTCAGATCTCTGACGTCAGTCAACAAATCCAAACTCTCGTCTTCAATAATGGCGTTTACTCCACCTCCCCTATGATTCGGCATAGGGTTCTTCGTGACGTTTGGCACATTATTTGAGAAGTTGATGATCTTAGCGTCCACCATGCCCTGCACCTTATGCTTGAAGGCTTTGCAATTCTCTATTGTGTGGCCCGGTGCCCCTGAGTGAAACTCACAAGTTGCATTCACGTCATAACCTGGCGGAGGCGCCCCAGTCAAGGGAGCCAAGGTTCTCTTCTGGATCAGCTGTAACTGGAGCAGAGTCTGCAACAGCTGAGCATAAGACATGGGCGGTGTCTCGAGGTGACGGCTCGACAGAGGTGCCCTGTTCTGATACTTTTTGTACCCTTGTTGATTCGGTTGCTGCTGCTGCTGCTGTGGCTGTTGAACTGCCGGGATAGTTATGCTGGCCACCTGTTGGTGAGGGCCTTTACCTTTCCTTCGAGCATTGGTCACGGCGCTCGTTTCGCCTTCCCGTCTTTTGCCACCATAAGGTTTCTTGCCTCCTCCAGCTGAGGATGAATCACCTTGAATTTTCCCCAGTTTGATCCCATTTCGATGTGCTCACCCGTGATAATGAGATCTGAGAAGGTTCCGGACATACCGCTGACCAATTTCTCATAATAAACCCCTGGGAGGGTGGCCACGAACATTTGCACAAGCTCACGTTCAACCATCGGCGGCTGAACCCTGGCTGCCAACTCACGCCATCGCTGGGCGTATTCCTTGAACCCTTCGTTGTTCCTTTGCGACAGATTCTGCAGCTGGACTCGGTTCGGGGCCAAGTCACTGTTATATTGGTAGTGGTGCACGAATGCTTCAGCAAGGTCCTTCCACGTGCGCACACTGGTAGGTTCCAGACTCATGTACCATTCGAGGGAGGGTCCGGACAGACTGTCTTGAAAGAAGTGCATCAGCAACTTCTCGTCCTCAGAATGAGCGGACATTTTCCGGTAGTATGATCTCAGATGGACGCGAGGGAAAGTGGTGCCCTTGTACTTTTCAAAGTCAGGTACCTTGAACTTGGGAGGCACCTTGAAATCAGCAATCAGTCCCAACTTGGACATATCAACACCCAGGGTGTTCTGGTTCTCGATATTTCTCATCTTATCCTCGAGTGCCTTGAACCTTAGACGTGTTTCAGCTGTCAGCTCACCTTCGGCACCTCTCTGAGAGAACACATCGTCTTGACGATCTTCTAACCACGGCTGAGGCCCAAACAGATTCCCAACACCTGCATTGTCGTTGCCCAGCCCAACCTTGACGTTAGCTTCAAAATTCCCATTACCAACGCCCGTCGTATTACCATTGAGCCCCATGTTAGCTATCACATTGCCGTTGGCACTGCCATTCCCCCCGGTCACGGGGACGCCATTCTGAGGAGTTTCAACTGGTGGAGGGGTAGGCACGGTCCCACCATGGAGTACGCCATTGCTATCAACCCTTGAAATCAGAGGCTGAACCAAGGCTCTGAGTTGATCCTGGCCATTGGCGACCGATTGCATGAGCTCCATGAAGCGGTCCTTTCTTTCGCGGAGTTCCTGAACATCAGTTTCCACTTGCTCCATGATTCTGGTTTAATTTGCTCTGGTCGGATAGTAGTGGATAGGTCTCTGATCAATCCTGGAACAACCTGAAACAACCCTGTAAACACAAAAGGGTTAGGAAAAACGACAAAGTGCTCGTTATGCAAATGCTTCATGCAAATGCAAACGTGTGTCTGTGCGTTAGGGAGATTTTCCCCGATCCTAGTGCCTGAGTGCCAGTGCTGATAATAAGAAGTCCGAGCCCGGTCAAAGAAATAACATCTCATATATATAATGAAAGCCCATCAAGGCAGTGCACAACGTCAGTGAGTACAAGATGACCTCAGCCAACAGGCCTGGTGATGGTCAGCATCCAACAATGATCAACACAAAAGGATTACAAATATAGTCAAGTACGGCCACGGGCGCGAAACTCTTCTAACAAATTCCTCGTTTCTGGATGATCAGGCCGAGTGAGTAACCCTTCGACGAGTAACTCTCTCTGCATAATGGTGTATTGAAGACCTTCGAACGAATCTTCCCATGCTCCTTCACCGAAACAATCTTCTAGCTTCCGCTTCTTGGATTCAAACATCAGTTTGCGCTCCTTCAGGTTAGCAAGAGCTTTGTTGAGCTGGCCTTCGGCGGCATATCGGCGAGTGGTTTCTTCATCAAACCTCTTCTCACTAGCCTTCACCTGGGCTTTCAGCTTGGAGATCTGTTGCATCAGCTTATCCTCCCGCTCTTTCCTGTTTGCTAGGGAGGCCTTCCAGTGCTGGTTAAACTTGGATATCCTCCGATACGCTTTATCCAAGTGTTGCTTCTTCGTGGCCAGTACATCGTTGACAGCTTTGAAGTCTCGACCCATGCGCTCACGCTCAGCTATCTGCTTAGTCAGATCTGTCCCCAACTGGTTCACCAACTCTGTTTGCCTCTTGCAGGAATGAACTGCACCGTTTCTCTCGCTTCTGAGTTGAACCAGTTCTTTCTCCAATTCTTCATTTGCCTTTTTCAGCTCGTCTTTCTCAGCTAACACCTGATTATGCTGCTGAATAGGTACGGTGGTGGGCTCTTCAATCACTAGAGGGCTTTCTGGCTTGGCAGGAGGAAACAGCATTCCTATAGCGTCTGCTCTGGCTCTGATCCAAGTCACATACGGAGTGTAGGCTTGGCTATTTCTTTTCCCCATCAATGGTTTTCCCCTCTTACTGATACCATTCCAAGCGCGCTGAAGCTTAGATAACATATCCCCTTCTAGAAGACCAGTGAGGTACATAGATTCCTGTACCTCTTCATCCTTCGGCGGAGCTCTCAAAGCATAAGCAAACTGTCGGACCAGCAAAGACGGATTATAGTTTATACAACCCTTCCTGCCTATCAAAGGCACGTTCGGAAACCCGCTGCAGCTGAAGATGATCTCAGTGCCCAACCTATCTCTGTCAAACCAGGCAATATCCTCTGCAGATAGACTCATCAAACGCTCGGACCACTCAGTTGTGGCTGCAAACGAAACAAAGGGACCCCTCTTGGGTAGATGACTATCAAGCCATTGATAAAGCAAGGGCACACAGCACGAGACATTCTTACCCCTCCTGTTCTCGTTTTTGTAGTGGATGGAATGGTAGACATCTCCTATCAAGGTAGGGATTGGGTTCCCTGAAGCAAAGATGTGGAAGGCGTCGAAGTCCACAAAGTCAGGCATATTGGGGAACAGAATGATGCCATATATGCACAGAGCGAGAATAGCGTTGAATACGACCCAACATCCATCTTTGGCGCACTGCTGAGCCTTTCCCACTAAGAACTGCAAGGAAAAACCGGGAACCTTGTTCCAACTAGACAATACCAACTCGGAGGCATCCAGATGAAGTGAAGGAGCTAGACTAGCCAGATTAGGCTCAACATCCATATGAACAAAGGGCATCTGACTCTTGATAGGCACACCTAACAAATCAACATACTCCTCTAGTGTGGGTGCAAGAACGAAGTCCTGGAAAGTAAAGCATCTCAACGGAGGATCGTAGAACTGCAGCAAGGCGTGCAACCCATTCAACTCAAACGCAGAAGGTTTACGAACCAAACTGAGCAATTTGCCGTAAGATTTTCTGAACTCATCTCTCACATAATCATCTGCTAAAGCAATCAAACCAGTCAGCTGAACAACATCAGAGGCAGGGAGCTTGTAAGCCACGGTCTTCCTCAGAGAACCCATAACAATACAACAGAAGGCCGGAAATCCTGAGTCAGGGGGAAACGGTACCTACAACACAGACACACGTTAATGAAATGCAAATGGGTATGCAAAGCAATGTAAAATGCAATCATGCAGCAGGAGATCAAGGCAACTGTGCTGTGGAGATTCTGTATCAACAAAACCATGATGCTGCTCTGTCAAGAACAACCACTATATCTAATAATAAGAAAACCCCAGTATCGGACCACAAATCTGCTCTGTCAAGAACACACACACATAGGACCATAAATCTGCTCTGTCAAGAACAAACATCTGATACAGGACCTCTGATATAGGACCAAAACTCTGCTCTGTCAAGAACAAACGCACATCTGATAATAAGGACCTCTGATACAGGACCAAAACTCTGCTCTGTCAAGAACAAACGCACATCTGATAATAAGGACCTCTGATACAAGACCAAAACTCTGCTCTGTCAAGAACAAACATACATCTGCAGATGAGATCCTCAGATCCCAACAAAACTGATTCACTATCAAGAAAACCAGGTAGTCTGAAGGTTAGGGTTTCCTGCAACAAACCCACCCCTGCTCACAAGTATGGACCTAAACTGACTCAAGTTCGGCATCCTATGCGGTTATCAGCGTCACAGACATTCACGAGGGGTGATACGATACCCAGAAGGTGTGGCATCGCCAGCTCATGAAGCGGCCTCACTCGGCTGAATCCCAAATGATCGGTCCCCAGAGTCGACAATCCTCCAAACCAACAACCCCCTCAACCCAAAGGGTTGAAAAAGAAGTCAACCGGGAGAACCTCGTCTGAGCATGGATTTCATGAGACACTAGTGCCTGCCAAGGAAGCATGCACCCACTAATTTCCACAACTAATGCTAGGTTCACTCGAGCCTGGGTCTGGCTTCTCACTCATCAGAATGCCCCTCCCACAACAGCACAGATAATCATATCATACTGAAAATAACGTGCGGGAAATAAAAAAGCGATAAATAAACACAACCCAACAAGTAATCATACAAGCGCTAGGATTGACTCTCGCAGGGGACGTTAGATCCCCAAACTGACTCGCATACGGGACGCTGGATCCCAGGAAACTATCAAGTCCCCAGCAGAGTCGCCAGCTGTCACTTCTACGAAAATAAGGTGCCGGAAAAACAGAAGAGTCGCCACCTTTCGTTATTTATCCCTTAGAGCGGGAAAGGAAACGATCGGAAAAACCTGACGAATAGGTATAAGACAAGGTCATCGCAACCATTGTCTGGGTTCGGGAGTCGGTTATGCAAGGGAAAGGTATTAGCACCCCTCACGTCCATCGTACTCGATGGGATCCATGCTTGTTGTGTTTGTATGACGGGTTGGTTTTATCTATCTACCTATCAAGGCTGGCTTAAAAAGAAAAGAAAAATGACTCGGCAAAGTGTCGCACTTTATGCCTACGTATTCTCATCAGAGAATGAGAAATCAGAGTCAACGTAGTTCGACCTACTACGGGTTATGGGTAAGGTGGCTCGCCAATACATCAGTATTGTGCCTACGTACTCTCAACAGGTATGAGAGATCAGATCTTACGTAGTTCGGGATAATACGGATTACGGGAATTCAGATTCATCTGTTTTATCGAGTAGGGTTAACCAACAGTTCCAGCAGTTTGGCGTACGCAGCTCGACCCTTGGAGACTTATGCGTTACCGTTTGCGGTAGAACTGGGAGTTAACAACACTCTTTTCTTCTGAAAAGTTTCCTTTGACTTATGGGCCCACGGGGCAAAAAGGAATGAAGTTTGTTTTCTGTCTTTTACGGAAGAACTGTTTTTTATTGTGTTTGCAACTAGTATCGCACTAGAGACTATGACCTGAGAGTGAATGCGTCGTATGTCACCCAAAGGGTGCCCTACTAAACATCCAGACTGTTGAAAAGAAACTCTCCAACAATCCTTTCTCAGATAGCTTAAGGCTCATAACGTACGACGTCAGTTAACCTTTATTACTGTATTTTGATTTGTTTCGAGATGAGAAGAGAACAGGCTCAACTACGGGGAGACTATCAAGTCCTAGTGTTGTCATGCCAAGGATTCATCCTATGGTTGAGGTTTCAAACAGGGAACTCCTAGAAGTTGTCATGCATAGGTTTCAACCTAAAGTTCTATCATCAATTCCTTATCAAAGGAAGTGAGAGTCCTAAGGGATCATGTCAATGATAAACAGAAACAGATAAAGCATCAGCTTAAACAGTAAACAGTAAATGACTGTAAAATGCATGCAATGCAAGTGAGGGAGGAAATATGTGTGGGGCATCAGCCTCCACAAGCTCATCTCAACCTTAAGCCAGATATGAGTAACTGCAATCATACAGGAAATAACATAAAGTGCTATCAGGAAAACACAAACCACATGGGCAAGGGAGCAGGGCTCTACCGAATACCCGCAAGCAAAGCCATACAGTAAAAATACAAGCAGAGGGAGCAACCCAACCTCTAGTGCAATCATGCTCCTAGATTACATCAGTCTAAATATGAACTCACCCTAATGCATCAAGCAAATCAAACAAGCCACACCAATACAGAAGAGAAAACAGACAAGAGAGAAAGCAGATCAACAACTCCTACAACTAAACCAACTTAACAGCAGTCCAGTCATCAATCTTCAGCAGCTCTTCAGGGCTATCATCTTTCATGACAAGTATCAACTTGCTTCTCCAGGGTTTCAACCCATCAACATAAGTTTCAACTTATTCTCTCTACCTCAACTTCAAGCTTCAGCTCCCTCAGTTTCTCAGTGCATCAATGCAAGTGTCAACTTATCCTTTATTCCTCAAGCCTCAGCTCTTCACTCAATCTCAATTGAATCCTCTTCATAAGTATCAACTTGATCTTCAAGCTTCAGCTCTCTCTTCTTTACCAGTATCAACTAGTTCCTCTTCATCTACAAGCTTCAGCTTCTCAGAGTAATCTTCAATCACATGGAAGTGTCAACTTCATCCTTCAATCTTCTTCAAGCGAGGAACTCCATCCTCTAACAAGGGAGAAAGATTCATCTATCAAGAGCAAAGTTGGGATGATTGGTAGCAGAGTGAAGACCAAAGGTCACCACTGAGCATCCTGTCATCAGAGAAAGGGACCCTCAAAGGTTCTACCAATTTGCAAAGAACCACACATCCTACCAAAGGAGGGATGAGGCCTTTACAAGGGACCTTATATCATAGGGAAGAATGGAATTGATCAACGTATTCCATGTTTATGAAGGAAGAGAACTATCTAGAAGCTCTGCCTACAAAACCCTAATCTTAACCTAATCAAAACTACACCACAAGAAGGGAAGATCTTCAAATCCAAGCCTCTTCAAGAAATCCAATGCATCTTCAACTTGTCTTCATCATCATCCAGGAACAAGCAAAGCACAACCCTAATCTAAGGGAACTAAAGATGTTAATCTAGTTGAGTTAGTGCCTTAGAATCATCCAAAACTAGCACCTAAACTAAAATTAATCAAAAATAGCAAACTATCTTATAAATATCTACAAAAATTCCTAAGGGATCCTAATTCAATTAAGAATTCCCCATACAAAAACCAGGGACTAAATCATCTATTAAGTCCTAAAATTAAGTCCTAAATCCAAAGGTATCAATTATAAATCCTAAAAATGGAGCTTCTAAAGGTTGCAACCTAAACTACCACCTATGTTCATCACAAAAATGTGAGAAACATATATGGGGAGCATTCACATCTATTCTAACTACTCACAAAAAATCGGGATCAAAATCATCACCACATGATCACAAAATTCCATAAAATCAAGTACCAAACATAACTATTTTAATATCAATTAAAATGTGAAAATTCCCATAAAATCAGAAAATTCATGAAATAAAAATATTTTTTATCTAAAAAATACTAGACTCAATCATGAATATAATTCAAAAAGAATAGGGTTAATTGGATCATTTTTCAATTTTATATGATTTAATCAAGGACCATGAATAAAATGAAGAAATTAAAGAAGGACAATAAGTCAGAGGGTGTGATCAGGAAACAATTTCCATTACCCTCGCTTGGGCCCCTCATCCTGGGGGTGTGCATAGAAACTGGGCGCTAGGCCCATTCAAATCTCAATTCAGTCACAAGCAAAAGGACTAGGGGAGGTGTGCTAAGTACAGATTTCACGTTACAACTCCCATTGGGCTTGAAAGAGGGGTGCTGATATCAAAGGATTCATAGGCCCATGCGCTTATTCTTCTCAATTCACAAAATCAGAAACATTACACGCCAAGGTTCGAACTCGCTTGTTCTTGGTCCATGCAGCGAAACGAACAAGGTTGGGGTACCTTACTAATCAAAACACAGTTTTTTGGAGGGAGGGGGACATGGCACAACGCTGGGCCTTAGATTGCTTGACTCAGTCTACATTTCCACACGCATGGACGTTCCAGGTTACGTCTTCAACCTTTCAAATGTGCAAGAGGAGGGAAAGATGCAGAATCCGGCGAGGGCGGCCGGAGTTCCATCGGAAAACCTCATGGCACCCTAACTATCTCTACACTCAACCTTTGCGCGCGATTTCTTGATGAAAGTTGACCAGAATTTTCTCAAGAATCTAACCATGTCACTAGTTTATACTGAAAACGCATGATTCGCCAAAACCAGATCTCAACCAAAAATGGCACAGACCCTAACTCGTCTCTAATCATCAAATTAACTAACCAGAATTCATATACATGCAAAGGGGAACCTAGCCACATGCTCCTAATGGATTAAAATTGCATAATCAAAGAGATATTTCAAGAACTTAGAACCAACCTTGAAGCTTGGATTGTAGTGGTTATGCGCCTCAATTCTCTCTCAAACTATGCAGAATCCTTCAAGGAGTAATGGTGGACAATTCTTAATGCTCAGTTCTTGCTGCAACCTCTTGATTCTCCAAAACGCATATCCAATTTTCAAGCTTTTTCTTCACTTCACATCAATGGATTCTCACCAGAATTCTGCTCCAGAAACTTCCAAATTCGTTCTAATTCATATTTATAGTGTGTTCAGATGGATATCCAGCCCAAACTAGGCCCAATTATGGATTTTGGATGTTCACCTTTCCTTCCAAATTTCAACATGGAAGTGTGCCTTCAAGCCTTACTCATGCTCTAAACTCAATCCAAACCATTCACTTAATCATTAAGGAGTGTGATGTAATGGTTTTCTTCTTTGGTTTTAACATATGGAGTGTATATGATATGTTTCTTAATTGTGAAGTAACCATCCAAATGACTATGCTATGGACCTCAAATCCAAAATGTGGCAATGCCAATCTTTCTAAAACATAATTCCATTCAAAATAACCACAAATTTGACTTGGAAACATGTTAATCTCATTTATTTGGAATTTTCTCATTTTAATTCATTAAAATGGCTTTCATGTGAAGTTTCTTCAACCAATGCTTGATATAACCCATATCAATGGACACTTGATGTTTAGACAAGCTAAAAACGTCATTTTTAACAACTTTCATGTTGAACAAAAATCCATTTGGAGCTTGGAAATAGGAGTTATGGCCTTATGCTTGAAATGACTTGTAATCTCCAAATGACCAAAATGCCCTTGACTTGTCAAAGCCATAAGTTGAGTTCTACACATCCAATCATGGACTTCTAGTACTCTCTAGAAAGCTAAGAGAATAAGGAACAACATTCATGTTTACCAAAAGTTCATAGGAATAATCCTTCTTGGGCAAAAGTTTCATGCAAGTTGGACAACTTTCAAGCTCCAAATTCACATACCTCAGATGACCTGTAACTTATCAAAGTCATAACTTGAGTTCTACAAATCCTATCAAGGACTTCTAGCACTCAAATTAAAGCTAAGATCATGCTCTACAACATTCATGTTGGGGGTAAGATGAGATGACAATCACATTTTAAGCTAAATTGCCTTGAAGATAGGTCTCACTCTTCCTTTAAATCTTCAGTTGACTTAGGGTTGACCCAGTCAAACCCTAGCTGCACCACTCATGGCTGAGGCTTCTTATTCTTGCACAATGACCTGTCTAGGCCTCAAAGTGATCTTCAACACTTCTCATGAGCTCTCTCAAGATCTCAAATCTAACTTCATGGCTTCAGACTCATCTGATGGTCTTCCCCATAACTCTCAAGTTAGGAGACACACACTCATGGTTTCAACCACTCTCTCTAAGAATCTTTTAACTTCTCTGACAAGGATATCAACCCTTGAACACTTGAATAATCTTCTTAGCTAGCTTCAAGGTCTTGTGTAGCTCTTGATTGGTAATCATACCTCTTGATCTCCTGCACACATGTCAATGAAATGCAAATGATAATGCTAATGTGAATGAAATGAAACATAAGCTAGGTAAAGAAATGTTGGGCAAATTTTGGGGTGCAACACCTCACGGCGAGGCCAGATGTTCCTCTCAACTTCGTGTTGAGCCGGCCTTCGGGTTTAATGTCTATTTGTTTAACAGATACCTGACAGCGTCGTTAGATGTTCTTCTCAACTTCAGGTTGAGCCGGCCTTCGGGTTCGATGCCTGTTTATTTAACAGATGCCTGACAGCGAGGTCAGATGTTCTTCTCGACTTCGGGTTGAGACAGCCTTCGGGTTCGAAGCCTGTTTGTTTAACAGATACCTGACGGCGAGGTCAGATGTTCTTCTCAACTTCCTGTTGAGCCCCTTCAGTTTCGATGCCTGTTTGTTTAACAGATGCCTGAAGGCGAGGTCAAATGTTCCTCTCAACTTGATGTTGAGCTGGCCTTCGGGTTCGATGCCTAACGGCAAGGTCTGATGTTCTTATCAACATCTGGTTGAGCCGCCCTTCGGGTTCGATGTCTGCTTGTTTAACAGATGCCTCACGGCAAGGTCAGATGTTCCTCTCAACTTCCTGTTGAGCCGACCTTCAGGTTTAATGCCTGTTTGTTTAACAGATACCTGACAGCAAGGTCACATGTTCTTCTCAACTTCGGGTTGAGCCGGCCTTCGGGTTCGATACCTGTTTGTTTAACAGATGCCTGACAGCGAGGTCAAATGTTCCTCTCAACTTGGTGTTGAGCCGACCATTGGTTTCGATGCCTGTTTGTTTAATAGATGCCTGACGGCAAGGTCTAATGTTCTTATCAACTTTTGGTTGAGCCGCCCTTCGGGTTCGATGCCTGCTTGTTTAACAGATGCCTCACGGCAAGGTCAGATGTTCCTCTTTACTTCGTGTTGAGCCGGCCTTCGGGTTAAATGCATGTTTGTTTAACAGATACCTGATGACGAGGTCAGATGTTCTTCTCAACTTCAGGTTGAGCCGGCGTTCAGGTTCGATGCCTGTTTGTTTAACAGATGCCTGACAGCGAGGTCAGATGTTTTTCTCAACTTCGGGTTGAGCCGGACTTCGGGTTCGATGCCTGTTTGTCTCACAGATACCTGACGGCAAGGTCAGATGTTCTTCTCAACTTCCTGTTGAGCCTCCTTCAGATTCGATGCCTGTTTGTTTAACAGATCCCTGACGGCGAGGTCAAATGTTCCTCTCAACTTGGTGTTGAGCCAACCTTCGGGTTCGATGCCTGTTTGTTTAATAGATGCCTGACGGCAAGGTCTGATGTTCTTATCAACTTCTAGTTGAACCGGCCTTCGGGTTCGATGCCTGTTTGTTTAAGAGATGCCTCACGGCGAGGTCAGATGTTCCTCTCAACTTCGTGTTGAGTTGGCCTTCAGGTTCAATGCATGTTTGTTTAACAGATACCTGACGACGAGGTCAGATGTTCCTCTCAACTTGGTGTTGAGCCGGCCTTCGGGTTCGATGCCTGTTTGTTTAATAGATGCCTGACGGCAAGGTCTGATGTTCTTATCAACTTCTGGTTGAGCCGCCGTTCGGGTTCGATGCCTACTTGTTTAACAGATGCCTGACAGCGAGGTCAAATGTTCCTCTCAACTTGGTGTTGAGCCGGCCTTCGGGTTCGATGCCTGTTTGTTTAATAGATTCCTGACGGCAAGGTCTGATGTTCTTATCAACTTCTGGTTGAGCCGCCCTTTGGGTTCGATGAATGCTTGTTTAACCGATTCTTCACGGCGAGGTCAGATGTTTCTCTCAACTTCGTTTTGAGCCGGCCTTCGGGTTTAATGTCTATTTGTTTAACAGATACCTGACGATGTCTTCAGATGTTCTTCTCAACTTCAGGTTGAGCCGGCCTTCGGGTTTGATGCCTGTTTGTTTAACAGATGCCTGACAGCGAGGTCAGATGTTCTTCTCGACTTCAGGTTGAGCCAACGTTCGGGTTCGATGCCTGTTTGTTTAACAGATATCTGACTGCGAGGTCAGATGTTCTTCTCAACTTCCTGTTGAGCCCCTTCAGTTTAGATGCCTGTTTGTTTAACAGATGCCTGACGGCGAGGTCAAATGTTCCCCTCAACTTGATGTTGAGCAGGCCTTCGGGTTCGATGCCTGACGGCAAGGTCTGATGTTCTTATCAACATCTGGTTAAGCCGCCCTTCGGGATCGATGCCTTCTTTTTTAACATATGCCTCACGGCGAGGTCAGATGTTCCTCTCAACTTCCTGTTGAGCCGACCTTCAGGTTTAATGCCTGTTTGTTTAACAGATACCTGACAGCGAGGTCAGATGTTCTTCTCAACTTCAGGTTGATCCGGCCTTTGGGTTCGATGCCTGTTTCTTTAACAGATACCTGACAGCGAGGTCACATGTTCTTCTCAACTTCGGGTTGAGCCGGCCTTCGAGTTCGATGCCTGTTTGTTTAACAGATGCCTGACGGCGAGGTCAAATGTTCCTCTCAACTTTGTGTTGAGCCGACCTTTGGTTTCGATGCTTGTTTGTTTAATAGATTCCTGACCGCAAGGTCTAATGTTCTTATCAACTTCTGGTTGAGCCGCCCTTCGGGTTCGATGCCTGCTTGTTTAACAGATGCCTCACGGCAAGTGTTGCAGTGAAAATTGGATATAAAGCTATTAATTAACTTGAATCTTAATTCTTTTACAACCGGACTTTATCTTATCCAAGGGAAAGGTCTAAAGAAAGAAAAACCTTTTTCGCGATGTAACGACAACGCTTAAGAGATTCGGGGATCGGGGGTTAGTTATATCTAGGGAAGGTATTAGCACCCTAAATATCTGTAGTACTCTACAGGAACCTTTTGTTTAATTACTTGCTAAGTTTGTGAATTGTGCTATGGTTTAGGATAAAGATAAACAAAGGCCTAAGTGTTTCTCTAAGTTTGCTCGCAAAGATGTCGCATCTTCTGCCTACGTATCCTGACTAGGATAGAATCAGAGCAATCGTAGTTTGCCTCACAAGGGGAGAGAACACTTGATGACGATCAAGGTTCAAGGGGGACACAAACATGACAATGTTTGTATGGAGTTTGACAAAAACTCCCTATTCTAAGTTGAAAAGGGGGAAGGTAAGAGATCATGACGATGATTCTTACACAGAGTTGACGAACTCTTTCCTAGGGTTCTAGTTGAAGAACGCTCCTAGTACGGGCGGGTCTTTTAGAATTAAGCAAAGTCTAGAGTTTCTAATCTAAGGGTGAAAACAACTTAACAAAGTCAAGGGTGTGATTGAATTATTCATGACATTGAAGGTCAAGTGGACAGACCTTCCTTTGGAGGGAAAACGGGGAGACGACTTGGACGAGAACTAACGAGTTTCGTCGCTGTTGATGATCTTTTTAAGCAAGCCAAATTAGTTGAGAAAACCAGAGATCTTTACTTCACCTCTTTGCTTTTGCACCTTACTTCAACTTTAAGTAACCACACACTTATGATGCCAAAATGAAAAGTATGAGTCTCCAATGGTTGCTAATGATTTTGACAGTTGAGATATACTATTTGTGAGGTGTACAAATGATCATAACCTCAAGGAAAAGCTTAGAACATAATTTGGTGATTTTTATGGCTTTTGGTCAAAGTATGCTAGGTATGAGTTTGAGTTTTTGATTTCTGAGTTTTCTTGATGGTTTAATGGATCATAAACCTTCCATATAGTATTTAGAAGTTGTATGGAGGGTGGTTGGAGTGTTAGAACTGAGGGAACTTGATTTGGTCGCAAATATGCAAAACCAGAATTTTGGGCACTTTGAGAACTTTGGATGATTTTGCAATTTGTAAGCAAGAAGGAAATGTAGCAAGAATTCTTGGTTTCTCTGGTGTTTAGTGAGATGTTTATGTCTTGAATGAGGGGAATGAGGTCTCCTTTTATAGGGAAATGAAGGGAGGTGCTTACTAGAAAGAAAACTTCACCATGAAGTAAACTTGGATATTTTTGATCCACCATCCCACTTGCTTTGCTTTTCTGGCCATTGGCTGTTCTTTTTACCCAAGGGGCAAGTTACTTGATGTTTTTACTGATGAAAATGCAGGCTAGAGGCTTGTTAGAGTGGCTGGAGCAGAATTGGCTTTAGACCTCATGCTTGGAAAAGTCAAAAATGGCAACTTTGGCAATGAACTTCCAATTTTAATTCCATGATACTTCTATGCAAACTTTCTGTTGTAACATTTTAAATATGTTCTATATACCAGATAGAATAAGTTTGGCAAGTTAAAATTGGCTCAATTGGATGGAAGAGATGATTTTGCAATTTTCATCAATGTGGGACTAAGGTGTGAAATCACCAACTTTGCACCCATGTAACTTTCTGCTCATAACTCCTCTTGAGATGTTCTAGTACAATTTAGAAAGCCCTCACATAGCTCTAAAACGTTCATGTTTGTAAAGGAATCAAACTCCAATTGGAACTAGGTGAAAAATCCCCTCAAAGTTGGCTGCACACAAGCTTTTAAAGTGAAAATAACTTAGAAATTTTCCAAGTTATTTTCCCTTCTAGGAATGTTTTTGCTTCTATCTCAAAAAGTATGCATTTTCTGGTTGTGGACTAGTATGGGACTTTTGTAGGACTTGTCAAGAGCTTTTCAATGAGCTTGGAACCAACTCAGTTGAGTGTGTGGTTAAGGAGTTAGGGTTTAGCCCCTTTTGAAACCCTAATTTCCCGATTTTTCGATTACTCTCTCATCCTTGATCCAATGTTCATGAAAATTGATATGCAAGTCCATTATGACATAAGGAACAACTTTGATTCACAACTTTGATTCCAATTCTCAAAATTTGGGGAGTTGACTTTTCAGTCAACCGTACGATCGATCGATGCTGATTGAGTCGCCTGTTGACATTCTGGCCATCCTGAGACTTCGATACTTCTTGAATAGTCTTTAATAATCTATATGAACTTCATGGACCTCAATCCCACCATTACAACAACTTCCAACATCAAAGTCAAACCACAGTTGACTTTTCACTAGTTAAAAACCCTAATCGGGGCCTCCCGACTGCACCGTCTCTGATTTTGAACTGATTTCTCCAAATTGGCTTCTCATTTGACTTTGGTATCAGATTTAATTTCATTCCATGATTGACTTAGCCCAAATCATTGGTTGATCATTCCTTGGTTGTTTTGAATTTGTCGGTGCGAAAACCCTGATTCACCTGTAATTTGACAATAATGAACTTGCACTGATTTAGGGTTAGATAATTCATGATCATGCTTCTAAAATGATAATGAGAATCTAAGGGGTCAAAATTTGGGGTACAACTGTTGCCCCTATTTAAATATCTTCACCAAATGGGAAACGAGAGATGACAGTCCTCGTTAAATTGCAGTGAAAGGTATTTATATATAGATAACCCAAAAATTGTGTCCCTTAGATCCGATGTCATGTTAAAGGACAAGTTATGATATTCCATGAATTCTAAATGATGCTTTATGATGCTTGAATGCAAAACAACACAGACACAAAGATAAGAATAAAAAGAACGGTAAACGACCAGTGACAAATGCGAGGACTCGACACTGGGGACTCGTACTGGGGAAAACTAAATTAACAGTTCAGACATGACTGATAATATAAAAAGGAAAACTTCACAAGGGGAAGAGACAACTCCAATAAAGATGACAACCTTATTGGAATAGAAGTACTCCACTGGGGAGAAGAATTGACTTCTACTGGGGAAAAGGATATACTTTTACTGGGAAAATGGAAAATTAATTCCATCGGGACAAGAGAAGAAGACTTCCACCGGGGAAGCGAAAGACTGGATACAACCTCACTGGGGATGATCAGATGAGGAACTTCCTATAGCGAAGAGTTCAAACGGGATCTTCAGGAATGGACTAGAAACAAGACTAAACACACACGGGGGATACTAGTGATGACTAGATCTCCGAGACTTGACTGGGAACATGGATCACTGGAGATATATCCTCATCTTCTGCAACCAGTTCACACAGTGCTGGTGATCAAGAAACGTCCTAGGGAAATTGGTAATGACCAGAATTCCAAGTAATTCCAGTGCCGACTGGTCTTTTAATGGTGATTGGTGACGACCAAATCAGGGTATCAATGACAATTGGTTATGAAACAATGCCAGTTACGACTGGATTTTAATGAAGATGGCGACGACCATGTTGGGGAATACCAATGACAATTGGTTACGAGGATGCTAGTGACTACTAGATCTTAAGCTAGGGTGTTGGTAACGACTGGGTTTCAAAGGGAAAAATTGGTGACAAACAACAAGATACCAATGACGATTGGTTTTAGGCAGTGCCAGTGACGACTGGACTTCATAGGGAGAGTTAGTAACAACTAACAAGATAACAATTGGAACAGTACCAGTGACGACTGGATTTCACGGGGAAAGGTTGGTAACGACCAAACCAAGAGGCGCCAATGACAATTGGTCTTTTAAACAGTGCCAGTGACGACTGGACTTATACGTGGATTTGTTAGTGACGAATAACGAAATACCAATGACAATTGGATTTAGACAATGCCAGTGACGACTGGGCTTAAAAGGAAATAGATGGTGACGACCAAATGAATGCCAACGACAATTGGTTTGAACAAAACGCCAGTTACGACTGGACTTATACTTGGAAATGAAGCGAGTAATAACTTAGACTTCGCGGGGATTGATAGATGTCACCGACTCGGGGAACAAACGAATCACACTGATCCCATGATGAGGGGTGTACGTAGACTTGGAAAATAAACCCGAAGACCTACTGGGGAATAGAGCCTGTAGGTAGATTTTGCTGAGGTGAATTCAAACAGATGTCCAGAAATACTTCGCTGGGGAAAGAACCTTCATATCATCATAAGAAATCCTGAGGGATAATCTTCAATCTTGATAACCATACATGGCCAAAGGACTCTTCGTCGCCCAACTTGCTAGCATTTCATTGGGGAATGTAAATTCTGACTGTGTATCAAGACTCCTGCTACCCTGAAGTTTCGGGGAAGTATGATTTTCCTCGAGTCTTTCCACAAGTTAAAACATTTTGTAAAATCTTTCCAAGTTATTTTTCAAAAATTTGGACTTTAATGCTTTCAAAAACAATCGTTGACTAACGAACGGTATTTTGCATAACAAAGAAAATAAGGAACTGATAATTTGCACAAGAAAGAAAGGCTCAAAAGGCTGATTTTATTTAAAGGATGAAATCTTGCCAATGACAATATTCCATGGAAATTTTTACAAGTAAAATGGCAAAAGTGGATAAGGTTATATTGAATCCTGTGACCTAACTATCCCTAAAGACTAGAATTCTCCAAGATCCTTGCTTCTGACGAGAGCTGTTGAGATGAATCTTTGTTGAGTCTGCAGTGTTGATGACTTCGTCTGATGCAGCGAAACGCCTTTGTCCCTAATTTTTGCCTGGATCGCCCTTTCGGGTTTTCAATCCACCGGGACGCTCATTTTTGCCTAAGCCGCCCTTTCGGGTTTTCAACTTAGCGAGCTTTTTTATTTATTTTCTCTTTTTTCTTTTCTTCTCTTTTTTCTTTTTTTTTTACCCTAACTTTTGCATAAATCGTTCTTTTGGATTTTCCGGTTTATCAGGTACTTTTTTAGGCGTAATATTTCCGAACTGCGTCAGAGTTTATCGGGTGTGTGAGTTGTTCTCCGTCCATGGTAGTAAGGATCAGTGAACCTCCAGAGAATACTGTCTTCACAATAAAGGGGCCATCGTAATTAGGCATCCACTTCCCTCTTGCGTCTTTGTGAACTGGTAAGATCTTCTTGAGCACAAGTTCTCCGTTGCGGAACTCTCTGCTACGGACCTTTTTATCGAACGCTCTCTTGATTCTTTTTTGATACAACTGGCCGTGACACATCGCAGACATGCGCTTTTCATCGATGAGATTCAGTTGATCAAATCTTTCTTTAATCCATTCTGCCTCTTCTAACTTGGTTTCCATGATGACTCTGAGGGATGGTATCTCGACCTCGATGGGAAGAACTGCGTCCATTCCATATACCAGAGAAAAGGGAGTTGCCCCTGTGGAAGTGCGGACGGAGGTTCTGTATCCGTGCAGGGAAAATGGTAGCATTTCATGCCAATCTTTGTAGGTTTTAACCATTTTCTGCAAGATCTTCTTGATGTTTTTATTTGCAGCTTCCACAACTCCATTCATATTTGGACGGTAAGGGGAAGAGTTGTGGTGTTCGATTTTGAAGTCATCACATAATTCTTTCATAACTTTGTTGTTCAGATTGGTGTCGTTGTCTGTTATAATTCTGCTTGGGATCCCGTAGCGACAAATGATCTCCTTTTTAATGAAACGAGCCACCACTTGACGTGTGGCATTGGTGTAAGATACAACTTCAACCCATTTTGTGAAATATTCGATGGCAACCAGAATGAAACGGTGTCCATTTGAAGCTTTCGGTTCAATTGCCCCAATCATGTCGATGCCCCACATAGAGAAAGGCCATGGTGAGGACAGTACATTCAACAGTGTTGGAGGCACATGCATTTTGTCCGCGTAGATCTGACATTTGTGACATTTTCTGGCGTACTGAATGCAGTCGGTTTCTAAAGTTAACCAATAATAACCAGCTCTCAAGATCTTTTTGGACATGGCGTATCAGTTGGCGTGAGTACCAAACATTCCTTCATGAACATCTTTCATTAACAAGTCCGCTTCTCTTTTGTCAACACATCTGAGTAAGACCATATCATGATTTCTTTTGTAAAGTACACCATTGCTGAGGAAGAATTTGGATGCTAATCGTCTCAGTGTTTTCTTGTCAAGTGCTGTAGCATCTGCGGAATATTCTTGTTTCAACAGATAATTCTTTTATATCATGATACCAGGGTTTGCCATTGGTTTCTTATTCAATCATTTGACAGTAAGCAGGCTCTGCTTTGCGTTCAATTTTGATAAGTGTGCCATCATTGACATCTCTAGTTTTCCACATCGAGGCCAGCATGGCTAAGGCGTCGGCGATGTGATTCTCTGCTCTTGGAACATGTTTAAAGGTGATTTCATCTAAATACTTGATTGTTTCAACGATATAAGCTCTGTAAGGGATCAGGTTTTCATGTCTTGTCTCCGATTCACCCGTGACTTGGTAGATAACCAAAGCTGAGTCTCCACTGACTTTGAGATTTTTGATTTGGAGATCAATGGCTGCTTCGAGACCAAGGATACATGCTTCGTATTCAGCAATGTTGTTTGTACAATCAAAGTCTAGTCTGGCTGTAAACGGAGTGTAACCACCTTCAGGATTCATTAAGACTGCACCTACGCCATGTCCGCTATAATTGGAGGAACCGTCGAACATCATCTTCCACCAAACATCTGTCTGTTGACCTTTGTCAGAACTTGTTTCTTCACAATCTTTTACTAACATGATATCTTCACCCGAAAAATCAAGCTTCAGAGGTTCATAATCCTCGACAGGTTGATCTGCGAGATATTCTGATAACACACTGCCCTTGATAGATTTCTGAGCCACATATTGAATATCATATTGTGATAGTAGCATATGCCACCGGGCGAGTCTTCCGGTTTGTACAGGTTTCTCAAAGATGTACTTTATTGGATCCATTTTCGAGATCAACAAAGTGGTGTGAAAAATCATATACTGCCTCAAACGCTTAGCGGCCCATGCTAAAGCACAATAAGTCTTTTCTAGGAGTGAGTATCTGCCTTCGCAATCAGTAAATTTCTTGCTCAAATAATAAATGGCATGCTCCTTCCGTCCGGATTCGTCTTGCTGGCCCAGAACGCAACCCATTGAATTTTCAAGTACTGTCAAATACATAAAGAGAGGCTTTCCTGGAACAGGTGGTATCAAAATTGGAGGTTCTTGGAGATAACCTTTGATTTTATCGAACGCTGTTTGACAATCAGAATTCCATACAACTGTTTGATCCTTTCGTAACAACTTGAAGATCGGTTCACAGGTAGGGGTCATATTGGAGATGAACCTGGATATGTAATTTAACCTTCCAAGAAAACTTCTAACCTGATTTTCGATCTGCGGAGCTAGCATGTCTTGAATGGCACGGACTTTGTCTAGATCCACTTCAATCCCCTTGTGGCTGACAATAAAACCGAGTAATTTTCCTGATCTGACTCCGAAAGTGCACTTTGCGGGATTCAATCTCAACTGATATTTCCGGAGTCTTTTGAATAACTTCAACAAATGTTCTAGATGGTCTTCTTCGTTTTGAGACTTGGCGATCATGTCATCCACATATACTTCTATTTCTTTGTGCATCATGTCGTGGAACAAAGCCACCATAGCTCTTTGATAAGTTGCGCCTGCATTCTTTAGACCGAATGGCATAACCTTATAACAATACGTGCCCCATGGGGTGATGGAGGTTGTTTTTTCCATGTCGCCAGGATCCATTTTGATTTGATTGTAACCAGAGAAACCGTCCATAAAGGAAAACACTGCAAACCGAGCTGTATTATCTACCAAAGTATCAATATGTGGTAAAGGGAAGTCGTCTTTTGGACTGGCTTTGTTTAAATCTCGATAATCCACACACATCCTTACCTTTCCATCTTTCTTTGGTACAGGAACAATGTTGGCTACCCATTCTGGATACTTGGACACTGCAAGGAAGCCTGCATCAATCTGCTTTTTTACCTCATCTCTGATTTTGAGAGCCATGTCGGGTCTGGTTCTTCTGAGTTTCTGTTTAACCGGCGGGCATTTAGGTCGGAGTGGTAACTTGTGAACCACTATGTCTGTATCCAAACCCGACATATCCTGATAAGACCAAGCAAACACATCTACGTATTCTCTTAAGAGTTCCTTTAACTGCTGTTTTACTTCTGCCCCTAGGGCTGCCCCAATTTTGACTTCTTTTATGTCTCCTTCTGTACCAAGATTAATGACCTCCAAATGTTCCTTGTGCGGCTGGAGCTCGGTGTACTCAGACTGTGCCCATCTTACCAGTTCCTCAGGGATTTCAAAATTTTCATCCTCGTCTTCGGCTTGGTATATTGGGGAATCTACGTCTAGAGGGAATGCGAGGTTACAGGATTCAATGGGGTTATGGTCATCACTGCATGTTTGAAGGGTTTACTTTATCAAAACACACAACAACAAATGCAACACATACAGAGAAAGAGAAAATTGTTTTTGTTTTGGTTTTTTGTATTGCCATTTTCTTTCAAAGTAAAAGCAAAAAGACGGTAAAGAAAACGAGGAATTTAACAAAATAGTCCATTCTCATTGATATTTCTTTGAAAGCATGGGGCCCTTACAAAACATTCCTATAGCCTTGGGCACGGCTATGGAGATTTTAAAACAACAACAAAGAAAAAAATAACAAATTACTTTAACTCGGGAAAAACTACAGGAACTTTGATAGCCTCCCAGTTGTTCAGAGCAGCTTCGTCATGATACACTAGTTGTCCTATGTATTCACTTTCAAGATTTCCTTCCACGGCGTTGATTTGAAAACCGCCACTGATAAATATTTCTTGAATAGCCTTTGGCCGGCTGTTGTCATGCATCGGTTCTTCACCTTGAGTTGGTTTGTAACCCAACCCTTGGTGATTCATCTTCGGTTTTACCTCAATGACTTCTCCCCATCCTGCGGGAGTACCTTCTTCCAGCGTAGCTTTGGCGCGTTGAGCAGATGCGAAAGTTGGACCACTTTTTGCCACCGTCTCCTCTATCATCACTGCGTTTGCTATTTCTAGTGCTTGGAATAATGTCTCTAGTGCGTCCTCTTCTGCTTCAATGTACCGGAACGACGAAAGATTACTGACCATTAATTCCTCTTCACCATGAACAATTACTAGATTATCATTTACCACAAACTTCATTCTTTAGTGCAGGGTAGAAGTTACCGCCCCTACTTCATGGATCCAGGGACGTCCCAGTAGGCAGCTATAAGCTGGATTTATGTCCATCACCTGAAATACAATGTTAAATTCATGGGGTCCCACCAAAATCGGTAATTCTACTTCTCCGATGACCGTTCTCCTCGAACCATCAAAAGCTTTTACAATTAATGAGGTTGGTTTCATCTCTGCCCCGACATAGGCTAATCTGGACAGTGATCTTGCGGGTAACACGTTTAACGAGGATCCTGTGTCGACCAGTACTCATGCCAAAGTATCTTCCTGGCATTTGATGGATATGTGTAGTGCACGATTGTGATCACATTTTTCCTTCGGTAGCTCAGCATCGCTGAAACTTAAAGTATTGCACGCCGTAATGTTAGCCACTACTGAATCAAACTGCCCGAGTGAAATATCCTTGGTTACGTGTGCTTGTCTCAATACTTTCTGTAATGCTTCCCTGTGAGCTGGAGAATTTATCAAGAGTGACAAGATTGATATTCTTGATGGCGTCTGATGAAGCTAATCTACCACCTTGTAATCGCTTCTTCGGATAATCCTCAAAAATTCATCATTTTCTTCTTCTGCGCTCGGGGCTTCTTTTTCTTTGATTACCACAGCAGGAATAACTTCTTTTGGAATAGCTACTGATTCTTTCGGCTGATAGATCCGACCGCTGCGGGTCATCTTGCTAGTGCCGGCAATGTTGGTCACATCCTTCTGATTATCTGTCTGAACAACCTTTCTCGTTTCTTTGTCCACCACGGTCACATCGTACTTCCATGGAACAACTTTTGTATTGTCATAATGGAATGGTCTTGGTTTTTGAACTACGATTGGTCGCGGTTGACCAATAGCAGCTCTGTTGAAAACTGGCCTTGCACCCCTGTTAAACACTGGAACTTTCTCTCTTTTCCTGGACAGGTCGAAAACTGGCTCTATTACAGAAACCTCTTCTTTCCTTACCTTACCACATACTTGTAACATCCCCTCATTTATCAATCTTTGTATATCTTCATGCATCACATTACATCCATTGGAACTAACAGTACATTTTTCACAATTGTTATGAACACTTCCCAACAACCTTGCTTCTGTCAACTTATCATGCAATGTCTTCAATGGCGTTCTGATTTTTGACACATCATTAATTATCTCTTCATCTGACTTTTCAATGGCATTGACCCCTCCATGGTTTGGCAGTGGGTTACTTTTGACGTTAGGTGGTACATCATCAAAGGACAGGATTTTCTTCTCCATCAACTCTCTTACCAGATGTTTTAAGGCAAAGTAACCCTTTAAGTCGTGGCCGGCAACACCTTCATGGAAAGCACAATGGGCATTTGGGTTATAACGTGGGGATGTGGTATCTGGATTAAGCGGTCTTGTCGTGATCAAACCCTGATGGACCAAAGATGGATATAACTCAGTATACGTCATTGGTATTTGTGGGAGTGGAGGTTTTGTGGTCGGCCTCCGGTTCTGATATTGTTGTCTATGTTGTGGTACCCTCTGCTGCTGATTTTGTTGAAAGGGCGGAGCGTTGGGTGCTCGCTGATGCCCTTGCTGGTTTTGCTGATACATGGGCGCTGGTCGCCCTGGTTGATAATTTGAAATAGAATGGTTGAATGCTGGGGTCACAGCTGCCACATATTGCTGAGGGGCATACTGTACCGGGTACATGGGTCTTTGTTGATGAAACTGTTGAACATAGTTAGGTTGTATTGGTTGGATGAAACTTTGAGGCGGCTGATATTGCTGATATGGAGGTCTCACGGTACGACTTCTTCTTCCCATTACGGCATTTGTTTCACCTTCTTTCTTTTTGTGAAACCCACTGCTGACTTTCTTGATACTGTTGTTGTTAGAACTGCTGGAGCTGCTGGCTACCTTTCCACTTTTCATTCCCAATTATACCCTCACTCCCACGGCCACAATGTCTGAAAAACTTGCAGACACGCTGCTGATCATTTTCTCATAGAATTCTGGTCTTACTGTGTCAACAAACCAGTCTGTCAGTTCTTTCTCACTTAGAGGTGGTTCTACCTGGGACGCTGTTTCTCGTCACCGCTGAGCGTACTCTTTGAATGATTTTGTGCTTGTCTGGGACATGCTCAACAACTGCCTTCGGTCAGGCACCATATCCATATTATATTTGTAATGTTTCATGAATGCATCAGCCAAATCTTGAAAACTGTGGATTCCTGACTGATCTAGACTTAGATACCATTTTGCTGGAGCTCCTTTCAGACTGTCTTTGAAGCAATGGATCATTAACTTGTCGTCTTCGACGTGTGCTGCCATTCTTCTATAGTACATGATTAAGTGAGTTCGTGGACAAGTAGCTCCTGAGTACTGATCGAAATTTGGGATTTTGAACTTTGGCAGTATTACTAGTCCAGATACCAAACACATTTCTCTGGCGTCAGTGCCAAAGGTATCGTTTCCTTCCATCGCTCGGATCTTTCTCCCTATAGTTTCAGCACTTTCCTTTAACTTCTCATGTGATTCATTCTCCTCTTCATACCCTTCGGGTCCTTCGTATACTGGTGGTGGATTATGAAAGATGGGGAGCGCTTGAACCTGAATTGTGGCTGGAGTGTAGGTGGGAATAACTTGTGGAATCTCTCCTCCCAAGGGAATTGTCTGTTGAGTGACTCTCGGCGGTGGCACAAAGCCTGGAGTCAAACCATAAGGCGGTACATTTGCAATGGTTACAGCTGTCGAGATTGGTTCTGCAGTGATTTCAGAGACAACGGTGGCTTGAGTGTCCAACATTGCACGGATGACTTGTAAGGCTTCCCTGATTTGTCTCATGCCTCCTCGGAGCTCTCCGAGTTCATTGTCGATTTTGTCTACATCTAAGTTTTGTTCTTCCATCCTTAAGTGAGCTTGGGCTCGTGTATTGTACTGATGGCGAGGTCTCAGTGTGATTCTGAAGACAAGACAGAGGAATGAGACACGACTCAGGAACATGCGTATGCGATGCTTATGAAATGCAGACATGCAAAATGCAGACTTTTTAAACATTCAAGGGAATAAAAGCTTTATTTGCAAATATTAAAATAACAAGAATGCAAATGTAAATGCAAAAGTTTTATGGAACTCAAATTTACCAAAATATCCTTTCATTTCATTGATTTTTCAAAAGGGTATTACAAAAGATTTTAGTACATCTTACAAAAGCCCTAACATTACAACTCAATATGCTCTAAAAGAAAGTCTTCTCTCTTCTTGATTCTTCTGAGCTCTTCTTCTACCTGTGCTTTCTCAAGGATGAGTTTGTCTACCATAGCCTTCCAAGGAGTTGATTGATGGTTGGAATAAAATGCATCTTCCTGTGTCTTCCTCTTCTTGCTTGCAACTGCTTCCTCTTCTTTCAACTGAAGTTGTTTGCGGAGTTCCTCGTTCTCTTCCATAGCCACCTGATATTTGTACTTCCAAGATACCTCAGTCTGCTGTGACTTCCTCAGAGCAATCTTCAGCTTCTCTTCCTCAGACATGAACATCAACGGTTGTTCTTCTATTAAGACCATAGGCTTTTGTGGAGGATAAGGCATTTTCAACTGAATGACCCTCTTTCAGACCCATTGGAGATAAGGTTCAAAAGAGGTGCAGTTAGGTCGTCCCAAATCCTCTTTTCCTTTCCTGTGTATATGCCCCCATGCTTTGAGAATTTCATCTTTTAATTCTGAAACTCCTATGAAGAAAATACCTTCTACGTGAGCACTACAAGGTTTGTCTTTCAGCGGATAACCAAATTGTCGACGAGCAATCACAGGGTTATAGCTGATTCCCCCATTTGTACCAAGGAGAGGTATATTCCCGAAGCTTATGATATTTTATAAATAAACGACTCTGAGTTCCATAAAACTTTTATGACATGATGTTTATGGATGCATGAATGCACAAACACAGGTAATCGCATATTCACAGATTCACATAAGTAAACAGACAAGGTTTTGGGTTTGGATAATGAAAGAGGAGTCGAGGTCTACCCTCCCCAAAGGTGTGTACTAAGGTTCCCACAACTGTAGAACAAGGTTCTAAAAGAGTTCCCGGAGTCTTCGACCCATCTTTCGGATATTATCAATTTCCCAAATACTTGGTGGTCGATAATATTCTCAAGAGAGTCTCGTCCAAGTGTAGTATCGTGTATCAACTACTTTGGAATTACTTCCTTATAGTCACCGCACTACATCCTAATAAAGCCATAGTGGGGGAAAAGGTATCTAAAGGTCCTCAGTGTCATGGGCACCTATGTAGAAAGTAGCATTGTTTTCACGAATACTTGATCAACAATACTAGCTATCAAAAGGGCCTCTACTGAGCGATGATTTTCTCAAGTCAACTTGGTCGGGAATCTACTCCCTACAAGCCTTCTTGAATATATCACCTTCCTATCATAAGTATGCTCGAGCACGGGTGTAGTGCTGTCTCACCATTTCAAGTTTCCCAAACCAACAGAGCACAAATATATACAAGTATTCACATATAACAATTAGTCAAACAAAATAGGTTGAACCCTCAAAATAAAAGCAAGTAAGCAATCTCCCCAGTGAAGTCGCCATTTCTGTTGCGGTGAAAATTGGATATAAAGCTATTAATTAACTTGAATCTTAATTCTTTTACAACCGGACTTTATTTTATCCAAGGGAAAGGTCTAAAGAAAGAAAAACTTTTTTCGCGATGTAACGACAACGCTTAAGAGATTCGGGGATCGGGGGTTAGTTATATCTAGGGAAGGTATTAGCACCCTAAATATCTGTAGTACTCTACAGGAACCTTTTGTTTAATTACTTGCTAAGTTTGTGAATTGTGCTATGGTTTAGGATAAAGATAAACAAAGGCCTAAGTGTTTCTCTAAGTTTGCTCGCAAAGATGTCGCATCTTCTGCCTACGTATCCTGACTAGGATAGAATCAGAGCAATCGTAGTTCGCCTCACAAGGGGAGAGAACACTTGATGACGATCAAGGTTCAAGGGGGACACAAACATGACAATGTTTGTATGGAGTTTGACAAAAACTCCCTATTCTAAGTTGAAAAGGGGGAAGGTAAGAGATCATGACGATGATTCTTACACAGAGTTGACGAACTCTTTCCTAGGGTTCTAGTTGAAGAACGCTCCTAGTACGGGCGGGTCTTTTAGACTTAAGCAAAGTCTAGAGTTTCTAATCTAAGGGTGAAAACGACTTAACAAAGTCAAGGGTGTGATTGAATTATTCATGACATTGAAGGTCAAGTGGACAGACCTTCCTTTGGAGGGAAAACGGGGAGACGACTTGGACGAGAACTAACGAGTTTCGTCGCTGTTGATGATCTTTTTAAGCAAGCCAAATTAGTTGAGAAAACCAGAGATCTTTACTTCACCTCTTTGCTTTTGCACCTTACTTCAACTTTAAGTAACCACACACTTATGATGCCAAAATGAAAAGTATGAGTCTCCAATGGTTGCTAATGATTTTGACAGTTGAGATATACTATTTGTGAGGTGTACAAATGATCATAACATCAAGGAAAAGCTTAGAACACAATTTGGTGATTTTTATGGCTTTTGGTCAAAGTATGCTAGGTATGAGTTTGAGTTTTTGATTTCTGAGTTTTCTTGATGGTTTAATGGATCATACACCTTCCATATAGTATTTAGAAGTTGTATGGAGGGTGGTTGGAGTGTTAGAACTGAGGGAACTTGATTTGGTAGCAAATATGCAAAACCAGAATTTTGGGCACTTTGAGAACTTTGGATGATTTTGTAATTTGTAAGCAAGAAGGAAATGTAGCAAGAATGCTTGGTTTCTCTGGTGTTTAGTGAGATTTTGATGTCTTGAATGAGGGGAATGAGGTCTCCTTTTATAGGGAAATGAAGGGAGGTGCTTACTAGAAAGAAAACTTCACCATGAAGTAAACTTGGATATTTTTGATCCACCATCCCACTTGCTTTGCTTTTCTGGCCATTGGCTTTTCTTTTCACCCAAGGGGCAAGTTACTTGATGTTTTTACTGATGAAAATGCAGGCTAGAGGCTTGGTAGAGTGGCTGGAGCAGAATTGGCTTTACACCTCATGCTTGGAAAAGTCAAAAATGGCAACTTTGGCAATGAACTTCCAATTTTAATTCCATGATACTTCTATGCAAACTTTCTGTTCTAACATGTTAAATATGTTCTATATACCAGATAGAATGAGTTTGGCAAGTTAAAATTGGCTCAATTGGATGGAAGAGATGATTTTGCAATTTTGATCAATGTGGGACTAAGGTGTGAAATCGCCAACTTTGCACCCATGTAACTTTCTGCTCATAACTCCTCTTGAGATGTTCTAGTACAATTTAGAAAGCCCTCACATAGCTATAAAACGTTCATGTTTGTCAAGGAATCAAACTCCAATTGGAACTAGGTGAAAAATCCCCTCAAAGTTGGCTGCACACAAGCTTTTAAAGTGAAAATAACTTAGAAATTTTCTAAGTTATTTTCCCTTCTAGAAATGTTTTTGCTTCTATCTCAAAAAGTATGCATTTTCTGGTTGTGGACTAGTATGGGACTTTTGTAGGACTTGTCAAGATCTTTCCAATGAGCTTGGAACCAACTCAGTTGAGTGTGTGGTTAAGGAGTTAGGGTTTAGCCCCTTTTGAAACCCTAATTTCCCGATTTTTCGATTACTCTCTCATCCTTGATCCAATGATCATGAAAATTGATATGCAAGTCCATTATGACATAAGGAACAACTTTGATTCACAACTTGGATTCCAATTCTCAAAATTTAGGGAGTTGACTTTTCAGTCAACCGTACGATCGATCGGTGCTGATTGAGTCGCCTGTTGACATTCTGGCCATCCTGAGACTTTGATACTTCTTGAATAGTATTTAATAATCTATATGAACTTCATGGACCTCAATCCCACCATTACAACACCTTCCAACATCAAAGTCAAACCACAATTGACTTTTCACTAGTTAAAAACCCTAATCGGGGCCTCCCGACTGCACTGTCTCTGATTTTGAACTGATTTCTCCAAATTGGCTTCTCATTTGACTTTGGTATCAGATTTTATTTCATTCTATGATTGACTTAGCCCAAATCATTGGTTGATCATTCCTTGGTTGTTTTGAATTTGTCGGTGCGAAAACCCTGATTCACCTGTAATTTGACAATAATGAACTTGCACTGATTTAGGGTTAGATAATTCATGATCATGCTTCTAAAATCATAATGAGAATCTAAGGGGTCAAAATTTGGGGTACAACATCAAGATCAGATGTTCCTCTTTACTTCGTGTTGAGCCGGCCTTCGGGTTCAATGCCTGTTTGTTTAACAGATACCTGATGACGAGGTCAGAAGTTCTTCTCAACTTCAGGTTGAGTCGGCCTTCGGGTTTGATGCCTGTTTGTTTAACAGATTCCTGACAGCAAGGTCAGATATTCTTCTCAACTTCGGGTAGAGCCGAACTTCAGGTTCGATGCCTGTTTGTTTCATAGATACCAAGCGGCAAGGTCAGATGTTCTTCTCAACTTCCTGTTGAGCCGCCTTGAGATTCGATGCCTGTTTGTTTAATAGATCCCTGACGGCGAGGTCAAATGTTCCTCTCAACTTAGTGTTGAGCCGAACTTCTGGTTCGATGCCTGTTTGTTTAATAAATGCCTGGCGGGAAGGTCTGATGTTCTTATCAACTTCAGGTTGAGCCGACCTTCAGGTTCGATGCATGTTTGTTTAAGAGATGCCTCACGGCGAGGTCAGATGTTCCTTTAAACTTCGTGTTGAGCTGGCCTTCAGGTTCAATTCCTGTTTGTTTAACAGATACCTGACGACGAGGTCAGATGTTCTTCTCAACTTCTGGTTGAGCCGCATTCGGTTTCAATGCCTGTTTGTTTAACAGATGCCTGACGGCAAGGTCAAATGTTCCTCTCAACTTGGTATTTAGCCGGCCTTCGGGTTCGATGCCTGTTTGTTTAATAGATGCCTGACGGCAAGGTCTGATGTTCTTATCAACTTCTGGTTGAGCCGCCCTTCGGGTTTGATGCCTGCTTGTTTAACAGATGCCTGACAGCAAGGTCAAATGTTCCTCTCAACTTGGTGTTGAGCCGGCCTTCGGGTTCGATGCCTGTTTGTTTAATAGATGCCTGACGGCAAGGTCTGATGTTCTTATCAACTTCTGGTTGAGCCGCCCTTTGGGTTCAATGGCGGCTTGTTTAACCGATTCCTCATAGCAAGGTCAGATGTTTCTCTCAACTTAGTTTTGAGCCGGCCTTCGGGTTCAATGCCTGTTTGTTTAATAGATGCCTGACGGCAAGGTCTAATGTTCTTATCAACTTCTGGGTGAGCCGCCCTTCGGGTTCGATGCCTGCTTGTTTAACAGATGCCTCACGGCGAGGCCAGATGTTCCTCTCATCTTCGTGTTGAGCCGGCCTTCGGGTTTAATGTCTATTTGTTTAACAGATACCAGACGCCATTATCAGATGTTCTTCTCAACTTCAGGTTGAGCCGGCTTTCGGGTTCGATGCCTGTTTGTTTAACAGATGCCTGACAGCGAGGTCAGATGTTCTTCTCGACTTCGGGTTGAGCCAGCCTTCGGGTTCGATGCCTGTTTGTTTAATAGATATCGGACGGTGAGGTCAGATGTTCTTCTCAACTTCCTGTTGAGCCCTTTCAGTTTCGATGCCTGTTTGTTTAATAGATGCCAGACCGCGAGGTCAAATGTTCCTCTCAACTTGATGTTGAGCTGGCCTTCGGGTTCGATGCCTGACGGCAAGGTTTGATGTTCTTATCAACATCTGGTTGAGCCGCCCGTTAGGTTCGATGCCTGATTGTTTAACAGATGCCTCACGGCGAGGTCAGATGTTCCTCTCAACTTCCTGTTGAGCCGGCCTTCAGGTTTAATGCCTGTTTTCTTAACAGATACCTAACGGCGAGGTCAGATGTTCTTCTCAACTTCAGGTTGAGCCGACCTTCAGGTTCGATTCCTGTTTGTTTAACAGATACCAAACAATGAGGTCACATGTTCTTCTCAACTTCGGGCTGAGTCGGCGTTCAAGTTCGATGCCTGTTTGTTTAACAGGTGCCTGACGGCGAGGTCAGATGTTCCTCTTTACTCCGTGTTGAGCCGGCGTTCGGGTTCAATGCCTGTTTGTTTAACAGATACCTGATGATGAGGTCAGATATTCTTCTCAACTTCAGGTTTAACCGGCCTTCGGGTTCAATGCCTGTTTGTTTAACAGATGCCTGACAGCGAGGTCAGATGTTCTTCTCAACTTCGGGTTGAGCCGGCCTTCGGGTTCGATGCCTGTTTTTTTAACAGATACCTGATGGCAAGGTCAGATTTTCTTCTCAACTTCCGATTGAGCCGCCTTCGATTCCGATGCCTGTTTGTTTAACAGATGCTTGACGGCAAGGTCAAATGTTCCTCTCCACTTGGTGTTGAGCCGACCTTCGGGTTCGATGCCTGTTTGTTTAATAGATGCCTGACGGCAAGGTCTGATGTTCTTATCAACTTCTGGTTGAGCCGGCCTTCGGGTTCGATGCCTGTTTGTTTAATAGATGCCGCACGGCGAGTCATATGTTCCTCTCAACTTCGGGATGAGCCGGCCTTCAGGTTCAATGCCTGTTTGTTTAACAGATACCCTACAACTAGGTCAGATGTTCTTCTCAACTTTTTGTTGAACCGCCTTCGGTTTCGATGCCTGTTTGTTTAACAGATGCCTGACGGCGAGGTCAAACGTTCCTCTCAACTTGGTGTTGAGCCGGCCTTCGAGTTCGATACCTGTTTTTTTAATAGATGCTTGAGGGTAAGGTCTAATGTTCCTATCAACTTCTGGTTGAGCCGCCCTTCGGGTTCGATGCCTGCTTGTTTAACAGATCCCTCACGGCGATGTCAGATGTTCTTCTCAACTTTGTGTTAAGCTGGCCTTCGGGTTTAATGTCTGTTTGTTTAATAGAGACCTGACGGCATGGTCAGATGTTCTTCTCAACTTCAGGTTGAGTCGGCCTTCGGGTTCGATGCCTGTTTGTTTAACTGATGCCTGATAGCGAGGTCAGACGTTCTTCTCAACTTTGGGTTGAGCCGGCCTTCGGGTTCGATGCCTGTTTGTTTCACAGATACCTGACGGCAAGGTCAGATGTTCTTCTCAAATTCTTGTTGAGCCGCCTTCAAATTCGATGCCTGACGGCGAGGTGAAATGTTCCTCTCAACTTGGTGTTGAGCCGGCCTTCGGGTTCGATGCCTGTTTGTTTAATAGATGCCTGACGGCAAGGTGTGATGTTCTTATCAACTTCTGGTTGAGCCGGCATTCGGGTTCGATGCCTGTTTGTTTAAGAGATGCTTCACGGCGAGGTCAGATGTTCCTCTCAACTTCGTGTTGAGCCGGCCTTCAGGTTCAATGCCTGTTTGTTTAACAGATACCTGACGACGAGGTCAGATGTTCTTCTCAACTTCTGGTTGAGCCCTCTTCGGTTTCGATGCCTGTTTGTTTAACAAATGCCTGACGGCAAGGTCAAATGTTCCTCTCAACTTGGAGTTGAGTCGGCCTTCGGGTTTGATGCCTGTTTATTTAATAGATGCCTGACGGCAAGGTCTGATGTTCTTATCAACTTCTGGTTGAGCCGCCCTTCGAGTTCAATGCCTGCTTGTTTAACAGATGCCTGACAGCAAGGTCAAATGTTCCTCTCAACTTGGTGTTGAGCCGGCTTTCGGGTTCGATGCCTGTTTGTTTAATAGATGCCTGACGGTAAGGTCTGATGTTCTTATCCACTTCTGGTTGAGCCGCCCTTTGGGTTCAATGCTTGCTTGTTTAACCGATTCCTCACGGCGAGGTCAGATGTTTCTCTCAACTTCGTTTTGAACCGACCTTCGGGTTCAATGCCTGTTTGTTTAATAGATGCCTGACGGCAAGGTCTAATGTTCTTATCAACTTCTGGTTGAGCCGCCCTTCAGGTTCGATGCCTGCTTGTTTAACACATGCCTCACGGCGAGGCCAAATGTTCGTCTCAACTTCGTGTTGAGCCGGCCTTCGGGTTTAATGTCTATTTGTTTAACAGATACCTGACGGCATCGTCAGATATTCTTCTCAACTTCAGGTTGAGCCGGCCTTCGGGTTCGATGCCTGTTTGTTTAACAGATGCCTGACAGCGAGGTCAGATGTTCTTCTCGACTTCGGGTTGAGCCAGCCTTCGGGTTCGATGCCTGTTTGTTTATGAGATACCTGACAGCGAGGTCAGATGTTCTTCTCAACTTGCTGTTAAGCCCCTTCAGTTTCGATGCCTGTTTGTTTAACAGATGCTTGACGGCGAGGTCAAATGTTCCTCTCAACTTGATGTTGAGCTGGCCTTCAGGTTCGATGCCTGACGGCAAGGTATGATGTTCTTATCAACATCTGATTGAGCCACCCTTCAGGTTCGATGCCTGTTTGTTTAACAGATGCCTCTCGGCGAGGTCAGATGTTACTCTCAACTTCCTGTTGAGCCGGCCTTCAGGTTTAATGCATGTTTGATTAACAGAAACCTGACGGCGAGGTCAGATGTTCTTCTCAACTTCAGGTTGAGCCGACCTTCGGGTTCAACGCCTGTTTGTTTAACAGATATCTGACAGCGAGGTCGCATGCTCTTCTCAACTTCGGGTTGAGCCGGCCTTCGGGTTCGATGCCTGTTTGTTTAACAGATGCCTGACGGCAAGGTCAAATGTTCCTCCCAATTTGGTGTTGAGCCGACCTTTGGTTTCGATGCCTGATTGTTTAATAGATGCCTGACGACAAGGTCTAATGTTCTAATCAACTTCTGGTTGAGCTGCCCTTCGGGTTCGATGCCTGCTTGTTTAACAGATGCCTCACGGAAAGGTCAGATGTTCCTCTTTACTTCGTGTTGAGACGGCCTTCGGGTCCAATGCCTGTTTGTTTAACAGATACCTGATGACGAGGTCAGATGTTCTTCTCAACTTCAGGTTGAGCCGGCCTTTGGGTTCGATGCCTGTTTCTTTAACAGATGTCTGATAGCGAGGTCAGATGTTCTTCTCAACTTCGGGTTGAGCCGGCCTTCGGGTTCGATGCCTGTTTGTTTAACATATACCTGATGGCAAGGTAAGATTTTCTTCTCAACTTTCGATTGAGCCGCCTTCGGTTCCGATGCCTGTTTGTTTAACAGATGACTGACGGCGAGGTCATATGTTCCTTTCCACTTGGTGTTGAGCTGGCCTTCGGGTTCGATGCCTGTTTGTTTAATAGATGCATGACAGCAAGGTCTGATGTTCTTATCAACTTCTGGTTGAGCTGCCCTTCGGGTTTGATGCCTGCTTGTTTAACAGATGCCTCACGGCGAGGTCAGATGTTCCTCTCAACTTTGTGTTGAGCCGGCCTTCAGGTTCAATGCCTGTTTGTTTAACAGATACTTGATGACGAGGTCAATTGTTCTTCTCAACTTTCGGTTGAGCCGCCTTCAGTTTCGATGCTTGTTTGTTAAACAAATTCCTGACAACGAGGTCAAATGTTCATCTCAACATGTTGTTGAGCCGGCCTTCGGGTTCGATGCTTGTTTGTTTAATAGATGCCAGACGGCATGGTATGATGTTCTTATCAACTTCTGGTTGAGCCTTCCTTCGGGTTCAATGCCTGCTTGTTTAACAGATGCCTGACAACGATGTCAAATGTTCCTCTCAACTTGGTGTTGAGCCGACCTTTGGGTTTGATGCCTGTTTGTTTAATAGATGCCTGACGGCAAGATGAGATGTTCTTATCAACTTTTGGTGGAGCCGCCCTTCGGGTTCGATGCCTGCTTGTTTAACAGATGCCTCATGGCGAGGTCAGATGTTCCTCTCAACTTCGTGTTGAGCCGGCTTTCGGGTTCAATGCCTATTTGTTTAATAGATGCCTCACGGAAAGGTCATATGTTCTTCTCAACTTCTGGTTGAGCCGCCCTTCGGGTTCGATGCCTGCTTGTTTAACAGATGCCTCATGGCGAGGTCAGATGTTCTTCTCAACTTTGTGTTAAGCCGGCCTTCGGGTTTAACGTCTGTTTGTTTAACAGATACCTGACGGCGTGGTCAGATGTTCTTCTCAACTTCAGGTTTAGCCGGCTTTCGGGTTCGATGCCTGTATGTTTAACAGATTCCTGAGAGCGAGGTCAGATGTTCTTCTCAACTTCGGGTTGAGCCGGCCTTCGGGTTCGATGCCTGTTTGTTTCACAGATACCTGACGGCAAGGTCAGATGTTCATCTCAACTTTTTGTAGAGCCGCCTTCAATTTCGATGCCTGTTTGTTTAACAGATGCCTGACGGCAAGGTGAAATGTTCCTCTCAACTTGGTGTTAAGCCGGCCTTCGCGTTCGATTCTTGTTTGTTTAATAGATACCTGACGGCAAGGCCTGATGTTCTTATCAACTTCTGGTTGAGCCGCCCTTCGGGTTCGATGCCTGCTTATTTAACAGATGCCCCATGGCGGGGTCATATTTTCCTCTCAACTTCGTGTTGGGCCGCCCTTCAGGTTCAATGCCTGTTGGTTTAACAGATACCTGACAGCGAGGTCACATGTTCTTCTCAACTTCGGGTTGAGCCGACCTTCGGGTTCGATGCCTGTTTGTTTAACAAATGCCTGACGACGAGGTCAAATGTTCCTCTCAACTTGGTGTTTAGCCGGCCTTTAGGTTCGATGCCTGTTTGTTTAATAGATGCCTGACGGCAAGGTCTAATGTTCTTATCAACTTCTGGTTGAGCCGTCCTTCGGGTTCGATGCCTGCTTGTTTAACACATGCCTCACGGAAAGGTCAGAGTTTCCTCTTTACTTCGTGTTGAGCCGGCCTTTGGGTTCAATGCCTGTTTATTTAACAGATACCTGATGACGAGGTCAGATGTTCTTCTCAACTTCAGGTTGAGCTGACCTTCGTGTTCGATGCCTGTTTGTTTAACAGATGCCTGACAGCAAGGTCAGATGTTCTTCTCAACTTCGGGTTGAGTCGGCCTTTGGGTTCGATGCCTGTTTGTTTAAAAGATACCTGACGGCAAGGTCATATTTTCTTCTCAACTTCCGATTGAGCCGGCTTCGGTTCCGATGCCTGTTTTTTTAACAGATGCTGACGGCGAGGTCAAATGTTCCTCTCAAATTGGTGTTGAGCCGACCTTCGGGTTCGATGCCTGTTTGTTTAATAGATGCCTGACGACAAGGTCTGATGTTCTTATCAACTTCTGGTTGAGCCGCCCTTCGCGTTTGATGCCTGTTTGTTTAATAGATGCCTCACGGCGAGGTCATATGTTCCTCTCAACTTCGTGTTGAGCCGGCCTTCAGGTTCAATCCCTGTTTGTTTAACAGATACCTGACGACGAGGTCAGATGTTCTTCTCAACTTCTGGTTGAGCCGCCTTCAGTTTCGATGCCTGTTTGTTTAACAGATGCCTGACGGCGAGGTCAAATGTTTCTCTGAACTTGGTGTTGAGCCGGCCTTCTGGTTCGATGCCTGTTTGTTTAATAGATGCATGCCGGCAAGGTCTAATGTTCTTATCAACTTCTGGTTGGGCCGCCCTTCGGGTTCGATGCCCGCTTGTTTAACAGATGCCTCACGGCGAGGTCAGATGTTCCTCTCAACTTCGTGTTGAGCTGACCTACAGGTTCAATGCCTGTTTGTTTAACAGATACCTGACGACGAGGTCAAATGTTCTACTCAACTTCTGATTGAGCCGCCTTCAGATTCGATGCTTATTTGTTTAACAAATCGCTGACAGCGAGGTCAAATGTTCCTCTAAACTTGTTGTTGAGCCGGCCTTCGGGTTCGATGCTTGTTTGTTTAATAGATGCCTAACGGCAAGGTCTGATGTTCTTATAAACTTCTGGTTGAGCCTCTCTTCGGGTTCGACGCCTGCTTTTTTAACAGATGCCTGACAGCAATGTCAAATGTTCCTCTCAACTTGGTGTTGAGCTGGCGTTCGGGTTCGATGCCTGTTTGTTTAATAGATGCCTGGCGGCAAGATGAGATGTTCTTATCAACTTTTGGTGGAGCCGCCCTTCGGGTTCGATGCCAACTTGTTTAACAGATGCCTCACGGCGAGGTCATATGTTCCGCTCAACTTCGTGTTGAGCCGGCCTTCAGGTTCAATGCCTGTTTCTTTAATAGATGCCTGACAGCAAGGTCTAATGTTCTTATCAACTTCTGGTTGAGCCGCGCTTCGGGTTCGATGCCTGCTTGTTTAACAGATGCCTCACGGCGAGGTCAGATGTTCCTCTCAACTTCGTGTTGAGCCGGCCTTCGGGTTCAATGCCTGTTTGTTTAACAGATACTTGACGGCGAGGTCAGATGTTCTTCTCAACTTAAGTTTGAGCCGGCCTTCGGGTTCGATGCCTGTTTGTTTAACAGATACCTGACAGCGAGGTCAGGTGTTCTTCTCAACTTCCTGTTGAGCCCCTTTCAGTTTCGATGCCTGTTTTTTCAACAGATGCCTGACGATGAGGTGAAATGTTCCTCTTAACTTGGTGTTGAGCCGGCCTTCGGGTTCGATGCCTGTTTGTTTAATAGATGCCTGACGATAAGGTATGATGTTCTTATCAACTTCTGGTTGAGCCGCCCTTCGGGTTCGATGCCTGCTTGTTTAACAGATGCCTCACAGCGAGGTCAGATGTTCCTCTCAACTTTGTGTTGATCCGGACTTCAGATTCAATGCCTGTTTGTTTAACAGATACGTGACTGCAAGGTCAGATGTTCTTCTCAACTTCGGGTTGAGCCGGCCTTCGGGTTCGATGCTTGTTTATTTCACAGATACTTGACAGCGAGGTCAGATGTTCTTCTCAACTTCCTGTTCAGCCGCCTTCAGTTTCGATGACTGTTTGTTTAACAGATGCCTCACGACGAGGTGAAATGTTCCTCTCAACTTGATGTTGAGCCGGCCTTCGGGTTCGATGCCTGTTTGTTTAATAGATGCATGACAGCAAGGTCTGATGTTCTTATCAACATCTGGTTGAGCCGCACTTCGGGTTCGATGCCTTCTTGTTTAAAAGATGCCTCACGTCGAGGTCAGATGTTCCTCTCAACTTCGTGTTGATCCGGCCTTCGGATTCAATGCCTGTTTGTTTAACAGATACCTGACTGCGAGGTCAGATGTTCTTCTCAACTTCGGGTTGAGCCGGCCTTCGGGTTCGATGCCTGTTTGTTTCACAAATACCTGACGGCAAGGTCAGATGTTCCTCTCAACTTCCTGTTGAGACGCCTTCAGTTTCGATGCCTGTTTGTTTAACAGATGCCTGACGGAAAGGTGAAATGTTCCTCTCAACTTGGTGTTCAGCCGGGCTTCGCGTTTGATGCCTGTTTGTTTAATAGATGCCTGATGGCAAGGTCTGATGTTCTTATCAACTTATGGTTTAGCCGCCCTTCGGGTTCGATGCCTGCTTGTTTAACAGATGCCTCATGGCGAGGTCAGATTTTCCTCTCAACTTCGTGTTGAGCCGACCTTCAGGTTCAATGCGTGTTTGTTTAACAGATACCTGACGGCGAGGTCAGATGTTCTTCTCAACTTCAGGTTGTGCCGACCTTGGGGTTCGATGCCTGTTTGTTTAACAGATACCTGACAGCGAGGTCACATGTTCTTCTCAACTTCGGGATAAGCTGGCCTTCGGGTTCGATGCCTGTTTGTTTAACAGATGCCTGACGGCGAGGTCAAATGTTCCTCTCAACTTGGTGTTGAGCCGGCCTTCAGGTTCGATGCCTGTTTGTTTAATAGATGCCTGACGGAAAGGTCTAATGTTCTTATCAACTTCTGGTTGAGTCGTCCTTCGGGTTCGATGCCTGCTTGTTTAACAGATGCCTCACGGAAAGGTCAGATGTTCCTCTTTACTTTGTGTTTAGCCGACCTTTGGGTTCAATGCCTGTTTATTTAACAGATACCTGATGACGAGGTCAGATGTTCTTCTCAACATCAGGTTGGTCCGGCCTTCGTGTTCGATGCCTGTTTGTTTAACAGATGCCTGACAGCGAGGTCAGATGTTCTTCTCAACTTCGGGTTGAGCCAGCCTTCGGGTTCGGTGCCTGTTTGTTTAACAGATTCCTGACGGCAAGGTCATATTTTCTTCTCAACTTCCGATTGAGCAGACTTTGGTTCCGATGCTTGTTTGTTTAACAGATGCTGACGGCAAGGTCAAATGTTCCTCTCAAATTGGTGTTGAGCCGACCTTCGGGTTCGATGCCTGTTTGTTTAATAGATGCCTGACGGCAAGGTCTGATGTTCTTTTCAACTTCTGGTTGATCCGCCCTTCGGGTTCGATGCCTGTTTGTTTAATAGATACCTCACGGCGAGGTCATATGTTCCTCTCAACTTAGTGTTGAGCCGGCCTTCAGGTTCAATCCCTGTTTGTTTAACAGATACCTGACGACGAGGTCAGATGTTCTTCTCAACTTCTGGTTGAGCCGCCTTCGGTTTCGATGCCTGTTTGTTTAACCGATGTCTGACGGCGAGGTCAAATGTTCCTCTGAACTTGGTGTTGAGCCGACATTCGGGTTCGATGCCTATTTGTCTAATAGATGCATCACGGCAAAGTCTAATGTTCTTATCAACTTCTGGTTGAGCCGCCCTTCGGGTTCGATGCCTGCTTGTTTAACAGATGCCTCACGGCGAGGTCAGATGTTCCTCTCAACTTCGTGTTGAGCCGGCCTTCAGGTTCGATGCCTGTTTGTTTAACAGATACCTGACGACGAGGTCAAATGTTCTTCTCAACTTCTGATTGAGCTGCCTTCAGATTCGATGCTTGTTTGTTTAACAAATGCCTGACAGCGAGGTCAAATGTTCCTCTCAACTTGTTGGTGAGCCGTCCTTCGGGTTCGATGCTTGTTTGTTTAATAGATGTCTGACGGCAAGGTCTGATGTTCTTATAAACTTCTGGTTGAGCCTCCCTTCGGGTTCGATGCCTGCTTGCTTAACAGATGCCTGACAGCAATGTCAAATGTTCCTCTAAACTTGGTGTTGAGCCGGCCTTCGGGTTCGATGCCTGTTTGTTTAATAGATGCCTGGCGGAAAGATGAGATATTCTTATCAACTTTTGGTGGAGCCGCCCTTCGGGTTCGATGCCTTCTTGTTTAACAGATGCCTCACGGCGAGGTCATATTTTCCTCTCAAATTCGTGTTGAGCCGGCCTTCAGGTTCAATGCCTGTTTGTTTAATATATGCGTGACGGTAAGGTCTAATGTTCTTATCAACTTCTGGTTGAGCCGCCCTTCGGGTTCGATGCCTGCTTGTTTAACAGATGCCTCACGGCGAGGTCAGATGTTCCTCTCAACTTCGTGTTGAGCCGGCCTTCGGGTTCAATGCCTGTATGTTTAATAGATACTTGACGACGAGGTCAAATGTTCTTCTCAACTTCAGGTTGAGCCGGCCTTCGGGTTCGATGCGTGTTTGTTTAACAGATACCTGACAGCGAGGTCAAGTGTTCTTCTCAACTTCCTGTTGAGCCCCCCTTCAGTTTCGATGCCTGTTTTTTTAGCAGATGCCTGACGGCGAGGTGAAATGTTCCTCTCAACCTGGTGTTGAGCCAGCCTTCGGGTTCGATGCCTGTTTGTTTAATAGATGCCTGACGGTAAGGTCTGATGTTCTTATCAACTTCTAGTTGAGCCGCCCTTCGGGTTCGATACCAGCTCGTTTAAAAGATGCCTCACGGCGAGGTCAGATGTGCCTCTCAACTTCGTGTTGATCCGGCCTTCGGATTCAATGCTTGTTTGTTTAACAGATACCTGACTGCGAGGTCAGATGTTCTTCTCAACTTCGGGTTGAGCCGACCTTCGGGTTTGATGCCTGTTTGTTTCATAGATACCTGACGGCAAGGTCAGATGTTCCTCTCAACTTCCTGTTGAGCCGCCTTCAGTTTCGATGCCTGTTTGTTTAACAGATGCCTGACAGAAAGGTGAAATGTTCCTCTCAACTTGGTGTTGAGCCGGCCTTCGCGTTCGATGCCTGTTTGTTTAATAGATGCCTGACGGCAAGGTTTGATATTCTTATCAACTTCTGGTTTAGCCGCCCTTCGGGTTCGATGCCTGCTTGTTTAACAGATGCCTCACGGCGAGGTCAGATTTTCCTCTCAACTTCGTGTTGAGTCGGCCTTCAGGTTCAATGCCTGTTTGTTTAACGGATACCTGACGGCGAGGTTAGATGTTCTTCTCAACTTCAGGTTGAGCCGACCTTCGGGTTCGATGCCTGTTTATTTAACAGATACCTGACAGCGAGGTCACATGTTCTTCTCAACTTCGGGTTGAGCCGGCCTTCGGGTTCGATGCCTGTTTGTTTAACAGATGCCTGACAGCGAGGTCAAATGTTCCTCTCAACTTGGTGTTGAGCCGACCTTCAGGTTCGATGCCTGTTTGTTTAATAGATGCCTGACGGCAAGGTCTAATGTTCTTATCAACTTCTGGTTGAGTCGTCCTTCGGGTTCGATGCCTGCTTGTTTAACAGATGCCTCACGGAAAGGTCAGATGTTCCTCTTTACTTCGTGTTGAGCCGACCTTTGGGTTCAATGCCTGTTTATTTAACAGATACCTGATGACGAGGTCAGATGTTCTTCTCAACTTCAGGTTGGTCCGGCCTTCGTGTTCGATGCCTGTTTTTTTAACAGATGCCTGACAGCGAGGTCAGATGTTCTTCTCAACTTCGGGTTGAGCCGGCCTTCGGGTTCGATGCCTGTTTGTTTAACAGATTCCTGACGGCAAGGTCATATTTTCTTCTCAACTTCCGATTGAGCCGACTTCGGTTCCGATGCCTGTTTGTTTAGCAGATGCTGACGGCAAGGTCAAATGTTCCTCTCAAATTGGTGTTGAGCCGACCTTCGGGTTCGATGCCTGTTTGTTTAATAGATGCCTGACGGCAAGGTCTGATGTTCTTATCAACTTCTGGTTGATCCGCCCTTCGGGTTCGATGCCTGTTTGTTTAATAGATACCTCACGGCGATGTCATATGTTCCTCTCAACTTCGTGTTGAGCCGGCCTTCAGGTTCGATCCCTGTTTGTTTAACAGATACCTGACGACGAGGTCAGATGTTCTTCTCAACTTCTGGTTGAGCCGCCCTTCGGGTTCGATGCCTGCTTGTTTAACAGATGCCTCACGGCGAGGTCAGATGTTCCTCTCAACTTCGTGTTGAGCCGGCCTTCAGGTTCGATGCCTAATTGTTTAACAGATACCTGACGACGAGGTCAAATGTTCTTCTCAACTTCTGATTGAGCCGCCTTCAGATTCGATGCTTGTTTGTTTAACAAATGCCTGACAGCAAGGTCAAATGTTCCTCTCAACTTGTTGTTGAACCGGCCTTCGGGTTCGATCCTTGTTTGTTTAATAGATGTCTGACGGCAAGGTCTGATGTTCTTATAAACTTCTAGTTGAGCCTCCCTTCGGGTTCGATGCCTGCTTGTTTAACAGATGCCTGACAGCAATGTCAAATGTTCGTCTCAACTTGGTGTTGAGCCGGCCTTCGGGTTCGATGCCTGTTTGTTTAATAGATGCCTGACGGCAAGATGAGATATTCTTATCAACTTTTGGTGGAGCCGCCCTTCGGGTTTGATGCCTGCTTGTTTAACAGATGCCTCACGGCGAGGTCATATTTTCCTCTCAAATTCGTGTTGAGCCGACCTTCAGGTTCAATGCCTGTTTGTTTAATAGATGCGTGACGGTAAGGTCTAATGTTCTTATCAACGTCTTGTTGAGCCGCCCTTCGGGTTCGATGCCTGCTTGTTTAACAGATGCCTCACGGCGAGGTTAGATGTTCCTCTCAACTTCGTGTTGAGCCGGCCTTCGGGTTCAATGCCTGTTTGTTTAACAGATACTTGACGGCAAGGTCAAATGTTCTTCTCAACTTCAGGTTGAGCCGGCCTTCGGGTTCGATGCGTGTTTGTTTAACAGATACCTGACAGCGAGGTCAAGTGTTCTTCTCAACTTCCTGTTGAGCCCCCCTTCAGTTTCGATGCCTGTTTTTTTAGCAGATGCCTGACGGCGAGGTGAAATGTTCCTCTCAACCTGGTGTTGAGCCAGCCTTCGGGTTCGATGCCTGTTTGTTTAATAGATGCCTGACGGTAAGGTCTGATGTTCTTATCAACTTCTAGTTGAGCCGCCCTTCGGGTTCGATACCAGCTCGTTTAAAAGATGCCTCACGGCGAGGTCAGATGTGCCTCTCAACTTCGTGTTGATCCGGCCTTCGGATTCAATGCTTGTTTGTTTAACAGATACCTGACTGCGAGGTCAGATGTTCTTCTCAACTTCGGGTTGAGCCGACCTTCGGGTTTGATGCCTGTTTGTTTCATAGATACCTGACGGCAAGGTCAGATGTTCCTCTCAACTTCCTGTTGAGCCGCCTTCAGTTTCGATGCCTGTTTGTTTAACAGATGCCTGACAGAAAGGTGAAATGTTCCTCTCAACTTGGTGTTGAGCCGGCCTTCGCGTTCGATGCCTGTTTGTTTAATAGATGCCTGACGGCAAGGTTTGATATTCTTATCAACTTCTGGTTTAGCCGCCCTTCGGGTTCGATGCCTGCTTGTTTAACAGATGCCTCACGGCGAGGTCAGATTTTCCTCTCAACTTCGTGTTGAGTCGGCCTTCAGGTTCAATGCCTGTTTGTTTAACGGATACCTGACGGCGAGGTTAGATGTTCTTCTCAACTTCAGGTTGAGCCGACCTTCGGGTTCGATGCCTGTTTATTTAACAGATACCTGACAGCGAGGTCACATGTTCTTCTCAACTTCGGGTTGAGCCGGCCTTCGGGTTCGATGCCTGTTTGTTTAACAGATGCCTGACAGCGAGGTCAAATGTTCCTCTCAACTTGGTGTTGAGCCGACCTTCAGGTTCGATGCCTGTTTGTTTAATAGATGCCTGACGGCAAGGTCTAATGTTCTTATCAACTTCTGGTTGAGTCGTCCTTCGGGTTCGATGCCTGCTTGTTTAACAGATGCCTCACGGAAAGGTCAGATGTTCCTCTTTACTTCGTGTTGAGCCGACCTTTGGGTTCAATGCCTGTTTATTTAACAGATACCTGATGACGAGGTCAGATGTTCTTCTCAACTTCAGGTTGGTCCGGCCTTCGTGTTCGATGCCTGTTTTTTTAACAGATGCCTGACAGCGAGGTCAGATGTTCTTCTCAACTTCGGGTTGAGCCGGCCTTCGGGTTCGATGCCTGTTTGTTTAACAGATTCCTGACGGCAAGGTCATATTTTCTTCTCAACTTCCGATTGAGCCGACTTCGGTTCCGATGCCTGTTTGTTTAGCAGATGCTGACGGCAAGGTCAAATGTTCCTCTCAAATTGGTGTTGAGCCGACCTTCGGGTTCGATGCCTGTTTGTTTAATAGATGCCTGACGGCAAGGTCTGATGTTCTTATCAACTTCTGGTTGATCCGCCCTTCGGGTTCGATGCCTGTTTGTTTAATAGATACCTCACGGCGATGTCATATGTTCCTCTCAACTTCGTGTTGAGCCGGCCTTCAGGTTCGATCCCTGTTTGTTTAACAGATACCTGACGACGAGGTCAGATGTTCTTCTCAACTTCTGGTTGAGCCGCCCTTCGGGTTCGATGCCTGCTTGTTTAACAGATGCCTCACGGCGAGGTCAGATGTTCCTCTCAACTTCGTGTTGAGCCGGCCTTCAGGTTCGATGCCTAATTGTTTAACAGATACCTGACGACGAGGTCAAATGTTCTTCTCAACTTCTGATTGAGCCGCCTTCAGATTCGATGCTTGTTTGTTTAACAAATGCCTGACAGCAAGGTCAAATGTTCCTCTCAACTTGTTGTTGAACCGGCCTTCGGGTTCGATCCTTGTTTGTTTAATAGATGTCTGACGGCAAGGTCTGATGTTCTTATAAACTTCTAGTTGAGCCTCCCTTCGGGTTCGATGCCTGCTTGTTTAACAGATGCCTGACAGCAATGTCAAATGTTCGTCTCAACTTGGTGTTGAGCCGGCCTTCGGGTTCGATGCCTGTTTGTTTAATAGATGCCTGACGGCAAGATGAGATATTCTTATCAACTTTTGGTGGAGCCGCCCTTCGGGTTTGATGCCTGCTTGTTTAACAGATGCCTCACGGCGAGGTCATATTTTCCTCTCAAATTCGTGTTGAGCCGACCTTCAGGTTCAATGCCTGTTTGTTTAATAGATGCGTGACGGTAAGGTCTAATGTTCTTATCAACGTCTTGTTGAGCCGCCCTTCGGGTTCGATGCCTGCTTGTTTAACAGATGCCTCACGGCGAGGTTAGATGTTCCTCTCAACTTCGTGTTGAGCCGGCCTTCGGGTTCAATGCCTGTTTGTTTAACAGATACTTGACGGCAAGGTCAAATGTTCTTCTCAACTTCAGGTTGAGCCGGCCTTCGGGTTCGATGCCTGTTTGTTTAACAGATACCTGACAGCAAGGTCAAGTGTTCTTCTCAACTTCCTGTTGAGCCCCCCTTCAGTTTCGATGCCTGTTTTTTTAGCAGATGCCTGACGGCGAGGTGAAATGTTCCTCTCAACCTTGTGTAGAGCCAGCCTTCGGGTTCGATGCCTGTTTGTTTAATAGATGCCTGACGGTAAGGTCTTATGTTCTAATCAACATCTGGTTGAACCGCCCTTCGGGTTTGATGCCTGCTTGTTTAAAAGATGCCTCACGGCGAGGTCAGATGTTCCTCTCAACTTCGCGTTGATCCGGCCTTCAGTTTCAATACCTGTTTGTTTAACAGATACCTGACTGCGAGGTCAGATGTTCTTCTCAACTTCGGGTTGAGCCGGCCTTCGGGTTCAATGCCTGTTTGTTTAACAGATACCTGACTGCAAGGTCAGATGTTCCTCTCAACTTCTTGTTGAGTCGCCTTCAGTTTCGATGCCTGTTTGTTTAACAGATGCCAGACGGCAAGGTGAAATGTTCCTCTCAACTTGGTGTTGATCCGACCTTCGGGTTCGATGCCTGTTTAATTAATAGATGCCTGACGGTAAGGTCTGATGTTCTTATCAACTTCTGGTTGAGCCTCCCTTCGGGTTCGATGCCTGCTTGTTTAAAAGATGCCTCACAACAAGGTCAGATGTTCCTCTCAACTTCGTGTTGGTCCGTCCTTCAGATTCAATGCCTGTTTGTTTAACAGATACCTGACTGCAAGGTCAGATGTTCCTCTCAACTTCTTGTTGAGCCGCTTTCAGTTTCGATGCCTGTTTGTTTAACAGATGCCAGACGGCAAGGTGAAATGTTCCTCTCAACTTGGTGTTGAGCCGGCCTTCGGGTTCGATGCCTGTTTGATTAATAGATGCCTGACGGTAAGGTCTGATGTACATATCAACTTCTGGTTGAGCCTCCCTTTGGGTTCGATGCCTGCTTGTTTAGCAGATGCCTTACAGCGAGGTCAGATGTTCCTCTCAACTTCGTGTTGATCCGGCCTTCGGATTCAACGCCTGTTTGTTTAACAGATACCTGACTGCGAGGTCAGATGTTCTTCTCAACTTCGGGTTGAGCCGGCCTTCGGGTTCGATGTCTGTTTGTTTCGAAGATACCTGACAGCCAGGCCATATGTTCTTCTCAACTTCCTGTTGAGCCGCCTTCAGTTTCGATGCTTGTTTGTTTAACAGATGCCTGATGACGAGGTGAAATGTTCCTTTCAACTTGGTGTTCAGCCGGCCTTCGAGTTCAATGCCCGTTTGTTTAATAGATTCCTGACGGCAAGGTTTGATGTTCTTATCATCATCTGGTTGAGCCGCCCTTCGGGTTTGATGCCTGCTTGTTTAAAAGATGCCTCACGGCGAGGTCAGATGTTCCTCTCAACTTCGTGTTGATCCGGCCTTCAGATTCAATGCCTGTTTGTTTAACAGATACCTGACTGCGAGGTCAGATGTTCTTCTCAACTTTGGGTTGAGCCGGCCTTCGGGTTCGATGCCTGTTTGTTTAACAGCTACCTGACGGCAAGGTCAGATGTTCCTCTTAACTTCCTGTTGAGCCGCCTTCAGTTTCGATGCCTGTTTGTTTAACAGATGCCAGACGGCAAGGTGAAATGTTCCTCTCAACTTGCTGTTGAGCCGGCCTTCGGGTTCGATGCCTGTTTAATTAATAGATGCTTGACGGTAAGGTCTGATGTTCTTATCAACTTCTGGTTGAGCCGCCCTTCGGGTTCGATGCCTGCTTGTTTAACAGATGCCTTACAGCGAGGTCAGATGTTCCTCTCAACTTCGTGTTTATCCGGCCTTCGGATTCAATGCCTGTTTGTTTAACATATACCTGACTGCGAGGTCAGATGTTCTTCTCAACTTCGGGTTGAGCCGGCCTTCGGGTTCGATGCCTGTTTGTTTCACAGCTACCTGACAGCGAGGCCAGATGTTCTTCTCAACTTCCTGTTGAGCAGCCTTCAGTTTCGATGCCTGTTTGTTTAACAGATGCCTGATGACGAGGTGAAATGTTCCTTTCAACTTGGTGTTGAGTCGTCCTTCGAGTTCAATGCCTGTTTGTTTAATAGATTCCTGACGGCAAGGTCTGATGTTCTTATCAACTTCTGGTTGAGCCGCCCTTCGGGTTCGATGCCTGCTTGTTTAAAAGATGCCTCACGACAAGGTCAGATGTTCCTCTCAACTTCGTGTTGGTTCGTCCTTCAGATTCAATGCCTGTTTGTTTAACAGATATCTGACTGCGAGGTCAGATGTTCTTCTCAACTTCGGGTTGAGCCGGCCTTCGGGTTCGATGCCTGTTTGTTTCACAGATACCTGACGGCGAGGTCAGATGTTCTTCTCAACTTCCTGTTGAGCCGCCTTCAGTTTCTATGCCTGTTTGTTTAACAGATGCCTGACGGCGAGGTGAAATGTTCCTCTCACCTTGGTGTTGAGCTGGCCTTCGGGTTCGATGCCTGTTTGTTTAATAGATGCCTGACAGCAAGGTCTGATGTTCTTATCAACTTCTGGTTGAGCCGCCCTTCGGATTCGATGCCTGCTTGTTTAACAGATGCCTCACGGCGAGGTCAAAGGTTCCTCTCAACTTTGTGTTGATCCGGCCTTCGGATTCAATGCCTGTTTGGTAAAAAGATACTTGACTGCGAGGTCAGATGTTCTTCTCAACTTCGGGTTGAGCCAGCCTTCGGGTTCGATGCCTGTTTGTTTCACAGATGCCTGTGGCGAGGTCAGATGTTCTTCTCAACTTCCTGTTGAGTCGCCTTCAGTTTCGATGCCTGTTTGTTTAACAGATACCTGACGGCAAGGTGAAATTATCCTCTCATTTTGGTATTGAGACAGCCTTCAGGTTCGATGTCTGTTTGTTTAATAGATGCCAGACGACAAGGTCTGATGTTCTTATCAACTTCTGGTTGAGCCTCCCTTCAGGTTCGATGCCTTCTTGTTTAAAAGATGCCTCACAGCGAGGTCAGATGTTCCTCTCAACTTCGTGTTGATCCGGCCTTCGGGTTCAATGCCTGTTTGTTTAACAGATACCGGACTGCGAGGTCAGATGTTCTTCTCAACTTCTGGTTTAGCCGCCCTTCGGGTTCGATGCCTGCTTGTCTAACAGATGCCTCACGGCGAGGTCAGATTTTCCTCTCAACTTCGTGTTGAGCCGGCCTTCAGGTTCAATGCCTGTTTGTTTAACGGATACCTGACGGCGAGGTTAGATGTTCTTCTAAACTTCAGGTTGAGCCGACCTTCGGGTTCGATGCCTGTTTGTTTAACAGATACCTGACAGCGAGGTCACATGTTCTTCTCAACTTCGGGTTGAGCCGGCCTTCGGGTTCGATGCCTGTTTGTTTAACAGATGCTTGACGGCGAGGTCAAATGTTCCTCTCAACTTGGTGTTGAGCCGACCTTCAGGTTCGATGCCTGTTTGTTTAATAGATGCCTGACGGCAAGGTCTAATGTTCTTATCAACTTCTGGTTGAGTCGTCCTTCGGGTTCGATGCCTGCTTGTTTAACAGATGCCTCACGGAAAGGTCAGATGTTCCTCTTTACTTCGTGTTGAGCCGACCTTTGGGTTCAATGCCTGTTTATTTAACAGATACCTGATGACGAGGTCAGATGTTCTTCTCAACTTCAGGTTGGTCCGGCCTTCGTGTTCGATGCCTGTTTGTTTAACAGATGCCTGACAGCGAGGTCAGATGTTCTTCTCAACTTCGGGTTGAGCCGGCCTTCGGGTTCGATGCCTGTTTGTTTAACAGATTCCTGACGGCAAGGTCATATTTTCTTCTCAACTTCCGATTGAGCCGACTTCGGTTCCGATGCCTGTTTGTTTAACAGATGCTGACGGCAAGGTCAAATGTTCCTCTCAAATTGGTGTTGAGCCGACCTTCGGGTTCGATGCCTGTTTGTTTAATAGATGCCTGACGGCAAGGTCTGATGTTCTTATCAACTTCTGGTTGATCCGCCCTTCGGGTTCGATGCCTGTTTGTTTAATAGATACCTCACGGCGAGGTCATATGTTCCTCTCAACTTCGTGTTGAGCCGACCTTCAGGTTCAATCCCTGTTTGTTTAACAGATACCTGACGACGAGGTCAGATGTTCTTCTCAACTTCTGGTTGAGCCGCCCTTCGGGTTCGATGCCTGCTTGTTTAACAGATGCCTCACGGCGAGGTCAGATTTTCCTCCCAACTTCGTGTTGAGCCGGCCTTCAGGTTCGATGCCTGTTTGTTTAACAGATACCTGATGACGAGGTCAAATGTTCTTCTCAACTTCTGATTGAGCCGCCTTCAGATTCGATGCTTGTTTGTTTAACAAATGCCTGACAGCAAGGTCAAATGTTCCTCTCAACTTGTTGTTGAACCGGCCTTCGGGTTCGATGCTTGTTTGTTTAATAGATGTCTGACGGCAAGGTCTGATGTTCTTATAAACTTCTGGTTGAGCCTCCCTTCGCGTTCGATGCCTGCATTTTTAACAGATGCCTGACAGCAATGACAAATGTTCCTCTCAACTTGGTGTTGAGCCGGCCTTCGGGTTCGATGCCTGTTTGTTTAATAGATGCCTGACGGCAAGATGAGATATTCTTATCAACTTTTGGTGGAGCCGCCCTTCGGGTTCGATGCCTGCTTGTTTTACAGATGCCTCACGGCGAGGTCATATTTTCCTCTCAAATTCGTGTTGAGCCCGCCTTAAGGTTTAATGTCTGTTTGTTTAATAGATGCGTGACGGTAAGGTCTAATGTTCTTATCAACTTCTGGTTGAGCCGCCCTTCGGGTTCGATGCCTGCTTGTTTAACAGATGCCTCACGGCGAGGTCAGATGTTCCTCTCAACTTCGTGTTGAGCCGGCCTTCGGGTTCAATGCCTGTTTGTTTAACAGATACTTGACGGCGAGGTCAAATGTTCTTCTCAACTTCAGGTTGAGCCGGCCTTCGGGTTCGATGCCTGTTTGTTTAACAGATACCTGACAGCGAGGTCAAGTGTTCTTCTCAACTTCCTGTTGAGCCCCCCTTCAGTTTCGATGCCTGTTTTTTAGCAGATGCCTGACGGCAAGGTGAAATGTTCCTCTCAACCTGGTGTTGAGCCAGCCTTCGGGTTCGATGCCTGTTTGTTTAATAGATGCCTGACGGTAAGGTCAAATGTTCTTATCAACTTCTGGTTGAGCCGCCCTTCGGGTTCGATGCCAGCTTGTTTAAAAGATGCCTCACGGCGAGGTCAGATGTTCCTCTCCACTTCGTGTTGATCCGGCCTTCGGATTCAATGCCTGTTTGTTTAACAGATACCTGACTGCAAGGTCAGATGTTCTTCTCAACTTCGGGTTGTGCCGGCCATCGGGTTCGATGCCTGTTCATTTCACAGATACCTGACAGCAAGGTCAGATGTTCTTCTCAACTTCCTGTTGAGCCGCCTTCAGTTTCGATGACTATTTGTTTAACAGATGCCTCACGGCGAGGTGAAATGTTCCTCTCAACTTGGTGTTGAGCCGGCCTTCGGGTTCGATGCCTGTTTGTTTAATAGATGCATGACGGCGAGGTCTGATGTTCTTATCAACATCTGGTTGAGCCGCCCTTCGGGTTTGATGCCTGCTTGTTTAAAAGATGCCTCACGGCGAGGTCAGATGTTCCTCTCAACTTCGTGTTGATCCGGCCTTCAGATTCAATGCCTGTTTGTTTAACACATACCTGACTGCAAGGTCATATGTTCTTCTCAACTTCGGGTTGAGCCGGCCTTCGGGTTCGATGCCTGTTTGTTTCACAGATACCTGACGACGAGGTCAGATGTTCTTCTCAACTTCCTGTTGAGCCGCCATCAGTTTCTATGCCTGTTTGTTTAACAGATGCCTGACGGCGAGGTGAAATTTTCCTCTCACCTTGGTGTTGAGCCGGCCTTCGGGTTCGATGCCTGTTTGTTTCACAGATACCTGACAGCGAGGTCAGATGTTCTTCTCAACTTCCTGTTGAGCCGCCTTCAGTTTCTATGCCTGTTTGTTTAACAGATGCCTGACGGCGAGGTGAAATGTTCCTCTCACCTTGGTGTTGAGCCGGCCTTCGGGTTCGATGCCTGTTTGTTTAATAGATGCCTGACAGCAAGGTCTGATGTTCTTATCAACATCTGGTTGAGCCGCCCTTCGGGTTTGATGCCTGCTTGTTTAAAAGATGCCTCACGGCGAGGTCAGATGTTCCTCTCAACTTCGTGTTGATCCGGCCTTCAGATTCAATGCCTGTTTGTTTAACACATACCTGACTGCAAGGTCAGATGTTCTTCTCAACTTCGGGTTAGGCCGGCCTTCGGGTTCGATGCCTGTTTGTTTCACAGATACCTGACGGCGAGGTCAGATGTTCTTCTCAACTTCCTGTTGAGCCGCCTTCAGTTTCTATGCCTGTTTGTTTAACAGATGCCTGACGGCGAGGTGAAATGTTCCTCTCACCTTGGTGTTGAGCCGGCCTTCGGGTTCGATGCCTGTTTGTTTCACAGATACCTGACGGCGAGGTCAGATGTTCTTCTCAACTTCCTGTTGAGCCGCCTTCAGTTTCTATGCCTGTTTGTTTAACAGATGCCTGACGGCGAGGTGAAATGTTCCTCTCACCTTGGTGTTGAGCCGGCCTTCGGGTTCGATGCCTGTTTGTTTAATAGATGCCTGACAGCAAGGTCTGATGTTCTTATCAACTTCTGGTTGAGCCGCCCTTCGGATTCGATGCCTGCTTGTTTAACAGATGCCTCACGGCGAGGTCAAAGGTTCCTCTCAACTTTGTGTTGATCCGGCCTTCGGATTCAATGCCTGTTTGGTAAAAAGATACTTGACTGCGAGGTCAGATGTTCTTCTCAACTTCGGGTTGAGCCAGCCTTCGGGTTCGATGCCTGTTTGTTTCACAGATGCCTGTGGCGAGGTCAGATGTTCTTCTCAACTTCCTGTTGAGTCGCCTTCAGTTTCGATGCCTGTTTGTTTAACAGATACCTGACGGCAAGGTGAAATTATCCTCTCATTTTGGTATTGAGACAGCCTTCAGGTTCGATGTCTGTTTGTTTAATAGATGCCAGACGGCAAGGTCTGATGTTCTTATCAACTTCTGGTTGAGCCTCCCTTCAGGTTCGATGCCTTCTTGTTTAAAAGATGCCTCACAGCGAGGTCAGATGTTCCTCTCAACTTCGTGTTGATCCGGCCTTCGGGTTCAATGCCTGTTTGTTTAACAGATACCGGACTGCGAGGTCAGATGTTCTTCTCAACTTCTGGTTTAGCCGCCCTTCGGGTTCGATGCCTGCTTGTTTAACAGATGCCACACGGCGAGGTCAGATTTTCCTCTCAACTTCGTGTTGAGCCGGCCTTCAGGTTCAATGCCTGTTTGTTTAACGGATACCTGACGGCGAGGTTAGATGTTCTTCTAAACTTCAGGTTGAGCCGACCTTCGGGTTCGATGCCTGTTTGTTTAACAGATACCTGACAGCGAGGTCACATGTTCTTCTCAACTTCGGGTTGAGCCGGCCTTCGGGTTCGATGCCTGTTTGTTTAACAGATGCCTGACGGCGAGGTCAAATGTTCCTCTCAACTTGGTGTTGAGCCGACCTTCAGGTTCGATGCCTGTTTGTTTAATAGATGCCTGACGGCAAGGTCTAATGTTCTTATCAACTTTTGGTTGAGTCATCCTTCGGGTTCGATGCCTGCTTGTTTAACAGATGCCTCACGGAAAGGTCAGATGTTCCTCTTTACTTCGTGTTGAGCCGACCTTTGGGTTCAATGCCTGTTTATTTAACAGATACCTGATGACGAGGTCAGATGTTCTTCTCAACTTCAGGTTGGTCCGGCCTTCGTGTTCGATGCCTGTTTGTTTAACAGATGCCTGACAGCGAGGTCAGATGTTCTTCTCAACTTCGGGTTGAGCCGGCCTTCGGGTTCGATGCCTGTTTGTTTAACAGATTCCTGACGGCAAGGTCATATTTTCTTCTCAACTTCCGATTGAGCCGACTTCGGTTCCGATGCCTGTTTGTTTAACAGATGCTGACGGCAAGGTCAAATGTTCCTCTCAAATTGGTGTTGAGCCGACCTTCGGGTTCGATGCCTGTTTGTTTAATAGATGCCTGACGGCAAGGTCTGATGTTCTTATCAACTTCTCGTTGATCCGCCCTTCGGGTTCGATGCCTGTTTGTTTAATAGATACCTCACGGCGAGGTCATATGTTCCTCTCAACTTCGTGTTGAGCCGGCCTTCAGGTTCAATCCCTGTTTGTTTAACAGATACCTGACGACGAGGTCAGATGTTCTTCTCAACTTCTGGTTGAGCCGCCCTTCGGGTTCGATGCCTGCTTGTTTAACAGATGCCTCACGGCGAGGTCAGATTTTCCTCCCAACTTCGTGTTGAGCCGACCTTCAGGTTCGATGCCTGTTTGTTTAACAGATACCTGATGACGAGGTCAAATGTTCTTCTCAACTTCTGATTGAGCCGCCTTCAGATTCGATGCTTGTTTGTTTAACAAATGCCTGACAGCAAGGTCAAATGTTCCTCTCAACTTGTTGTTGAACCGGCCTTCGGGTTCGATGCTTGTTTGTTTAATAGATGTTTGACGGCAAGGTCTGATGTTCTTATAAACTTTTGGTTGAGCCTCCCTTCGCGTTCGATGCCTGCTTTTTTAACAGATGCCTGACAGCAATGACAAATGTTCCTCTCAACTTGGTGTTGAGCCGGCCTTCGGGTTCGATGCCTGTTTGTTTAATAGATGCCTGACGGCAAGATGAGATATTCTTATCAACTTTTGGTGGAGCCGCCCTTCGGGTTCGATGCCTGCTTGTTTAACAGATGCCTCACGGCGAGGTCATATTTTCCTCTCAAATTCGTGTTGAGCCCGCCTTCAGGTTTAATGCCTGTTTGTTTAATAGATGCGTGACGGTAAGGTCTTATGTTCTTATCAACTTCTGGTTGAGCCGCCCTTCGGGTTCGATGCCTGCTTGTTTAACAGATGCCTCACGGCGAGGTCAGATGTTCCTCTCAACTTCGTGTTGAGCCGGCCTTCGGGTTCAATGCCTGTTTGTTTAACAGATACTTGACGGCGAGGTCAAATGTTCTTCTCAACTTCAGGTTGAGCCGGCCTTCGGGTTCGATGCCTGTTTGTTTAACAGATACCTGACAGCGAGGTCAAGTGTTCTTCTCAACTTCCTGTTGAGCCCCCCTTCAACTTCGATGCCTGTTTTTTAGCAGATGCCTGACGGCAAGGTGAAATGTTCCTCTCAACCTGGTGTTGAGCCAGCCTTCGGGTTCGATGCCTGTTTGTTTAATAGATGCCTGACGGTAAGGTCAAATGTTCTTATCAACTTCTGGTTGAGCCTCCCTTCGGGTTCGATGCCAGCTTGTTTAAAAGATGCCTCACGGCGAGGTCAGATGTTCCTCTCCACTTCGTGTTGATCCGGCCTTCGGATTCAATGCCTGTTTGTTTAACAGATACCTGACTGCAAGGTCAGATGTTCTTCTCAACTTCGGGTTGAGCCGGCCATCGGGTTCGATGCCTGTTCATTTCACAGATACCTGACAGCAAGGTCAGATGTTCTTCTCAACTTCCTGTTGAGCCGCCTTCAGTTTCAATGACTATTTGTTTAACAGATGCCTCACGGCGAGGTGAAATGTTCCTCTCAACTTGGTGTTGAGCCGGCCTTCGGGTTCGATGCCTGTTTGTTTAATAGATGCATGACGGCGAGGTCTGATGTTCTTATCAACATCTGGTTGAGCCGCCCTTCGGGTTTGATGCCTGCTTGTTTAAAAGATGCCTCACGGCGAGGTCAGATGTTCCTCTCAACTTCGTGTTGATCCGGCCTTCAGATTCAATGCCTGTTTGTTTAACACATACCTGACTGCGAGGTCAGATGTTCTTCTCAACTTCGGGTTGAGCCGGCCTTCGGGTTCGATGCCTGTTTGTTTAACAGATACCTGACTGCAAGGTCAGATGTTCTTCTCAACTTCCTGTTGAGCCGCCTTCAGTTTCTATGCCTGTTTGTTTAACAGATGCCAGACGGCAAAGTGAAATGTTCCTCTCAACTTGGTGTTGAGCCGGCCTTCGGGTTCGATGCCTGTTGAATTAATAGATGCCTGACGGTAAGGTCTGATGTTCTTATCAACTTCTGGTTGAGCCGCCCTTCGGGTTTGATGCCTGCTTGTTTAACAGATGCCTTACAGCGAGGTCAAAGGTTCCTCTCAACTTCGTGTTGATCCGGCCTTCGGATTCAACGCCTGTTTGTTTAACAGATACCTAACTGCGAGGTCAGATGTTCTTCTCAACTTCGGGTTGAGCCGGCCTTCGGGTTCGATGCCTGTTTGTTTCACAGATACCTGACAGCGAGGCCATATGTTCTTCTCAACTTCCTGTTGAGCCGCCTTCAGTTTCGATGCCTGTTTGTTTAACAGATGCCTGATGACGGGGTGAAATGTTCCTTTCAACTTGGTGTTGAGCCGGCCTTCGAGTTCAATGCCTGTTTGTTTAATAGATTCCTGACGGCAAGGTCTGATGTTCTTATCAACTTCTGGTTGAGCCGCCCTTCGGGTACGATGCCTGCTTGTTAAAAGATGCCTCACGACAAGGTCAGATGTTCCTCTCAACTTCGTGTTGGTCCGTCCTTCAGATTCAATGCCTGTTTGTTTAACAGATATCTGACTGCGAGGTCAGATGTTCTTCTCAACTTCGGGTTGAGCCGGCCTTCGGGTTCGATGCCTGTTTGTTTCACAGATACCTGACGGCGTGGTCAGATGTTCTTCTCAACTTCCTGTTCAGCCGCCTTCAGTTTCTATGCCTGTTTGTTTAACAGATGCCTGACGGCGAGGTGAAATGTTCCTCTCACCTTGGTGTTGAGCCGGCCTTCGGGTTCGATGCCTGTTTGTTTAATAGATGCTTGACAGCAAGGTCTGATGTTCTTATCAACTTCTGGTTGAGCCGCCCATCGGATTCGATGCCTGCTTGTTTAACAGATGCCTCACGGCGAGGTCAAAGGTTCCTCTCAACTTCGTGTTGATCCGGCCTTCGGATTCAATGCCTGTTTGGTTAAAAGATACTTGACTGCGAGGTCAGATGTTATTCTCAACTTCGGGTTGAGCCGGCCTTCGGGTTCGATGCCTGTTTGTTTCACAAATGCCTGTGGCGAGGTTAGATGTTCTTCTCAACATCCTGTTGAGTCGCCTTCAGTTTTGATGCCTGTTTGTTTAACAGATACCTGACGGCAAGGTGAAATGTTCCTCTCAACTTGGTATTGAGACAGCCTTCAGGTTCGATGTCTGTTTGTTTAATAGATGCCAGACGGAAAGGTCTGATGTTCTTATCAACTTCTGGTTGAGCCTCCCTTCAGGTTCGATGCCTTCTTGTTTAAAAGATGCCTCACAGCGAGGTCAGATGTTCCTCTCAACTTCGTGTTGATCCGGCCTTCGGGTTCAATGCCTGTTTGTTTAACAGATACCTGACTGCGAGGTCAGATGTTCTTCTCAACTTCGGGTTGAGCCGGCCTTCGGGTTCGATGTCTGTTTGTTTCACAGATACCTGACGGCGAGGTCAGATGTTCTTCTCAACTTCTTGTTGAGTCGCCTTCAGTTTCTATACCTGTTTGTTTAACAGATGACTCACGGCGAGGTGAAATGTTCCTCTCACCTTGGTGTTGAGCCGGCCTTCGGGTTCGATGCCTGTTTATTTAATAGATGCCTGACGGTAAGGTCTGATGTTCTTATCAACTTCTGGTTGAGCCGCCCTTCGGGTTCGATGCCTGCTTGTTTAACAGATGCCTCACGGCGAGGTCAGAGGTTCCTCTCAACTTCGTGTTGAGCCGGCCTTCGGGTTCAATGCCTGTTTGTTTAACAGATACCTGACGGCGAGGTCAGATGTTCTTCTCAACTTCAGGTTGAGCCGGCCTTCGGGTTCGATGCATGTTTGTTTAACAGATACCTGACAGTGAGGTCACATGTTCTTCTCAACTTCAGGTTGAGCCGGCCTTCAAGTTCGATGCCTGTTTGTTTAACAGATGCCTGACGGCGAGGTCAAATGTTCCTCTCAACTTGGTGTTGAGCCGACCTTCGGGTTCGATGCTTGTTTGTTTCACAGATACTTGACGGCGAGGTCAGATGTTCTTCTCAACTTCCTGTTGAGCCGCCTTCAGTTTCGATGCCTGTTTGTTTAGCATATGCCTGAGGCCGAGGTGAAATGTTCCTCTCAACTTAGTGTTGAGCCGGCCTTCGGGTTCAACGCCTGCTTGTTTAACAGATACCTGACGGCGAGGTCATATGTTCTTCTCAACTTCTAGTTGAGCCGCTCTTCGGGTTCAATGCCTGCTTGTTTAATAGATGCCTCACGGCGAGTTCAGATGTTCGGATTCAATCCCTTTTTATTTGACTGATACCTGACGGCAAGGTCAGATGTTCTTCTAAACTTCGGGTTGAGCCGGCCTTCCGGTTCGATGCCTGCTTGTTTAACAGATGCCTCACCGCGAGGTGAGATGTTCCTCTCAACTTTGTGTTGAGTCGGCCTTCGGGTTCAATGCCTGTTTGTTTAACAGATACCTAACGGCGAGGTCAGATGTTCTTCTCAACTTCAGGTTGAGCCGGCCTTCGGGTCCGATGCTTGTTTGTTTCACAGATACCTGACGGCGAGGTCAGATGTTCTTCTCAACTTCCTGTTGAGCTGCCATCAGTTTCGATGCCTGTTTGTTTAACAGATGCCTGACGGCGAGGTGATATGTTTCTCTAAACTTGGTGTTGAGCCGGCCTTCGGGTTCGATGCCTGTTTGTTTAATAGATGCCTAACAGCAAGGTCTGATGTTCTTATCAACTCCTGGTTGAGCTGGCCTTCGGGTTCGATGCCTGTTTATTTAATAGATGCCTGACGGCGAGGTCAGATGTTCCTCTCAACTTCGTGTTGAGCCGGCCTTCGGGTTCAATGCCTATTTGTTTAACAGATACCTGACGGCGAGGTCAGATGTTCTTCTCAACTTTAGGTTGAGCCGGCCTTCGAGTTCGATGCCTGTTTGTTTAAAAGATACCTGACAGCGAGGTCACATGTTCTTCTCAACTTCGGGTTGAGCCGGCCTTCAAGTTCGATGCCTTTTTGTTTAACAGATGCCTAACGGTGAGGTCAAATGTTCCTCTCAACTTGGTGTTGAGCCGACCTTCGGGTTCGATGCTTGTTTGTTTCACAGATACTTGACGGTGAGGTCAGATGTTCTTCTCAACTTCCTGTTGAGCCGCCTTCAGTTTCGATGCCTGCTTGTTTAACAGATGCCTCACGGCGAGGTCAAATGTTCCTCTCAACTTCGTGTTGATCTGGCCTTCGGATTCAATGCCTGTTTGGTTAAAAGATACCTGACTGCGAGGTCAGATGTTCTTCTCAACTTCGGGTTGAGCCGGCCTTCGGGTTCAATGCCTGTTTGTCTCACAGATGCCTGTGGCGAGGTCAGATGTTCTTCTCAACTTCCTATTGAGCCGCCTTCACTTTCGATGCCTGTTTGTTTAACAGATACCTGACGACAAGGTGAAATGTTCCTCTCAACTTGGTATTGAGACGGCCTTCAGGTTCGATGTCTGTTTGTTTAATAGATGCCAGACGGCAGGGTTTGATGTTCTTATCAACTTCTGGTTGAGCCGCCCTTCGGGTTCGATGCCTGCTTGTTTAACAGATGCCTCATGGCGAGGTCAGATGTTCCTCTCAACTTCGTGTTGAGCCGACCTTCAGGTTCAATGCTTGTTTGTTTAATAGATACCTGACGGCGAGGTCAGATGTTTTTCTCAACTTCAGGTTGAGCCGGCCTTCGGGTTCAATGCCTGTTTGTTTAACAGATACCTGACAGCGAGGTCAGATGTTCTTCTCAACTTCAGGTTGAGCCGGCCTTCGGGTTCGATGCCTGTTTGTTTAACAGATACCTGACAGCGAGGTCACATATTCTTCTCAACTTCAGGTTGAGACGTCCTTCAAGTTCGATGCCTGTTTGTTTAACAGATGCCTGACGGCGAGGTCAAATGTTCCTCTCAACTTCGTGTTGAGCCGGCCTTCGGATTCAATCCCTGTTTATTTAACTGATACCTGACGGCAAGGTCAGATGTTCTTCTCAACTTCGGGTTGAGCCGCCTTCAGTTTCGATGCTTGTTTGTTTAGCAGATGCCTGAGGCCGAGGTGAAATGTTCCTCTCAACTTAGTGTTGAGCCGGCCTTCGGGTTCAATGCCTGCTTGTTTAACAGATACCTGACGGCGAGGTCAGATGTTCTTCTCAACTTCTAGTTGAGCCGCCCTTCGGGTTCAATGCATGCTTGTTTAATAGATGCCTCACGGCGAGTTCAGATGTTCATCTCAACTTCGTGTTGAGCCGGCCTTCGGATTCAATCCCTGTTTATTTAACTGATACCTGACGGCAAGGTCAGATGTTCTTCTCAACTTCGGGTTGAGCCGGCCTTCCGGTTCGATGCCTGCTTGTTTAACAGATGCCTCACCGTGAGGTGAGATGTTCCTCTCAACTATGTGTTGAGTCGGCCTTCGGGTTCAATGCCTGTTTGTTTAACAGATACATGACGGCGAGGTCAGATGTTCTTCTCAACTTCAGGTTGAGCCGGCCTTCGGGTCCGATGCTTGTTTGTTTCACAGATACCTGACGGCGAGGTCAGATGTTCTTCTCAACTTCCTGTTGAGCTGCCATCAGTTTCGATGCCTGTTTGTTTAACAGATGCCTGACGGCGAGGTGATATGTTTCTCTAAACTTGGTGTTGAGCCGGCCTTCGGGTTCGATGCCTGTTTGTTTAATAGATGCCTAACAGCAAGGTCTGATGTTCTTATCAACTCCTGGTTGAGCTGGCCTTCGGGTTCGATGCCTGTTTATTTAATAGATGCCTGACGGCGAGGTCAGATGTTCCTCTCAACTTCGTGTTGAGCCGGCCTTCGGGTTCCATGCCTATTTGTTTAACAGATACCTGACGGCGAGGTCAGATGTTCTTCTCAACTTTAGGTTGAGCCGGCCTTCGAGTTCAATGCCTGTTTGTTTAAAAGATACCTGACAGCGAGGTCACATGTTCTTCTCAACTTCGGGTTGAGCCGGCCTTCAAGTTCGATGCCTTTTTGTTTAACAGATGCCTAACGGTGAGGTCAAATGTTCCTCTCAACTTGGTGTTGAGCCGACCTTCGGGTTCGATGCTTGTTTGTTTCACAGATACTTGACGGTGAGGTCAGATGTTCTTCTCAACTTCCTGTTGAGCCGCCTTCAGTTTCGATGCCTGCTTGTTTAATAGATGCCTCACGGCGAGGTCAGATGTTCCTCTCAACTTCGTGTTGATCTGGCCTTCGGAGTCAATGCCTGTTTGGTTAAAAGATACCTGACTGCGAGGTCAGATGTTCTTCTCAACTTCGGGTTGAGCCGGCCTTCGGGTTCAATGCCTGTTTATTTCACAGATGCCTGTGGCGAGGTCAGATGTTCTTCTCAACTTCCTATTGAGCCGCCTCCAGTTTCGATGCCTGTTTGTTTAACAGATACCTGACGGCAAGGTGAAATGTTCCTCTCAACTTGGTATTGAGACGACCTTCAGGTTCGATGTCTGTTTGTTTAATAGATGCCAGACGGCAAGGTCTGATGTTCTTATCAACTTCTGGTTGAGCCGCCCTTCGGGTTCGATGCCTGCTTGTTTAACAGATGCCTCATGGCGAAGTCAGATGTTCCTCTCAACTTCGTGTTGAGCCGGCCTTCGGGTTTAATGCTTGTTTGTTTAATAGATACCTGACGGCGAGGTCAGATGTTCTTCTCAACTTCAGGTTGAGCCGGCCTTCGGGTTCAATGCCTGTTTGTTTAACAGATACCTGACGGCGAGGTCAAATGTTCTTCTCAACTTCAGGTTGAGCCGGCCTTCGGGTTCGATGCCTGTTTGTTGTTACAGATACCTGACAGCGAGGTCACATATTCTTCTCAACTTCAGGTTGAGCCGGCCTTCAAGTTCGATGCCTGTTTGTTTAACAGATGCCTGACGGCGAGGTCAAATGTTCCTCTCAACTTGGTGTTGAGCCGACCTTCGTTTTCGATGCTTGTTTGTTTCACAGATACTTGACGGCGAGGTCAGATGTTCTTCTCAACTTCCTGTTGAGCCGCCTTCAGTTTCGATGCCTGTTTGTTTAGCAGATGCCTGAGGCCGAGGTGAAATGTTCCTCTCAACTTAGTGTTGAGCCGGCCTTTGGGTTCAATGCCTGCTTGTTTAACAGATACCTGACGGCGAGGTCAGATGTTCTTCTCAACTTCTAGTTGAGCCGCCCTTCGGGTTCAATGCCTGCTTGTTTAATAGATGCCTCACGGCGAGTTCAGATGTTCCTCTCAACTTCGTGCTGAGCCGGCCTTCGGATTCAATCCCTGTTTATTTAACTGATACCTGACGGCAAGGTCAGATGTTCTTCTCAACTTCGGGTTGAGCCGGCCTTCCGGTTCGATGCCTGCTTGTTTAACAGATGCCTCACCGCGAGGTGAGATGTTCCTCTCAACTTTGTGTTGAATCGGCCTTCGGGTTCAATGCCTGTTTATTTAACAGATACCTGACGGCGAGGTCAGATGTTCTTCTCAACTTCAGGTTGAGCCGGCCTTCAGGTCCGATACTTGTTTGTTTCACAGATACCTGACGGCGAGTTCAGATGTTCTTCTCAACTTCCTGTTGAGCTGCCATCAGTTTCGATGCCTGTTTGTTTAATAGATGCCTGACGGCGAGGTGATATGTTTCTCTAAACTTGGTGTTGAGCCGGCCTTCGGGTTCGATGCCTGTTTGTTTAATAGATGCCTAACAGCAAGGTCTGATGTTCTTATCAACTCCTGGTTGAGCTGGCCTTCGGGTTCGATGCCTGTTTATTTAATAGATGCCTGACGGCGAGGTCAGATGTTCCTCTCAACTTCGTGTTGAGCCGGCCTTCGGGTTCAATGCCTATTTGTTTAACAGATACCTGACGGCGAGGTCAGATGTTCTTCTCAACTTCAGGTTGAGCCGGCCTTCGAGTTTGTGCCTGTTTGTTTAAAAGATACCTGACAGCGAGGTCACATGTTCTTCTCAACTTCGGGTTGAGCCGACCTTCAAGTTCGATGCCTTTTTGTTTAACAGATGCCTAACGGTGAGGTCAAATGTTCCTCTCAACTTGGTGTTGAGCCGACCTTCGGGTTTGATGCTTGTTTGTTTCACAGATACTTGACGGTGAGGTCAGATGTTCTTCTCAACTTCCTGTTGAGCCGCCTTCAGTTTCGATGCCTGCTTGCTTAACAGATGCCTCACGGCGAGGTCAGATGTTCCTCTCAACTTCGTGTTGATCTGGCCTTCGGATTCAACGCCTGTTTGGTTAAAAGATACCTGACTGCGAGGTCAGATGTTCTTCTCAACTTCGGGTTGAGCCGGCCTTCGGGTTCGATGCCTGTTTGTTTCACAGATGCCTGTGGCGAGGTCAGATGTTCTTCTCAACTTCCTATTGAGCCGCTTTCAGTTTCGATGCCTGTTTGTTTAACAGATACCTGACGGCAAGGTGAAATGTTCCTCTCAACTTGGTATTGAGACGGCCTTCAGGTTCGATGTTTGTTTGTTTAATAGATGCCAGACGACAACGTCTGATGTTGTTATCAACTTCTGGTTGAGCCGCCCTTCAGGTTCGATGCCTGCTTGTTTAACAGTTGCCTCATGGCGAGGTCATATGTTCCTCTAAACTTCGTGTTGAGCCGGCCTTCGGGTTTAATGCTTGTTTGTTTAATAGATACCTGACGGCGAGGTCAGATGTTCTTCTCAACTTTAGGTTGAGCCGGCCTTCGGGTTCGATGCCTGTTTGTTTCACAGATACCTGACGGCGAGGTTAGATGTTCTTCTCAACTTCCTGTTGAGCCGCCTTCATTTTCGATGCCTGTTTGTTTAACAAATGCTTGACGGCGAGGTGAAATGTTCCTCTCAACATGGTGTTGAGCCGACCTTCAGATTCGATGTCAGTTTGTTTAATAGATGCCTGACAGCAAGGTCTGATGTTCTTATCAACTCCTGGTTGAGCTGGCCTTCGGGTTCGATGCCTATTTGTTTAATAGATGCCTGACGGCGAGGTCAGATGTTCCTCTCAATTTCGTGTTGAGCCGGCCTTCGGGTTCAATGCCTGTTTGTTTAACAGATACCTGACGGCGAGGTTAGATGTTCTTCTCAACTTCAGGTTGAGCCGGCCTTCGGGTTCGATGCCTCTTTGTTTAACAGATACCTGACAGCGAGGTCACATGTTCTTCTCAACTTCAGGTTGAGCCGGCCTTCAAGTTCGATGCCTATTTGTTTAACAAATGCCTGACAGCGAGGTCAAATGTTCCTCTCAACTTGGTGTTGAGCCGACCTTCGGGTTCGATGCTTGTTTGTTTCACAGATACTTGACGGTAAGGTCAGATGTTCTTCTCAACTTCCTGTTGAGCCGCCTTCAGTTTCGATGCCTGTTTGTTTAACAGATGCCTGAGGCCGAGGTGAAATGTTCCTCTCAACTTAGTGTTGAGCCGGCCTTCGGGGTCAATGTTTGTTTATTTAACAGATACCTGACGGCGAGGTCAGATGTTCTTCTCAACTTCTAGTTGAGCCGCCCTTCGGGTTCAATGCCTGCTTGTTTAATAGATGCCTCACAACGAGGTCAGATGTTCCTCTCAACTTCGTGTTGAGTCGGCCTTCGGATTCAATCCCTGTTTATTTAATTGATACCTGACGGCAAGGTAAGATGTTCTTCTCAACTTCGGGTTGAGCCGGCCTTCCGGTTCGATGCCTGCTTGTTTAACAGATGCCTCACCGCGAGGTCAGATGTTCCTCTCAACTTCGTGTTGAGTCGGCCTTCGGGTTCAATGCCTGTTTGTTTAACAGATACCTGACGGCGAGGTCAGATGTTCTTCTCAACTTCAGGTTGAGCCGGCCTTCGGGTTCGATGCCTGTTTGTTTTACAGATACCTGACTGCGAGGTCAGATGTTCTTCTCAACTTCCTGTTGAGCCGCCTTCATTTTCAATGCCTGTTTGTTTAACAAATGCTTGACGGCGAGGTGAAATGTTCCTCTCAACATGGTGTTGAGCCGGCCTTTGGATTCGATGCTAGTTTGTTTAATAGATGCCTGACAGCAAGGTCTGATGTTCTTATCAACTCCTGGTTGAGCTGGCCTTCGGGTTCGATGCGTATTTGTTAAATAGATGCCTGACAGCGAGGTCAGATGTTCCTCTCAATTTCGTGTTGAGACGGCCTTCGGGTTCAATGCCTGTTTGTTTAACAGATACCTGACGGTGAGGTCAGATGTTCTTCTCAACTTCAGGTTGAGCCGGCCTTCGGGTTCGATGCCTGTTTGATTAACAGATACCTGACAGCAAGGTCACATGTTCTTCTCAACTTCGGGTTGAGCCGACCTTCAAGTTCGATGCCTGTTTGTTTAACAGATGCCTAACGGTGAGGTCAAATGTTCCTCTCAACTTGGTGTTGAGCCGACCTTCGGGTTAGATGCTTGTTTGTTTCACAGATACTTGACAACGAGGTCAGATGTTCTTCTCAACTTCCTGTTGAGCCGCCTTCAGTTTTGATGCCTGTTTGTTTAACAGATGCCTGAGGGTGAGGTGAAATGTTCCTCTCAACTTAGTGTTGAGCCGGCCTTCGGGTTCAATGCCTGTTTGTTTAACAGATACCTGACGGCGAGGTCAGATGTTCTTCTCAACTTCTAGTTGAGCCGCCCTTCGGGTTCGATGCCTGCTTGTTTAATAGATGCCTCACGGCGAGGTCAGATGTTCCTCTCAACTTCGTGTTGAGCCGGCCTTCGGATTCAATCCCTGCTTATTTAATTGATACTTGACGGCAAGGTCAGATGTTCTTCTCAACTTCGGGTTGAGCCGGCCTTCGGGTTCGATGCCTGCTTGTTTAACAGATGCCTCACCACGAGGTCACATGTTCTTCTCAACTTCGGGTTGAGCCGGCCTTCATGTTCGATGCCTGTTTGTATAACAGATGCCTGACGGCGAGGTCAAATGTTCCTTTCAACTTGGTGTTGAGCCGACCTTCGGTTTCAATGCTTGTTTATTTCACAGATACTTGACGGTGAGGTCAGATGTTCTTCTCAACTTCCTGTTGAGCCGCCTTCAGATTCGATGCCTGTTTGATTAACAGATGCCTGAGGGCGAGGTGAAATGTTCCTCTCAACTTAGTGTTGAGCCGGCCTTCGGGTTCAATGCCTTTTTGTTTAACAGATACCTGACGGCGAGGTCAGATGTTCTTCTCAACTTCTAGTTGAGCCGCCCTTCGGGTTCGATGCCAGCTTGTTTAATAGATGCCTCACGGCGAGGTCGGATGTTCCTCTCAACTTCGTGTTGAGCCGGCCTTCGAATTCAATCCCTGTTTATTTAACTGATACCTGACGGCAAGGTCAGATGTTCTTCTCAACTTCGGGTTGAGCCGACCTTCAGGTTCGATGCCTGCTTGTTTAACAGATGCCTCACCGCGAGGTCAGATGTTCCTCTCAACTTCGTGTTGAGTCGGCCTTCGGGTTCAATGCCTGTTTGTTAAACAGATACCTGACGGCGAGGTCAGATGTTCTTCACAACTTCAGGTTGAGCCGGCCTTTGGGTCCGATGCCTGTTTGTTTCACAGATACCTGACGGCGAGGTCAGATGTTCTTCTCAACTTCCTGTTGAGCCGCTTTCAGTTTCGATGTCTGTTTGTTTAACAGATGCCTGACGGCGAGGTGATATGTTCCTCTAAACTTGGTGTTGAGCCGACCTTCAGGTTCGATGCCTGTTTGTTTAATAGATGCTGTCGCTTGCGCGAAAATAAGGTGCCGGCACAACAGAAGAGTCGCCACCTTTCGTTATTTATCCCTCAGAGCGGGAAAGGAAACGATCGGAAAAACCTGACGAAAAACGGTAAGACAAGGTCGTCGCAACCGTTGTCTGGATTCGGGAGTCGGTTACGCAAGGGGAAGGTATTAGCACCCCTCACGTCTGTCGTACTCGACAGGATCCTCGCTTGTTGTGTTTACTTGGACGGGTTGGTTTTATTCTATCTACCTATCAAGGCTGGCTTAAACAGAAAGGAAAATGACTCGGCAAAGCATCGTGCTTTATGCCTACGTATTCTCATCAGAGGATGAGAAATCAGAGTCAACGTAGTTCGACCTACGAAGGGTTATGGGGGAAGGTAGCTCGCCAGGACATCGCCATCTTATGCCTACGTACTCTCAACAGGCATGAGAGATCAGAGCTCACGTAGTTCGGGAAACTACGGTTTATTTCCTGTCTTTTACGAAAGAAGTGTTTTTTATTGTGTTTGCGATTTCAACCGCACTAGAGACTATGACCTGAGAGTGAATGCGTCACATGTCACCCAAAGGGTACCATACTAAACATCCAGACTGTGGAAAAGAAACTCTCCCACAATCCTTTCTCAGATAGCTTAAGGCTCTTAACGTACGAAAGAAATCATTCATGATTATTGTATCTTAAACTGTCTTGAGATGAGAAGAGAACAGGCCCAACTAGGAGGGAGACTATCAAGTCCTACTGCTGTCATGCCATGGATTCATCCTATGGTTAAGGCTTGAACAGGGAACTCCTAGAAGTTGTCATGCATAGGTTTCAACCTAAAGTTCTATCATCAAATCCTTATCAAAGGAAATGAGAGTCCTAAGGGATCATGTCAATGATACACCAAAACAGACAAAGCATCAACTTAACAGTAAAATGCATGCAATGCAAGTGAGGGAGGAAATGTGTGTGGGGCTTCAGCCTCCACAAGCTCATCTCAATCTCAAGCCATAATGGATAATAGTAATCATACTGAAAGATAAAACAACATGCTATCAAGCAATATACAGTAAACTGCAATCATACAGATAAAATGAAATAAAATGCCATCAGGCACACAAACCACATGGGCAAGGGAGCTGGGCTCTACCGAATATCCGCAAGCAAAGCCACACAGTAATAATACAAGCAGAGGGAGCAACTCAACCTCTAGTGCAATCATGCTCCTAGATTCTACCTATTCTAGATATGAACTTATTCTGATGCATCAAACAAGTCAAACAAAACACATCAATACAGAAAAAGAAAAAGAAGAAAGTAGATCAACTCCTCTCAACTTCAAGCTTCAGCTCTTCCAACAGCAACTCAGTCTTCAGACTTCAATCACTCTTGACAAACATCAATTGCTTTTCCAGGTTTCAACCCTTCAACATAAGTTTCAACTTATCTTCTCCTCTTAAGCTTCAGCTTCTTGATCAGCTCCACCTTCAGGCTTCACTATCAATCATAAGTATCAACTTGGCTCCTTCAGGATCTCCAGGTGTCAAAGTAAGTGTCAACTTCCTTTGTTCTTCAAGCTTCAGCTCTTCAGAATCATCTCAATCACTTAGAAGTGTCAACTTCATCCTTCAGTCTTTACTTCATCTTTAGGGGTCTTCAAGTATCAACTTGCTCTTGCTGCTCTTCAAGCTTCAGCTGGAATGGAAATACTGAAGGATTCATCCTCTTCTACACTCTTCATTGAAGTCTTCATCTTCAAGCTCAGGCTCAGCATCTCTCAAGACAATAAAACCAGAGAAAATCACTTGTTGGATAAGCTGGGGGATATTGAACTGCTTATTGACCACCAAAGCTGACCTATAAGGGTTCAACATCAAAGGAATGGTTCCCTCAAAAGTTCTACTTCCTAGGTACCTCACTTATCCCTCCAAAGGAGAGAGGTGTATACCATGGAAGGACTTTGAATCATAGGGAAGAATGGAGGTGCCAGATACCATCCATGTTTAAGAAAGAAGTTATCTAAGTCCAAACTCTTCCTAATCCTTAACCCTAAAACAACAAAAAAAGAAATAAGATCAAGCTCTCAAGCTCCTCAATGCATCTTCAAGTCTTCTACTATGCTCCTCAATGCTCCTTAGACCAATACCAAGCTCTCCAAGCCCACAAAGCAAAGCAAACAAAAATACAAGCCCACAAGGGCAACACAAGCAATCAGCCAATACAAAAATCATCTAAAAAATAGTATACTACTATATTAAATCCTAATATAATTTCTAAGGGATCCTACATACCTACCCTTAATTCCCTATATGTCCCATAGCCTAATTTGTCCTAAAAACCTAAAATTCTAGTGTTATTATGGACCTATGTTGAAGTTTAACCTAATTCTACACAACCTAAAATTATCTAATCAAAACTATCCTAAAATTCACCACAAAATTATGGAATAAATCCAGGGGGAAGCTAAAACATATATCTAACCATCCTAAAAATAATGACCTAAAAATACTAAGGTAACTACCTAAACAAAATTCTACAAGTACATGGATCAACATAAAAGAAATAAAATGCAATAAAAGAAGAAAATATACAAAAAATACTAAAAATGCATGAAAGGAAAATATTTTTATTTTATATTTTTCTTGACAAAAATATAAAGTAGGAGAAAAAACTCCCATTAAAAAATCATTAATTTTCAATTTGATATGAATTTTTAAAGATCAAAAATAAAATGGAGAAAATAAAATCAAAACCATGAACATGGGGTGCAATCATTAAACAAATATAATGCAATTCACGCTTGGGCCCAGACTGGGGGTTCAAATAGCAAGGCGCTCTGGGCCCATTATCTAATCAGAAAAACAAATAATAAAACCAAAAGAAAATGAAAACAACTACGGTGCAAATAGTAAAGGATTTCAGTTCAGAATGCAATTGGGCCTCAATTGGGGGTGGGGATAGCAAAAATCACTCAAGCCCAAGAACCACCGTTTAATGAAACGGTGCGTTTCGCCTCTCAGCTTTCCCTCTCAAAATTCAATTGAACGTGAGCCATTGGATTAGTCTTTGAGTCAAGAGTCAGCGCATGATCTCAAGGTCCAGACTTTATCTCTAACCTCCAGCCTAGGGTTTTGCTGAAACTCCATGAAAGCTTCATGAAACCGAGTTCCATACTCATATTTCCACCAGCTCGTACCTCCTCATAACAGCATCAAATCTCAAAGTTTAAAACACAAAATTGATCCATTTTTCACCCTGATCATGCTCATGGTATTAGAATACATTGAAATGGTCTCTATCATCAAACCCGATGGTGCACCTCAACATATGATCAATCCTCAACTTCAACCAAACTTAGATTTTCTTGCATCAAAATGTTCACCTCACTCCACTGGTTAAAACAAGCTATCAAACACTCATTCTTTCTCACCATGCCACGAGTTCTTGCTCATCAAAGTAATGGTGTCACACATTCAACCTTCACCAATTACTCTCTAAGTCTCTAGAATTGATCACCTATTGGTCTCTAGCCATTCTACACTAATAATTCAACCTAACCATGCCTAAATAATGAGGTGAAAGAGATTTTGCAAACCTGGTTTCTTGGTATGGCAGATGATGAAATCCTTCACTTCAAGGCTTGAAACTCTTCAGAAATGATCCTTGGATGATAGTAAGACTTCTGTTTGCAAAAATTCTGAGGGAGAAAGCTTGCACTTCAAGATTCGATGATGAGTGGCTTCTTGCAAATTCAATTGGAACACCTTCAATCCTACATCAACGGAACTTCAATTAAGTATGCACACACTCAGAGGGATCTATGGAAAGTGTTTATGAAGAAAAAAAAGGATGGAAATGAAGAAGAATGAAGAAATTGATCTTGACTTGCAATGGAAGAATTTAGATCTCACTCTCTCTTCTCTATACCAATTCACACCAACCTTGCATCTGAGCGAGTTACAATCATCTTATAGAGTGGTTTAGAATCATCTAGAACCCTCTAGGATCATCCAATGAGAAATTGAACTTTTCATGTCATGACATTTTGAATCCAATTCTTCTTACATGCTATCTCATGCCAAGCTCCTTGTAACTACCAATTCTAACTTGAATTTCTCCCCACATGAGATTTAAGATGAGTTACAATGCTTAACTACCTTGTTTATTGAGTTCTTTTGAGTTTTGGTTTGGTACCTTAATATGCAAGTAAGCCAATTCCAAAGCAGCCCTATGATCCAAGCCTCAAATCAAAATTGTGGCTGAACCATTGTTCTTAGAATGTCATTTGGAGTCAAAATGACCTATTATATGACATGGTTTGGATTTATAACTTGGGATTTCCATTTTTCAATTTCACTTTAATTAACTTATGCCTCCATTTTAGGCCATTTTTATCACTTTTTGATATGAGCCTTTTCAACATCTTATGACCTCCCTACTAGCCTTAAAACATCATTCTAAGCAAGTTTGATGTTTAAGATTTTTCCATTTGAAGCTTGGAAGTAGGAGATATGGCCTTATGCTTGAAATGACCTATAACCTCCAAATGACCAAAATGCCCTTGACTTGTCAAAGCCATAAGTTGAGTTCTACAAATCCTATCAAGGACTTCTAGTACTCTCTAGAAAGCTAAGAAGATGCACTTCCACATTCATGTTGACCAAGAGTTCATAGGAATCGTCCTACTAGGGCAAAAGTTGGATGCAAGTTGGGTGACTTTCAAGGACCCATATTCACATACCTTAGATGACCTGTAATTTGTCAAAGTCATAACTTGAGCTCTACAAATCCTATCAAGGACTTCTAGCACTCAAATTAAAGATAAGAACAAGCTCTACAACATTCATGTTATGGGGAAGATGAGATGACAATCACATCTTGAGCTAAACTGCCTTGAAGATAGGGATCAAACTAGGGGATTTTACAAACCCTAGCTTAAAACTTCTCAAACTCCTCAATCATGATGAGTTGGTCTAGGAATCATCCTTATAGAATCTCAATGCATCATTCCATGATCACATGGCTCTTGGATTAGGTCTCAACCCTCTCCAAATCATCAGTTGACCTAGGGTTGACCCTGTCAAACCCTAATTCCACCACTCATGCTTGAATGTTCTGAATTCTTGTACAATGACCTCTCTAGGCTTCATGATGGCTTTCAAGACATCTCATAAGCTTTCTCAAAGCTTCAAGTCCATTCTCATAGTCTCAGAATCATCTGAGGAGCTCCCACAACTTTCAAGTTATGAGGCACACAACCTTGGTTTCAACCAATTCTTATGAGGATCTCTTGAGTTCTCTGACAAAGATATCAATCTTTGAACACTTGAACAAATCTCTTGGCTAGCTTCATAGCCTCATATAACTCTTGATGGATAAATAAATATTGGTCAAATTTTGGGGTGCAACAGATGCCTGACAGCAAGGTCTGATGTTCTTATCAACTCCTGGTTGAGCCGGCCTTCGGGTTCGATGCCTGTTTGTTTAATAGATGCCGAACGGCGAGGTCAGATGTTCCTCTCAACTTCGTGTTGAGCCGGCCTTCGGGTTCAATTCCTGTTTGTTTAAAAGATACCTGACAGCGAAGTCAGATATTCTTCTCAACTTCTAGTTGAGCCGCCCTTCGGGTTCGATGCCTGCTTGTTTAATAGATGCCTCATGGTGAGGTCAGATGTTCCTTTCAACTTCGTGTTGAGCCGACCTTCGGATTCAATCCCTATTTATTTAACTGATACCTGACGGCAAGGTCAGATGTTCTTCTCAACTTCGGGTTGAGCTGGCCTTCGGGTTCGATGCCTGCTTGTTTAACAGATGCCTCACCGCGAGGTCAGATGTTCCTCTCAACTTCGGTGTGAGTCGGCCTTCGGGTTCAATGCCTGTTTGTTTAATAGATACCTGACAGCGAGGTCAGATGTTCTTCTCAACTTCAGGTTGAGCCGGCCTTCGGGTCCGATGCTTGTTTGTTTCACAGATACCTGAAGGCGAGGTCAGATTTTCTTCTCAACTTCCTGTTGAGCCGCCTTTAGTTTCGATGCCTATTTGTTTAAAAGATGCCTGACGGCGAGGTGATATGTTCCTCTAAACTTGGTGTTGAATCGGCCTTCGGGTTCGATGCCTGTTTGTTTAATAGATGCCTGACATCAAGGTCTGATGTTCTTATCAAGTTCTGGTTGAGCCGCCATTCGGTTTCGATGCCTGCTTGTTTAACAGATGCCTCACGGCGAGGTCAGATGTTCCTCTCAACTTCGTGTTGATCTGGCCTTCGGATTCAATGCCTGTTTGGTTAAAAGATACCTGACTGCGAGGTCAGATGTTCTTCTCAACTTCGGGTTGAGCCGGCCTTCGGGTTCAATGCCTGTTTGTTTCACAGATACCTGTGGCGAGGTCAGATGTTCTTCTCAACTTCCTTTTGAGCCGCCTTCAGTTTCGATGCCTGTTTGTTTAACAGGTGCCTAACGGCGAGGTGAAATATTCCTCTCAACTTGGTATTGAGACGGCCTTCAGGTTCGATGCCTGTTTGTTTAATAGATGCCTGACGGCAAGGTCTGATGTTCTTATCAACTTCTGGTTGAGCCGCCCTTCGGGTTCGATGCCTGCTTGTTTAACAGATGCCTCACGGCAAGGTCAGATGTTCCTCACAACTTCGTGTTGAGCTGGCCTTCGGGTTCAATGCCTGTTTATTTCACAGACACCTGACGGCGAGGTCAGATGTTCTTCTCAACTTCAGGTTGAGCGGGCCTTCGGGTTCGATGCCTGTTTGTTTCACAGATACCTGACGGCGAGGTCAGATGTTCTTCTCAACTTCCGTTTGAGCCGCCTTCAGTTTCGATGCCTGTTTGTTTAAAAAATGCCTGACGGCGAGGTGAAATGTTCCTCTCAACTTGGTGTTGAGTTGGCCTTCGGGTTCAATTCCAGTTTGTTTAATAGATGCCTGACAGCAAGGTCTGATGTTCTTATAAACCCCTGGTTGAGCCGGCCTTCGGGTTCGATGCCTGTTTGTTTAATAGATGCCTGACGGCGAGGTCGGATGTTCCTCTCAACTTCGTGTTGAGCCGGCCTTCGGGTTCAATGCCTGTTTGTTTAACAGATACCTGACAGCGAGGTCAGATGTTCTTTTCAACTTCAGGTTGAGCCGGCCTTCGGGTTCGATGCCTGTTTGTTTAACAGATACCTGACAGCGAGGTCACATGTTCTTCTCAACTACGGGTTGAGCCGGCCTTCGGGTTCGATGCCTGTTTGTTTAACAGATGCCTGACGGCAAGGTCAAATGTTCCTCTCAACTTGGTGTTGATGCGACCTTCGGGTTCGATGCTTGTTTGTTTCACCGATACTTGACGGCGAGGTCAGATGTTCTTCTTAACTTCCTGTTTAGCCGCCTTCAGTTTCGATGCCTGTTTGTTTAACAGATATCTGAGGGCGAGATGAAATGTTCCTGTCAACTTAGTGTTGAGCCGGCCTTCGGGTTCAATGCCTGTTTGTTTAACAGATACTTGACGGCGAGGTCAGATGTTCTTCTCAACTTCAGGTTGAGCCGGCCTTCGGGTTCGATGCCTGTTTGTTTTTCAGATATCTGACATGGAGGTCAGGTGTTCTTCTCAACTTCCTATTGATCCCCCTTTAGTTTTGATGCCTATTTTTTTAACAGATGCCTAACAGGGAGGTGAAATGTTCCTCTCAACTTGGTGTTGAGCCGGCCTTCGGGTTCGATGCCTGTTTGTTTAATAGATGCCTGACGGCAAGGTTCGATGTTCTTATCAACTTCTGGTTGAGCCGGCCTTCGGGATCGATGCCTGTTTGTTTAACAGATACCTGACGGCGAGGTCAGATGTTCTTCTCAACTTCAGGTTAAGACGGCCTTCGGGTTCGATCTCTGTTTGTTTAACAGATGCCTGACAGCGAGGTCACATGTTCTTCTCAACTTTAGGTTGAGCCGGCCTTCGGGTTTGATGCTTGTTTGTTTAACAGATATCTGACATGGAGGTCAGGTGTTCTTCTCAACTTCCTGTTGATCCCCCTTCAGTTTCGATGCCTGTTTGTTTAACATATGCCTGACAGAGAGGTGAAATGTTCCTCTAAACTTGGTGTTGAGCCGGCCTTCGGGTTTGATGCATGTTTGTTTAATAGATGCCTGACGGGAAGGTTCGATGTTCTTATCAACTTCTGGTTGAGCCAGGCTTCGGGTTCGATGCCTGTTTGTTTAATAGATGCCTGACAGCGAGGTCAGATGTTCCTCTCAACTTCGTGTTGAGTCGGCCTTCTGGTTTAATGCCTGTTTGTTTAACAGATACCTGACGGCGAGGTCAGATGTTCTTCTCAACTTTAGGTTGAGCTGGCCTTCGGGTTCGATGTCTGTTTGTTTAACAGATGCCTGACAGCGAGGTCACATGTTCTTCTCAACTTCGGGTTGAGCCGGCCTTCGGGTTCGATGCCTGTTTATTTAACAGATGCTTGACGGCGAGGTCAAATGTTCCTCTCAACATGGTGTTGAGCCGACCTTCGGGTTCGATGCCTGTTTGTTTCAAAGATACCTGAAGGCGAGGTCAGATGTTCTTCTCAACTTCCAGTTGAGCCGCGTTCAGTTTCGATGCCTGTTTGATTAACAGATGTCTGACGGCGAGGTGAAAAGTTCCTCTCAAGTTGGTGTTGAGCCGGCTTTCGGGTTCAATGCATGTTTGTTTAACAGATACCTGACGACGAGGTTAGATGTTCTTCTCAACTTCAGGTTGAGCCGGCCTTCCGGTTTGATGCCTGTTTAATTAACAGATACCTAACAGCGAGGTCAAGTGTTCTTCTCAACTTCCTGTTGAGCCCCCTTCGGTTTCGATGCCTGTTTTTTTAACAGATGCCTGACGGCGAGGTGAAATGTTCCTCTCAACTTGGTGTTGAGTCGGCCTTCGGGTTCGATGCTTATTTGTTTAATAGATGCCTGACGGCAAGGTCTGATGTTCTAATCAACTTCTAGTTGAGCCGCCCTTCGGGTTCGATGCCTGCTTGTTTAATAGATGCCTCACGGCGAGGTCAGATGTTCCTCTCAACCTCGTGTTGAGCCGGCCTTCGAATTCAATGCTTGTTTATTTAACAGATGCCTGACAGCGAGGTCAGATGTTCTTCTCAACTTCAGGTTGAGCCGGCCTTCGGGTTCGATGCCTGTTTATTTAATAGATGCCTGACAGCGAGGTCACATGTTCTTCTCAACTTCGGGTTGAGCCGGTCTTCGGGTTCAATGCCTGTTTGTTTAACAGATTCTTGACGGCGAGGTTAAATGTTCCTCTCAACATGGTGTTGAGCCGACCTTCAGGTTCGATGCCTGTTTGTTTCACAGATACCTGACGGCGAGGTCAGATGTTCTTCTCAACTTCTAGTTGAGCCGCGTTCAGTTTTGATGCCTGTTTGATTAACAGATGTCTGACGGCTAGGTGAAATGTTCCTCTCAACTTGGTGTTGAGCCGGCCTTCGGGTTCAATGCCTGTTTGTTTAACAGATACCTGACAACGAAGTTAGATGTTCTTCTCAACTTCAGGTTGAGTCGGCCTTCCGGTTCGATGCCTGTTTGTTTAACAGATACCTGACAGCGAGGTCAGGTGTTCTTCTCAACTTCCTGTTGAGCCCCCTTCAGTTTCGATGCCTGTTTGTTTAACAGATGCCTGACGGCTAGGTGAAATGTTCCTCTCAACTTCGTGTTGAGTCGGCCTTCGGGTTCGATGCCTATTTGTTTAATAGATGCCTGACGGTAAGGTCTGATGTTCTTATCAACTTCTAGTTGAGCCGCCCTTCGGGTTCGATGCCTGCTTGTTTAATAGATGCCTCACGGCGAGGTCAGATGTTCCTCTCAACTTCGTGTTGAGCCGGCCTTCGGATTCAATGCCTGTTTATTTAACAGATACCTGACAGCGAGGTCAGATGTTGTTCTCAACTTCGGGTTGAGTCGGCCTTCGGGTTCGATGCCTGTTTGTTTCACAGATACCTAACAGTGAGGTCAGATGTTCTTCTCAACTTCCTGTTGAGCCGCCTTCAGTTTCGATGCCTGTTTGTTTAACAGATGCGTGACGACGAGGTGAAATGTTCCTCTCAACTTGGTGTTGAACAGGCCTTTGGGTTTGATGCCTGTTTGTTTAATAGATGCCTGACGGCAAGGTCTGATGTTCTTATCAACTTCTGGTTGAGCCGCCCTTCGGGTTCGATGCCTGCTTGTTTAACAGATGCCTCACGGCGAAGTCAGATGTTCCTCTCAACTTCGTGTTGAGCCGGCCTTCGGGTTTAATGCCTATTTGTTTAACATATACCTGACGGCAAGGTCAGATGTTCTTCTTAACTTCAGGTTGAGCCGGCCTTCGGGTTCGATGCCTGTTTGTTTAACAGATGCCTAACAGCGAGGTCATATGTTCATCTCAACTTCGGGTTGAGTCGGCCTTCCGATTCGATTCCTGTTTGTTTCACAGATACCTGAAGGCGAGGTCAGATGTTATTCTAAACTTCCTGTTGAGCCGCCTTCAGTTTTGATGCCTGTTTGTTAAACAGATGCCTGACGGCGACGTGAAATGTTCCTCTCAACTTGGTGTTGAGCCGGCCTTCGAATTCGATGCCTGTTTGTTTAATAGATGCCTGACGGCAAGGTCTGATGTTCTTATCAACTTCTGGTTGAGCCGCCCTTTGGGTTCGATGCCTGCTTGTTTATCAGATGCCTCACGGCGAGGTCAGATGTTCCTCTCAACTTCGTGTTGAGTCGGCCTTCGGGTTCAATGCCTGTTTGTTTAACAGATACCTAACGGCGAGGTCAGATATTCTTCTCAACTTCAGGTTGAGCCGGCTTTCGGGTTCGATGCCTGTTTGTTTAACAAATACCTGACAGCGAGGTCACATGTTCTTCTCAACTTCGGGTAGAGCCGGCCTTCGGGTTCTGTTGCACCCCAAAATTTGCCCAACATTTCTTTACCTAGCTTATGTTTCATTGCATTCACATTAGCATTATCATTTGCATTTCATTGACATGTATGCAGGAGATCAAGAGGTATGAGTACCAATCAAGAGCTATACAAGACTTTGAAGTTACCTAAGAAGCTTATTCAAGTGTTCAAAGGTTGATATCCTTGTCAGAGAAGTTAAAAGATCCTCAGAGAGTGTGGTTGAAACCAAGTGTGCAGGTCTCCCAACTTGAGAGTTATGGGGAAGACCATCAGATGATTCTGAAGCCATGAAGTTGGACTGGAGGTCTTGAGAGAGCTCATGAGAAGTGTTGAAGATCACTTTGAGGCCTAGACAGGTCATTGTGCAAGATTAAGAAGCCTCAGCCATGAGTGGTGCAGTTAGGGTTTGACTGGGTCAACCCTAGGTCAACTGATGATTTGGAGAAAGTTTGAGGCCTAATTCAAGAGCCATGTGATCATGGATTGATGCATTGAGGTTTTATAAGGATGATTCCAAGGTTAACTCATCATGATTGAAGAGTTTGAGAAGTTTCAAGCTAGGGTTTCTAAGGCTTGACAGTGTAAAATCCCCTAGTTTGACCCCTAGCTTCAAGGCAGTTTAGCTCAAGATGTGATTGTCATATCATCTTACCCCCAACATGAATGTTTTATAGCATGATCTTAGCTTTAATTTTAGTTCTAGAAGTCCTTGATAGGATTTGTAGAACTCAAGTTATGACTTTGACAAGTTACAGGACATCTGAGGTATGTGAATTTGGGGGCTTGAAAGTTACCAAACTTGCATCAAACGTTTGCCCTAGAAGGATGATTCCTATGGAGTCTTGGTCAACATGAATGTTGTTCCCTATCCTCTTAGCTTTCTAGAGAGTACTAGAAGTCCTTGATCGGATTTGTAGAACTCAAGTTATGGCTTTGACAAGTCAAGGGCATTTTGGTCATTTGGAGATTACAGGTCATTTCAACCATAAGGCCATAACTCCTATTTCTAAGCTTCAAATGGGAAAATGTTCAACATAAAACTTGTTCAAAATGATGTTTTAAGGCTAGTAAATAGGTCATGAGATGTTGTAAGTGCTTGTAGCTCAAAGTTGCAAAAATGACCTAAAATAAGGATATAAGTTAAATAAACCAAAGTTGGAAATTGATATTTCTGATCTACACATCCAAACTAAGGCATGTAATATATCATTTTGACTCTAAAAAACATTTGAAGAACATTGGTTTAGCCACAATTTTGATTTAAGGTCTAATTTGTGGACTTGCTTTGGAAAGTAGTTACTTACATATTAAGTAACATTTGCAAAACACATGAGAGATCAATACACAAGCTTCCAAGGCATTGTAACACATCTAATATATCACTTGGAGAGATTTTGGGATCATAACAAGTTGCTGCAACAAGTGAAACCAGAATTGGGGTGAGTATGGCATGAGATGGTATTTTGGATGACATGAGAAATTCAACATCTCCTTGGATGATTCCATAAGATTCTAGAGAGGTCCAACATCATCTATATATTGATTAGAAGGGGTTCAAGTGCAGGGTTGGTGAGAATTGAGGGAGAGAAGAGAGTTTGCAACTTCACATTGTTCATTGCAACTTGAAATCGGTTTCTGCATTCTACACCATCTTTTTCCTTTCTTTTGATTTCAACAACTTCTATTGAGGATACTGAATGATTCCAGATCAATTCCATAGCCAAAGCCTTGAAGGATCGTGTTCTTGCAATTGAATTTCAGCACCTGCAAGCCACTATCGGGTTTGGAGTTCCAAGCATTTGCAATCAATTCTCTTGCATACAGAAGCAAGAACTTGGTACATTGGATGATTCTGGAGCAGTAGAAGGGTTGAATTGAAGAATTGCTACATCTGTTACTCAAGAATTCACAGGTTTGAAACTTTCATCCCTCACCTTAATTTAAGAAGAATTACCTCAATTTGTTAGGTTAGATTGATAGTATGTGGTTAGGAGATCATTTCTGGAAACTTAGAGAGGATTTAGTGATGATCAATGAGATGACACAATTTCTGTTTGGATCAAGAACATGTTGGATATTGAGAGATAATGTGAGTATTATAGCAAGAACTTATCAGGGTAATGTGGTGAACATTTTAGACCAAACAATTTGAAGAATGGTGATAGTTGAGGTTTGAGCATAATTTTGATTCTTAATTGTGTTTTAGGTTAGAGGTTGATTCAATAAATTCTGAGGCTAGGGTTAGATTCAGCGTTCAATTTAGAGTGGTTTCGTGTTTTAGATCTTGATTTTTGATGGAGATTTGGTGAGATGCGAATGTGATGAAGATGAGCATGAGAGCTCTGTTTCAATGGAGATTCTTCCCTCCAGAATTGTTCAAATGAAGGTGATGATGTTATCACCCTTGGATTAACAAGATTCTTTGACCCCAAACAAGATCTCGCGGCCCAGCTTTGTCCTCAGATTGTGAAGGGTTCAGAAACATTGAAACGAACCGTTTCATTTATACGGTGGCATTGGGCCTTAGCAAGAGACCACTATCCACACCCCCCTCATGGCCCAATCTCCCAAATGAACTGATTTGCATTACTACCTGCACCGTGTGTTTATCTTTTTCTTTTGATTTTCTTTATTTTTTCATTTTATTCATAGTTCATGATTAAATCATATAAAATTGAAAAATGATCCAATTAACCCCATTCTTTTTGAATTATATTCATGATTGAATCTAGTATTTTTTAGATAAAAAATATTATTATTTCATGCATTTTCTGATTTTTTGGGAATTTTCACATTTTAATTGATATTAAAATAGTTATGTTTGATACTTGATTTTGTGGAATTTTGTGTGATCATGTGGTGATGATTTTGATCTGGATTTTTTGTGAGTAGTTAGCATAGATATGCATGCTCCCCATAGAATTTTCTCACATTTTTGTGATGAACATAGGTGGTAGTTTAGGTTGAAACCTTTAGAAGCTTCATTTTTAGGGTTTATGGTTGATACCTTTGGATTTAGGACTTAATAGATGATTTAGTCCCTGGTTTTTGTATGAGGAATTCTTAATTGAATTAGGATCCCTTAGGAATTTTTGTAGAAATTTATAAGATAGTTTGCTATTTTTGATTGATTTTAGTTTAGGTGCTAGTTTTAGATGATTCTAAGGCACTAACTCAACTAGATTAACATCTTTAGTTCCCTTAGATTAGGGTTGTGCTTTGCTTGTTCTTGGATGATGATGAAGGCAAGTTAAAGATGCATTGGATTGCTTGAGGAGGATTGGATTTGAAGATCTTCCCTTCTTGTGGTGTAGTTTTGATTAGGTTAAGATTAGGGTTTTGTAGGCAGAGCTTCTAGATAGTTCTCTTCCTTCATAAACATGGATATGTTGATCAATTCCATTCTTCCCTATGATGTAAGGTCCCTTGTAAAGGCCTCATCCCTCCTTTGGTAGGATGTGTGGCTCTTTGCAAATAGGTAGAACCTTTGAGGTTCCCTTTCTCTGATGATATGATGCTTAGTGGTGACCTTTGGTCTTCACTCTGCTACCAATCATCCAAACTTTGCTCTTGATGGATGCATATTTCTCCCTTGTTAGAGGATGGAGTTCCTTACTTGAAGAAGATTGAAGGATGAAGTTGACACTTCCATGTGATTGAAGATTACTCTGAGAGGCTGAAGCTTATAGATGAAGAGGACCCAGTTGATACTGGTGAAGCAAAGGGGGCTGAAGCAAGAAGATCAAGTTGATACTTATGAAGAGGATTCAATTGAGATTGAGTGAAGAGCTGAGGCTTGAGGAATAGAGGATAAGTTGACACTTACATTGATGCACTGAGGACCTGAAGGAATCAAGCTGATACTTGTAGAGTGAAGCCTGAAGGTGGAATTGACTGGAAAGCTAAAGCTTGGAGAAGAGAAAACAAGTTGATACTTATGTTTGATGTGTTAGAACCTGGAGAAGCAAGTTGATACTTGTCATGAAGGGTGATTGAAGTCTGATGACTGAGTTGCTGTCAGAAGAGCTGAAGCTTGAAATTGAAAGAGGGGTTGATCTGCTTTCTCTCTTGTCTGTTTTCTCTTCTATATTGGTGTGGCTTGTTTGATTTGCTTGATGCATTAGGATAAGTTCATGCTTAGACTGATTTAATCTAGGAGCATGATTACACTAGAGGTTGAGTTGCTCCCTCTGCTTGTGTTTTTACTGTATGGCTTTGCTTGCGGGTATTCGGTAGAGCCCTGCTCCCTTGCCCATGTGGTTTGTGTTTGCTTGATAGCATATTTTACTTCTTCTGTATGATTGCAGTTACTCATATTTTGCTTGATAGCATGTTATTTCCTGTATGATTGCAGTTGCTCATATCTGGCTTGAGGTTGAGATGAGCTTGTGGAGGCTGATGCCCCACACACATTTCGTCCCTCACTTGCATTACATGCATTTTACAATCGTTTACTGTTTACTGTTTAAGCTGATGCTTTATCTGTTTCTGTATCATTGACATGATCCCCTAGGAATCTCACTTCCTTTGATAAGGAAGTGATGATAGAACTTTAGGTTGAAACCTATGCATGATAACTTCTAGGAGTTCCCTGTTTCAAACCTCAACCATAGGATGAATCCTTGGCATGACAACATTAGGACTTGATAGTCTCCCTTTAGTTGAGCCCTTCTCTTCTCATCTCAAAACAAATCAAAATACAGTAATAAAGGCTAACTGATGTCGTACGTTACGAGCCTTAAGCTATCTGAGAAAGGATTGTTGGAGAGTTTCTTTTCAACAGTCTGGATGTTTAGTATGGTACCCTTTAGGTGACATGCGACACATTCACTCTCAGGTCATAGCCTCTAGTGCGATACTAGTTGCAAACACAGTAAAAAACAGTTCTTTCGTAAAAAACAGAAAACAAACTTCAAACCTTTTTGCCCCGTGGGCCCGTAATTCAAAGGAAGCTTTTCTGAAGAAAAGAGTGTCGTTAACTCCTAGTTCTACCGCAAACAGGCTTTGTCCCTAACTGCTGGAACTATTTGTTAACCCTACTCGATAAAACAGATGAATCTGAATTCCCATAATCCGTATTATCCCAAACTACGTAAGCTCTGATCTCTCATACCTGTTGAGAGTACGTAGGCACAATACTGATGTATTGGCGAGCCACCTTCCCCGTAACCAGTAGTTAGTCGAACTACGTTGACTCTGATTTCTCATTCTCTGATGAGAATACGTAGGCATAAAGTGCGACACTTTGCTGAGTCATTTTCTTTTTTTTAAAGCCAACCTTGATAGGTAGATAGATAAAACCAACTTGTCCAGTAAACACAACAAGTGTGGATCCCATCGAGTACGATGGACGTGAGGGGTGCTAATACCTTCCCCTTGCGTAACCGACTCCCGAACCCAGACAACGGTTGCGATGACCTTGTCTTATACCTTTTCGTCAGGTTTTTCCGATCGTTTCCTTTCCCGTTCTATGGGATAAATAACGAAAGGTGGCGACTCTTCTGTTTTATCGGCACCTTATTTTCGCGGAAGCGACAGCTGGCGACTCTGCTGGGGACTTGATAGTTTCCTGGGATCCAACGCCCCGAATGCAAGTCAGTTTGGGGATCCGACGTCCCCTGCGAGAGTCAATCCTAGCGCTTGTATGATTACTTGTTGGGTTGTGTTTATTTATCGCATTTCATTTCCCGCACTTTATCTTTCAGTATGATATGATTATCTGTGCTGTTGTGGGAGGGGCATTCTGATGAGCGAGAAGCCAGACCCAGGCTTGAGTGAACATAGCATTAGTTGTGGAAATTAGTGGGCGCGTGCTTGCTTGGCAGGCACTAGTGTCTCATGAAATCCACGCTCAGACGAGGTTCTCCCGGTTGACTTCTTTTTCAACCCTTTGGGTTGAGGGGGTTGTTGGTTTGGAGGATTGTCGACTCTGGGGACCGATCATTTGGGATTCAGCCGAGTGAGGCCGCTTCATGAGCTGGTGATGCCACACCTTCTGGGTATCGTATCACCCCTCTTGAATGTCTGTGACGCTGATGACCGCATACGATGCCGAACTTGAGTCAGTTTAGGTCCACACTTGTGAGCAGGGTTGGGTTTATTGTAGGAAACCTTGACCTTCAGACTACCTGGTTTTCTTGATAGTGGATCAGTTTTGATTGGGATCAGAGGACCTCATCAGCAGATGTGTATTTGTTCTTGACAGAGCAGGTTTATGATTGGGATCAGAGGATCTCATCAGCAGATGTATGTGTTCTTGACATAGCAGAGTTTTGGTCTTGTATCCGAGGTCCTTATTTTCAGAGATGTTTGTTCTTGGCAGAGCAGAGTTTATGGTCCTGTATCAGAGGTCCTTATTATCAGATGTGCGTTTGTTCTTGACAGAGCAGAGTTTTGGTCCTGTATCAGAGGTCCTGTATCAGATGTTTGTTCTTGACATAGCAGATTTATGGTCCTATGTGTGTGTGTTCTTGACAGAGCAGATTTGTGGTCCGATACCGGGGTTTTCTTATTATCAGATATAGTGGTTGTTCTTGACAGGGCAGCATCATGGTTATGTTGATACAGGATCTCCACAGCACAGTTGCCTTGATCTCCTGCTGCATGATTGCATTTTACATTGCTTTGCATACTCATTTGCATTTCATTAACAAGGTGAAATGTTCCTCTTAACTTGGTGTTGAGCCGGCCTTCGGGTTCAATGCCTGTTTGTTTAACAGATACCTGACGACGAGGTCAGATGTTCTTCTCAACTTCAGGTTTAGCCGGCCTTCCGGTTCGATGCCTGTTTGTTTAATAGATACCTGACAGTGAGGTCAGGTGTTCTTCTCAACTTCCTGTTGAGCCCCCTTCAGTTTCGATGCCTGTTTGTTTAACAGATGCCTGACAGCGAGGAGAAATGTTCCTCTCAACTTGGTGTTGAGCCGGCCTTCGGGTTCGATGCCTATTTGTTTAATAGATGCCTGACGGTAAGGTCTGATGTTCTAATCAACTTCTAGTTGAGCCGCCCTTCGGGTTCGATGCCTGCTTGTTTAATAGATGCCTCACGGCGAGGTCAGATGTTCCTCTCAACTTCGTGTTGAGCCGACCTTCGGATTCAATCCCTGTTTATTTAACAGATACCTGATGGCAAGGTCAGATGTTCTTCTCAACTTCGAGTTGAGTCGGCCTTCGTGTTCGATGCCTGTTTGTTTTACAAATACCTGACGGTAAGGTCAAATGTTCTTCTCAACTTCCTGTTGAGCCACCTTCAGTTTCGATGCCTGTTTGTTTAATAGATGCGTGACGGCGAGGTGAATTGTTCCTCTCAACTTGGTGTTGAGCCGGCCTTCGGGTTCAATGCCTGTTTGTTTAATAGATGCCTGATGGCAAGGTCTGATGTTCTTATCAACTTCTGGTTGAGCCGCCCTTTGGGTTCGATGCCTGCTTGTTTAACAGATGCCTCACGACAAAGTCAGATGTTCCTCTCAAATTCGTGTTGAGTCGGCCTTCGGGTTTAATGCCTGTTTGTTTAATAGATACCTGACGGCAAGGTCAGATGTTCTTCTCAACTTCAGGTTGAGTCGGCCTTCGGGTTCGATGCCTGTTTGTTTAACAGATGCCTAACAGCGAGGTCAGATGTTTATCTCAACTTCGGGTTGAGTCGGCCTTCGGGTTCGATGCCTGTTTGTTTCACAGATACCTGAAGGCGTGGTCAGATGTTCTTCTCAACTTCCTGTTGAGCCGCCATAAGTTTCGATGCCTGTTTGTTTAACAGATGCCTGACGGCGAGGTGAAATGTTCCTGTAAACTTGGTGTTGAGCCGGCCTTCGGGTTCGATGCCTTTTTGTTTAATAGATGTCTGACGGCAAGGTTTGATGTTCTTATCAACTTCTGGTTGAGCCGCCCTTTGGGTTCGATGCCTGCTTGTTTAACAGATGCCTCACGGTGAGGTCAGATGTTCCTCTCAACTTCGTGTTTGTTTTACAGATACCTGACGGCGAGGTCAGATGTTCTTCTCAACTTCAGGTTGAGCCGGCTTTCGGGTTCGATGCCTGTTTATTTAACAAATACCTGACAGCGAGGTCACATGTTCTTCTCACCTTCGGGTTGAGCCGGCCTTCGGGTTTGATTCCTGTTTGTTTAACAGATGCTTGACGGTGAAGTCAAATGTTCCTCTCAACATGGTGTTGAGCCAACCTTCAGGTTCGATGCCTGTTTGTTTCACAGATACCTGACGGCGAGGTCAGATGTTCTTCTCAACTTCCTGTTGCGCCGCCTTATGTTTTGATGCATGTTTGATTAACAGATGCCCGACGGCGAGGTGAAATGTTCCTCTCAACTTGGTGTTGAGCCGGCCTTCGGGTTCAATGCCTGTTTGTTTAACAGATACCTGACGACGAGGTCAGATGTTCTTCTCAACTTCAGATTGAGCCGGCATTCCGGTTCGATGCCTGTTTGTTTAACAGATACCTGACAGCGAGGTCAGGTGTTCTTCTCAACTTCCTGGTGAGCCCCTTTCAGTTTCGATGCCTATTTGTTTAACAGATGCCTGAAGGCGAGGTGAAATGTTCCTCTCAACTTGGTGTTGAGCCGGCCTTCGGGTTCGATGCCCGTTTGTTAAATAGATGCCTGTCGGCAATGTCTGATGTTCTTATCAACTTCTGGTTGAGCCGCCCTTCGGGTTCGATGCCTGCTTGTTTAATAGATGCCTCACAGCGAGGTCAGATATTCTCTCAACTTCGTGTTGAGCCGGCCTTCAGATGCAATTCCTGTTTATTTAACAGATAGCTGACAGCGAGGTCAGATGTTCTTCTCAACTTCGGGTTGAGCCGGCCTTCGGGTTCGATGCCTGTTTGTTTCACAGATACCTGACGGCGAGGTCAGATGTTCTTCTCAACTTCCTGTTGAGCCGCCTTCAGTTTCGATGCCTATTTGTTTAACAGATGTGTGACGGCGAGGTGAAATGTTCCTCTCAACTTGGTGTTGAGCCGGCCTTCGGGTTCGATGCCGTTTTGTTTAATGGATGCCTGACGGAAAGGTCTGATGTTCTTATCAACTTCTGGTTGAGCCGCCTGTCGCTACTGCGAAAATCGACGCCGGCTGAACAGAAGAGTCGCCACCGTGCGTTATTTATCCCACGGGAGGGAAAGGAAACGCTCAGAGTAAACCTCGCACAACACAGGAAAGGTATGTTCGTCGCAACCAAAACCTGGATTTGGGAGTCGGTTACGCAAGGGGAAGGTATTAGCACCCCTCACGTCCGTCGTACTCGACGGGATCCACGCTTGTTTTCGGGTATGGATTGTTATTCTATCTAAACTATAGGTTAAGGGTTAAAAAGAAAATAAAATGAAAATAAAATGACTCGGCAAAGTATCGCACTTTATGCCTACGTATTCCCGTCTGGAACGAGAAATCAGAGTCAACGTAGTTCGCCTACCTACGGGAAAGGAGGGGAAGGTTGCTCGCTAGGATATCGCATCCTATGCCTACGTACTTTCATACAGCATGAAAGATCAGAGCAAACGTAGTTCGGGCTACGTACGACACGAGTCTGTCTTGATTGATTTTATTCCTTCTGAAAAAGGGTTTTTCTGATTACCGGTCCAAGCGGACAAAAAATGACGTTTTGATGAGTTCACATTCTTTTACGAAAGAAGTGCCTTTTATGGTGTTTGAAATCTTTATGTTTTTCTGTTTGTTTTGAGAAACAAGAGACAGAACTCTAACTTACGGTTGCGAAGGGAATCAAACTAACCTAATGTTATCATGCGTGGGTTAGGACCTAGTGTCTATCATGCTCCTCTCTTGCGCAGAGAGAAACAGAGATCCTAAGGGAATAGATGGAAGCAGAAATAATATCAGATATATACAGTAAAGCGGTAAAATGCATGGATGCAACAGTACAAGCGAGGCAAGGGAGTCCCACTCAACCTCGAACCTAGAAAACAATAGGCAAAAGTGAACAGGCTTCACCTTCAACCCAACAGGGTAAACAGCAAACGATACAGTCCAGAAAACCAATCAATACATCAGAAATGAAATACAGCAATAAAACAAACAGCTTCAGCAGCTCTGAATCAACATCTGGCTCCAAGTAATCTCCAATCAGCTATGGGCTTCAACAAGCATCAATCTCCATCTTCATGACCTTCAGGCAAGGGCTTTGATCATCAGTCTTCTATCTGCAATGGCTTTTCTGCAAGCTCAGACCTCCAGGATGAGGGATCAGTCACAAGAGTGAATTGGGGTGTTAAGCAATCAGCTGACTACCAAAGGTGGTGAACAGACTGCTTCTAACACAAAAGACATTTTCTCTCAAGAGTTCTATCTCTTAGACACTATCACCAAGCCTTCCAAAGGAAGGGGGTGAGTGCCTTAGAGAGACTCTGAATCACAGAGAAGAATGGATGCAGACAAGGCAATCCATGTTTGAAAAACAAACTTTTTAATCTAGAGCTCTGCCTAGCTCCTAAATCCTAGTCTCCTCAGCATCTGCTAGCAAGAATTTCCTCTTCAACTCTGGCAATTGATCTTCAACATCTGGTTCTCCAATGGCTTTCATCTCCTCAAGTCTTCAGTTCTCTCAAATCCCCAGACAATCCCAATACCCAAACAATCAAGCAATAATCCCAGAGGGCACACCACACCAGTCACTCAGATATATATACAATACAGTAATAGCAGTAGGGGAATCCTGACTTTCTCTAGGGGATCTAATAACTACCCATAGCCCCTATAGTCCCATAACTAAACTAGTCAAACCCTAAGTCCTAAGGGAAAGGAAACAAGCCTCCTAAGTCATCCCCTAAAAACCCTAATTTGTCCATGTTATTCACACTTACAATAAGCACCTAAATTTAATTTCTAAAAATGGGAACTAAATTGCACCTACAAGTTCAATGTCTAACCTAAGCAACCTAAAAAGAATGGATGAAAAATATTGAAGCAATTAATAGAACAAAAAATATCAAAATCATGTATGAAATGAAATTATGTAAAATGTTATTTATTTAGAAAATATGGGAAAAATATCAAATAAAAAATAAAATGCCATTTTTATTTTTTATAATTTTCTTGACATCCTAAAGAAAAATATGCAAAAAGAATGAATTAAAAATGATGATTTTTCTATTTATTATGAATTTTTTAAAATGAATGAAAAAATGAAAAGAAAATAATAAAGAAAATTGAAAGAAATAGCCAGGGGGTGAGAATAGCAGGATATTCATGTTCAGCGCGTTGGGCTTATTAAATTGGGGGGTGCGAATAGCTGTCTGAGCCCAATCCCTCCAATAAGTGAAACCGTGCGTTTTACTTTTTAAAATTTCCCACCAGAAGGAAGTTTTAATCGTGGCCGTTGGATGCTTCTCCCAGGTCAAAGGTCCAACCTCAATCGTATGGCCACCAACCCATCTTCAACCTCCAGCATTTTAGGGTTTCAGAACCCCTTCCCATGCACGATGATTCCATCTCCTCATGCTCTCTCCACACGCCATGAAAACGCACGATGTAAAAAACAAAACTCCTCCATTTCTTTCCCTCTACAAGTCTGTGGTCATAGCTTCCATTAAAAATCACACAATCAGCCAATTCGAAGAAGGTAACAGATGGGAACCACCATTAGTGCCTGAGATGAAACCTCTCCAATTCTTCACCAAACTCATCCTAAGCTAATCTACACTTCCTCATGATCATAACATGCTATTTTATTAACATTTTCGTGCCTTAATCCAAGAGTTAAGATCCTCAACAGAATTTATACCTCATATTCAAACTTCATGAAACTTCTCTAAAATCACCACAACCAGTCATCTACCTATGCTTAACCGTTCTATGCTATCAAAACCCTAAAATTCTACCTAAATTAAGCAATTAGAACAGAATACAAACCTGGTGTAATTCCTTGATACAGGTGCTGAGATCCTCAAATCAACTGCTTGTGATGAGGAGAATGTGATCAGTAGGCTTGGTGATTCCTTCTGTATGCAACAAGTGTAGTTCTAAAGCCTTGAATCACTCAATTCCAAAGTTCATGCCTCTTGAATGATAATGGTGAATGAACCAATTCCTTCCTCAATTTGACAATAGAAAGTATGGATTCTGATCCTTGTGAGATGATGATGAAGATTGAATCAAGAATGTTGAAGTTTGGTGAGAAATTGATGGAGTTTGAGAAGCTTATGCAAGAATGAGAAAATGGATGAAAATGGAGATTTTGGACAAATGGGAGCACCAACCCTTGCATGAATCAGCTTGCATGAATATATAGATGATGTAAGAACCTCCTAGAACATTGGAGAAATTTCCCTTGCATTTTCCCTTTTCAATTTGGATTATGTTACTTTCAATTCAAGCAACCATGGATAACTCACAAATTATGACCTAAGCTCAAAATTCCACTTTAGCCAATGTCTTTAAAATGCTTTTTCCATTCAAAATGACCTATAATTTTGCATCATTTGGCCAAGATATGAAAAATCTCATTTTTTAAGCCATTTTTCTTCATTAAATTCACCAATTTTGAAACCTTGTGCTATGGACATTTACAATCTCTCATGGTCACTTTTCTAGACTCAAAATGTCATTTGGAGCAAGTTTGATGTTGTAAGTTTTTCCATTTGAGGCCTCCTTGTATGAGTTTTGGACATAGGTTAAAATGACCTGTAATTCACAAATGACCAAAATACCCTTTGCTTGCCAAGACCATAAGTTGAGTTCCACACATCATATGAAGGCATACTATACCATTCTATAAAGCTAAGACAATGAGGAACAATTCTTATGTTGACCAGAAATTCATTTGAAATCTCCTTGAGGGGTAAAACTAGCTTGGAAGTCAAGTCACTTTCACAAACAAAATTTCAGATACCTCAGATGACCTGTAACTTGCAAGGACCATAACTTGAGTTCTATAAATCTCCTTGATGTCTTCCACCACTCAAATTAAAGGTCTTGAGATCCTCTACAAGTTTCATGTTGGCAAAGAAGCAATTTGAAGCTTGCATTTTGACTTATCTTGCTTGGAAATTTGACCTAAACTAGGGAATTTTACATAGAAACCCTAATTTAGAAACTCCTCTTCTCCTTGATTTCTCTTGAATTCTTCTTAGCATAACAACATATCCTTATTCTCCATGTCAAATGATGAACCCCACATCCCTTCAATAGACCTGAATGCCCTTAAATCAATCAATTGACCTAGGGTTGACCTAGGGTTGACCCAGATGAAACCCTAGTTGACTGTCTTCAACTGCAATTCTTGTGATCACATCAACAACTTGTCTCCTTCTCCAAATGACTTTCTAAGTCCTCCAAGATGTTTAAATACTCCCCATACTCTCCATTCACAGCTCACAACCCCCTTGCTGACCCTCAGATAGGAGATAGACTCAAGGCTTGATCTGCTGGACTCTCTGCTCTCAAATTCTTCCTGATGACTTGAATGAGATGGAATTAGGATAATACCCTCTTGATAGGCCTCTAGAGATGAGAATAATGATTGGTACCCTGTTGAATGACTTGCTATGCTTATGCTATGCAGCTGATTAATCTATGTACATGACTCTATATGCAAATGCTAATGACATTGAAACATAAACCAAGTGAATAAGGTTGGGCAAATTTTAGGGTGTAACAGCTGCCCCTATTCAAGCGACTTGGACCCGATTGGGTGAAGGGCTCGGAGCCTTCAGACATTCGCGGTACGAGACGGTTGAATACTAGTGAAACCAGAAATTTGCCAACCGCAGAAATAAACTGCGTTCCTGCTTGGGGAACGACATTCATCAGCTGAATCTGACTGTTTGCAACCGCCCACTGATCCCGTAACGACCGTGCTGGGGACTGTCTTCACCGTTCTGAAAAAGATGCTGTCATAACAGATTGCTTGCTTGTCCACGTTAGGACTCTGTCTGTCATCAACACGAAGAAATCTCAACTAGAACCCGTCCACGTTAGGACTCCACTTGCCGTTAACCCAGACAAATCTCGGCAGCTCTGCTGGGGGTAATTTAATAAATCGTCCACGTTAGGAATGGACTCTTCCACGTTAGGAATACACCATCCATGTAAGGAATCATCTCTTCTGCATCTGTCCACGCCAGGACTAAACCTTTCGTCTTTCCACGTCAGGAAGCGATCTTCTTTCCACATAAGGAGAACTATATCAATCTGTCCACGTAAGGACCCCAATACCACTCGACATGTCCGCGTCAGGACTCCGATCTTTCCGCGTAAGGAATACAACTTTGGTTCTGAACCTGTCCACGTTAGGACTCCACTTTTCCACGTAAGGAGTACATCATTCTTCCACGTCAGGAATCAACTTTTCTTGAATCCGTCCACGTAAGGACCCCAATCTCTCCACGTAAGGAAACCAACTCTTTTCGATTTGCCCGCGTCATGACTACATTTTCCCACGTAAGGCATGCCATCTTAATCTGTCCACGTAAGGACTCCGCTCTTTCCACGTAAGGAATCCTCCTCCTATGTGTCCGCGTAAGGACTCAATCTTTTCCACGTAAGGAACACGATCTCCTTTCCCCGTAAGGAACCATTTTTCTGATTTGTCCACGTAAGGACTCCCATCTTTCCACGTAAGGAATGAACTTGCTCTTCCATGTAAGGAACTGAAACCTCTTTTTCCACGTAAGGAATAGATTCGTCCACGCCAGGACCCATCTTTCGTCTTGATTTGTCCACGTCAGGACTCAAGCACCTTCGACCCACTGGGGAAATAAAACTTGTCCACGTCAGGACTCACATCTCCTCTGTTGAGAAAGCACAACTCGTCCGCGTCAGGACTCACACCTTCATCTGATCTGTCCACGTCAGGACCCATGCTTCGCCAACACGAAGAAAGATAACTGCTGAGAGTAAATGGTCCACGCCAGGACACCAACACAAAGAGTACTCAGTTTTGTCAACGTCATGACTTCACATTCCACCAATTCCGAGAACCCGAATCTGTCCGCGTTAGGACTAACACATTTCATCAATCCGGGGAAATGAATCTGTCCACGTTAAAACGTCCACTTCTGAAGAAATCCCGTCAATATAGGAATAAATTGTCCACGTCAGGACTTAGTTCTCCATTGATCCCAACCCACAAACTTCTTTAGCACTGACGTGACAGCGACTTTGAGGCGGACTCTACTGGGGATATCTGGGAACCAAACTGCCGGATGCCTGTTTTGATGACCGGAGTCAACTTCTGAAATTCTGATTCATGAGACCCCTTGATGACAACTAACTCTGCTTGGAAATAAAGAGAAACTTATCCTGGTAACCCTGTGGGGAATACTGCCGAAACTGACACCATCATTGGACGTCTCATGCCGAGATCCTGAATGTTTGGTAGTTCATTTGAGCAAGAGTTCTCTCCACCTGAACTGCTAGAGTACAGAAACTGCTTCAACAAAATAAATGCGGAAGATAATGCCAAATCCGCTGGGGATAGCCAAATGCTACAGAATTACCCTAGCAAAACAAATGCTGGAAGAGTGAAGTCAACCCTACTGGGAAATTGGGACTCAAACCAAACACCCTGTTGAGGTAACCCCCTGCTGGGGAGTATAACTTTGTTGGGGAGTAGCAGATGTGCACAGTATGATCGGACTTTCTGCTGGAAAGTGAACTGATATTACACGGTGTCCTGGACAAAATAAATGACAGGACCCACAACCAATTCTGCTGGGGAGAGTCTTAATCTTCGAGTTCTACTGGGAGGAAAGAACACTTGCTGAAAAGAGAATTCCGCTGGGGATGGGAAGATTCTCTCGGGGAAAAATTAACCGACTCCACTGGGGAAGAATAAATGGCCTTGCGGGGAAAGGGAAACCGCCTGAATACATCTCATCAATTCGGAAATATTAATCTTCTGAGGCTGAACCACTCTGCTCGAGGTAAGGAATCCTTCTGGGGGACACCACACTGCCTGCATACAGCCTTACGATCTTGGAATCGTCAATTCTGTTGAGGATGAACGACTTTGCTGGATAATCCTGTTTTCACAAGCTACGACTAGCTGGAGAGTTTGATCCTTCTTCAGGAAGAAACTGCATGACCTGCGTGAGGGCTGAGTCTTTCGTTATTGCAATCTTTTGATCCTCTTCCTCGTACGGTTATGAAACCTGCAACAACACAAACAAGACACGACAAGCCTGTGCAACCAAATCAATTCAGGTTAGTGACGTTATTTTCAGTTAATTCAAAGCTTTAGCAACTGTTGGCAAGGGCCAGTGACGTTATGCACATGCTAGTTTCATCAAACTTTAGGCGTTAATCATGCACAAAACAGTAAAGAACAGTGTCAAGTACTGAATAACGTATTTTATTGATTGAGCCCCCGAATGGGCGGAGTTTTGTACACGGGATGTAACTCCTGAAATGAGGAAGCTACACAAAGCAAATATACAGGTATACAAGTATGCACAAGAAGTATAAATATTGACAACTTAAATTTGTACACATGTCGGCAACGGGATGCAGATGAACACCACGAACTGATCCTCCTATGACTCGCCCGACTCTAATGCTTTCCCGGTATCCCCACTTCTGAAGAGATTGTATCAGATAACCGACTCCTCAAATGTATTCTCCCGCATTGATGCTTATTGCAATGATCAAATTCGGACCGCAGTCATTTGCTTTTCAAATCCCTAACTTTTGCGTGAACCGCCCTTTACGGGTTTTCAGTTCACCGGGATACCCTTTTTTGCCGAAGCCGCCCAGTGTAGGTTTTCAACTTCGCGGGTGTACACATTTTTTTTAATTTTATCCCTAACTTTTGCCCGAACCTTTCATTCTGTTTTTGGTTCGCCAGGATGCCCCATTTTTTGCCTGGACTCTTTTTTTTTTTTTTTTTTTTTTTTTTTTTGTCCAGCGGGTCAATTTTAAGCAAAGTATTTTTTAACTGCGTCCGAATTCACAGGTGACGTGAAGTCTTCTCCGTCCATGGTGGACAACAACAACGCTCCTCCTGAAAATACTTTCCTGACAACGTATGGCCCTTCGTAGTTGGGGGTCCACTTGCCCCTGTGATCCGCTTGCGGCGGGAGAATCCTTTTCAGCACAAGGTCGCCCGTCTGAAAGCTTCGCGGATGTATCTTCTTGTCGTACGCTTTCTTCATTCGGCTCTGGTACAAACGACCGTATGCTAGAGAAGCTAGCCTCTTCTCATCCATTAAACTCAGTTGATTCAACCTGTCCTTCACCCATTCGGCCTCGTCCAGCTGAACGTCTCGCAATACCCTCAGAGAAGGGATCTCGACTTCCAATGGTAATACCGCCTCCATTCCGTATACTAACGAGAACGGAGTTGCCCCGGTTGATGTGCGTACCGTCGTACGATAACCGTGCAAAGCGAAAGGTAGCATCTCGTGCCAATCCTTATAGGTCACCACCATTTTCTGAACGATCTTCTTGATATTCTTATTGGCCGCCTCAACAGCGCCATTCATCTTAGGTCGGTAAGGGGAGGAGTTGTGATGTTCGATCTTGAAATTCTGACAGAGCTCCTTCATCATTTTGTTGTTCAAGTTTGATCCGTTGTCCGTGATTATCCGCTCGGGAATCCCATATCGGCAAATGATATCTCTCTTGATAAATCTGGCCACCACTTGCTTCGTTACATTTGCGTAAGATGCCGCTTCCACCCACTTGGTGAAATAATCGATGGCTACCAAAATGAACCGATGCCCGTTAGAAGCTGTCGGCTCGATCTTTCCAATCATATCGATTCCCCACATTGAAAATGGCCAAGGCGATGACATCACATTCAGAGGACTCGGAGGCACATGGATCTTATCAGCATAGATCTGGCACTTGTGACACTTCCTCGCAAACTTGAAACAATCAGTTTCCATGGTCAGCCAAAAATAGCCTGCCCGCAGCAGCTTTCTTGTCATAGCATGTCCGCCAGCATGCGTACCAAAGGTACCTTCGTGTATTTCCTCCATGAGCAACTTTGCCTCTCTTTCGTCTACACAACGCAACAGCACCAAATCGTGGTTTCTTCTGTATAAGACGCCATCCGGATTCAAGTAGAAATTACCCGCTAACCTCCTGAGAGTCTTCTGATCTTGACTGGATGCCCCAGCCGGATACTCTTTATTCTTCAGGAAATTAAGGATATCGAAATACCATGGTTTGTCATCAGATGCTTCATCAATAGCAAATACATAAGCTGGCCTGTCAAGCCGAGAGACAATGATTCGGGGAGCCTCGTTCCAGAAGTTGACTTTGTACATGGAAGACAAAGTGGCCAGGGCGTCAGCCATTTGATTCTCTGCCCGCGGTACATGATGCAATTCGACCTTTTCGAAGAAAGGCAACAATCTCCTTGCATAGTTCATGTAATGTATCAAGTTAGGCTGACGTGTCTCCCATTCCCCTTTGATCTGGTTCACCACCAGAGCTGAGTCTCCGTATACGTCCAGATGTTTGATTCGCAAATCAATGGCTTCTTCAAGCCCCATTATACAAGCTTCGTATTCGGATTCATTATTGGTAACGACAAAGGTCAATCGGGCAGTAAACGGGATGTGCGACCCGTGTGGCGTAGTGATGATTGCCCCTATTCCACTACCATAAGCATTTACGGCTCCGTCAAATATCATCTTCCATTTGGAACCCAACTCTGGTCCTTCGTCTGGCAACGACTCTTCGCAATCTTTCATCTTTAGATACATGATATCCTCGTCAGGAAAATCAAATCTCATCGATTGGTACTCTTCAATAGGCTGCTCCGCCAGATACTCAGACAGCACACTCCCCTTTATAGCCTTCTGCGAGACGTATTGAATATCATATTCAGTCAAGACCATCTGCCAACGGGCAATTCTACCTGACAACGCCTGCTTTTCAAACACATATTTGATAGGATCCATCTTCGAGATGAGCATGGTTGTATGATTCAGCATGTACTGCCTTAAGCGCTTGGCGGCCCAGGCTAGCGCGCAACAAGTTTTCTCCAGCATTGAATACCGAGATTCACAATCTGTAAATTTCTTACTCAGGTAATAGATCGCATGCTCTTTTCTCCCTGTCTCGTCGTGTTGACCGAGAACACAACCCATGCTTCCCTCAAGAACCGTCAAATACATTATCAAGGGCCTAGCTGCCACTGGGGGTATCAAAATGGGAGGCTCCTGCAAATACTGCTTTATTTTATCGAACGCCTTTTGACAATTTTCGTTCCACGTTACAGCTTGATCTTTCTTCAACAGTTTGAATAATGGTTCACACGTGGCCGTTAGGTGAGATATGAACCGGGCGATGTAGTTCAACCTCCCTAAAAACCCGCGCACCTCTTTCTCTGTTTTAGGCGTCGGCATTTCTTGAATCGCTTTTATTTTAGCAGGATCGACCTCTATTCCTCTTTCGCTTACGATAAACCCCAGGAGCTTACCCGATCTCACCCCGAAGGTGCATTTGTTAGGGTTCAGTCTCAGCCTGAACTTTCTAAGCCTTTTAAACAACTTCAGCAGATTTACCAGATGCTCTTCCTCCGTCTGGGATTTGGCAATCATATCGTCAACATAAACTTCGATCTCTTTATGCATCATGTCATGAAAAAGAGTCGTCATCGCACGCTGATATGTTGCCCCAGCATTTTTCAAGCCGAAGGGCATCACTTTATAGCAAAATGTTCCCCAAGGCGTTATGAAAGTGGTCTTCTCCATATCCTCTGGCGCCATTTTAATCTGATTATAGCCTGAAAAGCCATCCATAAAGGAGAATACGGAGTATTGAGCAGTATTATCAACTAACACGTCAATGTGAGGAAGTGGAAAATCGTCTTTTGGGCTTGCTTTATTCAAATCTCGATAATCCACGCACATTCGAACCTTGCCATCTTTCTTTGGCACTGGTACGATGTTGGCAACCCATGAGGGATACTTTGTCACAGCCAGGAAACCAGCGTCCCACTGTTTCTGAACCTCCTCTTTGATCTTCATTGCCATATCTGGTCGAGTTCTACGAAGCTTTTGTTTGACCGGCGGGCAATCTTCTTTCAGTGGCAGGCGATGCACAACCATATCTGTATCGAGCCCCGGCATATCTTCATATGACCAAGCGAATACGTCATTATACTCCCTGAGCATTTCAACCAGTCTTCGCTTGATATCACTTTGCAGTGCGGCTCCGATACGAATATTCTTCTCAACCCCTTCCGACCCCAAGTTGATAATTTCGATGACCTCGTCGTGAGGCAGAATGGCTCTTTCCTCCTGCTTCACTAACCAAGACAGTTCTTCAGGAACGTCGCTATCTTCGACAACCTCTTCTTCGGCCTGAAATACCGGGTGCTCAAAGTCGGGACGAGTCATAGGTGGTTCAAGGATGCCACCTGAAAATGTTATCCTGCAAAAGGAATGGTTAAGCGCTTCAAAATGCGTATAAAGCGAACAACCACGTTGCCATTTTATTGAAAAATATAAAACAAGAAAGACAGGGATTACAGTATTTGCACATGAAAAACACCATTTATTTAATGATTGACACGCAATGTTCATAACAACACAGCCCTAAGCAAATCCTGATGCCCCGGGCAAGACATCAGATTATTCAACAATTAATAAAGCAAAGCATTACTGTTTAAAAGTCACAGGAACAAGCTCCTGAATAGACCAGTTGCACAGTCCTTGTCCTGGCGTGCTTGGTTGAATCCAGGCATCCATATCACAGTCGCTGTCTCCTTCATCAGACTCCGAAGCAGCATTGACGGTTTCATGGCATACTCCACTGGCAGAGATGGTGATTGGCTTTCTGAAACGGGGTGCCCCCACGGAAGGAGTTGATGACGACGGTTGGTATCCCAGCCCGAACCGGTCCATCTTCACAGGAATGTCCAGCACTTTGCCCCAGCCCTTTGCTTCTCCTGCTTCTACTAGAGCTCGAGCTTCTTTATACGATGAGACGGCTATCTCTGGCACTTTGCTCGGTCCGGGACCTTTGTCCTTGATGCGCAAACCTTCAAATGCCTGGCAGGGTGTTTCGTGGATTTCTCCGTCGACCTCCACATATTTAAATGACGATAGATGGCTGACCAGGATGTCCTCTTCTCCGCACACGGTGACTACGCTGTCTCCAACCATATATTTTAACTTCTGATGCAGGGTGGACGTGACTGCCCCTGCCCCATGAATCCAGGGTCTTCCAAGCAAGCAGCTGTACGCAGGCTGTATATCCATGATATAAAACTCAGTTGCAAACACCTCCGGCCCCACCTGCAGAGGCAACGTAATCGATCCAAAGACTGTTCTCCGCGTGCCGTCAAACGCTCTGACTACCAAATCACTGGGCGTACACAAAATTCCTCTAACATCCAGCTTCATCATCGCCTTCTTGGGCAGCACATTCAAAGACGATCCGGTGTCAACCAATACGTGCGACATTACTGATCCTCTACACTCGACAGATATGTGCAGCGCCATATTATGATCTCTCCCTTTCGGAGTCAAATCGAAGTCGGTAAAGCCCAAGCTGTGGCCTGCATTCACATGTGCCAATACTCCTTCCAACTGATTTACAGAGACGTCTTGTGGTACAAAGGAAGTATCCAAGACCTTCATTAAAGCATTTCGGTGAGCTTCCGAACACAACAGCAATGACAGGATAGATATTTTGGACGGTGTCTGCTGCAGATGCTCCACAATCTTATAATCACTTTTTCGAATCAAGCGCATGAACTCTTCTACGTCTTTCGATGCCGTTTCTTTTTCGCTTGCTTGCACCGGAACATTCTCAACCACTTTCCCTTTTCCCTTTGCTAATCTTTCGGCTTCCACTTCAGGTGATATAAAGATCCTACCACTCCTTGTCATACCTCCTGAACCAACAACATTGTCTACAGTCTCGGCTGGCTGCTTATTAACATCAATCTTTATCCCGTCACAATACACCTCCAACCCATATGACCATGGGACTGCTTTTGTGTTCTCGTACGGGATTGGTCCGGCCTTAGTTATGGTGATCGGTGGTCGCTGAACCGGTGCTACAATAGTGATCGTCTTCCGAGGAATCGTTACCGTGGCCACATCATTCCGATCATCTGCCACTGCCCCTGCGGGCTCTTCAGTTGCTGCTTGATCAAACTGCAATATACCTTCCTCGATTAAAGCCTGAATGCCTTTCTTCAAATCATCACATCCCCCAGCTAGGGTCCAACATTCTAAGCAATACTCATCACATCCCGGGTAAACACCCCCTTGCAACAGTCGGCTCTTTATCTCGCTCAGCGGCGTCTTCAAATCATCGACATTCATAATCAGATTCAACCCTTCCTCAGTCAGAATGGCGTTCGCCCCATGATTAGGCATGGGTTTCTGCACTATATTCGGTCCTGCCGTTCCGAAGTTGATAGTCTTATTGTCCAAAAGATCCTGCACCACGTGCTTAAAAGCATGGCAACCTTCTATATCGTGGCCCGGGGCTCCAGTATGAAACTCACAGTGCCTGCTTGCGTCATAACCAAATGGGGGAGCTCCCGTTATCGGTGCCAGAGTTCTTTTCTCTACCAGGTTTAATCCCAACAAAGTCTGCAACAAATCTGCGTAGGTTGAGGGAGGCTTCTCAAACACTCTTCTTGGTTTACTACCCTGGAATCTTCGCTGAGCCTGCTGTGCCCCCTGCTGAGGCTGCTGCTGCTGCATTGGCTGTTGCTGAACCGGTTGTTGTTGCTGGAGTGGTTGTTGTTGATACGGGATAGTAACACTCGCCACCTGCTGCGGCTGACGATATTGACCTCGTCCCCTGCCTCGGCCTCCAAATACTGCGCTTGCCTCGCCCTGACGGCGCCCATCATAAGCTTTCCTATTACTGCCAGATGCAGTCGATTCCTCAACCTGGAATTTTCCTTGCTTAATGTTACGTTCAATCTTTTCTCCCATCAGAATGAGGTCTGAAAAACTGGCCAGAGATGTGTGAAATAGCATATCATGAAACAGACCTGTGAAAGTGCCGACAAACATATCATTCATTTCCTTATCTTCTACAGGAGGACGGACCCGGGCAGCCATATCGCGCCACCTTTGCGCGTACTCCTTAAAGCTCTCCCCCTTCTTCTGCGACAGCCCTGCCAATTGGACCCGATTGGGTGCCAAATCGCTATTATACTTGTAGTGAGCTACAAATGCCTCTGCTAATTGCTTCCATGTCTTGATATCAGTTGGCTCCAACCCCATGTACCATTCTAGGGAAGGACCCGACAGACTATCTTGAAAGAAATGCATTAGCATTCTTTCATCAGTTGAGTATGCAGACATCTTTCTGTAATAAGCTCGTACATGCACTTTTGGACATGTGTCCCCTTTATACTTATCAAACGCAGGAGCTTTGAATTTGATTGGCACCCTCAAGCCAGGTACCAAACCCATTGTTGCCATGTCCAAACCCACAACACTTTGGTTTAGGACTCCCCTCATCTGCTCTTCCAGCATTCTGATCTTCTGGGAGTCATCCATCGGCCCTTCGAAACCTCCTCCGGAGAAAGCGTCCTCCTGCTGATCTTCTTGCCACATACCGTTTCCAGCCCCATACCCATCATATCCATTATTACGTCCAGCTCTGATCTGATTCATCCCCGGACCTCGGCCTCTGTTGCCGTACCCTTGAACACCTCCAGCAGGACCAAAAGCCATAAATCCAGCACCGTTTCCGCTTCCAAAGCCTCCGTAACCCTGATTGGTCACACCATAACCATCTTGCCCAAAACCTTGAGCATTGAAACCATATTTCCCAGTGTTATCGAATCCCTGATCGTTGAACCCGAATCCAGTATTGACAAAGCCATTGCCTCCCATATTATCTCCCAAATTGACATCACCCAGCCCAACGTTATGGACAGCAGTCTCATTCCCAACTCCGTCGTTACCATTCACAGCAGCGGTAGCGTTGTTGACATTAGCAGCTGGCATATTGACTACAGGTGGAGCTACTGGCGTGGGAGTGTCGTCTCCATGAGCAGTATCAACTCGTACGGACTGATGATCTTCATTACCGTGACCAGCATTTCGAGCCAACAGAGGCTGGACCATGGCCTGCAAATTCTCCTGCCCTTTTGCAATAGTTTCCATGGTCTGCATGAAGAGAGCGAGCTTCTCGCGCACATCTTGCATCTCGTTCTGCATTTGATCCATGATTCTTCGACAGTTGGTGCGGGTAGAGTAGCGGTGCGGGTGTTGATCTGCAATCCTGGAAAGTACCTGGTACAGAGCAGGAAATAAGACACTATTCAAAGGTTACCTGTAATGCAATATGAATATGAATGCAATGCAATGTGTCTGTGCGTTAGGGAAATTCATTCCCCCAGTTCTAGTGTGAAGGTGCCAGTGCAGTGACAGTGCTGACAATATAAAGATCGGAGCTGAATCACAGAGAGCCTCATATATTGCAGGGAAAATCAATAAGCCCAGAGTACAATATCACTGAGAGTACAATAAGAAGGCATGACCTCAACCAACAATCCTGGTGATGGTCAGCACTATGCAAATAAAGCATACAAATTACTACGTGAACTGATCAAATCCTCCCAAAAGTCTGGTATTCTTCTATCAACTTCTTGGTCTCTGGGTGACCTGGTCGGGTGAGCAGTCCTTCTACCAACTGATTCCTTCTCTTAAGAACACGACGCACGTCTCCAGCAGTTTCTTCCCATGTCGCTTCCCCGAAGCAATCTTCTAGCTTTCGCTTCTGAGACACCGCTTCATCTCTGCATTTGATTGCCTTGTTCAGTGCATGCTGGACACTATACCGGGTCATCACTTCTTCTTCACACTTCTTGATGCTGGACTTCAACTGCTCTTCGAGGTCGGAGATTTGCTGCTTTAGCTTATCTTCCCTCTTCTTGTTGTTGGTGAGTGTAGCATTCCAAGTCTTATTGCAAGAAGAGATCTCTCGGTGAGCGATATCAAGCGCCTTCTTCTTGGATTCAAGCATGTCATGGGAGCTTCTGAACTCTTGCCCCAGACGTTCGCGCTTTTTCCTCTCCTCAGTCAACTCAGCCCCTAACTTGTTTAACATCTCAATCTGCTGTTGGAAAGCATGAACGGCCTTGTTTTTCTCACTGCGTATCTGGGCTAGCTCCTGCTCTAACCCTTCGTTGATCTTCATCAAGGCTTCTTTTTCTCTCACCACTTGCTCGTACGCCTCCCTAGAAACAGTAGTTGGCTCTTCTGCCGGAATAAGAACGAGAATTGGTGCGTCTGGAAATGGCATCTTCAACTGACTTGCTCTTTCCTGGATCCAGACCCTGTAAGGTGCATAGGCCTGACAGTCATTCTTTCCTAACAACGGCTTCCCTCTGCGGTTAATACGCGTCCAGGCATGCTGCAGCTTGGCTAGTAACTCCCCCTTCAAATCACCTGTGAAGTACAGAGATTCCTGTACTTCTTCCTCCTGAGGTGGATTCTTCAGTGCATATCCGAACTGGCGAATGAATAGAGAAGGGTTGTAATTGATACACCCTTTTCTTCCTATCAGCGGCACATTAGGGTACCCAGAACAACTGAAGATGAGCTCAGATCCCAACAGGTCTCGATCAAACCACACAACGTCTTCGGAATATAGCCTCATCAGGCGCTCTGACCAACCAACAGGGACTGTAGTCTCGGCAACAGATCTTCTCTTAGGAAGGTGGCTCTCAAACCACATACTCAGCAAGGGTACACAAAGATGAACATTCTTCCCTCTGCCCCTCTCATTCTTGTAATGCAGTGAGTGGTAGAAATCTCCGAGTAAGGTAGGTACAGGATTACCAGCGGCAAACAAGTAGAAGGCGTCGAAGTCCACAAAATCCGGTATATTGGGGAACAGTACTATACCATAAATGCACAAGGCCAACACAGCATTGAAAGCAACCCAGCACCCGCTCTTGGCATACTCTTGGGCTTTACCAACTAAGAATTGGAGTGAGAAGCCTGGAACTCCACGGGAAACAGTAGTCACAAGTTCAGAAGCATCAATATGCAAGGCTTTTGCCAAATCCTCCGGCTTGGGCTTGGCGTCATAATGAATGAATGGAACCTGGTTCTGCACGGGCAGCTCAACATACTCAGCGTATTCCTCCAGGGTTGGTCCCATAATAAAGTCAGAGAACGTAAAGCACCTCAAAGCAGGGTCGTAGAATTGCATCAGAGCATACAGCCCATCTAACTCTACCTCTGTAGGTTTGCACACCAATCTCAATAATCTACCATAGCTCATCCGGAAGCTCCTACGAACACCCTCATCAGCAAGAGAGATCAACCCAACTAGAGGAACAATATCAGGTGTAGGCAATTTGTAAGCAACCGTTCTCCTTAAGCTAGTCATGATCAAACACTCAGAAGTCTGGGCACTAGAACTAGGGAAATGCAAATGCGCCTGCAGCACAGACACACGTTAGTGAAATGCAAATGGTAATGGATATGCAGTGATGCAATGCAAGTAACATGCAACAGGGACCAAAGATGTAGCTGAATAGCCTGAACCCAATCAAGAAAGGTCTCAGATAGACCATCCAGAAGTCCTCAAGCCCTGGTCTCAGATATACCTCAAACAAAGCTCCAATATTGGTCTCTGATAGACCCCATAATCATAACCTGAATGGTCTCTGGCAGACCTCAGATCATATCCCCCACTGGTCTCTGACAGACCTCAGAACGCATCTCCAAATAGTCTCTGACAGACCTCGGAACACACCAACTGGTCTCTGACAGACCTTAGAACCCTCCATAAATATCCAAGATCCTGATCAAGAAACAAACCGGTGGTCTGAAGGTCTAGTTACCTGCATAACCCTGAATCCCCTCACAGGTGGGTGGCCCTATAACTGGCACAAGGTACGGCATCCTATGCGGTCGTCGGCGTCATAGACTTTCAGGGTTGATGATACGATTCCCAGAAGGAGTGGCATCATCAATCCCTGAAGAGGCCTCACTTAGCCAACTTCCAAATGATCGGTTCCCAGAGTCGACAATCCAACTAACCAGCAACCCACGCCAACCAAAGGAAGGGGCAGGAGGCCAACCAGAGGAACCTCGTCTGAGTGTAGATTTCATGGGACACCGAAGCAAGCAAAGCAAGCGGGCGCCCACTAATTTCTACTCTAATTCTAGGTGCACTCAAGCCCAGGTCCGGCTTATCTCTCAATATCAGAACACCCGTCACACCCCGGATACAGCAACAATAATCAATATATAAAGCTGAAAATACAAGGTTAGAAATATAAAATAACTCCATACAAAATCCTCGACGGGAAAACAAGCGTTAGGATTGACTCTCTCAAGGGACGTTGGATCCCAAATGCATAAGAACCATCGCAGTCCTTAGCAGCCAGGGGACGTTGGATTCCCAGCAGAGTCGCCAGCTGTCGCTACTGCGAAAATCGGCGTCGGCTGAACAGAAGAGTCGCCACCGTGCGTTATTTATCCCACGGGAGGGAAAGGAAACGCTCAGAGTAAACCTCGCACAACACGGGAAAGGTATGGTTGTCGCAACCAAAACCTGGATTCGGGAGTCGGTTACGCAAGGGGAAGGTATTAGCACCCCTCACGTCCGTCGTACTCGACGGGATCCACGCTTGTTTTCGGGTATGGATTGTTATTCTATCTAAACTATAGGTTAAGGGTTAAAAAGAAAATAAAATGAAAATAAAATGACTCGGCAAAGTATCGCACTTTATGCCTACGTATTCCCGTCTGGAACGAGAAATCAGAGTCAACATAGTTCGCCTACCTACGGGAAAGGAGGGGAAGGTTGCTCGCTAGGATGTCGCATCCTATGCCTACGAACTTTCATACAGCATGAAAGATCAGAGCAAACGTAGTTCGGGCTACGTACGACACGAGTTTGTCTTGATTGATTTTATTCCTTCTGAAAAAGGGTTTTTCTGATTACCGGTCCAAGCGGACAAAAAATGACGTTTTGATGAGTTCACATTCTTTTACGAAAGAAGTGCCTTTTATGGTGTTTGAAATCTTTATGTGTTTTTCTGTTTGTTTTGAGAAAGAAGAGACAGAACTCTAACTTACGGTTGCGAAGGGAATCAAACTAACCTAATGTTATCATGCGTGGGTTAGGACCTAGTGTCTATCATGCTCCTCTCTTGCGCAGAGAGAAACAGAGATCCTAAGGGAATAGACGGAAGCAGAAATAATATCAGATATATACAGTAAAGCGGTAAAATGCATGGATGCAACAGTACAAGCGAGGCAAGGGAGTCCCACTCAACCTCGAACCTAGAAAACAATAGGCAAAAGTGAACAGGCTTCACCTTCAACCCAACAGGGTAAACAGCAAACGATACAGTCCAGAAAACCAATCAATACATCAGAAATGAAATACAGCAATAAAACAAACAGCTTCAGCAGCTCTGAATCAACATCTGGCTCCAAGTAATCTCCAATCAGCTATGGGCTTCAACAAGCATCAATCTCCATCTTCATGACCTTCAGGCAAGGGCTTTGATCATCAGTCTTCTATCTGCAATGGCTTTTCTGCAAGCTCAGACCTCCAGGATGAGGGATCAGTCACAAGAGTGAATTGGGGTGTTAAGCAATCAGCTGACTACCAAAGGTGGTGAACAGACTGCTTCTAACACAAAAGACATTTTCTCTCAAGAGTTCTATCTCTTAGACACTATCACCAAGCCTTCCAAAGGAAGGGGGTGAGTGCCTTAGAGAGACTCTGAATCACAGAGAAGAATGGATGCAGACAAGGCAATCCATGTTTGAAAAACAAACTTTTTAATCTAGAGCTCTGCCTAGCTCCTAAATCCTAGTCTCCTCAGCATCTGCTAGCAAGAATTTCCTCTTCAACTCTGGCAATTGATCTTCAACATCTGGTTCTCCAATGGCTTTCATCTCCTCAAGTCTTCAGTTCTCTCAAATCCCCAGACAATCCCAATACCCAAACAATCAAGCAATAATCCCAGAGGGCACACCACACCAGTCACTCAGATATATATACAATACAGTAATAGCAGTAGGGGAATCCTGACTTTCTCTAGGGGATCTAATAACTACCCATAGCCCCTATAGTCCCATAACTAAACTAGTCAAACCCTAAGTCCTAAGGGAAAGGAAACAAGCCTCCTAAGTCATCCCCTAAAAACCCTAATTTGTCCATGTTATTCACACTTACAATAAGCACCTAAATTTAATTTCTAAAAATGGGAACTAAATTGCACCTACAAGTTCAATGTCTAACCTAAGCAACCTAAAAAGAATGGATGAAAAATATTGAAGCAATTAATAGAACAAAAAATATCAAAATCATGTATGAAATGAAATTATGTAAAATGTTATTTATTTAGAAAATATGGGAAAAATATCAAATAAAAAATAAAATGCCATTTTTATTTTTTATAATTTTCTTGACATCCTAAAGAAAAATATGCAAAAAGAATGAATTAGAAATGATGATTTTTCTATTTATTATGAATTTTTTAAAATGAATGAAAAAATGAAAAGAAAATAATAAAGAAAATTGAAAGAAATAGCCAGGGGGTGAGAATAGCAGGATATTCATGTTCAGCGCGTTGGGCTTATTAAATTGGGGGGTGCGAATAGCTGTCTGAGCCCAATCCCCCCAATAAGTGAAACCGTGCGTTTTACTTTTTAAAATTTCCCACCAGAAGGAAGTTTTAATCGTGGCCGTTGGATGCTTCTCCCAGGTCAAAGGTCCAACCTCAATCGTATGGCCACCAACCCATCTTCAACCTCCAGCATTTTAGGGTTTCAGAACCCCTTCCCATGCACGATGATTCCATCTCCTCATGCTCTCTCCACACGCCATGAAAACGCACGATGTAAAAAACAAAACTCCTCCATTTCTTTCCCTCTACAAGTCTGTGGTCATAGCTTCCATTAAAAATCACACAATCAGCCAATTCGAAGAAGGTAACAGATGGGAACCACCATTAGTGCCTGAGATGAAACCTCTCCAATTCTTCACCAAACTCATCCTAAGCTAATCTACACTTCCTCATGATCATAACATGCTATTTTATTAACATTTTCGTGCCTTAATCCAAGAGTTAAGAGCCTCAACAAAATTTATACCTCATATTCAAACTTCATGAAACTTCTCTAAAATCACCACAACCAGTCATCTACCTATGCTTAACCGTTCTATGCTATCAAAACCCTAAAATTCTACCTAAATTAAGCAATTAGAACAGAATACAAACCTGGTGTAATTCCTTGATACAGGTGCTGAGATCCTCAAATCAACTGCTTGTGATGAGGAGAATGTGATCAGTAGGCTTGGTGATTCCTTCTGTATGCAACAAGTGTAGTTCTAAAGCCTTGAATCACTCAATTCCAAAGTTCATGCCTCTTGAATGATAATGGTGAATGAACCAATTCCTTCCTCAATTTGACAAGAGAAAGTATGGATTCTGATCCTTGTGAGATGATGATGAAGATTGAATCAAGAATGTTGAAGTTTGGTGAGAAATTGATGGAGTTTGAGAAGCTTATGCAAGAATGAGAAAATGGATGAAAATGGAGATTTTGGACAAATGGGAGCACCAACCCTTGCATGAATCAGCTTGCATGAATATATAGATGATGTAAGAACCTCCTAGAACATTGGAGAAATTTCCCTTGCATTTTCCCTTTTCAATTTGGATTATGTTACTTTCAATTCAAGCAACCATGGATAACTCACAAATTATGACCTAAGCTCAAAATTCCACTTTAGCCAATGTCTTTAAAATGCTTTTTCCATTCAAAATGACCTATAATTTTGCATCATTTGGCCAAGATATGAAAAATCTCATTTTTTAAGCCATTTTTCTTCATTAAATTCACCAATTTTGAAACCTTGTGCTATGGACATTTACAATATCTCATGGTCACTTTTCTAGACTCAAAATGTCATTTGGAGCAAGTTTGATGTTGTAAGTTTTTCCATTTGAGGCCTCCTTGTATGAGTTTTGGACATAGGTTAAAATGACCTGTAATTCACAAATGACCAAAATACCCTTTGCTTGCCAAGACCATAAGTTGAGTTCCACACATCATATGAAGGCATACTATACCATTCTAGAAAGCTAAGACAATTAGGAACAATTATTATGTTGACCAGAAATTCATTTGAAATCTCCTTGAGGGGTAAAACTAGCTTGGAAGTCAAGTCACTTTCACAAACAAAATTTCAGATACCTCAGATGACCTGTAACTTGCAAGGACCATAACTTGAGTTCTATAAATCTCCTTGATGTCTTCCACCACTAAAATTAAAGGTCTTGAGATCCTCTACAAGTTTCATGTTGGCCAAGAAGCCATTTGAAGCTTGCATTTTGACTTATCTTGCTTGGAAATTTGACCTAAACTAGGGGATTTTACATAGAAACCCTAATTTAGAAACTCCTCTTCTCCTTGATTTCTCTTGAATTCTTCTTAGCATAACAACATATCCTTATTCTCCATGTCAAATGATGAACCCCACATCCCTTCAATAGACCTGAATGCCCTTAAATCAATCAATTGACCTAGGGTTGACCTAGGGTTGACCCAGATGAAACCCTAGTTGACTGTCTTCAACTGCAATTCTTGTGATCACATCAACAACTTGTCTCCTTCTCCAAATGACTTTCTAAGTCCTCCAAGATGTCTAAATACTCCCCATACTCTCCATTCACAGCTCACAACCCCCTTGCTGACCCTCAGATACCCTCAGATAGGAGATAGACTCAAGGCTTGATCTGCTGGACTCTCTGCTCTCAAATTCTTCCTGATAACTTGAATGAGATGGAATTAGGATAATACCCTCTTGATAGGCCTCTAGAGATGAGAATAATGATTGGTCCCCTGTTGAATGACTTGCTATGCTTATGCTATGCAGCTGATTAATCTATGTACATGACTCTATATGCAAATGCTAATGACATTGAAACATAAACCAAGTGAATAAGGTTGGGCAAATTTTAGGGTGCAACACCGCCCTTAGGGTTCGATGCCTGCTTGTTTAACAGATGCCTCACGGCGAGGTCAGGTTTTCCTCTCAACTTCGTGTTGAGCCGGCCTTCGGGTTCCATGCCTGTTTGTTTAACAGATACCTGACGGCGAGGTCAGATGTTCTTCTCAACTTCAGGTTGAACCGGCCTTCGGGTTCGATGCCTGTTTGTTTAACAGATACCTGACAGCAAGGTCACAGGTTCTTCTCAACTTCGGGTTGAACCGGCCTTCGGGTTCGATGCTTGTTTGTTTAACAGATGCCTGACGACAAGGTCAAACGTTCCTCTCAACTTGGTGTTGAGCCGGCCTTCAGGTTCGATGCCTGTTTGTTTAATAGATGCCTGACGGCAAGGTCTAATGTTCTTATCAACTTCTTGTTGAGCCGCCCTTCAGGTTCGATGCCTGCTTGTTTACCAGATTCCTCATGGAAAGGTCAGATGTTCCTCTCAACTTCGTGTTGAATCAGCCATCGGGTTCAATGCCTGTTTGTTTAGCAGATACCTGACGTCGAGGTCAGATGTTCTTCTCAACTTCAGGTTGAATCGGCCTTCGGGTTCGATGCCTGTTTGTTTTAACAGATACCTGACAGCAAGGTCACATGTTTTTCTCAACTTCGGGTTGAACCGGCCTTCGGGTTCGATGCCTGTTTATTTAACAGATGCCTGACGGCAAGGTCAAATGTTCCTCTCTACATGGTGTTGAGCCGACCTTCGGGTTCGATGCCTGTTTGTTTAATAGATGCCTGACGGCAAGGTCTAATGTTCTTATCAACTTCTGGTTGAGCTGCCCTTCGGGTTCGATGCCTGCTTGTTTACCAGATTCCTCACGGCAAGGTCAGATGTTCCTCTCAACTTCGTGTTGAGCCGGCCTTCGGGTTCGATGTCTGTTTGTTTAACAGATACCTGACGAAGAGGTCAGATGTTCTTCTCAACTTCAGGTTGAGCCGGCGTTCGGGATCGATGCCTGTTCATTTAACAGATGCCTGACAGCGAGGTCAGATGTTCTTCTCAACTTCGGGTTGAGCCGGCCTTCGGGTTCGATGCTTGTTTGTTTAACAGATGCCTGACGGCAAAGTCCAATGTTCCTCTCAACTTAGTGTTGAGTCGGCCTTCGGGTTTGATGCCTGTTTGTTTAATAGATGCCTGACAACAAGGTCTAATATTCTTATCAACTTCTCGTTGAGCCGCCCTTCGGGTTCGATTCCTGTTTGTCTAACAGATGCCTCACGGCGAGGTCAGATGTTCCTCTCAACTTCGTGTTGAGCCGACCTTCGGGTTCAACGTATGTTTGTTTAACAGATACCTGACAGCGAGGTCAGAGGTTCTTCTCAACTTTAGGTTGAGCCGGCCTTCGGGTTCGATGCCTGTTTGTTTAACAGATTCTTGACAGCGAGGTCAGAGGTTCTTCTCAACTTCCTGTTGAGCCGCCTTCAGTTTCGATGCCTGTTTGTTTAACAGATGCCTGGCGGCGAGGTGAAATGTTCCTCTCAACTTGGTGTTGAGCCGGTCTTCGGGTACGATGCCTGTTTTTTTAATAGATGTGTGATGGCAAGGTTTGATGTTCTTATCATCTTCTGGTTGAGCCGCCCTTCGGGTTCGATGCCTGCTTATTTAACAGATGCCTCACGGCGAGGTCAGATGTTCCTCTCAACTTCGTGTTGAGCCGGCCTTCGGGTTCAATGCCTGTTTGTTTAACAGATACCTGACGGCGAGGTCAGATGTTCTTCTCAACTTCCGGTTGATCCGCCTTCAGTTTCGATGCTTGTTTGTTTAACAAATGCCTGACAGCGAGGTCAAATGTTCCTCTCAAATTGGTGTTGAGCTGGCCTTTGGGTTCGATGCCTGTTTGTTTAATAGATGCCTGGCGACAAGGTCTGATGTTCTTATCAACTATTGGTTGAGCTGCCCTTCAGGTTCGATGCCGGCTTGTTTAGCAGATGCTTGACAGCGAGGTCAAATGTTCCTCTCAACTTCGTGTTGAGCCGGCCTTCGGCTTCAATGCTTGTTTGTTTAATAGATGCCTGACGACAAGGTCTAATGTTCTTATCAACTTCTGGTTGAGCCGCCCTTCGGGTTTGATGCCTGCTTGTTTAACAGATGCCTCACGGCGAGGTCAGATGTTCCTCTCAACTTCGTGTTGAGCCGGCCATCAGGTTCAATGCCTGTTTGTTTAATAGATACCTGACGACGAGGTCATATGTTCTTCTCAACTTCCGGTTGATCCGCCTTCAGTTTCGATGCTTGTTTGTTTAACAAATGCCTGATAGCGAGGTCAAATGTTCCTCTCAACTTGGTGTTGAGCCGACCTTTGGGTTCGATGCCTGTTTGTTTAATAGATGCCTGACGACAAGGTCTGATGTTCTTATCAACTTTTGGTTGAGCCGCCCTTCGGGTTCGATGCCGGCTTGTTTAACAGATGCCTGATAGCGAGGTCAAATGTTCCTCTCAACTTCGTGTTGAGTCGGCCTTCGGCTCAATGGTTGTTTGTTTAATAGATGCCTGACGGCAAGGTCTAATGTTCTTATCAACTTTTGGTTGATCTGCCCTTCGGGTTCGATGCCTGCTTGTTTACCAGATTCCTCACGGCAAGGTCAGATGTTCCTCTCAACTTCGTGTTGAGCCGGCCTTCGGTTTCAATGTCTTTTTGTTTAACAGATACCTGACGAAGAGGTCAGATGTTCTTCTCAACTTCAGGTTGAGCCGGCCTTCGGGATCGATGCCTGTTCGATTAACAGATGCCTGACAGCGAGGTCAGATGTTCTTCTGAACTTCGGGTTGAGCTGGCCTTCGGGTTCGATGCCTGTTTGTTTAATAGATACCTGACGGCAAGGTCAAATTTTTTTCTCAACTTTCGGTTGAGCCGCCTTCAGTTTCGATGCCTATTTGTTTAACAGATGCCTGACGGCGAAGTCCAATGTTCCTCTCAACTTGGTGTTGAGCCGGCCTTCAGGTTCGATGCCTGTTTATTTAATAGATGCCTGATGACAAGGTCTAATATTCTTATCAACTTCTCATTGAGCCGCCCTTCGGGTTCGATGCCTGTTTGTCTAACAGATGCCTCACGGCGAGGTCAGATGTTCCTCTTAACTTCGTGTTGAGCCGGCCTTTGGGTTTAATGCCTGTTTGTTTAAGAGATACCTGACGGCGAGGTCAGATGTTCTTCTCAACTTCAGGTTGAGCCGGCCTTCGGGTTCGATGCCTGTTTGTTTAACAGATGCCTGACAGTGAGGTCAGATGTTCATCTCAACTTCGGGTTGAGTCGGCCTTCGGGTTCGAAGCCTGTTTGTTTCACAGATACCTGAAGGCGAGGTCATATGTTCTTCTCAACTTCCTGTTGAGCCGCCTTCAATTTCGATGCCTGTTTGTTTAACAGATGCCTGACGGCGAGGTGAAATATTCCTCTCAACTTCGTGTTGAGCCGGCCATCGGGTTCGATGCCTGTTTGTTTAATAGATGCCTGACGGCAAGGTCTAATGTTCTTATCAACTTCTTGTTGAGCCGCCCTTTGGGTTCAATGCCTGCTTGTCTAAAATATGCCTCACGACAAGGTCAGATGTTCCTCTCAACTTCGTGTTGAGCCGGCCTTCGGGTTCAATGCCTATTTGTTTAACAGATACCTGACAGTGTGGTCAGATGTTCTTCTCAACTTCAGGTTGAACCGGCCTTCGGGTTCGATGCCTGTTGGTTTAACAGATACCTGAATGCAAGGTCACATGTTCTTCTCAACTTCGGGTTGAACCGGCCTTCGGGTTCGATGCCTGTTTGTTTAACAGATGCCTGACAACAAGGTCAAATGTTCCTCTCAACTTGGTGTTGAGCCGGCCTTCGGGTTCGATTCCTGTTTGTTTAATAGATGCCTGACGGCAAGGTCTAATGTTCTTATCAACTTCTTGTTGAGCCGCCCTTCAGGTTCGATGCCTGCATGTTTACCAGATTCCTCACGGCAAGGTCAGATGTTCCTCTCAACTTCGTCTTGAGTCGGCCATCGGGTTCAATGCCTGTTTGTTTAGCAGATACCTGACGCTGAGGTCAGATGTTCTTCTCAACTTCAGGTTGAATCGGCCTTCGGGTTCGATGCCTGTTTGTTTTAACAGATACCTGACAGCAAGGTCACATGTTTTTCTCAACTTCTGGTTGAACCGGCCTTCGGGTTCGATGCCTGTTTATTTAACAGATGCCTGACGGCAAGGTCAAATGTTCCTCTCTACTTGGTGTTGAGCCGGCCTTCCCGTTCGATGCCTGACGGAAAGGTCTAATGTTCTTATCAACTTCTGGTTGAGCTGCCCTTTAGGTTCGATGCCTGCTTGTTTACCAGATTCCTCACGGCAAGGCCAGATGTTCCTCTCAACTTCGTGTTGAGCCGGCCTTCGGGTTCAATGTCTGTTTGTTTAACAGATACCTGACGAAGAGGTCAGATGTTCTTCTGAACTTCAGGTTGAGTCGGCCTTCGGGATCGATGCTTGTTCGTTTAACAGATGCCTGACAGCGAGGTCAGATGTTCTTCTCAACTTCGGGTTGAGCCGGCCTTCGGGTTCGATGCCTGTTTGTTTAATAGATACCTGATGGCAAGGTCAGATTTTCTTCTCAACATTCGGTTGAGCCGCCTTCAGTTTTGATGCCTGTTTGTTTAACAGATGCCTGACGGCGAAGTCCAATGTTCCTCTCAACTTAGTGTTGAGCCGGCCTTCGGGTTCGATGCCTGTTTGTTTAATAGATGCCTGACAAGAAGGTCTAATATTCTTATCAACTTCTCGTTGAGCCGCCCTTCGGGTTCGATGCCTGTTTGTCTAACAGATACCTCACGGCGAGGTCAGATGTTCCTCTCAACTTCGTGTTGAGCTGGCCTTCGGGTTCAACGTATGCTTGTTTAACAGATACCTGACAGCGATGTCAGAGGTTCTTCTCAACTTTAGGTTGAGCTGGACTTCGGGTTCGATGCCTGTTTGTTTAACAGATGCCTGGCGGCGAGGTGAAATGTTCCTCTCAACTTGGTGTTGAGCCAGTTTTCGGGTACGATGCCTGTTTGTTTAATAGATGCGTGATGGCAAGGTCTAATGTTCTTATCATCTTCTGGTTGAGCTGCCCTTCGGGTTCGATGCCTGCTTATTTAACAGATGCCTCACGGAGAGGTCAGATGTTCCTCTCAACTTCGTGTTGAGCCGGCCTTCGGGTTCAATGCCTGTTTGTTTAACAGATACCTGACGGCGAGGACAGATGTTCTTCTTAACTTAAGGTTGAGCCGGCCTTCGAGTTCGATGCCTGTTCGTTTAACAGATGCCTGACAGCGAGGTAAGATGTTCTTCTCAACTTCGGTTTGAGCGGGCCTTCGCGTTCGATGCCTGTTTATTTAACAGATACATGACGGCAAGGTCAGATGTTCTTCTCAAGTTCCGGTTGAGCCACCTTCGGTTTCGATGCCTGTTTGTTTAACAGATGCCCGACGGCGAGGTCAAATGTTCCTCTCAACTTGGTGTTGAGCCAGCCTTCGGGTTCGATGCGTGTTTGTCTAATAGATGCCTGACGGCAGGGTCTAATGTTCTTATCAACTTCTGGTTGAGCCTCCCTTCGGGTTTGATGCCTGCTTGTTTAACAGATGCCTCACGGCGAGGTCAGATGTTCCTCTCAACTTCGTGTTGAGCCGGCCTTCAGGTTCAATGCCTGTTTGTTTAATAGATACCTGACGACGAGGTCAGATGTTCTTCTCAACTTCCGGTTGATCCGCCTTCAGTTTCGATGCTTGTTTGTTTAACAAATGCCTGACAGCGAGGTCAAATGTTCCTCTCAACTTGGTGTTTAGCCGACCTTTGGGTTCGATGCCTGTTTGTTTAATAGATGCCTGACGACAAGGTTTGATGTTCTTATCAACTTTTGGTTGAGCCGCCCTTCGGGTTCGATACCGGCTTGTTTAACAGATGCCTGACAGCGAGGTCAAATGTTCCTCTCAACTTCGTGTTGAGCCGGCCTTCGGCTTCAATGCTTGTTTGTTTAATAGATGGGTGACGGCAAGGTCTAACGTTCTTATCAACTTCTGGTTGAGCCGCCCTTCGGTTTCGATGCCTGCTTGTTTAACAGATGCCTCACGGCGAGGTCAGATGTTCTTCTCAACTTCGTGTTGAGCCGGCCTTCGGGTTTAATGTCTCTTTATTTAACAAATACCTGACGGCGTGGTCATATGTTCTTCTCAACTTCAGGTTGAGCAGGCCTTCGGGTTCGATGCCTGTTTGTTTAACGGATGCCTGACAGTGAGGTCAGATGTTCTACTCAATTTCGGGTTGAGCCGGCCTTCGGGTTCGATGCCTAATTGTTTCATAGATACCTAACAGAGAGGTCAGATGTTCTTCTCAACTTCAGGTTGAGCCGGCCTTCGGGTTCGAAGCGTGTTTGTTGAACAGATGCATGACAGCGAGGTGAAATGTTCCTCTCGACTTGGTGTTGAGCCGGCCTTCGGGTTCAATGCCTGTTTTTTTAACAGATGCCTGACAGCAAGGTCTGATTTTCTTATCACCTTCTGGTTTAGCCGCCCTTCGGTTTCGATGCCTGCTTGTTTAACAGACGCCTCACGGCGAGGTCAGATGTTCCTCTCAACTTCGTGTTGAGCCGGCCTTCAGGTTCAATGCCTGTTTGTTTAACAGATACCCGACAGCGAGGTCACATGTTCTTCTCAACTTCGGGTTGAGCCGGCCTTCGGGTTCGATACCTGTTTGTTTAACAGATGCCTGACAGCGAGGTCAAATGTTCCTCTCAACTTGGTGTTGAGCCAGCCTTCGGGTTCGACGCCTGTTTTTTTAATATATACTTGACGACAAGGTCTGATGTTCTTATCAACGTTTCGTTGAGCCGCCCTTCGAGTTCGATGCCTTCTTGTTTAAATGATGCCTCACAGCGAGGTCAGATGTTCCTCTCAACTTCGTGTTGAGCCGGCCTTCGGGTTCAATGCCTGTTTGTTTAACAGATACCTGACAGCGAGGTCAGATGTTCTTCTCAACTTTAGGTTGAGCCGGCATTCGGGTTTGATGTGTGTTTGTTGAACAGATGCCTGACAGCAAGGTCACATGTTCTTCTCAACTTCTGGTTGAGCCGGCCTTCAGTTTCGATGCCTGTTTGTTTAACAGATACCTGGCGGCGAGGTTAGATGTTCTTCTCAACTTCAGGTTGAGCCGCTTTCGGTTTCGATGCCTCTTTGTTTAACAGATGCCTAACAGCGAGTTCAAAGGTTCCTCTCAACTTGGTGTTGAGCCGGGCTTCGGGTTCGATGTCTGTTTGTTTATTAGATGCCTGACAGCAAGGTCTAATGTTTTTATCAACTTCTGGTTGAGCCTCCCTTCGGGTTCGATGCCTGATTATTCAACAAATGCCTCACGGAGAGGTCAGGTGTTCCTCTCAACATCGTGTTGAGCTGGTCTTTGGGTTCAATGTCTATTTGTTTAACAGATACCTGACGAAGAGGTCAGATATTCTTCTCAACTTCAGGTTGAGCTGGCCTTCCGGTTCGATGCCTGTTCGCTTAACAGATGCCTGACAGCGAGGTCAGATGTTCTTCTCAAGTTCCGGTTGAGCCGCCTTCGGTTTCGATGCCTCTTTGTTTAACAGATGCCCGACGGCGAGGTCAAATGTTCCTCTCAACTTGGTGTTGAGCCAGCTTTTGGGTTCGATGCCTGTTTGTTTAATAGATGTCTGACGGCAAGGTCTAATGTTCTTATCAACTTCTGGTTGAGCCGCCCTTCAGGTTCGATGCCTGCTTGTTTAACAGATGCCTCAGGGCGAGTTGAGATGTTCCTCTCAACTTCGTGTTGAGTCGGCCTTCAGGTTCAATGCCTGTTTGTTTAACAGATACCTGACGACGAGGTCAGATGTCCTTCTCAACTTCCAGTTGAGCCGCCTTCAGTTTCGATGCTTGTTTATTTAACAAATGCCTGACAGCGAGTTCAAATGTTCCTTTCAACTTGGTGTTGAGCCGGCCTTCTGGTTCGATCCCTGTTTATTTAATAGATGCCTGACGGCAAGGTCTGATGTTCTTATCAACTTTTGGTTGAGCTACCGTTCGGGTTCGATGCCTGCTTGTTTAACAGATGCCTGACAGCGAGGTCAAATGTTCCTCTCAACCTGGTGTTGAGTCGGCCTTCGGGTTCGATGCCTGTTTGTTTAATAGATGCGTGACGGAAAGATCTAATGTTCTAATCAACTTCTGGTTGAGCCTCCCTTCGGGTTTGATGCCTGCTTGTTTAACAAATGCCTCACGGCGAGGTCAGATGTTCCTCTCAACTTCGTGTTGAGCCGGCCTTCGGGTTCAATGTATGTTTGTTTAACAGATAAGTGACGGCGAGGTCAGATGTTCTTCTCAACTTCAGGTTGAGCCGACCTTCAGGTTCGATGCCTGTTTTTTTAACAGATGCCTGACAGTAAGGTCAGATGTTCTTCTCAACTTCGGGTTGAGCCAGCCTTCGGGTTCGATGCCTGTTTGTTTAACAGATACCTGACGGAGATGTCAGATGTTCTTCTCATGTTCCGGTGGAGCCGCCTTCGATTTCGATGCCTGTTTGTTTAACAGATGCCTGACAGTGAGGTCAAATGTTCCTCTCAACTTGGTGTTGAGCCGGTCTTCGGGTTCGATGCCTGACGGCAAGGTCTGATGTTCTTATCTACTTCTAGTCGAGCCGCCCTTCGGTTTCGATGCCTGCTTGTTTAACAGATGCCTCACGGCGAGGTCAGATGTTCCTCTCAACTTCGTGTTGAGCGAGCCTTCGGGTTCAATGCCTGTTTGTTTAAAAGATACCTGACAGCGAGGTCATATGTTCTTCTCAACTTCGGGTTGAACCGGCCTTCGGGTTCGATGCCTGTTTGTTTAACAGATGTGTGACAACGAGGTCAAATGTTCCTCTCAACTTGGTGTTGATCCGGCCTTCGGGTTCGATGCCTGTTTGTTTAATAGATGCCGGACGGTAAGGTCTGATGTTCTTATCAAATTCTGGTTGAGCCGCCCTTCGGTTTCGATGCCTGCTTGTTTAACAGATGCCTCACGGCGAGGTCAGATGTTCCTCTCAACTTTGTGTTGAGCCGACCTTCATGTTCAACGCCTGTTTGTTTAACAGATACCTGACAGCGAGGTCACATGCTCTTCTCAACTTCGGGTTGAGACGGCGTTCAGGTTCGACGCCTGTTTGTTTAATATATGCCTGACGGCAAGGTCTGATGTTCTTATTAACGTTTGTTTAAGCCGCCCTTCAGGTTCGATGCCTGCTTGATTGAAAGATGCCTCACAGCGAGGTCAGATGTTCCTCTCAACTTCGTGTTGAGCCGGCCTTCGGGTTCAATGTATGTTTGTTTAACAGATAACTGACGGTGAGGTCAGATGTTCTTCTCAACTTCAGGTTGAGACGGCCTTCAGGTTCGATGACTGTTTTTTTAACAGATGCCTGACAGTGAGGTCAGATGTTCTTCTCAACTTCGGGTTGAGCCAGCCTTCGGGTTCGATGCCTGTTTGTTTAACAGATACCTGACGGAGAGGTCAGATGTTCTTCTCATGTTCCTGTTGAGCCGCCTTCAATTTCGATGCCTGTTTGTTTAACAGATGCCTGACGGTGAGGTCAAATGTTCCTCTCAACTTGGTGTTGAGCCGGCCATCGGTTTCGATGCCTGTTTGTTTAATAGATGTCTGACGGCAAGGTCTGATGTTCTTATCTACTTCTAGTCGAGCCGCCCTTCGGTTTCGATGCCTGCTTGTTTAACAGATGCCTCACGGCGAGGTCAGATGTTCCTCTCAACTTCGTGTTGAGCGGGCCTTCGGGTTCAATGCCTGTTTGTTTAAACGATACCTGACAGCGAGGTCACATGTTCTTCTCAACTTCGGGTTGAACCGGCCTTCGGGTTCGATGCCTGTGTGTTTAACAGATATGTGACAATGAGCTCAAATGTTCCTCTCAACTTGGTGTTGAGCCGGCCTTCGGGTTCGATGCCTGTTTGTTTTATAGATGTCGGACGGTAAGGTCTGATGTTCTTATCAACTTCTGGTTGAGCCGCCCTTCGGTTTCGATGCCTGCTTGTTTAACATATGCCTCACGGCGAGGTCAGATGTTCCTCTCAACTTTGTGTTGAGCCGGCCTTCATGTTCAATGCCTGTTTGTTTAACAGATACCTGACAGTGAGGTCACATGCTCTTCTCAACTTCGGGTTGAGCCGGCCTTCAGGTTCGACGCATGTTTGTTTAATATATGCCGGACGGCAAGGTCTGACGTTCTTATTAACGTTTGTTTAAGCCGCCCTTCAGGTTCGATGCCTGCTTGATTGAAAGATGCCTCACATCGAGGTCAGATGTTCCTCTCAACTTCGTGGTGAGCCGGCCTTCGGGTTTAATGCCTGTTTGTTTAACAGATACCTGACGGCGAGGTCAGATGTTCTTCTCAACTTCAGGTTGAGCCGGCCTTCGGGCTCGATACCTATTTCTTGAACAGATGCCTGACAGCGAGGTCACATGTTCTTCTCAACTTCTGGTTGAGCCGGCCTTCGGGTTCGATGCCTGTTTGTTTAACAGATACCTGGCGGCGAGGTTAGATGTTCTTCTCAAATTTAGGTTGAGCCGCTTTTGGTTTCGATGCCTGTTTGTTTAACAGATGCCTGACAACGAGGTCAAATGTTCCTTTCAACTTGGTGTTGAGTCGGGCTTCGGGTTCGATGCCTGTTTGTTTAATAGATGCCTGACAGCAAGGTCTAATGTTCTTATCAAATTCTGGTTGAGCCTCCCTTCGGGTTCGATGCCTGCTTGTTTAACAAATGCCTCACGACGAGGTCAGATGTTCCTCTCAACTTCGTGTTGAGCTGGCCATCGGGTTCAATGTATGTTTGTTTAACAGATACCTGATGGCGAGGTCAAATGTTCTTCTCAAATTCAGGTTGAGCCAGCCTTCGGGTTCGATGCCTGTTTGTTTAACAGATGCCTGACAGTGTGGTCAGATGTTCTTCTCAACTTCGGGTTGAGCCAGCCTTCGGGTTCGATGCCTGTTTGTTTAACAGATACCTGACGGCAAGGTAAGATGTTCTTCTAATGTTCCGGTTGAGCCGCCTTTGGTTTCGATGCCTGTTTGTTTAACAGATGCCTGACGGCGAGGTCAAATGTTCCTCTCAACTTGGTGTTGAGCCGGCCTTCGGGTTCGATGCCTGTTTGTTTCATCGATGCCTGATGGCAAGGTCTGATGTTCTTATCAACTTCTAGTTGAGCCGCCCTTAGGTTTTCGATGCCTGCTTGTTTAACAGATGCCTCACGGCGAGGTCAGATGTTCCTCTCAACTTCGTGGTGAGCCGGCCTTCGGGTTCAATGCCTGTTTGTTTAACAGATACCTGACAGCGAGGTCACATGTTCTTCTCAACTTCGTGTTGAACCGGCCTTCGGGTTTGATGCCTATTTGTTTAACAGATGCCTGAAAACGAGGTCAAATGTTCCTCTCAACTTGGTGTTGAGCCAGCCTTCGGGTTCGATGCCTGTTTGTTTAAATGACGCCTGACGGCAAGGTTTGATGTTCTTATCAACTTCTGGTTGAGCCGCCCATCGGGTTCGATGCCAGCTTGTTTAACAGATGCCTGACAGCGAGGTTAAATGTTCCTCTCAACTTGGTGTTGAGCCGACTTTCGGGTTCGGTGCCTGTTTGTTTAACAGATACCTGACAGCCAGGTCACATGTTCTTCTCAACTTCGGGTCGAACCGGCCTTCGGGTTCGATGCCTGTTTGTTTAACAGATGTCTGACAACGAGGTCAAATGTTCCTCTCAACTTGGTGTTGATCCGGCCTTCGGGTTCAATGCCTGTTTGTTTAATAAATGTCGGACGGCAAGGTCTGATGTTCTTATCAACTTCTGGTTGAGCCGGCCTTCGGGTTCGATGCCTGCTTGTTTAACAGATCCCTGACAGCGAGGTCACATGTTCTTCTCAACTTCAGGTTGAGCCGGCCTTCGGGTTCGATGCCTGTTTGTTTAACAGATGCCTGACGGCGAGGTCAAATGTTCCTTTCAACTTCGGGTTGAGCCGGCCTTCAGGTTCGACGCCTGCTTGTTTAATATATGCCTGACGGAAAGGTCTGATGTTCTTATCAACGTCTGGTTGAGCCTCGCTTCGGGTTCGATGCCTGCTTGTTTAAAAGATGCCTCACGTCGAGGTCAGATGTTCCTCTCAACATAGTGTTGAGCAGGCCTTCGGGTTCAATGCCTGTTTGTTTAACAGATACCTGACAGCGAGGTCAGATGTTCTTCTCAACTTCAGGTTGATCCGGACTACGGGTTCGATGCCTGTTTGTTTAACAGATGCCTGACAGCGAGGTCACATGTTCTTCTCAACTTCTGGTTGAGTCGGGCTTCAGGTTCGATGCCTGTTTGTTTAACAGATACCTGACGGCGAGGTTAGATGTTCTTCTCAACTTCCGGTTGAGCCGCTTTCGGTTTAGATGCCTGTTTGCTTAACAGATGCCTGATGGCGAGGTGAAATGTTCCTCTCAACATGGTGTTGAGCTGGCCTTCGAGTTCGATGCCTGTTTGTTTAATAGATGCCTGACGGCAAGGTCTAATGTTCTTATCAACTTCTGGTTGAGCCGCCCTTCGGTTTCGATGCCTGCTTGTTTAACAGATACCTCACGGCGAGGTCAGATGTTTCTCTCAAATTTGTGTTGAGCCGGCCTTCATGTTCAATGCCTGTTTGTTTAACAGATACCTGACAGCGAGGTCACATGCTCTTCTCAACTTCGGGTTGAGCCGACCTTCAGGTTCGACGCCTGTTTGTTTAATATATGCCTGACGGCAAGGTATGATGTTCTTATTAACGTTTGTTTAAGCCGCCCTTCAGGTTCGATGCCTGCTTGATTGAAAGATGCCTCACAGCGAGGTCAGATGTTCCTCTCAACATCGTGTTGAGCCGGCCTTCGGGTTTAATGCCTGTTTGTTTAACAGATACCTGACGGCGAGGTCAGATGTTCTTCTCAACTTCAGGTTGAGCCGGCCTTCGGGCTCGATGCCTGTTTCTTGAACAGATGCCTGACAGCGAGGTCACATGTTCTTCTCAACTTCTGGTTGAGCCGGCCTTCGGGTTCGATGCCTGTTTGTTTAACAGATACCTGGCGGCGAGGTTAGATGTTCTTCTCAAATTTAGGTTGAGCCGCTTTCGGTTTCGATGCCTGTTTGTTTAACAGATGCCTGACAACGAGGTCAAATGTTCCTCTCAACTTGGTGTTGAGCCAGGCTTCGGGTTCGATGCCTGTTTGTTTAATAGATGCCTGACAGCAAGGTCTAATGTTCTTATCAAATTCTGGTTGAGCCTCCCTTCGAGTTCGATGCCTGCTTGTTTAACAAATGCCTCACGGCAAGGTCAGATGTTCCTCTCAACTTCGTGTTGAGCCGGCCATCGGGTTCAATGTATGTTTGTTTAACAGATACCTGATGGCGAGGTCAAATGTTCTTCTCAACTTCAGGTTGAGCCAGCCTTCGGGTTCGATGCCTGTTTCTATAACAGATGCCTGACAGTGAGGTCAGATGTTCATCTCAACTTCGGGTTGAGCCAGCCTTCGGGTTCGATGCCTGTTTGTTTAACAGATACCTGACGGCAATGTTAGATGTTCTTCTCATGTTCCGGTTGAGCCGCCTTTGGTTTCGATGCCTGTTTGTTTAACGGATGCCTGACGGCGAGGTCAAATGTTCCTCTCAACTTGGTGTTGAGCCGGCCTTCGGGTTCGATGCCTGTTTGTTTCATCGATGCCTGATGGTAAGGTCTGATGTTCTTATCAACTTCTAGTTGAGCCGCCCTTAGGTTTTGATGCCTGCTTGTTTAACAGATGCCTCACGGCGAGGTCAGATGTTCCTCTCAACTTCGTGGTGAGCCGGCCTTCGGGTTCAATGCCTGTTTGTTTAACAGATACCTGACAGCGAGGTCACATGTTCTTCTCAACTTCGTGTTGAACCGGCCTTCGGGTTTGATGCCTATTTGTTTAACAGATGCCTGAAAACGAGGTCAAATGTTCCTCTCAACTTGGTGTTGAGCCAGCCTTCGGGTTCGATGCCTGTTTGTTTAAATGACGCCTGACGGCAAGGTCTGATGTTCTTATCAACTTCTGGTTGAGCCGCCCATCGGGTTCGATGCCAGCTTGTTTAACAGATGCCTGACAGCGAGGTTAAATGTTCCTCTCAACTTGGTGTTGAGCCGACTTTCGGGTTCGATGCCTGTTTGTTTAACAGATACCTGACAACCAGGTCACATGTTCTTCTCAACTTCGGGTCGAACCGGCCTTCGGGTTCGATGCCTGTTTGTTTAACAGATGTCTGACAACGAGGTCAAATGTTCCTCTCAACTTGGTGTTGAGCTGGCCTTCGGGTTCGATGCCTGTTTGTTTAATAAATGTCGGACGGCAAGGTCTGATGTTCTTATCAACTTCTGGTTAAGCCGGCCTTCGGGTTTGATGCCTGATTGTTTAACAGATACCTGACAGCGAGGTCACATGTTCTTCTCAACTTCGGGTTGAGCCGGCCTTCGGGTTCGATGCCTGTTTGTTTAACAGATGCCTGACGGCGAGGTCAAATGTTCCTTTCAACTTCGGGTTGAGCCGGCCTTCAGGTTCGACGCCTGCTTGTTTAATATATGCCTGACGGCAAGGTCTGATGTTCTTATCAATGTCTGGTTGAGCCGCCCTTCAGGTTCGATGCCTGCTTGTTTAAAAGATGCCTCACGGCGAGGTCAGATGTTCCTCTCAACTTAGTGTTGCGCCGGCCATCGGGTTCAATGCCTGTTTGTTTAACAGATACCTGACAGCGAGGTCAGATGTTCTTCTCAACTTCAGGTTGAGCCGGCCTTCGGGTTCGATGCCTGTTTGTTTAACAGAAGCCTGACAGCGAGGTCACATGTTTTTCTCAACTTCTGGTTGAGTCGGGCTTCAGGTTCGATGCCTGTTTGTTTAACAGATACCTGACGGCGAGGTTAGATGTTCTTCTCAACTTCCGGTTGAGCCGCTTTCGGTTTAGATGCCTGTTTGCTTAACAGATGCCTGACGGCAAGGTGAAATGTTCCTCAAAACATGGTGTTGAGCTGGCCTTCGAGTTCGATGCCTGTTTGTTTAATAGATGCCTGACGGTAAGGTCTAATGTTCTTATCAACTTCTGGTTGAGCTGTCTTTCGGGTTCGATCCCTGTTTGTTTAACAGATGCGTCACGGCGAGGTCAGATGTTCCTCTCAACTTCGAATTGAGCCGACCTTCGAGTTCAATGTATGTTTGTTTAACAGATACTTGACGGCGAGGTCAGATGTTTTTCTCAACTTCAGGTTGAGCCGACCTTCGGGTTCGATGCCTGTTTGTTTAACAGATGCCTGACAGCAAGGTCAAATGTTCTTCTCAACTTCGGGTTGAGCCGGCCTTCGGGTTCGATGCCTGTTTGTTTAACAGATACCTGACGGCAAGGTCAGATGTTCTTCTCAAGTTCCGATTGAGCCGCCTTCGGTTTCGATGCTTGTTTGTTTAACAGATGCCTGATGGCGAGGTCAAATGTTCCTCTCAACTTGGTGTTGAGCCAGCCTTCGGGTTCGATGCCTTTTTGTTTAATAGATGTCTGACGACAAGGTCTAATGTTCTTATCAATTTCTGGTTGAGCCGCCCTTCGGGTTTGATACCTGCTTGTTTAACAGATGCCTCACGGCGAGGTCAGATGTTCCTCTCAACTTCGTGTTGAGTCGGCCTTCGGGTTCAATGCCTGTTTGTTTAATAGATGCCTGACGACAAGGTCTAATGTTCTTATCAACTTCTGGTTGAGCCGCCCTTCAGATTCGATGCCTACTTGTTTAACAGATGCCTCACGGCGAGGTCAGATGTTCCTCTCAACTTCGTGTTTAGCCGGCCTTCGGGTTTAATGTCTATTTGTTTAACAGATACCTGACGGCGTGGTCAGATGATCTTCGCAAATTCAGGTTGAGCCGGCCTTCGGGTTCGATGCCGATTTGATTAACAGATGCCTCACAGCGAGGTCAGATGTTCTTCTCAACTTTGGGTTGAGACGGCCTTCGGGTTCGATGCCTGTTTGTTTAACAGATACCTGACGGCGAGGTCAGATGTTCTTCTCAACTTCCTGTTGAGCCGCCTTCAGTTTCGATGCCTGTTTGTTTAACAGTAGCCTGAAGGCGAGGTCAAATGTTCCTCTCAACTTGGTGTTGAGCTGGCATTCGGGTTCGATGCATGTTTGTTTAATAGATGCCTGACGGCAAGGTTTGATATTCTTATCAACTTCTGGTTGAGCCGCCCTTCGGGTTCGATGCCTGTTTATTTAACAGATACCTCACGACGAGGTCAGATGTTCCTCTCAACTTCGTGTTGAGCCGGCCTTCGGGTTCAATGCCTATTTGTTTAACAGATACCTGACGGCGAGAGCAGATGTTCTTCTCAACTTCAGGTTGAGCCGACCTTCGGGTTCGATGCTTGTTTGTTTAACAGATACCTGACAACGAGGTCACATGTTCTTCTCAACTTCGGGTTGAGCCGGCCTTCGGGTTCGATGCCTGTTTGTTTAACAGATGCTTGACGGCGAGGTCAAATGTTCCTTTCAACTTGGTCTTGAGTCGGCCTTCGGGTTTGACGCCTGCTTGTTTAATATATGCCTGATGGCAAGGTCTGATGTTCTTATCAACGTCTGGTTGAGCCGCCCTTCGGGTTCGATGCCTGCTTGTTTAAAAGATGCCTCACGGCGAGGTCAGATGTTCCTCTCAACTTAGTGTTGAGCCAGCCTTCGGGTTCAATGCCTATTTGTTTAACAGATACCTGACAGCAAGGTCAGATGTTCTTCTCAACTTTAGGTTGAGTCGGCCTTCGGGTACGATGCCTGTTTGTTTAACAGATGCCTGACAGCGAGGTCACATGTTCTTCTCAACTTCTGGTTGAGTCGGCCTTCGGGTTCGATGCCTGTTTGTTTAACAGATACCTGACGGCGAGGTTAGATGTTCTTCTCAACTTCCGGTTGAGCCGGTTTCGGTTTAGATGCTTGTTTGTTTAACAGATGCCTGATGGCGAAGTCAAATGTTCCTCTCAACTTGGTGTTGAGCTGGCCTTCGGGTTCGATGCCTGTTTGTTTAATAGATGCCTGATGGCAAGGTCTAATGTTCTTATCAACTTCTGGTTGAGCTGTCTTTCGGGTTCGATCCCTGTTTGTTTAACAGATGCGTCAGGGCGAGGTCATATGTTCCTCTCAACTTCGTACTGAGCCGACCTTCGAGTTTATTGTATGTTTGTTTAATAGATACCTGACGGCGAGGTCAGATGTTTTTCTCAACTTTAGGTTGAGTCGGCCTTCGGGTTCGATGCCTGTTTGTTTAACAGATGCCTGACAGCAAGGTCAGATGTTCTTCTCAACTTCGGGTTGAGCCGGCCTTCGGGTTCGATGCCTGTTTGTTTAACAGATACCTGACGGAAAGGTCAGATGTTCTTCTCAAGTTCTGATTGAGCCGCCTTCGGTTTCGATGCTTGTTTGTTTAACAGATGCCTGACGGCAAGGTCAAATGTTCCTCTCAACTTGGTGTTGAGTCAGCCTTCGGGTTCGATGCCTGTTTGTTTAATAGATGTCTGACGACAAGGTCTAATGTTCTTATCAATTTCTGGTTGAGCCGCCCTTCGGGTTTGATACCTGCTTGTTTAACAGATGCCTCACGGCGAGGTCAGATATTCCTCTCAACTTCGTGTTGAGCCGGCCTTCAGGTTCAATGCCTATTTGTTTAACAGATACCTGACGGCGAGGTCAAATGTTCCTCTCAACTTGGTGTTGAGCCGGCCTTTGGGTTCGATGCCTGTTTATTTAATAGATGCCTGACGGCAAGGTCTGATGTTCTTATCAACTTCTGGTTGAGCCGCCCTTCGGGTTCGATGCCTGCTTGTTTAACAGATGCCTCACAGCGAGGTCAGATGTTCCTCCCAACTTCGTGTTGATCCGACCTTCAGGTTCAATGCCTGTTTGTTTAACAGATACCTGAAGGTGAGGTCAGATGTTCTTCTCAACTTCAGTTTGAGCTGGCCTTCGGGTTCGATGCCTGTTTATTTAACAGATACCTGACAGCGAGGTCACATGTTCTTCTCAACTTCGGGTTGAGCCGGCCTTCGGGTTCGATGCCTGTTTGTTTAACAGATGCCTGACAGCGAGGTCAAATGTTCCTCTCAACTTGGTGTTGAGCTGGCCTTCGGGTTCGACGCCTGTTTGTTTAATATATGCCTGACGGCAAGGTTTGATGTTCTTATCAACGTCAGGTTGAGCCGCCCTTCGGGTTCGATGCCTACTTGTTTAATAGATGCCTCACGGCGAGGTCAGATGTTCCTCTCAACTTCGTGTTGAGCCGACCTTCAGGTTCAATGCCTGTTTGTTTAATAGATACCTGACGGCGAGGTCAAATGTTCCTCTCAATTTGGGGTTGAGCTAGCCTTTGGGTTCGATGCCTGGTTTTTTAATAGATGCCTGACGGCAAGGTCTGATGTTCTTATCAACTTCTGGTTGAGCCGCCCTTCGGGTTCAATGCCTGCTAGTTTAAGAGATGCCTCACGGCGAGTTCAGATGTTCCTCTCTACTTTGTGTTTAGCCGGCCTTCGGGTTCAATGCCTGTTTGTTTAACATATACCTGAAGGCGAGGTCAGATGTTCTTCTCAACTTCAGGTTGAGCCGGCCTCCGGATCGATGCCTGTTTGTTTAATAGATACCTGACGGCAAGGTCAGATGTTCTTCTCAAGTTCTGATTGAGCCGCCTTCGGTTTCGATGCTTGTTTGTTTAACAGATGCCTGACGGCAAGGTCAAATGTTCCTCTCAACTTGGTGTTGAGACAGCCTTCGGGTTCGATACCTGTTTGTTTAATAGATGTCTGACGACAAGGTCTAATGTTCTTATCAATTTCTGGTTGAGCCGCCCTTCGGGTTTGATACCTGCTTGTTTAACAGATGCCTCACGGCGAGGTCAGATGTTCCTCTCAACTTCGTGTTGAGCCGGCCTTCAGGTTCAATGCCTATTTGTTTAACAGATACCTGACGGCGAGGTCAAATTTTCCTCTCAACTTGGTGTTGAGCCGGCCTTTGGGTTCGATGCCTGTTTATTTAATAGATGCCTGACGGCAAGGTCTGATGTTCTTATCAACTTCTGGTTGAGCCGCCCTTCGGGTTCGATGCCTGCTTGTTTAACAGATGCCTCACAGCGAGGTCAGATGTTCCTCACAACTTCGTGTTGATCCGACCTTCAGGTTCAATGCCTGTTTGTTTAACAGATACCTGAAGGTGAGGTCAGATGTTCTTCTCAACTTCAGTTTGAGTCGGCCTTCGGGTTCGATGCCTGTTTATTTATTAGATACCTGACAGCGAGGTCACATGTTCTTCTCAACTTCGGGTTGAGTCGGCCTTTGGGTTCGATGCCTGTTTTTTTAACAGATGCCTGACAGCAAGGTCAAATGTTCCTCTCAACTTGGTGTTGAGCCGGCCTTCAGGTTCGACGCCTGTTTGTTTAATATATGCCTGACGGCATGGTTTGATGTTCTTATCAACGTCTGGTTGAGCCGCCCTTCGGGTTCGCTGCCTACTTGTTTAAAAGATGCCTCACGGCGAGGTCAGATGTTCCTCTCAACTTCGTGTTGAGCCGACCTTCAGGTTCAATGCCTGTTTGTTTAACAGATACCTGACGGCGAGGTCAAATGTTCCTCTCAATTTGGTGTTGAGCCAGCCTTTGGGTTCGATGCCTGTTTTTTTAATAGATGCCTGACGGCAAGGTCTAATGTTCTTATCAATTTCTGGTTGAGCCGCCCTTCGGGTTCAATGCCTGCTAGTTTAAGAGATGCCTCACGGCGAGGTCAGATGTTCCTCTCTACTTCGTGTTTAGCCGGCCTTCGGGTTCAATGCCTGTTTGTTTAACATATACCTGAAGGTGAGGTCAGATGTTCTTCTCAACTTCAGGTTGAGCCGGCCTTCGGGTTCGATGCCTGTTTGTTTAACAGATACCTGAGAGCGATGTCACGTGTTCTTCTCAACTTCGGGTTGAGCCGGCCTTCGGGTTCGATGCCTGTTTGTTTAACAAAATCCTGACGGCAAGGTCAAATGTTCCTCTCAACTTGGTGTTGAGCCGGCCTTCGGGTTCGACGCCTGCTTGTTTAATATATGCCTGACTGCAAGGTCTGATGTTCTTATCAACGTCTGGTTGAGCCGCCCTTCGGGTTCGATGCCTGCTTGTTTAAAATATGCCTCACGGAGAGGTCAGATGTTCCTATCAACTTAGTGTTGAGCCGGCCTTCGGGTTCAATGCCTGTTTGTTTAACAGATACCTGACATCGAGGTCAGATGTTCTTCTCAACTTCAGGTTGAGCCGGCCTTCGGGTTCGATGCCTGTTTGTTTAACAGATGTCTGACAGCGAGGTCACATGTTCTTCTCAACTTCTGGTTGAGTCGACCTTCGGGTTCGATGCCTGTTTGTTTAACAGATACCTGACGGCGAGGTTAGATGTTCTTCTCAAGTTCCGGTTGAGCCGCTTTCGGTTTAGATGCCTGTTTGTTTAACAGATGCCTGACGGCGAGGTCAAATGTTCCTCGCAACTTGGTGTTGAGCTGACCTTCAGGTTCGATGCCTGTTTGTTTAATAGATGCCTGACGGCAAGGTCTAATGTTCTTATCAACTTCTGGTTGAGCTGTCTTTCGGGTTCGATCCCTGTTTGTTTAACAGATGCGTCACGGCGAGGTCAGATGTTCCTCTGAACTTCGTATTGAACCGACCTTCGAGTTCAATGTATGTTTGTTTAACAGATACCTGACGCCGAGGTCAGATAGTTTTCTCAACTTCAGGTTGAGCCGACCTTCAGGTTTGATGCCTGTTTGTCTAACAGATGCCTGACAGCGAGGTCAGATGTTCTTCTCAACTTCGGGTTGAGCCGGCCTTCGGGTTCGATGCCTGTTTGTTTAACAGATACCTGACGGCAAGGTCAGATGTTCTTCTCAAGTTCCGATTGAGCCGCCTTCGGTTTGGATGCTTGTTTGTTTAACAGATGCCTGACGGCGAGGTCAAATGTTCCTGCCAACTTGGTGTTGAGCCAGCCTTCAAGTTTGATGCCTGTTTGTTTAATAGATGTCTGACGACAAGGTCTAATGTTCTTATCAATTTCTAGTTGAGCCGCCCTTCGGGTTTGATACCTGCTTGTTTAATATATGCCTCACGGCAAGGTCAGATGTTCCTCTCAACTTCGTGTTGAGCCGGCCTTCAGGTTCAATGCCTGTTTGTTTAACATATACCTGACAGCGAGGTCAAATTTTCCTCTCAACTTGGTGTTGAGCCGGCCTTCGGGTTCGACGCCTGCTTGTTTAATATATGCCTGACTGCAAGGTCTGATGTTCTTATCAACGTCTGGTTGAGCCGCCCTTCGGGTTCGATGCCTGCTTGTTTAAAATATGCCTCACGGCGAGGTCAGATGTTCCTCTCAACTTAGTGTTGAGCCGGCCTTCGGGTTCAATGCCTGTTTGTTTAACAGATACCTGACAGCGAGGTCAGATGTTCTTCTCAACTTCAGGTTGAGCCGGCCTTCGGGTTCGATGCCTGTTTGTTTAACAGATGTCTGAAAGCGAGGTCACATGTTCTTCTCAACTTCTGGTTGAGTCGGCCTTCGGGTTCGATGCCTGTTTGTTTAACAGATACCTGACGGCGAGGTTAGATGTTCTTCTCAACTTCCGGTTGAGCCGCTTTCGGTTTAGATGCCTGTTTGTTTAACAGATGCCTGACGGCGAGGTCAAATGTTCCTCTCAACTTGGTGTTGAGCTGGCCTTCGGGTTCGATGCCTGTTTGTTTAATAGATGCCTGACGGCAAGGTCTAATGTTCTTATCAACTTCTGGTTGAGCTGTCTTTCGGGTTCGATCCCTGTTTGTTTAACAGATGCGTCACGGCGAGGTCAGATGTTCCTCTCAACTTCGTATTGAACCGACCTTCGAGTTCAATGTATCTTTGTTTAACAGATACCTGACGCCGAGGTCAGATAGTTTTTCAACTTCAGGTTGAGCCGACCTTCGGGTTTGATGCCTGTTTGTCTAACAGATGCCTGACAGCGAGGTCAGATGTTCTTCTCAACTTCGGGTTGAGCCGGCCTTCGGGTTCGATGCCTGTTTGTTTAACAGATACCTGACGGCAAGGTCAGATGTTCTTCTCAAGTTCCGATTGAGCCGCCTTCGGTTTGGATGCTTGTTTGTTTAACAGATGCCTGACGGCGAGGTCAAATGTTCCTGCCAACTTGGTGTTGAGCCAGCCTTCGGGTTTGATGCCTGTTTTTTTAATAGATGTCTGACGACAAGGTCTAATGTTCTTATCAATTTCTGGTTGAGCCGCCCTTCGGGTTTGATACCTGCTTGTTTAATATATGCCTCACGGCAAGGTCAGATGTTCCTCTCAACTTCGTGTTGAGCCGGCCTTCAGGTTCAATGCCTGTTTGTTTAACATATACCTGACAGCGAGGTCAAATTTTCCTCTCAACTTGGTGTTGAGCCGGCCTTCGGGTTCGACGCCTGCTTGTTTAATATATGCCTGACTGCAAGGTCTGATGTTCTTATCAACGTCTGGTTGAGCCGCCCTTCGGGTTCGATGCCTGCTTGTTTAAAATATGCCTCACGGCGAGGTCAGATGTTCCTCTCAACTTAGTGTTGAGCCGGCCTTCGGGTTCAATGCCTGTTTGTTTAACAGATACCTGACAGCGAGGTCAGATGTTCTTCTCAACTTCTGGTTGAGCCGGCCTTCGGGTTCGATGCCTGTTTGTTTAACAGATGTCTGACAGCGAGGTCAGATGTTCTTCTCAACTTCTGGTTGAGTCGGCCTTCGGGTTCGATGCCTGTTTGTTTAACAGATACCTGATGGCGAGGTTAGATGTTCTTCTCAACTTCCGGTTGAGCCGCTTTCGGTTTAGATGCCTGTTTGTTTAACAGATGCTTGACGGCGAGGTCAAATGTTCCTCTCAACTTGGTGTTGAGCTGGCCTTCGGGTTCGATGCCTGTTTGTTTAATAGATGCCTGACGGCAAGGTCTAATGTTCTTATCAACTTATGGTTGAGCTGACTTTCGGGTTCGATCCCTGTTTGTTTAACAGATGCGTCACGGCGAGGTCAGATGTTCCTCTCAACTTCATATTGAGCCGACCTTCGAGTTCAATGTATGTTTGTTTAACAGATACTTGACGGCGAGGTCAGATAGTTTTCTCAACTTCAGGTTGAGCCGACCTTCGGGTTTGATGCCGGTTTGTCTAACAGATGCCTGACAGCGAGGTCAGATGTTCTTCTCAACTTCGGGTTGAGCCGGCCTTCGGGTTCGATGCCTGTTTGTTTAACAGATACCTGACGGCAAGGTCAGATGTTCTTCTCAAGTTCCGATTGAGCCGCCTTCGGTTTCGATGCTTGTTTGTTTAATAGATGCCTGACGGCGAGGTCAAATGTTCCTGTCAACTTGGTGTTGAGCCAGCCTTCGGGTTTGATGCCTGTTTGTTTAATAGATGTCTGACGACAAGGTCTAATGTTCTTATCAATTTCTGGTTGAGCCGCCCTTCGGGTTTGATACCTGCTTGTTTAATATATGCCACACGGCAAGGTCAGATGTTCCTCTCAACTTCTTGTTGAGACGGCCTTCAGGTTCAATGCCTGTTTTTTTAACAGATACCTGACAGCAAGGTCAAATGTTCCTCTCAACTTGGTGTTTAGCTGGCCTTCGGGTTCGATGCATGTTTGTTTAATAGATGCCTGACGGCAAGGTCTAATGTTCTTATCAACTTCTGGTTGAGCTGTCTTTCGGGTTCGATCCCTGTTTGTTTAACAGATGCGTCACGGCGAGGTCAGATGTTCCTCTTAACTTCGTATTGAGCCGACCTTCGAGTTTAATGTATGTTTGTTTAACAGATTCCTGACGGCGAGGTCAGATGTTTTTCTCAACTTCAGGTTGAGCCGGCCTTCGGGTTTGATGCCTGTTTGTTTAACAGATGCTTGACAGCGAGGTCAGATGTTCTTTTCAACTTCGGGTTGAGCCGGCCTTCGGGTTCGATGCCTGTTTGTTTAACAGATACCTGACGGCACGGTCAGATGTTCTTCTCAAGTTCCGATTGAGCCGCCTTCGGTTTCGATGCTTGTTTGTTTAACAGATGCCTGACGGCGAGGTCAAATGTTCCTCTCAACTTGGTGTTGAGCCAGCCTTCGGGTTCGATGCCTGTTTGTTTAATAGATATCTGACGACAAGGTCTAATGTTCTTATCAATTTCTGGTTGAGCCGCCCTTCGGGTTTGATACCTGCTTGTTTAACAGATGCCTCACGGCGAGGTCAGATGTTCCTCTCAACTTCGTGTTGAGCCGGCCTTCAGGTTCAATGCCTGTTTGTTTAACAGATACCTGACGGTGAGGTCAAATGTTCCTCTCAACTTGGTGTTGAGCCGACCTTTGGGTTCGATGCCTGTTTATTTAATAGATGCCTGACGGCAAGGTCTGATGTTCTTATCAACTTCTAGTTGAGCCGCCCTTCAGGTTCGATGCCAGCTTGTTTAACAGATGCCTCACGGCGAGGTAAGATGTTCCTTTCAACTTCGTGTTGATCCGACCTTCGGGTTCAATGCCTGTTTGTTTAACAGATACCTGAAGGCGAGGTCAGATGTTCTTCTAAACTTCAGTTTGAGCCGGCCTTCGGGTTCGATGCCTGTTTGTTTAACAGATACCTAACAGCGAGGTCACATGGTCTTCTCAACTTCGGGTTGAGCCGGCCTTCGGGTTCGATGCCTGTTTATTTAACAGATGCCTGACAGCGAGTTCAAATGTTCCTCTCAACTTGGTGTTGCGCCGGCCTTCGGGTTCGACGCCTGTTTGTTTAATATGTGCCTGACGGCATGGTCTGATGTTCTTATCAATGTCTAGTTTAGCCGCCCTTCGGGTTCGATGCCTACTTGTTTAAAAGATGCCTCACGGCGAGGTCAGATGTTCCTCTCAACTTCGTGTTGAGCCGGCCTTCAGGTTCAATGCATGTTTGTTTAACAGATACCTGATGGCGAGGTCAAATGTTCCTCTCAATTTGGTGTTGAGCCAGCCTTTGGGTTCGATGCCTGTTTTTTTAATAGATGCCTGACGGGAAGGTCTGATGTTCTTATCAACTTTTGGTTGAGACGCCCTTCGGGTTCGATGCCTGCTAGTTTACGAGATGCCTCGCGGCGAGGTCAGATGTTCCTCTCAACTTCGTGTTTAGCCGGCCTTCGGGATCAATGCCTGTTTGTTTAACATATACCTGAAGGCGAAGGCAGATGTTCTTCTCAACTTCAGGTTGAGCCGGCCTTCGGGTTCGATGCCTGTTTGTTTAACAGATACCTGAGAGCGAGGTCACATGTTCTTCTCAACTTCGGGTTGAGCCGGCCTTTGGGTTCGATGCTTGTTTGTTTAACAAAATCCTGACGGCAAGGTCAAATGTTCCTCTCAACTTGGTGTTGAGCCGGCCTTAGGGTTCGACGCCTGCTTGTTTAATATATGCCTGACGGCAAGGTCTGATGTTCTTATCAACGTCTGGTTGATCCGCCCTTCGGGTTTGATGCCTGCTTGTTTAAAATATGCCTCACGGCGAGGTCAGATGTTCCTCTCAACTTAGTGTTGAGCCGGCCTTCGGGTTCAATGCCTGTTTGTTTAACAGATACCTGACAGCGAGGTGAGATGTTCTTCTCAACTTCAGGTTGAGCCGGCCTTCGGGTTCGATGCCTGTTTGTTTAACAGATGCCTGACAGCGAGGTCACATGTTCTTCTCAACTTCTGGTTGAGTCGGCCGTCGGGTTCAATGCCTATTTGTTTAACAGATACCTGACGGCGAGGTTAGATGTTCTTCTAAACTTCCGGTTGAGCCGCTTTCGGTTTAGATGCCTGTTTGTTTTACAGATGCCTGACGGCGAGGTCAAATGTTCCTCTCAACTTGGTGTTGAGCTGGCCTTCGGGTTCGATGCCTGTTTGTTTAATAGATGCCTGACGGCAAGTTCTAATGTTCTTATCAACTTCTGGTTGAGCTGTCTTTCGGGTTCTATCCCTGTTTGTTTAACAGATGCGTCACGGCGAGGTCAGATGTTCCTCTCAACTTCGTTTTGAGCCGACCTTCGAGTTCAATGTATGTTTGTTTAACAGATACCTGACGGCGAGGTCAGATGTTTTTCTCAACTTCAGGTTGAGCCGGCCTTCGGGTTTGATGCTTGTTTGTTTAACAGATGCCTGACAGCGAGGTCAGATGTTCTTCTCAACTTCGGGTTGAGCCGGCCTTCGGGTTCGATGCCTGTTTGTTTAACAGATACCTGACGGCAAGGTCAGATGTTCTTCTCATGTTCCGGTTGAGCCGCCTTCGGTTTCGATGCCTGTTTGTTTAACAGATGCCTGACGGCGAGGTCAAATGTTCCTGTCAACTTGGTGTTGAGCCAGCCTTCGGGTTCGATGCCTGTTTGTTTAATAGATGTTTGACGGCAAGGTCTGATGTTCTTATCAACTTCTGGTTGATCCGCCCTTCAGGTTCGATGCCTGCTTGTTTAACAGATGCCTCACGACGAGGTCAGATGTTCCTCTCAACTTCGTGTTGACCCGGCCTTCGGGTTCAATGCCTGTTTGTTTAACAGATACCTGAAGGCGAGGTCAGATGTTCTTCTCAACTTCAGTTTGAGCCGGCCTTCGGGTTCGATGTCTGTTTGTTTAACAGATACCTGACAGCGAGGTCACATGTTCTTCTCAACTTCGGGTTGAGCCGGCCTTCGGGTTCGATGCCTGTTTGTTTAACAGATGCCTGACAGCGAGGTCAAATGTTCCTCTCAACTTGGTGTTGAGCCGGCCTTCGGGTTCGACGCCTGCTTGTTTAATATATGCCTGACTGCAAGGTCTGATGTTCTTATCAACGTCTGGTTGAGCCGCCCTTCGGGTTCGATGCCTGCTTGTTTAAAATATGCCTCACGGCGAGGTCAGATGTTCCTCTCAACTTAGTGTTGAGCCGGCCTTCGGGTTCAATGCCTGTTTTTTTAACAGATACCTGAAGGCGAGGTCAGATGTTCTTCTCAACTTCAGGTTGAGCCGGCCTTCGGGTTCGATGCCTGCTTGTTTAACAGATGCCTGACAGCGAGGTCACATGTTCTTCTTAACTTCTGGTTGAGTCGGCCGTCGGGTTCAATGCCTATTTGTTTAACAGATACCTGACGGCGAGGTTAGATGTTCTTCTAAACTTCCGGTTGAGCCGCTTTCGGTTTAGATGCCTGTTTGTTTTACAGATGCCTGACGACGAGGTCAAATGTTCCTCTCAACTTGGTGTTGAGCTGGCCTTCGGGTTCGATGCCTGTTTGTTTAATAGATGCCTGACGGCAAGGTCTAATGTTCTTATCAACTTCTGGTTGAGCTGTCTTTCGGGTTCGATCCCTGTTTGTTTAACAGATGCGTCACGGCGAGGTTAGATGTTCCTCTCAACTTCGTATTGAGCCGACCTTCGAAGTTCAATGTATGTTTGTTTAACAGATACCTGATGGCAAGGTCAGATGTTTTTCTCAACTTCAGGTTGAGCCGGCCTTCGGGTTTGATGCCTATTTGTTTAACAGATGCCTGACAGCGAGGTCAGATGTTCTTCTCAACTTCGGGTTGAGCCGGCCTTCGGGTTCGATGCCTGTTTGTTTAACAGATACCTGACGGCAAGGTCAGATGTTCTTCTCAAGTTCCGGTTGAGCCGCCTTCGGTTTCGATGCCTGTTTGTTTAACAGATGCCTGACGGCGAGGTCAAATGTTCCTGTCAACTTGGTGTTGAGCCAGCCTTCGGGTTCGATGCCTGTTTGTTTAATAGATGTCTGACGGCAAGGTCTGATGTTCTTATCAACTTCTGGTTGAGCCGCCCTTCAGGTTCGATGCCTGCTTGTTTAACAGATGCCTCACGGCGAGGTCAGATGTTCCTCTCGACTTCGTGTTGACCCGGCCTTCGGGTTCAATGCCTGTTTGTTTAACAGATACCTGAAGGCGAGGTCAGATGTTCTTCTCAACTTCAGTTTGAGCCGGCCTTCGGGTTCGATGTTTGTTTGTTTAACAGATACCTGACAGCGAGGTCACATGTTCTTCTCAACTTCGGGTTGAGCTGGCCTTCGGGTTCGATGCCTGTTTGTTTAACAGATGCCTGACAGCAAGGTCAAATTTTCCTCTCAACTTGGTGTTGAGCCGGCCTTCGGGTTCGACGCCTGCTTGTTTAATATATGCCTGACTGCAAGGTCTGATGTTCTTATCAACGTCTGGTTGAGCCGCCCTTCGGGTTCGATGCCTGCTTGTTTAAAATATGCCTCACGGCGAGATCAGATGTTCCTCTCAACTTAGTGTTGAGCCGGCCTTCGGGTTCAATGCCTGTTTGTTTAACAGATACCAGACAGAGAGGTCAGATGTTCTTCTCAACTTCAGGTTGAGCCGGCCTTCGGGTTCGATGCCTGTTTGTTTAACAGATGTCTGACAGCGAGGTCACATGTTCTTCTCAACTTCTGGTTGAGTCGGCCTTCGGGTTCGATGCCTGTTTGTTTAACAGATACCTGACGGCGAGGTTAGATGTTCTTCTCAACTTCCGGTTGAGCCACTTTCGGTTTAGATGCCTGTTTGTTTAACAGATGCCTGACGGCGAGGTCAAATGTTCCTCTCAACTTGGGGTTGAGCTGGCCTTCGGGTTCGATGCCTGTTTGTTTAATAGATGCCTGACGGCAAGGTCTAATGTTCTTATCAACTTCTGGTTGAGCTGTCTTTCGGGTTCGATCCCTGTTTGTTTAACAGATGCGTCACGGCGAGGTCAGATGTTCCTCTAAACTTCGTATTGAGCCGACCTTCGAGTTCAATGTATGTTTGTTTAACAGATACCTGACGGCGAGGTCAGATAGTTTTCTCAACTTCAGGTTGAGCCGACCTTCGGGTTTGATGCCGGTTTGTCTAACAGATGCCTGACAGCGAGGTCAGATGTTCTTCTCTACTTCGGGTTGAGCCGGCCTTCGGGTTCGATGCCTTTTTGTTTAACAGATACCTGACGGCAAGGTCAGATGTTCTTCTCAAGTTCCGATTGAGCCGCCTTCGGTTTCGATGCTTGTTTGTTTAACAGATGCCTGACGGCGAGGTCAAATGTTCCTGTCAACTTGGTGTTGAGCCAGCCTTTGGTTTTGATGCCTGTTTGTTTAATAGATGTCTGACGACAAGGTCTAATGTTCTTATCAATTTCTGGTTGAGCCGCCCTTCGGGTTTGATACCTGCTTGTTTAATATATGCCAAACGGCAAGGTCAGATGTTCCTCTCAACTTCTTGTTGAGACGGCCTTCAGGTTCAATGCCTGTTTGTTTAACAGATACCTGACAGCGAGGTCAAATGTTCCTCTCAACTTGGTGTTGAGCTGGCCTTCGGGTTCGATGCATGTTTGTTTAATAGATGCCTGACGGCAAGGTCTAATGTTCTTATCAACTTCTGGTTGAGCTGTCTTTCGGGTTCGATCCCTGTTTGTTTAACAGATGCGTCACGGCGAGGTCAGATGTTCCTCTTAACTTCGTATTGAGCCGACCTTCGAGTTTAATGTATGTTTGTTTAACAGATTCCTGACGGCGAGGTTAGATGTTTTTCTCAACTTCAGGTTGAGCCGGCCTTCGGGTTCGATGCCTGTTTGTTTAACAGATGCTTGACAGCGAGGTCAGATGTTCTTTTCAACTTCGGGTTGAGCCGGCCTTCGGGTTCGATGCCTGTTTGTTTAACAGATACCTGACGGCAAGGTCAGATGTTCTTCTCAAGTTCCGATTGAGCCGCCTTCGGTTTCGATGCTTGTTTGTTTAACAGATGCCTGACGGCAAGGTCAAATGTTCCTCTCAACTTGGTGTTGAGCCAGCCTTCGGGTTCGATGCCTGTTTGTTTAATAGATATCTGACGACAAGGTCTAATGTTCTTATCAATTTCTGGTTGAGCCGCCCTTCGGGTTTGATACCTGCTTGTTTAACAGATGCCTCACGGCGAGGTCAGATGTTCCTCTCAACTTCGTGTTGAGCCGGCCTTCAGGTTCAATGCCTGTTTGTTTAACAGATACCTGACGGTGAGGTCAAATGTTCCTCTCAACTTGGTGTTGAGCCGACCTTTGGGTTCGATGCCTGTTTATTTAATAGATGCCTGACGGTAAGGTCTGATGTTCTTATCAACTTCTGGTTGAGCCGCCCTTCGGGTTCGATGCCAGCTTGTTTAAAAGATGCCTCACGGCGAGGTAAGATGTTCCTCTCAACTTCGTGTTGATCCGACCTTCGGGTTCAATGCCTGTTTGTTTAACAGATACCTGAAGGCGAGGTCAGATGTTCTTCTAAACTTCAGTTTGAGCCGGCCTTCGGGTTCGATGCCTGTTTGTTTAACAGATACCTAACAGCGAGGTCACATGGTCTTCTCAACTTCGGGTTGAGCCGGCCTTCGGGTTCGATGCCTGTTTATTTAACAGATGCCTGACAGCGAGTTCAAATGTTCCTCTCAACTTGGTGTTGAGCCGGCCTTCGGGTTCGACGCCTGTTTGTTTAATATATGCCTGACGGCAAGGTCTGATGTTCTTATCAATGTCTAGTTTAGCCGCCCTTCGGGTTCGATGCCTACTTGTTTAAAAGATGCCTCACGGCAAGGTCAGATGTTCCTCTCAACTTCGTCTTGAGTCGGCCATCGGGTTCAATGCCTGTTTGTTTAGCAGATACCTGACGCTGAGGTCAGATGTTCTTCTCAACTTCAGGTTGAATCGGCCTTCGGGTTCGATGCCTGTTTGTTTTAACAGATACCTGACAGCAAGGTCACATGTTTTTCTCAACTTCGGGTTGAACCGGCCTTCGGGTTCGATGCCTGTTTATTTAACAGATGCCTGACGGCAAGGTCAAATGTTCCTCTCTACTTGGTGTTGAGCCGGCCTTCGCGTTCGATGCCTGACGGCAAGGTCTAATGTTCTTATCAACTTCTGGTTGAGCTGCCCTTTAGGTTCGATGCCTGCTTGTTTACCAGATTCCTCATGGCAAGGCCAGATGTTCCTCTCAACTTCGTGTTGAGCCGGCCTTCGGGTTCAATGTCTGTTTGTTTAACAGATACCTGACGAAGAGGTCAGATGTTCTTCTGAACTTCAGGTTGAGTCGGCCTTCGGGATCGATGCTTGTTCGTTTAACAGATGCCTGACAGCGAGGTCAGATGTTCTTCTCAACTTCGGGTTGAGCCGGCCTTCGGGTTCGATGCCTGTTTGTTTAATAGATACCTGATGGCAAGGTCAGATTTTCTTCTCAACATTCGGTTGAGCCGCCTTCAGTTTTGATGCCTGTTTGTTTAACAGATGCCTGACGGCGAAGTCCAATGTTCCTCTCAACTTAGTGTTGAGCCGGCCTTCGGGTTCGATGCCTGTTTGTTTAATAGATGCCTGACAAGAAGGTCTAATATTCTTATCAACTTCTCGTTGAGCCGCCCTTCGGGTTCGATGCCTGTTTGTCTAACAGATACCTCACGGCGAGGTCAGATGTTCCTCTCAACTTCGTGTTGAGCTGGCCTTCGGGTTCAACGTATGCTTGTTTAACAGATACCTGACAGCGAGGTCAGAGGTTCTTCTCAACTTTAGGTTGAGCTGGACTTCGGGTTCGATGCCTGTTTGTTTAACAGATGCCTGGCGGCGAGGTGAAATGTTCCTCTCAACTTGGTGTTGAGCCGGTTTTCGGGTACGATGCCTGTTTGTTTAATAGATGCGTGATGGCAAGGTCTAATGTTCTTATCATCTTCTGGTTGAGCTGCCCTTCGGGTTCGTTGCCTGCTTATTTAACAGATGCCTCACGGAGAGGTCAGATGTTCCTCTCAACTTCGTGTTGAGCCGGCCTTCGGGTTCAATGCCTGTTTGTTTAACAGATACCTGACGGCGAGGACAGATGTTCTTCTTAACTTAAGGTTGAGCCGGCCTTCGAGTTCGATGCCTGTTCGTTTAACAGATGCCTGACAGCGAGGTAAGATGTTCTTCTCAACTTCGGTTTGAGCGGGCCTTCGCGTTCGATGCCTGTTTATTTAACAGATACATGACGGCAAGGTCAGATGTTCTTCTCAAGTTCCGGTTGAGCCACCTTCGGTTTCGATGCCTGTTTGTTTAACAGATGCCCGACGGCGAGGTCAAATGTTCCTCTCAACTTGGTGTTGAGCCAGCCTTCGGGTTCGATGCGTGTTTGTCTAATAGATGCCTGACGGCAGGGTCTAATGTTCTTATCAACTTCTGGTTGAGCCTCCCTTCGGGTTTGATGCCTGCTTGTTTAACAGATGCCTCACGGCGAGGTCAGATGTTCCTCTCAACTTCGTGTTGAGCCGGCCTTCAGGTTCAATGCCTGTTTGTTTAATAGATACCTGACGACGAGGTCAGATGTTCTTCTCAACTTCCGGTTGATCCGCCTTCAGTTTCGATGCTTGTTTGTTTAACAAATGCCTGACAGCGAGGTCAAATGTTCCTCTCAACTTGGTGTTGAGCCGGCCTTTGGGTTCGATGCCTGTTTGTTTAATAGATGCCTGACGACAAGGTTTGATGTTCTTATCAACTTTTGGTTGAGCCGCCCTTCGGGTTCGATGCCGGCTTGTTTAACAGATGCCTGACAGCGAGGTCAAATGTTCCTCTCAACTTCGTGTTGAGCCGGCCTTCGGCTTCAATGCTTGTTTGTTTAATAGATGGGTGACGGCAAGGTCTAACGTTCTTATCAACTTCTGGTTGAGCCGCCCTTCGGTTTCGATGCCTGCTTGTTTAACAGATGCCTCACGGCGAGGTCAGATGTTCTTCTCAACTTCGTGTTGAGCCGGCCTTCGGGTTTAATGTCTCTTTATTTAACAAATACCTGACGGCATGGTCATATGTTCTTCTCAACTTCAGGTTGAGCAGGCCTTCGGGTTCGATGCCTGTTTGTTTAACGGATGCCTGACAGTGAGGTCAGATGTTCTACTCAATTTCGGGTTGAGCCGGCCTTCGGGTTCGATGCCTAATTGTTTCATAGATACCTAACAGAGAGGTCAGATGTTCTTCTCAACTTCAGGTTGAGTCGGCCTTCGGGTTCGAAGCGTGTTTGTTGAACAGATGCATGACAGCGAGGTGAAATGTTCCTCTCGACTTGGTGTTGAGCCGGCCTTCGGGTTCAATGCCTGTTTTTTTAACAGATGCCTGACAGCAAGGTCTGATTTTCTTATCACCTTCTGGTTTAGCCGCCCTTCGGTTTCGATGCCTGCTTGTTTAACAGACGCCTCACGGCGAGGTCAGATGTTCCTCTCAACTTCGTGTTGAGCCGGCCTTCAGGTTCAATGCCTGTTTGTTTAACAGATACCCGACAGCGAGGTCACATGTTCTTCTCAACTTCGGGTTGAGCCGGCCTTCGGGTTCGATACCTGTTTGTTTAACAGATGCCTGACAGCGAGGTCAAATGTTCCTCTCAACTTGGTGTTGAGCCAGCCTTCGGGTTCGACGCCTGTTTTTTTAATATATACTTGACGACAAGGTCTGATGTTCTTATCAACGTTTCGTTGAGCCGCCCTTCGAGTTCGATGCCTTCTTGTTTAAATGATGCCTCACAGCGAGGTCAGATGTTCCTCTCAACTTCGTGTTGAGCCGGCCTTCGGGTTCAATGCCTGTTTGTTTAACAGATACCTGACAGCGAGGTCAGATGTTCTTCTCAACTTTAGGTTGAGCCGGCATTCGGGTTCGATGTGTGTTTGTTGAACAGATGCCTGACAGCAAGGTCACATGTTCTTCTCAACTTCTGGTTGAGCCGGCCTTCAGTTTCGATGCCTGTTTGTTTAACAGATACCTGGCGGCGAGGTTAGATGTTCTTCTCAACTTCAGGTTGAGCCGCTTTCGGTTTCGATGCCTCTTTGTTTAACAGATGCCTAACAGCGAGTTCAAAGGTTCCTCTCAACTTGGTGTTGAGCCGGGCTTCGGGTTCGATGTCTGTTTGTTTATTAGATGCCTGACAGCAAGGTCTAATGTTTTTATCAACTTCTGGTTGAGCCTCCCTTCGGGTTCGATGCCTGATTATTCAACAAATGCCTCACGGAGAGGTCAGGTGTTCCTCTCAACATCGTGTTGAGATGGTCTTTGGGTTCAATGTCTATTTGTTTAACAGATACCTGACGAAGAGGTCAGATATTCTTCTCAACTTCAGGTTGAGCTGGCCTTCCGGTTCGATGCCTGTTCGCTTAACAGATGCCTGACAGCGAGGTCAGATGTTCTTCTCAAGTTCCGGTTGAGCCGCCTTCGGTTTCGATGCCTCTTTGTTTAACAGATGCCCGACGGCGAGGTCAAATGTTCCTCTCAACTTGGTGTTGAGCCAGCTTTTGGGTTCGATGCCTGTTTGTTTAATAGATGTCTGACGGCAAGGTCTAATGTTCTTATCAACTTCTGGTTGAGCCGCCCTTCAGGTTCGATGCCTGCTTGTTTAACAGATGCCTCAGGGCGAGTTGAGATGTTCCTCTCAACTTCGTGTTGAGTCGGCCTTCAGGTTCAATGCCTGTTTGTTTAACAGATACCTGACGACGAGGTCAGATGTCCTTCTCAACTTCCGGTTGAGCCGCCTTCAGTTTCGATGCTTGTTTATTTAACAAATGCCTGACAGCGAGTTCAAATGTTCCTTTCAACTTGGTGTTGAGCCGGCCTTCTGGTTCGATCCCTGTTTATTTAATAGATGCCTGACGGCAAGGTCTGATGTTCTTATCAACTTTTGGTTGAGCTACCGTTCGGGTTCGATGCCTGCTTGTTTAACAGATGCCTGACAGCGAGGTCAAATGTTCCTCTCAACCTGGTGTTGAGTCGGCCTTCGGGTTCGATGCCTGTTTGTTTAATAGATGCGTGACGGAAAGATCTAATGTTCTAATCAACTTCTGGTTGAGCCTCCCTTCGAGTTTGATGCCTGCTTGTTTAACAAATGCCTCACGGCGAGGTCAGATGTTCCTCTCAACTTCGTGTTGAGCCGGCCTTCGGGTTCAATGTATGTTTGTTTAACAGATAAGTGACGGCGAGGTCAGATGTTCTTCTCAACTTCAGGTTGTGCCGACCTTCAGGTTCGATGCCTGTTTTTTTAACAGATGCCTGACAGTAAGGTCAGATGTTCTTCTCAACTTCGGGTTGAGCCAGCCTTCGGGTTCGATGCCTTTTTGTTTAACAGATACCTGACGGAGATGTCAGATGTTCTTCTCATGTTCCGGTGGAGCCGCCTTCGATTTCGATGCCTGTTTGTTTAACAGATGCCTGACAGTGAGGTCAAATGTTCCTCTCAACTTGGTGTTGAGCCGGTCTTCGGGTTCGATGCCTGACGGCAAGGTCTGATGTTCTTATCTACTTCTAGTCGAGCCGCCCTTCGGTTTCGATGCCTGCTTGTTTAACAGATGCCTCACGGCGAGGTCAGATGTTCCTCTCAACTTCGTGTTGAGCGAGCCTTCGGGTTCAATGCCTGTTTGTTTAAAAGATACCTGACAGCGAGGTCATATGTTCTTCTCAACTTCGGGTTGAACCGGCCTTCGGGTTCGATGCCTGTTTGTTTAACAGATGTGTGACAACGAGGTCAAATGTTCCTCTCAACTTGGTGTTGATCCGGCCTTCGGGTTCGATGCCTGTTTGTTTAATAGATGCCGGACGGTAAGGTCTGATGTTCTTATCAAATTCTGGTTGAGCCGCCCTTCGGTTTCGATGCCTGCTTGTTTAACAGATGCCTCACGGCGAGGTCAGATGTTCCTCTCAACTTTGTGTTGAGCCGACCTTCATGTTCAACGCCTGTTTGTTTAACAGATACCTGACAGCGAGGTCACATGCTCTTCTCAACTTCGGGTTGAGACGGCGTTCAGGTTCGACGCCTGTTTGTTTAATATATGCCTGACGGCAAGGTCTGATGTTCTTATTAACGTTTGTTTAAGCCGCCCTTCAGGTTCGATGCCTGCTTGATTGAAAGATGCCTCACAGCGAGGTCAGATGTTCCTCTCAACTTCGTGTTGAGCCGGCCTTCGGGTTCAATGTATGTTTGTTTAACAGATAACTGACGGTGAGGTCAGATGTTCTTCTCAACTTCAGGTTGAGACGGCCTTCAGGTTCGATGACTGTTTTTTTAACAGATGCCTGACAGTGAGGTCAGATGTTCTTCTCAACTTCGGGTTGAGCCAGCCTTCGGGTTCGATGCCTGTTTGTTTAACAGATACCTGACGGAGAGGTCAGATGTTCTTCTCATGTTCCTGTTGAGCCGCCTTCAATTTCGATGCCTGTTTGTTTAACAGATGCCTGACGGTGAGGTCAAATGTTCCTCTCAACTTGGTGTTGAGCCGGCCATCGGTTTCGATGCCTGTTTGTTTAATAGATGTCTGACGGCAAGGTCTGATGTTCTTATCTACTTCTAGTCGAGCCGCCCTTCGGTTTCGATGCCTGCTTGTTTAACAGATGCCTCACGGCGAGGTCAGATGTTCCTCTCAACTTCGTGTTGAGCGGGCCTTCGGGTTCAATGCCTGTTTGTTTAAACGATACCTGACAGCGAGGTCACATGTTCTTCTCAACTTCGGGTTGAACCGGCCTTCGGGTTCGATGCCTGTGTGTTTAACAGATATGTGACAATGAGCTCAAATGTTCCTCTCAACTTGGTGTTGAGCCGGCCTTCGGGTTCGATGCCTGTTTGTTTTATAGATGTCGGACGGTAAGGTCTGATGTTCTTATCAACTTCTGGTTGAGCCGCCCTTCGGTTTCGATGCCTGCTTGTTTAACATATGCCTCACGGCGAGGTCAGATGTTCCTCTCAACTTTGTGTTGAGCCGGCCTTCATGTTCAATGCCTGTTTGTTTAACAGATACCTGACAGTGAGGTCACATGCTCTTCTCAACTTCGGGTTGAGCCGGCCTTCAGGTTCGACGCATGTTTGTTTAATATATGCCGGACGGCAAGGTCTGACGTTCTTATTAACGTTTGTTTAAGCCGCCCTTCAGGTTCGATGCCTGCTTGATTGAAAGATGCCTCACATCGAGGTCAGATGTTCCTCTCAACTTCGTGGTGAGCCGGCCTTCGGGTTTAATGCCTGTTTGTTTAACAGATACCTGACGGCGAGGTCAGATGTTCTTCTCAACTTCAGGTTGAGCCGGCCTTCGGGCTCGATACCTATTTCTTGAACAGATGCCTGACAGCGAGGTCACATGTTCTTCTCAACTTCTGGTTGAGCCGGCCTTCGGGTTCGATGCCTGTTTGTTTAACAGATACCTGGCGGCGAGGTTAGATGTTCTTCTCAAATTTAGGTTGAGCCGCTTTTGGTTTCGATGCCTGTTTGTTTAACAGATGCCTGACAACGAGGTCAAATGTTCCTTTCAACTTGGTGTTGAGTCGGGCTTCGGGTTCGATGCCTGTTTGTTTAATAGATGCCTGACAGCAAGGTCTAATGTTCTTATCAAATTCTGGTTGAGCCTCCCTTCGGGTTCGATGCCTGCTTGTTTAACAAATGCCTCACGACGAGGTCAGATGTTCCTCTCAACTTCGTGTTGAGCTGGCCATCGGGTTCAATGTATGTTTGTTTAACAGATACCTGATGGCGAGGTCAAATGTTCTTCTCAAATTCAGGTTGAGCCAGCCTTCGGGTTCGATGCCTGTTTGTTTAACAGATGCCTGACAGTGTGGTCAGATGTTCTTCTCAACTTCGGGTTGAGCCAGCCTTCGGGTTCGATGCCTGTTTGTTTAACAGATACCTGACGGCAAGGTCAGATGTTCTTCTAATGTTCCGGTTGAGCCGCCTTTGGTTTCGATGCCTGTTTGTTTAACAGATGCCTGACGGCGAGGTCAAATGTTCCTCTCAACTTGGTGTTGAGCCGACCTTCGGGTTCGATGCCTGTTTGTTTCATCGATGCCTGATGGCAAGGTCTGATGTTCTTATCAACTTCTAGTTGAGCCGCCCTTAGGTTTTCGATGCCTGCTTGTTTAACAGATGCCTCACGGCGAGGTCAGATGTTCCTCTCAACTTCGTGGTGAGCCGGCCTTCGGGTTCAATGCCTGTTTGTTTAACAGATACCTGACAGCGAGGTCACATGTTCTTCTCAACTTCGTGTTTAACCGGCCTTCGGGTTTGATGCCTATTTGTTTAACAGATGCCTGAAAACGAGGTCAAATGTTCCTCTCAACTTGGTGTTGAGCCAGCCTTCGGGTTCGATGCCTGTTTGTTTAAATGACGCCTGACGGCAAGGTTTGATGTTCTTATCAACTTCTGGTTGAGCCGCCCATCGGGTTCGATGCCAGCTTGTTTAACAGATGCCTGACAGCGAGGTTAAATGTTCCTCTCAACTTGGTGTTGAGCCGACTTTCGGGTTCGGTGCCTGTTTGTTTAACAGATACCTGACAGCCAGGTCACATGTTCTTCTCAACTTCGGGTCGAACCGGCCTTCGGGTTCGATGCCTGTTTGTTTAACAGATGTCTGACAACGAGGTCAAATGTTCCTCTCAACTTGGTGTTGATCCGGCCTTCGGGTTCAATGCCTGTTTGTTTAATAAATGTCGGACGGCAAGGTCTGATGTTCTTATCAACTTCTGGTTGAGCCGGCCTTCGGGTTCGATGCCTGCTTGTTTAACAGATCCCTGACAGCGAGGTCACATGTTCTTCTCAACTTCAGGTTGAGCCGGCCTTCGGGTTCGATGCCTGTTTGTTTAACAGATGCCTGACGGCGAGGTCAAATGTTCCTTTCAACTTCGGGTTGAGCCGGCCTTCAGGTTCGACGCCTGCTTGTTTAATATATGCCTGACGGAAAGGTCTGATGTTCTTATCAACGTCTGGTTGAGCCTCGCTTCGGGTTCGATGCCTGCTTGTTTAAAAGATGCCTCACGTCGAGGTCAGATGTTCCTTTCAACATAGTGTTGAGCAGGCCTTCGGGTTCAATGCCTGTTTGTTTAACAGATACCTGACAGCGAGGTCAGATGTTCTTCTCAACTTCAGGTTGATCCGGACTACGGGTTCGATGCCTGTTTGTTTAACAGATGCCTGACAGCGAGGTCACATGTTCTTCTCAACTTCTGGTTGAGTCGGGCTTCAGGTTCGATGCCTGTTTGTTTAACAGATACCTGACGGCGAGGTTAGATGTTCTTCTCAACTTCCGGTTGAGCCGCTTTCGGTTTAGATGCCTGTTTGCTTAACAGATGCCTGATGGCGAGGTGAAATGTTCCTCTCAACATGGTGTTGAGCTGGCCTTCGAGTTCGATGCCTGTTTGTTTAATAGATGCCTGACGGCAAGGTCTAATGTTCTTATCAACTTCTGGTTGAGCCGCCCTTCGGTTTCGATGCCTGCTTGTTTAACAGATACCTCACGGCGAGGTCAGATGTTTCTCTCAAATTTGTGTTGAGCCGGCCTTCATGTTCAATGCCTGTTTGTTTAACAGATACCTGACAGCGAGGTCACATGCTCTTCTCAACTTCGGGTTGAGCCGACCTTCAGGTTCGACGCCTGTTTGTTTAATATATGCCTGACGGCAAGGTATGATGTTCTTATTAACGTTTGTTTAAGCCGCCCTTCAGGTTCGATGCCTGCTTGATTGAAAGATGCCTCACAGCGAGGTCAGATGTTCCTCTCAACATCGTGTTGAGCCGGCCTTCGGGTTTAATGCCTGTTTGTTTAACAGATACCTGACGGCGAGGTCAGATGTTCTTCTCAACTTCAGGTTGAGCCGGCCTTCGGGCTCGATGCCTGTTTCTTGAACAGATGCCTGACAGCGAGGTCACATGTTCTTCTCAACTTCTGGTTGAGCCGGCCTTCGGGTTCGATGCCTGTTTGTTTAACAGATACCTGGCGGCGAGGTTAGATGTTCTTCTCAAATTTAGGTTGAGCCGCTTTCGGTTTCGATGCCTGTTTGTTTAACAGATGCCTGACAACGAGGTCAAATGTTCCTCTCAACTTGGTGTTGAGCCAGGCTTCGGGTTCGATGCCTGTTTGTTTAATAGATGCCTGACAGCAAGGTCTAATGTTCTTATCAAATTCTGGTTGAGCCTCCCTTCGAGTTCGATGCCTGCTTGTTTAACAAATGCCTCACGGCAAGGTCAGATGTTCCTCTCAACTTCGTGTTGAGCCGGCCATCGGGTTCAATGTATGTTTGTTTAACAGATACCTGATGGCGAGGTCAAATGTTCTTCTCAACTTCAGGTTGAGCCAGCCTTCGGGTTCGATGCCTGTTTCTATAACAGATGCCTGACAGTGAGGTCAGATGTTCATCTCAACTTCGGGTTGAGCCAGCCTTCGGGTTCGATGCCTGTTTGTTTAACAGATACCTGACGGCAATGTTAGATGTTCTTCTCACGTTCCGGTTGAGCCGCCTTTGGTTTCGATGCCTGTTTGTTTAACGGATGCCTGACGGCGAGGTCAAATGTTCCTCTCAACTTGGTGTTGAGCCGGCCTTCGGGTTCGATGCCTGTTTGTTTCATCGATGCCTGATGGTAAGGTCTGATGTTCTTATCAACTTCTAGTTGAGCCGCCCTTAGGTTTTGATGCCTGCTTGTTTAACAGATGCCTCACGGCGAGGTCAGATGTTCCTCTCAACTTCGTGGTGAGCCGGCCTTCGGGTTCAATGCCTGTTTGTTTAACAGATACCTGACAGCGAGGTCACATGTTCTTCTCAACTTCGTGTTGAACCGGCCTTCGGGTTTGATGCCTATTTGTTTAACAGATGCCTGAAAACGAGGTCAAATGTTCCTCTCAACTTGGTGTTGAGCCAGCCTTCGGGTTCGATGCCTGTTTGTTTAAATGACGCCTGACGGCAAGGTCTGATGTTCTTATCAACTTCTGGTTGAGCCGCCCATCGGGTTCGATGCCAGCTTGTTTAACAGATGCCTGACAGCGAGGTTAAATGTTCCTCTCAACTTGGTGTTGAGCCGACTTTCGGGTTCGATGCCTGTTTGTTTAACAGATACCTGACAACCAGGTCACATGTTCTTCTCAACTTCGGGTCGAACCGGCCTTCGGGTTCGATGCCTGTTTGTTTAACAGATGTCTGACAACGAGGTCAAATGTTCCTCTCAACTTGGTGTTGAGCTGGCCTTCGGGTTCGATGCCTGTTTGTTTAATAAATGTCGGACGGCAAGGTCTGATGTTCTTATCAACTTCTGGTTAAGCCGGCCTTCGGGTTCGATGCCTGATTGTTTAACAGATACCTGACAGCGAGGTCACATGTTCTTCTCAACTTCGGGTTGAGCCGGCCTTCGGGTTCGATGCCTGTTTGTTTAACAGATGCCTGACGGCGAGGTCAAATGTTCCTTTCAACTTCGGGTTGAGCCGGCCTTCAGGTTCGACGCCTGCTTGTTTAATATATGCCTGACGGCAAGGTCTGATGTTCTTATCAATGTCTGGTTGAGCCGCCCTTCAGGTTCGATGCCTGCTTGTTTAAAAGATGCCTCACGGCGAGGTCAGATGTTCCTCTCAACTTAGTGTTGCGCCGGCCATCGGGTTCAATGCCTGTTTGTTTAACAGATACCTGACAGCGAGGTCAGATGTTCTTCTCAACTTCAGGTTGAGCCGGCCTTCGGGTTCGATGCCTGTTTGTTTAACAGAAGCCTGACAGCGAGGTCACATGTTTTTCTCAACTTCTGGTTGAGTCGGGCTTCAGGTTCGATGCCTGTTTGTTTAACAGATACCTGACGGCGAGGTTAGATGTTCTTCTCAACTTCCGGTTGAGCCGCTTTCGGTTTAGATGCCTGTTTGCTTAACAGATGCCTGACGGCGAGGTGAAATGTTCCTCAAAACATGGTGTTGAGCTGGCCTTCGAGTTCGATGCCTGTTTGTTTAATAGATGCCTGACGGCAAGGTCTAATGTTCTTATCAACTTCTGGTTGAGCTGTCTTTCGGGTTCGATCCCTGTTTGTTTAACAGATGCGTCACGGCGAGGTCAGATGTTCCTCTCAACTTCGAATTGAGCCGACCTTCGAGTTCAATGTATGTTTGTTTAACAGATACCTGACGGCGAGGTCAGATGTTTTTCTCAACTTCAGGTTGAGCCGACCTTCGGGTTCGATGCCTGTTTGTTTAACAGATGCCTGACAGCAAGGTCAAATGTTCTTCTCAACTTCGGGTTGAGCCGGCCTTCGGGTTCGATGCCTGTTTGTTTAACAGATACCTGACGGCAAGGTCAGATGTTCTTCTCAAGTTCCGATTGAGCCGCCTTCGGTTTCGATGCTTGTTTGTTTAACAGATGCCTGATGGCGAGGTCAAATGTTCCTCTCAACTTGGTGTTGAGCCAGCCTTCGGGTTCGATGCCTTTTTGTTTAATAGATGTCTGACGACAAGGTCTAATGTTCTTATCAATTTCTGGTTGAGCCGCCCTTCGGGTTTGATACCTGCTTGTTTAACAGATGCCTCACGGCGAGGTCAGATGTTCCTCTCAACTTCGTGTTGAGTCGGCCTTCGGGTTCAATGCCTGTTTGTTTAATAGATGCCTGACGACAAGGTCTAATGTTCTTATCAACTTCTGGTTGAGCCGCCCTTCAGATTCGATGCCTACTTGTTTAACAGATGCCTCACGGCGAGGTCAGATGTTCCTCTCAACTTCGTGTTTAGCCGGCCTTCGGGTTTAATGTCTATTTGTTTAACAGATACCTAACGGCGTGGTCAGATGATCTTCGCAAATTCAGGTTGAGCCGGCCTTCGGGTTCGATGCCGATTTGATTAACAGATGCCTCACAGCGAGGTCAGATGTTCTTCTCAACTTCGGGTTGAGACGGCCTTCGGGTTCGATGCCTGTTTGTTTAACAGATACCTGACGGCGAGGTCAGATGTTCTTCTCAACTTCCTGTTGAGCCGCCTTCAGTTTCGATGCCTGTTTGTTTAACAGTAGCCTGAAGGCGAGGTCAAATGTTCCTCTCAACTTGGTGTTGAGCTGGCATTCGGGTTCGATGCATGTTTGTTTAATAGATGCCTGACGGCAAGGTTTGATATTCTTATCAACTTCTGGTTGAGCCGCCCTTCGGGTTCGATGCCTGTTTATTTAACAGATACCTCACGACGAGGTCAGATGTTCCTCTCAACTTCGTGTTGAGCCGGCCTTCGGGTTCAATGCCTATTTGTTTAACAGATACCTGACGGCGAGAGCAGATGTTCTTCTCAACTTCAGGTTGAGCCGACCTTCGGGTTCGATGCTTGTTTGTTTAACAGATACCTGACAACGAGGTCACATGTTCTTCTCAACTTCGGGTTGAGCCGGCCTTCGGGTTCGATGCCTGTTTGTTTAACAGATGCTTGACGGCGAGGTCAAATGTTCCTTTCAACTTGGTCTTGAGTCGGCCTTCGGGTTTGACGCCTGCTTGTTTAATATATGCCTGATGGCAAGGTCTGATGTTCTTATCAACGTCTGGTTGAGCCGCCCTTCGGGTTCGATGCCTGCTTGTTTAAAAGATGCCTCACGGCGAGGTCAGATGTTCCTCTCAACTTAGTGTTGAGCCAGCCTTCGGGTTCAATGCCTATTTGTTTAACAGATACCTGACAGCAAGGTCAGATGTTCTACTCAACTTTAGGTTGAGTCGGCCTTCGGGTACGATGCCTGTTTGTTTAACAGATGCCTGACAGCGAGGTCACATGTTCTTCTCAACTTCTGGTTGAGTCGGCCTTCGGGTTCGATGCCTGTTTGTTTAACAGATACCTGACGGCGAGGTTAGATGTTCTTCTCAACTTCCGGTTGAGCCGGTTTCGGTTTAGATGCTTGTTTGTTTAACAGATGCCTGATGGCGAGGTCAAATGTTCCTCTCAACTTGGTGTTGAGCTGGCCTTCGGGTTCGATGCCTGTTTGTTTAATAGATGCCTGATGGCAAGGTCTAATGTTCTTATCAACTTCTGGTTGAGCTGTCTTTCGGGTTCGATCCCTGTTTGTTTAACAGATGCGTCAGGGCGAGGTCATATGTTCCTCTCAACTTCGTACTGAGCCGACCTTCGAGTTTAATGTATGTTTGTTTAATAGATACCTGACGGCGAGGTCAGATGTTTTTCTCAACTTTAGGTTGAGTCGGCCTTCGGGTTCGATGCCTGTTTGTTTAACAGATGCCTGACAGCAAGGTCAGATGTTCTTCTCAACTTCGGGTTGAGCCGGCCTTCGGGTTCGATGCCTGTTTGTTTAACAGATACCTGACGGAAAGGTCAGATGTTCTTCTCAAGTTCTGATTGAGCCGCCTTCGGTTTCGATGCTTGTTTGTTTAACAGATGCCTGACGGCAAGGTCAAATGTTCCTCTCAACTTGGTGTTGAGTCAGCCTTCGGGTTCGATGCCTGTTTGTTTAATAGATGTCTGACGACAAGGTCTAATGTTCTTATCAATTTCTGGTTGAGCCGCCCTTCGGGTTTGATACCTGCTTGTTTAACAGATGCCTCACGGCGAGGTCAGATATTCCTCTCAACTTCGTGTTGAGCCGGCCTTCAGGTTCAATGCCTATTTGTTTAACAGATACCTGACGGCGAGGTCAAATGTTCCTCTCAACTTGGTGTTGAGCCGGCCTTTGGGTTCGATTCCTGTTTATTTAATAGATGCCTGACGGCAAGGTCTGTTGTTCTTATCAACTTCTGGTTGAGCCGCCCTTCGGGTTCGATGCCTGCTTGTTTAACAGATGCCTCACAGCGAGGTCAGATGTTCCTCCCAACTTCGTGTTGATCCGACCTTCAGGTTCAATGCCTGTTTGTTTAACAGATACCTGAAGGTGAGGTCAGATGTTCTTCTCAACTTCAGTTTGAGCTGGCCTTCGGGTTCGATGCCTGTTTATTTAACAGATACCTGACAGCGAGGTCACATGTTCTTCTCAACTTCGGGTTGATCCGGCCTTCGGGTTCGATGCCTGTTTGTTTAACAGATGCCTGACAGCGAGGTCAAATGTTCCTCTCAACTTGGTGTTGAGCTGGCCTTCGGGTTCGACGCCTGTTTGTTTAATATATGCCTGACGGCAAGGTTTGATGTTCTTATCAACGTCAGGTTGAGCCGCCCTTCGGGTTCGATGCCTACTTGTTTAATAGATGCCTCACGGCGAGGTCAGATGTTCCTCTCAACTTCGTGTTGAGCCAACCTTCAGGTTCAATGCCTGTTTGTTTAATAGATACCTGACGGCGAGGTCAAATGTTCCTCTCAATTTGGGGTTGAGCTAGCCTTTGGGTTCGATGCCTGGTTTTTTAATAGATGCCTGACGGCAAGGTCTGATGTTCTTATCAACTTCTGGTTGAGCCGCCCTTCGGGTTCAATGCCTGCTAGTTTAAGAGATGCCTCACGGCGAGTTCAGATGTTCCTCTCTACTTTGTGTTTAGCCGGCCTTCGGGTTCAATGCCTGTTTGTTTAACATATACCTGAAGGCGAGGTCAGATGTTCTTCTCAACTTCAGGTTGAGCCGGCCTCCGGATCGATGCCTGTTTGTTTAACAGATACCTGACGGCAAGGTCAGATGTTCTTCTCAAGTTCTGATTGAGCCGCCTTCGGTTTCGATGCTTGTTTGTTTAACAGATGCCTGACGGCAAGGTCAAATGTTCCTCTCAACTTGGTGTTGAGACAGCCTTCGGGTTCGATACCTGTTTGTTTAATAGATGTCTGACGACAAGGTCTAATGTTCTTATCAATTTCTGGTTGAGCCGCCCTTCGGGTTTGATACCTGCTTGTTTAACAGATGCCTCACGGCGAGGTCAGATGTTCCTCTCAACTTCGTGTTGAGCCGGCCTTCAGGTTCAATGCCTATTTGTTTAACAGATACCTGACGGCGAGGTCAAATGTTCCTCTCAACTTGGTGTTGAGCCGGCCTTTGGGTTCGATGCCTGTTTATTTAATAGATGCCTGACGGCAAGGTCTGATGTTCTTATCAACTTCTGGTTGAGCCGCCCTTCGGGTTCGATGCCTGCTTGTTTAACAGATGCCTCACAGCGAGGTCAGATGTTCCTCACAACTTCGTGTTGATCCGACCTTCAGGTTCAATGCCTGTTTGTTTAACAGATACCTGAAGGTGAGGTCAGATGTTCTTCTCAACTTCAGTTTGAGTCGGCCTTCGGGTTCGATGCCTGTTTATTTATTAGATACCTGACAGCGAGGTCACATGTTCTTCTCAACTTCGGGTTGAGTCGGCCTTTGGGTTCGATGCCTGTTTTTTTAACAGATGCCTGACAGCAAGGTCAAATGTTCCTCTCAACTTGGTGTTGAGCCGGCCTTCAGGTTCGACGCCTGTTTGTTTAATATATGCCTGACGGCATGGTTTGATGTTCTTATCAACGTCTGGTTGAGCCGCCCTTCGGGTTCGCTGCCTACTTGTTTAAAAGATGCCTCACGGCGAGGTCAGATGTTCCTCTCAACTTCGTGTTGAGCCGACCTTCAGGTTCAATGCCTGTTTGTTTAACAGATACCTGACGGCGAGGTCAAATGTTCCTCTCAATTTGGTGTTGAGCCAGCCTTTGGGTTCGATGCCTGTTTTTTTAATAGATGCCTGACGGCAAGGTCTAATGTTCTTATCAATTTCTGGTTGAGCCGCCCTTCGGGTTCAATGCCTGCTAGTTTAAGAGATGCCTCACGGCGAGGTTAGATGTTCCTCTCTACTTCGTGTTTAGCCGGCCTTCGGGTTCAATGCCTGTTTGTTTAACATATACCTGAAGGTGAGGTCAGATGTTCTTCTCAACTTCAGGTTGAGCCGGCCTTCGGGTTCGATGCCTGTTTGTTTAACAGATACCTGAGAGCGATGTCACGTGTTCTTCTCAACTTCGGGTTGAGCCGGCCTTCGGGTTCGATGCCTGTTTGTTTAACAAAATCCTGACGGCAAGGTCAAATGTTCCTCTCAACTTGGTGTTGAGCCGGCCTTCGGGTTCGACGCCTGCTTGTTTAATATATGCCTGACTGCAAGGTCTGATGTTCTTATCAACGTCTGGTTGAGCCGCCCTTCGGGTTCGATGCCTGCTTGTTTAAAATATGCCTCACGGAGAGGTCAGATGTTCCTATCAACTTAGTGTTGAGCCGGCCTTCGGGTTCAATGCCTGTTTGTTTAACAGATACCTGACATCGAGGTCAGATGTTCTTCTCAACTTCAGGTTGAGCCGGCCTTCGGGTTCGATGCCTGTTTGTTTAACAGATGTCTGACAGCGAGGTCACATGTTCTTCTCAACTTCTGGTTGAGTCGACCTTCGGGTTCGATGCCTGTTTGTTTAACAGATACCTGACGGCGAGGTTAGATGTTCTTCTCAAGTTCCGGTTGAGCCGCTTTCGGTTTAGATGCCTGTTTGTTTAACAGATGCCTGACGGCGAGGTCAAATGTTCCTCGCAACTTGGTGTTGAGCTGACCTTCAGGTTCGATGCCTGTTTGTTTAATAGATGCCTGACGGCAAGGTCTAATGTTCTTATCAACTTCTGGTTGAGCTGTCTTTCGGGTTCGATCCCTGTTTGTTTAACAGATGCGTCACGGCGAGGTCAGATGTTCCTCTGAACTTCGTATTGAACCGACCTTCGAGTTCAATGTATGTTTGTTTAACAGATACCTGACGCCGAGGTCAGATAGTTTTCTCAACTTCAGGTTGAGCCGACCTTCAGGTTTGATGCCTGTTTGTCTAACAGATGCCTGACAGCGAGGTCAGATGTTCTTCTCAACTTCGGGTTGAGCCGGCCTTCGGGTTCGATGCCTGTTTGTTTAACAGATACCTGACGGCAAGGTCAGATGTTCTTCTCAAGTTCCGATTGAGCCGCCTTCGGTTTGGATGCTTGTTTGTTTAACAGATGCCTGACGGCGAGGTCAAATGTTCCTGCCAACTTGGTGTTGAGCCAGCCTTCAAGTTTGATGCCTGTTTGTTTAATAGATGTCTGACGACAAGGTCTAATGTTCTTATCAATTTCTGGTTGAGCCGCCCTTCGGGTTTGATACCTGCTTGTTTAATATATGCCTCACGGCAAGGTCAGATGTTCCTCTCAACTTCGTGTTGAGCCGGCCTTCAGGTTCAATGCCTGTTTGTTTAACATATACCTGACAGCGAGGTCAAATTTTCCTCTCAACTTGGTGTTGAGCCGGCCTTCGGGTTCGACGCCTGCTTGTTTAATATATGCCTGACTGCAAGGTCTGATGTTCTTATCAACGTCTGGTTGAGCCGCCCTTCGGGTTCGATGCCTGCTTGTTTAAAATATGCCTCACGGCGAGGTCAGATGTTCCTCTCAACTTAGTGTTGAGCCGGCCTTCGGGTTCAATGCCTGTTTGTTTAACAGATACCTGACAGCGAGGTCAGATGTTCTTCTCAACTTCAGGTTGAGCCGGCCTTCGGGTTCGATGCCTGTTTGTTTAACAGATGTCTGACAGCAAGGTCACATGTTCTTCTCAACTTCTGGTTGAGTCGGCCTTCGGGTTCGATGCCTGTTTGTTTAACAGATACCTGACGGCGAGGTTAGATGTTCTTCTCAACTTCCGGTTGAGCCGCTTTCGGTTTAGATGCCTGTTTGTTTAACAGATGCCTGACGGCGAGGTCAAATGTTCCTCTCAACTTGGTGTTGAGCTGGCCTTCGGGTTCGATGCCTGTTTGTTTAATAGATGCCTGACGGCAAGGTCTAATGTTCTTATCAACTTCTGGTTGAGCTGTCTTTCGGGTTCGATCCCTGTTTGTTTAACAGATGCGTCACGGCGAGGTCAGATGTTCCTCTCAACTTCGTATTGAACCGACCTTCGAGTTCAATGTATCTTTGTTTAACAGATACCTGACGCCGAGGTCAGATAGTTTTTCAACTTCAGGTTGAGCCGACCTTCGGGTTTGATGCCTGTTTGTCTAACAGATGCCTGACAGCGAGGTCAGATGTTCTTCTCAACTTCGGGTTGAGCCGGCCTTCGGGTTCGATGCCTGTTTGTTTAACAGATACCTGACGGCAAGGTCAGATGTTCTTCTCAAGTTCCGATTGAGCCGCCTTCGGTTTGGATGCTTGTTTGTTTAACAGATGCCTGACGGCGAGGTCAAATGTTCCTGCCAACTTGGTGTTGAGCCAGCCTTCGGGTTTGATGCCTGTTTTTTTAATAGATGTCTGACGACAAGGTCTAATGTTCTTATCAATTTCTGGTTGAGCCGCCCTTCGGGTTTGATACCTGCTTGTTTAATATATGCCTCACGGCAAGGTCAGATGTTCCTCTCAACTTCGTGTTGAGCCGGCCTTCAGGTTCAATGCCTGTTTGTTTAACATATACCTGACAGCGAGGTCAAATTTTCCTCTCAACTTGGTGTTGAGCCGGCCTTCGGGTTCGACGCCTGCTTGTTTAATATATGCCTGACTGCAAGGTCTGATGTTCTTATCAACGTCTGGTTGAGCCGCCCTTCGGGTTCGATGCCTGCTTGTTTAAAATATGCCTCACGGCGAGGTCAGATGTTCCTCTCAACTTAGTGTTGAGCCGGCCTTCGGGTTCAATGCCTGTTTGTTTAACAGATACCTGACAGCGAGGTCAGATGTTCTTCTCAACTTCTGGTTGAGCCGGCCTTCGGGTTCGATGCCTGTTTGTTTAACAGATGTCTGACAGCGAGGTCAGATGTTCTTCTCAACTTCTGGTTGAGTCGGCCTTCGGGTTCGATGCCTGTTTGTTTAACAGATACCTGATGGCGAGGTTAGATGTTCTTCTCAACTTCCGGTTGAGCCGCTTTCGGTTTAGATGCCTGTTTGTTTAACAGATGCTTGACGGCGAGGTCAAATGTTCCTCTCAACTTGGTGTTGAGCTGGCCTTCGGGTTCGATGCCTGTTTGTTTAATAGATGCCTGACGGCAAGGTCTAATGTTCTTATCAACTTATGGTTGAGCTGACTTTCGGGTTCGATCCCTGTTTGTTTAACAGATGCGTCACGGCGAGGTCAGATGTTCCTCTCAACTTCATATTGAGCCGACCTTCGAGTTCAATGTATGTTTGTTTAACAGATACTTGACGGCGAGGTCAGATAGTTTTCTCAACTTCAGGTTGAGCCGACCTTCGGGTTTGATGCCGGTTTGTCTAACAGATGCCTGACAGCGAGGTCAGATGTTCTTCTCAACTTCGGGTTGAGCCGGCCTTCGGGTTCGATGCCTGTTTGTTTAACAGATACCTGACGGCAAGGTCAGATGTTCTTCTCAAGTTCCGATTGAGCCGCCTTCGGTTTCGATGCTTGTTTGTTTAACAGATGCCTGACGGCGAGGTCAAATGTTCCTGTCAACTTGGTGTTGAGCCAGCCTTCGGGTTTGATGCCTGTTTGTTTAATAGATGTCTGACGACAAGGTCTAATGTTCTTATCAATTTCTGGTTGAGCCGCCCTTCGGGTTTGATACCTGCTTGTTTAATATATGCCACACGGCAAGGTCAGATGTTCCTCTCAACTTCTTGTTGAGACGGCCTTCAGGTTCAATGCCTGTTTTTTTAACAGATACCTGACAGCAAGGTCAAATGTTCCTCTCAACTTGGTGTTTAGCTGGCCTTCGGGTTCGATGCATGTTTGTTTAATAGATGCCTGACGGCAAGGTCTAATGTTCTTATCAACTTCTGGTTGAGCTGTCTTTCGGGTTCGATCCCTGTTTGTTTAACAGATGCGTCACGGCGAGGTCAGATGTTCCTCTTAACTTCGTATTCAGCCGACCTTCGAGTTTAATGTATGTTTGTTTAACAGATTCCTGACGGCGAGGTCAGATGTTTTTCTCAACTTCAGGTTGAGCCGGCCTTCGGGTTTGATGCCTGTTTGTTTAACAGATGCTTGACAGCGAGGTCAGATGTTCTTTTCAACTTCGGGTTGAGCCGGCCTTCAGGTTCGATGCCTGTTTGTTTAACAGATACCTGACGGCACGGTCAGATGTTCTTCTCAAGTTCCGATTGAGCCGCCTTCGGTTTCGATGCTTGTTTGTTTAACAGATGCCTGACGGCGAGGTCAAATGTTCCTCTCAACTTGGTGTTGAGCCAGCCTTCGGGTTCGATGCCTGTTTGTTTAATAGATATCTGACGACAAGGTCTAATGTTCTTATCAATTTCTGGTTGAGCCGCCCTTCGGGTTTGATACCTGCTTGTTTAACAGATGCCTCACGGCGAGGTCAGATGTTCCTCTCAACTTCGTGTTGAGCCGGCCTTCAGGTTCAATGCCTGTTTGTTTAACAGATACCTGACGGTGAGGTCAAATGTTCCTCTCAACTTGGTGTTGAGCCGACCTTTGGGTTCGATGCCTGTTTATTTAATAGATGCCTGACGGCAAGGTCTGATGTTCTTATCAACTTCTAGTTGAGCCGCCCTTCGGGTTCGATGCCAGCTTGTTTAACAGATGCCTCACGGCGAGGTAAGATGTTCCTTTCAACTTCGTGTTGATCCGACCTTCGGGTTCAATGCCTGTTTGTTTAACAGATACCTGAAGGCGAGGTCAGATGTTCTTCTAAACTTCAGTTTGAGCCGGCCTTCGGGTTCGATGCCTGTTTGTTTAACAGATACCTAACAGCGAGGTCACATGGTCTTCTCAACTTCGGGTTGAGCCGGCCTTCGGGTTCGATGCCTGTTTATTTAACAGATGCCTGACAGCGAGTTCAAATGTTCCTCTCAACTTGGTGTTGCGCCGGCCTTCGGGTTCGACGCCTGTTTGTTTAATATGTGCCTGACGGCAAGGTCTGATGTTCTTATCAATGTCTAGTTTAGCCGCCCTTCGGGTTCGATGCCTACTTGTTTAAAAGATGCCTCACGGCGAGGTCAGATGTTCCTCTCAACTTCGTGTTGAGCCGGCCTTCAGGTTCAATGCATGTTTGTTTAACAGATACCTGACGGCGAGGTCAAATGTTCCTCTCAATTTGGTGTTGAGCCAGCCTTTGGGTTTGATGCCTGTTTTTTTAATAGATGCCTGACGGGAAGGTCTGATGTTCTTATCAACTTTTGGTTGAGACGCCCTTCGGGTTCGATGCCTGCTAGTTTACGAGATGCCTCGCGGCGAGGTCAGATGTTCCTCTCAACTTCGTGTTTAGCCGGCCTTCGGGATCAATGCCTGTTTGTTTAACATATACCTGAAGGCGAAGGCAGATGTTCTTCTCAACTTCAGGTTGAGCCGGCCTTCGGGTTCGATGCCTGTTTGTTTAACAGATACCTGAGAGCGAGGTCACATGTTCTTCTCAACTTCGGGTTGAGCCGGCCTTTGGGTTCGATGCTTGTTTGTTTAACAAAATCCTGACGGCAAGGTCAAATGTTCCTCTCAACTTGGTGTTGAGCCGACCTTAGGGTTCGACGCCTGCTTGTTTAATATATGCCTGACGGCAAGGTCTGATGTTCTTATCAACGTCTGGTTGATCCGCCCTTCGGGTTTGATGCCTGCTTGTTTAAAATATGCCTCACGGCGAGGTCAGATGTTCCTCTCAACTTAGTGTTGAGCCGGCCTTCGGGTTCAATGCCTGTTTGTTTAACAGATACCTGACAGCGAGGTGAGATGTTCTTCTCAACTTCAGGTTGAGCCGGCCTTCGGGTTCGATGCCTGTTTGTTTAACAGATGCCTGACAGCGAGGTCACATGTTCTTCTCAACTTCTGGTTGAGTCGGCCGTCGGGTTCAATGCCTATTTGTTTAACAGATACCTGACGGCGAGGTTAGATGTTCTTCTAAACTTCCGGTTGAGCCGCTTTCGGTTTAGATGCCTGTTTGTTTTACAGATGCCTGACGGCGAGGTCAAATGTTCCTCTCAACTTGGTGTTGAGCTGGCCTTCGGGTTCGATGCCTGTTTGTTTAATAGATGCCTGACGGCAAGTTCTAATGTTCTTATCAACTTCTGGTTGAGCTGTCTTTCGGGTTCTATCCCTGTTTGTTTAACAGATGCGTCACGGCGAGGTCAGATGTTCCTCTCAACTTCGTTTTGAGCCGACCTTCGAGTTCAATGTATGTTTGTTTAACAGATACCTGACGGCGAGGTCAGATGTTTTTCTCAACTTCAGGTTGAGCCGGCCTTCGGGTTTGATGCTTGTTTGTTTAACAGATGCCTGACAGCGAGGTCAGATGTTCTTCTCAACTTCGGGTTGAGCCGGCCTTCGGGTTCGATGCCTGTTTGTTTAACAGATACCTGACGGCAAGGTCAGATGTTCTTCTCATGTTCCGGTTGAGCCGCCTTCGGTTTCGATGCCTGTTTGTTTAACAGATGCCTGACGGCGAGGTCAAATGTTCCTGTCAACTTGGTGTTGAGCCAGCCTTCGGGTTCGATGCCTGTTTGTTTAATAGATGTTTGACGGCAAGGTCTGATGTTCTTATCAACTTCTGGTTGAGCCGCCCTTCAGGTTCGATGCCTGCTTGTTTAACAGATGCCTCACGACGAGGTCAGATGTTCCTCTCAACTTCGTGTTGACCCGGCCTTCGGGTTCAATGCCTGTTTGTTTAACAGATACCTGAAGGCGAGGTCAGATGTTCTTCTCAACTTCAGTTTGAGCCGGCCTTCGGGTTCGATGTCTGTTTGTTTAACAGATACCTGACAGCGAGGTCACATGTTCTTCTCAACTTCGGGTTGAGCCGGCCTTCGGGTTCGATGCCTGTTTGTTTAACAGATGCCTGACAGCGAGGTCAAATGTTCCTCTCAACTTGGTGTTGAGCCGGCCTTCGGGTTCGACGCCTGCTTGTTTAATATATGCCTGACTGCAAGGTCTGATGTTCTTATCAACGTCTGGTTGAGCCGCCCTTCGGGTTCGATGCCTACTTGTTTAAAATATGCCTCACGGCGAGGTCAGATGTTCCTCTCAACTTAGTGTTGAGCCGGCCTTCGGGTTCAATGCCTGTTTTTTTAACAGATACCTGAAGGCGAGGTCAGATGTTCTTCTCAACTTCAGGTTGAGCCGGCCTTCGGGTTCGATGCCTGCTTGTTTAACAGATGCCTGACAGCGAGGTCACATGTTCTTCTTAACTTCTGGTTGAGTCGGCCGTCGGGTTCAATGCCTATTTGTTTAACAGATACCTGACGGCGAGGTTAGATGTTCTTCTAAACTTCCGGTTGAGCCGCTTTCGGTTTAGATGCCTGTTTGTTTTACAGATGCCTGACGACGAGGTCAAATGTTCCTCTCAACTTGGTGTTGAGCTGGCCTTCGGGTTCGATGCCTGTTTGTTTAATAGATGCCTGACGGCAAGGTCTAATGTTCTTATCAACTTCTGGTTGAGCTGTCTTTCGGGTTCGATCCCTGTTTGTTTAACAGATGCGTCACGGCGAGGTTAGATGTTCCTCTCAACTTCGTATTGAGCCGACCTTCGAAGTTCAATGTATGTTTGTTTAACAGATACCTGATGGCGAGGTCAGATGTTTTTCTCAACTTCAGGTTGAGCCGGCCTTCGGGTTTGATGCCTATTTGTTTAACAGATGCCTGACAGCGAGGTCAGATGTTCTTCTCAACTTCGGGTTGAGCCGGCCTTCGGGTTCGATGCCTGTTTGTTTAACAGATACCTGACGGCAAGGTCAGATGTTCTTCTCAAGTTCCGGTTGAGCCGCCTTCGGTTTCGATGCCTGTTTGTTTAACAGATGCCTGACGGCGAGGTCAAATGTTCCTGTCAACTTGGTGTTGAGCCAGCCTTCGGGTTCGATGCCTGTTTGTTTAATAGATGTCTGACGGCAAGGTCTGATGTTCTTATCAACTTCTGGTTGAGCCGCCCTTCAGGTTCGATGCCTGCTTGTTTAACAGATGCCTCACGGCGAGGTCAGATGTTCCTCTCAACTTCGTGTTGACCCGGCCTTCGGGTTCAATGCCTGTTTGTTTAACAGATACCTGAAGGCGAGGTCAGATGTTCTTCTCAACTTCAGTTTGAGCCGGCCTTCGGGTTCGATGTCTGTTTGTTTAACAGATACCTGACAGCGAGGTCACATGTTCTTCTCAACTTCGGGTTGAGCTGGCCTTCGGGTTCGATGCCTGTTTGTTTAACAGATGCCTGACAGCAAGGTCAAATTTTCCTCTCAACTTGGTGTTGAGCCGGCCTTCGGGTTCGACGCCTGCTTGTTTAATATATGCCTGACTGCAAGGTCTGATGTTCTTATCAACGTCTGGTTGAGCCGCCCTTCGGGTTCGATGCCTGCTTGTTTAAAATATGCCTCACGGCGAGATCAGATGTTCCTCTCAACTTAGTGTTGAGCCGGCCTTCGGGTTCAATGCCTGTTTGTTTAACAGATACCTGACAGAGAGGTCAGATGTTCTTCTCAACTTCAGGTTGAGCCGGCCTTCGGGTTCGATGCCTGTTTGTTTAACAGATGTCTGACAGCGAGGTCACATGTTCTTCTCAACTTCTGGTTGAGTCGGCCTTCGGGTTCGATGCCTGTTTGTTTAACAGATACCTGACGGCGAGGTTAGATGTTCTTCTCAACTTCCGGTTGAGCCACTTTCGGTTTAGATGCCTGTTTGTTTAACAGATGCCTGACGGCGAGGTCAAATGTTCCTCTCAACTTGGGGTTGAGCTGGCCTTCGGGTTCGATGCCTGTTTGTTTAATAGATGCCTGACGGCAAGGTCTAATGTTCTTATCAACTTCTGGTTGAGCTGTCTTTCGGGTTCGATCCCTGTTTGTTTAACAGATGCGTCACGGCGAGGTCAGATGTTCCTCTAAACTTCGTATTGAGCCGACCTTCGAGTTCAATGTATGTTTGTTTAACAGATACCTGACGGCGAGGTCAGATAGTTTTCTCAACTTCAGGTTGAGCCGACCTTCGGGTTTGATGCCGGTTTGTCTAACAGATGCCTGACAGCGAGGTCAGATGTTCTTCTCAACTTCGGGTTGAGCCGGCCTTCGGGTTCGATGCCTGTTTGTTTAACAGATACCTGACGGCAAGGTCAGATGTTCTTCTCAAGTTCCGATTGAGCCGCCTTCGGTTTCGATGCTTGTTTGTTTAACAGATGCCTGACGGCGAGGTCAAATGTTCCTGTCAACTTGGTGTTGAGCCAGCCTTTGGTTTTGATGCCTGTTTGTTTAATAGATGTCTGACGACAAGGTCTAATGTTCTTATCAATTTCTGGTTGAGCCGCCCTTCGGGTTTGATACCTGCTTGTTTAATATATGCCAAACGGCAAGGTCAGATGTTCCTCTCAACTTCTTGTTGAGACGGCCTTCAGGTTCAATGCCTGTTTGTTTAACAGATACCTGACAGCGAGGTCAAATGTTCCTCTCAACTTGGTGTTGAGCTGGCCTTCGGGTTCGATGCATGTTTGTTTAATAGATGCCTGACGGCAAGGTCTAATGTTCTTATCAACTTCTGGTTGAGCTGTCTTTCGGGTTCGATCCCTGTTTGTTTAACAGATGCGTCACGGCGAGGTCAGATGTTCCTCTTAACTTCGTATTGAGCCGACCTTCGAGTTTAATGTATGTTTGTTTAACAGATTCCTGACGGCGAGGTTAGATGTTTTTCTCAACTTCAGGTTGAGCCGGCCTTCGGGTTCGATGCCTGTTTGTTTAACAGATGCTTGACAGCGAGGTCAGATGTTCTTTTCAACTTCGGGTTGAGCCGGCCTTCGGGTTCGATGCCTGTTTGTTTAACAGATACCTGACGGCAAGGTCAGATGTTCTTCTCAAGTTCCGATTGAGCCGCCTTCGGTTTCGATGCTTGTTTGTTTAACAGATGCCTGACGGCAAGGTCAAATGTTCCTCTCAACTTGGTGTTGAGCCAGCCTTCGGGTTCGATGCCTGTTTGTTTAATAGATATCTGACGACAAGGTCTAATGTTCTTATCAATTTCTGGTTGAGCCGCCCTTCGGGTTTGATACCTGCTTGTTTAACAGATGCCTCACGGCGAGGTCAGATGTTCCTCTCAACTTCGTGTTGAGCCGGCCTTCAGGTTCAATGCCTGTTTGTTTAACAGATACCTGACGGTGAGGTCAAATGTTCCTCTCAACTTGGTGTTGAGCCGACCTTTGGGTTCGATGCCTGTTTATTTAATAGATGCCTGACGGTAAGGTCTGATGTTCTTATCAACTTCTGGTTGAGCCGCCCTTCGGGTTTGATGCCAGCTTGTTTAAAAGATGCCTCACGGCGAGGTAAGATGTTCCTCTCAACTTCGTGTTGATCCGACCTTCGGGTTCAATGCCTGTTTGTTTAACAGATACCTGAAGGCGAGGTCAGATGTTCTTCTAAACTTCAGTTTGAGCCGGCCTTCGGGTTCGATGCCTGTTTGTTTAACAGATACCTAACAGCGAGGTCACATGGTCTTCTCAACTTCGGGTTGAGCCGGCCTTCGGGTTCGATGCCTGTTTATTTAACAGATGCCTGACAGCGAGTTCAAATGTTCCTCTCAACTTGGTGTTGAGCCGGCCTTCGGGTTCGACGCCTGTTTGTTTAATATATGCCTGACGGCAAGGTCTGATGTTCTTATCAATGTCTAGTTTAGCCGCCCTTCGGGTTCGATGCCTACTTGTTTAAAAGATGCCTCACGGCAAGGTCAGATGTTCCTCTCAACTTCGTGTTGAGCCGGCCTTCAGGTTCAATGCCTGTTTGTTTAACAGATACCTGACGGCGAGGTCAAATGTTCCTCTCAATTTGGTGTTGAGCCAGCCTTTGGGTTCGATGCCTGTTTTTTTAATAGATGCCTGACGGCAAGGTCTGATGTTCTTATCAACTTTTGGTTGAGCCGCCCTTCGGGTTCGATGCCTGCTAGTTTACGAGATGCCTCGTGGCGAGGTCAGATGTTCCTCTCAACTTCGTGTTTAGTCGGCCTTCGGGATCAATGCCTGTTTGTTTAACATATACCTGAAGGCGAAGGCAGATGTTCTTCTCAACTTCAGGTTGAGCCGGCCTTCGGGTTCGATGCCTGTTTGTTTAACAGATACCTGAGAGCGAGGTCACATGTTCTTCTCAACTTCGGGTTGAGCCGACCTTCGGGTTCGATGCTTGTTTGTTTAACAAAATCTTGACGGCAAGGTCAAATGTTCCTCTCAACTTGGTGTTGAGCCGGCCTTCAGGTTCGACGCCTGCTTGTTTAATATATGCCTGACGGCAAGGTCTGATGTTCTTATCAACGTCTGGTTGATCCGCCCTTCGCGTTCGATGCCTGCTTGTTTAAAATATGCCTCACGGCGAGGTCAGATGTTCCTCTCAACTTAGTGTTGAGCCGGCCTTCGGGTTCAATGCCTGTTTGTTTAACAGATACCTGATAGCGAGGTCAGATGTTCTTCTCAACTTCAGGTTGAGCCGGCCTTCGGGTTCGATGCCTGTTTGTTTAACAGATGCCTGACAGCGAGGTCACATGTTCTTCTCAACTTCTGGTTGAGTCGGCCGTCGGGTTCAATGCCTATTTGTTTAACAGATACATGACGGCGAGGTTAGATGTTCTTCTAAACTTCCGGTTGAGCCGCTTTCGGTTTAGATGCCTGTTTGTTTTACAGATGCCTGACGGCGAGGTCAAATGTTCCTCTCAACTTGGTGTTGAGCTGGCCTTCGGGTTCGATGCCTGTTTGTTTAATAGATGCCTGACGGCAAGGTCTAATGTTCTTATCAACTTCTGGTTGAGCTGTCTTTCGGGTTCGATCCCTGTTTGTTTAACAGATGCGTCACGGCGAGGTCAGATGTTCCTCTCAACTTTGTTTTGAGCCGACCTTCGAGTTCAATGTATGTTTGTTTAACAGATACCTGACGGCGAGGTCAGATATTTTTCTCAACTTCAGGTTGAGCCGGCCTTCGGGTTTGATGCCTGTTTGTTTAACAGATGCCTGACAGCGAGGTCAGATGTTCTTCTCAACTTCGGGTTGAGCCGGCCTTCGGGTTCGATGCCTGTTTGTTTAACAGATACCTGACGGCAAGGTCAGATGTTCTTCTCAAGTTCCGCTTGAGCCGCCTTCGGTTTCGATGCCTGTTTGTTTAACAGATGCCTGACGGCGAGGTCAAATGTTCCTGTCAACTTGGTGTTGAGCCAGCCTTCGGGTTCGATGCCTGTTTGTTTAATAGATGTCTGAAGGCAAGGTCTGATGTTCTTATCAACTTCTGGTTGAGCCGCCCTTAAGGTTCGATGCCTGCTTGTTTAACAGATGCCTCACGGCGAGGTCAGATGTTCCTCTCAACTTCGTGTTGACCCGGCCTTCGGGTTCAATGCCTGTTTGTTTAACAGATACCTGAAGGCGAGGTCAGATGTTCTTCTTAACTTCAGTTTGAGCCGGCCTTCGGGTTCGATGCCTGTTTGTTTAACAGATACCTGACAGCAAGGTCACATGTTCTTCTCAACTTCGGGTTGAGCCGGCCTTCGGGTTCGATGCCTGTTTGTTTAACAGATGCCTGACAGCGAGGTCAAATGTTCCTCTCAACTTGGTGTTGAGCCGGCCTTCGGGTTCGACGCCTGTTTGTTTAATATATGCCTGACGGCAAGGTCTGATGTTCTTATCAACTTCTGGTTGAGCTGTCTTTCGGGTTCGATCCCTGTTTGTTTAACAGATGCGTCACGGCGAGGTCAGATGTTCCTCTCAACTTCGTATTGAGCCGACCTTCGAGTTCAATGTATGTTTGTTTAACAGATACCTGACGGCGAGGTCAGATGTTTTTCTCAACTTCAGGTTGAGCCGGCCTTCGGGTTTGATGCCTGTTTGTTTAACAGATGCCTGACAGCGAGGTCATATGTTCTTCTCAACTTCGGGTTGAGCCGGCCTTCGGGTTCGATGCCTGTTTGTTCAACAGATACCTGACGGCAAGGTCAGATGTTCTTCTAAAGTTCCGGTTGAGCCGCCTTCGGTTTCGATGCCTGTTTGTTTAACAGATGCCTGACGGCGAGGTCAAATGTTCCTGTCAACTTGGTGTTGAGCCAGCCTTCGGGTTCGATGCCTGTTTGTTTAATAGATGTCTGACGGCAAGGTCTGATGTTCTTATCAACTTTTTGTTAAGCCGCCCTTCAGGTTCGATGCCTGCTTGTTTAACAGATGCCTCACGGCGAGGTCAGATGTTCCTCTCAACTTCTTGTTGAGCCGTCCTTCAGGTTCAATGCCTGTTTGTTTAACAGATACCTTACGACGAGGTCAGATGTTCTTCTCAACTTCCGGTTGAGCCGCCCTTCGGGTTCGATGCCTGCTTGTTTAAAATATGCCTCACGGCGAGGTCAGTTGTTCCTCTCAACTTAGTGTTGAGCCGGCCTTCAGGTTCAATGCCTGTTTGTTTAACAGATACCTGACAGCGAGGTCAGATGTTCTTCTCAACTTCAGGTTGAGTCGGCCTTCGGGTTCGATGCATGTTTGTTTAACAGATGCTTGACAGCGAGGTCACATGTTCTTCTCAACTTCTGGTTGAGTCGGCTTTCGGTTTAGATGCCTGTTTGTTTTACAGATACCTGACGGCGAGGTCAAATGTTCCTCTCAACTTGGTGTTGAGCTGACCTTCGGGTTCGATGCCTGTTTGTTTAATAGATGCCTGACGACAAGGTCTAATGTTCTTATCAACTTCTGGTTAAGGCGCCCTTTGGGTTCGATGCCTGCTTGTTTAACAGATGCCTCACGGCGAGGTCAAATAATCCTCTCAACTTCATGTTGAGCCGTCCTTCAGGTTCAATGCCTGTTTGTTTAACAGATACCTTACGACGAGGTCAGATGTTCTTCTCAACTTGGTGTTGAGCCGACCTTCAGGTTTAAAGCTTGTTTGTTTAACAGATACCTGCTGGCGAGGTCAAATGTTCCTGTCAACTTGGTGTTGAGCCAGCCTTTGGGTTCGATGCCTGTTTTTTTAATAGATGCCTGACGGCAAGGTCTGATGTTCTTATCAACTTCTGGTTGAGCCGCCCTTCGGGTTCGATGCCTGCTAGTTTAACAGATGCCTCACGGTGAGGTCAGATGTTCCTCTCAACTTTGTGTTTAGCCGGCCTTCGGGTTCAATGCCTATTTGTTTAAAATATACCTGAAGGCGAGGTCAGATGTTCTTCTCAACTTCAGGTTGAGCCGACATTCGGGTTCGATGCCTGTTTGTTTAACAGATACCTGAGAGTGAGGTCACATGTTCTTCTCAACTTCGGGTTGAGCCGGCCTTCGAGTTCGATGCCTGTTTGTTTAACAAAATCCTGACGGCAAGGTCAAATGTTCCTCTCAACTAGGTGTTGAGCCGGCCTTCGGGTTCGACTCCTGTTTGTTTAATATATGCCTGATGGCAAGGTCTGATGTTCTTATCAACGTCTGGTTGAGCCGCCCTTCGGGTTCGATGCCTACTTGTTTAAAATATGCCTCACGGCGAGGTCAGATGTTCCTCTCAACTTCGTGTTGAGCCGACCTTCCGGTTAAATGCCTGTTTGTTTAACAGATACCTGACGGCAAGATCAGATGTTTTTCTCAACTTCAGGTTGAGCCGGCCTTCGGGTTCGATGCCTGTTTCTTTAACAGATGCCTGACAGCGAGGTCACATGTTCTTCTCAACTTCTGGTTGAGCCGGCCTTCGGGTTCGATGCCTGCTTGTTTAACAGATACCTGACTGTGAGGTTAGATGTTCTTCTCAACATCCGGTTGAGCCGATTTCGGTTTCGATACCTGCTTGTTTAACAGATGCCTGACGGTGAGGTCAAATATTCCCCTCAACTTGGTGTTGAGCCGGCCTTCGGGTTCGATGCTTGTTTACTTAATTGATGCCTGACGGCAAGGTCTAATGTTCTTATCAACTTCTGGTTGAGGCGCCCTTTGGGTTCGATTCCTGCTTGTTTAACGGATGCCTCACGGCGAGGTCAGATGTTCCTCTCAACTTCATGTTGAGCCGTCCTTCATGTTCAATGCCTGTTTGTTTAACAGATACCTTACGACGAGGTCAGATGTTCTTCTCAACTTCCGGTTGAGCCGCCCTTCGGGCTCAATGCCTGCTTGTTTAAAAGATGCCTCACGGCGAGGTCAGATGTTCCTCTCAACTTCGTGTTGAGCCGGCCTTCGGGTTGAATTCCTGTTTGTTTAGCAAATACCTGACGGCGAGGTCAGATGTTCTTCTCAACTTCAGGTTGAGTCGGCCTTCAGTTTCGATGCCTGTTTGTTTAACAGATGCCTTACGGAAAGGTCTGATGCTCTTATCAACATCTGGTTGAGCCGCCCTTCGGGTTCGATGCCTGTTTGTTTAACAGATACCTGACTGCGAGGTTAGATGTTCTTCTCAACTTCCGGTTGAGCCGCTTTTGGTTTCGAGAGAGAGGTCAGATGTTCTTCTCAACTTCGGGTTGAGCCGGCCTTCGGGTTTGATGCCTGTTTGTTTAACAGATACCTGACGGCAAGGTCAGATGTTCTTCTCAACTTCCTGTTGAGCCGCTTTCAGTTTCGATGCCTATTTGTTTGACAGATGCCTGCGGCGAGGTCAAATGTTCCTCTCAACTTGGTGTTGAGCCAGCCTTCGGGTTCAATGCTTGTTTGTTTAATAGATACCTTACGACGAGGTCAGATGTTGTTCTCAACTTCCGGTTGAGCCGCCCTTCGGGTTCGATGCCTGCTTGTTTAAAAGATGCCTCACGGCGAGGTCAGATGTTCCTCTCAAATTCGTGTTGAGTCGGCCTTCGGGTTCAATGCATGTTTGTTTAACAGATACCTGACGGCGAGGTCAGATGTTCTTCTCAACTTCAGGTTGATCCGGCCTTCGAGTTCGATGCCTGTTTGTTTAACAGATACCTGATAGCGAGGTCACATGTTCTTCTCAACTTCGGGTTGAGCCGGCCTTGGGGTTCGATGCCTGGTTTTTTAACAGATGTCTGACGGCGAGGTCAAATGTTCCTTTCAACCTGGTGTTGAGCCGGCCTTCGGCTTCGACGCTTGTTTGTTTAATATATGCCTGACGGCAAGGTCTGATGTTCTTATCAATGTCTGGTTGAGCCGCCCTTCGGGTTCGATGCCTGCTTGTTTAAAAGATGCCTCACGGCGAGGTCAGATGTTCCTCTCAACTTCGTGTTGAGCCGGCCTTCGGGTTCAATGCCTGTTTGTTTAACAGATACCTGACGGCAAGATCAGATGTTCTTCTTAACTTTAGGTTGAGCCGGCCTTCGGGTTCGATGCCTGTTTGTTTAACAGATGCCTGACAGCGAGGTCAGATGTTCTTCTCAACTTCAGGTTGAGTCGGCCTTCAGTTTCGATGCCTGTTTGTTTAACAGATACCTGACAGCGAGGTCACATGTTCTTCTCAAGTTCCGGTTGAGCCGCCTTCGGTTTCGATGCGTGTTTGTTTAACAGATGCCTGACGACGAGGTCAAATGTTCCTCTCAACTTGGTGTTGAGCCAGCCTTCGGGTTCGACGACTGTTTGTTTAATAGATGCCTGACGACAAGGTCTAATGTTCTTATCAACTTCTGGTTGAGCCGCGCTTCGGGTTTGATGCCAGCTTGTTTAACAGATGCCTCACGGCGAGGTCAGATGTTCCTCTCAACTTCGTGTTGGGCCGGCCTTCAGGTTCAATGCCTGTTTGTTTAACAGATACCTGACGGCGAGGTCAAATGTTCCTCTCAATTTGTTGTTGAGCCAGCCTTTGTGTTCGATGCCTGTTTGTTTAACAGATGCCTGACGGCAAGGTCTGATGTTCTTATCAACTTCTGGTTGAGCCGCCCTTCGGGTTCGATGCCTGTTTGTTTAAAAGTTACCTGACTGCGAGGTTATATGTTCTTCTCAACTTCCGGTTGAGCCGCTTTCGGTTTCGACAGAGAGGTCAGATGTTCTTCTCAACTTCGGGTTGAGCCGGCCTTCGGGTTTGATGCCTGTTTGTTTAACAGATACCTGACGGCGAGGTCAGATGTTCTTCTCAACTTCCTGTTGAGCCGCCTTCAGTTTCGATCCCTATTTGTTTGACAGATGCTTGCGGCGAGGTCAAGTGTTTCTCTCAACTTGGTGTTGAGCCGGCCTTCAGGTTCAATGCCTATTTGTTTAACAGATACCTTACAACGAGGTCAGATGTTCTTCTCAACTTCCGGTTGATCCGCCCTTCGGGTTCAATGCCTGCTTGTTTAAAAGATTCCTCACGGCGAGGTCAGATGTTCCTCTCAACTTCGTGTTGAGCCGGCCTTCGGGTTCAATGCCTGTTTGTTTAACAGATACCTGACAGCGAGGTCAGATGTTCTTCTCAACTTCAGATTGAGCCGGCTTCGGTTTCGATGCCTGTTTGTTTAACAGATACCTGACAGCGAGGTCACATGTTCTTCTCAACTTCGGGTTGCACCGGCCTTCGGGTTCGATGCCTGTTTGTTTAACAGATGCGTGACAGCGAGGTCAAATGTTCTTTTCAACTTGGTGTGCAGCCGGCCTTCGGGTTCGACGCCTGTTTGTTTAATATATGCCTGACGGAAAGGTCTGATGTTCTTATCAACGTCTGGTTGAGCCGCCCTTCGGGTTCGATGCCTGCTTGTTTAAAAGATGCCTCACGGTGTGGTCAGATGTTCCTTTAAACTTCGTGCCGGCCTTCGGGTTCAATGCCTGTTTGTTTAACAGATACCTGACAGCAAGGTCAAATGTTCTTCTCAACTTCAGGTTGAGCCGGGCTTCAAGGTCGATGCCTGTTTGTTTAACAGATGCCTGACAGCGAGGTCACATGTTCTTCTCAACTTCTGGTTGAGACGGCCTTCGGGTTCGATGCCTATTTGTTTAACAGATACCTGACGGCGAGGTTAGATGTTCTTCACAACTTCTGGTTGAGCCGCTTTCAGTTTTGATGCTTGTTTGTTTAACAGATGCCTGACGGCGAGGTCAAATGTTCCTCTCAACTTGGTGTAGAGCCGGCCTTTGGGTTCGATGCCTATTTGTTTAATAGATGCCTGACGGCAAGGTCTAATGTTCTTATCAACTTCTGGTTGAGCCGCCTTTCGGGTTCGATGGTTGTATATTTAACAAATGCCTCACGGCGAGGTCAGATGTTCCTCTCAACTTTGTGTTGAGCCGGCCTTCGGGTTCAATGCATGTTTGTTTAACAGATACCTGACGGCGAGGTCAGATGTTCTTCTCAACTTCAGTTTCAGCCGGCCTTCGGGTTCGATGCCTGTTTGTTTAACAGATGCCTGACAGCGAGGTCAGATGTTCTTCTCAACTTCGGGTTGAGCCGGCCTTCGGGTTCGATACCTGGTTGTTTAACAGATACATGACGACAAGGTCAGATGTTCTTCCCAAGTTCCGGTTGAGCCGCCTTCGGTTTCGATGCATGTTTGTTTAACAGATGCCTGACGGCGAGGTCAAATGTTCCTCTTAACTTGGTGTTGAGCCAGCCTTCGGGTTCGATGCCTGTTTGTTTAATAGATGCCTGACGACAAGGTCTAATGTTCTTATCAACTTCTGGTTGAGCCGCCCTTCGGGTTTGATGCCTGCTTGTTTAACAGATGCCTCACGGCGATGTCAGATGTTCCTCTCAACTTCGTGTTGAGCCGGCCTTCAGGTTCAATTCCTGTTTGTTTAAGAGATACCTGACAACGAGGTCAGATGTTCTTCTCAACTTCAGGTTGATCCGGCCTTCGGGTTCGATGCCTGTTTGTTTAACAGATGCCTGACAGCGAGGTCACATGTTCTTCTCAACTTCGGGTTGAGCCGGCATTCGGGTTCGATACCTGTTTGTTTAATAGATGCCTGACGGCGAGGTCAAATTTTCCTCTCAACTTGGTGTTGAGCCGGCCTTCGGGTTCGACGCCAGTTTGCTTAATATATGCCTGACGGCAAGGTCTGATGTTCTTATCAACGCCTGGTTGAGCCGCCCTTCGGGTTCGATGCCTGCTTGTTTAAAAGATGCCTCACGGCGAGGTCAGATGTTCCTCTCAACTTTGTGTTGAGTCGGCCTTCAGGTTCAATGCCTGTTTGTTTAACAGATACCTGACGACGAGGTCAGATATTTTTCTCAACTTCAGGGTGAGCCAGCCTTCGAGTTCGATACCTGATTGTTTAACAGATGCCTGACCGCGAGATCATATGTTCTTCTCAACTTCGTGTTGAGCCAGCCTCCGGGTTCGAAGCCTGTTAGATTAACAAATGCCTGACGGCAAGGTCAGATGTACTTCTCAACTTCGTTTTTAGCCGGCCTTCGAGTTTGATGCCTGTTTGTTTAATAGATGCCTAACGACGAGGTAAGATGTTCCTCTCAACTTCGTGTTGAGCCGGGCATCGGGTTCGATGCCAGTTTGTTTAACAGATACCTGACGGCGAGTTCATATGTTCTTCTCAACTTCCGGTCGAGCCGCCTTCGGTTTTGATGCCTGTTTGTTTAACAGATGCCTGACGGCAAGGTCAAATGTTCCTCTCAACTTGTGTTGAGCCGGCCTTCGGGTTCGATGCCTGTTTGTTTAATAGATGCCTAACGGTAAGGTCTAATGTTCTTATCAACTTCTGGTTGAGCCGCCCTTCGGGTTCGATGCCTGCTTGTTGAACAGATGCCTCACGGCGAGGTCAGATGTTCCTCTCAACTTCGTGTTGAGCCGACCTTCAGGTTAAATGCCTGTTTGTTTAACAGATACCTGACGGTAAGGTCAGATGTTCTTCCCAAGTTCAGGTTGAGCCGGCCTTCGGGTTTGATGCCTCTTTGATTAACAGATGCCTGATAGCGAGGTCAGATGTTCTTCTCAATTTGGGGTTGAGCCGGCCTTCGGGTTCGATGCATGTTTGTTTAACAGATGCCTGACGGCGAGGTTAGATGTTCTTCTCAACTTCTGGTTGAGTCTGTTGCACCCTAAAATTTGCTCAACTTATTTCACCTGATTTTATGTCTCATAGCTTTAGCATTTGCATATTAGGTCATGTACATAATTAATTCATCTGCATAGCATAGCATGGGCAAGCTATCCAACAAGGGACTAAGTGCTATTCTTATCTCTATGGGCATATCAAGAGGTTCTTATTCAAATTCAAGCTTATCCAAGTCATCAGAAAGAAATTGAAGCTTGAGAAGTTAATGGACCAATCAGTGGGTTTTTCTCCTATCTTGAGGGGGTTTGAAGATCATCAGAGAAGTTGTGAGCTATGAATAGACATCATGGAAGACCTAGAGGGTCATTTTGAAAGTGAGACAAGTCATTGATGTGATTACAAGAGCTGCAGTTGAAGACAGTCAACTAGGGTTTCATCTGGGTCAACCCTAGGTCAAATGCTTGATTGAAGGGTATCAGGGCCTGTTTGAAAGATGTGGGATTTATCATTTGATATGTGGATATGGATGTGGTGTTGTGCCAAGGAGAAATCAAAGGAAATCAAGAAGAAGAGAAGTTTCTAAATTAGGGTTTCTGTGTAAAATCCCCTGATTTAGGGTTAACTTCCAAGCAAGATAATTAAAAATGAAAGTCTCAAATGGATCCTTGGCCAACATTAAACTTGTATATTATCTCAAGACCTTTAATTTGAGTGGTGGAAGACATCAAGGAGATTTATAGAACTCAAGTTATGGTCCTTGCAAGTTACAGGTCATCTGAGGACACTGAAATTTGTCTGTAAAAGTTACTTGACTTCCAAGAAACCTTTACCCCACAAGGAATTTTCAAATGGATTTCTGGCCAACATGAAAGTTGTGCCTCATGATCTTAGCTTTCTAGAAAGGTATGGTATGCCTTCATCTGATTTGTGGAACTCTACTTATGATCTTGGCAAGCCAGGGGTATTTTGGGAAAGTAGAATTACAGGCCATTTAAAGCATATGCCCAAAACTCCTATTTCCAAATTTCAAATGAAGAAATGGTCAACATCAAACTTGCTCCAAATGAAATTTTGAGTCTAGAAAAGTGGTTGTGGCAAGTTGGAAATGCATGGAACTTAGATTTGCAAAGTTGGCCAATATTAAAGGGAAAAATACTTTTTTAAATGACCAAAATTGTGATTTTTTGATACAAAAGAAAAACCAAGCATATGACCAACCAATTTGAAGGTAAATTTCATTTTAAGATCATTGGCAATATTAGTTTTTTGGTTTGAAGTCAAGAAATTGGAGTTATCTTAAGTTGCTTGTAAAAGAAGATACACTTGCCAAATCAAGCTAGGACCAATGCACAAGGCAAGTAAGCATCCACACACTCTCTAATTGTCATGAAAAGAGAAATTCAAGAGACTTTGAGGGGTTGTAACAAGGCAATGCAAAACTGGTTTTACAACTTGCCCATTTTCATTTTCTCATGCAATGATATGAATAATTTCTCATGGGATCAATCTAGCATCTTCCAGAACTTTCTATCCTTACCTATATAAACACTAGAGCTGATCCAAGAAGGGGTTGAACTTCATTTTTATCAAAAATTCATAGTTTCATTTCATCTTGCATTTTTGCAAATTCCTTTGAATCCTCTTAATTCTTCATCATTTCTTCGAGATTTCATTCCTATTCTATTCAATAATCATCAGTGATCACATTGCAAGCAAGATCTGAGTGAATAGTGGCCTGAATCGTGTTGTGCAAGTTTCTCTTCTTCAAGTGCAAGAAGAATTGGTTAGGGTGATCCAGGTGGTTTGAGCTCGGATTGTTGCATACAGAATCAAGATTATAGCATATTGAATGATCTTGGAGCATTGCAAGCTGTGAATTGAAGAGAATCCCCATCTGTTTTCAGCTTTTTACCAGGTTAGTGTCTCTCACAATTTGGCTCGAATTAGGTAGCATGATGTAGAATTGTTAGGTTAAACATGGTTTAGGTAGCTAGATGATCATTTCTGGAGCTTTAGGCAAGATTTCATGGAGGTTGACATGTGAGCATAAATTTTGTTGAAGCATAGAACACGGTGGTTAGGCTGCTAGAATCTTAGATAATTAGCTAGTTGTGATCAGTATGGCATAAGGATTGTTTTTGTACAAAGAATGGTGAGTTTGGTGATGATCGAAACCTGATGAAATGTTGAGTTCTTGATGTTATATCTTTCGGTTGGCACGATAGAGAGAGTTTTAACGCAAACTAACGCCATGGTTGTTTTCTACGCGAAAAATAGAACACATTTGGTTTTTGTATCGTGGCATTTGGTCAAGAGATGAAGGAGAACGAAGGAGTGGAATTTTGTTGCATGAAGCTTGCATGTCAATGGATTCTGAAAACCCTAACCTTCTCAATAAAGAAGACGAAATGGTAGCCGTCAGATCATGCGTTTGAAGATTGACTTGAGAAGCCATCGGACGGCTGCGATTTGAAACGAGATTGGGAGGGAATTCTGAGCGTACAAGACGCTGCGTTTCATTAAAGCTCCCAGCTTGGGCTTTTAATGACCATTTCTAGTGCCACCCCCTTTCCAAGCCCAATCACATTTTGAACTATAATTCACTGCTATTCACACCGTTGCATTTTCTTTTTTCTTTTGATTTTAATTTGATTTTCTGAAATCCTTGGGCCAGGCGCGTGCTTACTTTTTACACCCCCATGTCCTGGGCCCATCCTAATAATAACTGCATTTTATTTCTTCTTGCACCCACCTCATCATTTCTCATATTAAATTTTCTCCAAATTTCATTTAACTTTAAAAATTCATAATAAAATGAAAAATGAATATTTTTTTAATGAGACTTTTTTTCCCATTTTCCATTTTCTGTCTAGAAAAATATAAAATCATAAAAATGTCATTTTACTTCATTTTCATATTTTTTGCATATTTTTACATTTAATTGCTTTTTAAATTCTTTTAGTTGATGTCATCATTTGTTGAATTTAGTTTAGGAGTTTCCTTTAGGATTTTCACTCCATTCTTTTTAGTACAACTAGATATGGATCTTAGGTGCCCCTGGTTTTTATACCACAATTTCTAGGACTTCATTTTAGGTAGTTTAGTTAGAAACTATTAGACTAGTTAATTAGGGTTTTGAACATAACATAGGTGTATTGAAATAATTTACTTTTGGGTTTTTAGACTGAATTAGGACCTGGGATTATAGGGGTATTAAGGGTAAACATAATAGATCCCTTCGAATAAATAGTAGAATTTTCCCCATTGTATTAATACTTTTAGTATATTTTTGTATTTGATTGATTGTATGGTGTGCCCTTTCTAGGGTTATTGTTTGATTGTGTGGGGTATTGGGCTTGCTTGGGGCATGGGTTTGAGCTGAAGACTTTGCTGATGAAGCCCATTGAAGATTAAAGGAGTGAAGGTCCAGTGCAGGAGTTGATGAAGATTGCAGCCTGCTTGTAGCTGATGAAGGCTATAGGAACTAGGAGCTAGGTAGAGCTCTAGAATAGAAACTTGATTCACAAACATGGAAGGTCTTGTTTGCCTCCGTTCTTTCTCTATGATTCAAAGTCTCTTTTAAAATACTCACCTCCTTCCTTTGGAAGGATTAGTGAATGTATTTAAAAGATAGAACTTTTGAGAGAAAACTGTCTGTATCATGTTAACAGTCAGTAGGCCACCCTTGGTAGGCAACTGACTGCTTAACATCCAATTCATCTTGTTAACTGCTACTCATCTTGGAGAGTGAGACTTGAAGAAAAGCCCTGAAAGATTGAAGATAGAGACCTTGCTTGAAGGCTGTGAAGATGAAGATTGATGCTTGCTTGAAGCTTGTAGATGTTTTGAAGATGACTTGAAGATAGAAGATGATGGAGCTTGCTGTGCTGGTTTGCTGTTTGCTGTTTATTTTTGCTGTTTATAAGTCTTTGATGTATTGTTTGAGTTTCCCAGACTGTATTGTTTGCCCTTTAACCTGTTAGGTTGAAAGTGAATTTTGTTCACTTTTGCCTGTTGTTTTCTAGGTTCGAGGTTGAGTGGGACTCCCTTGCCTCGCTTGTATTGTTGCATTCATGCATATTTTACTGTTTTATTGTATCTGTTGTTTCTGTTTCCGTCTATCCCCTTAGGATCTCTGTTTCTCTCTGCGCAAGAGAGGAACATGATAGACATTAGGTCTTAACCCATGCATGATAACATTAGGTTAGTTTGATTCCCTTTTCAACCATAGGTTAAAGTTCTGTCTCTTCTTTCTCAAAACAAACAGAAAAACACAATAAGATTTCAAACACAATAAAAGAAACTTCTTCCGTAAAGAATGTGAACTCATCAAAACGTCAATTTTTGTCCGCTTGGACTGCTAATCAGGAAAACCCTTTTTCAGAAGGAGATAAAAACAATCAAGATAGACTTGTGTCATACGTGGCCCGAACTACGTTTGCTCTGATCTTTCATGCTGTGTGAAAGTACGTAGGCATAGGATGCGATATCCTAGCGAGCAACCTTCCCCTCCTTTCTCGTAGGTAGGCGAACTACGTTGACTCTGATTTCTCGTTCCAGACGGGAATACGTAGGCATAAAGTGCGATACTTTGCCGAGTCATTTTATTTTCTTTTAACCCTTGACCTGTATAATAGATAGAATAACAATCCGTACTAGAAAACAAGCGTGGATCCTGTCGAGTACGACGGACGTGAGGGGTGCTAATACCTTCCCCTTGCGTAACCGACTCCCGAACCCAAGTTTGGTTGCGATGACCGTTCCTTTCCCCTCTTTGCGGTAGGTTTACTTCGAGCGTTTCCTTTCCCTCTGTTGGGATAAATAACACACGGTGGCGACTCTTTTGTTCAGCCGGCGCCGATTTTCGCAGTAGCGACAGAGTCGGCCTTCGAGTTCGATGCCTGTTTGTTTAATAGATGCCTGATGCCGAGGTTAGATGTTCTTGTCAACTTCGGGTTGAGCTGGCCTTCGGATTTGATGCCTGTTTGTTTAACAGATGCTTTACAGCGAAGTCAGATGTTCCTCTCAACTTCGTGTTGAGCTGACCTTCGGGTTCGATGCTTGTTTGTTTAATAGATGCCTAATAGCGAGGTCATATGTTCCTCTCAACTTCGTGTTGAGCCGGTCATCGGGTTCGATACCTGTTTATTTAACAGATGCCTGACGGCGAGGTCAAATGTTCCTCTCAACTTCATGTTGAGCCGGCTTTCAGGATCGATGCATGTTTGCTTAAAAGATGCCTGACCGCGAGGTCAGATGTTCTTCTCAACTTTGTGTTGAGCAGGCCTCCGGGTTCGAAGCCTGTTTGTTTAACAGATGCCTGACAGCGAGGTCAGATGTACTTCTCAACTTCGTTTTGAGCCGGCCTTCGAGTTCGATGCCTGTTTGTTTAATACATGCATGACGGCGAGGTTAGATCTACCTCTCAACTTTGTGTTGAGCCGGGCATCGGGTTCGATGCCTATTTGTTTAACAGATGCCTAACGGCGAGGTCAAATGTTCCTCTCAACTTCTTGTTGAGACGGCCTTCGGGATCGATGCCTGTTTATTTAATTATAGCCTGACCGCGAGGTTAGATGTTCTTCTCAACTTCGTGTTGAGCCGGCCTCCGGGTTCGAAGCCTGTTTGTTTAACAGATGCCTGTTGGCGAGGTCAGATGTACTTCTCAACTTCTTGTTAGGCCGACCTCCGGGTTTGATGCCTGTTTGTTTAACAGATACCCGACGGCGAGGTTAGATTTTCTTCTCAATTTCCGGTTGAGCTGGCATTCAGGTTCAATGCTTGTTTGTTTAACAGTTTCCTGGCTGCGAGGTCAGATGTTCTTCTCAACTTCGGGTTGAGCCGGCCTTCAGGTTCTATTCCCAGTTGTTTAACTGATTCTTGACAGCGAGGTCAGATGTTCTTCTCATCTTCGGGTTGAGCCAGCCATCAAATTCGACGCCTGTTTGTTTAACAGATGTCTGACAGCGAGGTCAGATGTTCTTCTCAACTTCGGGTTGAGCCGGCCTTCGGGTTCAATGCCTGTTTGTTTAACAGATCCCTGACGACAAGGTCAGATACTTCGATGAACTTCACTTCGATGAACTTCGTGTTGAGTGGGCCTTCGAGTTCGATGCCAATTTGTTTAATAGATGCCTGACGGCGAGGTCAGATGTTCCTCTCAACTTCGTGTTGTGCCGGCCTTCGGGTCCGATGCCTGTTTGTTTAATTAATGCCTGACGGCATGGTCAGATGTTCCTCTCAACTTTAAGTTGAGCCGGCATACAGGTTTGATGTTTGTTTGTTTAACAGATGCCTGACAGCAAGGTCAGATGTTCTTCCCAACTTCAGGTTGAGCCGCCTTCGGTTTCGATGCCTGTTTGTTTAACAGATGCCTGACGGCGAGGTCAGATTTTCTTCTCAACTTCCGGTTTAGCCGACCATTGGGTTCGATGCCTTTTTATTTAACAGATGCCTGATGCCGAGGTCAGATGTTCTTCTCAACTTCGGGTTGAGCCGGCCTTCGGATTTGATGCCTGTTTGTTTAACAGATGCTTGACAGCAAAGTCAGATGTTCCTCTCAACTACGTGTTGAGCCGACCTACGGGTTTGATGGTTGTTTGTTTAGAAGATGACTGACGGCGAGTTCAGATGTTCCTCTCAACTTCATGTTGAGCCGGCTTTCGGGATCGATGTCTGTTTGTTTAACAGATTCCTGACCGCGAGGTCAGATCTTCTTCTCAACTTCGTGTTGAGCCGGCCTCCGGGTTTGAAGCCTGTTTATTTAACAGATGTCTGACAGCGAGGTCAGATGTATTTCTCAACTTCGTTTTGAGCCAGCCTTCGAGTTCGATGCCTGTTTGTTTAATAGATGCCTGACAGGGAGGTAGGATGTTCCTCTCAACTTTCGTGTTGAGCCAGGCATCGGGTTTGATGCCTGTTTGTTTAACAGATGCCTGACGGTGAGGTCAGATGTTCCTATCAACTTCCTATTGAGCCGGACTTCGAGATCGATTCCTATTTATTTATATGATGCCTTACCGTAAGGTCAGATGTTCTTCTCAACTTCGTGTTGAACCGGCCTCCGGGTTCGAAACTTGTTTGTTAACAGATGCCTGACGGCGAGGTCATATATACTTTTCGACTTCGTGTTAAGCCGGACTCCGGGTTCGATGCCTGTTTGTTTAACAGATGCCCGACGGCGAGGTCAGATGTTCTTCTCAACTTCGGGTTGAGCCGACCTTCAGGTTTGATTCCTAGTTGTTTAACTGATTCTTGACAGCGAGGTCAGATGTACTTAGGGTTGAGCCGACCATCAAATTCTAGCCTGTTTGTTTAACAGATGTATGACGGCGAGGTCAGATGTTCTTCTTAACTTCTGGTTGTGCCGGCCTTCGGGTTCAATGCTTGTTTGTTTAAAAGATCCCTGACGGCAAGGTCAGACATTTCAATGAACTTCGTGTGGAGCCGGTCTTCGAGTTCGATGCCTGTTTTTTTAACAGATGCCTGACAGCGAGGTCAGATGTTCCTCTTAACTTCATGTTATGCCGACCTTTGAGTTTGATGCCTGTTTGTTTAAATAATTCCTGACGGCAAGGTCAGATGTTCTTCTCAATCTCGGGTTGAGCCGGCATTTAGGTTCAATGCCTTTTTGTTTAACAGATGCCTAACAGCGAGGTCAGATGTTCTTCTCAACTTCAGGTTGAGCCGCCTTCGGTTTTGATGTCTGTTTGTTTAACAGATGCCTGACAGCGAGGTCAGGTATTCTTCTAAACTTCTGGTTGAGCCGGCCTTTGGGTTCGATGCCTGTTTGTTTAACAAATGCCTGATGCCGAGGTCAGATGTTATTCTCAACTTCGGGTTGAGCCGGCCTTCGGATTTGATGCCTGTTTATTTAACACGTGCTTAACAGCGAAGTCTGATGTTCCTCTCAACTTCGTGTTGAGCCGACCTTCGGGTTCGATGCTTGTTTGTTTAACAGATGCCTAACAGCAAGGTCAGATGTTCCTCTCAAATTCGTGTTGAGCCAAGCATCGGGTTCGATGTCTATTTGTTTAGCATATGCCTGACGGCGAGGTCAGATGTTCCTCTCAACTTCATGTTGAGCCGGCTATCGGGATCGATGCCTGTTTGTTTAACAGATGCCTGACCGCGAGGTCAGATGTTCTTCTCAACTTTGTGTTGAGCCGGCCTCCGGGTTCGAAGCCTGTTTGTTTAACAGATGCCTGACGGTGAGGTCAGGTGTACTTCTCAACTTCGTTTTTAGCCGGCCTCCGAGTTCGATGCCTGTTTGTTTAACAAATGCCTGACGACAAGGTGAATTGTACTTCTCAACTTCGTGTTAAGCCGGCCTCCGGGTTCAATGCCTGTTTGTTTAACAGATGCCCGACGGCTAGGTCAGATGTTCTTCTCAACTTCGGGTTGAGCCCACATTCGGGTTCGATGCTTGTTTGTTTAACAAATGTCTGGCGGCGAAGTCTGATGTTCATTTGAACTTCGGGTTGAGCCGACCTTCAAGTTCGATTTGTAATTGTTTATCTAATTCTTGACAGCGAGGTCAGATGTTCTTCGCATCTTCGGGTGGAGCCGGACACCAAATTCGACGCCTGTTTGTTTAACAGAAGTTTGACAGCGAGGTCAGATGTTCTTCTCAACTTCGGATTGAGCCGGCCTTCAGGTTTGATGCCTGTTTGTTTAACAAATCCCTGACGGCAAGGTCAGATATTTCGATGAAAGTCGGCCTTCGGGTTCGATGCCTGTGTGTTTAATAGATGCCTGACGGCGAGGTCAGATGTACTTCTCAACTTCGTGTTCAGCCGACCTTCGGGTTCGATGCATGTTTGTTTAACAAATTTGATGGCGAGGTCAAATGTTCTTCTCAACTTCGGGTTTAGCCGACTTTCCGGTTCGATGCCTGTTTGTTTAACAGATGCTTGACAGCGAGGTCATATGTTTTTCTCAACTTCAGGTTGATTAGGCCTTCGGGTTCGATGCCTGTTTATTTAACAGATGCCTGGCGGCGAGGTTAGATGTTCTTCTCACCTTCAGTTTAGGTCGCCCTTCGTGTTCGATTCCTGTTTGTTTAACAGATGCCTGATAGGGAGGTCAGATGTTCTTCTCAACTTCAGGTTGAGCCGGCTTCCGAGTTCGATGCCTATTTGTTTAACAGATCCCGGATGGCGAGGTCAGATGTTCTTCTCAACTTTTGGTTGAGCCGGCCTTCGGGTTCGATGCCTGTATCTTTAACAGATGCCTGATGCAGAGGTCAGATGTTCTTCTCAACTTCGGGTTGAGCCGGCCTTCGGATTTGATGCCTGTTTGTTTAACAGATGCTTGACGGCGAGGTCAGATGTACTTCTCAACTTCATTTTGAGCCGACCTTCAAGTTTGATGCCTGTTTGTTTAATAGATGCCTGACGGCGAGGTAAGATGTTCCTCTCAACTTCGTGTTGAGTCGGGCATCGGGTTTGGTGCCTGTTTGTTTAACAGATGCTTGACGGCCAGGTCAGAAGTTCCTCTCAACATCCTATTGAGCCGGCCTTCGAGATCGATGCCTGTTTATTTATTAGATGCCTAACCGTGAGGTCAGATGTTCTTCTCAACTTCGTGTTGAGCCGGCCTCCGGGTTCGAAGCTTGTTTGTTTAACAGATGCCTGACGGCGAGGTCGGATGTACTTTCAAACTTCGTGTTAAGCCCGCATCCGGGTTCGATGCTTGTTTGTTTAATAGATGCCCGACGGCGAGGTCAGATGTTCTTCTCAACTTCGGGTTGAGCCGGCCTTCCGGTTCGATTCCTAGTTGTTTAACTGATTCTTAACAGTGAGGTCAGATGTTCTTCTCATCTTCGGGTTAATCCGACCATCAAATTCGATGTCTGTTTGTTTAATAGATGTCTGACAGCGAGGTCAGATGTTCTTCTCAACTTCGGGTTGAGCCGACCTTCGGGTTCGATGCCTGTTTGTTTAACAGATCCCTGACAGCAAGGTCAGATATTTCGATGAACTTCCTGTTGAGCCGGCCTTCGAGTTCGATGCCTGTTTGTTTAACAGAAGCTTGACGGCGAGGTCAGATGTTCCTCTCAACTTCGTGTTGTGACGGCCTTCGGGTCCGATGCCTGTTTCTTTAACTAATGCCTGACGGTGAGGTCAGATGTTCTTCTAGCCCTCGAGTTGAGCCGCCTTCAGTTTCGATGCCTGTTTGTTTGACAAATGCCTGACAGCGAGGTCAAATGTTCCTCTCAACTCGTGTTGAGCTGACCTTCGGGTTTGATGCCTGTTTGTTTAATAGATGCCTGACAGCGAGGTCAGATGTACTTCTCAACTTCGTGTTCAGCCGCCCTTCGGGTTCTATGCATGTTTGTTTAACAGATGCCTAATGGCTAGGTCATATGTTCTTCTCAACCTCGTGTTGAGACGGCCTCCGGGTTCGATGCCTGTTTTTTTAATAGATGCCTGACGGTGAGGTCAGATGTTCCTCTCAACTTCGGGTTGAGCCGGCATTCGGGTTCGATGCTTGTTTGTTTAACAGATGCATGACGGCGAGGTCAGATGTTCTTCTAAACTTCGGGTTGAGCCAGCCTTCAGGTTCGATTCCTAGTTGTTTAATTGATTCTTGATAGCGATGCCAGATGTTCTTCTCATCTTCAGGTTGAGCCGGCCCTTCGGGTTCGATTCCTGTTTGTTTAGTAGATGCCTCACGGCGAGTTCAGATATTCCACTTAACTTGGTGTTGAACCGGCCTTCGGGTTCAGTGCTTGTTTGTTTTACAGATACCTGACGGTGAGGTCAGATGTTCTTCTCAACTTCAGGTTGAGCCGGCCTTCGTGTTCGATGCCTATTTGTTTAACAGATGCCTGACGGCGACGTCAGATATTCTTCTCAACTACGTATATATCCGGCCTCTGGGTTCGATGCCTGTTTGTTTAACAGATGCCTGAGGACGAGGTCAGATGTACTTCTCAACTTCGTGTTTAGCCGGCCTTTGAGTTCGATGCCTGTTTGTTTAACAGATGCCTGGTCGTGAGGTCAGATGTTCTTCTATACTTCGGGTTGAACCGACCTTCGGGTTCGATGCCTGTTTGTTTAATAGATGCTTGACAGCGAGGTCAGATGTTCTTTTCAACTTCGGGTTGAGTCGGCCTTCAGGATCGATGCCTATTTGTTTAATAGATGCCTGTCGGCGAGGTTAGATGTTCTTCTCACCTTCGGTTTGTGCCAGCCTTTGAGTTGGATTCCTGCTTGTTTAACAGATGCTTGACAACGAGGTCAAATGTTCTTCTCAACTTCGGGATGAGCCGACCATCAATCTCGATGCCTATTTTTTTAATAGATGCCTGACGGTGAGGTCAGATGTTCCTCTCAACTTCGGGATGAGCCGACCATCAATCTCGATGCCTGTTTGTTTAACAGATCCCTAACTGCGAGGTCAGATGTACTTCTTTATTTCGTGTTTAGCCGGCCTTCGGGTTCGATGCCTGTTTGTTTAACTGGTGCCTGACGGCGAGGTCAGATGTTCTTCTCAACTTCGTGTTAGGCCCTTCTTCGGGTCCAATGTATGTTTGTTTAACAGATGCCTGACGGCGAGGTCAAATGTTCTTATCAACTTCGGGTTCGATGCCTGCTTGTTTAACAGATGCCTCACGGTGAGGTCAGATGTTCCTTTCAACTTTGTGTTGAGTCGGCCTTCGGGTTCGATGCCTGTTTGTTTAATTAATGCCTGACGGCGATGTCAGATGTTCTTCTCAACTTCATGTTGAGCCTACTTCCGGGTTCGATGCCTATTTGTTTAAGAGATCCCGGACGACGAGGTCAGATGTTCTTCTCAATTTCTTGTTGAGTCGGCCTTCAGGTTCGATGCCTTTTTGTTTAACAGATGCTTGATGCAGAGGTCAGATGTTCTTCTTAACTTCGGGTTGATCCGGCCTTCAGATTTGATGCCTGTTTGTTTAATAGATGCTTGACAGCGAAGTCAGATGTTCCTCTCAACTACGTGTTGAGCCGACCTTTGGGTTCGATGCTTGTTTGTTTAACTGATGCCTAACAGTGAAGTCACATGTTCCTCTCAACTCGTGTTGAGCTGGGCATCGGGTTCGATGCCTGTTTGTTTAGCAGATGCCTAACAGCAAGGTCAGATGTTCCTCTCAACTTCATGTTGAGCCAACTTTCGGGATCGATGCCTTTTTGTTTAACAGATGCCTGACTGCGAGGTCAGATGTTATTCTCAACCTCGTGTTGAGCCGGCCTCCGGGTTCGATGCATGTTTGTTTAATAGATGCTTGATAGCGAGGTCATATGTTCCTCTCAACTTCGGGTTGAGCCGGAATTCGGGTTCGATGCTTGTTTGTTTAACAGATACCTGGCGACGAAGTCAGTTATTCTTCTTAACTTCGGGTTGAGCCGGCCTTCAGGTTCGATTCCTAGTTATTTAACTGATTCTTGATAGCGATGCCAGATGTTCTTCTCATCTTCAGGTTGAGCCGACCCTTCGGGTTCGATGCCTGTTTATTTAATAGATGCCTCAAGGCGAGGTCATATGTTCCTCTTATCTTGGTGTTGAACCGGCCTTCGGGTTCAATGCCTGTTTGTTTTATAGATACCTGACGGAGAGGTCAGATGTTCTTCTAAACTTCAGGTTGAGCCGGCCTTCGGGTTCGATGCCTGTTTGTTTAGTAGATGCCTCACAGCGAGGTCAGATGTTCCTCTTAACTTGGTGTTGAACCGGCCTTCGGGTTCAATGCCTGTTTGTTTTACAGATACCTGACGGTGAGGTCAGATGTTCTTCTCAACTTCAGGTTGAGCCGGCCTTCGTGTTCGATGCCTATTTGTTTAACAGATGCCTGACGGCGACGTCAGATATTCTTCTCAACTACGTGTTCAGCCGGCCTCTGGGTTCGATGCCTGTTTGTTTAACAGATGCCTGAGGACTAGGTCAGATGTACTTCTCAACTTCGTGTTTAGCCGACCTTTGAGTTTGATGCCTGTTTGTTTAACAGATGCCTGGTCGCGAGGTCCGATGTTCTTCTCAACTTCGGGTTGAACCGACCTTCGGGTTCGATGCCTGTTTATTTAACAGATGCTAGACGGCGAGGTCAGATGTTCTTTTCAACTTCGGGTTGAGTCGGCCTTCGAGTTGGATTCCGGTTTGTTTAACAGATGCTTGACAACGAGGTCAAATGTTCTTCTCAACTTCGGGATGAGCCGACCATCAATCTCGAAGCCTGTTTGTTTAATAGATGCCTGACAGGGAGGTCATATGTTCTTCTCAACTTCAGGTTGAGCTGGCCTCCGGGTTCGATGCCTGTTTGTTTAACAGATCCCTAACTGCGAGGTCAGATGTACTTCTCAATTTCGTGTTTAGCCGGCCTTCGGGTTCGATGCCTGTTTGTTTAACTAGTGCCTGACGGCGAGGTCAGATGTTCTTCTCAACTTCGTGTTAGGCCCGTCTTCGGGTCCAATGTCTGTTTGTTTAACAGATGCCTGATGGCGAGGTCAAATGTTCTTATCAACTTCAGGTTCGATGCCTGCTTGTTTAACAGATGCCTCACGGCGAGGTCAGATGTTCCTCTCAACTTTGTTTTGAGTCGGCCTTCGGGTTCGATGCCTGTTTGTTTAATTAATGCCTGACGGTGATGTCAGATGTTCTTCTCAACTTCATGTTGAGCCGACTTCCTGGTTCGATGCCTATTTGTTTAAGAGATCTCGGACGGCGAGGTCATATGTTCTTCTCAATTTCTGGTTGAGCCGGCCTTCAGGTTCGATGCCTGTTTGTTTAACAGATGCCTGATGCAGAGGTCAGATGTTCTTCTCAACTTCAGGTTAAGCCAGCCTTCAGATTTGATGCCTGTTTGTTTAATAGATGCTTGACAGCGAAGTCAGATGTTCCTCTCAACTACGTGTTGAGCCGACCTTTGGGTTCGATGCTTGTTTGTTTAACTGATGCCTAACAGTGAAGTCAGATGTTCCTCTCAACTCGTGTTGAGCCGGGCATCGGGTTCCATGCCTGTTTGTTTAGCAGATGCCTAACAACAAGGTCAGATGTTCCTCTCAACTTCATGTTGAGCCAACTTTCGGGATCGATGCCTGTTTGTTTAACAGGTGCCTGACCGCGAGGACAGATGTTCTTCTCAACCTCGTGTTGAATCGGCCTCCAGGTTCGATGCTTGTTTGTTTAAAAGATGCCTGACAGCGAGGTCAGATGTTCCTCTCAACTTCGGGTTGAGCCGGCATTCGGGTTCGATGCTTGTTTGTTTAACAAATGCCTGGCGGCGAGGTCAGAAGTTCTTCTCAACTTCGGGTTAAGCCGGCTTTCAGGTTCAATTCCTAGTTGTTTAACTGATTCTTGATAGCGATGCCAGATGTTTTTCTCATCTTCAGGTTGAGTTGGCCCTTCGGGTTCGATGCCTGTTTGTTTAGTAGATGCCTCACGGCGAGGTCAGATGTTCCTCTTAACTTGGTGTTGAACCGGCCTTCGGGTTCAATGCCTGTTTGTTTTACAGATACCTGACGGCGAGGTCAGATGTTCTTCTCAACTTCAGGTTGAGCAGGCCTTCGGGTTCGATGCCTGTTTGTTTAGTAGATGCCTCACGGTGAGGTCAGATGTTCCTCTTAACTTGGTGTTGAACCGGCCTTCGGGTTCAATGCCTGTTTGTTTTACAGATACCTGACGGTGAAGTCAGATATTCTTCTCAACTTCAGGTTGAGCTGGCCTTCGGGTTCGATGTCTATTTGTTTAACAGATTCCTGACGGCGACGTTAGATATTCTTCTCAACTACGTGTTCAGCCGGCCTCTGGGTTCGATGCCTGTTAGTTTAACAGATGCCTGAGGACGAGGTCAGATGTACTTCTCAACTTCGTGTTTAGCCGGCCTTCGAGTTTGATGCCTGTTTGTTTAACAGATGCCTGGTGGCGAGGTCAGATGTTCTTCTCAACTTTGGGTTGAACCGACCTTCGGGTTCGATGCCTGTCTGTTTAACAGATGCTTGACAGTGAGGTCAGATGTTCTTTTCAACTTCGGGTTGAGTCGGCCTTCAGGTTCGATTCCTAGCTGTTTAACTGATTCTTAACAGCGAGGTCAGATGTTCTTCTCATCTTCGGGTTGATCCGACCATCAAATTCGATGCCTGTTTGTTTAATAGATGTCTGACAGCGAGGTCAGATGTTCTTCTCAACTTCGGGTTGAGCCGACCTTCGGGTTCGATTCCTAGTTGTTTAACTGATTCTTAACAGCGAGGTCAGATGTTCTTCTCATCTTCGGGTTGATCCGACCATCAAATTCGATGCATGTTTGTTTAATAGATGTCTGACAGCGAGGTCAGATGTTCTTCTCAACTTCGGGTTGAGCCGACCTTCGGGTTCGATGCCTGTTTGTTTAACAGATCCCTGACGGCAAGGTCAGATATTTCGATGAACTTCGTGTTGAGCCGGCCTCCGAGTTCGATGCCTGTTTGTTTAACAGATGCCTGACGGGAAGGTCAGATGTTCCTCTCAACTTCGTGTTGTGCCGGCCTTCGGGTCCGATGCCTGTTTGTTTAACTAATGCCTGACGGTAAGGTCAGATGTTCTTCTAGCCCTCGGGTTGAGCCACCTTCAGTTTCGATTCCTGTTTGTTTGACAAATGCTTGACAGCGAGGTCAAATGTTCCTCTCAACTCGTGTTGAGCTGACCTTCGGGTTTGATGCCTGTTTGTTTAATAGATGCCTGACGGCAAGGTCAGATGTACTTCTCAACATCGTGTTCAGCCACCCTTCGGGTTTTATGCATGTTTGTTTAACAGATGCCTAATGGCGAGGTCAGATGTTCTTCTCAACCTCGTGTTGAGCCGGCCTCCGGGTTCGATGCCTGTTTTTTTAATAGATGCCTGACGGCGAGGTCAGATGTTCCTCTCAACTTCGGGTTGAGCCGGCATTCGGGTTCGATGCTTGTTTGTTAAACAGATGCATGGCGGCGAGGTCAGATGTTCTTCTAAACTTCGGGTTGAGTCGGCCTTCAGGTTCGATTCCTAGTTATTTAACTAATTCTTGAGAGCGATTCCAGATGTTCTTCTCATCTTCAGGTTGATCCGGCCCTTCGGGTTCGATGCCTGTTTGTTTAGTAGATGCCTCACGGCGAGGTCAGATATTCCACTTAACTTGGTGTTGAACCGGCCTTCGGGTTCAGTGCCTGTTTGTTTTACAGATACCTGACTGTGAGGTCAGTTGTTCTTCTCAACTTCAGGTTGAGCCGGCCTTTGGGTTCGATGCCTATTTGTTTAACAGATGCCTGACGGCGAGGTCATATATTCTTCTCAACTACGTGTTCAGCCGGCCTCTGGATTCGATGCCTGTTTGTATAACAGATGCCTGAGGACGAGGTCAGATGTACTTCTCAACTTCGTGTTCAGCCAGCCTTCGGGTTCGATGCCTGTTTGTTTAACAGATGCCTGGTGGCGAGGTCAGATGTTCTTCTTAACTTCGGGTTGAGCCGACCTTCGGGTTCGATGCCTGTTTGTTTAACAGATGCTTGACAGTGAGGTCAGATGTTCTTTTCAACTTCGGGTTGAGTCGGCCTTCGAGTTAGATTCCTGTTTGCTTAACAGATGCTTGACAACGAGGTCAAATGTTCTTCTCAACTTCGGGATGAGCCAACCATCAATCTCGATCCCTGTTTGTTTAACAGATGCCTGACAGGGAGGTCAGATGTTCTTCTCAAATTCAGGTTGCGCTAGCCTCCGAGTTCGATGCCTGTTTGTTTAATAGATCCCTAACGGTGAGGTCAAATGTACTTCTCAATTTCGTGTTTAGCCAGCCTTCGGGTTCGATGCCTGTTTGTTTAACTGGTGCCTGACAGCGAGGTCAGATGTTCTTCTCAACTTCGTGTTAGGCCCGTCTTCGGGTCCAATGCCTGTTTGTTTAACAGATGCCTGACGGCGAGGTCAAATGTTCTTATCAACTTCGGGTTCGATGCCTGCTTGTTTAACAGATGCCTCACAGCGAGGTCAGATGTTCCTCTCAACTTTATGTTGAGTCGGCCTTCGGGTTCGATGCCTGTTTGTTTAACAGATGCCTGATGCAGAGGTCAGATGTTCTTCTCAACTTTGGGTTGAGTCGGCCTTTGGGTTCGATGCTTGTTTGTTTAACTGATGCCTAACAGTGAAGTCAGATGTTCCTCTCAACTCGTGTTGAGCCGGGCATCGGGTTCGATGCCTGTTTGTTTAGCAGATGCCTAACAGCAAGGTCTGATGTTCCTCTCAACTTCATGTTGAGCAAACTTTCGGGATCGATGCCTGTTCGTTTAACAGGTGCCTGACCGCGAGGACAGATTTTCTTCTCAACCTCGTGTTGAATCGGCCTCGAGGTTCGATGCTTGTTTGTTTAATAGATGCCTGACGGCGAGGTCAGATGTTCCTCTCAACTTCGGGTTGAGCCGGCATTCTGGTTCGATGCTTGTTTGTTTAACAGATGCCTGGCGGCGAGGTCAGTTATTCTTCTCAACTTTGGGTTGAGCCGGCCTTCAGGTTCGATTCCTAGTTGTTTAACTGATTCTTGATAGCGATGCCAGATGTTCTTCTCATCTTCAGGTTGAGTTGGCCCTTCGGGTTCGATGCCTGTTTGTTTAGTAGATGCCTCACGGAGAGGTCAGATGTTCCTCATAACTTGGTGTTGAACCGGCCTTCGGGTTCAATGCCTGTTTGTTTTACAGATACCTGACGGCGAGGTCAGATGTTCTTCTCAACTTCAGGTTGAGCCGGCCTTCGGGTTCGATGCTTGTTTGTTTAGTAGATGCCATCACAGCGAGGTCAGATGTTCCTCTTAACTTGGTGTTGAAGCGCCCTTCGGGTTCAATGCCTGTTTGTTTTACAGATACCTGACGGTGAGGTCAGATGTTCTTCTCAACTTCAGGTTGAGCTGGCCTTCGGGTTCGATGCCTATTTGTTTAACAGATGCCTGACGGCGACGTCAGATATTCTTCTCAACTACGTGTTGAGCCGGCCTCTGGGTTCGATGCCTGTTAGTTTAACAGATGCCTGAGGACGAGGTCAGATGTACTTCTCAACTTCGTGTTTAGCCGGCCTTCGAGTTCGATGCCTGTTTGTTTAACAGATGCCTGGTGGCGAGGTCAGATGTTCTTCTCAACTTCGGGTTGAACCGACCTTCGGGTTCGATGCCTGTTTGTTTGACAGATGCATGACGGCGAGGTCAGATGTTCTTTTCAACTTCGGGTTGAGTTGGCCTTCGGGATCGATGCCTATTTGTTTAACAGATGCCTGTCGACGAGGTTAGATGTTCTTCTCACCTTCGGTTTGAGCCGACCTTCGAGTTGGATTCTTGTTTGTTTAACAGATGCTTGACAACGAGGTCAAATGTTCTTCTCAACTTCGGGATGAGCCGACCATCAATCTCGATGCCTGTTTGTTTAATAGATGCCTGACAGGGAGGTCAGATGTTCTTCTCAACTTCAGGTTGAGCTGGCCTCCGGGTTCGATGCCTGTTTGTTTAAAAGATCCCTAACGGCGAGGTCAGATGTACTTCTCAATTTCGTGTTTAGCAGGCCTTCGGGTTTGATGCCTGTTTGTTTAACTGGTGCCTGACGGCGAGGTCAGATGTTCTTCTCAACCTCGTGTTGAATCGGCCTCCAGGTTCGATGCTTGTTTGTTTAATAGATGCCTGACGGCGAGGTCAGATGTTCCTCTCAACTTCGGGTTGAGCCGACATTCTTGTTCGATGCTTGTTTGTTTAACAAATGCCTGGCGGCGAGGTCAGTTATTCTTCTCAACTTTGGGTTGAGCCGGCCTTCAGGTTCGATTCCTAGTTGTTTAACTGATTCTTGATAACAATGCCAGATGTTCTTCTCATCTTCAGGTTGAGTTGGCCCTTCGGGTTCGATGCCTGTTTGTTTAGTAGATGCCTCACGGAGAGGTCAGATGTTCCTCATAACTTGGTGTTGAACCGGCCTTCGGGTTCAATGCCTGTTTGTTTTACAGATACCTGACGGTGAGGTCAGATGTTCTTCTCAACTTCAGGTTGAGCCGGCCTTCGGGTTCGATGCTTGTTTGTTTAGTAGATGCCTCACAACGAGGTCAGATGTTCCTCTTAACTTGGTGTTGAAGCGGCCTTCGGGTTCAATGCCTGTTTGTTTTACAGATACCTGACGGTGAGGTCAGATGTTCTTCTCAACTTCAGGTTGAGCTGGCCTTCGGGTTCGATGCCTATTTGTTTAACAGATGCCTGACGGTGACGTCAGATATTCTTCACAACTACGTGTTGAGCCGGCCTCTGGGTTCGATGCCTGTTAGTTTAACAGATGCCTGAGGACGAGGTCAGATGTACTTCTCAACTTCGTGTTTAGCCGGCCTTCGAGTTCGATGCCTGTTTGTTTAACAGATGCCTGGTGGCGAGGTCAGATGTTCTTCTCAACTTCGGGTTGAACCGACCTTCGGGTTCGATGCATGTTTGTTTAACAGATGCTTGACGGCGAGGTCAGATGTTCTTTTCAACTTCGGGTTGAGTTGGCCTTCGGGATCGATGCCTATTTGTTTAACAGATGCCTGTCGACGAGGTTAGATGTTCTTCTCACCTTCGGTTTGAGCCGACCTTCGAGTTGGATTCTTGTTTGTTTAACAGATGCTTGACAACGAGGTCAAATGTTCTTCTCAACTTCGGGATGAGCTGACCATCAATCTCGATGCCTGTTTGTTTAATAGATGCCTGACAGGGAGGTCAGATGTTCTTCTCAACTTCAGGTTGAGCTGGCCTCCGGGTTCGATGCCTGTTTGTTTAACAGATCCCTAACGGCGAGGTCAGATGTACTTCTCAATTTTGTGTTTAGCTGGCCTTCGGGTTTGATGCCTGTTTGTTTAACTGGTGCCTGACGGCGAGGTCAGATGTTCTTTTCAACTTCGTGTTAGGCCCGTCTTCGGGTCCAATTCCTGTTTGTTTAACAGATTCCTGACGGCGAGGTCAAATGTTCTTATCAACTTCGGGTTCGATGCCTGCTTGTTTAACAGATGCCTCACGGCGAGGTTAGATGTTCCTCTCAACTTTGTGTTGAGTCGGCCTTGGGGTTCGATGCCTGTTTGTTTAATTAATGCTTGACAGCGAGGTCAGATGTTCTTCTCAACTTCGGGTTGAGCCGGCTTCCGGGTTCGATGCCTATTTGTTTAACAGATCTCGGACAGCGAGGTCAGATGTTCTTCTAAATTTCTGGTTGAGCCGGCCTTCAGGTTCGATGCCTGTTTGTTTAACAGATGCCTGATGCGGAGGTCAGATGTTCTTCTCAACTCCGGGTTGAGCCGGCCTTCAAATTTGATGCCTGTTTGTTTAATAGATGCTTGAGAGCGAAGTCAGATGTTCCTCTCAACAACGTGTTAAGCCGACCTTTGGGTTCGATGCTTGTTTGTTTAACTGATGCCTAACAGTGAAGTAAGATGTTCCTCTCAACTCGTGTTGAGCCGGGCATCGGGTTCGATGCCTGTTTGTTTAGCAGATGCCTAACAGCAAGGTCAGATGTTCCTCTCAACTTCATGTTGAGCCAACTTTCAGGATCGATGCCTGTTTGTTTAACAGATGCCTTACCGCGAGGTCAGATGGTCTTCTCAACCTCGTGTTGATCCGGCCTCCGGGTTCGATTCCTGTTTGTATAATAGATGCCTGACGGCGAGGTCAGATGTTCCTCTCAACTTCGGGTTGAGCCGGCATTCGGGTTCGATGCTTGTTTGTTTAACAGATTCCTGGCGGCGAGCCGGCCTTCAGGTTCGATTCCTAGTTGTTTAACCGATTCTTGATGGCGATGCCAGATGTTCATCTCATCTTCAGGTTGAGTCGGCCTTTCGGGTTCGATGCCTGTTTGTTTAGTAGATGCCTCACGGCGAGGTCAGATGTTCCTCTTAACTTGGTGTTGAACCGGCCTTCGGGTTCAATGCCTGTTTGTTTTACAGATACCTGACGGCGAGGTCAGATGTTCTTCTCAACTTCAGGTTGAGCCGGCCTTCGGGTTCGATGCCTGTTTGTTTAGTAGATGCCTCACGGCGAGGTCAGATGTTCCTCTTAACTAGGTGTTGAACCGGCCTTCGGGTTCGAAGCCTGTTTGTTTAACAGATTCCTGGTGGCGAGGTCAGATGTTCTTCTCAACTTCGGGTTGAACCGACCTTCGGGTTCGATGCCTGTTTGTTTAACAGATGATTGACAGCGAGGTCAGATGTTCTTTTCAACTTCGGGTTGAGTCGGCCTTCGGGATCGATGCCTATTTATTTAACAGATGCCTGTCGGCGAGGTTATATGTTCTTCTCACCTTCGGTTTGAGCCGGCCTTCGAGTTGGATTCCTGTTTGTTTAACAGATGCTTGACAACAAGGTCAAATGTTCTTCTCAACTTCGGGATGAGCCGACCATCAATCTCGATGCCTGTTTGTTTAATAGATGCCTGACAGCAAGTCAGATGTTCTTCTGAACTTCGGGTTGAGCCGCCTTCGGTTTCGATGCCTGTTTGTTTAACAAAATCCTGACGGAGATGTCTAATGTTTCTCTGAACTTCGGGTTGAGCTGACCTTCGGGTTCGATGCCTGTTTGTTTAATAATGCCTGACGGCGAGGTCAGATGTTCCTCTCAACTTGGTGTTAAGCTGGCCTTCGGGTTTAATGCCTGCTTGTTTAACAAATACCTGACGACGAGGTCAGATGTTCTTCTTAACTTCAGGTTGAGCCGGCCTTCGGGTTCAATGCCTATTTGTTTAATAGATGCCTGACGGCGAGGTCGAATGTTCTTCTCAACTTCGTGTTGAGCCAGCCTCCGGGTTGGATGCCTGTTTGTTTAACAAATGCCTGACGACGAAGTCAGATGTACTTTTTAACTTCGTGTTCAGCCGACCTTCGGGTTCGATGCATCTTTGTTTAATAGATGCCTGGTGGCGAGGTCAGATGTTCTGCTCAACTTCGGGTTGAGCCGACAACGAGGTCAAATGTTCTTCTCAACTTCGCGATGAGCCGGCCATCAATCTCTATGCCTGTTTGTTTAACAGATGCCTGACAGGGAGGTCAGATGTTCTTCTCAACTTCAGGTTGAGCCGGCCTTCGGGTTCGATACCTATTTGTTTAAAAGATGTCTGACGGCGAGGTCAGATGTTCTTCTCAACTTCGTGTTGAGCCAGCCTCCGAGTTCGATGCCTGTTTGTTTAACAGTTGCCCGACGACGAGGTCAGATGTACTTCTCAAATTCGTGTTCAGCCAGCCTTCGGGTTCGATGCCTGTTTGTTTAACAGATGCCTGGTGGCGAGGTCATATGTTCTTCTCATCTTCGGGTTGAGCCGACCTTCGGGTTCGATGCCTGTTTGTTTAACAGATGCTTGATAGCGAGGTCAGATGTTCTTTTCAACTTCGGGTTGAGTCGTCCTTCGGGTTCGATGCCTATTTGTTTAACAGATGCCTGACGGCGAGGTCAGATATTCTTCTCAACTTCGAGTTGAGCCGGCCTCCGGGTTCGATGCCTGTTTGTTTAACAAATGCCTGACGACGAGGTCAAATGTTCTTCTCAACTTCGGGATGAGCTGGCCATCAATCTCGATGCCTGTTTGATTAACAGATGCCTGACAAGGAGGCCAGATGTTCTTCTCAACTTCAGGTTGAGCCGGCCTTCAGGTTCGATGCATATTTGTTTAACAGATGTTTGACGGCAAGGTCAGATGTTCTTCTCAACTTCGTGTAGAGCCGGCCTCCAGGTTTGATGCCTGTTTGTTTAACATATGCCTGACGACGAGGTCAGATGTACTTCTCAAATTCGTGTTCAGCCGGCCTTCGGGTTCGATGCCGGTTTGTTTAACAGATGCCTGGTGGCGAGGTCAGATGTTCTTGTCAACTTTGGGTTGAGCCGACCTTCAAGTTCGATGCCTATTTGTTTAACAGATGCCTGACGGCGAGGTCAGATGTGCTTTTTAACTTCGGGTTGAGTCGGCCTTCGGGTTCGATGCCTATTTGTTTAACAGATGCCCGACGACGAGGTCAGATGTACTTCTCAACTTCGGGTTGAGCCGGCATTTAGGTTCGTTGCCTGTTTGTTTAACAAATACCTGACAGCAAGTTAGATATTCTTCTCAACTTCGGGTTGCGCCGCCTTCGGTTTTCATGCCAGTTTGTTTAACAAATGCTTGACGACGAGGTCAAATGTTCCTCTGAACTTCGAATTGAGCTGACCTTCGAGTTCGATGCCTATTTGTTTAATAGATGCCTGACAGCGAGGTCATATGTTCCTCTCAACTTGGTGTTGACCTGGCCTTCGGGTTCAATGCCCGTTTGTTTAACAGATACCTGACGGCGAGGTCAGATGATCTTCTCAACTTCAGGTTGAGCCGGCTTTCGGGTTCGATGCCTATTTTTTTAACAGATGCCTGACGACGAGGTCAGATGTTCCTCCCAACTTGGTGTTGAGCTGCCCTTCAGGTTCAATGCCTGTTTGTTTAACACATACCAGACGGTGAGGTCAGACGTTCTTCTCAACTTCAGGTTGAGCCGGCCTTCGGGTTCGATACCTATTTGTTTAACAGATGCTTGACGGCGAGGTCAGATGTTCTTCTCAACTTCGTGTTCAGCCGGCCTTCGGGTTCGATGCCGGTTTGTTTAACAGATGCCTGGTGGCGAGGTCAGATGTTCTTGTCAACTTTGGGTTGAGCCGACCTTCAAGTTCGATGCCTATTTGTTTAACAGATGCCTGGCGGCGAGGTCAGATGTGCTTTTTAACTTCGGGTTGAGTCGGCCTTCGGGTTCGATGCCTATTTGTTTAACAGATGCCCGACGACGAGGTCAGATGTACTTCTCAACTTCGGGTTGAGCCGACATTTAGGTTCGTTGCCTGTTTGTTTAACAAATACCTGACAGCAAGTTAGATATTCTTCTCAACTTCGGGTTGCGCCGCCTTCGGTTTTCATGCCAGTTTGTTTAACAAATGCTTGACGACGAGGTCAAATGTTCCTCTGAACTTCGAATTGAGCTGACCTTTGAGTTCGATGCCTATTTGTTTAATAGATGCCTGACAGCAAGGTCATATGTTCCTCTCAACTTGGTGTTGACCTGGCCTTCGGGTTCAATGCCCGTTTGTTTAACAGATACCTGACGGCGAGGTCAGATGATCTTCTCAACTTCAGGTTGAGCCGGCTTTCGGGTTCGATGCCTATTTTTTTAACAGATGCCTGACGACGAGGTCAGATGTTCCTCCCAACTTGGTGTTGAGCTGCCCTTCAGGTTCAATGCCTGTTTGTTTAACACATACCAGACGGTGAGGTCAGACGTTCTTCTCAACTTCAGGTTGAGCCGGCCTTCGGGTTCGATGCCTATTTGTTTAACAGATGCTTGACGGCGAGGTCAGATGTTCTTCTCAACTTCGTGTTGAGACGGCCTCCGCTTTCGATTCATGTTTTTTTAACAGATGCCTGACGACGAGGTCAAATGTACTTTTCAACTTCGTGTTCAGCCGGCCTTCAGGTACGATGCATGTTTGTTTAACAGATGCCTGGTGTCGAGGTCAGATGTTCTTCTCAACTTCGTGTTAGGCCGGCCTTCGGGTCCGATACATGTTTGTTAAACAGATGCCTGACAGCAAGGTCAAATGTTCTTATCAACTTCAGGTTGAGCTGCCCTTCGGGTTCGATGCCTGCTTGTTTAACAGATGCCTGACAGCGAGATCAGATGTTCCTCTCAACTTTGTGTTGAGCAGACATTTAGGTTCATTTCCTGTTTGTTTAAATAATGCCTGACGGCAAGGTCATATGTTCCTCTCAACTTCAAGTTGAGTCGATATTTAGGTTCGTTACCTGTTTGTTTAATAGATACCTGACAGCAAGTCAGATGTTCTTCTCAACTTCGGGTTGTGCCGTCTTCGGTTTCGATGCCTGTTTGTTTAACAAATGCCTGACAGCGAGGTCAAATGTTCCTCTGAACTTCGGGTTGAGCTGACATTCGGGTTCGATGCCTGTTTGTTTAATAGATGCCTGACGGTGAGGTCAGATGTTCCTCTCAACTTGGTGTTGAGCTGGCCTTCGGGTTCAATGCCTGTTTGTTTAACAGATACCTGACGGCGAGGTCAGATGTTCTTCTCAACTTCAGGTTGAGCCAGCCTTCGGGTTCGATGCCTACTTGTTTAACATATGCCTTACGGCGAGGTCAGATGTTCTTCTCAACTTCGTGTAGAGCCGGCCTCCGGGTTCGATGCATGTTTGTTTAACAGATTTCTGACGACGAGGTCAGATGTACTTCTCAAATTCGTGTTCAGCAGGCCTTCGGGTTCGATGCCTGTTTGTTTAACAGATGCCTGGTGGCGAGGTCAGATGTTCTTCTGAACTTTGGGTTGAGCCGACCTTCAGGTTCGATGCCTGTTTATTTAACAGATGCTTGATGGCGAGGTCAGATATTCTTTTTAACTTCGGGTTGAGTCGGCCTTCGGGTTCGATGCCTATTTGTTTAATAGATGCCTGACAGCGAGGTCAGATATTCTTCTCAACTTCGTGTTGAGCCGGCCTCCGGGTTCGATGCCAGTTTGTTTAAGATATGCGTGACGACGAGGTCAGATGTTCCTCACAACTTCAAGATGAGTCGGCAATTAGGTTCGTTGCCTGTTTGTTTAACAGATACCTGACAGCAAGTCCGATGTTCTTCTCAACTTCAGGTTGCGCCGCCTTCGGTTTCGATGCCTGTTTGTTTAACAAATGCTTGACGGCGAGGTCAAATGTTCCTCTAAACATCAGATTAAGCTGACCTTCGGGTTTGATGCCTGTTTGTTTAATAGATGCCTGACAGCGAGGTCAGATGTTCCTCTCAACTAGGTGTTGACCTGGCCTTCGGGTTCAATGCCTGTTTGTTTAACAGATACCTGACGGCGAGGTCAGATGTTCTTCTCAACTTCAGGTTGAGCCGGCCTTCGGCTTCGATGCCTATTTGTTTAACAGATGCCTGACGGCGAGGTCAGATGTTCTTCTCAACTTCGTGTTGAGCCGGCCTCCGGGTTCGATGCATGTTTGTTTAACAGATGCCTGACGACGAGGTCAGATGTACTTTTCAACTTCGTGTTCAGCCGGCCTTCGGGTTCGATGCATGTTTGTTTAACAGATGCCTGGTGGCGAGGTCAGATGTTCTTCTCAACTTCGTGTTCAGGCGACCTTCGGGTTCGATCCTTGTTTGTTTAACAGATGCTTGACGGTGAGGTCAGATGTTCTTTTCAACTTCGGGTAGAGTCGGCCTTCGGGTTCGATGCCTATTTGTTTAACAAATGCTTGGCGACGAGGTTAGATGTTCTTCTCACCTTCGGTTTGAGCCGGCCTTCGAGTTGGATTCCTGTTTGTTTAACATATGCTTGACAACGAGGTCAAATGTTCTTCTCAACTTCGAAATAAGCCGGCCATCAATCTCGATGCCTGTTTGTTTAACAGATGCCTGACAGGGAGGTCAGATGTTCTTCTCAACTTCAGGTTGAGCTGGCCTCCGGGTTCGATGCCTGTTTATTTAACAGATCCCTGACTGCGAGGTCAGATGTACTTCTCAACTTCGTGTTTAGCCGCCCTACGGGTTCGATTCCTGTTTGTTTAACTGGTGCCTGACGGCGACGTCAGATGTTCTTCTCAACTTCGTGTTAGGCCGGCCTTGGGGTCCGATGCCTGTTTGTTTAACAGATGTTTGACGGCGAGGTCAAATGTTCTTATCAACTTCGGGTTGAGCTGCCCTTCGAGTTCGATGCTTGCTTGTTTAACAGATGCCTCACAGCGAGGTCATATGTTCCTCTCAACTTTGTGTTGAGTCGGCCTTCGGGTTCGATGCCTGTTTGTTTAACTAATTCCTGACAGTGAGGTCATATGTTCCTCTCAACTTCAAGTTGAGCCGACATTTAGGTTCGTTGCCTGTTTGTTTAACAGATACCTGATAACAAGTCAGATGTTCTTCTCATCTTCGGGTTGAGCCGCCTTCGGTTTTGATGCTTGTTTGTTTAACAAATGCCTAACGGCGAGGTTAAATGTTCCTCTGAACTTCGTGCTGAGTTGACCTTCGGGTTCGATGTCTGTTTGTTTAATAGATGCCTGACGGCGAGGTCAGATGTTCCTCTCAACTTGGTGTTGAGTTGGCCTTCGGGTTCAATGCATGTTTGTTTAACAGATACCTGACGGCGAGGTCAGATGTTCTTCTTAACTTCGTGTTGAGCCGGCCTCTGGGTTCGATGCCTCTTTGTTTAACAGATGCCTGACGACAAGGTCAGATGTACTTTTCAACTTCGTGTTCAGCCGACCTTCGGTTTCGATGCATGTTTGTTTAACAGATGCGTGGTGGCAAGGACAGATGTTCTTCTCAACTTCGGGTTGAGCCGACCTTCGGGTTCGATGCCTGTTTGTTTAACAGATTCCAGATGGCGAGGTCAGACGTTCTTCTCAACTTTAGGTTGAGCCAGCTTCCGGGTTCGATGCCTATTTGTTTAATAGATCCCAGATGGCGAAGTCAGATGTACTTCTCAACTTCGTGTTGAGCCGCCCTTCGGGTTCGATGCCTGTTTGTTTAACAGATGCTTGACGGCGAGGCAGATGTTCTTCTCAACTAAGGGTTGGGACGGCCTTCGGGTTCGATGCCTGTTTGTTTAATTGGTGCCTGACAGCGAGGTCAGATGTTCTTCTCAACTTCGGGTTGAGCCGACCTTCAGGTTCGATTCCTAGTTGTTTAACTGATTCTTGACAGTGAGGTCATATGTTCTTCTCATCTTCGGGTTGAGCCGGCCATTAAATTCGATGCCTGTTTGTTTAACAGATGTTTGACAGCGAGGTCAGATGTTCTTCTCAACTTCGGGGTGAGCCAGCCTTCGGGTTAGATGCCTCTTTGTTTAATAGATCCCTGACGACAAGGTCAGATATTTCGAAGAACTTCGTGTTGAGCCGGCTTTCGGGTTCGATGCCTGTTTGTTTAACAGATGCCTGACAGCGAGGTCAGATGTGCCTCTAAACTTCGTGTGGTGTCGGCCTTCGGGTCCGATGCCTACTTGGTTAACTAATGCCTGACGGCGAGGTCAGATGTTCTTTTCAACTTCGTATTGAGCCGCCCTCCGGGTACGATGCCTGTTTGTTTAAAAGATGCCTGACGACGAGGTCAGATGTACTTCTCAACTTCGTGTTCAGCCGACCTTCGGGTTCGATGCCTGTTTGTTTAACAGATGCCTGGTGGTGAGGTCAGATGTTCTTCTCAACTTCGGGTTGAGCCGACCTTCGGGTTTGATGCCTGTTTGTTTAACAAATGCTTGACGGCAAGGTCAGATGTTCTTTTCAACTTCGGGTTGAGTCGGCCTTCGGGTTCGATACCTATTTGTTTAACAGATGCCTAGTGGCGAGGTTAGAAGTTCTTCTCACCTTCGGTTTGAGCCAGCCTTCGAGTTGGATTCCTGTTTGTTTAAAGCATGCTTGACAACGAGGTAAAATGTTCTTCTTAACTTCGGGATGAGCCGGCCATCAATCTCGATGCCTGTTTGTTTAACAGATGCCTGACAGGGAGGTCAGATGTTCTTCTCAACTTCAGGTTGAGCCGGCCTTCAGGTTCGATGCTTGTTTGTTTAACAGATGCCTGGAAGCAAGGTCAGATGTTCTTCTCAACTTCGGGTTGAGCCGACCTTCAGGTTTGATTCCTAGTTGTTTAACTGATTCTTGACAGCAAGGTCAGATGTTCTTCTCATCTTCAGGTTGAGCCGGCCATTAAATTCGATGCCTGTTTGTTTAGCAGATGTTTGACAGCGAGATCAGATGTTCTTCTCAACTTCGGGGTGAGCCAGCCTTCGGGTTAGATGTCTGTTTGTTTAACATATCCCTGACGGCAAGGTCAGATATTTCGACGAACTTCGTGTTGATCCGGCCTTCGGGTTCGATGCCTGTTTGTTTAACACATACCTGACAGCGAGGTCAGATGTGCCTCTAAACTTCGTGTGGTGCCGGCCTTCGGGTCCGATGCCTACTTGTTTAACTAATGCCTGACGGCGAGGTCAAATGTTCCTCTCAACTTCAACTTGAGCCGGCATTCAGGTTTGATGCCTGTTTGTTTAACAGATGCCTGACAGCGAGGTCAGATGTTCTTCTCAACTTCTGGTTGACCCGCCTTCGGTTTCAATGCCTATTTGTTTAACAGATGCCTGACGGCGAGGTCAATTGTTCCGTTGAACGTCGTGTTGAGCTAACCTTCATGTTCGATGCCTGTTTGTTTAACAGATGCCTGACGACGAGGTCAGATGTACTTCTCAACTTCTTATTCAGCCGGCCTTCGGGTTCGATTCCTCTTTGTTTAACAGATGCCTGATGGCGAGGTCAAATGTTCTTCTCAACATCGGGTTGAACCGACCTTCGGGTTCGATGCCTGTTTGTTTAATAGATGCTTGACGGCGAGGTCAGATGTTCTTTTCAACTTCGGCTTGAGTCGGCCTTCGGTTTCAATGCCTATTTGTTTAACAGATGCCTGGCGGAGGGGTTAGATGTTCTTCTCACCTTCGGTTTGAGCCGGCCTTCGAGTTGGATTCATGTTTGTTTAACAGATGCTTGACAACATGGTCAAATGTTCTTCTCAACTTCGCGATGAGCCGGCCATCAATCTAGATGCCTGTTTGTTTAACAGATGCCTGATAGGAAGGTCAGATGTTCTTCTCAACTTGAGGTTGAGCCGGCCTCCGGGTTTGATGCCTGTTTGTTTAACAGATCCCTAACGGCGAGGTCAGATGTACTTCTCAACTTCGTGTTTAGCCGCCTTTCAGGTTCGATGCCTGTTTGTTTAACTGGTGCCTGATGGCGAGGTCAGATGTTCTTCTCAACTTCGTGTTAGGCCGGCCTTCAGGTTCGATGTCTGTTTGTTTAATAGATGCCTGACGGCGAGGTCAAATGTTCTTATCAAATTCGGGTTGAGCAGCCCTTCGGGTTCGATGCCTGTTTGTTTAACAGATACCTCACGGCGAGGTCAGATGTTCCTCTCAACTTTGGATTGGGTCAGCCTTCGGGTTCGATGCCTGTTTGTTTAACAGATACTTGACAGTGATGTTAGATGTTCTTCTCAACTTCAGGTTGGGTCGGCCTTCGGGTTCGATGCCTGTTTGTTTAATAGATGTCTGATGCGAAGTCATATGTTCCTCTCCACTTCGTGTTGAGGCGACCTTCGGGTTCAATGGTTGTTTGTTTAACAGATGCTTGACGGCGAGGCAGGTGTTTTTCTTAACTAAGTGTTGGGACGGCCTTCGGGTTTGATGCCTGTTTATTTAACTGGTGCCTGACGGCGAGGTCAGATATCCTTCTCAACTTGGGGTTAAGCCGACATTCAGGTCCGATGCTTGTTTGTTTAATAGATGCCTGGCAGCGATGTCAGATGTTCTTCTCAACTTCGGGTTGAGCCGACCTACAGGTTCGATTCCTAGTTGTTTAACTGATTCTTGACAGCGAGGTCAGATGTTCTTCTCCTCTTCGGGTTGAGCCGGCCATCAAATTTGATGCCTGCTTGTTTAACAGGTGCCTGACGGCGAGGTCAGATGTGCCTCTCAACTTCGTGTTGTGCCGGCCTTCGGGTCCGATGCCTACTTGTTTAACTAATGCCTGACGGCGAGGTCTGATGTTCCTCTCAACTTCAAGTTGAGCAGGCATTCAAGTTCGATGCCTGTTTGTTTAACAGATGCCTGACAGCGAGGTCAGATGTTCTTCTCAACTTGAGGTTGAGCCGGCCTCCGGGTTTGATGCCTGTTTGTTTAACAGATCCCTAACGGCGAGGTCAGATGTACTTCTCAACTTCGTGTTTAGCCGCCTTTCAGGTTCGATGCCTGTTTGTTTAACTGGTGCCTGATGGCGAGGTCAGATGTTCTTCTCAACTTCGTGTTAGGCCGGCCTTCAGGTTCGATGTCTGTTTGTTTAATAGATGCCTGACGGCGAGGTCAAATGTTCTTATCAAATTCGGGTTGAGCAGCCCTTCGGGTTCGATGCCTGTTTGTTTAACAGATACCTCACGGCGAGGTCAGATGTTCCTCTCAACTTTGGATTGGGTCAGCCTTCGGGTTCGATGCCTGTTTGTTTAACAGATACTTGACAGTGATGTTAGATGTTCTTCTCAACTTCAGGTTGGGTCGGCCTTCGGGTTCGATGCCTGTTTGTTTAATAGATGTCTGATGCGAAGTCATATGTTCCTCTCCACTTCGTGTTGAGGCGACCTTCGGGTTCAATGGTTGTTTGTTTAACAGATGCTTGACGGCGAGGCAGGTGTTTTTCTTAACTAAGTGTTGGGACGGCCTTCGGGTTTGATGCCTGTTTATTTAACTGGTGCCTGACGGCGAGGTCAGATATCCTTCTCAACTTGGGGTTAAGCCGACATTCAGGTCCGATGCTTGTTTGTTTAATAGATGCCTGGCAGCGATGTCAGATGTTCTTCTCAACTTCGGGTTGAGCCGACCTACAGGTTCGATTCCTAGTTGTTTAACTGATTCTTGACAGCGAGGTCAGATGTTCTTCTCCTCTTCGGGTTGAGCCGGCCATCAAATTTGATGCCTGCTTGTTTAACAGGTGCCTGACGGCGAGGTCAGATGTGCCTCTCAACTTCGTGTTGTGCCGGCCTTCGGGTCCGATGCCTACTTGTTTAACTAATGCCTGACGGCGAGGTCTGATGTTCCTCTCAACTTCAAGTTGAGCAGGCATTCAAGTTCGATGCCTGTTTGTTTAACAGATGCCTGACAGCGAGGTCAGATGTTCTTCTCAAATTTGGGTTGAGCCGCCTTCGGTTTCGATGCGTGTATGTTTAACAGATGTCGGACGGCGAGGTCAAATGTTCCTCTGAACTTCGTGTTGAGCTGTCCTTCGTGTTCGAAGCCTATTTTTTTAATAGATGCCTGACGGCAAGGTCTAATGTTCTTATCAACTTCTGGTTGAGCCTCCCTTCGGGTTCGATGCCTGTTTGTTTAGTAGATGCCTCAGGGCGACGTCAGATGTTCCTCTTAACTTGGTGTTGAACCAACCTTCGGGTTCAATGCCTTCAGGTGTTCTTCTCAACTTCAGGTTGAGCCGGCCTTCATGTTCGATGCCTTTTTGTTTAACAGATGCTTGACGGCGAGGTCAGATGTTCTTTTCAACTTCGTTTTGAGCCGGCCTCCGGGTTCGATGCCTGTTTGTTTAACAGATGCCTGACGACGAGGTCAGATGTACTTCTCAACTTCGTGTTCAGACGGCCTTCGGGTTCGATGCCTGTTTGTTTAACAGATGCCTGGTGTCGAGGTCAGATGTTCTTCTCAACTTCGGGTTGAGCCGACCTTCGGGTTCAATGCCTGTTTGTTTAACAGATGCTTGATGGCAAGGTCAGATGTTCTTTTCAACTTCGGGTTGAGTCGGCCTTCGGGTTTGATGCCTATCTGTTTAACAGATTGCGAGGTTAGAAGTTCTTCTCACCTTCGGTTTGAGCCAGCCATCGAGTTGGATTCCTGTTTGTTTAATGGATGCTTGACAACGAGGTCAAATGTTCTTCTCAACATCGGGATGAGCCGGCCATCAATCTCGATGCCTGTTTGTTTAACAGATGCCTGACAGGGAGGTCAGATGTTTTTCTCAACTACAGGTTGAGATAGCCTCCGGGTTCGATGCCCGTTTTTTTAACAGATCCTTAACAGCGAGGTCAGATGTACTTCTCAAATTCGTGTTTAGCCGCCCTTCAGGTTCGATGCCTGTTTGTTTAACTGGTGCCTGACGGCGAGGTCAGATGTTTTTCTCAACTTCGTGTTAGGCCGGCCTTCGGGTTCGATGCCTGTTTGTTTAACAGATGCCTGACGGCGAGGTCAAATGTTCTTATCAAATTCGGGTTGAGCTGCCCTTCGGGTTCGATGCCTGCTTATTTAACAGATGCCTCACGGCAAGGTTAGATGTTCCTCTCAACTTTGTGTTGAGTCGGCCTTCGGGTTCGATGCCTGTTTGTTTAACAGATACCTGACAGCGATGTCAGATGTTCTTCTCAACTTCCGGTTGAGCCGACCTTCGGTTTCGATGATTGTTTGGTTAACAGATTCCTGATGCCAAGGTCAGATGTTCTTCTCAACTTCGGGTTGAGCCGACCTTCGGGTTCAATGCCTATTTGTTTAACAGATGCTTGACGGCGAGGTCAGATGTTCTTCTCAACTTCAGGTTGAGCCGACTTCCAGGTTCGATGCCTATTTGTTTAACAGATCCCAGATGGTGAGGTCTGATGTACTTCTCAACGTCGTGTTAATCCGCCCTTCGGGTTCGATGCCTATTTGTTTAACAGATGTTTGACAGTGAGGCAGATGTTCTTCTCAACTAAGGGTTGGGACGGCCTTCGGGTTCAATGCCTGTTTGTTTAACTGGTGCCTGTCATACCCCAAATTTGTCCTACTTCGGTTTAAATGGATGTTTGACGGTTTCACGATTTCTGGCCATGATTCTCTAAGACCCCGTTTATAAAGACTTTATATGTACTCATCATGGTTATAATCCCTAGCAATTTATGTGGGAAGAGCGTGCCTCCAGCCCCTTATACCCAAGCTCATGTGTGTCCTCGTTCTCACGATCAGACAGACATGATACAATGGCATCAAATACATGATTGGATCCATTTTGCAACACAATTGTTGGGTTTCAAGAAATTTAAACTCTGTTTCAACTTGATTACAAACTTCTCCTTAAATGTTGTTTAAGCCTCACTATAAGTTGCTTATTATGGTATGTACTTAATTCAAGTTAATTCAAAGATACTTCACATGGTGCTTGTGGACACGGTCAATTTAGCCTCAGGCTTTGTTCGAATCGATTACAAGCGTCAGGCTATGTTTGGATACTAAATCAGTTTGTGACAAACTTAGATTTAGCTTGCAAGTCATAATTGAATTTAGATGCAATTGATCTAGAAGATATTTCAATTCGCTTCAAGACATAATCATTTGGTTTCAAGTAGTTATTGAACCATATTTCGAATTGGTACTCAAGGCATGTGGTAAACAAGCTAAACTTAGGCCAAGCTTGGTTCGAGAAGATCAGGGCATAGGAATTTTGTTTGCGCTTACAAATTTTTGCAAGGAAGTGGAATGTGGGGTGTAGATAAAAAATTTACTTGCAAACTAATTGTCAAAGTCATGTATGTTACACACCTCTAGAGATGATTTAACTTGTTTTAAAAGTGTTTACAAGTTATTATCCATTTATGTGTAAGGGTGATTTTAAGTCAAGAGTTACATTATAAGAGGTGTGTGGAATAATTGATTAATGATTATGATGTGTGGCCAATATAAGTTTTGTTGAATACAAGGCCATAACTCAATTTTTTACTTCCAATAAGAGTTCTCTGTTCGTACAAAAATTATGATGCCCTTCATAAGAGAGCATATAAAAAAAAACTATGAGTGTACACATGTTATTATCTTATGCCAAAGATTACTAACCATCCAAGCATCAGTTTTAAGGTGGTCCATGGCCACATTGCAGTTAGGCTGGCTGTATAATATGGCAGAAAAGATAAATCAATTTATGATAGAAAATTACAATGCTATGCTGCGAAATCATAACAGAGAGTAACAAGCTCAAGTCCTTAATATTCAGAACAGAATTTCAAAAAAGCTTGCTATTTAAATTATTACCCAGGCATACAAAGCCCATTCCAGTTCAAGAGGCGTGAGGGATTCTCAACAATACATAAGCTGGCCTCATTCGAAGTACATGATGAAAGCAATTAAAAGAAGGAAAAATGCAAGTTCTACCAAATACCCTATTCAGTATTACATTCTCAAAGGAAAGCAAAAAAAGAAACTACAATACTACCGAGGATTCAAACATCATTATGGAGACATTGCGCCCAAACGCTAAACATGAACCATGAATTAGATGCAACCCAGTTCCCAAAACCTTGGAGATCAGCTTGAGTTAGACGTTCTTAGAGGAACACCGGGTGAACAAAACTATGGCCCCCATTCAACTCTTGGGTATGAATACAACAACATCTATATCAGATCTTGGCTTGCATAAGTCCCAATAGAGGGTTTCATCACTGCCTTTGAAGTAGCCAGGCTTGCAGAGTGGAAATCATTCTTCATTTCCAGGAGAACTGCGTAATAGTTCAAATGCGGTACCACGAGACTTGTTGGCATGTCTCCTAGCGGAATCACGGCGTTCAAAACGCAATGCGGAACCATCCATAAACAATTTCCCCTCTTCATGTCTGGGGTATCCAGGAACATAAAACCAAGCACCTTTGCTTTTGCATAGCAGACTGTCACCTGCCCCGGGTTCTACAGCGCATCCCAATAATCACTTTTAACAATTGCGAGAAGCATATTAGGCCTTACCTCAGAATCAGTCATATATGGAAACCATTGATTCACAAAGAGCATTTTTTTCAGACAACACTGCATACGGTGGATCTCACGCAAACCTGAATTCAAAATTGCTCATACCTGCCAAATTATGAATGTAACACTTAGAATGTACAGAGTTGTAAGCAAACAAAAGTGCTGTCATAAAACGTGAAGTAAAATCCTACAAGTGACTACCAAGCTTATGCCATGAACTAAAGAATCCATCCTCATAGTGATATGTTTTCTTTTGAGTCAAATATGAATTACTGCAGGTTGTACAAGGTTATTCTTGTCTAAGTCTACAACAATAATAATGCTGCCAAGGTTACATAATCGAGTCTCACGCTGTAAGTCGAGGAAGCAACTTGTTAACCTCTTTGTGATCATTTTCCTATGCCTGCCGCAATAAGCTTTTTCTCATTTGCCATCCTTACAAGCCTATTTTATTCTCCGGTTCTGCTGACGGCGAACTCCGAATTTGGGATACATTTCGACGCAAAAAAGTTTCAGTAGCATGGTTACACGGTGCCGCGCATGGGATTGTTGTTGTTGCCAGTAATTCTTCACTTGGAACCAATAAATTTATGAGCCAGGGTAGGGATGGAACTGTGAAAGTTTGAGATTTTCATAATGCTGGTTTGTCCAGGATTCCATCTGTTACAATCAAAACAAATAGTTGACACTTTTGTAAGTTTTCCCTGTTTAAGAATCATTCTACTTGAAAGGGAGGCATCAAAGGATTGCCTTGAAACAGAAGAGGCTCATACCAATCAAAGTTCTTCCAAAAGCTCTGAAAAGCATACCTTATGTGATTTTGTCATAGGAGAACTCTTCTTAAGTTGAAATCTGGGGTCTTGAGTCAGCTGAGAGATTTGCACGAATTCCTTCAAATATTGGTAGTAAGTCTTCAAGTGTTTGCATTAAAGGGATATGCATCATCATTTGTCCACCTCCAAAACTTGTGAAATGCATAAAGAGGATGAACAATATTTGGTTAGTCATAGCAGCACACAAAATGAGTGTCACAGACAACATACACAAGCCAATGAGAGTGCTCATGCAAAAATCACTCAAACGATAAGATGTCTCGCAATCTAACAACCATGATAAAAACAGTCTGCATAATAAGGCATAGGAATAAATGCTTACATTTGAGGATTATTACTTCATCCTCCAACTGACGGCAATCGTATGTAACTCGCATTCAACGAAACAAATCACATGACAAGATACCAAGAAGATTGAAAAGAGTTTTAAAAGGCTATAAAAGGTGAAACATTGTGAGCAAAGAAGAATTCGTTACCTTGAGTACAAAATGGATGAAGAATTCCCAAAGCACACTTGAACTGATAAAAATTCTATTCGAGTCAGCACCAATTCAAATTCAGCTGTCATCATTAGAGCGATCAGTCATGGTGGAAATGAGCATATTGAACAGGGTATTGGAAGGCGGTCGAGAAAGAAAAAAAATGGCCTTGCAATTTGTTGCGGTGGAAATAGGATCACAAACTATTAATTAGTTTGAATCGCAATTCAATTCACAATCGCTCTTTGATTTATCCGAAGGAAAAGGTCAAAAGAGGGAAAACCTATTTTGCATCGTAAACACAATGCGGGGAAAGATCTAGGGTTCGGGGGTTGGTTAAATTTAGGGAAGGTATTAGCACCCTAAACTTCTGTAGTACTCTACAGGAACCTTTTGTTCAAATGTTTACTATTTGCTTTATTTATTTGCTTAAGGTATATGTACAAAGGGATTAAAAGTGAGAAAAGAGACCTAAGGGGTTAATTCTAAGTTTACTCGGCAAGACATCGCATCTTGTGCCTACGTATCCTTACGGGAGTGGAATCAGAGTAATCGTAGTTCCCCTCAAAAGGGAGGTTAGAGATTTCTTGACAGTGGTCAAGGTCTCAAGGGGAATAAACGCATCTTAAGGACACGCTTACGTGGAGTGTAGAAACTCCAAATCTCTACGTTGAATTGTTAAGTGAATTAGGGTTAAATTAGGGATTCCGCGGCGAGAAACCCTAAAATAGAGTACGGCGACTCTTTTGACCTAATGCTAGGGTAGTTTTGGTAATTTTGCCTGCGGCGAGGCATTTGTAAAAATTAGGGTTTGTAAGGGTTTGAAGTTTTGAGGGTTTGAAGTTTTGAGGGTTTGAAGTTTTGAGGACTATTGACACGGCGGTCAAACGGCTAGACCTAATTCCTTCGGAGTGTGTAGGTGACAACAATAACAGTAAAGGCGTGAGATAATTGAATCATGCAAACCACGAAAGCAGGAATGTTAAAGGCAGAAATTAAAGCGCGATTGTTAGGATTCGCGAGGTTACATGAGAGGAGCAATTACAAAATGGTAATGACATTTGAATAAAATAAATAACAGTAAACGCAATAAACTGCAAAATGAACAAACAACGTTAGTGGGCGAAAACGAACATTAGTCAGAAAGGTTGCGAAATGAAAGCGCGAAGTTTTGAGATTTTTATCGTTTATATAAGAAAAGGTTTTCAATTTTTAAATTTAAGGAAAAAGTTTTAATACATAAAGGTTAAAAAAAACAGCTTAGTTTAATTATAAAAATTTTATCTTACAAGGTTTTAAATTTTATTTATTATTTTTAAAAAAAAAGATTTTAAGTTGCTGATAAAGAAAAGTTTTTTTTTTTTGTTTATTATTATATAAAAAAAGATTTTTAATTTTATTTATTTTAAAAAACAATTTTACTATTTAACATAATATTAATTATATAAAAACAAAAAACAAAATAAAAGGGGTTGGGCCGGTAATCACTTCCGGACCCAACCCGGTAGGTGTAGTTGTAACAAAAAAGGATTTTAGGGTTTCATAACCCTATTATCTTCTCCGCGGTGCCGGTTTCTTTACTTCGTCTTCTTTGCTTCGATTCTCTCTTCGTTTTGCTGCGATTCTCTCCGATCATGTTGCGATTCTGAAATTAAACCAAACAACATTAAACGTGACGGTATTATGTGTTCCTGGCTTACATTTTCGTTCGCAATTGGTGATGAACGGAGGCGATGATGGTGAACTGAGCCTCCGAGGAAGGTTTTCCCATCGTGGATGGAGGCGGCGTTGGTGAACCTTTCTCAACCTCTCGGTTTGCACTCTGATGATTACTTTTGACGAGATCCTTCTCCTCTTTCTCTCTCGCGACCGCTAGGGTTTCGCGATCCGTTCTCCTCGCCACTTTTTGGTGTTCTTCGCCGTTTTCGTCTAGGGTTTCCTTACGAGGTGATGTCCTTCCTTTTATATCTTCTGATTCTCTTTTGGGCCTTTGATAATAGTGGATTTGCGTTATTTTTCTGAGATTGGATCGCGATTTTAATTTGATCTTCGTGGATTTGTGAACCTGATATTTTTCGATTTGATTGGGATTCTTTCCATTTTCGATATTGATTGGATTTCGTTTTACTGATCTCCATTGGATTGCATTTGGATTGACTTGTTTTTCTGGATTTTTTCAGAGGTTGATATCCATCCTTGAGTTTCGATTTGCTTTGGATCCTAAAAACTTGTTTCAACATTTGGATGTTCGATGCACATTGAAACGAACTGGGCTTGCCTCGATTGTTTTTTTCGAACCGCACTGGACCGAATTGCTCTGCACCCTCGCGGATCGTAGCTTGCTTTGATTAATGGCATTTGTTGTGATTTTTCAGATGTCGTTGTTGGCTCTGACTTTTCAAACTTCACTGTGACGCTTGGACTGAATCGATGGATCCTGAACATGATCTTATTCCATTAATTTTTATTTGAGTTGACCCTGATAGATGGACGTAAGTCTGGGGCTATGATGTATGAACTGAGCCCTTTGACTCTCCCATGTGCCTTGCGCAGGTATGACTTATTGATTCCATCTTTACTCTGCTTGGTTGCGAAAACGGTTCTCAGATTTGTTTCTTGATAAGGTTTATTCTTATGACTTACATTCATGTTTTTTTGTGACTTGCAATTCGAACTGGTTTGGACTTGCGAACGGCTACCTTCTGAGGTATTTCGACTGTGATATCAAATTGAAACTTGATTTTCATTGATGCTTCTGAACTTTTGATGCAGTGTTCGATGCAGTTTGGCTCTCCGTGATGTCGGACTTGATGCCGTCTTGTCCCTCGATTCGAATTTCTGAACTTAACTTCGTGGGCAGTCCCTAACTCGAGCAGCCTCTGAATTCTACAACTGTTTGTTTGATTGTAAAGCAAAAAGAATGGTTCAGTCTTATGTTTCTATTCAGTTTGGTTATCAGTCTTGGAGTATAAGCTTACTTTTCTTCTTCTTCTTTCAGAACTAATACTTCGCATAGATCAACGCCGCCGAGAAGGTTACACGGTGATGATGACTATTAGTCTGAACCGTTGAGAAATACTGCTGCCATTTGGTTTTGATTGTGTTGCTTTAGCGATGATAACCTTCGGGTCTGAGCTGATTGCCTTCTGAACTGCATTTTGAATTGAATTATCTGCTCATGTTTTTGTGCAACTTATGGATTCTGTTGTGAGCTGATACCATCTGATTCACGTACTTCAGGTGACGGAAAATGGTTCACACCTGTCGGCATCCGGGTTTGAACCTGAGTTGGCTAGTGTTTACCTCGGTATCGGTTTTGAGAACCAAATGGGATTTACTTGATTCTGAAACGAATCCAATTACGGCAAAAAACGAATCAGTCCCGCTTCTTCTATCTCTTTCGGTTGTCCCGTACGATAAGAACAGGGATCACCTGATCTGACGCCAATGGCGCGGATCGGTAACGGGGGTAGGACGCAGCTTCGGTTGTGCCACTCCCGGCACTCGATGATGACGATGTTCTGAGAGTGTCCAAAAATAACTTCTAACCCTTTCTTGCTTCTGTTTGTTTCTCTTTTCTTTCAGGTAATTGAGATGTATGAAGAATTCCAAGGGAAAAACATGAAGACCACTTTGAAGCTTAGGGATCTTAGGACCTTTTTTAGAATAGATACTCACTTTTAACCGTCTCAAATTGTAAATTATAAATACTCATGAAATGAAATTCAAAAATATTTATATTTACTCACCATTTGTAAATTTAAAATATCCAATGAATAATAACTCAACAGCACTTAAATTCATCTTTGAGTTGCAAGTTATGTATACTTGTGAATAGAAATTCAAGAATATTCAAAACTTACCTCTTAATTGTAGGATTATGAGTGCTTATGAATGATATTCACAAAATATTTCAAATTCATTTTTTGGACACCAATATGGGTGAAATCCCTTATTTGTTTACCCTTTGACCATTTATCAATTACATCCGGACAAACTCACTAAATTTCCGCTTTCTCGAAATATTATCCGCTTTACCTGTAATCCAAAATAACTGCTCAAAACTTCTAAACCAAACAATAAATGGCCCCGAGTCCAATGATATTTCTGACAAATTTTCGATACCACAAGCCAGATCGATGCCGCGGTAATAATCGACCAAACCCCTCAGATATGATGGCTCAAATGCCTCAAAGCCACAAGACCCTTCTTTACTAGAACCAACACAAAATGACCAAAACGCCCCTGGAATAATCCCTGCAAACAAATTATGCTCCATGACTGGTTAGTGATTAATGGATTCAAAAATGAAATGCTATGCGAAATGACTGACTAAATGTAAGGGTAAAATTTGGGGTATTACAGTTGCCCCTATTTAAATAGCTACACCGGATGATTTGAGTGACGGAGACTCGAGGAATCATGGTGGAGGGATTTAAATATAGATAACCGAAAATTTTGCCCTTATATGCGGTGATATGCAATGCTATAGACAAAACGAGAACCGATTAATGCAGACGATGCCATGAATATGATATGATATGTATGCTGGAATGATGAATGCGAAAATGTTGACGAATATGACGACGCAACGACAGATGTTACGAGAAGAACACACTGGGGAAAACGACGCGCTGGGACACAGTACAACACTGGGGGATTCTAAAATGATGGTCAACTGGTGCGAACACGACCACTTGTCATTTTTTAGAACGGGGACGAGTTTCTTCAAACGGAGAGGGCACCTATGAGACGGCCTCCACTAGGGAATCTAAAAATAAAACTGGATCACGTACGATTGCAAGATCGATCACAGAATGCTGGAGCATTGAGCAAAGAATAACATCCACGCTTCTGTAACCTATCCCTCGTGACAAGATCAAACGGACTTTTCGGGAATCCGTAGCAAATATACAGGGTAAAAAAAAAACCGGCTGTATGCCAAAATAAATGGACTTAAAGTGGTTAGAACATGATCCTAAATGGAGATGGCACCTATGAGACAACCTCCACTTGGGGAATATTCAACAATAAAACTGGACCTACACGACTGCAAGATCGATTACAGAATGCTGGAGCATTGAGCAAAGAATAACATCCAAGTTTCTATAAACTATCCTTCGTGATGGGATCGGACGGACTTTTCGGAAATCCGTATCAAATATACAGGGTAAAGACCGGCTGTATGCCAAAATAAATGGACTTTGATGGGAAATGCCCTGGTAAGCTTCTCGAGGGAGAACTGTCACTTATCGTTGGAAGGGACTTACATGCCAAAATGGATAAGCACTCAAATAAAGAGGCTGCTGCTTATCTGATATATAAATCTTCTCATATTTAAGGTCGGCGCCTGGAATACGATTCTGATTCTTCTTTTACTAAAGGGTAAATGAACTTCTTCATATTTCAAGATCTGTGCTCTCCTGAATATGATTCGGCTCCTTCTTTTACTAAAGGGTAAATGAACTTCTTCATACTTCAAGATCTGTGCTCTCCTGAATATGATTCGGTTTAAATCTCCCCATACTTCACGACGACAAGGAAAATGGAAGCCCAACTGCTCAATGGAGATGGCCATTTGCTGCGAGTCATAACGAAGATAGGATCAGCTTCTCAGGCGAGAAATGTCGCTTATTTTGCAAGAGTGGCAATAATAAGCTTCTCATGTAAGAACTGCTTGTAGAGGTGATAACAGATGATGATAAGCTTCTCGGCGGAGAATTGTTGCATACCGTTGCTGAAGAACGTTACGATAAGCTTCTTAACCGAGAACTGTTGCTGATCGATCGTAAAATGTTGTGATAAGCTTCTCTTGGCGAGAACTGTTGCTGATTGATTGTAAAATTTTGTGATAAGCTTCTCTTGGCGAGAACTGTTGCTGATCGATGATAGGCTTCTCAGGTGAGAACAGTCGCATACCGATGCTGTAAGATGTAGGATTGTTATATCGATAGGCTTCTCAGGCGAGAACAGTTGCATACCGATGCTGTAAGATGTACTGATAGATTTTCCAGGCGTGAACTGGCGTGCATCTGTAAAGGATTGTGATTGATTTTCAAAAGATAGTGCAAAATAAATGCACATCCGGGTACAGTGATAAGCTTCTCAGGCGAGAACAGTCGCGTATCTGCGAAGGTGTGGTGAAAAAAATTTCAGAAGGTGCAAAATAAATGCACGTCCGGTTGGGCTCCACGACCGATAAGACTGAGATTCATTCTAGGATCGAGCTACAAAGAAGACTGGTAATCAAGACTCCATCGAGGGACTGATCTCGAAGGGTAAATATCTTATCCTGATGAGGAAAGATAGTTGAAGTAACCGTCATCCACGAGGGTCAAGCTCTGTGGGGAAACTGGAAACACGTATGTATTTTATGCTTAGGGCTGACAATCTATTTGGAGAGAATGGACCAACCCAGTTACTCGGCGGTAACAACCAATGATGGGAGAGACACAATGAACCGGTGAATGCTAATGCATATGTTAATGTGAATGTATGTAGTTAAATATGCAGGATGTAATGGAATGAATACGCAATGAGTATGCGCAGGCATGTGATGCTGACAAAACTAACTAGAGACGGGACGAGAGATGAAATAAACATCTCGACGGAAATACCCTGCGCTCTCTGCAACCAATACGTCAATCCTGGGTAAGAAAGATCAATGGTAGAACTAAATCTGGTTTTAAAGTTCTGAATTCTCTGGGGAGAGGGTAATCTGCTTGGGTGTACAGTATCACGTCTTCACATGGGGAGAAGAAAGCCTGAGGGACACTTTCGAGTTACCTAAGAAAAAGTTGTCAGATTATAGTCTCGCTGGGGACTATGTCAGAGCAATGGTTTAAAAGTGTTTCTGCAACAATGAGATTTTTTTCGAGGAGTGAAGAGATCCTTTCGAAATTTCCACTAGTCAAAGTAATTTCTTATATTTTTCGATTGCGTTTTCGAAGAACAGTTTTAAAAGTTTTCAAAGCACCTTTCATTTTCAAAATTTAAGAATAAATGGCATTTTGCATAACAATAGAAACAAGAGTAATGCACCCAGGAATTTAAGTAACAAAATGGTATCTTTTATTAAAGGATGGCAGCTTGCTAAAGGCATAGCTCCACAGATGATTATGTTTTTGAAATTGGCAATATGGGAAAAGGTTACATTGAATCCAACGACACCTACTGGCACTAATAACTAAGACTATCCAGAATCTTGCTTTGGACGAGGATGAACGAACTGGGAAATGGCTCTCATGTGGAAAGCGTGTTCGCGATGATCGGTGTTTTCTGATGCAATGAAATGCCTTCGTCCCTAACTTTTGCCTGGACCGCCCTTTCGGGTTTTCAATCCACCGGGACGCTCTTTTTTGCCTAAGTCGCCCTTTCGGGTTTTCAACTTAGCGAGCTTTTTATTATTATTACTTTTTCTAACCCTTACTTTTGCCTAAGTCGCCTTTTTCAGGTTTTCGACTTAGCGGGTTTTTAGGCATAATATTTTCGGACTGCATCAGAATTCACGGGGTGTGCAAGCTCTTCTCCATCCATTGTTGTAAGTATCAGAGACCCTCCGGAGAAAACGGTCTTTACAACAAATGGGCCTTCATAATTGGGCATCCACTTTCCACGCATATCTTTATGCACTGGCAAGATCTTTTTGAGTACGAGCTCCCCTTGACGGAACCCACGGATACGAATCTTCTTATCAAATGCTCTTTTCATCCGTTTCTGATATAATTGCCCGTGGCACATAGCTGTCATGCGTTTCTCGTCGATGAGATTCAACTGATCCAGTCTGTCTTGAACCCATTCCGCTTCCTCAAGTTCAGCTTCCATCAACACCCTTAAAGAAGGTATCTCCACTTCGATGGGGAGTACGGCGTCCATTCCATACACCAATGAGAAAGGTGTTGCCCCTGTCGAAGTTCACACTGAGGTCCTGTATCCATGCAAAGCAAACGGTAACATCTCATGCCAATCTTTGTAAGTCACGACCATCTTTTGTAGGATTTTCTTGATGTTCTTATTCGCAGCTTCAACGGCCCCATTCATCTTAGGACGGTACGGAGAAGAATTGTGATGCGTGATCTTGAAACTGTCACACAACTCCTTCATAGTCTTGTTATTCAGATTGGTGCCATTGTCAGTTATTATCCGACTTGGAATTCCATAACGGCAGATAATTTCTTTCCTGATGAAGCGGGCAACCACTTGCTTAGTCACGTTGGTGTAGGAAACAGCCTCTACCCACTTGGTGAAATAATCAATAGCAACGAGGATAAAACGATGACCATTAGAAGCCTTCGGCTCGATTGCCCCAATCATGTCAATGCCCCACATTGAGAACGGCCATGGTGAAGACAAAACATTCAACGGCGATGGAGGTACATGCATTTTATCAGCGTAAATTTGGCACTTATGGCATTTTCTAGCGTATTGGATACAGTCAGCTTCCATAGTCAACCAATAATATCCAGCCCTTAACATCTTCTTAGACATAGCATAACCATTGGCATGAGTGCCGAAGGTCCCCTCGTGAATCTCTTGCAGTAATATGTCCGCTTCCCGTTTATCAACACATCTGAGCAAAACCATGTCGTGATTTCTTTTGTATAACACACCATTACTGATAAAGAATCTAGAAGCCAGTCTTCTCAACGTTTTCTTGTCCAGACCGGTAGCACCATCGGGATACTCTTGCTTGACTAGATATTTCTTGATGTCATGAAACCAAGGCTTTTCATCCACCTCATCCTCTTCAACTACTTGACAATAAGCGGGCTCAACTTTGCGTTCAATATGAATAAGAGGTGCTTCATTAACGAACTTAACCTTCCACATGGATGCTAACATGGCCAAAGCATCAGCAACGTGATTCTCAGATCTAGGAACATGCTCGAACTCTATCTCGTCGAAATACTTAATCAGCTCGACAATGTAGTCCTTTTAAGGGATTAACTTCTCATTCTTCGTTTCCCATTTACCTTGTACCTGGTAGATAACCAAGGCTGAGTCACCACTTACTTTGAGAAGTTTGATTCGGAGGTGAATTGCTGCTTCGAGGCCAAGAATACATGCTTCATACTCTGCGACGTTATTAGTACACTCAAAGTCTAACCTGGCTGTAAACGGAGTGAATCCACCTTTTGGGTTCATCAAAACGGCGCCTATACCATGCCCATTGAAATTCGAGGAACCATCGAACGTCATCCTCCACCAAAGACCTGGTTCTGGACCTTCGCTCGGATCTGGCTCTTCACAATCTCTCTTGATCAACAAAATATCCTCATCAGGAAAGTCAAACTTAAGAGGTTCATAATCTTCAACTGGCTGATCTGCAAGATAATCCGATAAGATACTACCTTTAATTGCTTTCTGTGGTACGTACTGAATGTCATATTCGGATAACAACATGTGCCAACGGGCTAGCCTCCCAGTTTGAGCAGGTTTTTCAAGAATATACTTGATCGGGTCCATTTTAGAAATCAACAATGTGGTATGACAGATCATGTATTGCCGGAGGCGCCTAGCGGCCCATGCCAACGCGCAACAAGTTTTCTCCAATGGTGAGTATCTGTTTTCACAGTCGGTAAACTTCTTGCTCAGATAATAAATCGCATGTTCCTTTCTTCCAGTCTCATCATGTTGCCCAAGCACACAACCCATAGACTTCTCAAGAACAGTAAGGTACATAAACAACGGTCTTCCGGGCACGGGAGGAATCAGAATAGGGGGTCTTGCAAATAATTCTTAATTTTCTCAAACGCTTTCTGGCAATCAGGATTCCATTCAACCTTCTGCCCCTTACAAAGCAACTTGAATATCGGCTCACAAGTAGCGGTCATGTTAGAGATAAACCTGGAGATATAATTCAAACGCCCCAGAAAACCTCTAACTTGCGTCTCGGTTTGCGGAGCTGGCATATCTTGAATGGCTCGGACTTTGTCAGGATCTACCTCAATCCCTCGTTGACTAACAATAAAACCAAGCAATTTTCCAGATCTGACACCGAAGGTACATTTAGCAGGATTCAACTTCAACTGATATTTCCTGAGTCGTTCAAACAACTTCACCAAATGGTCTAGATGTTCCTCTTCACTCTGAGATTTGGCTATCATATCGTCCACATACACCTCGATCTCTTTGTGCATCATATCATGAAAAAGAGTTGTCATAGCGCGTTGGTAAGTTGCCCCTGCGTTCTTCAAACCGAAGGGCATGACTTTGTAGCAAAAGGTCCCCCAAGGAGTAATGAAAGTAGTCTTCTCTCGATCATCGGGGTCCATCTTGATCTGATTATAGCCAGAGAAACCATCCATAAATGAGAATAACGCAAAACTGGCTGTATTGTCTACAAGTGTATCAATATGTGGCAGAGGGAAGTCATCTTTCGGACTTGCTTTGTTCAGGTCCCTGTAATCCACACACATCCTAACTTTACCATCTTTCTTGGGCACTGGCACAATGTTGGCAACCCAATCTGGATATTTTGCAACTGCCAAGAAACCTGCATCTAACTGTTTTTTAACCTCATCTCGAATTTTCAAAGCCATGTCGGGTCTCGTTCTTCGAAGCTTTTGTTTGATAGGTGGACAATCTGACTTAAGTGGCAACTTGTGAACAACAATATCTGTGTCTAGACCAGGCATATCTTGATACGACCACGCAAACACATCAATATATCCTTTTAACAACTCAATCAGCCCCTGCTTAACCTCTGTCCCAAGCATTGCACCAATCTTGACCTCTTTCTTGTTTCATCTGTACTAAGATTAATCAAGTCCACCTGCTCTTTATGCGGTTGAAGCTCTGTGTACTCGTACTCAATCAATTTTGTCAGTTCAGCGGGTACTTCAAAATCTTCTTCACCCTCGTCTTCAGCTTGATTGATGGGTGCATCCCAGTTAGGAGTGTCAATAAAGTCATTGGATCCAACAAGGTTTGCGATGTCTCTGCATGATGGAAGGCTTACTTAATTAAAATGCTCGAAGATATGTAAGATAAGAAATGAAATGCTATTTTTGGTTGTTTTATTTTTTTTGAAAAAGATTGCCAACTTCATTTTTTAAAGGTGAAAACGAAAGACGCAAATGAACCAAAGTGGAATTGAACAAAATGCCTTTATTAATATCCTTTTAAAAGTGAAAGGTGGCCCAACAAAAGCGACCCTATAGCCTTGGGCAGAGCTACGGATTTTTTATTTGAAAACATAAGTGAAAATGCTAAAAATTACTTTGATAATGGAAAAATAACAGGGATCTCTACGGCCTCCCAGTTGTTCAAAGCTGCATCACCCTTAAACACCAGGTTGCTCAGATCTTCATCTTCCCCACAGTCACTGACGGCATTGACTTGGAAACCTCCGCTGACAAATACCTCTTGGATAACCTTCGGACGCCCTTCGACAGTTGTGGCGGCTCCATTTTGAGTTGGTTTGTAACCCAACCCAAAGCGATCAGCCTTGGTCTTGACATCAATTACCTCTCCCCAACCTTCTGGAACGCCCCTGTCAATTGTTGATTTGGTACTCTTCAGAGATACAAAAGATGGATTACCCTGGCCCACTGTCTCTTCGACTTCTAATAGAACAGCATTGGCGATCTCGAGTGCTTGAAAGGAGATTTCCAAAGCATTCTCATCGGCCTCGCTGTAACGGAAAGAAGACAGGTTGCTGACCATCAGATCCTCCTCACTGTGTATAATAACTAACTTTTCATCGATCACGAACTTCATCTTTTGATGTAATGTTGAGGTTACTGCCCCAACGGCATGAATCCACGACCTTCCGAGTAAGCAGCTGTAATTGGGATTAATGTCCATGACTTGAAACGTGATATTAAAAACTTGCGGACCAATCAGGATGGGAAGTTCAACCTCCCCCATTACCGACCGGCGAGAACCATCGAAAGCCTTGACGATCAAGGGAGTAGGTTTCAACACAGTCTCTTTGAAAACCAACTTATCAAGAACCCTCTTGGGTAGAACATTCAAAGAAGAGCCGGTGTCCACTAGCACTCTCGCTAAATTGTCCTTCTGACATTTCACTGATATATGTAAAGCACGATTATGATTCGGACCCTCGTTTGGTAACTCTTCGTTGCTGAAACTAAGAGTGTTGCATGCGGTCAGGTTGGTAATCACACTATCAAACCGACTGGTGTTGATATCTTGATCCACATGTGCTTGAGTCAAAACCTTTTGCAAGGCCGTCCTATGAGCGGGAGAACTCAACAACAGAGATAAGATCGAAATCTTGGAAGGAGTCTGATGAAGTTGATCGATAACTTTATAGTCACTTTTCTTGATGATCCTCAAAAACTCGGCGTCTTCATCATTCGTAACGGCTCCCTTACCTTTGTCTTTGGCAGGAACTGGGATACTAGTTGTTTCCTTAGGCGGAACCTCATTGAAACGGGGAGTATACACACGGCCACTGCGAGTCATCCTGCTTGCCTCTGCGATATTAGTCACAGTGTCCTTAACTTCTTCATTTGGAATAACCTTCCCAGACTCCTTGTCAATCATCGTCACGTCATATCTCCAAGGTACAGCTTTAGGATCACTGAAAGGAAACGGACTTGGTTTTTGAATAATTATAGACTTAGGCTGATTCGTCTCAGGGATAAACGACCTTGGTATATCGAACACGGGGTTGGCAGAACTTGCCCCTGACAGATTAAACACTGGTACCTTACCCTTTGATTCAGGCTGATGGAAGACATGCTCAACCACAACGACTTCATCCTTCTTGGCTTGGCTTGTCACTTGTAAAATACCCTCATTAATCAACCTCTGAACATCGTTCTGAACCAACACACAACCCTTAATACTGGCATCACAACTTGCGCATGCAACGTGGGAAGTATCTACTAGACCGACTTCAAACAGCTTCGAATGGAATATCTTAAGAGGAGTCTTAATCTGAACAACATCAAGGACATAACCTTCCTCAGAATCAGCACTGATGGCATTAACACTCTCATGGTTAGGAAAAGGGTTCTTCTTAACATTCGGTTGAGGATCTTCAAATGACAAAATCTTCTTTTCCAACAGATCCCTGACGAGACTTTTGAGAGCGTAACAGTTCTATAGATCATGACCAGGCGCACCCTCATGAAATAAACAATGAGCAGCGGCGTTGTAATTGGCGGGCAGCGGATTAGGAGGCGGACCCAAAGCTCGAGTAGTGATTAGACCTTTCTTGACTAATGAGGGGTACAACTCTGTGAAAGTCATTGGAATCGGCGGACAAGGTTTATACTGTCTCTTGTTTGGAACATTCTGGCGAGGAGCTGGATTCTTTGGCTGTTGATGGGCAGGAGCGTTGGGCGCCTGTTGATAGTGAGGAGGCGGATAAACAGGAGATTGTTGCATAGGTCGATACATAGGAACCTGTTGATTGAAAGAAGGTGCAACAGCTGCCACATAGGGTTGTTGAGCATATTGAATCGGATACCCTTGAGGTTGAGCATAACCTTGCGGATATTGATAAAATTGGTCTCTTCGTCTACCAGAGGATATAGCATTAGTCTCACCTTCTTTCTTCTTCTGAGAGCTGTACGAAGGTTTCTTCGGCTGATCCTTTGAAACACCATGAGTATTTGTCATTTTACCGCTTTTCATACCCAATTCAATCTTGATACCCACATCAACGATGTCAGAGAAATTTGAAGTCACACTACCCACCATTCTTTCGTAAAATTCTGGACGAACCGTGTCGACAAACCAATCAGCTAACTCTTTCTCGGTCAAAGGAGGTTCTACTTGCGAAGCAATCTCTCTCCACCTTTGAGCGTACTCTTTGAATGATTCAGAATTCTTTTGTGACATACTCAGCAACTGTCTGCTGTCAGGAGCCAGATCCATATTGTACTTGTAGTGTTTGATGAAAGCGTCAGATAAATCCTGGAAGTTCTTAATGCGAGATTGGTCCAAAGTTAAGTACCATTTGGAAGAAGCACCCTTCAAACTGTCTTGGAAGCAATGAATCATCAATTTATCATTCTCAACATGGGCAGCCATTTTGCGATAGTACATGATCAGATGACTCTTAGGACAAGTGGCACCTTCATAGCGATCGAAGTTCGGAGTTTTGAACTTCGGGGGAATAACCAAACCTGAGACCAAACAGACGTCCCTTGCAGCAGCCCCAAAAATTTGATCACCTTCTACCTTTCTCAATCTCTGGGCGATAGTGTCTACTTCCTCACGAAGCTTGTCATGTTTCTCATAACCTTCAACATTCTCATCAAGATTATCAAAGACGGTCTCATTGAAATACGGTTGCACACGGGTGTGCACAACAGGTGGTGCAAAGATAGGAGCCCCCCTAGAAACTTCAGAAAATAAAGGAACGGCTTGTTGAACAGGCTGACTAATCGGAACAGTTGCTTGAGGAGGCACAAAACCTGGAGCAAGACCATAAGGTGGGTCCCTTGCTACGGTCACATTTGGTGGAGGGTCCGCAGTAACGCCGGTAATCTCGGAAACAACAGTGGGCTGGGTATCCATCTTAGCATTCATGACATGTAACAATTCCATCATACGCCCTATACCCCCTCGCAGGTCTTCAAGTTCGTTGCTAAGGCGATCAATCTCTTTTGTCTGATCCTCCATTCTTTTCCGAGTTTGAGCTCTAGTGTTGTACTGGTGCCGAGGACTCAGGGTGACGAAACTGGAAGGCGAGAGAACCGAACATGAGAAAACGGAAGACACATGCAATGCAAGAAAGCATATGATGCTATGATGCGAATGCAAATGAAGATTTCAATGGAATTCAAACATTTACGAATGTCGTGGGGTACCCAAAAAAAATTTTTTCTTGTTTTTTTATTTTTATTTTTTTTATTTATGGTATCCCGTGATATAAATGATGTTTGAATTCCACGAAATACAATGCAATGGGATGCTTTATGGATGCAATGCACATGAATACACAAAGTCCTAGGTTAAAGGACATGAATGGAGTTAAGGTCTACCCATCCCCAAAAGGAGTGTACTATAGGTTAGTTGTACCTGCCGAACAAGGTTCTAAAAAGTGCCCAAAGTCATCAGCCCATCTTTCGGATATTATCAATCTTCCGATTGACTCGTGGGTTAATAATATTCTCAAGAGAACCTCTTTTGAGTGTAGTATCGCGTAGCAACCATTGTAGGATTACTCCCACATAGTTCCCGCACTACGTCCTAAATAAGGCCAAGGTGGTGTTAAGGTACTACGGTTCCCAATATCACAGACTCCCATCGACCATGGAAAAAGTTTTCACGATTACTCGTTCAACCGAACCATTTTCGAAAAGGTCTCAACTGAGCGGTGATTCTCGAATCAGCTTGGTCGGGATTCACTCCCTATAAGCCTCATCGAATATATCCCCATCCTATAATAATGTCACTAGTCCGGGCGTAGGACTTATCTCACAACACGAGGTACAGTCCCAAAATCAAAATACAATATATACATGCGACTGAATAATAAAACAAATAGCAATAAATATGAACAAATTAGGGATAACCCTCAAAAGTTTAGAATTCCCCAGTGAAGTCGCCATTTTCTGTTGCGGTGGAAATAGGATCACAAACTATTAATTAGTTTGAATCGCAATTCAATTCACAACCGCTCTTTGATTTATCCGAAGGAAAATGTCAAAAGAGGGAAAACCTATTTTGCATCGTAAACACAATGCGGGGAAAGATCTAGGGTTCGGGGGTTGGTTAAATTTAGGGAAGGTATTAGCACCCTAAACTTCTGTAGTACTCTACAGGAACCTTTTGTTCAAATGTTTACTATTTGCTTTATTTATTTGCTTAAGGTATATGTACAAAGGGATTAAAAGTGAGAAAAGAGACCTAAGGGGTTAATTCTAAGTTTACTCTGCAAGACATCGCATCTTGTGCCTACGTATCCTTACGGGAGTGGAATCAGAGTAATCGTAGTTCCCCTCAAAAGGGAGGTTAGAGATTTCTTGACAGTGGTCAAGGTCTCAAGGGGAATAAACGCATCTTAAGGACACGCTTACGTGGAGTGTAGAAACTCCAAATCTCTACGTTGAATTGTTAAGTGAATTAGGGTTAAATTAGGGATTCCGCGGCGGGAAACCCTAAAATAGAGTACGGCGACTCTTTTGACCTAAAGCTAGGGTAGTTTTGGTAATTTTGCCTGCGGCGAGGCATTTGTAAAAATTAGGGTTTGTAAGGGTTTGAAGTTTTGAGGACTATTGACACGACGGTCAAACGGCTAGACCTAATTCCTTCGGAGTGTGTAGGTGACAACAATAACAGTAAAGGCGTGAGATAATTGAATCATGCAAACCATGCAAGCAGGAATGTTAAAGGCAGAAATTAAAGCGCGATTGTTAGGATTCGCGAGGTTACATGAGAGGAGCAATTACAAAATGGTAATGACATTTGAATAAAATAAATAACAGTAAACGCAATAAACTGCAAAACGAACAAACAACGTTAGTGGGCGAAAACGAACATTAGTCAGAAAGGTTGCGAAACGAAAGCGCGAAGTTTTGAGATTTTTATCGTTTATATAAGAAAAGGTTTTCAATTTTTAAATTTAAGGAAAAAGTTTTAATACATAAAGGTTAAAAAAAACAGCTTAGTTTAATTATAAAAATTTTATCTTACAAGGTTTTAAATTTTATTTATTATTTTTAAAAAAAAAGATTTTAAGTTGCTGATAAAGAAAAGTTTTTTTTTTTTGTTTATTATTATATAAAAAAAAGATTTTTAATTTTATTTATTTTAAAAAACAATTTTACTATTTAACATAATATTAATTATATAAAAACAAAAAACAAAATAAAAGGGGTTGGGCCGGTAATCACTTCCGGACCCAACCCGGTAGGTGTAGTTGTAACAAAAAAGGATTTTAGGGTTTCATAACCCTATTATCTTCTCCGCGGCGCCGGTTTCTTTACTTCGTCTTCTTTGCTTCGATTCTCTCTTCGTTTTGCTGCGATTCTCTCCGATCATGTTGCGATTCTGAAATTAAACCAAACAACATTAAACGTGACGGTATTATGTGTTCCTGGCTTACATTTTCGTTCGCAATTGGTGATGAACGGAGGCGATGATGGTGAACTGAGCCTCCGAGGAAGGTTTGCCCGTCGTGGATGGAGGCGGCGTTGGTGAACCTTCCTCAACCTCTCGGTTTGCACTCTGATGATTACTTTTGACGAGATCCTTCTCCTCTTTCTCTCTCGCGATCGCTAGGGTTTCGCGATCCTTTCTCCTCGCCGCTTTTTGGTGTTCTTCGCCGTTTTCGTCTAGGGTTTCCTTACGAGGTGATGTCCTTCCTTTTATATCTTCTGATTCTCTTTTGGGCCTTTGATAATAGTGGATTTGCGTTATTTTTCTGAGATTGCATCGCGATTTTAATTTGATCTTCGTGGATTTGTGAACCTGATATTTTTCGATTTGATTGGGATTCTTTCCATTTTCGATATTGATTGGATTTCGTTTTACTGATCTCCATTGGATTGCATTTGGATTGACTTGTTTTTTTGGATTTTTTCAGAGGTGGATATCCATCCTTGAGTTTCGATTTGCTTTGGATCCTAAAAACTTGTTTCAACATTTGGATGTTCGCTGCACATTGAAACGAACTGGGCTTGCCTCGATTGTTTTTTTCGAACCGCACTGGACCGAATTGCTCTGCACCCTCGCGGATCGTAGCTTGCTTTGATTAATGGCATTTGTTGTGATTTTTCAGATGTCGCTGTTGGCTCTGACTCTTCGAACTTCACTGTGACGCTTGGACTGAATCGATGGATCCTGAACATGATCTTATTCCATTAATTTTTATTTGAGTTGACCCTGATAAATGGACGTGAGTCTGGGGCTATGATGTATGAACTGAGCCCTTTGACTCTCCCATGTGCCTTGCGCAGGTATGACTTATTGATTCCATCTTTACTCTGCTTGGTTGCGAAAACGGTTCTCAGATTTGTTTCTTGATAAGGTTTATTCTTATGACTTACATTCATGTTTTTTTGTGACTTGCAATTCGAACTGGTTTGGACTTGCGAACGGCTACCTTCTGAGGTATTTCGACTGTGATATCAAATTGAAACTTGATTTTCATTGATGCTTCTGAACTTTTGATGCAGTGTTCGATGCAGTTTGGCTCTCCGTGATGTCGTACTTGATGTCGTCTTGTCCCTCGATTCGAATTTCTGAACTTAACTTCGTGGGCAGTCCCTAACTCGAGCAGCCTCTGAATTCTACAACTGTTTGTTTGATTGTAAAGCAAAAAGAATGGTTCAGTCTTATGTTTCTATTCAGTTTGGTTATCAGTCTTGGAGTATAAGCTTACTTTTCTTCTTCTTCTTTCAGAACAAATACTTCGCATAGATCAACGCCGCCGAGAAGGTTACACGGTGATGATGACTATTAGTCTGAACCGTCGAGAAATACTGCTGCCATTTGGTTTTGATTGTGTTGCTTTAGCGATGATAACCTTCGGGTCTGAGCTGATTGCCTTCTGAACTGCATTTTGAATTGAATTATCTGCTCATGTTTTTGTGCAACTTATGGATTCTGTTGTGAGCTGATACCATCTGATTCACGTACTTCAGGTGACGGAAAATGGTTCAGACCTGTCGGCATCCGGGTTTGAACCTGAGTTGGCTAGTGTTTACCTCGGTATCGGTTTTGAGAACCAAATGGGATTTACTTGATTCTGAAACGAATCCAATTACGGCAAAAAACGAATCAGTCTCGCTTCTTCTATCTCTTTCGGTTGTCCCGTACGATAAGAACAGGGATCACCTGATCTGACGCCAATGGCGCGGATCGGTAACGGGGGTAGGACGCAGCTTCGGTTGTGCCACTCCCGGCACTCGATGATGACGATGTTCTGAGAGTGTCCAAAAATAACTTCTAACCCTTTCTTGCTTCTGTTTGTTTCTCTTTTCTTTCAGGTAATTGAGATGTATGAAGAATTCCAAGGGAAAAACATGAAGACCACTTTGAAGCTTAGGGATCTTAGGACCTTTTTTAGAATAGATACTCACTTTTATCCGTCTCAAATTGTATATTATAAATACTCATGAAATGAAATTCAAAAATATTTATATTTACTCACCATTTGTAAATTTAAAATATCCAATGAATAATAACTCAACAGCACTTAAATTCATCTTTGAGTTGCAAGTTATGTATACTTGTGAATAGAAATTCAAGAATATTCAAAACTTACCTCTTAATTGTAGGATTATGAGTGCTTATGAATGATATTCACAAAATATTTCAAATTCATTTTTTGGACACCAATATGGGTGAAATCCCTTATTTGTTTACCCTTTGACCATTTATCAATTACATCCGGACAAACTCACTAAATTTCCGCTTTCTCGAAATATTATCCGCTTTACCTGTAATCCAAAATAACTGCTCAAAACTTCTAAACCAAACAATAAATGGCCCCGAGTCCAATGATATTTCTGACAAATTTTCGATACCACAAGCCAGATCGATGCCGCGGTAATAATCGACCAAACCCCTCAGATATGATGGCTCAAATGCCTCAAAGCCACAAGACCCTTCTTTACTAGAACCAACACAAAATGACCAAAACGCCCCTGGAATAATCCCTGCAAACAAATTATGCTCCATGACTGGTTAGGGATTAATGGATTCAAAAATGAAATGCTATGCGAAATGACTGACTAAATGTAAGGGTAAAATTTGGGGTATTACAGTTGCCCCTATTTAAATAGCTACACCGGATGATTTGAGTGACGGAGACTCGAGGAATCATGGTGGAGGGATTTAAATATAGATAACCGAAAATTTTGCCCTTATATGCGGTGATATGCAATGCTATAGACAAAACGAGAACCGATTAATGCAGACGATGCCATGAATATGATATGATATGTATGCTGGAATGATGAATGCGAAAATGTTGACGAATATGACGACGCAACGACAGATGTTACGAGAAGAACACACTGGGGAAAACGACGCGCTGGGACACAGTACAACACTGGAGGATTCTAAAATGATGGTCAACTGGTGCGAACACGACCACTTGTCATTTTTTAGAACGGGGACGAGTTTCTTCAAACGGAGAGGGCACCTATGAGACGACCTCCACTAGGGAATCTAAAAATAAAACTGGATCACGTACGATTGCAAGATCGATCACAGAATGCTGGAGCATTGAGCAAAGAATAACATCCACGCTTCTGTAACCTATCCCTCGTGACAAGATCAAACGGACTTTTCGGGAATCCGTAGCAAATATACAGGGTAAAAAAAAAACCGGCTGTATGCCAAAATAAATGGACTTAAAGTGGTTAGAACATGATCCTAAATGGAGATGGCACCTATGAGACGGCCTCCACTTGGGGAATATTCAACAATAAAACTGGACCTACACGACTGCAAGATCGATTACAGAATGCTGGAGCATTGAGCAAAGAATAACATCCAAGTTTCTATAAACTATCCTTCGTGATGGGATCAGACGGACTTTTCGGAAATCCGTATCAAATATACAGGGTAAAGACCGGCTGTATGCCAAAATAAATGGACTTTGATGGGAAATGCCCTGGTAAGCTTCTCGAGGGAGAACTGTCACTTATCGTTGGAAGGGACTTACATGCCAAAATGGATAAGCACTCAAATAAAGAGGCTGCTGCTTATCTGATATATAAATCTTCTCATATTTAAGGTCGGCGCCTGGAATACGATTCTGATTCTTCTTTTACTAAAGGGTAAATGAACTTCTTCATATTTCAAGATCTGTGCTCTCCTGAATATGATTCGGCTCCTTCTTTTACTAAAGGGTAAATGAACTTCTTCATACTTCAAGATCTGTGCTCTCCTGAATATGATTCGGTTCAAACCTCCCCATACTTCACGACGACAAAGAAAATGGAAGCCCAACTGCTCAATGGAGATGGCCATTTGCTGCGAGTCATAACGAAGATAGGATCAGCTTCTCAGGCGAGAAATGTCGCTTATTTTGCAAGAGTGGCAATAATAAGCTTCTCATGTAAGAACTGCTTGTAGAGGTGATAACAGATGATGATAAGCTTCTCGGCGGAGAATTGTTGCATACCGTTGCTGAAGAACGTTACGATAAGCTTCTTAACCGAGAACTGTTGCTGATCGATCGTAAAATGTTGTGATAAGCTTCTCTTGGCGAGAACTGTTGCTGATTGATTGTAAATTTTTGTGATAAGCTTCTCTTGGCGAGAACTGTTGCTGATCGATGATAGGCTTCTCAGGTGAGAACAGTCGCATACCGATGCTGTAAGATGTAGGATTGTTATATCGATAGGCTTCTCAGGCGAGAACAGTTGCATACCGATGCTGTAAGATGTACTGATAGATTTTCCAGGCGTGAACTGGCGTGCATCTGTAAAGGATTGTGATTGATTTTCAAAAGATAGTGCAAAATAAATGCACATCCGGGTACAGTGATAAGCTTCTCAGGCGAGAACATTCGCGTATCTGCCAAGGTGTGGTGAAAAAAATTTCAGAAGGTGCAAAATAAATGCACGTCCGGTTGGGCTCGACGACCGATAAGACTGAGATTCATTCTAGGATCGAGCTAGAAAGAAGAAAGGTAATCAAGACTCCATCGAGGGACTGATCTCGAAGGGTAAATATCTTATCCTGATGAGGAAAGATAGCTGAAGTAACCGTCATCCACGAGGGTCAAGCTCTGTAGGGAAACTGGAAACACGTATGTATTTTATGCTTAGGGCTGACAATCTATTTGGAGAGAATGGACCAACCCAGTTACTCGGCGGTAACAACCAATGATGGAGAGACACAATGAACCGGTGAATGCTAATGCATATGTTAATGTGAATGTATGTAGTTAAATATGCAGGATGTAATGGAATGAATACGCAATGAGTATGCGCAGGCATGTGATGCTGACAATACGTCAATCCTGGGTAAGAAAGATCAATGGTAGAACTAAATCTGGTTTTAAAGTTCTGAATTCTCTGGGGAGAGGGTAATCTGCTTGGGTGTACAGTATCACGTCTTCACATGGGGAGAAGAAAGCCTGAGGGACACTTTCGAGTTACCTAAGAAAAAGTTGTCAGATTATAGTCTCGCTGGGGACTGTGTCAGAGCAATGGTTTAAAAGTGTTTCTGCAACAATGAGATTTTTTTCGAGGAGTGAAGAGATCCTTTCGAAATTTCCACTAGTCAAAGTAATTTCTTATATTTTTCGATTGCGTTTTCGAAGAACAGTTTTAAAAGTTTTCAAAGCACCTTTCATTTTCAAAATTTAAGAATAAATGGCATTTTGCATAACAATAGAAACAAGAGTAATGCACCCAGGAATTTAAGTAACAAAATGGTATCTTTTATTAAAGGATGGCAGCTTGCTGAAGGCATAGCTCCACAGATGATTATGTTTTTGAAATTGGCAATATGGGAAAAGGTTACATTGAATCCAACGACACCTACTGACACTAATAACTAAGACTATCCAGAATCTTGCTTTGGACGAGGATGAACGAACTGGGAAATGACTCTCATGTGGAAAGCGTGTTCGCGATGATCGGTGTTTTCTGATGCAATGAAATGCCTTCGTCCCTAACTTTTGCCTGGACCGCCCTTTCGGGTTTTCCATCCACCGGGACGCTCTTTTTTGCCTAAGTCGCCCTTTCGGGTTTTCAACTTAGCGAGCTTTTTATTATTATTACTTTTTCTAACCCTTACTTTTGCCTAAGTCGCCTTTTTCAGGTTTTCGACTTAGCGGGTTTTTAGGCATAATATTTTCGGACTGCATCAGAATTCACGGGGTGTGCAAGCTCTTCTCCATCCATTGTTGTAAGTATCAGAGACCCTCCGGAGAAAACGGTCTTTACAACAAATGGGCCTTCATAATTGGGCATCCACTTTCCACGCATATCTTTATGCACTGGCAAGATCTTTTTGAGTACGAGCTCCCCTTGACGGAACCCACGGATACGAATCTTCTTATCAAATGCTCTTTTCATCCATTTCTGATATAATTGCCCATGGCACATAGCTGTCATGCGTTTCTCGTCGATGAGATTCAACTGATCCAGTCTGTCTTGAACCCATTCCGCTTCCTCAAGTTCAGCTTCCATCAACACCCTTAAAGAAGGTATCTCCACTTCGATGGGGAGTACGGCGTCCATTCCATACACCAATGAGAAAGGTGTTGCCCCTGTCGAAGTTCGCACTGAGGTCCTGTATCCATGCAAAGCAAACGGTAACATCTCATGCCAATCTTTGTAAGTCACGACCATCTTTTGTAGGATTTTCTTGATGTTCTTATTCGCAGCTTCAACGGCCCCATTCATCTTAGGACGGTACGGAGAAGAATTGTGATGCGTGATCTTGAAACTGTCACACAACTCCTTCATAGTCTTGTTATTCAGATTGGTGCCATTGTCAGTTATTATCCGACTTGGAATTCCATAACGGCAGATAATTTCTTTCCTGATGAAGCGGGCAACCACTTGCTTAGTCACGTTGGTGTAGGAAACAGCCTCTACCCACTTGGTGAAATAATCAATAGCAACGAGGATAAAACGATGACCATTAGAAGCCTTCGGCTCGATTGCCCCAATCATGTCAATGCCCCACATTGAGAACGGCCATGGTGAAGACAAAACATTCAACGGCGATGGAGGTACATGCATTTTATCAGCGTAAATTTGGCACTTATGGCATTTTCTAGCGTATTGGATACAGTCAGCTTCCATAGTCAACCAATAATATCCAGCCCTTAACATCTTCTTAGACATAGCATAACCATTGGCATGAGTGCCGAAGGTCCCCTCGTGAATCTCTTGCAGTAATATGTCCGCTTCCCGTTTATCAACACATCTGAGCAAAACCATGTCGTGATTTCTTTTGTATAACACACCATTACTGATAAAGAATCTAGAAGCCAGTCTTCTCAACGTTTTCTTGTCCAGACCGGTAGCACCATCGGGATACTCTTGCTTGACTAGATATTTCTTGATGTCATGAAACCAAGGCTTTTCATCCACCTCATCCTCTTCAACTACTTGACAATAAGCGGGCTCAACTTTGCGTTCAATATGAATAAGAGGTGCTTCATTAACGAACTTAACCTTCCACATGGATGCTAACATGGCCAAAGCATCAGCAACGTGATTCTCAGATCTAGGAACATGCTCGAACTCTATCTCGTCGAAATACTTAATCAGCTCGACAATGTAGTCCTTTTAAGGGATTAACTTCTCATTCTTCGTTTCCCATTTGCCTTGTACCTGGTAGATAACCAAGGCTGAGTCACCACTTACTTTGAGAAGTTTGATTCGGAGGTGAATTGCTGCTTCGAGGCCAAGAATACATGCTTCATACTCTGCGACGTTATTAGTACACTCAAAGTCTAACCTGGCTGTAAACGGAGTGAATCCACCTTTTGGGTTCATCAAAACGGCGCCTATACCATGCCCATTGAAATTCGAGGAACCATCGAACGTCATCCTCCACCAAAGACCTGGTTCTGGACCTTCGCTCGGATCTGGCTCTTCACAATCTCTCTTGATCAACAAAATATCCTCATCAGGAAAGTCAAACTTAAGAGGTTCATAATCTTCAACTGGCTGATCTGCAAGATAATCCGATAAGATACTACCTTTAATTGCTTTCTGTGGTACGTACTGAATGTCATATTCGGATAACAACATGTGCCAACGGGCTAGCCTCCCAGTTTGAGCAGGTTTTTCAAGAATATACTTGATCGGGTCCATTTTAGAAATCAACAATGTGGTATGACAGATCATGTATTGCCGGAGGCGCCTAGCGGCCCATGCCAACGCGCAACAAGTTTTCTCCAATGGTGAGTATCTGTTTTCACAGTCGGTAAACTTCTTGCTTAGATAATAAATCGCATGTTCCTTTCTTCCAATCTCATCATGTTGCCCAAGCACACAACCCATAGACTTCTCAAGAACAGTAAGGTACATAAACAACGGTCTTCCGGGCACGGGAGGAATCAGAATAGGGGGGTCTTGCAAATAATTCTTAATTTTCTCAAACGCTTTCTGGCAATCAGGATTCCATTCAACCGTCTGCCCCTTACAAAGCAACTTGAATATCGGCTCACAAGTAGCGGTCATGTTAGAGATAAACCTGGAAATATAATTCAAACGCCCCAGAAAACCTCTAACTTGCGTCTCGGTTTGCGGAGCTTGCATATCTTGAATGGCTCGGACTTTGTCAGGATCTACCTTAATCCCTCGTTGACTAACAATAAAACCAAGCAATTTTCCAGATCTGACACCGAAGGTACATTTAGCAGGATTCAACTTCAACTGATATTTCCTGAGTCGTTCAAACAACTTCACCAAATGGTCTAGATGTTCCTCTTCACTCTGAGATTTGGCTATCATATCGTCCACATACACCTCGATCTCTTTGTGCATCATATCATGAAAAAGAGTTGTCATAGCGCGTTGGTAAGTTGCCCCTGCGTTCTTCAAACCGAAGGGCATGACTTTGTAGCAAAAGGTCCCCCAAGGAGTAATGAAAGTAGTCTTCTCTCGATCATCGGGGTCCATCTTGATCTGATTATAGCCAGAGAAACCATCCATAAATGAGAACAACGCAAAACTGGCTGTATTGTCTACAAGTGTATCAATATGTGGCAGAGGGAAGTCATCTTTCGGACTTGCTTTGTTCAGGTCCCTGTAATCCACACACATCCTAACTTTACCATCTTTCTTGGGCACTGGCACAATGTTGGCAACCCAATCTGGATATTTTGCAACTGCCAAGAAACCTGCATCTAACTGTTTTTTAACCTCATCTCGAATTTTCAAAGCCATGTCGGGTCTCGTTCTTCGAAGCTTTTGTTTGATAGGTGGACAATCTGGCTTAAGTGGCAACTTGTGAACAACAATATCTGTGTCTAGACCAGGCATATCTTGATACGACCACGCAAACACATCAATATATCCTTTTAACAACTCAATCAGCCCCTGCTTAACCTCTGTCCCAAGCATTGCACCAATCTTGACCTCTTTCTTGTTTTCATCTGTACTAAGATTAATCAAGTCCACCCGCTCTTTATGCGGTTGAAGCTCTGTGTACTCGTACTCAATCAATTTTGTCAGTTCAGCGGGTACTTCAAAATCTTCTTCACCCTCGTCTTCAGCTTGATTGATGGGTGCATCCCAGTTAGGAGTGTCAATAAAGTCATTGGATCCAACAAGGTTTGCGATGTCTCTGCATGATGGAAGGCTTACTTAATTAAAATGCTCGAAGATATGTAAGATAAGAAATGAAATGCTATTTTTGGTTGTTTTATTTTTTTTTGAAAAAGATTGCCAACTTCATTTTTTAAAGGTGAAAACGAAAGACGCAAATGAACCAAAGGGGAATTGAACAAAATGCCTTTATTAATATCCTTTTAAAAGTGAAAGGTGGCCCAACAAAAGCGACCCTATAGCCTTGGGCAGAGCTACGGATTTTTTATTTGAAAACATAAGTGAAAATGCTAAAAATTACTTTGATAATGGAAAAATAACAGGGATCTCTACGGCCTCCCAGTTGTTCAAAGCTGCATCACCCTTAAACACCAGGTTGCTCAGATCTTCATCTTCCCCACAGTCACTGACGGCATTGACTTGGAAACCTCCGCTGACAAATACCTCTTGGATAACCTTCGGACGCCCTTCGACAGTTGTGGCGGCTCCATTCTGAGTTGGTTTGTAACCCAACCCAAAGCAATCAGCCTTGGTCTTGACATCAATTACCTCTCCCCAACCTTCCAGAACGCCCCTGTCAATTGTTGATTTGGTACTCTTCAGAGATGCAAAAGATGGATTACCCTGGCCCACTGTCTCTTCGACTTCTAATAGAACAACATTGGCGATCTCGAGTGCTTGAAAGGAGATTTCCAAAGCATTCTCATCGGCCTCGATGTAACGGAAAGAAGACAGGTTGCTGACCATCAGATCCTCCTCACCGTGTATAATAACTAACTTTTCATCGATCACGAACTTCATCTTTTGATGTAATGTTGAGGTTACTGCCCCAACGGCATGAATCCACGACCTTCCAAGTAAGCAGCTGTAATTGGGATTAATGTCCATGACTTGAAACGTGATATTAAAAACTTGCGGACCAATCAGGATGGGAAGTTCAACCTCCCCCATTACCGACCGGCGAGAACCATCGAAAGCCTTGACGATCAAGGGAGTAGGTTTCAACACAGTCTCTTTGAAAACCAACTTATCAAGAACCCTCTTGGGTAGAACATTCAAAGAAGAGCCGGTGTCCACTAGCACTCTCGCTAAATTGTCCTCCTGACATTTCACTGATATATGTAAAGCACGATTATGATTCGGACCCTCCTTTGGTAACTCTTCGTTGCTGAAACTAAGAGTGTTGCATGCGGTCAGGTTGGCAATCACACTATCAAACCGACTGGTGCTGATATCTTGATCCACATGTGCTTGAGTCAAAACCTTCTGCAAGGCCGTCCTATGAGCGGGAGAACTCAACAACAGAGATAAGATCGAAATCTTGGAAGGAGTCTGATGAAGTTGATCGATAACTTTATAGTCACTTTTCTTGATGATCCTCAAAAACTCGGCGTCTTCATCATTCGTAACGGCTCCCTTACCTTTGTCTTTGGCAGGCACTGGGATACTAGTTGTTTCCTTAGGCGGAACCTCATTGAAACGGGGAGTATACACACGGCCACTGCGAGTCATCCTGCTTGCCTCTACGATATTAGTCACAGTGTCCTTAACTTCTTCATTTGGAATAACCTTCCCAGACTCCTTGTCAACCATCGTCACGTCATATCTCCAAGGTACAGCTTTAGGATCACTGAAAGGAAACGGACTTGGTTTTTGAATAATTATAGACTTAGGCTGATTCGTCTCAAGGATAAATGACCTTGGTATATCGAACACGGGGTTGGCAGAACTTGCCCCTGACAGATTAAACACTGGTACCTTACCCTTTGATTCAGGCTGATGGAAGACAGGCTCAACCACAGCGACTTCATCCTTCTTGGCTTGGCTTGTCACTTGTAAAATACCCTCATTAATCAACCTCTGAACATCGTTCTGAACCAACACACAACCCTTAATACTGGCATCACAACTTGCGCATGCAACGTGGGAAGTATCTACTAGACCGGCTTCAAACAGCTTTGAATGGAATATCTTAAGAGGAGTCTTAATCTGAACAACATCAAGGACATAACCTTCTTCAGAATCAGCACTGATGGCATTAACACTCTCATGGTTAGGAAAAGGGTTCTTCTTAACATTCGGTTGAGGATCTTCAAATGACAAAATCTTCTTTTCCAACAGATCCCTGACGAGACTTTTGAGAGCGTAACAGTTCTCTAGATCATGACCAGGCGCACCCTCATGAAATAAACAATGAGCAGTGGCGTTGTAATTGGCGGGCAGCGGATTAGGAGGCGGACCCAAAGCTCGAGTAGTGATTAGACCTTTCTTGACTAATGAGGGGTACAACTCTGTGAAAGTCATTGGAATCGGCGGACAAGGTTTATACTGTCTCTTGTTTGGAACATTCTGGCGAGGAGCTGGATTCTTTGGCTGTTGATGGGCAGGAGCGTTGGGCGCCTGTTGATAGTGAGGAGGCGGATAAACAGGAGATTGTTGCATAGGTTGATACATAGGAACCTGTTGATTGAAAGAAGGTGCAACAGCTGCCACATAGGGTTGTTGAGCATATTGAATCGGATACCCTTGAGGTTGAGCATAACCTTGCGGATATTGATAAAATTGGTCTCTTCGTCTACCAGAGGATATAGCATTAGTCTCACCTTCTTTCTTCTTCTGAGAGTTGTACGAAGGTTTCTTCGGCTGATCCTTTGAAACACTATGAGTATTTGTCATTTTACCGCTTTTCATACCCAATTCAATCTTGATACCCACAGCAACGATGTCAAAGAAATTTGAAGTCACACTACCCACCATTCTTTCGTAAAATTCTGGACGAACCGTGTCGACAAACCAATCAGCTAACTCTTTCTCGGTCAAAGGAGGTTCTACTTGCGAAGCAATCTCTCTCCACCTTTGAGCGTACTCTTTGAATGATTCAGAATTCTTTTGTGACATACTCAGCAACTGGCTTCTGTCAGGAGCCAGATCCATATTGTACTTGTAGTGTTTGATGAAAGCGTCAGATAAATCCTGGAAGTTCTTAATGCGAGATTGGTCCAAAGTTAAGTACCATTTGGAAGAAGCACCCTTCAAACTGTCTTGGAAGCAATGAATCATCAATTTATCATTCTCAACATGGGCAGCCATTTTGCGATAGTACATGATCAGATGACTCTTAGGACAAGTGGCACCTTCATAGCGATCGAAGTTTGGAGTTTTGAACTTCGGGGGAATAACCAAACCTGAGACCAAACAGACGTCCCTTGCAGCAGCCCCAAAAATTTGATCACCTTCTACCTTTCTCAATCTCTGGGCGATAGTGTCTACTTCCTCATGAAGCTTGTCATGTTTCTCATAACCTTAAACATTCTCATCAAGATTATCAAAGACGGTCTCATTGAAATACGGTTGCACACGGGTGTGCACAACAGGTGGTGCAAAGATAGGAGCCCCCCTAGAAACTTCAGAAAATAAAGGAACGGCTTGTTGAACAGGCTGACTAATCGGAACAGTTGCTTGAGGAGGCACAAAACCTGGAGCAAGACCATAAGGTGGGTCCCTTGCTACGGTCACATTTGGTGGAGGGTCCGCAGTAACGCCGGTAATCTCGGAAACAACAGTGGGCTGGGTATCCATCTTAGCATTCATGACATGTAACAATTCCATCATACGCCCCATACCCCCTCGCAGGTCTTCAAGTTCGTTGCTAAGGCGATCAATCTCTTTTGTCTGATCCTCCATTCTTTTCCGAGTTTGAGCTCTAGTGTTGTACTGGTGCCGAGGACTCAGGGTGACGAAACTGGAAGGCGAGAGAACCGAACATGAGAAAACGGAAGACACATGCAATGCAAGAAAGCATATGATGCTATGATGCGAATGCAAATGAAGATTTCAATGGAATTCAAACATTTACGAATGTCGTGGGGTACCCAAAAAAATTTTTTTCTTGTTTTTTTATTTTTATTTTTTTTATTTATGGTATCCCGTGATATAAATGATGTTTGAATTCCACGAAATACAATGCAATGGGATGCTTTATGGATGCAATGCACATGAATACACAAAGTCCTAGGTTAAAGGACATGAATGGAGTTAAGGTCTACCCATCCCCAAAAGGAGTGTACTATAGGTTAGTTGTACCTGCCGAACAAGGTTCTAAAAAGTGCCCAAAGTCATCAGCCCATCTTTCGGATATTATCAATCTTCCGATTGACTCAGGGGTTAATAATATTCTCAAGAGAACCTCTTTTGAGTGTAGTATCGCGTAGCAACCATTGTAGGATTACTCCCACATAGTTCCCGCACTACGTCCTAAATAAGGCCAAGGTGGTGTTAAGGTACTACGGTTCCCAATATCACAGACTCCCATCGACCATGGAAAAAGTTTTCACGATTACTCGTTCAACCGAACCATTTTCGAAAAGGTCTCAACTGAGCGGTGATTCTCGAATCAGCTTGGTCGGGATTCACTCCCTATAAGCCTCATCGAATATATCCCCATCCTATAATAATGTCACTAGTCCGGGCGTAGGACTTATCTCACAACACGAGGTACAATCCCAAAATCAGAATACAATATATACATGCGACTGAATAATAAAACAAATAGCAATAAATATGAACAAATTAGGGATAACCCTCAAAAGTTTAGAAATTCCCCAGTGAAGTTTCCATTTTCTGTTGCGGTGGAAATAGGATCACAAACTATTAATTAGTTTGAATCGCAATTCAATTCACAACCGCTCTTTGATTTATCCGAAGGAAAAGGTCAAAAGAGGGAAAACCTATTTTGCATCGTAAACACAATGCGGGGAAAGATCTAGGGTTCGGGGGTTGGTTAAATTTAGGGAAGGTATTAGCACCCTAAACTTCTGTAGTACTCTACAGGAACCTTTTGTTCAAATGTTTACTATTTGCTTTATTTATTTGCTTAAGGTATATGTACAAAGGGATTAAAAGTGAGAAAAGAGACCTAAGGGGTTAATTCTAAGTTTACTCTGCAAGACATCGCATCTTGTGCCTACGTATCCTTACGGGAGTGGAATCAGAGTAATCGTAGTTCCCCTCAAAAGGGAGGTTAGAGATTTCTTGACAGTGGTCAAGGTCTCAAGGGGAATAAACGCATCTTAAGGACACGCTTACGTGGAATGTAGAAACTCCAAATCTCTACGTTGAATTGTTAAGTGAATTAGGGTTAAATTAGGGATTCCGCGGCGGGAAACCCTAAAATAGAGTACGGCGACTCTTTTGACCTAAAGCTAGGGTAGTTTTGGTAATTTTGCCTGCGGCGAGGCATTTGTAAAAATTAGGGTTTGTAAGGGTTTGAAGTTTTGAGGACTATTGACACGGCGGTCAAACGGCTAGACCTAATTCCTTCGGAGTGTGTAGGTGACAACAATAACAGTAAAGGCGTGAGATAATTGAATCATGCAAACCATGCAAGCAGGAATGTTAAAGGCATAAATTAAAGCGCGATTGTTAGGATTCGCGAGGTTACATGAGAGGAGCAATTACAAAATGGTAATGACATTTGAATAAAATAAATAACAGTAAACGCAATAAACTGCAAAACGAACAAACAACGTTAGTGGGCGAAAACGAACATTAGTCAGAAAGGTTGCGAAACGAAAGCGCGAAGTTTTGAGATTTTTATCGTTTATATAAGAAAAGGTTTTCAATTTTTAAATTTAAGGAAAAAGTTTTAATACATAAAGGTTAAAAAAAACAGCTTAGTTTAATTATAAAAATTTTATCTTACAAGGTTTTAAATTTTATTTATTATTTTAAAAAAAAAAGATTTTAAGTTGCTGATAAAGAAAAGTTTTTTTTTTGTTTATTATTATATAAAAAAAAGATTTTTAATTTTATTTATTTTAAAAAACAATTTTACTATTTAACATAATATTAATTATATAAAAACAAAAAACAAAATAAAAGGGGTTGGGCCGGTAATCACTTCCGGACCCAACCCGGTAGGTGTAGTTGTAACAAAAAAGGATTTTAGGGTTTCATAACCCTATTATCTTCTCCGCGGCGCCGGTTTCTTTACTCCGTCTTCTTTGCTTCGATTCTCTCTTCGTTTTGCTGCGATTCTCTCCGATCATGTTGCGATTCTGAAATTAAACCAAACAACATTAAACGTGACGGTATTATGTGTTCCTGGCTTACATTTTCGTTCGCAATTGGTGATGAACGGAGGCGATGATGGTGAACTGAGCCTCCGAGGAAGGTTTGCCCGTCGTGGATGGAGGCGGCGTTGGTGAACCTTCCTCAACCTCTCGGTTTGCACTCTGATGATTACTTTTGACGAGATCCTTCTCCTCTTTCTCTCTCGCGACCGCTAGGGTTTCGCGATCCGTTCTCCTCGCCGCTTTTTGGTGTTCTTCGCCGTTTTCGTCTAGGGTTTCCTTACGAGGTGATGTCCTTCCTTTTATATCTTCTGATTCTCTTTTGGGCCTTTGATAATAGTGGATTTGCGTTATTTTTCTGAGATTGGATCGCGATTTTAATTTGATCTTCGTGGATTTGTGAACCTGATATTTTTCGATTTGATTGGGATTCTTTCCATTTTCGATATTGATTGGATTTCGTTTTACTGATCTCCATTGGATTGCATTTGGATTGACTTGTTTTTTTGGATTTTTTCAGAGGTGGATATCCATCCTTGAGTTTCGATTTGCTTTGGATCCTAAAAACTTGTTTCAACATTTGGATGTTCGCTGCACATTGAAACGAACTGGGCTTGCCTCGATTGTTTTTTTCGAACCGCACTGGACCGAATTGCTCTGCACCCTCGCAGATCGTAGCTTGCTTTGATTAATGGCATTTGTTGTGATTTTTCAGATGTCGCTGTTGGCTCTGACTCTTCGAACTTCACTGTGACGCTTGGACTGAATCGATGGATCCTGAACATGATCTTATTCCATTAATTTTTATTTGAGTTGACCCTGATAGATGGACGTGAGTCTGGGGCTATGATGTATGAACTGAGCCCTTTGACTCTCCCATGTGCCTTGCGCAGGTATGACTTATTGATTCCATCTTTACTCTGCTTGGTTGCGAAAACGGTTCTCAGATTTGTTTCTTGATAAGGTTTATTCTTATGACTTACATTCATGTTTTTTTGTGACTTGCAATTCGAACTGGTTTGGACTTGTGAACGGCTACTTTCTGAGGTATTTCGACTGTGATATCAAATTGAAACTTGATTTTCATTGATGCTTCTGAACTTTTGATGCAGTGTTCGATGCAGTTTGGCTCTCCGTGATGTCGGACTTGATGCCGTCTTGTCCCTCGATTCGAATTTCTGAACTTAACTTCGTGGGCAGTCCCTAACTCGAGCAGCCTCTGAATTCTACAGCTGTTTGTTTGATTGTAAAGCAAAAAGAATGGTTCAGTCTTATGTTTCTATTCAGTTTGGTTATCAGTCTTGGAGTATAAGCTTACTTTTCTTCTTCTTCTTTCAGAACTAATACTTCACATAGATCAACGCCGCCGAGAAGGTTACACGGTGATGATGACTATTAGTCTGAACCGTCGAGAAATACTGCTGCCATTTGGTTTTGATTGTGTTGCTTTAGCGATGATAACCTTCGGGTCTGAGCTGATTGCCTTCTGAACTGCATTTTGAATTGAATTATCTGCTCATGTTTTTGTGCAACTTATGGATTCTGTTGTGAGCTGATACCATCTGATTCACGTACTTCAGGTGACGGAAAATGGTTCAGACCTGTCGGCATCCGGGTTTGAACCTGAGTTGGCTAGTGTTTACCTCGGTATCGGTTTTGAGAACCAAATGGGATTTACTTGATTCTGAAACGAATCCAATTACGGCAAAAAACGAATCAGTCCCGCTTCTTCTATCTCTTTCGGTTGTCCCGTACGATAAGAACAGGGATCACCTGATCTGACGCCAATGGCGCGGATCGGTAACGGGGGTAGGACGCAACTTCGGTTGTGCCACTCCCGGCACTCGATGATGACGATGTTCTGAGAGTGTCCAAAAATAACTTCTAACCCTTTCTTGCTTCTGTTTGTTTCTCTTTTCTTTCAAGTAATTGAGATGTATGAAGAATTCCAAGGGAAAAACATGAAGACCACTTTGAAGCTTAGGGATCTTAGGACCTTTTTTAGAATAGATACTCACTTTTATCCGTCTCAAATTGTAAATTATAGATACTCATGAAATGAAATTCAAAAATATTTATATTTACTCACCATTTGTAAATTTAAAATATCCAATGAATAATAACTCAACAGCACTTAAATTCATCTTTGAGTTGCAAGTTATGTATACTTGTGAATAGAAATTCAAGAATATTCAAAACTTACCTCTTAATTGTAGGATTATGAGTGCTTATGAATGATATTCACAAAATATTTCAAATTCATTTTTTGGACACCAATATGGGTGAAATCCCTTATTTGTTTACCCTTTGACCATTTATCAATTACATCCGGACAAACTCACTAAATTTCCGCTTTCTCGAAATATTATCCGCTTTACCTGTAATCCAAAATAACTGCTCAAAACTTCAAAACCAAACAATAAATGGCCCCGAGTCCAATGATATTTCTGACAAATTTTCGATACCACAAGCCAGATCGATGCCACGGTAATAATCGACCAAACCCCTCAGATATGATGGCTCAAATGCCTCAAAGCCACAAGACCCTTCTTTACTAGAACCAACACAAAATGACCAAAACGCCCCTGGAATAATCCCTGCAAACAAATTATGCTCCATGACTGGTTAGTGATTAATGGATTCAAAAATTAAATGCTATGCGAAATGACTGACTAAATGTAAGGGTAAAATTTGGGGTATTACACTATTCTTCAAAACCTGTCGTGAACAAAATAAAACTCAAGCTATTAAGTCATGACGCTGTATGAGTAGCATATATATGGATTGAGGAAACACAACACCCTTATAGAAGTTTGTTAGCAACAAGCACGAAGCCTAAATGCAATGAATAAATGGAAGAATGCATTACCATGATAAGAAAATTAACAATACTTTAGTGAAAATAAGAGTTCTGATGTCACCAAGTCTTGAAATTTACCTACTGTGCTTAACCAAGTGGCAAACATTTATCATCCGCCCCATTCCATTGTAACGCATCGTAAGTTCCACTTCATGATTAGCAATGTTTTAAGTCTCTGCATTACCTCCAGGATTGGGTACAAGCAAGAACCTGATGCATAAAGAAGAACAAACAGGTCAGCGGTGATGGTTTGAAGCAGCATTTAGACTCATGATGAAGAAAAATGAAAATTATACTAAGCAAAAGTTGAATAAGAGTCAGAGCTGAATGAAAACGCCACCTTAGTGCAAAGTCAAGAGCAGTAAAACCATATTTTGGCAGTAAAAAATTCAAGTGAAATTTAACACGTTCTAAAACGTTTTCTCCTCACTACAGACAAATTAATAAGTCACTATCACCCAAATCCCAGAAAAGAAGAAATCATGGTATAGCACATAACGGAATTGTACTACCAAATACACCTCATCGTCCTACCTCACACGAATCAAGCATTTTTCATCAGCAAATTTTGATTTCTCACACGTATCAAAAACCCTAAAAATCCCTTATAAATATAACCCCCAATCATTTGCAAAAGACACGAAAAAAAACCTAAGGAAACTCTGTCAAAATCAATCCGAAAAAGGAGAAGAAGAAAAAGATCTCGAGGCAAAGATAGGAAATCGCTCACCGTCATCATTGAAGCAACCAAGTCAGTAAAACATTCATCGCCTTTAGCTTGTTTTTTTATCATCGATCTTTACGCTTTTTGATGCTTTGTTGTTATTCTGCCATTCTCATCGAATACTGCATAAATGTTTACAAAATTGGTTGTTGTTCTAAGGATGTTAGGGTCTCTGATTCACCATAAGAGTAGCATATTGATGAGTTTTGCGGTTAATATAGTGAGGTTAGGGTTTTGAATTGGAAAGAGATAAGAGGATTTAGTCTGATTTTGTGTTAGAAATGAAGGTTTTCTTGAGAGAACCCGGTGGAAGTGTTTTGGGCGTTAGGAAGAGAAGTTGGTGAGTGTTGAAGTATGTTGGGAAAGAGATCAGATGTTAAATGGTGGAATATGTCTCTCCAGGTTCATTTGTCTTCATTATTAGTAAATGCGGTTAGCGTTTTGACATTTTCCATCAATACGAGTCTTCCCTAGGTGGCATCTGGCAGCTGAGTAATATCTCATGTCTCCTAGCCATCGGTATTAATTGGCAACGTTTACCTTTCTTAGGGATTAAGCGTTTTTGGGCCAGTAAGGTCATATGAGGATTTCAACCCATCAGCCTATTACCCATCATCACATATGGCATTAGTAATATAATAGTGATTAGTGAGACTTATGGGGTTTGTTTTAGAAACTAGTTATTAGTAATATTACTAGTTTTATCTTGTTAGATCTTTATTTATAAATTATTTTAATTTATATTTGCTTTACAATATGACACTTATTTATTTACCTTTTTTTTGAATTTTATCAAACTTGATTCTTATTTACCTTTTATTAAAATCAAAACATTTTATTTTTAGACTAGAATAGATAAAAATTCATTCTTGAATTTATATGAAAGTGGTGGATCCTTGGAGTCTAGCACTCCTTAGATCCTTGAGCGGCCGCTCTTGAGGTGTACGCCTTGAGTTGTGGTTGTTTCGTCTTTCATCGTTAAAATTACCCAACTCTTTTTTTTTTAAACCCTTTCAAATAAGTAAACCCTAACTTGAGCGATACGCTTACCTTAGTTTAACCCACCTATGCTAATATTTTTAAACCATTTTCCTAATTAAATTATGAAAGTATCGAGTTCTTGGAGTCGTGCATTCCTTGAATTCGAGAGTAACAACCATCGAGGCGTACGCCTTGTATAGTGTGTCATTCGAATTTTCATTCCTAAAACATCTCCCCTAATAACTTGGACAAGTATCCACTGTCCAACAAACACATTTCATAATTATTCGAATGAAAAATATTGTCGTTGGGATCTAGTATTCCAACGATATCCCGACTAATTGGTTGTGAGGCCGACGTCTTGCTTATCAAATAGTCGTCATTCCTCCTAATTTTTCAAACCATCTAATCTCGTTTCTCACCTTCATACGGTCGAGTCTAAACCCTAGTATGTTTCTAAACCATACGCAAAATTCAAATTATTTTCTTAATTAAACTACGAAATAATCGAGTTCTTGGAGTCGCGCATTCCTCGAATTCGAGAGTGACTACTATTGAGGCGTACGCCTTGAATGGCGTGTCACTCGGACTTTCGTTCCTAAGACACCTCTTCTAATTACTTGGACAAGTATTCACTGTCTAACAAACACTATTTCATAATTAATGGGATGAAAAAAGATTGTCGTTGGGATCTAGCATTCCAACGATATCCCAACTAATTGGTTGTGAGGCCGACGTCTTGCTTATCAAATAGTCGTCATTCCTCCTAATTTTTCAAACCATCTAATCTCGTTCCTCACCTTCGTGCGATCGAGTCTAAACCCTAGTATGTCTCTAAACCATGTGTCAAATCCAAATTATATTCTTGATCAAATTACGAAAGAACTGAGTTCTTGGAGTCTCGCACCCCTTGAATTCTTGAGTAAACACTCTTAGGGCATACGCTTTAGGTTGTGGATTACTCGACCTTTCGTCTATAAAAATATGCCCTAACTACTTTGACGAATACCTTAATTGTCCATTCAAATACATTTTCATTAATTGAATGAAAAAAGGTGTTGTTGGGATTTAACATTCCAATAATACCCCGATTAATTGATTGCGAGGCCGACGTCTCGCTTATCGAGTAGTCGTCATTCTCTCTTCAAATATTCAATCCAACTCTCTTTTCTCGCCCCGTACGATTAAAACTTTCTCAAACACATATTTTGAATATTAGTCGAATGAAAAAGGTGTCGTTGGAATCTAGCATTCCAATAATGCCCCGATTAATCGATTGCGAGGCTGACGTCTCGTTTATCGAATAGTCGTCATTCTCCATCAAATTACCTAACCAAACTCCTCTTTCTCGCCCCGTGCGATCGAAACCTTAAACCTATTCAAATCCATTCTTTTTCCCAAACCAAAACATCCAATGCGATAAACACTAAATTCCTCGCCCTCGTGCAATTTCCAACCAAAACACCTTTTGTCAAGAACATTGTTTAATCCCTTCTTCGGCGCATAACAAACTATTGCTTCAGCCTCCCCTAGCGAGCAAACAAGCCAATATTTAGCAGTTAGAATGCGACCTAAGCATTCGTTCACATACCAAACATTTCACCGTAGTTAGCCAAACTACGGCTGCTCTGATTCTTCATTCTCTTCTGAATGTAAGATACGTAGGCACAAGATTGCGATGATCTTGGCGAGCACAATCCCCTCTTTTCCCCATAGTCCCTTGAACTACGAATGATCTGATTTTCCGCTTCTTACAAGTGAAGAATACGTAGGCACAAGGGCCTCAATCCTTGGCGAGCACCCTATCTTAAAACCACCATTCCCCCTATAGGAGAAACCTTAGAAGAAAACATAAGCATAGCTAACTTTACTCTCGAATCGATCAAGAGGTTCCCGTTGAGTACAACGAACGTAGAGGGTGCTAATACCTTCCCTCTGCGTAACCGACTCCCGAACCTAGAATATTGGTTGCAATGACCATGTTCTTATCTCCTTCAAGGTTTTATCGATATTTTCCTGTTCCATCTTTGGAATGAATAAAGTTCGGTGGCGACTCTGTTTCGAATAGTATTTTCCGCGTCCATCGCGAGGATCGTATTTTTCGAGGTACGACAGTGCCTAACCGCGAGGTCATATGTTCTTCTCAACTTTGGGTTGAGCCGGCATTCGGGTTCGATGCTTGTTTGTTTAACAGATGCCTGGCAGCGAGGTCAGATGTTCTTCTCAACTTCGGGTTGAGCCGACCTTCAGGTTCGATTCTTAGTTGTTTAACTGATTCTTAACAGCAAGGTCAGATGTTCTTCTCATCTTCGGGTTGAGCCGACCATTAAATTAGATGCCTGTTTGTTTAAAAGATGTCTGACAGCGAGGTCAAATGTTCTTCTCAACTTCGGGGTGAGCCAGCCTTCGAGTTAGATGCCTATTTGTTTAACAGATCCCTGACGGCAAGGTCAGATATATCGATGAAATTCCTGTTGAGCCGGCCTTCGGGTTCGATGCCTGTTTGTTTAACAGATGCCTGACGGTGAGGTCAGATGTGCCTCTCAACCTCGTGTTGTGCCATCCTTCGGGTCCGATGCCTACTTGTATAACTAATGCCTAACGGCGAGGTCATATGTTCCTCTCAACTTCAAGTTGAGCCGGCATTCAGGTTCGATGCCTGTTTGTTTAACATATGCTTGACAGTGAGGTCAGATGTTCTTCTCAACTTCGGGTTGAGCCGCCTTTGGTTTCGATGCCTGTTTGTTTAACAGATGCCTGACGGCGAGGTCAAATGTTCCTCTGAACTTCGTTTTGAGCTGACCTTCGTGTTCGATGCCTGTTTGTTTAATAGATGCCTGACGGCAAGGTCTAATGTTCTTATCAACTTCTGGTTGAGCCGACCTTCGGGCTCGATGCCTGTTTGTTTAGTAGATGCCTCACGGCGAGGTCAGATGCTCCTCCTAACTTGGTGTTGAACCAGCCTTCGGGTTCGATGCCTGTTTGTTTAACAGATGCCTGACAGCGAGGTCAGATGTTCTTCTCAACTTCATATTGAGCCGGCCTCCGGGTTCAATTCCTATTTGTTTAACAGATGCCTGACGACGAGGTCAGATGTACTTCTCAACTTCGTGTTCAGCCGACCTTCAGCTTCGATGCGACTTTGTTTAACAGATGCCTGGTGGCGAGGTCAGATGTTCTTCTCAACATCGGGTTGAGCCGAACTTCGGGTTCGATGCCATTTTGTTTAATAGATGCTTGACGGCGAGGTCAGATGTTCTTTTCAACTTCGGCTTAAGTCGGCCTTTGGGTTCGATTCCTATTTGTTTAACAGATGCCTGGCGGCGAGGTTAGATGTTCTTCTCACCTTCGGATTGAGCCGGCCTTCGAGTTGGATTCCTGTTTGTTTAAAAGATGCTTGACAACGAGGTCAAATGTTCTTCTCAACTTCAGGATGAGCCGACCATCAATCTCGATGCCTGTTTGTTTAACAGATGCCTGACAGGGAGGTCAGATGTTCTTCTCAACTTCAGGTTGAGCCGGTCTCCGGGTTCGATGCCTGTTTGTTTAACAGATCCCTAACGACGAGGTCAGATGTACTTCTCAACTTCGTGTTTAGCCGCCCTTCGGGTTCGATGCCTGTTTGTTTAACTAGTGCCTGACGGCAACGTCATATGTTCTTCTCAACTTCGTGTTAGGCCGACCTTCGGGTTCGATGCCTGTTTGTTTAAGAGATGCTTGATGGAGAGGTCAAATGTTCTTATCAAATTTGGGTTGAGTTGCCCTTCGGGTTCGATGCCTGCTTGTTTAACAGATACCTAACAACGATGTCTGATGTTCTTCTCAACTTTAGGTTGGGCTGGCCTCCAGGTTCGATGCCTGTTTGGTTAACAGATGGCTGACGACGAGGTCAAATGTACTTCTCAACTTCGTGTTCAGCCGGCCTTCGGGTTCGATGCCTCTTTGTTTAACAGATTCTTGGTGGCGAGGTCAGATGTTCTTCTCAACATCGGGTTGAGCCGACCTTCGGGTTCGATGCCTGTTTGTTTAAAAGATGCTTGACGGCGAGGTCAGATGTTCTTTTCAACTTTGGCTTGAGTCGGCCTTCGGGTTCGATGCCTATTTATTTAACAGATGCCAGGCGGCGAGGTTAGATGTTCTTTTCACCTTCGGTTTGAGCCGGCCTTCGAGTTGGATTCCTTTTTGTTTAACAGATGCTTGACAACAAGGTCAAATGTTCTTCTCAACTTCGGGATGAGCCGACCATCAATCTCGATGCCTGTTTGTTTAACAGATGCCTGACAGGGAGGTCAGATGTTCTTCTCAACTTCAGGTTGAGCCGACATCCGGGTTCGATGCCTGTTTGTTTAACAGATCCCTAACGGCGAGGTTAGATGTACTTCTCAATTTCGTGTTTAGCCGCCCTTCGGGTTCGATGCCTGTTTGTTTAACTGGTGCCTGACGGCGAGGTCAGATGTTCTTCTCAACTTCGTGTTAGACCGGCCTTCGGGTTCGATGCCTGTTTGTTTAGCAGTTTCCTGAAGGCGAGGTCAAATGTTCTTATCAAATTCGGGTTGAGCTGCCCTTCGGGTTCTATGCCTGCTTGTTTAACAGATGCCTCACGGCGAGGTCAGATGTACCTCTCAACATTATGTTGAGTCATCCTTCGGGTTCGATGCCTGTTTGTTTAACTGATACCTGACAGCAACGTCAGATGTTCTTCTCAACTTCCGGTTGGGCCGACCTTCGGGTTCGATGCCTGTTTGTTTAACAGACGCATGATGCTGAGGTCATATGTTCTTCTCAACTTCGGGTTGAGCCGATCTTCGGATTTGATGCTTGTTTGTTTAATAGATGTTTGACAGCGAAGTCATATGTTCCTCTCAACTTCGGGTTGAGCCGACCATCGGGTTCGATGCCTGTTTGTTTAACAGATGCTTGACGGGGAGGTAGATGTTCTTCTCAACTAAGGGTTGTGACGGCCTTCGGGTTCGATGCCTGTTTATTTAATTGGTGCCTGACAGCGAGGTCAGATGTCCTTCTCAACTTCGGGTTAAGCCGACATTCGGGTTCGATACTTGTTTGTTTAACAGATGCCTGGCAGCGAGGTCAAATGTTCTTCTCAACTTCGGGTTGAGCCGACCTTCAGATTCAATTCCTAGGTTTTTAACTGATTCCTGACAGCGAGGTCAGATGTTCTTCTCATCTTCGGGTTGAGCCGGTAATCAAATTCGATGCCTGCTTATTTAACAGATGTCTGACGGCAAGGTCAGATATTTCTATGAACTTCGTGTTGAGCCGGCTTTCGGGTTCGATGCCTGTTTGTTTAACAGTTGCCTGACGGCTAGGTCAGATGTGCCTCTCAACTTCGTGTTGTGCCGGCCTTCGGGTCCGATGCCTACTTGTCTAAATAATGCCTAATGGAGAGGTCAGATGTTCCTCTCAACTTCAAGTTGAGCCGGCATTCAAGTTCGATGCATGTTTGTTTAACAGATGCCTGACAGCGAGGTTAGATGTTCTTATCAACTTCGGGTTGAGCCGCCTTTGGTTTTGATGCCTGTTTGTTTAACAGATGCCTGACTGCGAGGTCAAATGTTCCTCTGAACTTCGTGTTGAGCCGACCTTCGTGTTTGATGCCTGCTTGTTTAATAGATGCCTGATGGCAAGGTCTAATATTCTTACCAACTTCTGGTTGAGCCAACCTTCGGGTTCGATGCCTGTTTGTTAGTAGATGCCTCACGGCGAGGTCAGATGTTCCTCTTAACTTGGTGTTGAACCGGCCTTCGGGTTCGATGCCTGTTTGTTTAACAGATGCCTAACAGCGAGGTCAGATGTTCTTCTCAACTTCAAGTTGAGCCGCCCTCCAGGTTTAATGCTTGTTTGTTTAACAGATGCCTGACGACGAGGTTAGATGTACTTCTCAACTTCGTGTTCAGCCGGCCTTCGGCTTCAATGCCTCTTTGTTTAACAGATGCCTGGTGGCGAGGTCAGATGTTCTTCTCAACATCGGGTTGAGCCGACCTTCGGGTTCGATGCCTTTTTGTTTAATAGATGCTTGACGGCTAGGTCAGATGTTCTTTTCAACTTCGGCTTGAGTCGGCCTTCGGGTTCGATGCCTATTTGTTTAATAGATGCCTGGGGGCGAGGTTAGATGTTCTTCTCACCTTCGGTTTGAGCCGGCCATCTAGTTGGATTCCTGTTTGTTTAAAAGATGCTTGACAACAAGGTCAATTGTTCTTCTCAACTTCGGGATGAGCCGACCATCAATCTTGATGCCTGTTTGTTTAACAGATGCCTGACAGGGAGGTCAGATGTTCTTCTCAACTTCACGTTGAGCCGGTCTCCGGGTTCGATGCCTTTTTGTTTAACAGATCCCTAACAGCGAGGTCAGATGTACTTCTCAACTTCGTGTTTAGCCGCCCTTCGGGTTCGATGCATGTTTGTTTAACTGGTGCCTGACGGAAAGGTCAGATGTTCTTCTCAACTTCGTGTTAGGCCGGACCTCGGGTTCGATGCCTGTTTGTTTAACAGATGCCTGACGGCAAGGTCAAATGTTCTTATCAAATTCGGGTTAAGCTGCCCTTCGGGTTCGATGCCTGCTTGTTTAACAGATGTCTCACGGCGAGGTCAGATGTTCCGCTCAACTTTGTGTTGAGTCAGCCTTCAGGTTCGATGCCTGTTTGTTTAACAGATACCTAACAGCAATATCAGATGTTCTTCTCAACTTCCGGTTGGGCTGGCCTTCAGGTTCGATGCCTGTTTGTATAACAGATGCCTAATGCCGAGGTCAGATGTTCTTCTCAACTTCGGGCTGAGCCGGTCTTCGGATTTGATGCCTGTTTGTTTAATAGATGTTTGACAGTGAAGTCATAAGTTCCTCTCAACTTCGTGTTGAGCCGACCTTCAAGTTCGATGCCTGTTTGTTTAACAGATGCTTGATAGTGAGCTAGATGTTCTTCTCAACTAAGGGTTGGGACGGCCTTCGGGTTTGATTCCTGTTTATTTAACTGGTGCCTGACGGCGAGGTCAGATGTCCTTCTCAACTTTGGGTTAAGCTGGCATTCGGGTTCGATGCTTGTTTGTTTAACAGATGCCTGGCAGCAAGGTCAGATGTTCTTCTCAACTTCGGGTTGAGCCGACCTTCAGGTTAGATTCCTAGTTGTTTAACTGATTCTTGACAGCGAGGTCAGATGTTCTTCTCATCTTCGGGTTGAGCCGGCCATCAAATTCGATGCCTGATTGTTTAACAGATGTCTGACGGCAAGGTCAGATATTTTGATGAACTTCGTGTTGAGCTGGATTTCGGGTTCGATGCCTGTTTGTTTATCAGATGCCTGACGGCGAGGTCAGATGTGCCTCTCAACTTCGTGTTGTGCCGGCCTTCGGGTCCAATGCCTACTTGTTTAACTAATGCCTGACGGCAAGGTCAGATGTTCTTCTCAACTTCGGGTTGAGCCGCCATTGGTTTCGATGCCTGTTTGTTTAATAGATGCCTGATGGCGAAGTCAAATGTTCCTCTGAACTTCTTGTTGAGCTGACCTACGTGTTCCATGCATGTTTGTTTAATAGATTCCTGACAGCAAGGTCTAATGTTCTTATCAACTTCTGGTTGAGTCGCCCTTCGGGTTCGATGCCTGTTTGTTTAGCAAATGCCTCACGGCGAGGTCAGATGTTCCTCTTAACTTGGTGTTGAACCGGCCTTCGGGTTCAATGCCTGTTTGTTTAACAGATGCTTGACAGGGAGGTCAGATGTTCTTCTCAACTTCAGGTTGAGCCGGCCTTCGGGTTCGATGCCTATTTGTTTAACAGACGCCTGACGACGAGGTTAGACGTACTTCTCAACTTCGTGTTAAGCCGACTTTCGAATTCGATGCCTGTTTGTTTAATAGATGCCTGACGGCGAGGTCAGATGTGCCACTCAACTTCGTGTTTAGCCGGCCTTCGGGTCCGATGCCTACTTGTCTAACTAATGCCTGATGGCGAGGTCAGATGTTCCTCTCAACTTCAAGTTGAGCCGGCATTCAAGTTCGATGCCTGTTTGTTTAACAGATGCCTGACAGCGAGGTTAGATGTTCTTATCAACTTCGGGTTGAGCCGCCTTTGGTTTTAATGCCTGTTTGTTTAACAGATGCCTGACTGCGAGGTCAAATGTTCCTCTGAACTTCGTGTTGAGCCGACCTTCGATTTTGATGCCTGTTTGTTTAATAGATGCCTGATGGCAAGGTCTAATATTCTTATCAACTTCTGGTTGAGCCAACCTTCGGGTTCGATGCCTGTTTGTTTAGTAGATGCCTCAAGGCGAGGTCAGATGTTCCTCTTAACTTGGTGTTGAACTGGCCTTCGGGTTCGATGCTTGTTTGTTTAACAGATGCCTGACAGCGAGGTCAGATGTTCTTCTCAACTTCAGGTTGAGCCGCCCTCTAGGTTCAATGCTTGTTTGTTTAACAGATGCCTGACGACGAAGTCAGATGTACTTCTCAACTTCGTGTTCAGCCGGCCTTCGGCTTCAATGCCTCTTTGTTTAACAGATGCCTGGTGGCGAGGTCAGATGTTCTTCTCAACATCGGGTTGAGCCGACCTTCGGGTTCGATGCCTTTTTGTTTAATAGATGCTTGACGGCTAGGTCAGATGTTCTTTTCAACTTCGGCTTGAGTCGGCCTTCGGGTTCGATGCCTATTTGTTTAATAGATGCCTGGGGGCGAGGTTAGATGTTCTTCTCACCTTCGGTTTGAGCCGGCCATCGAGTTGGATTCCTGTTTGTTTAAAAGATGCTTGACAACGAGGTCAAATGTTCTTATCAACTTCGGGATGAGCCGACCATCAATCTTGATGCCTGTTTGTTTAATAGATGCCTGACAGGGAGGTCAGATGTTCTTCTCAACTTCACGTTGAGCCGGTCTCCGGGTTCGATGCCTGTTTGTGTAACAAATCCCTAACGGCGAGGTCAGATGTACTTCTCAACTTCGTGTTTAGCCGCCCTTCGGGTTCGATGCCTGTTTGTTTAACTGGTGCCTGACGGAAAGGTCGGATGTTCTTCTCAACTTCGTGTTAGGCCGGCCCTCGGGTTCGATTCCTGTTTTTTTAACAGATGCCTGACGGCGAGGTCAAATGTTCTTATCAAATTCGGGTTAAGCTGCCCTTCGGGTTCGATGCCTGCTTGTTTAACAGATGCCTCACGGCGAGGTCAGATGTTCCTCTCAACTTTGTGTTGAGTCAGCCTTCGGGTTCGATGCCTGTTTGTTTAACAGATACCTAACAGCAATATCAGATGTTCTTCTCAACTTCCGGTTGGGCTGGCCTTCAGGTTCGATGCCTGTTTGTTTAACAGATGGCTAATGCCGAGGTCAGATGTTCTTCTCAACTTCGGGCTGAGCCGGTCTTCGGATTTGATGCCTGTTTGTTTAATAGATGTTTGACAGCGAAGTCATAAGTTCCTCTCAACTTCGTGTTGAGCCGACCTTCAAGTTCGATACCTGTTTGTTTAACAAATGCTTGATAGTGAGCTAGATGTTCTTCTCAACTAAGGGTTGGGACGGCCTTCGGGACTGGTGCCTGACGGCGAGGGCAGATGTCCTTCTCAACTTCGGGTTAAGCTGGCACTCGGGTTCGATGCTTGTTTGTTTAACAGATGCTTGGCAGCGAGGTCAGATGTTCTTCTCAACTTCGGGTTGAGCCGACCTTCAGGTTAGATTCCTAGTTGTTTAACTGATTCTTGACAGCGAGGTCAGATGTTCTTCTCATCTTCGGGTTGAGCCGGCCATCAAATTCGATGCCTGATTGTTTAACAGATGTCTGACGGCAAGGTCAGATATTTTGATGAACTTCGTGTTGAGCTGGCTTTTGGGTTCGATGCCTGTTTGTTTATCAGATGCCTAACGGCGAGGTCAGATGTGCCTCTCAACTTCGTGTTGTGCCGGCCTTCGGGTCCAATGCCTACTTGTTTAACTAATGCGTGACGGCAAGGTCAGATGTTCCTCTCAACTTCAAGTTTAGCCGACATTCAGGTTCGATGCCTGTTTGTTTAACAGATGCCTGACGGCGAGGTCAGATGTTCTTCTCAACTTTGGGTTGAGCCGCCTTTGGTTTCGACGCTTGTTTGTTTAATAGATGCCTGACGGCGAAGTCAAATGTTCCTCTGAACTTCTTGTTGAGCTGACCTACGTGTTCGATGCATGTTTGTTTAATAGATTCCTGACAGTAAGGTCTAATGTTCTTATCAACTTCTGGTTGAGCCGCCCTTCGGGTTCCATGCCTGTTTGTTTAGCAAATGCCTCACGGCGAGGTCAGATGTTCCTCTTAACTTGGTGTTGAACCGGCCTTCGGGTTCAATGCCTGTTTGTTTAACAGATGCCTGACAGGGAGGTCAGATGTTCTTCTCAACTTCAGGTTGAGCCGACCTTCGGGTTCGATGCCTATTTGTTTAACAGACGCCTGACGACGAGGTTAGACGTACTTCTCAACTTCGTGTTAAGCCGGCTTTCGGATTCGATGTCTGTTTGTTTAATAGATGCCTGATGGCGAGGTCAGATGTGGCTCTCAACTTCGTGTTGTGCCGGCCTTCGGGTCTGATGCCTACTTGTTTAACTAATGTCTGATGGCGAGGTCAGATGTTCCTCTCAACTCCAAGTTGAGCCGACATTCAGGTTCGATGCCTGTTTATTTAATAGATGCCTGACAGCGAGGTCAGATGTTCTTCTCAACCTCGGGTTGAGCCGCATTTGGTTTCGATGCCTATTTGTTTAACAGATGCCTGACGGCGAGGTCAAATGTTCCTCTGAACTTCGTGTTGAGCTGACCTTCGTGTTCGATGCCTGTTTGTTTAATAGATGGTTGACGGCAAGGTATAATGTTCTTATCAACTTCTGGTTGAGCCGACCTTCGGGTTTGATGCCTGTTTGTTTTGTAGATGCCTCACGGCGAGGTCAGATGTTCCTCTTAACTTGGTGTTGAACCGGCCTTCGGGTTTGATGCCTGTTTGTTTAACAGATGCCTGACAGCGAGGTCAGATGTTCTTCTCAACTTTAGGTTGAGCCGGCCTCCGGGTTCAATGCATGTTTGTTTAAGAGATGCCTGACGACGAGGTCAGATGTACTTCTCAACTTCGTGTTCAGCCGGCCTTCGGCTTTGATTCCATTTTGTTTAACAGATGCCTCGTGGCGAGGTCGGATGTTCTTCTCAACATCGGGTTGAGCCGACCTTCGGTTTCGATGCCTTTTTGTTTAATAGATGCTTGACGGCGAGGTTAGATGTTCTTTTCAACTTCGGCTTGAGTCGGCCTTCGGGTTCGATGCTTATTTGTTTAACAGATGCCTGGCGGCGAGGTTATATGTTCTTCTCACCTTCGGTTTGAGCCGGCCTTCGAGTTGGATTCCTGTTTGTTTAACAGATGCTTGACAACGAGGTCAAATGTTCTTCTCAACTTCGGGATGAGCCGGCCATCAATCTCGATGCCTGTTTATTTAACAGATGCCTGACAGGGAGGTCAGATGTTCTTCTCAACTTCAGGTTGAGCCGGTCTCCGGGTTCGATGCCTGTTTGTTTAACAGATCCCTGATGGCGAGGTCAGATGTACTTCTCAACTTCGTGTTTAGCCGCCCTTTGGGTTCGATGCCTGTTTGTTTAACTGGTGTCTGACGGCGAGGTCAGATGTTCTTCTCAACTTCGTGTTAGGCCGGCCTTCGGGTCCGATGCCTGTTTGTTTAACAGATGCCTGACGGCGAGGTCAAATGTTCTTATCAACTTCGGGTTGAGCTGACCTTCGGGTTCGATGCCTGCTTGTTTAACAGATGCCTCACGGCGAGGTCAGATATTCCTCTCAACTTTGTGTTGAGTCGGTCTTCGGGTTCGATGCCTGTTTGTTTAACTAATTACTGACGGTGAGATCAGATGTTCCTCTCAACTTCAAGTTGAGCCGGCATTTAGGTTCGTTTCCTGTTTGTTTAACAGATACCTGACAGCAAGTCAGATGTTCTTCTCATCTTCGGGTTGAGCCGCCTTCGGTTTCGATGCCTGTTTGTTTAACAAATACCTGACGGCGAGGTCAAATGTTCCTCTGAACTTCAAGTTGAGCTGACCTTCAGGTTCGATGACTGTTTGTTTAATAGACGTCTGACGGCGAGGTCAGATGTTCCTCTCAACTTGGTGTTGAGCTGGCCTTCGGGTTCAATGCCTGTTTATTTAACAGATACCTGACGGCGAGGTCAGATGTTCTTCTTAACTTCGTGTTGAGCCGGCCTCCGGGTTTGATGCCTGTTTGTTTAACAGATGCCTGACGACGAGGTCAGATGTACTTTTCAACTTCGTGTTCAGCCGGCCTTCGGGTTCGATGCATGTTTGTTTAACAGATTCCTGGTGGCGAGTCAGATGTTCTTCTTAACTTCGGGTTGAGCCGACCTTTGGGTTCGATGCTTGTTTGTTTAACAGATGCTTGACGGCGAGGTCAGATGTTCTTCTCAACTTCAGGTTGAGCCGGCTTCCGGGTTCGATGCCTATTTGTTTAACAGATGATTGACGGCGAGGCAGATGTTCTTCTCAACTAAGGGTTGGGATGGCCTTCGGGTTCGATGCCTGTTTGTTTAACTGGTGGCTGACGGCGAGGTCAGATGTTCTTCTCAACTTCGGGTTGAGCCGGCATTCAGGTTTGATGCCTGTTTGTTTAACAGATGCCTGACAGCGAGGTCAGATGTTCTTCTCAACTTTGGGTTGAGTCGGTCTTCAGGTTTGATTCCTAGTTGTTTAAATGATTCTTGACAGCAAGGTCAGATGTTTTTCTCATCTTCGGGTTGAGCCGGCCATTAAATTCGATGCCTGTTTATTTAACAGATGTCTGACAGCAAGGTCAGATGTTCTTCTCAACTTCAGGGTGAGCCAGCCTTCGGGTTAGATGCTTGTTTGTTTAACAGATCCCTGACGGCAAGGTCAGATATTTCGATGAGCATCGTGTTAAGCCGGCCTTCGGGTTCGATGCCTATTTGTTTAACAGATGCCTGACGGCGAGGTCAGATGTGCCTCTCAACTTCGTGTGGTGCCGACCTTCGGGTCCGATGCCTACTTGTTTAACTAATGCCTGACGGCAAGGTCAAATGTTCCTCTCAACTTCAAATTGACCCGACATTTAGGTTCGATTCCTGTTTGTTTAACAGATGCCTGACAGCGAGGTCAGATGTTATTCTCAACTTCGGGTTGACCCGCCTTCGTGTTCCATGCCTGTTTGTTTAATAGATGCCTGATGGCAAGGTCTAATGTTCTTATCAACTTCTAGTTGAGCCGCCCGTCGGGTTCAATGCCGATTTCTTTAGTAGATGCCTCACAGTGAGGTCAGATGTTCCTCTTAACTTGGTGTTGAACCGGCCTTCGGATTCGATGCCTGTTTGTTTAACGTGTGTCTGTGTTGCAGGTGCATATTATCCTCCGGTTCCGGTATTTCTTGCCTTCTGTTGTGCTATCATGGGATCTTTGAAGAAGAATGTGGCCTACAAGCTCCTAACCCCAGATGTTGCTTTGTCGTCAAGTTTGATTGCCTTGGCAGATGATACAGTGAGAGGGGAATTCAGAAAATCTTATGGGAAGCTGCTCAGTCTGGTTCGTAAACCTTCTGTGTATGAGTTGAATGGGTTGTACGCCTTACTACAGTTCTATGATCCACCATTGAGATGCTTCACTTTCCCGGACTTCATTCTTGCACCTACATTAGAGGAGTATGCTGAGTTGTTGGGTGTACCTATTAAGAGTCAGATGTCGTTTGTTCACAGGGATGCTAAGCCTAATTTGGCTAATCTAGCTCTTGCTCTTCATCTGGATGCCTCTGAGTTGCTTCTATCCAGTTGGAATGGGGTTCCTGGATTTTCTCTACAGTTCCTAGTTGGGAAAGCCCAACAGTGTGCCAAAGACGGTTGTTAGATCGTGTTCAACGCCATTCTCGCCCTCTGCATATATGGCATCATTTTGTTTTCCAACATGCCTGATTTTGTAGACTGGGATGCCTTCCATATCTTTGCATCAGGGAATCCAGTTCCTACCTTGATTGGCGATGTGTATCATTCCATCCATTACAAGAATGAAAATAGAAGGGGTAAGAATGTATCATGCTGTGTGCCCTTACTCTACAGATGGTTTGATAGTCACCTGCCCAAGAAGGGCCTCTTTGCTTCATCTGCAGCCACAACTGAGTGGTCTGAGCACTTGATGGGTTTATCAGCAGAGAGCATTGTTTGGTTTGATAGAGATATGTTGGGTACTGAAGTCATATTCAGCTGCAGTGGGTTTCCAAATGTGCATTTGATTGGAAGAAAGGGTTGTATCAACTATAATCCATCTCTACTTGTCAGACAGTTTGCATATGCTTTGAGAGTTCCGCCAAAAGAGGAAGAGGTGCAGGAATCTCTGTACCTCACCGGTCTTCTAGAGGGGGATATGTTAGGTAAACTTCAGCAGGCCTGGAATGATATTAGTAGACGAGGGAAATCATTGTTGGGTAAAAGCAATAGCCAAGCTCACTCTCCTTATGTGACCTGGATCAAGACCAGAGCAGAGACGATAGGGATGCCATTTCCACCTGCCAAGCCCAAGGGCCCTCTAGTGGTTGAAGAGCCTACTACCGTGTCTATTCAGCAGTATAATCAGGTGTTAGCTGAGAAGGAAGAACTGAAAAAGGTCAACAAAGAGTTGGAGAAAGAGTTGGCACAGCTCAGAAGCAAGAGAAACGAAGTCGTCCACTCCTTCAAGAAGCGGACAAAGTTGGTGAACAGTTTGGGCACGTATTTGACTAAGCAGATGGCTAATCGCGAACGTTTGGGTCTGGACTTCAAATCTGTCAACGATGTATTGGCCACCTAGAAGCAGAATCTGGATGAAGCATACCGGAGAATCTCCAAGTTCAATCAGCAGTGGAATGCCACTATAGCCAGCAACAAGGAGAGGGAGGACAAACTGAAATAGCAGATCTCCAAATTGAAGGCTCAGGTGAAGGCCAGCGAGAAGATGTTTGACGAGGAAACTGCTCGCAGATATGCCACTGAAGACATGCTAAAAAAAGTTATCGCCAACTTGAAAGATCGCAAGCAGATGTTCGAGTCTAAGAAGCGAAGGTTAGATGACTGTTTTGGCCAGGGAGCATGGGAAGATTCTGTTGAAGGTCTCCAATGCACTATTATGCAGAGAGAGTTACTTGTTGAAGGGTTACTCACTCGGCCTGACCACCCCAAGAAGAGAGAATTATTCTGCCTCATTAGGAGGATATTGAGACTGTCAATTTGGGTTCAGAAGAAGTTGTCAGGAATGTCCGGATAGGGGCTGCACTGCAAAGTGATATCAAGCAAAGACTTGTCGAGATGCTTCGAGAGTATAGTGACATCTTTGCTTGGTCTTATAAAGATATGCCTGGGTTAGACACTGATATTGTGGTCCACCGCTTGCCATTGCGTGAAGACTGTCCACCGGTCAAGCAAAAGCTCAGAAGAACGAAACCAGATATGGCCGTAAAGATTAAAGAGGAAGTACAGAAACAGTGGGACGCTGGTTTTCTAGTTGTTACAACTTACCCTCCTTGAGTCGCCAATATAGTACCTGTACCAAAGAAAGATGGTAAGGTATGGATGTGCATTGACTATCGGGATCTGAACAAGGCGAGCCCTAAGGATGACTTCCTGCTTCCTCATATTGACGTGTTGGTCGACAACACTGCTCAATTCTCTGTGTTTTCCTTCATGGACGGCTTTTCGGGCTACAATCAAATGAAGATGGTGCTAGAGGATATGGAGAAAACAACTTTTATTACCCCGTGGGAAACGTTCTGCTACAAAGTGATGCCCTTTGGTTTGAAGAACATTGGGGAAACATATCAGCGTGCTATGACAACACTCTTTCATGATGATGCATCCGCAAGTGCACGAAATATCGAAGTAATATAAAAGATTGTCGAACCCACAGAGACCAATCTCAATCTACCGTTATCTATTATTACAGTGTAAAGCTAAGGCTAAAGGAATTAGGAAAGATGAATGCGAATGAAATTAAATGCAAAGGAAATAAAGATAATTGGTTTAAAGAAAAAGAGGTAAAGGGATATCGGTATGCAAGGATTTAGTTATCGGGGATTCGACAGGTCGCCAGTGCTTTTTACTCGTTGCAAACACTTTTCAGGAGAAAATACTCGTTTAAAGACCTCTGCCTCACGATGGTTGTTGACTCGGGTCATAATTCTAAGGCGGAATTTACGCTCTCGCAGTCCCATTCGGGGTTTAAACTACTTTTTGAAAACAAATAGATTCCAATTTCTTTTAAAGCGTTTTCGCTGTGTTTAAAATCAATGCCTAGTTTTTACTATCTGGTTTGAATCCCAGCTTTCGCGTGCCGATTCGTGCCTTAATGAATTTCCCACTGTCGTGGGGAAACTACTGTAAATAATTTCTCGCTGCCGCGGCGAAGGTTTATTTAGAAATTAAGATTAAAAACTACGGCCAGAAAGGTTGTTTGTAAAAAGGGAAGGTGTCGGTTACTATCGAATCCTGTCCTACTAATTCGGTTACATACCGATAAAACTAATTTAGCCAGACATGATAATTGATGCAAATGGGAATAAATATAAACAGCAAAATAATAAAATATACATTATGACAGAAAATAAAGTAATAATTCAATTAATAAGAACCTGTAAATCGTACTGATCTCGAATCCTTGAGTAGTCCTCCACAATGTCGGCAGGATTCTACTTTGGCGAGAATTAAAAGGTACAGGAAGAAAATACAATGTTCTGAACTAAAGAAAAATGGAAATGAAATAAAAGAAAACAATAAAACTGGGAGAAATAGCTTCAGTAGAAATCTTGGCAGCACTTCGATACCTCGAAGCCTCCCCCCTAAACTGTGAATCTAAGGCCTATTTATAGGAGATAATTCCTTCTTCAACTTCCAGAGATCATGGGTGAGTTATGGAGGGAATGGGAGTAACTTCCAGTAGTGGGCAGTGAGTGGAGAAAGTGTAGGAAGAAATCTTAGAGAGAGTGATCGTGGCAAAAAAAACTGATTTGAACGTTAAATGATATTTTGTCTGCGTGACACTCATAATGGAACGTGACGGTCGTCATATGCATAACGGTCGTAATGGACCTGTGACGACCGTCATATCAGCAAAATCCATTTTTTATATTTTTCTTCTCTCTTTTCCTTCCATTTCTTCTTCTTTTCTTTCTTTAATCCAAATTCTCCCCAATCTGCAAAACGAAGTAAATTAATCATATAATAGAACATAAATCAAATTAATAATAGTCACAAATAAATGCATGTAAATCAAGCCAAATAAACGATATGATTTCGCGTTATCAAACACCCCCACACTTAAACCACTGCCTGTCCTCAAGCAACTAACCAACACGGTAAAAAGAAATAAGCATAGTTCGAAACAAAAACATGATGAGACTCTAATCATATGTGGCTGCTAGGCTAATGTTATATCGATAGGTACTAAATATCAATACCAAGGATACCGTAACGACACAATTTCAAAAACTCCCTACTTATGCAAACCAATCGGAATCATGCCATTATAACTTAACCTATATCTCATGCTCTCTTTCACCCCATTTCATTATAGTGCAATCACATTAAGCCCGTTATCCATACACATTCATGGCAAGTAAACCTGTTAGTGACTATGATCTTGATGCCATTTCATTTTTTCTCTACAAATTTGCTTAAGCATCAATTGAACTTAAAAAGTTTGTACCGTTAGGCTAAGTGCTCGGGTGAGGAGCACCTAACTTAGAAGGAACATGTCTTTTTCTTCATAATTTTTTTCTTTCTTAATTTCTCATTTTACACTAGAGATCATACACTTATTTGCATCGGTTTCTTACTTAGTGTGTTTAGGATGGTGCTGACTTCTTAAATAAACTACTTAGGGATTACTACAAGAACCTGGAGTTTTAAGGTTTCGGCATAATGGGTACTCAAATTGATTTTGCATATTTAGGGGGTTAAGGGTGTCAGGGCGGTATCAATTTTATCAAAACTTTCCCACGTTTTTCTAACATACCCTGGACAGCCTATATACTTTCAGAGAACCATGTCATGAATCGAAGCAAAAATTTTTTGGAAGTTAGAATTTTGAAATTTTGAAATTTTTGGGAAAATTGAATAACAAGCGAAAACCACGCATAAAGACTCGACAGCACATGCAAAGACTTTGACATAATGTTAAAAATAGATAAAAATTCCTAGAAGCATGAAATAAAATGTAAAACAATAGAGTTCCTCCCCCACATTTAAACCAAACATTGTCCTCAATGTTTTAGTAAAAGGTGGAAAAGGAAAGATAGAACCTGTATGAATGCTACTGCTCTTGCTATCCTTGTCTTTGTTGATCACTTCTACTTTGGCGGCGGGCATTTTGAGATACATTTGTTTGTGTAATTCTCGAACCAGCTCATCATGTTGCTCGCGTCAAGAGGAAGTACTCATCATCAGTGTTCCCACCAGCAGCGACACTCGTAGGAATGTCTGTGGGCATAGCTCATCTTCTCAGATCATCATCTAGAGAGTTTTCGCTTAGATATAGCTAAAGAGTAACAAGCGATACATTTCTTTATTTTCTGCAAATTTAAACAAACAAATTAAAATAAAGACTTTGTGGGTTGCCTCCCACACAGCGCTTTGTTTAATGTCGATAGCTCGACGGCCAAGGAGTGCAAGTACTCATGGTGGTTCTTTCGAGAATGGTTCCTCAATCAAACTTTGAATGGTCTTCGGTTTCCATGGCCACTTATCAAGCCATCTCTCATATCCCTCACCTTTTCTTTTCTTTCTTCTATAGGGTGGTTCATTGTTTTGAACATGTGGTGGTGGTTCTAGATCTATCCTAAGTATCAGTTTTTCAAATTTGGGCTTAGTTATTTCATCCACCACCTCAAAATTTAATATTACCCTTTTAACAGTAATGATGACCCTAGTTTCATGGTCCTTGAATTTTCTTTTGTTATGAAAGACCTTAGACAAAGGTGCATTAGTATGGATATTTTCCAATACCTCTACATATGTTTTGGATTGGGAGTTTACCTTAGCTTCCACAACCAATTGTGAGAAAGAATTAGGTGGGGTATAGGGAGGAGGAGCAACAATGGGTGCTTCTTTCTGTATCTCTTCGACAACCTCCCTTTCGGGTGGTGTCGGTGGATTTTTCTCAATAATTATGCTTGCCTCACCAAAACTCTCCTCAGATTCATCATCACTCTCCCTAGGATCTTCTATTTGTTCTTCATTACTAGTGGTTACAATATTCACATGGCTCTCAAGGAAGGGTCCTAGAGATGTTCGTGTAAGCAAAGAGGTTTGAGTCTCCAAAGCCTTGCTGTGAGTCGCGAGGGAATCGACTATAATGCTCATCTGCTTAAGGTCTTCATTAATTTGGAGATGTTGTTTTCTAAAATCTTCATTTTGGAGAGTTTGTGTCTCCACAAAGCGCTCCATCATAGATTCTATCCTAGAGTGAGTAAACGTCTCTTCGAATTCTTCTAGTAATAGTTCAAGGTTGGATGTATCGAAATCTTGCGTTTCCTCAAAACATTTAGAGTCGTCATCGTAGAAGGAATTTGGGTGAGAATGCGTCGTATTGAAATCTTCTAATAATATTTCGAGGTCCGATTTAAACGAATCTTGTGGTTCCTCGAAATATTGGGGATGGTAGTTATAAGAGAAATATGGGTTATAGATAATGATTTAGATAAGAGTGCCTTAGTCTATACTATGCAACAACAGAATCACAATATTGACTGTTGGTCCCCGGCAACGGCGCCAAAAACTTGATGCGTCCGCAAGTGCACGAATTATCGAAGTAATATAAAAGATTGTCGAACCCACAGAGACCAATGTCAATCTACCGTTATCTATTATTACGGCGTAAAGCTAAGGCTAATGGAATTAGGAAAGCTGAATGCGAATGAAATTAAATGCAAAGGAAATAAAGATAATTGGTTTAAAGAAAAAGAGGTAAAGGGATATCGGTATGCAAGGAATTAGTTATCGGGGATTCGACAGGTCGCCGGTGCTTTTTACTCTTTGTAAACACTTTTCAGGAGAAAATACTCGTTTAAAGACCTCTGCCTCACGATGGTTGTTGACTCGGGTCATAATTCTAAGGCGGAATGTACGCTCTCGCAGTCCCATTCGGGATTAAAACTACTTTTTGAAAACAAGTAGATTCCGATTTCTTTTAAAGCGCTTTCGTTGTGTTTAAAATCAATGCCTAGTTTTTAATATCTGGTTTGAATCCCAGCTTTCGCGTGCCGATTCGTGCCTTACTGAATTTCCCACTGTCGTGGCGAAACTACTATAAATAATTTCTCGCTGTCGCGAAGAAGGTTTATTTAGAAATTAAGATTAAAATATACGGCCAGAAAGGTTGTTTGTAAAAAGGGAAGGTGTCGGTTACTATCGAATCCTGTCCTACTAATTCGGTTACACACCGATAAAACTAATTTAGCTAGACATGATAATTGATGCAAACCGGAATAAATATAAACAGCAAAATAATAAAACATACATTATGACAGAAAATAAAGTAATAATTCAATTAATAAGAACCTGTAAATCGTACTGATCTCGAATTCTTGAGTAGTCCTCCACAATGTCTGTAGGATTCTACTTTGGCGAGAATTAAAAGGTACAGGAAGAAAATACAATATTCTGAACTAAAGGAAAATGGAAATGAAATAAAAGAAAATAATAAAACTGGGAGAAATAGCTTCAGTAGAAATCTTGGCAGCACTTCGATACCTCGAAGCCTCCCCCCTAAACTGTGAATCTATGGCCTATTTATAGGAGATAATTCCTTCTTAAACTTCCAGAGATCATGGGTGAGTTATGGAGGGAATGGGAGTAACTTCCAGTAGTGGACATTGAATGGAGAAAGTGTAGGAAGAACTCTTAGAGAGAGTGATCGTGGCAAAAAAAATGATTTGAACGTTAAATGATATTTCGTCTGCGTGACGCTCGTAATGGAACGTGACGGTCGTCATACGCATGACGGTCGTAATGGACCTGTGACGACCGTCATATTAGTAAAATCCATTTTTTCTGTTTTTCTTCTCTCTTTTCCTTCCATTTCTTCTTCGTTTCTTTCTTTAATCTAAATTCTCCCCAATCTGCAAAACGAAGTAAATTAATCATATAATAGAACATAAATCAAGATAAATTAATAATAGTCGCAAATAAATGCATGTAAATCAAGCCAAATAAACGATATGATTTCGCGTTATCACATGACATGATGCATAAAGAGATTGAGGTCTATGTTGACGATAGATTGCCAAATCCCAGACGCAGGAAGAGCATCTGGTGAATCTTCTGAAATTGTTTGAAAGGCTTAGGAAGTTCAGGCTGAGGATGAATCCCAATAAGTCCACCTTCGGGGTGAGATCCGGAAAGCTACTGGGGTTCATTGTTAGTGAAAAAGGAATCGAGGTTGATCCTGGAAAAATAAAAGCGATACAAGAAATGCCAGCGCCTAAAACAGAGAAAGAGGTTCGTGGTTTTTTGGGGAGGTTGAACTATATTGCCCAGTTCATATCTAACCTTATAGCCACATGCGAGCCGATGTTTAAACTGTTGAAAAAAGACCAGGCGATTTTCTGGAACGAAAATTGTCAAAAGGCGTTTGAAAGAATAAAAGAATACTTGCAGGAACCTCCGATTTTGATACCCCCAGTAGCTGGGAGACCACTGATCATGTACTTGACGGTTCTTGAGAATAGTATGGGTTATGTTCTCGGTCAACATGACGAGACTGAACGAAAAGAGCATGCGATCTATTACTTGAGTAAAAAGTTCACGGATTGTGAATCCCGTTACTCCGTGCTCGAAAAGATGTGTTGTGCACTTGCTTGGGCTGCCAAACGTCTGAGACAATACATGCTAAATCATACAACCATGCTGATTTCAAAGATGGATCCGATCAAATACGTCTTTGAAAAACAAGCACTTTCCGGAAGGATTGCCCGATGGCAGATGGTACTGACAGAGTACATATACAGTATGTTTCACAAAAGGCTATCAAAGGTAGTGTACTGTCAGAGTACCTGGCTGAGTAGCCAATCGATGATTACCAGCCGATGAGGTTTGATTTTCTTGACGAGGATATCATGTACTTGAAGATGAAAGATTGCGAGGAACCGTTGCATGGTGAAGGTCCTTAGCGGAGTTCCCAATGGCAATTGATTTTTGACGGTGCTGTTAATTCATATGGAAGTGGAATTGGGGCAATCATTACGACTCCCCATGGGACGCACATCCCGTTCACTGCCAGATTGACATTTCCAGTTACCAACAATGAGGCTGAATATGAGGCATGTATCATGGGTCTCGAGGAGGCTATTGATTTGAGGATTAAAAATCTTGATGTGTATGGAGACTCTGTGCTAGTCGTGAACCAGATCAAGGGAGAATGGGAGACTCGGCAGCCTAATCTGATACCATATATGAATTATGCAAGGAGGTTGTTTCCCTTCTTTGACAGAGTAGAGTTTCACCATGTGCCGCGGGCAGAAAATCAGATGGCTGACGCTCTTGCGACATTGTCTTCGATGTACAAAGTTAATTTCTGGAATGATGCTCCCAAAATAGTTATGTCTCGCCTTGATAGGTCCAATTTCATATTCGCCATTGAGGAAGCATTCGATGGAAAGCCGTGGTATTTTGATATCCATAATTTCCTAAAGAACCAAGAGTATCCGACTGGGGCATCCGGCCACGATAAGAAGACTCTAAGGAGATTGGATGGAAATTTCTACTTGAATCCAGATGGTGTTCTGTACAGGAGAAACCATGATTTGGTACTGTTGCGGTGTGTGGATGAAAAAGAGGCTAGTCTGCTCATGGAGGAGGTCCACGAGGGAACCTTTGGCACGCACGTCGGTGGACACACTATGTCTCAAAAGTTATTACGGGCAGGGTATTATTGGCTGACGATGTAAAGAGACTGTTTCAAGTTTGCAAAGAAATGCCAGATTTATGTAGACAAGATTCAGGTGCCGCCAAGCCCTTTGAACGTTATGGCATCCCCGTGGCCTTTTTCCATGTGGGGCATATATATGATTGGAAAAATTGAGCCCACCGCATCCAACGGACACCAGTTCATCTTGGTAGCTATCGATTACTTCACAAAATAGGTTGAAGCAGCGTCTTACACTAATGTTACCAAGCAAGTGGTAGCCCGGTTTATTAAAAAGGACATCATCTGTTGTTACGGCATTCCTGAAAGAATCATTACTAACAATGGTTCGAACTTGAATAACAAGATGATGAAGGAATTGTGCCAGAATTTTAAGATTGAGCATCAAAACTCATCTCCCTATCGGCCCAAGATGAACGGCGCTATCGAAGCGGCCAATAAGAACATCAAGAAGATAGTTCAAAAGATGGTTGTGACATACAAAGACTGGCACGAGATGTTGCCCTTCGTATTTCACGGTTATCATATGATGGTACGCACATCAACCGGGGAAACGCCTTTCTCACTGGTGTATGACATGGAGGTTGTCCTACCATTAGAAGTTGAGATTCCTTCCTTGAGGGTTTTGCTTGATGTCCAACTAGATGAGGCAGAATGGATAAGGAATAGACTGAATCAGCTCAGTTTAATGGATGAAAAGAGACTTGCATCTATCGCATATGGTCGGTTATACCAGAGCCGGATAAAGAAAGCTTACGACAAGAAGGTGCGCCCTCGAAGCTTTCAGACGGGCGATCTTGTGCTGAAAAAGATTCTCCCACCACAGTCAGACCACAGGGGCAAATGGACTCCCAACTATGAAGGTCCATATATCGTTCGAAAGGTCTTCTCTGGAGGAGCTTTACTGTTGTCCACCATGGATGGCGAGGATTTTGCATCCCCTGTGAACTCGAACGCAGTTAAAAAATACTTTGCTTAAAGAGACCCGCTGGACAAAAAAAAGAAAGTCGAGGCAAAAATGGGGCATCCCGGCGAACCAAAAAGAAAAAGAAAAGGGTTCAGGCAAATATTAGGGATAAAACTGAAAAGATGTACACCCGCGAAGTCGAAAACCTGAAAAGGCGACTTCGGTAAAAAAGGGTATCCCGGTGAATTGAAAACCCGCAAAGGGCGATTCAGGCAAAAGTTAGGGATTGAAAAAGAAAATGACTGCGGTCTGAGTTTGATACTGCATTGCTTAGTGGGTTGGGAGTACCTGAGGGTCGATTATCTAAGTTAATCTCTTCCGAGGATGGAGTATCGGGAAAGCGTCGGAGTCAGGCGAGTCATAGTAGGATAAGCTCATGGTGTTCGTTTGTACCACGTTGCCGACATGTATACAAATTTCTTTGTATATCTGTACATATTTGTATTTACTTTTGTAGCTTCCTCTTTTTAGGAGTTGTATCCGTTGTAAAAACTTTGCCTATTTATAGACCTGTTATCAATAAACGCATACTATTCAGTACTTGATGTTTGTTTCTTGTTTTAACTTTTACTGCTTTGTTTGTGGAAAACACCGATGTTTTTGATAAACTTGCACGTGCATAAACTTGCAGGCCTCGACCAATAATTGTTAAAACCTTGAATTGACTGAAAAATTGTCACGAATACTGACCTGGATTTCCTTTTGTATAGGATATCTTGTTGTTGCTCATCTTTTGCAGGGTTGTTGCCTTCACAGCAAACAGCCAAGGGACCGTGTTTCCCCAACCGAAGTCCCTTAACGTAGGAGAAGGCTCTAAGTGAACTTATTACTCCCCAGCAGATGGAAGTTGCATTTTTATCCCCAGAAGAGTGGGATGCGAGTCAACAAGCGGTCAGGCAGTGATGTGCATTCCCAGCGGTGGTCACGTGCACGTCTAATCCCAGTGAAATCTCCACAGGACACAACTAGGTTGTCCATGGTTTGAAAAGGTCATCCCCGCGCAGGATTGTTCTTTCTGTTTCTCCAGCAGGTTGTCTTTCCTCCAATGGGTTGACCATCCTCTGCAGAGTTCGTAACTATGGATTTGTTAAGCTATCCCCCAACAGGTTTGTTTCTTCTCCCAGCGGAGTCGGTTCATTTTTCGAGTATTTATTTTGCTGGAATAATTCTGTGATACCCAGTTATCCCCAGCGGAGTTGGCTTTGTCTTCAGCATTTATTTTGCTGAAGCGGTTCTGTATCCAGCTTTTCTCTGGAAGCCCGAACCTGCATTTGCATCTTGCATATATCATCATATTTGCATCATATTTGCATTTCATCGTCAAACGCGTAACATTTCCATCCCGTATGGAGCATTACACCGTTTTTTCAAACATGTACATTTTGAAAGATAAGCCAGGTCGGTTACCTCTTTGTGTTCAGGTGTTTTTCCCTGCAGGAGATTGGATTTCTTGTTCAGGATGGTTTTCGGATATTCAAATTCTTGACATGAGATATGTGATGATAATGTTCGTCTCACCATGTGTTCCCTCATCAGAGTTGCTTGATTAAGTTTCTCTTCTTCCCCAACGGAGTTTTCCTCATATATGCTGTTACATCAGCGTTAGAAGATTTCAGAGATTAGACCTTTGACGTCGTTACTTGTTGTCAAAGTAAGTACCTGGCAGTTGACGTCAGAATTTCCCCAGTAGAGTTTTCCTCAGATTGCTGTTACGTCAGCGTTAAAGAATCTCATGGATTAAACTTTTGCAGGGTTTACCTGTGTTAACGGAGATTGTTTACCCGTGTTGACGGAGATTGTTTACCCGTGTTGACGGAGATTATTTACCCGTGTTCACGGAGATTATTTACCCATGTTGACGGAGACCCTTACCCGTATTGACGGAGATCCTTACCTGTGTCGACGGAGATTGTTTACCCGTGTTGACGGAGACCCTTACCCGTGTTGACGGAGAGTTTACCTATTTTGACCCGTGTTGACGGAGATTTTACATGTTTACCCGTGTTGACGGAGAGTGTTACCCGTGTTGACAAGGTTGTTACCCGTGTTGACGGAGTTGTTACCCGTGTTGACGGAGTTGTTACCCAAGTTTGTGCTTTACGTAGCGTAAATATCGGTAGTGTCAGAATTCATCCCCGCAGAGTTGTTCGTTCAGGTCTTCGGATGTCAGATTAGCACTTTTATTTAGTGCTTCGCCCGTTTCCGCGAAAATGGAAGATCCAGGATAGTATATGGATGACGCGCTTTACGTAGTGCCCGCTTATTGTAGCGTATATTGGAAGATTGATTGTTGATTCAATGCTTGTGGCGTTACATAGGTGATTGATGTTGAAATCAGGTTCTATATCAGATGATTGATCAGTTGTTGCCGTGACGACCAGATTCAGTTTTCTGGATTTTGTTCCCCAAGCAGTTGGCGCAGTTTATTTTTTTGTGGTTGGCAAACTTCCGGGTTCTCTGGTATTCAACCGTCTTTTACCTCGATTGTTCGAAAGTTGTTCGCTTTTCACCCAGTCGGGTCCAAGCCGCTTGAATAGGGGCAACTGTTGCACCCCAAAATTTGCCTAACCTTTTTCTCACTTGGTTTATGTTTCATTGCATTAGCATTACATTGTTCTAACATTTGCATAGCATAGCATTATTCATTTAGCATGGGATCAAGTGTGGTTTATATCAAGAGGAGCCTATCTAGAGGTCTTATTCAAGCTTGAGAAGTCACCAAAGTCATCAGGAAGAGGGTTGGGTTCTTGAGAGGTTCAGTTGTTTGTATGTGGTTAATCTCCTAACCTGAGGACCAGTTGAACACCATCAGTGGGTTGTGAAGCCTAGATCATAGATAGGGTATGTGGATAGAGCTCATGGAGTGCCTTGAGGGTCATGAGAGAGCCCAGTCAAGTCATTATGCCAATGGTGAAGATCCACAGTTGAGGGTGTTGCAATTAGGGTTTTCATCTGAGTAATCCTAAGTCAACTGTGCAATTGAAGAGGATCAAAGCTCAATTATAAGTCTTTGTAATCATGGAGAGTTTTGTTGAGGCACATGAAGTGATATCTCAAGATCAATCTAAGAAAAGTTCAAAGTGTGAGGAGTTGCTAAACTAGGGTTCTCAGGGTAAAATCCCATATTTAATGCCTAACTTCAAGACCACTTATCTCAAGAATAAAGTTTCATATCCACTTTTGGTCAACATGAAACTTGTAGATGATTCTCTTAGCTTTAATTTGAGTACTAGAAGTCCTCCATTGGATTTATAGAACTCAAGTTATGATCCAGACAAGTTACAGGTCATCAGATGAATGTGAAATTTGTCTATGAAAGTTCACCAACTTCCATGGAACGTTTGACCTAGAAAGGTGTTTCTCCTCAACTTTTGGCTAACATTAAAGTTTTAGGCCTTGATCTTAGCTTTCGAAATTGTACTAGAAGTCTTCCATCTGATTTGTAGAACTCAAGTTATGAGGTTTACAAGTTAGGGGTATTTTGGGAAAGTAAGATTATAGGTCATTTGGCATTATAGGTCATTTTCACTATCTTGCAAGCTTCAAATAAAATTTTGTTCAACATGAAACTTGTTCAAAATCATGTTTTTAGGTCAACCATGTACTCATGATGAATTGATTTGGCTTAGGGTGAGACTTGGTTTGGAAGAAATTGACAAAAGGGGAATTTAAAGGCATTTAAGTGAAAAATTCAAAATTAATTCATGAGTGTTCAATCAAGGCCAAGTGAGTACTCATTTTAATCATAAAAATAATTCTAAGCACTTTGGAATTATTAGAATTTTCATTTGGGGCTTATTTCATGTTGGTTTGATTTGTTACGTCATGAATAAGCAACACATCAGAGATTGCTCATAAGGTGCAAACAAGCTTTCCTTTTGATTCCTACATTCTCACCAGACCATAGGCAAGCTAATTGAAGTTTCTAGAAGGTTGAAACAACTAGAATTCGTGCATTCCATTGTTAAGTTTTTGGAGAAAAATTGAAATGTGGATATTCTGATTTGGGCCTCCAATGGACCTCCAAAGCCCACAAACATCTTCTATATAAGTTCCATGATGGATTCAGATCAATTTTTTGGTGTTCATTTCGTGCCATAGCCAGAGATTACAGGTTATGTTTCAAGAGCAAAAGTGAAAATTGTGATTTCTGATTCAGAGCAATTCAAGGCAATTCAAAGCTTCAAGCATCTTCAACATACTACATTGAGCGTATCTGCACAAGATTGGAGCAAGAGGAGCACCATAACTTCCTCAATTTGAAGCTACAAACCAGGTTTGAACAATTCACGATTGCACTAATTTTAGCATGATCTAAGTAGAATTGACATGTGGTTAGGCTTTAGAGAGATGTTTAGATGGATTCTGAACCAAAAATTGAAGGATTAGAGACAAATTAAGATGCAATGTGATTTCTGTTTGGATGTGAATTGGCTTACTCTTGAGGTTTTAACATGATCTAAATAGTTTAAAATGATCTGTGAAGCATGAGGAATACATCTGTGGTTTCAATTGAAGTTTTAGTGATGATCAGAACTATGGAGCATTTTCTGTTTGTGTTCGAATTTTAAAATCCATGAGGAATTATGATAATTGAAGGTGAGATTTGAGATCTACGTGAAAAATGGAGTGGAACTGTGTAAATTTGGTTGAGGTTTGATGACCTGTACATGATGTCTCGCCGGAGAAGACGACTGACGTCATTCTCCGGCCACCGCTGCAAGTTCTCCCTCCAACTGGAAATTCAAATGAAGAATATGACTCCCCACCCTTGGATCAGCCTGAAACCTTGACTCAGTCCCCTCATCCAACGATCATGACTTAAGCTTAGATTTGAACTTTGACTGAACCAAACGCATCGTTTCATTTAATGTGTTGGCAGCGTGGAAGCCCTTAGATTAGGAGACCAATTCCACCGATCCTGCGCTCCTCATTTAATCCTGGCATTTTTATTTTCTTAATTGTTTTTTATTCATTTTCTTTTATTTTAGTAGCTTTGTTCTTTCAAAATTCATAATAAATCCATTTCTGGTCAGAAAAATAAAATAAAAATATGTCCATCCTCTAGATTTTATTTGTGATTTTTCTGTGCTTTTACATTTAATTGTTGCTTGATTTTCAATTTATTTGGCATTTTCTCATTTTTGCTATTTTTTTTAATTTTGCATTTTTGATCCATCTTCTTTCTGATTTTTGTTGTTTCAATGGTATGGATTCTTGTTGAGATTTTTGGCCAGCTGGTAGATTATAGATGCATGATCTATTAGGAATTATCTCATAATTTTTAGATAACATTAGGTTCTGTTTTGGATTAGGATCATTAGACCTTCCATTTTAGGGTTTTCATTTGATACCTTGTGATCTAAGATTTTTTAGGTGACCTTCCCATTTGATTTGATCCTGGACCTTGTAAGAGCAAGATTTGTCTCTACAGGATTATCTCTATGTTTTGATGATAACAATTGAGTATTTGTGAAAGAACCATTTTATGGTTTAATGTTTGTTATGTGCAGGTCATATTAAATTAAATATATTAGACCAAACAAACAAAAGCAACGTGTGCAGCTAGTAACTTATGGAATTACTTAATGTGACGTCATGAAGTGCTTGTAAGAAGCTAGTTTGCTTATGTATCTGATCACCATCAGTAAAGAACCAAGGGTGCTGGATATTGCAGTTGCAATGCTCCTGTGGTTTCTGCTCTGAAGAAGTGCATCTGATCTAAAAGCAAATGAAGCTCAGTGAAGAAGCAAGTTTGTCTCTGCATCTGATCATGTTCAGTACAGAATCAAGGATGCTGGATATTGCAGTTGCAATGCATCTATAGATTCTGCTATGAGTTATGCATCTGATCTGGAAGCTAACGAGCGTCTCTGAAGAGTGAGTCCTATAAAGAACAAAGTGCTGAAGACTCTGATGACTTGAAGTTCTGAAGGCTGAAGGCTCTGAAGACCAAGTGCGTCAAGACTCTGAAGACTGGTTCTGAAGGTCAAGACTCTGAAGACTCTGAAGACTCTGAAGACAGGTTCTGAAGGTCAAGACTCTGAAGACAGGTTCTGAAGAACAAGACTCTGAAGAAGTGTTCTGAAGAACAAGACTCTGAAGAAGTGTTCTGAAGGTCAAGGCTCTGAAGATTCTTAAGACATGGTTTCTGAAGAATTAGTCATGAAGATTCTCAAGATTGTTTCAGAGGAAACTTAGTTCTTGGAATGCTGAAGACTGGATTCTGAAGTGGAAGATTGTGTCAGAAGAAGATTCATCCAGATGCAAGACATGTTACATCAGATAAGTTGTTGCTGTTCAAATATGATAAATCATGTGCTTATGGAAAAGGACAAGAAAGTGATGTCATCCAACACGTGCTCATTCTATCCGTTGGAATATGACCGTTGGAAATAGAAAGGACTTTTCTATCCTCACAACGTCATTCTTGGAAGCACTATAAAGGCAGAATCATTTGATTATTCAAATGTTGCTTGGTGAGCTGAAGTGGTTACTAAGTGGCTGGAGCTGTTGCTCGTATTTGCTACTTGCGCTGTTGTGCTACTGTTGCCATGAAGAAAAGCTCTTAAGTAATATAAAAGCTATGTTTTAATAATCTCTTAGAGATTTATTATTAGATTAGTTTTTATATTAGAAAGCAAGGAGTTGTTGCTCAATACTTGCTAGGAACTTAATTAGGAGTAATCTGCTTATTTGAGAAGCACTTATGTAATCTCCGGCAACACAATATTCTATTTTAGAATTAGTGGTTCCTCAAGTGATCTTGTGAAGATCAGTATACTTGAGATGACAAGTGACAGTAGTCATTTGTGGAAATCCTAATAGGAGATCTTTAGTGATCGGATTCTATTAAGGTGTCAATGAACGTTATATCCTTGGGGATCCCTGAACGTGTCATTGTCAAGTTGTTAGTCACTTGCAGTTAGCTTGTGCAACTGTAATCTGTTTGGTTATAGTGGATTAAGTCCTTGCAGTGAGTAAGGCGAAATCACCTTGGAAGGGTGGACTGGATTAACTTGAGAGTTGCTCAAGTGAACCAGGATATATCTTGTGTTCTTTACTTGTTTAGTTTATTGTTTATGCTTCCGCATTGCTACATCTAGAAACAACACAGAAGAAGATGGCAAAAGTTTTTAAGTAACCAAATACCCAATTCAAACCCCCCCTTTCTTGTGTATTTTTCACACCTTCAATTGGTATCAGAGCCTGGTTCTGTTATTGATGGATATCAAACACCTAACAGTGTCAGATAAAGATCCATAGGCTGTGTGAAGAAATACTTTTGGGGATATTTCACCGTTCTTACAATTTCAGTCTCATATCAGTTTTTGAGGATAATGAGTACTAAAATTGTAATCTATTGAGTTACCTTGAGCAAGTCACTGATTCTATGAAGTTTGAAATTTGAAGTGTTGAAGCCTTCAACAGCAAATCTCCTCCAGAAGATTCTGAAAGAAGAATGAAGAATTAGTTGACAGGATAGATTCATCAGATAAGAAGATATATCTGTTGAATGCTGATCTGAAAATACGTTTGGATTTACAATGTATTTGCTCAAAGTCCAAATCTTCAGCAAGCAAGAAATCTTGATTGCTAAAGATTAATTCTTGTGAGTCTGAGATGTTTTCAAGAAACGGATTAGTCCACACTTGACTTTCTCATGAAAACTCATTGGAATTTATCTTAAGTAAGAAAAGATATTATTGCTGGATAATGAATCCTATTCATCAGAACGCCAGAATGAAGTCTGCAGAAAAAGGTAAGTTCAGAAAAATATTCAAATCTGGAAGAAATGTTTCTTTAGATTCAAAGCATTTGAAAGTTGCTCTCCTTGAAGAGCTTCAAAGAATTCTGCAGAGGTTTCTAGAAAGGCAGTGTTTCTAACTCATCTGGATTATGATGATATGATGAATTCAGAAGATCTCATTAGAAGTAGCATGGACAATTAAGTTCTATTAACTCGAGATGTTGAACAAACTGAAATTGGTCAGATGCTATCAGACATTATTTTTCATAAATTCATAATGAATGTTTTGAGAAATAAAGATATGAGGAAAGATACAATGACAGTAGTCATTCTGTCAAATGTAAAAAGGATTTAAGTTTCTGGGGTTATTCAATTTGAATAAGTCAGTAAACATTTTTTTTTCAAGAGCAGATGTTATGTCAACTCTGATAATCTAACTCCTTACATGTTAGCTCAGCATTGTAAGAGCAAAATTGTCAGTCAGACTGTGTCTTTTGATGCATCTAAGTTTGATGATAACTGTATCTAGATTGGATCTGTATTTGTTTCAAGCAGAAAAATTCAGAAGATGAAGCCTGATGGAAGCTAGATGCTCTCTACACATGAAGATCAGATTATCTGTGCTCTGAGGATGTCTCTCAAGAATCAAATGGATGTTGTTGTGTTGATGAAGATGCTGCAGAATGCTAACAAAGGAATTGAGATCTGTTCAAGAAGAGTTATTCAGAATATTCTACTTTAGTTGCTGTTACTGGTTTGTCTCACAAGATGTTGGAGAATCAGAAGCAGAATGTGTTCCAGCTGAAGAATCAGGAGCTACTCCAGATGCTATTCAATTAGCTATTTCTGAAGAATCAGCTCTGAGAAGTTTCCCCCAGAATCAAATCTTCTTTTCTAGAAGAGACATTCATTGGAAAGAAGGATGATTCCATAAGAACAAGATTCTTTCTTCTCAAAGATTGTCAGCAAGAAATTCTTGACTATACAGAAGACATATGCTTTTGTGACAAGGTTAGAATTCATATTCTTTTCATCTCGTTCGTTGATCAGTATAACATCAATATAAATCAGATGAATATTAAAAATACTTTTAAATGGTTTTATTGAAGAAGAAGTATATGTTTATCAACTTCCCAGGTTTCTTTTTGAAAATTATTTTGTCAAAAGTAAAGTTGTTACTACTCTTCTTCTTAAAGACTATTAAGAAAGATATTTTAAATCTATCAGATTTATTTACATTGATGATACTTCTATTTAGAACCATATACTTCACTTGGAAAGGAGTTTGCTGAGTGTATGCAGGCAGTAGCTAAAACTAGCATTCTAGAAGAGGCTAGTGAAGTCAGATCAGTAGCTGTACAGAAAAGTTCTGTAACACTGATTTTGTAGAGGCTCTGTCTATCAAGACATCTCTCCTTCAAATGTTGGTGTTCTGAAGCAAAGCATCAGAAGCAAAGCAACTGAGGCAGGATACTGAAGACACTTAAGTTGGTATCAGTATAGACTCAGAAGAAAAGCTACAGAGGCAAAATTACAGAAGAATCTGATGAAGCAACGCTAACAGGAGATTCTGAAAGTTTGTTGAGAAGCAACTCTATAAAAGACTCTGAGCAGTTGGTTGATATGTCAGCAACATAGCTCACTTCTGGATAATAAGGACACCTGAAGAATGAAGATCTGGTTTGATCTGAAGCATACCTCTGGATGAACGGTTGGTTAAATCATTCTCTAGAGCTAAGCTGCATAGATCTGAAGCAGAGGATCTAATGCAAGGAATCATTTCCACAGTTGTTCACTTAATAGATGCTGATCAAGATAAGTTGGGTTGCAACTTCACGGTCAGAAGAGTCTACTTTGGATATCATAAAGTTGGTATCAGACTGTTATCAGTCTCCAACCTTCTGAAGAAGCACTTCTGGGTTTGATGTTATTAATTGAGCTAACATCTATTGATTAAGTGCTTTTGGGCAAAGGCTGATTGTTGATGATCAGAAGAACTTACTAACATAACAGAAATAGTTATGGTTAGAAAGTTTGGTGTAGAAAATCTCTTCAGAAGATTAGAGCAGAAGCTTTGAAGATTTCTGAAGCTAATTCAGAAAGGAAACATTGTCTCAATTGGTATAAGGTATTATCTAATGAAGCACTGATGCTAAGATTCAAGTTTTGATAACAAGCTTGGAATCAGAAACCAAAGGTGGAGAAACCTAAGGTGATTTAGCAGAAGATCCTACTCCTTCTATTGGTACTCAGAAGTTCTCACACCTTCAGTTGGTACGAGAATTCTAGAAGAAGAAGTCACCCTCAGATACTGATTGATAAGAACAAGATTGTCATTCAAATCAGTTCAAGAAATTCATCTTGGTTTGATGATAATTTATGATGATCAACCACGTCTGTCCAAAGGATAAATTCTTGGTGCAAGAAGATATAGCTTTCATCTGGAAACAAGTCATCTTGAAGATAAAGAAGCATGATCATTGTCATCAGAAGATGGATGATCAGAAGATGAAGACCAAAAGAGGAATCAGATAAAGAATGTAGCAGACAGAAGAATAATCTGTCAGAGAGTAGCCAGCTAAGACTCTCATGCATTCAACGTACACTCTGAGAAAGAAAGAGGTTAGTAAAATGGTAGATCAGAAGTTCTACAAAGGTATGAGTTGTACTCTTCTGTATTTTCTGTTTCTAGTCCTGACATTCTTTTCAGTATATGTGTATGTGCTTGATTCCAATCAGATCCTAAAGAATCTCATTTAACAGTTGTTAAGAGATTTCTGAGGTATCTGAAAGGTACTACTAACGTGACTCTGTGTTGCAGAAAACCAGATAACTATTTTTAGTAGGTTTCTGTTATGCTGATGATACTGAAGTCAGAGTTAGTTGCAAAAGTACCTCTGGATAGCACTATCCCTTAAAGAAGCAAAATACATCAGATGCTAATTGAAGTATCAGATGCTCTGGATAAAGAGTCAGTTGAAGGACTCTCATACACATAAGATTGAAGGATCAGAATGCACAAAGTTGGTACATCACCTTCAAATGATATCAGATGGTTTCTAAAGATCTGAGCAAATCTGAAGTTGTAGACCATCAGAAGATCTGGATAAAAGATTCTATTAGAAGATGAAGCAAAGCGTCAGATAACTCTGAGCAAAACTTTAGAAGATGTTTGAGTGAAGATACAGAAGGTTCTAGGCGCAGAATCAAGAATCAAAGCAAAGGCCAGAACAAGCACTTCAACTCTGGAACTTGAGACTTCTTGAGATATTTTTCAGAAGTAATTAGACTCTGAAATTGGATGCATTTCAAGTTGTTCTAAGGACTGGAATTATTGGTATCAAGATCAAGCTAGAAGGAAGAAGAGTTTTCAACCTTCTTGTCTAAATCTAGCAGAGGAAAATTTCAGAAACGAAACTTCCAGATTAGTACAAGAAGCTGAAGATGCTTAGGAGACTAAGCAAAATGTTGTAGTTGGATTCTCTTGTGAAACTACTTTTGTACGTTGAGAACGTGACATTAGTAAGTTTAGAGGAGATCAACAAGCTATGAAGGATGTACAACAAGTTGTCAGAGAAAGTTCTGCTGAACAGACACCTGTCAACAATCCTCGTCAGAGCATGCTTCTACAAATTCTGAAGAATTGTCACTCTCAAAGAAACAGGGGGAGATATAGAAGATGAAATCTGAGAAAAGATATCAACCTACCTTAATTGGTATCAACCTGTAAGAATTAAGTTCTCAAGGGGAGAAATGAAAGATGATTAAGTTCTCAGGTGCTATCTCTCAACTCTTATCTTTTTAATTTCTGACTTTAAAAAGAGAAATTTTTTTTTAAAAATCTGTTTTGATGAAAAACCCAAACTTTTTGATGATGTCAAAAAGGGGGAGAAATGAAAGATGATTTTGATATTATCTGGAAGAATAGAATATAACTTGGGGAGAAATGGAAAATGTTTTTGAGAAATAGAATATAACTTTGATATATTCTATAACCTGAAAGAGAATGCAATAACATATAAACTGCGTTTATTACTAATTATCTGTTTGATGTTTTCCAAGGAACTCTGAACAAGTTCACTAGGCATTCTAAACAGGATAAATGAAAGAAATCTGAGTTCAAATGAACTGGTGTTCATATAATAGAAGTTATACACTTCGTGAACATAGATTCAGAATCAGATGGACCCAATACTGTTCAGAGATCTGAAAGTTAAAGTCATCTGGAATCATGATGTTCAGAAGATGTAAATTGTCTGTGAAAATGACAGTCAGAGCATAAGAATCAGAAATCTTCATAGAGCAAGATTTGGATTCAGACTCAGAATCATGAGTATCATGTATTGGTATCTGTCTTAGAACCAACATTGGTATCAGATTCAGAAGCTTGCTAATTGGGATCAGACTATGCTTTAAAAGATCAAGAAGTGAATCTGATCAATGCATTGAGCTCTGATAAGACCAAGAATCATAGATGAAAGCAAGTTTGAAAAAGCAGAATCAAGACTGTATCAAGATCAGAAGATCCAAATATCTGACATATTGTAATCAGGGGGAGTTCTCCCAGGAAGGTTCACAAGTCAGGATATTTGATTTTCACCCAGTCTGAAACTCAGGGGGAGTTTCTCATCTGAAGGATGTTCTGAAGAATAAGAGAAAATGCTTTAGAAGATTCTGAAGTTATATGACCCTGATACAATGCTTAGAGAAGATAAGTTCTAAAGATCTGAAGATGGAAGTTCTGATTGAACTAGTCCAGATGCTGAAGACTCATGATCTATTATATCACAGGGAAGTATTCCTTCTATTCTATTCTATTTGATTGTGTTTTATCAAAGTTATTTTTTGTAAGTCTTGGGATCAGAGTATGTCTCTGAACAAGCATAAAAATGTTTTTAAGATTAACACATTCAGGGGGAGCAGTTGCTTAGAACTCTGAATAGGTTAATGCTTGGTGATTACCCTGTATAAAATGTTCTATCAAAATACATGGTTTTGTCATCATCAAAAAGGGGGAGATTGTAAGAGCAAGATTTGTCTCTACAGGATTATCTCTATGTTTTGATGATAACAATTGAGTATTTGTGAAAGAACCATTTTATGGTTTAATGTTTGTTATGTGCAGGTCATATTAAATTAAATATATTAGACCAAACAAACAAAAGCAACGTGTGCAGCTAGTAACTTATGGAATTACTTAATGTGACGTCATGAAGTGCTTGTAAGAAGCTAGTTTGCTTATGTATCTGATCACCATCAGTAAAGAACCAAGGGTGCTGGATATTGCAGTTGCAATGCTCCTGTGGTTTCTGCTCTGAAGAAGTGCATCTGATCTAAAAGCAAATGAAGCTCAGTGAAGAAGCAAGTTTGTCTCTGCATCTGATCATGTTCAGTACAGAATCAAGGATGCTGGATATTGCAGTTGCAATGCATCTATAGATTCTGCTATGAGTTATGCATCTGATCTGGAAGCTAACGAGCGTCTCTGAAGAGTGAGTCCTATAAAGAACAAAGTGCTGAAGACTCTGATGACTTGAAGTTCTGAAGGCTGAAGGCTCTGAAGACCAAGTGCGTCAAGACTCTGAAGACTGGTTCTGAAGGTCAAGACTCTGAAGACTCTGAAGACTCTGAAGACAGGTTCTGAAGGTCAAGACTCTGAAGACAGGTTCTGAAGAACAAGACTCTGAAGAAGTGTTCTGAAGAACAAGACTCTGAAGAAGTGTTCTGAAGGTCAAGGCTCTGAAGATTCTTAAGACATGGTTTCTGAAGAATTAGTCATGAAGATTCTCAAGATTGTTTCAGAGGAAACTTAGTTCTTGGAATGCTGAAGACTGGATTCTGAAGTGGAAGATTGTGTCAGAAGAAGATTCATCCAGATGCAAGACATGTTACATCAGATAAGTTGTTGCTGTTCAAATATGATAAATCATGTGCTTATGGAAAAGGACAAGAAAGTGATGTCATCCAACACGTGCTCATTCTATCCGTTGGAATATGACCGTTGGAAATAGAAAGGACTTTTCTATCCTCACAACGTCATTCTTGGAAGCACTATAAAGGCAGAATCATTTGATTATTCAAATGTTGCTTGGTGAGCTGAAGTGGTTACTAAGTGGCTGGAGCTGTTGCTCGTATTTGCTACTTGCGCTGTTGTGCTACTGTTGCCATGAAGAAAAGCTCTTAAGTAATATAAAAGCTATGTTTTAATAATCTCTTAGAGATTTATTATTAGATTAGTTTTTATATTAGAAAGCAAGGAGTTGTTGCTCAATACTTGCTAGGAACTTAATTAGGAGTAATCTGCTTATTTGAGAAGCACTTATGTAATCTCCGGCAACACAATATTCTATTTTAGAATTAGTGGTTCCTCAAGTGATCTTGTGAAGATCAGTATACTTGAGATGACAAGTGACAGTAGTCATTTGTGGAAATCCTAATAGGAGATCTTTAGTGATCGGATTCTATTAAGGTGTCAATGAACGTTATATCCTTGGGGATCCCTGAACGTGTCATTGTCAAGTTGTTAGTCACTTGCAGTTAGCTTGTGCAACTGTAATCTGTTTGGTTATAGTGGATTAAGTCCTTGCAGTGAGTAAGGCGAAATCACCTTGGAAGGGTGGACTGGATTAACTTGAGAGTTGCTCAAGTGAACCAGGATATATCTTGTGTTCTTTACTTGTTTAGTTTATTGTTTATGCTTCCGCATTGCTACATCTAGAAACAACACAGAAGAAGATGGCAAAAGTTTTTAAGTAACCAAATACCCAATTCAAACCCCCCCTTTCTTGTGTATTTTTCACACCTTCAGACCTTTCTACTATAGGTCCTTAACCTTCTTAGGTTCCCCTAGAAAATCTTATAGGATTTTAGAAGTAGTTTTGGTATTTTAATTTGATTTAGTACTTAGGCTAGTTTTAATGTGCTTCTAACATGACACTTGCTTTAGAATGACCTCAATGGTGGCCTTTAGTTCATAATAGGTTTGCTAATATTCTTTGATGGTGCTTTAGACATGTATAGGCTTCTGTTTGTTTGATTTTGGTGTTTGGTTTTGGTGTTTAGACCTTCTTTTAGTAGCTTTCTTTGAGCTTGTCCAATTAGGGTTAGGAAGAGCTTAGTTGCTTTCTCTTTCTTCACATAAACATGGATTGCTTTGTTTGAATTCCATCCTCATCCTATTATTCAAGGTCCCTATATGAAAGCCTCATCTTTCCTTTGGAAGGATGTGTGGCATTCCTCAAGAGGTAGAACCTTTGAGGATGCCCATCTCAGATGTATGGTTGAGTGCCAGGTTGGATTCCTTTGGTTTCCATCCTGCTTCCCATCATCAACCAATAATCTTGATGTAACCTCTCTTATCTCTTGGTGGAGCTTGAAGATGAAGACTTCTCTTGAAGATGGCTTAGACTTGGAGTTGTTTGCAGACTGTTTGTTTGTTTTGCTGTTTATCTGCTTTGCTGTTGAGCTGTTTATCTGCTATTTTTGTCTGCTGTATTTCCTGATTGCTTGACTGTTGCTTGTGTGACTGTTTGGTGTGTTGCATTAGACTAGGCTCATATAGATGTTTCTAGGCCTAAGAGCATCCTAAAGGGTGAGTTTAGCTCCCTTTGCTTGTCTGCATTAGAGGTTGAGTCTGTCTCCCTCTGCTTGACTGTTATTGATTGGCTTTGCTTGCTGGCTTAAGGTTGAGTCTGTCTCCCTTGCCTATGCTCTGTGTGTTTCCTTTGGGCTTGCTTTCTCTAGAAGTTGAGCTTGGCTCCTTCTGCTTGTTTGTGCATTGCATGCATTTTATTTACAGTTGTTTCTTTACAGTTATTTCTTTTGCTGTTGTTTTCCTTTGCCATGTTCCCCTAGGAACTCTAACTTCTCTTGTTCAAGAGAAGTTATGACAGACATTAGGGTTCTAACCATGCATGATAACATTAGGTAGTTCCCTCCTAACCTCAACCATAGGATCAACTTTGCATGACAACTTTAGGATTGGATCAGTTCCCCTTTAGTGCGTCCTTTCTCTTCTCGTCTTCAAACAAATCAAGATACCGTAATAAAGGTTAATTGATGTCGTATGCTACGAGCCTTAAGCTACTTGAGAAAGGGTTGTTGGAGAGTTTCTTTCCAACAGTCTGGATGTTTAGTATGGCACCCTTTGGGTGACATGCGACACATTCACTCTCAGGTCATAGTCTCTAGTGCAATATCAGTTGCAAACATCGATAAAAGATACTTCTTCTAAAAAACAGAAAACAAAGATCAAACTCTTTTTGTCCTCTTGGACCTTTAATCCCTTGGAACCCGTTTTCAGAAGGAGAGTTTTGTTAACTCCCGGTTCTACCGCAAACGGTAAACGCCTAAGTCTCCGTCAAGCGAGCTTCATACACCAACTATTGGAACCGTCTGTTAACCCTACTCGGATAAAAAAGACAAACCTGAGTCTCATTATCCCGAACTACGTTTGCTCTGATCTTTCACGCTGTGTGAAAGTACGTAGGCACGAGATGCGACATCTTGGCAAGCAACCTTTCCCCGTAACCTGTAGTTAGGCGAACTACGTTGACTCTGATTTCTCGTTCCAGATGGGAATATGTAGGCATAGAGCGCGACGCTTTGCCGAGTCATTTTCTTTTCTTTTTAGACCAGACTTTCAGTGTAGATAGGTATAACAAACCTGTCAGATAAAATTGTTTAACAAAACAAGGAAAGAGCACTGTCAAGGGCCTTCTTCCTTAGTCCACCATATGCTGGGATGGGGTTGCTTTTTCGTTAAGTAGAAGGTTAATTTGCACTCGAGGTTCGCATATCTTGAAAGATATGACTCCTGCTTCAATCATCTCTTTCACGTTATTCTTGAGGATGTAGCACTCCTCAATATCATGACCGGACGCTCCATGGTGGAAGGCACAGAAAGCGTCAGCGGTGAAATAACTTTGGTGGCCCGGAGGAAGAACGGGTGGCATTTCCTTTTGAACTAAACCATTTTGAAGGAGTATGGGGAACAATCGTGCATAAGGTATAGGAATACCCAACCATATGGCTGATTGGTGGACAAAGTCGATCCTTCTTGTCGTTGGGATAAGATCAAATCTTTGACAAAGTTTGTCAAACTCCTCTTGGCACGCTTTACCCTTTCTAGCTCGTCTTTGAGCTTCTGATTTTCTTGTTCTTGAGTATCCATTATATCCCTAACGGCAGTAGCGAAAGCTTCGGTGTTACTCTTCAAACGAGAAATCTCTTCTCAGAGGGCTTGAATTTCCTGCTCAAGATGATCCATTCTTCTGAGTGTTTGCCTTTGTATTATATTCTCTCCCTAATTCTCTCTCTCTTTCTCTGATATCAACAGAACACATAATGAACCAAAGGACCGACACGATGAAGCATGATATGCAAAATGCTGATGCAAGTGCAAAAACGCAACTGGTTTTACAAAACTCAGAAGTTTGATTAGGTTAAAACCCCATTTCATTCATCATTGGAAAAGTTACAATCCTTTTTGAAAATACCAGAGATCGGCTGAGCTTTACAAAACTAGTTGCGATATGATATGTTCGTGGTGATATGATGTGATGATGCACACATAACATAAAGGCAAGTATTCATAAATACAATGCATATACAAAGACCTCCTAGGCTCAAGACCAAATCAACGAGTCAAAGGTCCACCCATCCCTTAAGGATTTGTACTATGGGTTAATTTGTACCTGCCGAACGGGTTCTTAACAAAGTTCCCAGAGTCATCAACCCATCTTTCGGATATTATCAACTTCCTAAATCACTTGGTAATCGATAACATTCTCAAGAGAATCTCGTCTGAGTGTAGTATCGTGTGTCAACTATTTCGGAAATGCTTCCTTATAGTCATCGCACTACGTCCTAATAAGGCCAAAGTGGGGTAGAATGTATTCTAATAGTCCACAGTGTCATGGGCTCCTTCGTCGAAAGTAGCATTGTTTTCACGAATACTCGATCAACAATACTAAACTTTCAAGAGGGCCTACACTGAGCGGTGGTTTCTCAAGTTAGCTTGGTCGGGAATCAACTCCCTATAAGCCTTCTTGAATATACCACCATCCTATCATAAGTGCACTCAAGTCCGGGTATATGACCATCTCACCACTCAAAGCACCCAATACCCAACATACAAACAAATATATTGACAAATATACATGTTAAGCAAATATTTACAAATATAGCATGCAATTAAACAAAATAGGCTAAACCCTCAAGTTCTAACATCCCCAATGAAGTCGCCATTTCTGTTGCGGTGAGAATCGTGATACCAAGCTATTGATTAACTTGAATCTTAAATTCTTAAATTCACAACCGGACTTTAATTTATCCAAAGGAAAGTTCTAAAGAAAGAAAAACCTTTTTCGCGATGTAACAACAACGCTAAGAGATTCGGGGATCGGGGGTTGGTTATGCATAGGGTAGGTATTTCACATCCTAAACATCTGTAGTACTCTACAGGAACCTTTTGTTTGTTTGCATGCTAAGTTTGCTAAATATTTGCTAAGATTTGGGATTGGGTAAAAGGTGTAGGTTAAGACCTAAAGATAGTTTCTAAGTTTGCTCGCAAAGACGTCGCGTCCTCTGCCTACGTATCCTAACTAGGATACAATCAGAGCAATCGTAGTTCACCTCACTAGGGTTAAAGAACACTTGATTATGATCAAGGTTCAAAGGGGAACAAACATAACAATGTTTGTATAGAGTTTCACAAAACTCTCTAGATCTATGTAAAACACTCAAGAAAGGGGAGTAAGTAATCATTTCCATGATTCTTACATAGATTTAACCAAACTCTACCCAATTCTACGTGTGATACCAATTGGTTCTATCCAGACCAAAAGGTGGGAGAAGGGGAAAGGTTGCTCGTCAAGATATCGCATCTTGTGCCTACGTATTCTCATTGTCCAATGAGAAATCAGAGCGGTCGTAGTTTGGACACGAACTACAGAATAAGGATCTATTGGTTTTTTCCAGACCAAAAGAGGGGGAAGGTTCTATCCGAACCTATGAGTTTAAATCCGATTGGTTCTATCCAGACCAAAAGGGGGAAAGGTTCTATCCAGACCTATGAGGTTGTATCCTAATGGTTCTATCCAGATCAAAAAGGGGGGAAAGGGTCTATCCAGACCTATGAGTGTGTTGAGCTATCTATGACCCAAGGGTCAATAGAGAGACTTTCCTTTGGAAGGAGAGAGAAGGCAACTGGGATGAGAACTAAAGAGTTCTATCACTTGGGGAAGAAATACTTAACAAAACAATAAACAATTAAGCATAAAAAATAAGGTTACAACCAAGTAAGCATGCATATCACAATAGGCAAGGATCAAATAATACAAATGGTTACAACCGAGAATCATATATCTTAACAAAGATGAAAGTAACAACCCAAGAGACATATTAACAAATATCAAAACAACAATCATACAAATAAGTCACAACTTAAAAATGATCATTTTATAAATTCAAATGTAACAACATTTAGGCATTGATGACAATCAAATACGCACGGAATATAATACATGTTCAAACATAAAGTTTTAGGGGGGAACAACAAAATTATGGCAAACACCAACAAGAAATGAAGTCTCAACATGTTAACAAACATAAAGAAATCCAATATCAATAAATCTCACAAGATAGGTCAAGTATAGTATGAAAGAAATTCAATCAAGACGTGAGGTAACGACCTAAGAATGAACCAACTAACATGCGGGAAAAAGGGCTTTGTAAATACAAACAAATTGAGATTTTAATCGATTAGGTGAAAATAGACATTACAATGAATCATTTGCAAAAAGAGCAGGTTAAAAACAATGAAGAATGAACAAGTTATGAATTATTGAAGTTTCAAAGATTTTATGAAAATAAAATAAACAAGTGAAACAATTAGGAGTAATGGCAGATGTGAACCAGATGCAATCATGATTATGAATGAGTTTAAGCAATGATACCAATCAAAACAATGTTGAATCAAAGAAGGGCACATCAAATTGCAATGATAGGCATGATATTGTTGTTGTCTAGAATTTAACACCCGGGCAAGGCATGGATGAAACATTCATTTGATCATATCAGAACCAATGCAAGCATGATATAAAAACATATAGAATGCAATGAGAGAACAAGAAGATCACAATCATAATGCCAAGGTCATACACAAAACACAACTGTCATGCCAAGTAAAAATGGAATTGAAAGATGCAAATTGAAAGCTAGATCATGGAATAAGCATAAACAGATTAAATAAGCTTCACACACAAACTTAAATCATGATATCAAGTGTGTTCACACTTCAAAAATAGCCACAAACAACATAGAAATGAAAGTCCTCTGCCAACTGCTCACTTAAGCCTAAAAAAGCATAATTTGAAACATAACATGATTGGAACAGATTGAGACTCAAATGATACCACACACAAGTCTCAAATATGATTATGAATGAGTCTAGCACTTAAGATGATCTTGAAATGCACATAACAAAAACATGGCTATCAAATTGCAATTGTATCAAACATGGTAGTAAGCTGTCATGACAGATAAGCAAAGCATACACAAAGCTGTTTGATTCATACACACTCAAATCTTAAAACAATATCTAGAGGCACCAATACTCATGGAATGATTCAAATCAACCCAAATAGCAAGATAAAGTCTGCAGCTGTGGTTTTCAAAACAGTTTGGCAGCATAAGGGGTATAAATTGGTCTAGCTATAGATAAGTGGTCTTATGTTAAAAAGATAGCACATACACATCAAAAATATGAAGATAAATGAGTTTCAACTCAGAAACCAAGCATTGTGCATTAGGAACCAAATATGGTATGGTCATGGTATATTGGCTATGAAAGTGCATTTTGAAAATGAGATGATTAACCAAGTAGGGATAGATCAAACAAACAACATACACACATCAAAATCATGAGGATGGATGAGTTCATGCTTAGAAATCAGGCTTATGCACATGGGAACAGAATTTGACATGCTAATGGCTATGAAAAAGCTGTTTTGAAACAGAATTTGGTACAACAGGGCATTTTCAAGGCAATGAGATTTATGATGAAGCAAATGTCATACACATACCATAAATATGCTAATAGACGAGATTATGCTCAAGAAACAGATCAAATCATCACCAAACAGAATATGGCATTTTGAAACTCAAAAATGCAAAAACAACAACACATTAAGGCAGCATGCAAGTTTATGGCAGTTGGGATGATTTGGCACCACATACAAGTTTCAAACATGTAGAACATTGATTCTATGCACATAGGTCAAGTAAAAGCAGGTTGGAACAGAAAATGACATGTGATTGGCATCAATGAGGTTTTGAAAATGCAAGATGAGAATGACAAAACAGTTTTGAGCAAGTAGGGCCACTTTGAACTTACAAGTACAACATACAATCTCAAAACATATTAACAAATGATTCTACAACTTGAAATCAAGCAAAAACTATTCCAAACCAAAACTGGTGTGCTGATCCAAACTTGTGACAACAAAACAACAAAATCTCACAACTGGCCCTAACAACCAAACTTCATGCTTTAAAAACTTTCAATGATAAAATCATAACCAAAACATAACAAGTCAACATTTTTAAACACTTGAGACACAATAAGGAAGGAACAAGCATCTTAACACCAAACTCATGGTAATGATAAAGCAACATGGCACAAAATAACATAAGTGGGAAAAAAAGAGCCACATTAGATTCAAACATGATCAAGGGCAGGGGGATCTCATGAAACAACCTACAAGTTATGCAAATATCACCAATGACTTAAGATTGACAAATCTAGGGCAAGCATACCAACATTTTAATGTTTGGATCCTTAAAACTACCATGTAGACAAAATCTTCAAAACAAGGTATACATAATATCAAAGCTCAATATGGTAACATAACAACAACACATCATTTATGAATGAAATACCTTAACAAAAGTAAATATCATAGCCATAAAACATGAATTCTTGACAAAGAACCAAAATGGGGCAGCAAGACTACATTTTCACAATAAGCAACTTCAAAAAATGGTAAGACATGGAAATGTGTGAACAATAAAGAGCAAACTAAAAAGCTAAGAAACCCAGAGACCTTCTTCTTTGGCAAGGATTTAGAGCTTTCTTCCTCTTGAAGCAACAAGCTATCTTTAAGACAGTTTGAGTTGTGTACCTCCCAGCTGGTTTTTGTGAGTTTGGGCAGTTGAGGTATGATATATATGAGGTGTTGGGAGTGTTGGAATGGTGGGAAATGCCTCAAGTAAAGATTTGGCTTCCAAAGTGCATGAAAGTCAACATACTAAGGTATGAAGGTTGACTTTTAAGAAAATGATGTTTTTAGATGGTTTGAGTGTATGGACACCTTCTACACAATGTTTATGGATTGTGTAAATGGTTTTGAGTGGCTTGGAAGTGGTGGAACTGAGTTTGAGCAGAGTTTTACTCAAGACAGTTTTTTAGTGGAAAACTTGAAGTTTTTGAAAAATGAAGCTTTTGAGAAAATGGTGCAGAGTTGAGAGCTGTGATTTCGCTTGGTTTTTGAGAGTGCTCTGGTGTGTCAACATCATAGAGAGTGCCTCTATTTATAGTGAAAGCAAGGTGAGGGCAGATTTGGATTTTTCCATTTTTGGAGGGAGATTATGAAGTTTTGAAGTGAATCTTGCTAATATCTTTGTGGCAGCTCTACACATTAGCTCCATGGACAAATGCTGAGCCAAAATCAATTGAGATGGGAAGGATGGGATGGCTAGGAAGGTAGGGGACTGCAGCTGCCCAATTTGCTTTGAAAAGTTTCTCTTTCATGGCTTTTAAATGAATATTATAATGTCCACTTGCTCCAAGTTGAACAAACTCTCCAATTCTTCATATTTTCTGGTGTTTGCATCATCCAAGCTTCAAAATATCAGAAAGGAACAAGATCCAATGGCTGAGGGTAGCCCAAGTTGATGAATTCTAAAATTTGAAAAGTGTTGGATTGGTAATCTCAAGTGTGGCAGCCCTAACTTTCATGACCCATAACTTTCTGCTCCCACATGCTATTGAGGAGTTCTACCACAATTTAGAAAGCCCTTAAGTAGCTCTATAACTTTCATGTTTTTGAGATTTCTAAATTCTAGGTGGAACTAGGTTGAAAAACCCTTCCAAGTTATTGAAAAAATCACTTAAAAGGCTAAATAACTTAGAATTTTTCTAAGTTATTTCCCTTCTTGAAATGAATTTTGTCATAACTCCAAAGCTATGCATTTTTTGATCATGGACCACTTTGAGGCTTTTGTAGGACTTGCCAAAAGCTTTCCAATGAGCTTTGAACCACTTCATTTGGATGTGTGGTTGAGGAGTTATGGTCTTGCATCTTTTGAAACCCTAATTCCCGATTTTTGCAATTACTTAACTCTTGATCCAATGGTCATGAAATTTTATGGGAAGGTGTAATATGACATAAGGAACATTTTTGAATCACATCTTGAAGTCAAATTCCTTGTTGTCAAAGAGTTGACTTTTCGGTCAACCGTTCGATCAATCGGTGACTACCGACGATCCGGATATTCTGAGGACTTGAAACTATTTGGATAGATTTTACTAAGCCATAGGAGCTTAATGGACCACGATCCCACCATTGAAACACTTTTTAAATCAAAAGTCAAACTACAGTTGACTTTTCCTGATCGAAAACCCTAATCGGGTATCTTGAACTGCACTGTTCTCAATTCCCGGGTGAACACCCAATTTGAATTCATACTTGACCAAATGTAGTATTCTTGATCTTGTTTATAGTTGAATCAATCCAAAACATTGATTGATCAAACCATCGAAGCCTCGATTTTGACGGTACGGACCCCTGATTCATCTGCATTTGACAAAGATAAACTTGCAATGGGTTAAGGTTAGTTATTCAAATGAATATGATCCTACAATGATGATGAGGATCTAAGGGGTCAAAATTTAGGGTGCAACACCGCCCTTCGGGTTCGATGCCTGTTTGTTTAACAGATGCCTGGCGGCAAGGTCAAATGTTCCTCTCAACTTCTCGTTGAACCGACATTCGGGTTGGATGCTTGTTTATTTAACAGATGCATGACGGCGAGGTCTAATTTTCTTATCAAGTTTGGGTTGAGCTGGCCATCAAATTCGATGCCTGTTTGTTTAACAGATGCCTGATAGCGAGGTCAGATGTTCTTCTCAACTTCGGGTTGAGTCGGCCTTCGTGTTCGATGCCTGTTTGTTTAACAGATCCCTGACTGTGAGGTCAGATATTCCTATGAACTTCGTGTTGAGCCGGCGTTCGGGTTTGATCCCTGTTTGTTTAATAGAAGCCTGACGACAAGGTCTAATGTTCTTATCAACTTCTGGTTGAGCCGCCCTTCGGGTTTGATACCTATTTGTTTAACAGATACTTGACAGCAAGGTCAGATGTTCTTCTCAACTTCAGGTTGAGCCGGCCTTCGGGTTCGATGCCTGTTTGTTTAACAGATGCTTGACGGCGGCGTCACATGTTCTTCTCAACTTCGTGTTGAGCCGGCCTTGGGGTTCGATGCCTGTTTGTTTAATAGATTCCTGACGGCGAGGTCAAATGTTCCTCTCACCTTCGTGTTGAGCATGCCTTCGGGTTCGATGCCTGTTTGTTTAACAGATGCCTGACGGCGAGCTCAGATGTTCCTCTCACCTTCGTGTTGAGCCGGCCTTCGGGCCGATCCCTATTTGTTTAATAGATGTCTGACAGCAAGGTCTAATGTTCTTATCAACTTCTGGTTGAACCGCCCTTCGGGTTCGATGCCTGTTTGTTTAACAGATACCTGACGAAGAGGTCAGATGTTCTTCTCAACTTCAGGTTGAGCCGGCCTTCAAGTTCGATGCCTAGTTGTTTAACAGATGCCTGACGGCGAGGTCAGATGTTCTTCTTAACTTCGTGTTGAGCCGGCCTTGGGGTTCGATGCTTGTTTGTTTAACAGATGCCTGACGGCGAGGTCAAATGTTTCTCTCACCTTCGTGTTGAGCCTGCCTTCGGGTTTGATGCTTGTTTGTTTAATGGAAGCCTGACGGCAAGGTCTAACGTTCTTATCAACTTCTGGTTGAGCCGCCCTTCGGGTTCAATGCCTGTTTGTTTAGTAGATGCCTCACGGCAAGGTCAGATGTTCCTCTCAACTTCGTGTTGAGCCGCCCTTTGGGTTCGATGCCTGTTTATTTAACAGATACCTGACGGCGAGGTTAGATGTTCTTCTCAACTTAAGCTTGAGTCGGCCTTCGGGTTTGATGCCTGACGACAAGGTCAGATGTACTTCTCAACTACGTGTTCAGCCGGCCTTCGGGTTCGATGCCTGTTTGTTTAACAGATGCCTTACGGCGGGGTCAGATGTTCTTCTCAACTTCGGGTTGAGCCGACATTCGGGTCCGATCCCTGTTTGTTTAATAGATGCCTGATGGCAAGGTCTAATGTTCTTATCAACTTCTGGTTGAGCCGCCCTTCGGGTTCGATGCTTGTTTGTTTAACAGATACCTGACGAAGAGGTCAGATGTTCTTCTCAACTTCTGGCTGAGCCGCCCATCTCGTTCGACGCCTGTTTGTTTAGTAGATGCCTCACAACGAGGTCAGATGTTCCTCTCAACTTCATGTTGAGCCGACCTTCGGGTTCGATGCCTGTTTGTTTAACAGATGCCTAATGGAGAGGTCAGATGTTCTTCTCAACTTCGGGTTGAGTCGGCCTTCGGGTTCGATGCCTGTTTGTTTAACAGATGCCTGACGGCGTGGTCAGATGTTCCACTCACCTTCATGTTGAGCCGGCCTTCGGGTCTGATCCCTGTTTTGTTTAATAGATGCCTAACGGCAAGGTCTAATGTTCTTATCATCTTCTGGTTGAGCCGCCCTTCGGGTTCTATGCCTGTTTGTTTAACAGATACCTGACGAAGAGGTCAGATGTTCTTCTCAACTTCGGGTTGAGCCGACCATCAAGTTCAATGCCTGGTTGTTTAACAGATGCCTGACGGCAAGGTCAGATGTTCTTCTTAACTTCGTGTTGAGCCGGCCTTGGGGTTCGATGCTTGTTTGTTTAACAGATGCCTAACGGCGAGGTCAAATGTTTCTCTCACCTTCGTGTTGAGCCTGCCTTCGGGTTCGATGCTTGTTTGTTTAATAGAAGCCTGACGGCAAGGTCTAACATTCTTATCAACTTCTGGTTGATCCGCCCTTCGGGTTCAATGCCTGTTTGTTTAGTAGATGCCTCACGGCAAGGTCAGATGTTCCTCTCACCTTCGTGTTGAGCCTGCCTTCGGGTTCGATGCTTGTTTGTTTAATAGATGCCTGACGACAAGGTCTAACGTTCTTATCAACTTCTGGTTGAGCCGCCCTTCAGGTTCAATGCCTGTTTGTTTAGTAGATGCCTCACGGCAAGGTCAGATGTTCCTCTCAACTTCGTGTTGAGCCGCCCTTCGGGTTCGATGCCTGTTTGTGTAACAGATACCTGACGGCGAGGTTAGATGGTCTTCTCAACTTCAGGTTGATCCGGAATTCGGGTTTGATGCCTGTTTGTTTAACAGATGCCTGACGGCGAGGTCAGATGTTCCTCTCACCTTTGTGTTGAACCGACCTTCGGGTCCGATCCCTGTTTGTTTAATAGATGCCTGACGGCAATGTCTAATGTTCTTATCAACTTCTGGTTAAGCCACCCTTCGAGTTCGATGCCTGTTTGTTTAACAGATACTTGACGGCGAGGCTAGATGTTCTTCTCAACTTCACGATAAGCTGACCTTCAAATTCGATGCCTGGTTGTTTAACAGATGCCTGACGGCGGGTGTCGCTACTGCGAAAATCGGCGCCGGCTGAACAGAAGAGTCGCCACCGTGCGTTATTTATCCCAACGGAGGGAAAGGAAACGCTCAGAGTAAACCTACCGCAAAGACGGGAAAGGAATGGTCATCGCAACCAAAACCTGGTTTCGGGAGTCGGTTACGCAAGGGGAAGGTATTAGCACCCCTCACGTCCGTCGTACTCGACGGGATCCACGCTTGTTTTCGGGTATGGATGGTTATTCTATCTAAACTAAGGGTTAAGGGTTAAAAGAAAATGAAATGACTCGGCAAAGTATCGCACTTTATGCCTACGTATTCCCGTCTAGAACGAGAAATCAGAGTCAACGTAGTTCGCCTACCTACGGGAAAGGAGGGGAAGGTTGCTCGCTAGGACATCGCATCCTATGCCTACGTACTTTCATACAGCATGAAAGATCAGAGCAAACGTAGTTCGGGCCACGTACGACACAAGCTTGTCTTGATTTTCATTCCTTCTGAAAAAGGTTTTTCTGATTAGCAGTCCAAGCGGACAAAAATGACGTTTTGATGAGTTCACATTCTTTTACGGAAGAAGTGTCTTTTATTGTGTTTGAAATCTTATTGTGTTTTTCTGTTTGTTTTGAGAAAGAAGAGACAGAACTCTAACCTGTGGTTGCAAAGGGAATCAAACTAACCTAGTGTTATCATGCATGGGTTAAGACCTAATGTCTATCATGCTCCTCTCTTGCACAGAGAGAAACAGAGATCCTAAGGGATAAACGGAAACAGAAACAATAGCAAGTATACAGTAAAGCAGTAAAATGCATGGATGCAACAATACAAGCGAGGCAAGGGAGTCCCACTCAACCTCGAACCTAGAAAACAACAGGCAAAAGTGAACAGAATTCACTTTCAACCTAACAGGTTAAACAGCAAACAATACAGTCAAGGAAAACCAATCAATACATCAAGAAATAAACAGCTAAAATAAACAGCAAACATCAATCTTCAAGTCATCTCCAAGCAGCTACAAGCTTCAGCAAGCATCAATCTCCACCTCCACAGCCTTCAAGCAAGGTCTTGGTCATCAGTCTTCCATCTGCAATGGCTTTTCTTCCAGTCTCCAACTCCCAGGAGGAATATCAGTCAACAAGATGAAGTGAATGAATGTTAGACAGTCAATTACCTACCAAGGGTGGTTCATCAACTGTTAACATTATACAGACAGTTTTCTCTCAAAAGTTCTATCTTTCAAATACATTCACTGATCCTTCCAAAGGAAGGAGGTGGATATTTGAAAGAGACTTTGAATCATAGAGAAAGGATGGATGCAGACAAAGCATTCCATGTTTGAGAAACAAGCTTTCTAATCTAAAGCTCTGCCTAGCTCCTAAACCCTAGTCTCCTCAACAGCTGCTAGCAAAAACTCTCCTCCTCAACTCTGGAAGTTGGTCTTCAAGCTCTGGATCTCCAATGGCTTCTCCATCATAAGCCTTCAGCTCTCCCAATCCCCAAGCAATCCCAACACCCACACAAACAAGCAATAATCCTCAGAAAGGGCACACCACACCAGTCAAACAAATATAGTAGTATACTAATAGCAGTAGGGGAATCCTAATAATTTCTAAGGGATCTAATAACTACACATAGTCCCTATAGTCCCATACCCCAAACTTTCAATCTCTAAATCCTAAGGGAAAGGATTCAATTCTCCTAAGTCATTACTTAAACCCTAATTTTGTTCATGTTATTCACACCTAAACTAATCACCTAAAACTAAATCCTAAAAATATGAACTAAATTGTATATACAAGCTAACAATGTCTACTAATCAACTTAAAAAGAATGGATAAAAAATAGTAAAGCAACCAATCAAACTAAAATTGACAAAATCATGCACTAAACAAAACAATTATTTACACCTATTAAAAGAAAAATATGCCAAAATTATAAAAATGAAATGAACTATTAATTTTTTTGTATGATAATTTTTTTGACAAAATTATGAAAAGAATGCAAAAACAACCAATGAAAAATAAGCATTTTATGATTTGTTATGATTTTTTGAAGATTTAATGTTTTTAAAAGAAAATAAAATGAATTAATATGGATGCAGGGTGCAGAATGTAAGAAATTCAGTTAAAACAATAAACTGGGCCATGCAGTGGGGGTACGAATAACAACTTTGTATTAGGCCCAGGACGCTCAGAAAACCAACAAAAAATTAAAAAAAAAGGGAAACGGTGTAAATAGCAGATATTACAGTTCATATTGGTATTGGGCTTGAGAACGGGGGTGTGAAAAGCAGCGAAAATTTGAGCCCAGTCTGATGAATAAATGAAACGATGCGTTTCATCGTTTGAATTCTCCCTCCGTTTTTCAGTCAAATCGTGGCCGTTAGATGATGGACAAAGTCAAGGTCAAAATGAAGATCGTGTGGACAGGGCATCGTCTTCAACCTTAGAAACCCTAGGGTTTCTGAAACTCTCCTTCCATGCATGATTTTCGAGCTCTCTGTTCTCCCTCATCTCTCCACGAAATCAAACACCTCCAAAAGCAAAATTGCTCTAGAACAATCCCTCTACACAGCCATGCCAATCATTCCCTCTAAAACTCAGCCAAACTCCAAACCCGATAAGCATAACAGTTAGGTTCCACCATTTTCAACTGATATCAACCTCTCCAATTCTCCCTAATTCTTGCCCTAACATACTCTACACATTATGCTGATCATCACAAGCTAATAATCTAATATTTTCATGCAATATTCCAAGAGTTATTCATCAAAACAGATCTTGCACTCCATGATCAAACTCCATGAAAGCTCTCCAAACTCACCAAACTCAGTCATCTATCCTACCTTAACCTTTCTATGCTATCAAAACCTAATAATCCTAACCTAAACAGCCAATTCGAATGAGAAACATACCTGGTGCAATTGATGAAAACAGGTGCTAAATCCTCTTGATCCAAGGCTTGAAGTGAGTGGAAAATGATCCAAGAACTTGATGATGAGTTATGTATGCAACCAATGGTGCTCCAAGGCTTTGAATCTCCCAATTCCAAAGTTCTTGCACTTTGAATGGTGAACTTGCACAGCTTGAATCCTCCTTCAATCTACCCAATGATTGTGTGAATTATGATCCTTGGATGATAATGATGAATACCAGATCAAGAATGGTGCAAATTGGTGAAAGTTTGAGAGTGTTTGAATTGATCTTGCAATTTGAAGAAAGTATGTGAAACTTGTGTTTATGAGCAAATGTGATCACCAACCTTTGCATGAACCTCTTCATACCAATATATACATGACATTAGAACCTCCTAGAAACTTGGAGAAACTTCCCTTGCACTCTTTCCTTACATTTTGGATTATGTTTCTTCCTTTGTAAGCAACCTTGAATAACTCTCAAATTTTGAACTAACCTCAAAATTACACTTTAGCCAATGTTCTCAAAATGACTTTTCCATTCAAAATGACCTATAATTTTCTCCCATTTGGCCAAAATATGAAAAATCTCATTTTTAAGTCCTTTTTTATTCATTAAATCCAACAATTTTGGAACCTTGTGCTATGAATCTTTCCAGTCTTTCATGGTCACTTTTCTAGACTCAAAATGTCATTTGGAACAAGTTTGATGTTGTGAAGTTTTTCATTTGAAGCTTCCTTGTATGAGTTTTGGGCATAGGCTTGAAATGACCTGTAATTCTCAGATGACCAAAATACCCTTTGCTTGCCAAGACCATAAGTAGAGTTACATAAATCATATGAAGGCATACTATACCATTATAGAAATCTAAGACAATGAGGAACAACTCTTATGTTTACCAGAAATTCATTTGAAATTTCCTTGAGGGGTAAAAGTTGCTTGTAAGACAAGTAACTTTCACAGACAAAATTTCAGATACCTCAGATGACCTGTAACTTGCAAGGATCATAACTTGAGTTCTATAAATCTCCTTAATGTCTTCCACCACTCAAATTAAAGGTCTTAAGATCCTCTACAAGTTTCATGTTGACCAAGGATCCATTTGAAGCTTTCATTTTGACTTATCTTGCTTGGAAATTTGACCTAAACTAGGGATTTTACACAGAAACCCTAATTTAGAAACTCCTCCTCTCCTTGATTTCTCCTGATTTCTTCTTAGCACATCACCATATCCTTCTCCACATGCCAAATGATGAACCCCACATCTCTCCAATAGACCTCAATGCCTTTCAATCAGTCAATTGACCTAGAGTTGACCCAGGGTTGACCCAGATGAAACCCTAGTTGACTATCTTCAACTGCAATTCTTGTGATCACATCAACAACTTGTCTCCTTCTCCAAATGACTTTCTAAGTCTCCCATGATGCCCAGATACTATCCATGCTCAGCCCACAACTCACAATTTCTTTGTTGATCCTCAGATACCCTCAGATAGGAGGTGGATGCACTTGCTTGATCCATTGACTTGATAGCTTTCCAATTCTTTCTGATGACTTGAATGGGATTGAATTAGAATAATAACCTCTTGATAGGCTCATAGAGATGAGAATAATGATTGGTCCCCTGTTGGATGACTTGCTATGCTTATGCTATGCAGATGTGTAGACTATGTGCATGACTCTATATGCAAATGCTAATGATATTGAAACATAAACCAAATGAATAAGGTTGAGCAAATTTTAGGGTGTAACAGCGGGGTCACATGTTCTTCTCAACTTTGTGTTGAGCCGGCCTTGGGGTTCGATGCCTGTTTGTTTAACAGATGCCTGACGACAAGGACAAATGTTCCTCTCACCTTCGTGTTGAGCCTGCCTTCGGGTTCGATGCTTGTTTGTTTAATAGATGCCTGACGACAAGGTCTAATGTTCTTATCAACTTCTGGCTGAGCCGCCCATCGGGTTCGGTGCCTGTTTGTTTTGTAGATGCCTCACGGTGAGGTTAGATGTTCCTCTCAACTTCGTGTTGAGCCGACCTTCGAGTTCGATGCCTGTTTGTTTAATAGATACCTGACGGCGAGGTTAGATGTTCTTCTCAACTTCAGGTTGAGCCAGAATTCGGGTTCGATGGCTGTTTGTTGAACAGATGCCTGACGACGAGGCTAGATGTACCTCTCAACTTCGTGTTCAGCCGGCCTTCGGGTTCGATGCCTGTTTGTTTACCAGATGCCTAACAAAGAGGTCAGATGTTCTTCTCAACTTCGGGTTAAGCCGGCCTTTGGGTTCGATTCTTGTTTGTTTAATTGATGCCTGACAACGAGGGCAGATGTTCTTCTTAACTTCGGGATGAGCCGACCATCAATCTCGATGCCTGTTTATTTAATAGGTGCCTGATAGAGAGGTCAGATGTTCTACTCAACTTCGGGTTGAGCCTGCCTCCGGGTTTGATGCCTGTTTGTTTAACAGATCCCTGACAGCAAGGACAGATGTACTTCTCAACTTCGTGTTGAGACGCCCTTCGGGTTCGATGCATGTTTGTTTAACAGATGCCTGACGACGAGGTCAAATGTTCCTTTCAACTTCTTGTTGAGCCGGCATTCGGGTTCGATGCCTGTTTATTTAACAGATGCCTAACGGCAAGGTCTAATTTTCTTATCAAGTTCGGGTTGAGCTGGCCATCAAATTTGATGCCTGTTTGTTTAACAAAAGCCTGACAGCGAGGTCAGATGTTCTTCTCAACCTCGGGGTGAGCCGACCTTCGTGTTCGATGCCTGTTTATTAACAGATCCGTGACTGCGAGGTAAGATATTCCTATGAACTTCGTGTTGAGTCGGCCTTCGAGTTTGATGCCTGTTTGTTTAATAAATGCCTGACGGCGAGGTCAGATGTTCGTCTCAACTTCGTGTTGTGCCAGCCTTCGGGTTCGATGTCTGTTTGTTTAATAGATGCCTGACGACTAGGTCGAATGTTTTTCTCAACTACGGGTTGAGAAGGCCTTCGGGTTTGATGCGTGTGTGTTTAACAGATGCCTCACGGTGAGGATAGATGTTCTTTTCAACTTCGGGTTGAGGCAGCCTTCGAGTTTGATGAATGTTTGTTTAACAGATGCCTGACAGCGAGGTCAAATATTCTTCTCAACTTCGGGTTGAGCCGCCCTTCTAGTTCAATGCCTGTTTGTTTAACAGACACCTGACGGGGACGTCGAAGGTTCCTCTCAAATTCATGTTTAGTTGGCCTTCGGGTTCAATGCCTGTTTGTTTAACAGATATTTGACGGCGAGGTCAGATGTTCTTCTCAACTTCGGGTTGACCCGGCCTTCGGGTTCGATGCCCGTTTGTTTAACAAATTCCTGGAAGCGAGGTTAGATGTTGCTCTCAAATTCATGTTGAGCCGACCATGGGGTTCGATGCCTGTTTGTTTAACAAATTCCTGACGGCAAGGTCATATGTTCCTCTCACCTTCGTGTTGAGCCAACCTTCGGGTTCGATGCCTGTTTGTTTAACAGATGCATGATGGCGAGGTCCGTTGTTTTTCTCAACTTCGTGTTGAGCCAACCATCGGATTCGATGCTTTTTTGTTTAACAGATGCTTGACGACGAGGTTAGATGTACTTCTCAACTTCGTGTTCAGCCGACCTTTGGGTTTGATGCCTGTTTGTTTAACAGATGCCTAACGGCGAGGTTAGATATTCTTCTCAACTTCAGGTTGAGCCAGCCTTCGGGTTCGATGTCTGTTTGTTTAATAGATGCCTAACGACGAAGTTAGATGTTCCTCTCACCTTTGTGTTGAGCCGGCCTTCGAGTCCGTTCCCTATTTTTTTAATAGATGCCGGACGGCAAGGTCTAATGTTCTTATCAACTTCAGGTTGAGCCGCCCTTCGGGTTCGATGCCTGTTTGTTTAACAGATACCTGACGACGAGGTCAGATGTTCTTCTCAACTTCAGGTTGAGCCGGCCTTCAAGTTCGATGCATGTTTCTTTAACAGATGCCTGACGGTGAGGTCAGATGTTCTTCTTAACTTCGTGTTTAGCCGGCCTTGGGGTTCGATGCCTGTTTGTTTAAAAGATGCCTGACGGCGAGGTTAAATGTTCCTCTCACCTCCGTTTTGAGCCTGCTTTCGGGTTCGATGCTTGTGTGTTTAATAGATGCCTGACAACAAGGTTTAACGTTCTTATCAACTTCTGGTTGAGCCGCCCTTCGGGTTCAATGCCTGTTTGTTTAGTAGATGCGTCACGGCAAGGTCAGATGTACCTCTCAACTTCGTGTTGAGCCGGCCTTCGGGTTCGATTCCTGTTTGTTTAACAGATACCTGATGGCGAGGTTAGATGTTCTTCTCAACTTCAGGTTGAGCCGGCCTTTGGGTTTGATGCCTGTTTGTTTAACACATGCCTGACGAAGAGGTCAGATGTACTTCTCAACTTCGTGTTCAATCGGCCTTCGGGTTTGATGCCTGTTTGTTTAACAAATGCCTAACGGCGAGGTCAGATGTTCTTCTCAATTTCGGGTTGAGCCAGGCTTCGGGTTCGATGCATTTTTGTTCAACAGATGCCTGATGGCGAAGTCATATGTTCCTCTCACCTTCGTGTTGATCCGACCTTCGAGTCCGATCCCTGTTTGTTTAATAGATGCCTGACGGCAAGGTCTAATGTTCTTATCAACTTCTGGTTGAGCCGCCCTTCGGGTTTGATGCCTGTTTGTTTAACAGATACCTAACGACGAGGTCAGATGTTCTTCTCAACTTCAGGTTGAGCCGACCTTCAAGTTCGATGCCTATTTGTTTAACAGATGCCTGACAGCGAAGTCAGATGTTTTTCTTAACTTCGTGTTGAGCCGGCCTTGGGGTTCGATGCCTGTTTGTTTAACAGATGCCTGACAGCAAGGACAAATGTTCCTCTCACCTTCGTGTTGAGGCTGCCTTCATGTTCGATGCTTGTTTGTTTAATAGATGCCTGACGACAAGTCTAATTTTCTTATCAACATCTGGTTGAGCCGCCCATTGGGTTCGATGCCTGTTTGTTCAGTAGATGCCTCACGGCAAGGTCAGATGTTCCTCTTAACTTCGTGTTGAGCCGGCCTTCGGGTTCGATTCCTGTTTGTTTATCAGATACCTGACGGCGAGGTTAGATGTTCTTCTCAACTTCAGGTTGAGCCAGCCTTCGGGTTCGATGCCTGTTTGTTTAACAAATGCCAGACCACGACGTCAGATGTACTTCTCAAATTCGTGTTCAACCGACCTTCGGGTTCGATGCCTGTTTGTTTAACAGATGCCTAACGGCGAGGGCAGATGTTCTTCTCAACTTTGGGTTGAGCCAGCCTTCGGGTTCTATGCCTGTTTGTTTAACAGATGCCTGACAGCGACGTCAGATGTACTTCTCAAATTCGTGTTCAACCGACCTTCGGGTTCGATGCCTGTTTGTTTAACAGATGCCTAACGGCGAGGTCAGATGTTCTTCTCAATTTTGGGTTGAGCCAGCCTTCGGGTTCTATGCCGGTTTGTTTAACAGATGCCTGACAGCGAGGTCAGATGTTCTTATCAATTTTTGGTTGAGCCGCCCATTGGGTTCGATTACCTGTTTGTTTAGTAGATGCCTCACGGCGAGGTCAGATGTTCCTCTCAACTTCGTCTTGAGCCGACCTTCGGGTTTGATGCCTGTTTGTTTAATAGATACCTGACGACGAGGTTAAATGTTCTTCTCAACTTCAGGTTGAGTCGACATTTAGGTTCGATGCCTATTTTTTTAACAGATGCCTGACGACGAGGTCAAATGTACTTCTCAACTTTGTGTTCAGCCAGCCTTCGGGTTCGATCCCTGTTAGTTTAATATATGCCTGACGGTGAGGTCAAATATTTCTATGCGTGTTTATTTAGCAGATGCCTGACGGCGAGGTCTAATTTTCTTATCAAGTTCGGGTTGAGCTGGCCATCAAATTCGATGCCTGTTTGTTTAACATAATCCTGACAAGGAGGTCAGATGTTCTTCTCAACCTCGGATTGAGCCGGCCTTCCCGTTCGATGCCTGTTTGCTTAACAGATCCCTGACTGCGAGGTCAGACATTCCTATGAACTTCGTGTTAAGCCGGACTTCGGGTTCGATGCCTGTTTGTTTAATAAATGCCTGACGGCGAGGTCAAATGTTCCTCTCAACTTCGTGTTGTGCCAGCCTTCGGGTTCGTTGCCTATTTATTTAATAGATGCCTGACGACTAGGTCGAATGTTTTTCTCAACTACGGGTTGAGAAGGTCTTCGGGTTCGATGCCTGTTTGTTTAACAGATGCCTCATAGTGAGGTTAGATGTTCTTTTCAACTTCGGATTGAGCCAGCCTTCGAGTTTGATGCATGTTTGTTTAACAGATGCCTGACAGCGAGGTCAGATGTTCTTCTCAAATTCGGGTTGAGCTGACCTTCGGGTTCGATGCCTGTTTGAATAACAGATGCCTAACGGCGAGGTTGTCGCTACCGCGAAAATAAGGTGCCGGCAAAACAGAAGAGTCACCACCTTTCGTTATTTATCCCTCAGAACGGGAAAGGAAACGATCGAAAAAACCTGACGAACTGGTACAAGACAAGGTCACCGCAACCATTGTCTGGGTTCGGGAGTCGGTTACGCAAGGGGAATGTATTAGCACCCCTCACGTCCATCGTACTCGATGGGATCCACGCTTGTTGTGTTCATCGTACGGGTTGGTTTTATCTATCTACCTATCAAGGCTGGTCAAAAAATAAAAGAAAATGACTCGGCAAAGCGTCGCACTTTATGCCTACGTATTCTCATCAGAGAATGAGAAATCAGAGTCAACGTAGTTCGGCTAACTACGGGTTACGGGGAAGGTGGCTCGCCAATACGTCAGTATTGTGCCTACGTACTCTTACCAGGTATGAGAGATCAGAGCTTACATAGTTCGGGATAATACGGATTACGGGAATTCAGATTCATCTGTTTTATCAAGTAGGGTTAACAAACAATTCCAGCAGTTTGGTGTACGCAGCTCGACCTTTGGAGACTCAAGCGTTACCGTTTGCGGTAGAACTGGGAGTTAACAACACTCTTTTCTTCAGAAAAACTTCCTTTGAATTATGGGCCCACGGGGCAAAAAGGTTTGAAGTTTATTTTCTGTCTTTTATGGAAGAACTGTTTTTTAGTTGTCTGTAGTTTGTACAGCACTAGAGAGTATGACTTGGGAACGAATGCGTCGCATATTGTCCAAAGGACGTATACTAAACATTCTAGACGATTGAGAGGAGGCCGCTCAATTATCGTTACCCAAGTAGCTTAAGGCTCGTATCACGCTTATACCAACTTGCCTTTATTACGTTTTTTACTGTTTGTTTTGAGATGAGAAGAGAAGAAAGGGTTCAACTACGGGGAGTCTATCAAGTCTTAATGTTGTCATGCCAAGGATTCATCCTATGGTTGAAGTTTGAAACAGGGATCTCCTAGATGTTATCATGCATAGGTTTCAACCTAACGTTCTAATCATCACTTCCTTATCAAAGGAAGTGAGATTCCTAGGGGATCATGTCAATGATAAACAGAAACAGATAAAGCATCAGCTTAAACAGTAAACAGTAAATGACTGTAAAAAGTAAACAGTACAGGGAACAACTGTAAAATGCATGCAATGCAAGTGAGGGAGGAAATGTGTGTGGGGCATCAGCCTCCACAAGCTCGTCTCTACCTCAAGCCAAGTATGAATAACTGCAATCATGAAGAAAGAAAATGCCATCAAGCAAAACACAAACCACATAGGCAAGGGAGCAGGGCTCTACCGAATACCAGCAAGCAAAGCCACACAGTAAAAATACAAGCAGAGGGAGCAACTCAACCTCTAATGCAATCATGCTCCTAGCTTAAATCAGTCTAAACATGAACTTATTCTAATGCATCAAGAAAATCAAACAAGTCACATCAATACAATTGCACAGAAAGAAAACAGACAGTCAAGAAAGCAAATCAACATCTTCTACAGTCTTCACAGCAAAGCAATCCTCTGACAGCAGTTCAGTCCTCAGTCTGTAACTGTTCTTCAATAGAAAGTATCAACTTGCTTCTTCAAGCTTTCAAGGCATCAAACACAAGTATCAACTTGTTCTCCATCTTCTTCAAGCTTCAGCTCTTTCTTCATCCTCAGTTTGATCTTCTTCACAAGTGTCAACTGGTTCTTCTGGATCTTCAAGCATCAGCTTCTAGGTAGTCCTCAAACACAGGTAAGTGGCAACCTCTAGCATCTTCAATCTTCTAACAAGTAACTCCATACTCTAGCAAGGGAGAAAGATTCATCTAACAAAAGCAAGGTGTGGATAGTGGTGAGCAAAGTGAAGACCAAAGGTCACCTCTGAGCACTCCACTATCAAGGAAAGGCACCCTCAAAGGTTCTACCAATTTGTGAGGGGACAATCATCCTACCAAAGGAGGGATGAGGCCTTCACAATGGGACCTTACATCATAGGGAGGGATGGAAGTGATCAACACCTTCCATGTTTCATGAAGGAAGAAAATTTATTCTAAGAGATCTCCCTAAAACCCTAATCCTTAACCCTAATCAAACTACACCAAAGGGAGAGAAAAACTTAAAGTCCAAGCTCCACCATGCATTCCTCAGTAGCCTACACATGTCTTCATCATCATCCAAGAGAAAAGGAAGCACCACCCTAATCTAAGGGAACTAATGAAGTCATTCTAGTTGAGTTAGCAAGTTAGGATCACCTAAAACCTAGTACTAAAGTTAATTCCAACTAAAATACTAAAACCAATTGTAAAATCCTACAAAAATAACTATGGGAACCTAAGTCAATAATGACTCTACCACGTTAATTCCAGAGATCAAATCATCCAATAAGTCCTAGAATTAAATCCTAAACTATGGGATACTAAGGTTAAACCCTAAAACTAGAGCACCTAAAGTTCCAATCTAAAAACCTCACCTAATTTCATCACAAAAATGTGAGAAATATACTATGGGAGCATACATGTATAAGCTAACTACACAAATAAAATCAGCTAAAAAATCATCACCAAGTGATCACACAAAAATCAGCAAGACAAGGTATCAACCATAATGAAATTAATATCAATTCAAATACAAAAAATTCAATTAAAATCACAATTGCTTGAATTCCTAAACTCTCAATTTACTAAAATTCTAGACTCATTCATGAGTCAAGGGAAAAAAAATTGGATCAATTTGAGTTATTTTCCTATTTATTATGAATTATTTTCTAAACTATATGAAATGATGAAAATAAAAGAAAAAAGAAATAAAATAATAAAACTAGCGTATCAAATAGCAATTAACATCAGTTCATTTTCTAGACTGGGCCAATTGGGGGGTGTAAATATCAAATTATGCACTAAGCCCAAACCATTCCCATTAATGAAACAGTGTGTTTCATTCAAAGTATCTCTTCAGAGCTTGAAATCAAATTGTGGCCTCTCATTCCTTGCCCAAGTCAATGGTCAAACGCTCATCTAATGGTTCCCATGCATCGTCCCCAATTTGAACTCAAATGGAGAGAGTTTCCCAGACGGTGGCCTGAGTTGCAGCGCCACTGTCTTCTCCGGTGAGGTGCTCATCACAGGTCAACAAAAATGACAAAACAAATCATCATCTTACTCAATTTTTCATCCTGAACACGAATCCATCATCCAAATTCACTAATTCCTTCTCTAACTCAAAACACGATAGGATTTTCAGAATACAACCAATTCTTGATCATCACAATTCTCAGAGATAATGATCCTAATGTAATCTACACTTCTCACTGATCAATCTCCACTACTCAATCATGAATATATCCCCAAGAATCTTGAGAAATCAGGCTCAACAGGAAGTGGTCCATAACCTAGAATGTCTCTATCCATCAAATTCATGTACCAAAATCCACCTATGTCATGCTAAGAACATAACCACATGCAAGTTTCTAGCTATCTTTCCATAAATTAAACACAAATTTGATTTGTACAAACCTGCTTTCAGATGAAGAACAAGTGCAATTCTTGCTCGATTCCTCCTCCACAATGATCCAGATTCACTCCAAATCTTCCTCTGAAGCTAATGCACACCTCAATTTGCTCTGATTCTTCCTCAATCCAAGAACACGATCTTGAGTTGCAGCTCTGCAAAATCCAATGCTCTCTCTGCTACCAGCTTCAAATGCTTCCAAAAAAATGGCTGAACACACTCCAAATCTTATATAGAACTCTTTAGAATCATCTAGAAAGTTCTGTAACCACCCAAATGAGATTTTGCAATTTCAATTTCTCTTCAAAATGTCATCCACACCAGTCACGATTCTGGCTATGTTAGGGCATGAAAATACTTGGAAAATTCATCTCATGAGATATTGAATTGGTTGGTTATGCTCACTTCCTTGCTTGCAATCCAATGGTTCATGTTGGTTATGTTGCTTCATCATGAAGAAAGGAAATGAAATGGCATGAATTTGAACTCAAACCAAAATTCTAACATTGCCAAAGTTTCTAAAATGATTTTTGCATTCAAAATGACCTATAATTTTTCCTTGCTTGGACACAAAATGACTTATTTCAATTTTTGGTCATTAAATGCCTTTAATTTTTCTTTTTCAAAATTTTCTCAAACCACATCTTTCCTTGAGCCATTTCAATATCTCCTTGATATATGGTCAAGGTTAAAACCCCATTTTGAGCAACTTTCAAGTTGAACAAAAAGTTCATTTGAGTTGTCTAAGCTGGTGAAAATGGCCTATGATCATAAATGACCTATAATCACAAATTCCCAAAATACCCTTAACTTGTCCAAGCCATAACTTGAGTTCTACAAATCCTATCAAGGACTTCTAGTACTCTATGGAAAACTACGAGGATAAGGAACAACATTCATGTTGACAAAAAGTTCATAGGAATCATCCTTCTTGGGCAAAGGTTTCATGCAAGTTGGGTAACTTTCAAGCTCCAAATTCACATACCTCAGATGACTTGTAACTTGTCAAAGCCATAACTTGAGTTCTACAAATACTATCAAGGACTTCTAGTACTCAAATTAAAGCTAAGATCATGCTCTACAACAATCATGTTGCGGGAAAGATGAGATGACAATCACATCTTGAGCTAAACTGCCTTGAAGATAGGGGTCAAACTAGGGGATTTTACACTGTCAAGCCTTAGAAACCCTAGCTTGAAACTTCTCAAAATCTTCAATCATGATGAGTTAACCTTGAAATCATTCTTAGAACATCTCAATGTATCAATCCATGATCACATGGCTCTTGAATTAAGTCTCAACCTTCTTCAAATCATCAGTTGACCTAGGGTTGACCCAGTCAAACCCTAGCTGCACCACTCATGGCTGAGCCTTCTTAATCTTACACAATGGCCTGTCTAGGCCTCAAAGTGATCTTTAACACTTTATCATGAGCTATCTCAAGACCCCAAGTCCATATTTATGGCCTTAGAATCATCTGATGGTCTTCCCCATAACTCTCAAGTTAGGAGGCCCACATTCTTGGTTTCAATCACTCTTCCTGAGGATCTTCTACCTCATCTGACAAAGATATCAACCCTTGAACACTTGAATAACCTTCTTAGCTAGCCCCACAGTCTTGTATAGCTCTTGATTGGTAATCATACCTCTTGATCTCCTGCACACATGTCAATGAAATGCAAATGATAATGCTAATATGAATGAAATGAAACATAAGCTAGGTGAAGAAATGTTGGGAAAATTTTGGGGTGCAACAGCTGCCCCTATTCAAACGGCTTGGACCTGACTGGGTGAGAAGCGAACGACTCTCAAACAATCAAGTTAAAATGCGTTTGAATACCAACAAACCCGGAAATTTTCCAACTGCACAAGTACACGGTACTCTGATGGGGACAAATCTTCGAAAACTGAAATAATAGTCGCGCGACAACTAGCTGGAGAAATACTGATCTGAATCTCCGTCAGGATGATTCTCTGATTTATCTGATATCATTGCATCCTCAAATCATCAAGGGATCACTGGTTACACGGTAACTGGTGATTTGCCAACCACGCAGGTAAACGATACCCTGATTTGTAGGAACATCTTCCAAACGGAGCAAGATAGTTGCACGGCAACTCTGCCGGGGAATTGGCCACACGGGAACCGGTGAAGGGTCTAATCTCAAATCTCCGTCAGGATGATCATCTGATTTTGACGTAGATCTTCGTCCTCAAGTCATCAAGGGGTCACCGTGTCGCTACCGCGAAAATAAGGTGCCGGCAAAACAGAAGAGTCGACACCTTTCGTTATTTATCCCTCAGAACAGGAAAGGAAACGATCGGAAAAACCTGACGAAAAAGGTATAAGACAAGGTCATCGCAACCATTGTCTGGGTTCGGGAGTCGGTTACGCAAGGGGAAGGTATTAGCACCCCTCATGTCCATCGTACTCGATGGGATCCACGCTTGTTGTGTTTACTAGACAAGTTGGTTTTATCTATCTACCTATCAAGGCTGGCTTAAAAAGAAAAGAAAAATGACTCGGCAAAGCATCGCGCTTTATGCCTACGTATTCTCATCAGAGAATGCGAAATCAGAGTCAACGTAGTTCGCCTAACTACGGGTTACGGGGAAGGTGGCTCGCCAATACGTCAGTATTGTGCCTACGTACTCTCAACAGGTATAAGAGATCAAAGCTTACGTAGTTCAGGATAATACAGATTACGGGAATTCAGATTCATCTGTTTTATCGAGTAGGGTTAACAAAAAGTTCCAGCAGTTTGGCGTACGCAGCTCGACCCTGGGAGACTTAGGCGTTACCGTTTGCGGTAGAACTGGGAGTTAACGACACTCTTTTCTTCAGAAAAGCTTTCCTTTGAATTATGGGCCCACGGGGAAAAAAGGTTTGAAGGTTGTTTTCTGTCTTTTACGGAAGAACTGTTTTTTATGGATGTTTGCAACTAGTATCGCACTAGAGACTATGACCTAAGAGTGAATGCGTCGCATGTCACCCAAAGGGTGCCATACTAAACATCCAAGCTGTCGAAAAGAAACTCTCCGACAACCCTTCCTCGGATAGCTTAAGGCTCGTAACGTACGGCGTCAGTTAACCTTTATTACGGTATTTTAATTTTTTTTGAGATGAGAAGAGAGCAGGCTCAACTAAGGGGAGACTATCAAGTCCTGATGTTGTCATGCCAAGGATTCATCCTATGGTTGAGGTTTACAACAGGGAACTCCTAGAAGTTATCATGCATAGGTTTCAACCTAAAGTTCTAATCATCACTTCCTTATCAAAGGGAGTGAGATTCCTAGGGGATCATGTCAATGATAAACAGAAACAGATACAGCATCAGCTTAAACAGTAAACAGTAAACGACTGTAAAATGCATGCAATGTAAGTGAGGGAGGAAATGTGTGTGGGGCATCAGCCTCCACAAGCTCATCTCAACCTCAAGCCAGATATGAATAACTGCAATCATACAGAAGAAATAACAAGCTATCAAACAAAATAGAGTAACTACAATCATACAGAGGAAGTAAACATGCTATCAAGCAAACACCAACCACATAGGCAAGGGAGCTAGGCTCTACCGAATACCAGCAAGCAAAGCCATACAGTAAAAATACAAGCAGAGGGAGCAACTCAACCTCTAGTGCAATCATACTCCTAGCTTAAAGTCAGTCTAGATATGAACTTATTCTAATGCATCAAGCAAGTCAAACAAGGCACATCAATACAGAAAAGAAAAGAGACAAGCAGATCGACCACTTCCACAGCTTCACAGCAAAGCAATCTTCTGACAGCAATTCAGTCTTCAGACTTCAATCACCCTTCAAGGCTATCATCCTCAATAACAAGTATCAACTTGCTCCTCAAAGGTTATCAATGCATCAACATAAGTGTCAACTTATCCTTTATTCTTCAAGCCTCAGCTCCTTACTCAATCTCAATTGGATCTTCTTCACAAGTATCAACTTGTTCTTCTTGGCCTTCAAGCTTCAGCTCTCTCTTCTTTACCAATATCAACTTGGTCCTCTTCATCTACAAGCTTCAGCTTCTCAAGGTAATCTTCAATCACATGGAAGTATCAACTTAATCCTTCAATCTTCTTCAAGCAGGGAACTCCATCCTCTAACAAGGGAGAAAGACTCATCTATCAAGAGCAAAGTTGGGATGATTGGTAGCAGAGTGAAGACCAAAGGTCACCACTGAGCATCCTGTCATCAGAGAAAGGGACCCTCAAAGGTTCTACCAATTTGCAAAGAGCCACACATCCTACCAAAGGAGGGATGAGGCCTTTACAAAGGGACCTTTCATCATAGGGAATAATGGAAGTGATCAACATCATCCATGTTTATGAAGGAAGAGAACTATCTAGAAGCTCTGCCTACAAAACCCTAATCTTAACCTAATCAACACTACACCAAAAGAAGGGAAGATCTTCACATCCAAGCCTCCTCAAGCAATCCAATGCATCTTCAACTTGCCTACATCATCATCCAAGAACAAGCAAAGCAAAACCCTAATCTAAGGGAACTAAAGAAGTTAATCTTGTTGAGTTAGCAAGCTAGGATCACCTAAAACTAGCACTCAAACTAAAATCAATCAAAATTAGTAAACTATGTTATAAATTTCTACAAAAATTCCTAAGGGGTCCTAATTCAATTAAGAATGCCTCATACAAAAACCAGGGACTAAATCATCTATTAAGTCCTAAAATTAAGTCCTAAATCCAAAGGTATCAACCATAAACCCTAAAAATGGAGCTTCTAAAGGTTTCAACCTAAACTACCACTTATGCTCATCACAAAAATGTGATAAAAATCTATGGAGATCATGCATATCTATTCTAGCCACATACAAAAAATCAAGATAAAAATCATCAACACATGATCACACAAAATTCCACAAAATCAAGTATCAAACATGACTATTTTAATATCAATTAAAATGTGCAAATTCCCATAAAATTTGAAAATGTATGAAATAAAAATATTTTTTCTCTAAAAAATACTAGATTCAATCATGAATCTAATGCAAAAAGAATGGGGTCAATTGGATCATTTTTCCATTTTTATTTTATTTTATCAAGAACCATGAATAAAATGAAAAAATAAAGAAAATCCAAATAAAATGAACACATGCACGGTGCAGATAGTAAACAAAGTCAATTCATTTTATGGATTGGGCCATCAGGGGGGTGTGGTTATCAGTTATTGCACTAAGCCCAAAAACACAACTTAAGTGAAACGCCGCGTTTCACATTAGTTCAGATTCTTCACAAAATAAAATTAATACGTGGCCGTTGGATCTTCATCTGGTCAAAGGTCTCAACCCCATCCAATGGCTCTAAAGTCATCTTCTTCGTTTTGAATCTCTGAACCTCGCGCGCAGCCACGGCCACCGCCGGTGGTACTCCGGTCATCGTCCCCAACCCTAACTCTCTCCACAGGCCTCCATTCCAAGAGGTCTCTACATGAAACTCACTCCAATTTTCACAAGGAATCTTCCTATGCCATTTAATCATGCTAACAGTTCAAGAATCCAAAGATACCAATCTCAACCGAAAATTCCATGAACCATAATTGGTACCTAATCTCCAAATTGATGATCCAGAAATCTTCCTATACCATCCTACTATGCTTCTAACATAACAATTCATCTTAATTCTACCTAATTTAAGCCATAGCACAAGAGTTGCATACCTGGTAAATTTGAACAAACAGAAGGGTTGAATCTTCAAATTAGCCTTCAAGAACTTGCAGAATCCTTCACTGAATCACAATCAATCTTCTGTATGCAAAGAAAAGAGTTGAATCTTCTTGAATTATCAAATCCGATTCTGAGTTGCAAGCTCCACTCTCCAATGGCTACTTCACGATTCTTCCACCACAGTGCCTTGAATTTGATCTGGAATTGATCACCAACCTCAGAGCAAGCTATTGAGATCAATTTCTTGGACTGAAATGGCCTCTAACCTTGTAACCGATTTGGATTTGCAATGAGAAAGTTCAAAGTGCAAGCTCAGTTTTCTCTCTCAATCATCACCAAAAAATGATCTGAACCACTTCTATTCCATATATAGAGTATGTAGGGATGATCTAGAACCCTCTAGATCCTTCCAAGGAGAAATTCAATCTCTCATGACATGAGAAGTTCACTTATATGCCATGGTGTGCATAATTCTGTTAACAGCTTGAAATCAATCCCATTCCCTTCCAATTTCTCCCCTAGTGACCTTTTGGAAGTGTTTGGCTTGCAAGGGACCTTGATTATGCCTTGCATTTTGGTTTTGCAAATGTTACTTAAGATGTAAGTAACTACTTTTCAAAGCAAGTCCACAAATTAGACCTCAATTCAAAAATGTGGCTAAACCAATGTTCTTAAAATGCTTTTTAGAGTCAAAATGACCTATTACATGCCTTGGTTTGGATGTGTAGATCAAAAGTATCAATTTCCAACTTTGGTTCATTTAACTTATACCCTCATTTTAGGTCATTTTTGCAACTTTGAGCTACAAGCAAATACAACATCTCATGACCTCTTGACTAGCTTTAAAACATCATTTTGAACAAGTTTGATGCTGAACATTTTCCCATTTGAAGCTTGGAAATAGGAGTTATGGCCTTATGGTTGAAATGACCTATAATCTCCAATTGACCAAAATGCCCTTGACTTGTCAAAGCCATAACTTGAGTTCTACAAATCCTATAAATGACTTCTAGTACTCTCTAGAAAGCTAAGAGGATAAGGAACAACATTCATGTTGACCAAAAGCTCATAGGAATCATCCTTCTAGGGCAAAAGTTTCATGCAAGTTGGGCAACTTTCAAGCCCCCAAATTCACATACCTCAGATGACTTGTAACTTGTCAAAGTCATAACTTGAGTTATACAAATCCTATCAAGGACTTATAGCATTCAAATTAAATCTAAGATCAAGCTCTACAACATTCATGTTGGGGGCAAGATGAGATGACAATCACATCTTGAGCTAAACTTCCTTGAAGATAGGGGTCAAACTAGGGGATTTTACACTGTCAAGCCTTAGAAACCCTAGCTTGAAACTTCTCAAACTCTTCAATCATGATGAGTTGACCTTGGAATAATCCTTATAGTATCTCAATGCATCAATCCATGATCACATGGCCTTTGAGTTAGGTCTCAACCTCCTTCAAATCATCAGTTGACCTAGGGTTGACCCAGTCAAACCCTAATTGCACCACTCATGGCTGAGTCTTCTTAACCTTGCACAATGACCTGTCTAGGCCTCAAAGTGACCTTCAACACTTCTCATGAGCTCTCTCAAGACCTCAAGTCTAACTCCATGGCTTCAGAATCATCTGATGACTTCCCACAACTCTCAAGTTGGGAGGCACACACTCTTGGTTTCAACCAGTCTCTCTGGGGATCTTTTATTTTCTCTGACAAGGATATCAACCCTTGAACACTTGAATAACCTTCTTAGCTAGCTTCAAACTCTTGTATAGTCCTTGATTGGTAATCATACCTCTTGATCTCCTGCACACATGTCAATGAAATGCAAATGATAATGCTAATGTGAATGAAATGAAACATAAGCTAGGTAAAGAAATGCTGGGCAAATTTTGGGGTGCAACAGTTGCCCCTATTCAAGCGGCTTGGACCTGACTGGGTGAGAAGTGAACGACTCTCAAACAATTAAGGTACGATACGGTTGAATACCAATAAACCCGGAAATTTGCCAACTGCACCAGTACACGGTACTCTGATGGGAACAAATATTTGAAAATTGAAATACTAGCTGCACGGCAACTAGCTGGGGAATTGGTCACACGGTAACCAGTAATGGATGGTTGATCATGTCGTCAAGCATCAAGACTCCTCGTGACTCATCAGGTCAACAATCACGTTAATCATGCCATCGGGCATTCAAAGAAATTTCCGGGCATCAGCCGGACTTCATTAGTAAGTCGGGAATAGAATTCTCAGTCAATCATGACCCGATTGGGGATATCCAAATTTCTGCCATCAGGCACTCCGCATCAGCTGAGAGAACCGCTTCGTCAATACGGTTGGACTTTAATCATCAAGTCTTGAAGGGAAATTTCAACTTCACCGTTCAGAAACCTGCTGGGGATGACACATCTCCGCTGGGGATTCTGGAGAACTATCAAGTAACTCTGCTTCGGGGATCCAGCAATCATTCTGGATGAATCATCTCTGCTGAGGAAATCAAGAATCATCTTGAACAAATAACTCCGTGGGGACTTCAAGAATCATCCTGAACCAATAACTCTGCTGGAGATTTCAGGAATCATCCTGAGCAAACACTCTGCCGGGGACTCCAAGCATCAACTTGAGCAACCAACTCTGGCGACTTCACCGGGGATTTTAAGAATCATCTTAAGCACACAACTTCGCTGGAGAATTCAAGAATCATCTTAGGCAAACGACTTTTGCTGGGGGGATTCAAGAATCATCTTGAGCAAGCGACTCTGCGGAGGAACAAATGCAAAACAAGAATGGTAACAACCTAGCTCATGTTTCATATGCATATGTTCTGACAACGGCGTAATGCTATGCAATCATGCAAAATGCTACGACCCCATCAGCAAAATAAATGCTGAAGGGAGAATCCTCCTGTCAAGGAGAAAGAACCACTCTGGTGGAGGGGGGACTCATCCTGCCGAGGAGAAGAAGTCACACCAATCTCAATCGGACTCTGCTTGGGGAAATGAACTTCAGCCGACTGCTGCAGAGGAACGAAGCTCTACGAGAACCTGGACCTGCTGAGGAAAGCGATGTCAATCGCAGAAATAAACTGCACGATATTCGCAGCCAACCCTTCCTGGAGATAACGACTCCGGTGGGGAGATACAGCATTAGCTATTCAACACTCTACTGGGGAAAACCAATCATGGTCCTAACTGCTTTCCAAGGCCTCGGCTCTCTTGGGGATTCGCCAGCTCGGCTGGGGTAGAAGGAATCATCCTGCTTACTGGGGAGAGCACGACTCTGTGGGGAATCTCAATTCCGCTGGAGACTTCAGTCTTGAACTGTCGAGTGTTGCATGCTTGCGGATAGTTTTCTATGAGAATCTGCATATTGACCCAGTGCTAGGGACGGGTATACATCTGATTGGGGAGAATCTCCACTGCTTGGGAAGATGACGTTCCTTCAGGATACATCTAATTGGGGAGAGAATCTTCTCTGCTTGGGGAGACATATCAATGCTTGACGATCTCATGTTCAGACTCTGTGGGGAGAGGCTGCCGAACTTTGCTGGAGAAGAAGGAATCATCCTGATTGGGGACGCATACGGTGTACTGCCTGGAGTATGCCATACCTGCAACAACACAAACAAACAGACAAGATACCCTTCTCAAAGGGACCTATCAAGGTTATCATCCTGTGACAATGTTCATGTAATTCATTGTTTCCACAATCAGTGGCCTAGGCCAGTAGGTTTATGTATGCGCATTTTATCAAAAACATCGACGTTCTTTTTCGCAAACAAAACAGATAAATGCTAAACAGACAAACATAATTGCTGAATAGTATACATTTTATTGATAACGAACCCCTGAATGGGCAAAAATGTTTTACAACAGATGCCAGCTCCTAGAATGAGGAAGCCGCGCAAATATAAAACATAAATATACATCAGTATATACACACATGTCGGCAATGAGGTGTAGACGAACACCATGAGTTGATCCCTCTATGACCCACTCGACTTCGATACCTCTCCGACGCTTCCGCTTCAGAAGAGATTGATTCAGATAAACGGCCCTCAGGCCCTCCAAACCACTAAACAAAGGAAGTCCACACGCGGAACGCAGTCATTTGCTTTTTCGAATCCCTAACTTTTGCCTGAATCGCCCTTTCGGGTTTTCGATTCACCGGGATACCCTTTTTTGCCAAAGCCGCTGGTGCACCCTAAAATTTGCTCAACCTATTTCACTTGGTTTATGTTTCAATTACATTAGCATTTGCATGTAGAGTCATGTACATAGTCTAATCATTTGCATAGCATAGCATAGCAAGTCATCCAACAAGGGACCAAGTACTATTCTCATGAGCCTATCAAGAGGTTATTATTCAAATTCAAGCATATCCAAGTCATCAGAAAGAATGGGAAGGCTAAAGAAGTCAGTGGATCAAGCAGTGCATTTATCTCCTATCTTGAGGGTATTTGAAGATCATCAAAGAAGTTGTGAGCTGTGGATTGATCATGGAGAGTATGTAGACATCATGGAAGACTTAGAAAGTCATTGGGAGAAGGAGGCAAGTCATTGATATGATCACAAGAGTTGCAGTTGAAGACAGTTAACTAGGGTTTCATCTGGGTCAACCCTAGGTCAAATGATCAATTGAAAGGCATCAAGGTCTATCTAAGAGGTGTGGGGTTCATCATTTGACATGTAAATAAGGATATGGTGTTGTGCCAAGAAGAAATCAAGAGAAATCAAGAAGAAGAGGAGTTTCTAAATTAGGGTTTCTGTGTAAAATCCCCTAGTTTAGGTCAAACTTACAGGAAAGATAAGTCAAAATGCAAGCTTCAAATGGATCCTTGGTCAACATGAAACTTATAGAGGATCTCAAGACCTTTAATTTGAGTGGTGGAAGACATCAAGGAGATTTGTAGAACTCAAGTTATGGTCCTTGCAAGTTACAGGTCATCTGGGGTATCTGAAACTTTGTCTGTGAAAGTTACTTGTCTTCCAAGCAACTTTTACCCCTCAAGGAGATTTCAAATGAATTTCTGGTCAACATAAGCGTTGTTCCTCATTGTCTTAGCTTTCTATAAAGGTATGGTATGCCTTCATATGATTTGTGGAACTCTACTTATGGTCTTGGCAAGCAAAGGGTATTTTGGTCATTTGAGAATTACAGGTCATGTCAAGCCTATGCCCAAAACTCATAAAAGGAAGCTTCAAATGGAAAACTTCACAACATCAAACTTGCTCCAAATGACATTTTGAGTCTATAAAAGTGATTATGAAAGATAGGAAAGGCTCATAGCTCAAGGTTTCAAATTTGGTGAATTTAATGAATAAAAAGTGACCTAAAATTGAGATTTTTCATAACTTGGCCAAATGGGATGAAATTATAGGTCATTTTGATTGGAAAAAATGTTTTAAGAACATTGGAAAAATTATATTTTTGAGTTTGGTTCAAACTTTGGAAGTTATGCTTGGTTACTTACAAAAGAAGTTACATAATCAAAATCCAAAGGAAAGTGTGCACAAGAAGTTTCTATCAAATTCTAGAAAGGTCCATGAGCATCTATATATTGGATGGAGTAGCTTCATGTAAGGGTTGGTGATTCATTTTGTTCATAATACCAAGTTTCATCATTCTTCCATTTTTTGCAAAACCATTTCAAACTCCATCAAATCTCCATCAATTTCCAAAGTTCTTGATCCTATCATCATCTAAATCATTCAAGGATCAAATTCACATCAAAATCTGTTTGAATTGAGGAAGAAATCGTGCTATCCAACTTCACCATTCAAAGTGCAAGAAAAAGTGGTTACAAGAATCCAAGAGGTTTGAGCAAGTGATATTGCATACAGAATCAAGGATCAAGTGTGTGGATCAAATCCAGATCATTGCAAGCTTTGGATCTAAAGAATTCCCCAACTGTTTTCATCATTTACACCAGGTTAGTTTTCCCTTCGAATTGGTTGGTTTAGTTAGCATGTTAGAGAATTATTAGGTTAGAATTGTTAGGTTAGGTTAGAGGATCATTTCCATAAAGTTTGAGAAGGTTTCATGGATGTTGCCATTGGAGTGCAAGAACTGTTAGGGCTTATAACATCTAGAATATGGCACGATAATTTTAGGTATATAGCTCAGGATGATCAGTATAATGTGTAGATCGTGTTAAGGTAAGAGTTAGCAAGAATTGGAATGTTTGATCTCAGTGCAAAGTGATGGAGGCAAGGTGTTCTAGCTATCGGGTTTGGACCTAGAGGAAGTGTTGGAGAAAACTAATGCCATGGCTGTGTAGAGGGAGAGATGAAGAGCATTTTTGGTTTTGGAATGATGGAATTTCATGGAGGTACGAGGGAGAACAGAGAGGTGGAAGGTTCGCGCATGGTGAGGATTTTTCCAGCTAGGGTTTGTCCAAGGTTGAAGACGATACCCTAACCGTTGGATTAAGTGGAAGACCTTGACTCTCAATCTGATCGCGTGGCCAGGATTCAAAGATGGATTTGGAGGGAACCCTGGGTGCCAAACGCACCGTTTCATTAAACCCTTCAGACTGGGCTTTACAAACCATTGCTATTCCCACCCCTTCAACGCAAGCCCAATGTTTTTTTAACTGATTTAATTACTCTTTGCACCGTTTCTTGTTTTTTTATTTTTTGTTGAGTTTTCTGAGTTGCTGGGCCCAGACGCGCCTTGCTAGATGCACCCCTCAGCCCATGTAATTCATATTAATTTCTTTCATTTTTTTTATTCTTTAAAAAAAATCATAACAAATTGGAAATTGCATGTTTTTAATTGGTTGTTTTTGCATATTTTTCATAATTCTATCAAGAAAATTATCATACAAAAAAAATTAGCATTTCATTTTATTTTTATATTTTTAGTATATTTTTCTTTTAAATAGGTTGTAAATAATGTTTAGTTTGATACATGATATTGTTGATTTTAGTTTAATTAGATGCTTTAACATTTTAGATCCATTATTTTTAGGGTGATCAACTTAGAACTTTAGCTTGTATATAAAATTTAATTCATGATTTTAGGACTTAATTTTAGATGATTTGTTTAGGTGTGATTAGAAGAACCAAAACTAGGGTTTAGGAGATAACATAGGTGTAATAAGTCAATTCTTTTAGGAGTTGTAGTTTGAATTTTGGGGTATGGGACTATAGGGGTACTATGGGTAGATAATAGATCCCTTAGAAATCACTAGGTTTCCCCTATCCTACTATTACTATTAGTATACTGCTTGTACTTGCTTGACTGTGTGGTATGCCCTCTCTAGGGTTATTATTTGTCTGTGTGGGGTATTGGGCTTGTTTGGGGCTTGGGGTTTGAGTTGAGGACTTTGTTGATGAAGCCTATTGGAGATCAAAGATAATGAAGACCAACTTCCAGAGTTGATGAGGAGTATCTCTTGCTGGCAGCTGTTGGAGGCTATAGGGTTTAGGAGCTAGGCAGAGCTCTAGAGTAGAGAACTTGATTCACAAACATGGAAGGCCTTGTCTGCCTCCATTCTTTCTCTATGATTCAAAGTCTCTTTTAAAATCCACCTCCTTCCTTTGGAAGGATTAGTGAATGTATTTAAAAGATAGAACTTTTGAGAGAAAATTGTCTGTATAATGTTAACAGTCAGTGGGCCACCCTTGGTAGGCAATTGACTGTTTAACATTCAGTTCATCTTGTTGACTGATATTCATCTTGGAGATTGAGACTTGAAGAAAAGCCATTGCAGATTGAAGACTGATGATGGAGACCTTGCTTGAAAGTTTGAAGATGAAGATTGATGCTTGCTTGAAACTTGTGGATAGTTGATGATGACTTGAAGACAGATGTTGATGAAGATTTTTGCTGATGTATTGATTGAATTTCCCTCACTGTATTGTTTGCTGTTTAACCTGTTAGGTTGAAAGTGAATGCTGTTCACTTTTGCCTGTTGTTTTCTAGGTTCGAGGTCGAGTGGGACTCCCTTGCCTCGCTTGTATTGCTGCATCCATGCATTTTACTACTTTATTGTATATATGCTATTGTTTCTGCTTCCGTTTATCCCTTAGGATCTCTGTTTCTCTCTGCGTAAGAGAGGAGCATGATAGACATTAGGTCTTAACCCATACATGATAGCATTAGGTTAGTTTGATTCCCTTCGCAACCGTAGGTTAGAGTTCTGTCTCTTCTTTCTCAAAACAAATAGAAAAACACAATAAATATTTCAAACACAATAAAAGACACTTCTTCTGTAAAAGAATGTGAACTCATCAAAACGTCAATTTTGTCCGCTTGGATCAGTAATCAGAAAAACCCTTTTTCAGAAGGAATAAAAACAATCAAGACAGACTGGTGTTGTACGTGGCCCGAACTACGTTTGCTCTGATCTTTCGTGCTGTATGAAAGTACGTAGGCATAGGATGCGATATCCTAGCGAGCAACCTTCCCCTCCTTTCCCGTAGGTAGGCGAACTACGTTGACTCTGATTTCTCGTTTCAGACGGGAATACGTAGGCATAAAGTGCGATACTTTGCCAAGTCATTTTCTTTTCTTTTAACCCTTGACCTGTAGAGTAGATAGAATAACAATCCGTACCCGAAAGCAAGCGTGGATCCCGTCGAGTACGACTGACGTGAGGGGTGCTAATACCTTCCCCTTGCGTAACTGACTCCCGAACCCAGGTTTTGGTTGCGATGACCATTCCTTTCCCGTCTTTGCGGTAGGTTTACTCTGAGCGTTTCCTTTCCCTCCGTTGGGATAAATAAAGCACGGTGGCGACTCTTCTGTTCAGCCGGCGCCGATTTTCGCAGTAACGACAGCTGGCGACTCTACTGGGGATCCAACGTCCCCTGGATGCTAAGGACTGCGATAGTTCCTTATGCATTTGGGATTCAACGTCCCTTAAGCGAGTCAATCCTAGCGCTTGTTTTCCTGTCGAGGATTTTGTATGGATTTATATTTTCGTCATTTACTTTCAGCATTATATTATTGTTATTATTGCTGTATTGGGGTTGTGACGGGTGTTCTATGATTGAGAGATAAGCCGGACCTGGGCTTGAGTGCACCTAGAATTAGAGTAGAAAGTAGTGGGCGCGTGCCGGCTTTGCTTGCATTAGTGTCTCACGAAATCTACACTCGGACGAGGTTCTTCTGGTTGACTTCTTTTTCTACCCTTTGGGTCGAAGGGGTTGTTGGTCAGCTGAATTGTCGACTCCGGGAACCGATCATTTGGAAGTTGGCTAAGTGAGGCCTCTTCAGGATTTGATGATGCCACTCCTTCTGGGAATCGTATCATCAACCCTGAAAGTCTGTGACGCCGACGACCGCATAGGATGCCATACCATTGTTAGTTACTAGGACACCTACCTGTGAGAGGGTTTGGGGTTATGCAGGTAACTAGACCTTCAGATACCGGTTATTTCTTGATCTGAGATCCTGGGTATTTATGGAGAGTTTCGAGGTCTATCAGAGACCAGTTGGAGTTATGATATGAGGTCTATCAGAGACCAGTCAGAGTTATGTTGTGGGGTCTATCAGAGACCAGTGTTGGAGCTTTGTTTTGGGTCTATCTGAGACCAGGGTTTGAGGAATTCTGGAGGGTCTATCTGAGACTTTTTGATATGGTTCAGGCTTCTCAGCCGCGGCATTTGGTCCCTGTTGCATGTTACTTGCATTGCATTATTTGCATAACCATTATCATTGCATCCCATTAAGTGTCTGTGCTACAGGTGCATTTGCATATTCCCTGGTTCTAGTGCCCGGACTTCTGAGTATTGATCATGGCTGGTTTGAGGAAGACAGTTGCGTACAAGTTGCCTACACCTGACATTACTCCCTTACTTGGTCTGATGTCCCTTGCTGATGAGGAGGTTAGGAGAAGTTTTAGGATGAGTCATGGAAGATTGTTGAGATTAGTCTGCAAGCCAACTGCTGTTGAGATGAATGGACTGTACACCTTGATGCAATTCTATGACCCGGCATTGAGATGTTTCACGTTTGCTGACTTTATTTTGGGGCCCACCATTGAAGAGTATGTAGAGTTTACTGAGCTACTAGTACAGAACAAGGTTCCCTTTATTCACTCTGCCGCTGAGCCCAAGCTGGAGGACATAGCTAAAGCCTTGCACATGAACGCTGCTGAACTGTTAGTGACTTCTTGGCTAGGGGTTCCAGGTTTCTCCCTTGATTTTCTGGTTGGCAAAGCTCAAGAGTATGCCAAGAACGGGTGCTGGATAGTCTTTAATGCTATCTTGGCTCTATGCATCTACGGAATAGTGCTGTTTCCCAACTTACCCAATTTTGTGGACTTGGACGCTTTCCATCTGTTTGCTGCTGGCAACCCGGTGCCCACTTTGATTGGAGATCTCTATCATTCATTGCACTACAAAAATGAAAATAGAAGAGGAAAGACTGTTTATTGTTGTGCGCCGCTGTTGAACATGTGGTTTAAAAGCCATCTTCCCCTGAAGGGACCTTTTGTGGATAGTGCAACTACAGCTAACTGGCCAGAGCGCCTGATGAGGCTATCTTCTGAAGACATTGAGTGGTTTGACCGAGACTTGTTGGGCTCTGAGCTTATTTTCAGTTGTTCTGGGTACCCTAATGTTCCTTTGATAGGAAGAAAAGGGTGTATCAATTACAACCCTTCTCTGTTCGTTCGCCAGTTTGGATACGCGTTGAAGAACCCACCTCAGGAGGAAGAAGTACAGGAATCTCTGTACTTCACCGGTGATTTGAATGGAGAGTTACTAGCCAAGCTTCAGCATGCCTGGATGCGTATAACAGAAGAGGGAAGCCACTGTTAGGGAAGAATGATTGTCAGCCTTATGCACCCTACAGAGTTTGGATCCGAGAGAGAGCAAGTCAGTTACTGATGCCATTTCCAGTTGCACCAGTCCCGGTTCATATTCCAGTGGAAGAACCAACCACTGTTACTAGGGAGGCCTACGAGCAAGTTGTTAAAGAAAAAGAAGCCTTGATGAAGATCAATGAAGGGTTAGAAAAAGAACTGGCTCAGATACGCAGTGAGAAAAACAAGGCTGTGCATGCTTTCCAACAGCAGATCGAGCTAGTAAACAGGCTAGGTGCTGAATTGACTGAGGAGAAAAAGAAGCGCGAACGTCTGGGTCAAGAGTTCAGAAGTTCCCATGACATGCTGGAGTCCAAAAAGAAAGCACTCGATGCCGTTCACCGAGAAATCTCTTCTTGTAACAAGACTTGGAATGCTACGCTAACCAACAACAAAAAGAGGGAAGATAAATTGAAGCAGCAAATTTCTGACCTCGAAGAGTAGTTGAAGGCTAGCATTAAGAAGTATGAAGAAGAGGTGATGACCAGATATAGTCTCCAGAATGCATTGAACAAGGCCATCGAAGGCAGGAACGAAGCTGTGTCTCAGAAGCGGAAGCTAGAGGATCGCTTCGGAGAAGGGGCATGGGAAGAAACCGCTGGTGACGTGCGACGTGTTCTCAAGCGAAGAAACCAACTTGTTGAGGGTCTGCTTACCCGACCAAGTCATCCAGAGACCAAGAAGTTACTAGAAGAGTACCAGGCTTATAAGTGTACTTGACCATTTCATGTATTGATGCTTTATTTGCATAGCGCTGACCATCACCAGGATTGTTGGTTGAGGTCATGCCTTCTTATTGTACACTCAGTGACTTTTTGTATTCTTGGCTTATTGGATTTCTCTGCAATATATGAGGCTTTCTATGATTCGGCTCCGATCACCGTATTGCTAACACTGTCACTGCACTGGCACATTCGCACTAGAATCGGGGAATGATATTCCCTAATGCACAGACACATATTGCATTGCATTCATATCCATATTGCATTACAGGTGATTACTGAATGGTATCTTATTTCTTGCACTGTATCAGGTCTTTTCAGGATTGAAGATCAGCGCCCGCATCGATACTCCACTCGCACCAACTGCCGAAGAATCATGGATCAAATGCAGAATGAGATGCAAGACATGCGTGAGAAGCTGGTGCTCTTCATGCAGACAATGGAGACCATCGCGAAAGGGCAGGAGAATCTGCAAGCTTTGGTGCAGCCTCTGTTGGTCAGAAATGATGGGCACGGAAATGAGGATCATCAGTCTGTGCGAGTCGACACTATTTATTGGGATGGTACTCCCACACCAGTGGCTCCACCTATAGTCAACATATCTGCTGGTAACGTCAACAATGGCGCCGCTGCCGGGAATGGTAACGTTGGAATGGGGAACGAGACTATCGTTAACAATGTTGGGCTTGGAGATGTTAACCTGGGTGATAATATGGGAGGCAATGGCTTCGGTAATACTGGATTCGGTTTCAATGACCAGGGATTCGATAATACTGGGAAATATGGTTTCAATGCTCAAGGCTTCTGGCAGGACGGATTTGGTATGACTAATCAGGGTTACGGTGGATTCAGAAATGGCAATGGTGCTGGGTTAATGACTTTTGGGCCTGCAGGAGTTACTCAGGGGTATGGCAATAGAGGGCGAGGCCCGGTAATGAATCAGACCAGAGTTGGCCGTAACAATGGATACAATGGATATGGAACTGGGAATGGTATGTGGCAGGAAGATCAGCAAGAGGACGCTTTCTCCGGTGGAGGTTTTGAGGGGCCTATGGATGACTCCCAGAGGATCAGAATGCTAGAGGAGCAGATGAGGGGGGTCATAAATCAAAGTGTTGTTGGCTTAGATATGTCAACAATGGGTCTAGTGCCTGGCTTGAGGGTGCCAATAAAATTCAAAGCTCCCACATTTGGCAAGTATAAGGGGGACACCTGTCCGAAGGTGCACGTGCGGTCATATTACAGAAGGATGTCGGCGTATTCTAATGATGAGAGGATGCTAATGCATTTCTTTCAAGATAGCTTGTCAGGCCCTTCCCTCGAGTGGTATATGGGATTGGAACCAACTCATATAAAGACATGGAAGCAGCTGGCATAAGCATTTGTAGCTCACTATAAGTATAACAGCGACTTGGCACCCAACCGGGTCCAATTGCAGGGGTTATCCCAGAAGAAGGGTGAGAGCTTCAAAGAGTATGCGCAGAGATGGCGCGACATGGCTGCTAGAGTTCATCCCCCTTTGGAGGACAAGGAAATGAATGACATGTTCATAGGAACATTCACCGGCATGTTTTATGACAAGTTGTTTCACACTTCTTTGGGCAGTTTCTCAGACTTAATTCTGATGGGAGAAAAGATTGAAAGCAACATTAAACAGGGGAGATTCCAAGCTGAGGAATCCACCTCAACGGGCAATAACCGAAGGGCTTTTGGTGGGCACCGTCAGGGCGATGCAAGCGCAGTGTTTGGGGGCCGAGGCCGAGGCCGGGGCAGAGGTCAAAACCAGTACAATCAGCCGCATCAGGTGGCAAGCGTTACTATTCCATTTCAGCAACAACCATTTCAACAACAACAACAGCAACAGCAGCCACAACAGGGGGCACAGCCTGCCCAACGCAGATTCTAGGGGGGTAAACCAAGGAGGGTGTTTGAAAAGCCTCCTTCAACGTATGCAGATTTGTTACAGACGTTATTAGGTTTGAACTTGGTAGAGAAGAGAACTCTGGCGCCAATAACAGGCACTCCTCCGTATGGTTATGATGCAAGCAGGCACTGTGAATTCCACTCCGGGGCTCCGGGCCACGATGTAGAGGGTTGCCACGCATTCAAGCATGTAGTGCAGGATCTATTGGATAGTAAGGCTATCAATTTTGGAACGGCGGGTCCGAACATAGTGCAGAAGCCCATGCCCAACCATGGGACAAATGCCATTCTAACTGAGGAGGGTTTGAATTTGATTATGCATGTTGATGACCTCAAGACAGCGTTGTGTGAAATAAAGAGCCGATTATTGCAAGGGGGTGTCTATCCAGGATGTGACGAGTATTGTTTAGAGTGCTGGACCCTAGCTGGGGGTTGTGACGAATTAAAGAAGGGTATTCAGGCTTTAATAGATGGCGGCACACTGCAATTTGACAGAGCAGCAATTGAAGAACCTGCAAGGGTATTAGCAGACAAGCAAAGTGATGTGGCTACTGTGACGATTCCTCGAAAAACGATCACCATAACGGCACCGGCCAAGCGACCACCGATCACTATCACTAAGGCCGGACCAATCCCGTACGAGAGAACTAAGGCAGTCCCCTGGTCCTATGGTTTGGAAGTGTATTGTGACGGGGTGAAAATTGATGTTAATGAACAGCCAGCAGAGACTGTAGACAATGTTGTCGGTACCGGAGGTATGACAAGAAGTGGGAGGATCTTCATATCGCCTGAGGTAGAGGCTGAAAGACTGGCAAAGGGGAAAGGAAAGATGAATGAGACCGTCCCCGTGCAGGCAAATGGAAAAGAAACGGCATCGAAAGATGTGGAAGAGTTCATGCGCTTGATTCGTAAAAGTGATTATAAGATTGTTGAACATCTGCAGCAAACGCCGTCAAAGATATCTATATTGTCATTGCTATTGTGTTCGGAAGCGCACAGAAATGCATTGTTGAAAGTCCTGGATACTTCCTTCGTACCCCAAGATGTTTCCGTGAATCAGCTGGAGGGGGTGTTGGCGCATGTAAACGCAGGCCATAGCTTGGGCTTTACAGACTTTGATTTAACCCCGAAGGGGAGAGAGCATAATATGGCGTTACACGTCTCTGTGGAGTGTAGAGGATCAGTCATGTCTCATGTACTGGTAGACACCGGATCATCCTTAAACGTGCTGCCCAAGAAAGCGATGATGAAATTAGATGTCAGAGGAATCCTGTGCACGCCCAGTGACTTGGTGGTCAGGGCATTCGATGGTACGCGAAGAACAGTTTTTGGATCCATAACATTACCTCTACAGGTAGGGCCGGAGGTTTTCGCGACTGAATTTTATATCATGGACATCCAGCCTGCATACAGCTTCCTTCTTGGAAGACCCTGGATTCATGGTGCTGGGGCAGTCACGTCTACCTTGCATCAAAAGTTGAAATATATGGTAGGGGACAGTGTGGTCACTGTATGTGGAGAAGAAGATATACTGGTCAGCCATCTGTCTTCATTCAAGTATGTGGAGGTCGACGGCGAGATTCATGAGACACCCTGTCAAGCATTTGAAGGGCTGCGCATCAAAGACAAAGGTCCTGGGCCGAGCAAAGCGTCAGAAGTAGCTGTCTCGTCATATAAGGAAGCTCAAGCTCTAGTAGAGACTGGTGAGACAAAGGGCTGGGGCAAGGTGCTGGATATTCCCGTAAAGATGGATCGGTTTGGGCTGGGATATCAACCGTCGTCATCAACACCTGCTGTGGGGGCACCCCGTTTCAGAGGACCAATAACCATCACTGCTAGTGGAGTATGTCACGAGACCATCAATGCTGCTTCAGAGTCTGACGAAGGAGATAGCGACTGCGATATGGACGCCTGGATTCAGCCGAGCGTGCCAGGACAAGGATTGTGCAATTGGTCTATTCAGGAGATTGTTCCTGTGACTCTTAAACAGTAATGCTTTGTTTTTTAATTGTTGAACAATCTGGTGTCTTACCCGGGGCATCGTGATTTGCTTAGGGCCGTGCTGTTATGAACATTGCGTGTTTAATCATTAAATAAAAGGCGTTTTTCATGTGCAAATATTGCGATCTCTGTTTTTCCTGTTTTGTGTTTTACAATAAAATGGCAACGTGGTTATTCGCTTTATACGCATTTTGAAGCATTTAACCATTCCTTTTGCAGGATAACATTTTCAGATGACATCATTGAACCACCTATGACTCGTCCCGACTTTGAGCACCCGGTATTTCAGACCGAAGAAGAGATTGTTGAAGATGGTGATGTTCCCGAAGAATTGTCTTGGTTGGTGAAGCAAGAAGAACGAGTCATTCTGCCTCACGAGGAGGTCATCGAAATTATTAACCTAGGGTCGGAAGGGGTTGAAAAGAACATTCGTATAGGAGCCGCGCTGCAGAGCGACGTCAAGCGAAGACTGGTTGAAATGCTCAGAGAGTATAGTGACGTGTTCGCTTGGTCGTATGAAGACATGCCTGGGCTGGATAAAGATATGGTTGTACACCGTCTGCCGTTGAAAGAAGAATGCCCTCCGGTCAAGCAGAAACTTCGCAGAACCAGACCCGATATGGCAGTGAAAATTAAGGAGGAGGTTCAAGAACAGTGGGATGCTGGTTTCCTAGCTGTGACAAAATATCCCTCGTGGGTCGCTAACATTGTACCAGTGCCAAAGAAAGACGGTAAAGTGAGAATGTGCGTAGATTACCGTGATTTGAATAAAGCGAGCCCGAAAGATGATTTTCCACTTCCTCACATCGATGTGATAGTTGACAACACTGCTCAATTCTCCGTTTTCTCCTTCATGGATGGCTTCTCGGGCTATAATCAGACTAAAATGGCGCCAGAAGACATGGAGAAGACTACTTTCATTACGCCTTGGGGAACATTTTGTTACAAAGTGATGCCCTTCGGATTGAAGAATGCTGGGGCAACGTATCAGCGTGCAATGACGACTCTCTTCCATGATATGATGCACAAAGAGATCGAAGTTTATGTCGATGATATGATTTCCAAATCCCAGACGGAGGAAGAGCATTTGGTGAATCTGCTGAAGTTATTCAAAAGGCTTAGGAAGTTCTGGCTGAGACTGAACCCTAACAAGTGCACCTTCAGGGTGAGATCGGGTAAACTGCTGGGGTTTATCGTGAGCGAAAGAGGAATAGAGGTTGATCCTGCAAAAATAAAAGCAATACAAGAGATGTCGACGCCTAAAACAGAAAAAGAGGTGCGCGGGTTTTTAGGGAGGTTGAACTACATTGCTCGGTTCATATCTCACCTAACAGCTACGTGTGAGCCATTATTCAAGCTGTTGAAAAAAGATCAGGCTGTAACGTGGAACAAAAATTGTCAAAAGGCGTTCGATAAAATAAAGCAGTATTTGCAGGAGCCTCCTATTTTGATACCCCCAGTGGCAGGGAGACCCTTGATTATGTATTTGACAGTTCTTGAGGGAAGTATGGGTTGTGTTCTCGGTCAACACGACGAGACAGGAAGAAAAGAGCATGCGATCTACTACTTGAGTAAGAAATTTACTGAATGTGAATCTCGATATTCAATGCTTGAAAAGACTTGTTGCGCGCTAGCTTGGGCCGCCAAGCGTTTGAGGCAATACATGCTGAATCATACAACCATGCTCATCTCGAAGATGGATCCTATCAAATATGTATTCGAAAAGCAGGCATTATCGGGGAGAATTGCCCGTTGGCAGATGGTTTTGACTGAATACGACATCCAGTATGTCTCGCAGAAGGCTATAAAGGGGAGTGTGTTGTCTGAGTACTTGGCAGAGCAGCCTATTGAGGATTACCAATCGATGAGGTTTGATTTTCCTGACGAGGATATCATGTACCTAAAGATGAAAGATTGTGAAGAGTCGTTGCCAGACGAAGGACCAGAATTGGGCTCCAAATGGAAGTTGATCTTTGACGGAGCTATAAACGTCTACGGTAGCGGAATAGGGGAAATCATTACTACTCCATACGGGTCGCACATCCCGTTTACCGCTCGATTGACCTTTCCAGTTACCAATAATGAAGCCGAATACGAAGCTTGTATCATGGGGCTTGAAGAAGCCATTGATTTGCGAATCAAAAATCTGGATGTATACGGAGACTCAGCTCTGGTGGTGAATCAAATAAATCGGGAATGGGAGACACGTCAGCCTAATTTGATACCGTACATGAATTACGCGAGGAGATTGTTGCCTTTCTTTTACAAGGTTGAGTTACATCATGTACCGCGAGCAAAGAATCAGATGGCTGACGCCCTGGCCACTTTGTCTTCCATGTACAAAGTCAATTTCTGGAATGAGGCTCCCAGAATTGTTATCTCTCGGCTTGACAGACCTGCCTTCGTATTTGCCATTGACGAAGCATCTGATGATAAACCGTGGTATTTTGATATCCTTAATTTCCTGAAAAATAAAGAGTATCCGGCTGGGGCATCCAGTCACGATCAGAAGACTCTCAGGAGATTGGTGGGTAATTTCTATTTGAATCCGGACAGTGTCTTATACAGAAGAAATCACGACTTGGTGCTACTACGTTGTGTAGACGAAAAAGAGGCGAAGTTGCTCATGGAGGAAATACATGAAGGTACATTTGGTACGCATGCTGGTGGGCATGCTATGACGAGGAAGCTGCTGCGGGCAGGTTATTTTTGGCTAACTATGGAAACTGATTGTTTCAAGTTTGCGAAGAAGTGCCACAAGTGCCAAATCTATGCTGATAAGATCCATGTGCCTCCGAGTCCTCTGAATGTGATGTCGTCGCCATGGCCATTTTCGATGTGGGGCATCGATATGATTGGAAAGATCGAGCCGACGGCTTCTAATGGGCATCGTTTCATTCTAGTAGCAATCGATTATTTCACCAAGTGGGTGGAAGCGGCGTCTTATGCAAATGTGACTAAGCAGGTGGTAGCCAGATTCATCAAGAGAGATATCATTTGCAGATATGGAATCCCCGAGCAGATAATCACGGACAACGGTTCAAACCTGAATAACAAAATGATGAAGGAGCTCTGTCAGAATTTTAAGATCGAGCATCACAACTCCTCCCCTTACCGACCCAAGATGAATGGCGCTGTTGAAGCGGCCAATAAGAATATAAAGAAGATCGTTCAAAAGATGGTGGTGACCTATAAGGATTGGCATGAGATGCTACCCTTCGCTTTGCACGGTTATCGTACGACGGTACGCACATCAACCGGGGCAACCCCGTTCTCGTTGGTATATGGAATGGAAGTAGTGCTACCACTGGAAGTTGAGATTCCTTCGCTGAGAGTACTACGAGACGTCCAACTAGACGAGGCAGAATGGGTGAAGGATAGGTTGAACCAGCTAAGTTTAATGGATGAGAAGTGGCTAGCTTCTCTAGCATACGGTCGTTTGTACCAGAGACGAATGAAGAAAGCATATGATAAGAAGATACATCCTCGGAGCTTTCAGATGGGCGACCTTGTGCTGAAAAGGATTCTCCCGCCGCAGGCAGATCACAGGGGCAAGTGGACCCCTAACTACGAAGGGCCATACGTTGTCAGAAAAGTCTTTTCAGGAGGAGCGTTGTTGTTGTCCACCATGGACGGCGAAGACTTTACGTCGCCTATGAATTCGGACGCAGTTAAAAAATACTTTGCTTGAAATTGACCCGCTGGACAGAAAAAAGAGAGTCCAGGCAAAAATGGGGCATCCTGGCGAACCAAAAACAGAATGAAAGGTTCGGGCATAAGTTAGGGATAAAATTGAAAAAATGTACACCCGCGAAGTTGAAAACCTACACTGGGCGGCTTCGGCAAAAAGGGGTATCCCGGTGAACTGAAAACCCGTAAAGGGCGGTTCACGCAAAAGTTAGGGATTTGAAAAGCAAATGACTGCGGTTCAAATTTGATACTGCATTGAGTTTTGGTGCGGGAGAATATACTCGAGAGGTCGATTATCAGATACAATCTCTTCGGAAGGGTGGATACCGGGAAAGCATTAGAGTCGGGCGAGTCATAGGAGGATCAGTTCGTGATGTTCGTCTGCATCCCGTTGCCGACATGTGTACAAATTTGATTTGTCATTATATTTATGCTTCTTGTGCATACTCGTATATTTGTTGTGCGTAGCTTCCTCTTTTCAGGAGTTACATCCCGTGTACAAAACTCCGCCCATTTAGGGGCCCTATCAATAAAACATGTTATTCAGTACTTGATGCTGGTTCTTTACTATTTTGCGCATGATAAACGCCTAAGTTTAATGAAACTAGCAAGTACATAACGCCGCTGGCCCTTGCCAATGATTGCTAAAAACTTGGAATTAACTGAAAATAATGTCACTAACGCTAACCTGAATAGGTTTGGTTGCATAGACTTGTCTTGTCTTGTTCGTGGTGTTGCAGGGTTCGTAGCCGTATGCGGAGGACAATCAAAAGATTGCAGTATGGATCAGAAGCTCGTAACGAAAGACTCGCTCCCCACGCAGGTCGTGCTTCCAAGATAACAATGTCCCTTACTGAAGAAGGATCGGACTTCCCAGCTAGTCGTAGCTTATACAAAGGATATTCTCCAGCAAAGTCGTTTATCCTTAGCAGAGTTTGGAGATTCCAAGATTGTAGGCTGTATTCAGACAGTGTGGTGTCCCCCAGGAGGATTCCCTTATTTCAAGCAGAGTGGTTTAGCCTCAGAAGATTAATGTTTCCAACTTGTGAGCTGCATTCAGGCAGTCTACCCTTCCCAGTAGGGTCATTTACGCTCCCCCAGCGGAGTCAGTTGATTTTTCCCCAAGAGAATCGTTTCTCCCCCGACGGAGTTCTCTTTCCAGCAAGTGTTTTCTTTCCTCCCAGTGGAACTCGAAGATTAAGACTCTCCCCGGCAGAGTTGGTTGGGCGCCCTGGCATTTATTTTGTCTGAATACCGTGTGATATCCGTTCATTCCCCAGCAGAAGTCCAATCATACCAGGCGCATCTGCTATTCCCCAGCAGAGTTATATTCCCCAGCAGGGTTGACTTCACTCTTCCAGTATTTATTTTGCTGGAATAATTCTGTAGCACCTGGCTATCCCCAGCGGAGTCGGCATTGTCTTCAGCATTTATTTTGCTGAAGCGGTTTCCTGTATCCCAGCAGTTCGAAGTCTGCATTTGCATCGGCATATAGTAAAAAAAAAAAGAAAAGGGGCGTGGCATTTCCATGTCGAATGGAGCATTGCGTCATTGTCAAACATATGCATTTTGAAAACATAAGCCAGGTTGGCTAACTGTTTGTGTTCAAGTATTGTTTCTCTTGCAGGTGGAAGGAGCTCTTGCTTAAATGAATTACCAAACATTCAAGATCTCGGCGTGAGATATTCAACGATGATGTCCGTTTTGGCATTATTCCCCACAGAGTTAGTAGGCAAAATCTCTCCTTGTCCCCAAGCAGAGTTATTTGTCATCAAAGGGTTTCAGGAATCAGAATTTCAGAGGCTGCCGCCGGTTGTCAGAACAGGCGTCCGGTAGTTTGGGTTTCCAAATATCCCCAGTAGAGTCCGCCCCAAAGTTGTTGTCACGTCAGTGCTAAAAAGTTTTTGGTTTGGGACCAATGGAGAAATGAGTCCTGACATGGATAATCTATTCCTATATTGACGGGTTTTCTTCGTGCTGGAGAAGTGGGTGTCCTAACGTGGACAGATTTATTCCCCGGATTGATGAGAGGTGCTAGTCCTAACGTGGACAGATTTGATTTCTTGGTATTGATTGAATGTGAAGTCCTGACGTGGACAAAGTTGATTACGCTTCGTGTTGGTGTCCTGACGTGGACAAGTTCATAGTTCTTCGTGATGATAAGATGCGCGAGTCCTGACGTGGGCAAATTTATCTTTCTTCGTGTTGGTGAAATGGGAGTCCTGACGTGGACAAGTTTTATTTCCTCAGCGGGTCGAAGATGGGAGTCCTGACGTGGACAAATCAAGACGAGACGGGAGTCCTTACGTGGACAAATCAAGACAAAACGTGAGTCCTGACGTGGACAAGTTTTAGTTCCTTACGTGGAAAGAAGTTTTATTCCTTACGTGGAAAGATTGTATTCCTTACGTGGAAAGATTGTATTCCTTACGTGGAAAGATGTGATTCCTTACGTGGAAAGAGTTACTCCTAACGTGGAAAGAGGGTATTCCTTACGTGGAAAGATTGATTCCTTACGTGGAAAGATGTTTTCCTTACGTGGAAAGATGTATTCCTTACGTGGAAAGAAGATGTATTCCTTACGTGGAAAGAAGTTTATTCCTAACGTGGAAAGGTGGGTCCTAACGTGGACGAGGTATTCCTTACGTGGACGAGGTATTCCTTACGTGGACGAGGTATTCCTTACGTGGACGATGTATTCCTGGCGTGAAAAAGTTTAGTCCTAACGTGGACAGGTTATTCCTAACGTGGACAGTTTATTCCTAAAGTGGACGTTTTATTCCTGACGTGGAAAGTTCGTTCTTATGTTGATAAGATCCCTTCGTGCTGACGAAATGCAGACGAGTCATCCCCAACGAAGTCGCCGAGATTTTTCCGTGTTGACAACAGATGGAGTCTTAACGTGGACAAGTAAAGTTTTATCCCTGCGATGATAGGATCTTTTTCAGGCTGATGAAAATAATCTTCAGTAGGTCGCTAATGGATCAGTTGGTTGCTGTAACAGTTAGATTCAATTGATGAATGTCGTTCCCCAAACAGTGGTGCAGTTTATTTCTGCGGTTGGCAAATTTCCGGGTTCTTAGTATTCAACCGTCTCGTACCTCGAATGTTTGAAGGTCGTTCGCTCTTCACCCAATCGGGTCCAAGTCGCTTGAATAGGGGCAGCTGGTGCACCCTAAAATTTTCTCAACCTATTTCACTTGGTTTATGTTTCAATTACATTAGCATTTGCATGTAGAGTCATGTACATAGTCTAATCATTTGCATAGCATAGCATAGCAAGTCATCCAACAAGGGACCAAGTACTATTCTCATGAGCCTATCAAGAGGTTATTATTCAAATTCAAGCATATCCAAGTCATCAGAAAGAATGGGAAAGCTAAAGAAGTCAGTGGATCAAGCAGTGCATTTATCTCCTATCTTGAGGGTATTTGAAGATCATCAAAGAAGTTGTGAGCTGTGGATTGAGCATAGAGAGTATGTAGACATCATGGAAGACTTATAAAGTCATTGGGAGAAGGAGGCAAGTCATTGATATGATCACAAGAGTTGCAGTTGAAGACAGTCAACTAGGGTTTCATCTGGGTCAACCCTGGGTCAACCCTAGGTCAAATGATCAATTGAAAGGCATCAAGGTCTATCTAAGAGGTGTGGGGTTCATCATTTGACATGTAAATAAGGATATGGTGTTGTGCCAAGAATAAATCAAGAGAAATCAAGAAGAAGAGGAGTTTCTAAATTAGGGTTTCTGTGTAAAATCCCCTAGTTTAGGTCAAACTTCCAGGCAAGATAAGTCAAAATTCAAGCTTCAAATGGATTCTTCGTCAACATGAAAATTGTAGAGGATCTCAAGACCTTTAATTTGAGTTGTGGAAGACATCAAGGAGATTTATAGAACTCAAGTTATGGTCCTTGCAAGTTACAGGTCATCTAGGGCATCTGAAATTTTGTCTGTGAAAGTTACTTGTCTTCCAAGCAACTTTTACCCCTCAAGGAGATTTCAAATGAATTTCTGGTCAACATAAGAGTTGTTACTCATTGTCTTATATTTCTATAAAGGTATGGTATGACTTCATATGATTTGTGGAACTCTACTTATGGTCTTGGCAAGCAAAGGGTATTTTGGTCATCTAAGAATTACAGGTCATGTCAAGCCTATGCCCAAAACTCATACAAGGAAGCTTCAAATGGAAAACTTCACAACATCAAACTTGCTCCAAATGACATTTTGAGTCTATAAAAGTGATCATGAAAGATTGGAAAGGCTCATAGCTCAAGGTTTCAAATTTGGTGAATTTAATGAATAAAAAGTGACCTAAAATTGAGATTTTTCATAACTTGGCCAAATGGGATGAAATTATAGGTCATTTTGATTGGAAAAAATGTTTTAAGAACATTGGAAAAATTATATTTTTGAGTTTGGTTCAAACTTTGGAAGTTATGCTTGGTTACTTACAAAAGAAGTTACATAATCAAAATCCAAAGGAAAGTGTGCACAAGAAGTTTCTATCAAATTCTAGAAAGGTCCATGAGCATCTATATATTGGATGGAGTAGCTTCATGTAAGGGTTGGTGATTCATTTTGTTCATAATACCAAGTTTCATCATTCTTCCATTTTTTGCAAAACCATTTCAAACTCCATCAAATCTCCATCAATTTCCAAAGTTCTTGATCCTATCATCATCTAAATCATTCAAGGATCAAATTCACATCAAAATCTGTTTGAATTAAGGAAGAAATCGTGCTATCCAACTTCACCATTCAAAGTGCAAGAAAAAGTGGTTACAAGAATCCAAGAGGTTTGAGCAAGTGATATTGCATACAGAATCAAGGATCAAGTGTGTGGATCAAATCCAGATCATTGCAAGCTTTGGATCTAAAGAATTCCCCAACTGTTTTCATCATTTACACCAGGTTAGTTTTCCCTTCGAATTGGTTGGTTTAGTTAGCATGTTAGAGAATTATTAGGTTAGAATTGTTAGGTTAGGTTAGAGGATCATTTCCATAAAGTTTGAGAAGGTTTCATGGATGTTGCCATTGGAGTGCAAGAACTGTTAGGGCTTATAACATCTAGAATATGGCACGATAATTTTAGGTATATAGCTCAGGATGATCAGTATAATGTGTAGATCGTGTTAGGGTAAGAGTTAGCAAGAATTGGAATGTTTGATCTCAGTGCAAAGTGATGGAGGCATGGTGTTCTAGCTATCGGGTTTGGACCTAGAGGGAGTGTTGGAGAAAACTAATGCCATGGCTGTGTAGAGGGAGAGATGAAGAGCATTTTTGGTTTTGGAATGATGGAATTTCATGGAGTTACGAGGGAGAACAGAGAGGTGGAAGGTTCGCGCATGGTGAGGATTTTTCCAGCTAGGGTTTGTCCAAGGTTGAAGACGATACCCTAACCGTTGGATTAAGTGGAAGACCTTGACTCTCAATCTGATCGCGTGGCCAGGATTCAAAGATGGATTTGGAGGGAACCCTGGGTGCCAAACGCACCATTTCATTAAACCCTTCAGACTGGGCTTTACAAACCATTGCTATTCCCACCCCTTCAACGCAGGCCCAATGTTTTTTTAACTGATTTAATTACTCTTTGCACCGTTTCTTGTTTTTTTATTTTTTTTTGAGTTTTCTGAGTTGCTGGGCCCAGACGCGCCTTGCTAGATGCACCCCTCAGCCCATGTAATTCATATTAATTTCTTTCATTTTTTTTATTCTTTAAAAAAAATCATAACAAATTGGAAATTGCATGTTTTTAATTGGTTGTTTTTGCATATTTTTCATAATTCTGTCAAGAAAATTATCATACAAAAAAAATTAGCATTTCATTTTATTTTTATATTTTTAGTATATTTTTCTTTTAAATAGGTTGTAAATAATGTTTAGTTTGATACATGATATTGTTGATTTTAGTTTAATTAGATGCTTTAACATTTTAGATCCATTCTTTTTAGGGTGATCAACTTAGAACTTTAGCTTGTATATAAAATTTAATTCATTATTTTAGGACTTAATTTTAGATGATTTGTTTAGGTGTGATTAGAAGAACCAAAACTAGGGTTTAGGAGATAACATAGGTGTAATAAGTCAATTCTTTTAGGAGTTGTAGTTTGAATTTTGGGGTATGGGACTATAGGGGTACTATGGGTAGATAATAGATCCCTTAGAAATCACTAGGTTTCCCCTATCCTACTATTACTATTAGTATACTGCTTGTACTTGCTTGACTGTGTGGTATGCCCTCTCTAGGGTTATTATTTGTCTGTGTGGGGTATTGGGCTTGTTTGGGGCTTGGGGTTTGAGTTGAGGACTTTGTTGATGAAGCCCATTGGAGATCAAAGAGAATGAAGACCAACTTCCAGAGTTGATGAGGAGTATCTCTTGCTGGCAGCTGTTGGAGGCTATAGGGTTTAGGAGCTAGGCAGAGCTCTAGAGTAGAAAACTTGATTCACAAACATGGAAGGCCTTGTCTGCCTCCATTCTTTCTCTATGATTCAAAGCCTCTTTTAAATATCCACCTCCTTCCTTTGGAAGGATTAGTGAATGTATTTAAAAGATAGAACTTTTGAGAGAAAATTGTCTGTAAAATGTTAACAGTCAGTGGGCCACCCTTGATAGGCAATTGACTGTTTAACATTCAGTTCATCTTGTTGACTGATATTCATCTTGGAGATTGAGACTTGAAGAAAAGCCATTGCAGATTGAAGACTGATGATGGAGACCTTGCTTGAAAGTTTGAAGATGAAGATTGATGCTTGCTTGAAACTTGTGGATAGTTGATGATGACTTGAAGACAGATGTTGATGAAGATTTTTGCTGATGTATTGATTGAATTTCCCTGACTGTATTGTTTGCTGTTTAACCTGTTAGGTTGAAAGTGAATGCTGTTCACTTTTGCCTGTTGTTTTCTAGGTTCGAGGTCGAGTGGGACTCCCTTGCCTCGCTTGTATTGCTGCATCCATGCATTTTACTGCTTTATTGTATATATGTTATTGTTTCTGCTTCCGTTTATCCCTTAGGATCTCTGTTTCTCTCTGCGCAAGAGAGGAGCATGATAGACATTAGGTCTTAACCCATGCATGATAACATTAGGTTAGTTTGATTCCCTTCGCAACCGTAGGTTAGAGTTCTGTCTCTTCTTTCTCAAAACAAATAGAAAAACACAATAAATATTTCAAACACAATAAAAGACACTTCTTCCGTAAAAGAATGTGAACTCATCAAAACGTCAATTTTGTCCGCTTGGACCAGTAATCAGAAAAACCCTTTTTCAGAAGGAATAAAAACAATCAAGACAGACTGGTGTTGTACGTGGCCCGAATTACGTTTGCTCTGATCTTTCGTGCTGTATGAAAGTACGTAGGCATAGGATGCGATATCCTAGCGAGCAACCTTCCCCTCCTTTCCCGTAGGTAGGCGAACTACGTTGACTCTGATTTCTCGTTTCAGACGGGAATACGTAGGCATAAAGTGCGATACTTTGCCGAGTCATTTTCTTTTCTTTTAACCCTTGACCTATAGAGTAGATAGAATAACAATCCGTACCCGAAAGCAAGCGTGGATCCCGTCGAGTACGACGGACGTGAGAGGTGCTAATACCTTCCCCTTGCGTAACCGACTCCCAAACCCAGGTTTTGGTTGCGATGACCATTCCTTTCCCGTCTTTGCGGTAGGTTTACTCTGAGCGTTTCCTTTCCCTCCGTTGGGATAAATAACGCACGGTGGCGACTCTTCTGTTCAGCCGGCGCCGATTTTCGCAGTAGCGACAGCCGCCCATCCGGGTTTTCGACTTTGCGGGTGTACATTCTTTTCTTTATATCCCTAATTTTTGCCCGAACCTTTTTCCTTTTTTATGGTTCGCCGGGATGCCCCATTTTTGCCTGGATATTCTTTTTGTTCCAGCGGGTCGTTTTTAAGCAAAGTATTTTTTAACTGCGTCCGCGTTCACTGGGGATGCAAAATCTTCACCATCCATCGTGGATAACAACAAGGCTCCTCCCGAGAAGACCTTGCTGACGACGTACGGACCTTCGTAATTGGGAGTCCTCTTGCCCCGGTGATCGGAGTGGGGGGAAGAATCTTCTTCAGGACGAGATCACCCGTCTGAAAGCTTCTAGGACGCACCTTCTTGTCATAGGCTTTCTTCATTCGGCTTTGGTACAGACGACCATATGCAATCGATGCTAACCTCTTCTTGTCCATCAGGCTGAGTTGGTTTAGACGGTTCTTAATCCATTCTGCCTCTTCGAGTTTCACGTCAACCAAAACTCGTAAAGAAGGGATCTCCACTTCTAACGGTAGGACAACTTCCATACCGTACACCAAGGAGAAAGGAGTTGCCCCAGTCGACGTACGTACCGTCGTACGATAACCGTGCAATGCAAATGGCAGCATCTCGTGCCAATCCTTATAGGTCACAACCATCTTCTGAACAATCTTCATGATGTTCTTATTGGCCGCTTCAACGGCGCCATTCATCTTCGGCCGGTAAGGAGATGAGTTGTGGTGTTCAATCTTGAAACTCTGGCACAACTCCTTCATCATCTTGTTATTCAGATTCGAACCATTATCAGTAATCATCCACTCGGGGATTCCGTAACGACAGATGATGTCCCTCTTTATGAATTTAGCCACCACCTGCTTGGTCACATTAGCATACGAGGCTGCCTCCACCCACTTGGTGAAGTAGTCGATGGCTACTAGAATGAAGCGATGACCGTTAGATGTAGTGGGCTCGATCTTGCCTATCATGTCGATGCCCCACATGGAGAACGGCCACGGGGAGGACATGACATTTAACGGGCACGATGGCACATGAACTTTATCAGCATAAATCTGGAATTTATGACATCTCTTCGCGAATTTAAAGCAATCTGACTCCATTGTCAGCCAGTAGTATCCTGCTCTCAGGATCTTCCTCGTCATAGCATGCCCGCCAGCATGCGTACCAAATGCGTCTTCATGGACTTCTTCCATGAGCATACTCGCTTCTTTCTCATCTACACATATGAGTAGCACGAGATCGTGGTTTCTCTTATACAAAACTCCATCAGGATTGAGATAAAAATTTCCAGACAGCCTCCTCAGAGTCTTCTTATCCTGGGTTGACGCTCCCGCAGGATACTCCTTAGTCATAAGGAAGGTCTGAATGTCATGGAACCATGGCTTGCCATCGGAGGCTTCCTCGATCGCAAAGACGAATGCAGGTCTATCAAGATGAGAAAGGACAATTCTTGGAGCTTCATTCCAAAAATTGACTTTATACATCGAAGCCAACGTGGCTAAGGCATCATCCATCTGATTCTCGGCTCTGGGCACATGATGGAGTTCCACTCGATCAAAGAACAGAAGCAGCCTTCGGGCATAATTCATGTACGGTACCAAATTCGATTGACGAGTCTCCCGCTCCCCTTTAATCTGGTTGATCACAAGTGCCGAGTCACCATATACGTCTAGGTTCTTGATTCTCAAATCAATTGCTTCTTCTAGACCCATGATGCATGCTTCGTACTCCGCTTCGTTATTGGTGACCGGAAACATCAGCCTCGCAGTGAACGAGATGTGGGATCCGTGGGGAGTCGTGATGATCACCCCAATGCCACTTCCATAAGAATTAATCGCCCCGTCGAATATCAATTTCCACTGAGATTTCCTATCTGGACCCTCGTCGGGCAACGGTTCATCGCAATCTTTCACCTTGAGAAACATGATATCCTCATCAGGGAATTCAAATTTCATCGGCTGGTAATCCTTGATCGGTTGTTCGGCAAGGTAATCAGACAATACGCTTCCCTTGATGGGCTTCTGGGAAACGTACTGAATGTCATATTCCGTCAACACCATTTGCCATCTGGCAATCCTGCCCGAAAGCGCTTGCTTCTCGAAGACGTACTTGATCGGATCCATCTTTGAAATTAGCATGGTTGTGTGATTGAGCATGTACTGTCGTAAACGTTTGGCAGCCCAGGCTAGTGCACAACACGTCTTCTCCATCATGGAGTAACGAGATTCACAATCTGTGAACTTTTTACTCAAATAGTAAATGGCATGCTCTTTTCTGCCCGTCTCGTCGTGCTGACCGAGAACACACCCCATACTATTCTCAAGAACTGTCAAGTACATGAGTAAGGGTCGTCCGACCACTAGGGGTTCAAGATCGGAGGTTCCTGTAGATACTGTTTTATCTTATCAAATGCCTTCTGGCAATCCTCATTCTAGATAATCGCCTGATCTTTCTTTAACAGTTTGAACATTGGTTCACACGTGGCCGTGAGCTGAGAAATAAACCTTGCAATGTAGTTTATTCGGCCCAGGAAACCACGAACTTCTTTTTCTGTTCTTGGCACTGGCAATTCATGTATTGCTTTTATCTTTGCAGGATCAACCTTAATGCCTCTTTCACTCATGATAAACCCCAGTAACTTTCCGGACCGTACTCCGAAAGTACACTTGTTAGGATTCAGCCTCAACCTGAACTTCCTAAGCCTCTCAAAAAGCTTCAGCAAATTGACCAGATGCCCCTCCTCCGTCTGGGACTTCGCAATCATGTCATCAACATAGACTTCAATCTCATGATGAATCATATCATGAAACAAAATAACCATTGCTCGTTGGTAAGTGGCCCCTGCGTTCTTCAGACCGAAAGGCATTACCTTGTAGCAAAATGTTCCCCATGGAGTAATAAACATAGCTTTCTCCATGTCCTCCGGCGCCATCTTGATCTGATTGTAACCGGAGAAGCCATCCATAAACGAAAACACGGAGAACTGAGTTGTATTGTCGACCAACACATCGATATGAGGCAGCGGGAAATCGTCTTTAGGGCTCGCCCTATTCAAATCCCGATAATCGACGCACATTCTCACCTTACCGTCCTTCTTCGGCACAGGCACTATGTTGGCGACCCACGGAGGGTAAGTAGTGACCGCTAAGAAGCCAGCATCAAGCTGCTTCTGCACTTCCTCTTTGATCTTAACGGCCATATCTGGTCACGTCCTCCTAAGCTTCTGCTTAACGGGAGGACAATCTTCTCGCAGCGGCAAGTGGTGGACCACGATGTCAGTATCAAGTCCGGGCATATCCTCGTATGACCAAGCAAAGATGTCACTATACTCTCTCAGCATCTCGACCAATCTTTGCTTGACATCACTCTGCAGTGCGGCTCCTATCCTGACATTCCTGACAAGTTCTTCAGAACCCAGATTCACGATCTCGATCTCTTCCTCGTGAGGTAGAATAACTCTCTTCTTATTTCAACAAGCGGGCCAACTCTTCGGGAAGGTCTTCGTCTTCATCAATCTCTTCTTCGGCTTGATAGATCGGGTAATCGAAGTCGAAGTGAGCCGTAGAAGGTCCAGAGTCGATGTCATCTGTTATGTGGATCCTGCAATAACAAGGGTTAAGCTTAAAACAAGGATATGCAGGTTAACACAAACCCCATGGCCATTTTAATGTTTTTCATAACAAATATAAAACAGGAATAACAGAGATCACAGTATTTGAATACGAAGAAAAACGCCTTTTGATTTATTGGTAAAATGCATGTACATAATCAAACGAGGCCCTGACAATAAAACCACTATGCCCCGGGTAGGACATAGGTTTGTACAATGATTGGAAAAAGTAAATCATTACTCTTCGCTTGTCATCTGGATGATATCCTTGACGGACCAGTTGTTGAGGCTCTCGCCTGGCTTGCTTGGCTGTATCCAAGAGTCTAGGTCACAGTCGCTGTCTCCGCCGTCTTCAGACACCGCGTTGACGCTTTCAAATATCACCCCGCCACTGGTAAACTGGATCGGCCCTTTACTTCACGATGCACTGCTGGAAGAGGAGGCTTCATCTCCAGGAGAGTATCCCAACCCAAACTTGTCTTGCTTGTTAGGTATCTCCAAAATTCGCCCCCAGCCTGGGGTGGATCCGGCCTGGACAACGGCCTGGGCTTCCTTGAAGGAGGAGAGAGTCATCTTTGGCTTCTCAATGACTACAGGAGCTACGTCCTTGACTTTAACAGCTTCGAACGCTTGGCATAGGGTTTCGTGGATTTCCCCATCCATCTCAACATACTTGAAGGACGACAAATGGCTCACCATTATGTCTTCCTCGCCACATACGGTCACGATGCTACCTCCGACAACATACTTGAGTTTCTGGTGCAACGTGGAGGTCACGGCACCCGCGGAATGGATCCATGGCCCGCCCAAGAGACAGTTGTAGGCAGGCATGATGTCCATAATGTAGAAGACCGCGTCGAATGTTTCTGGCCCGACATGGATTGGCAACGTCACCTCCCCGAAAACATGGCGTTTGGTTCCATCGAATGCTTTCACAACCAGATCACTGGGTGTGCAAATCACTCCGCGAGTATCTAACTTCATTAATGCCTTCTTCAGAAGAACATTGAGCGATGACCCTGTGTCTACCAACACGTGGGACATAATCGTTCCCCTACACTCTATCGAGATGTGCAGGGCGCTATTGTGGTTCCTCCCCTTCGGCGTCAGCTCTAGGTCAGTGAACCCTAACCCATTTCCGGCATTCAACACCTTCAGCGGCGCGTTGCGGTGTGCCTCAGAGCATAGCAACAGATTCAGGATGGAAATTTTCGAGGGTGTCTGATGGAGATGATCCACGATCTTGTAGTCACTCTTTTTAACCAACCTCGTAAATTCCTCAGCGTCTTTAACAAGTAAGTCTTTTTCTACCCCACGAGGGGTCTCTTCGACGACTTTACTCTTTCCTTTATCAGTTGCATCAGCTTTGTCCGCTTTGCCCGCCACGACCTCAGGTGGTGCAAATACTCTTCCGCTGCGAGTAATTCCACTAACGCCCACCAGGTTCTCCATCGACGACCCAAACGGTTCTAGTTCCAACTTCTGTCCGTTGCAGTAGACCTCTGCCCCATAGTGCCACGGGGCAGCATTAGTGCTTTCGAAAGGTATCAGCCCAGCTTTGGTGATGGTAATTATGGGCGGCCTGGGTGCAGAAATAGTTATCATCTGGCGAGGGATGGTGATGGTGGCAACCTCATCATCTTGCTTCAGCATTACCTCTCCCGATCCGCTTTCGGCCCTTCGGCTAAACTGCAGGATTCCCTTGGTCATCAGACTTTGAATCCCCTCTATCAACTGTTCACATCCATCAGGACTTGTCGCACAGCCCATACACAGCTCTCCACAACCTGGAAAGAAACCTCTTTTCATCAGCATAGCTTTAACGAAGCTAAGCGGTGTCTTCAGATCTCCGACGTCAGTCAACAAATCCAAACTCTCGTCTTCAATAATGGCATTTACTCCACCTACCCTATGATTCGGCATAGGGTTCTTAGCATCCACCATGTCCTGCACCTTATGCTTGAAGGCTTTGCAGTTCTCTATCGTGTGGCCTGGTGCCCCCGAGTGAAATTCACAAGTTGCATTTGCGTCATAACCTGGCGGAGGTGCCCCTGTCAAGGGAGCCAGGGTCCTCTTCTAGATCAGCTGCAACTAGAGCAAAGTCTGTAACAGCTGCGCATAAGACATGGGCGGTGTCTCGAGGTGACGGCTCGACAGAGGTGCCCGGTTCTGATACTTTCTGTACCCTTGTTGATTCGGTTGCTGCTGTTGCTGCTGCTGTGGTTGTTGGACTGCCGGGATAGTTATGCTGGCCACCTGCTGGTGAGGGCCCTTACCCTTCCTTTGAGCGTTGGACACGGCGCTCGTCTCTCCTTCCCTCCTTTTGCCACCATAAGGTTTCTTTCTGCCTCCTCCAGCTGAGGATGGATCACCTTGAATTTTCCCTAGCTTGATCCCATTTTCAATGTGCTCACCCGTGATAATGAGATCTGAGAAGGTTCCAGACATACCGCTGACCAATTTCTCATAATAAACCCCTGGGAGGGTGGCTACGAACATTTGCACAAGCTCGCGTTCAACCATCGGCGGCTAAACCCTGGCTGCCAATTCACGCCACTGCTGGGCGTATTCCTTGAACTCTTCGTTGTTCCTTTGCGACAGATTCTACAGTTGGACTCTGTTTGGGGCTAAGTCACTGTTATATTGGTAGTGGTGCACGAATGCTTCAGCAAGTTCCTTCCACGTGCGCACACTGGTAGGTTCCAGACTCATGTACCATTCGAGGGAGGGTCCGGACAGACTGTCCTGAAAGAAGTGCATCAGCAACTTCTCGTCCTCAGAATGAGCGGACATTTTTCTGTAATATGATCTCAGGTGGACGCGGGGGCAAGTGGTGCCCTTGTACTTTTCAAAGTCAGGTACCTTGAACTTGGGAGGCACCTTGAAATCAGCAATCAGTCCCAACTTGGACATATCAACACCCAGGGTGTTCTGGTTCTCAATATTCCTCATCTTGTCCTCGAGTGCCTTGAACCTTAGCCGTGCTTCAGCAGTCAACTCCCCTTCAGCACCTCTCTGAGAGAACACATCGTCTTGACGGTCTTCTAACCACGGCTGAGGCCCGAACAGATTCCCAACACCTGTGTTGTCGTTGCCCAGCCCAACATTGACGTTAGCTTCAAAATTCCCATTACCGACGCCCGTCGTATTACCGTTGAGTCCCATGTTAGCTATCACATTGCCGTTGGCACTGCCATTCCCCCCGGTCACGGGGACGCCATTCTGAGTAGTTTCAACAGGTGGATGGGTAGGCACGGTCCCACCATGGAGTACGCCATTGCTATCGACCCTTGAAATCAGAGGCTGAACCAAGGTTCTGAGCTGATCCTAGCCATTGGCGACCGCTTGCATGAGCTCCATGAAGCGGTCCATTCTTTCGCGGAGTTCTTGAACATCAGTTTGCACTTGCTCCATGATTCTGGTTTGGTTTGCTCTGGTCGGATAGCGGTGGATAGGTCTCTAATCAATCCTGGAACAACCTGAAACAACCTGTCAACACAAAAGGGTTAGGAAAAAACGACAAAGTGCTCGTTATACAAATGCTTCATGCAAATGCAAACGTGCGTCTGTGCGTTAGAGAGATTTCCCCTGATCCTAGTGCCTGAGTGCCGGTGCTGATAATAAGAAGTCCGAGTCCAGTCATGGAAATAACATCTCATATATATGAAGAAAGCCCATCAAGGCAGTACACAACGTCAGTGAGTACAAGATGAATCAATAGCATGACCTCAACCAACAAGCCTGGTGATGGTCAGCATACAACAATGATCAAACAAAGGAATACAAATAGTCAAGCACGGCCACGGGCGCGAAACTCTTCTAACAACCCCTTCGTTTCTGGATGACCAGGCTGAGTGAGTAACCCTTCGACGAGTAACTCCCTCTGCATAATGGTGTATTGAAGACCTTCGACCGAATCTTCCCATGCTCTTTCGCCGAAACAATCTTCTAACTTCCGCTTCTTGGATTCAAACGTCAATTTGCGCTCCTTCAGGTTAGCGAGAGCTTTGTTGAGCTGGCCTTCAGCGGCATATCTGCGAGCGGTTTCTTCATCAAACCTCTTCCCACTGGCCTTCACCTGGGCTTTCAACTTGGAGATCTGCTACATCAGCTTATCCTCCCGCTCTTTCCTGTTGGCTAGGGTGGCCTTCCAATGCTGGTTAAACTTGGATATCCTCCGATACGCTTCATCCAAGTGCTGCTTCTTCGTGGCCAGTACATCGTTGACAGCTTTGAAGTCTCGACCCATGCGCTCACGCTCAGCTATCTGCTTAGTCAGATCTGTCCCCAGCTGGTTCACCAGCTCGGTCTGCCTCTTGAAGGAATGAATGGCTTCGCTTCTCTCGCATCTGAGTTGCGCCAATTCTTTCTCCAATTCTTCATTTTCCCTTTTCAATTCATCTCTCTCAGCTAACACCTGATTATGCTGCTGAATAGGCACGGTGGTGGGCTCTTCGATCACTGGAGGGCTTTCTGGCTTGGCAGGAGGAAACGGCATCCCTATAGCATCTGCTCTGGCTCTGATCCACGTCACATACGGAGCGTAGGCATGACTATTACTTTTCCCCAACAATGGTTTTCCCCTCTTACTGATACCATTCCAAGCGCGCTGAAGCTTAGATACCATATCCCCCTCTAGAAGACCAGTGAGGTACAGAGATTCCTGCACCTCTTCATCCTTCGGTGGAGTTCTCAGAGCATAAGCAAACTGTCGGTCCAGCAGAGATGGATTATAGTTTATACAACCCTTTCTGCCTATCAGAGGCACGTTCGGAAACCCGCTGCAGCTGAAGATGATATCAGTACCCAACCTATCTCTATCAAACTAGGCGATATCCTCTGCTAACAGACTCATCAAACGCTCAGACCACTCAGCTGTGGCTGCAGACGAAGCAAAGAGACCCGTCTTGGGTAGGTGACTATCAAGCCATCTATAGAGCAGGGGCACACAGCACGAGACATTCTTACCCCTTCTGTTCTCGTTTTTGTAGTGGACGGAATGGTAGACATCTCCTATCAAGGTAGGGACTGGATTGCCTGATGCAAAGATGTGGAAGGCGTCGAAGTCTACAAAGTCGGGCATATTGGGGAACAAAATGATGTCGTATATGCAAAGAGCAAGAATAGCGTTGAACACGATCCAACAACCGTCTTTGGCACACTGCTGGGCCTTTCCCACTAAGATCTGCAAGGAGAAACCGGGAACTCCGTTCCAACTAGACAAGACCAACTCAGAGGCGTCCAAATGAAGCCAAAGAGCTAGACTAGCCAGATTAGGCTCAGCATCCATATGAAGAAAAGGCATCTGACTCTTGATAGGCACACCTAACAAATCAGCATACTCCTCTAGTGTGGGCGCGAGAATAAAGTCTGGGAAGGTAAAGCATCTCAAAGGAGGATCGTAGAACTGCAACAAGGTGTATAGCCCATTCAACTCAAACACAGAAGGTTTACGAACCAAGTTGAGCAGTTTCCCATAAGACTTTCTGAATTCACCTCTCACAGAATCATCTGCCAAAGCAATCAAACTAGCCAGCTGAACAACCTCAGGAGCGGGAAGCTTGTAGGCCACAGTCTTTCTCAGAGAACCCATGACAGCACAATAGAAGGCAAGAAATCCTGGATCGGGGGAAACGGTACCTGCAACACAGACACATGTTAATGAAATGCAAATGGGTATGCAAAGCAATGTAAAATGCAATCATGCAGCAGGAGATCAAGACGACTGTGGTGTGGAGATTCTGTATCAACAAAACCATAATCCTGCTCTATCAAGAACAACCACTATATCTGATAATAAGAAAACCCAGGCATCGGACCACAAGTCTGCTCTGTCAAGAACACACGTCTGATAATAATGACCTCTGATACAGGACAAAAACTCTGCTCTGTCAAGAACAAACATATGATAATAAGGACCTCTGATACAGGACCATAAATCTGCTTTATCAAGAACACATACATGTGCTGATGAGATCCTCTAATCCCAATCAAAAACCTGCTCTGTCAAGAACAAATACACATCTGCTGATGAGATCCTCTGATCCCAATCATAAACCTGTTATGTTAAGAACAAATACACATCTGCTGATGAGATCCTCTGATCCCAATCAAAAACCTGTTCTGTCAAGAACAAATACACATCTGCTGATGAGATCCTCTGATCCCAATCAAAACTGATCCACTATCAAGAAAACCAGGTAGTCTGAAGGTCAAGGTTTCCTGCAATAAACCCAACCCTGCTCATAGGTATGGACCTAAACTGACACAAGTTCGGCATCCTATGCGGTCATCAGCGTCACAGACATTCAAGAGGGGTGATATGATACCCAGAAGGTGTGGCATCACCAGCTCATGAAGCGGCCTCACTCAGCTGAATTCCAAATGATCGGTCCCCAGAGTCGACAATCCTCCAAACCAACAACCCCCTCAACCCAAAGGGTTGAAAAAGAAGTCTACCGGGAGAACCTCGTCTGAGCGTGGATTTCATGAGACACTGGTGCCTGCCAAACAAGCACGTGCCCACTAATTTCCACAACTAATGCTAAGTTCACTCAAGCCTGGGTCTGGCTTCTCACTCATCAGAATGCCCTTCCCACAACAACACAGATAATCATATCATACTGAAAATAAAGTGCGGGAAATAAAATGCGATAAATAAATACAACCAAACCAGTAATCATACAAGCGTTAGGATTGACTCTCGCAGGGGACGTTGGATCCCCAAACTGACTCGCATACGGGACGTTGGATCCCAGGAAACTATCAAGTCCCCAGTAGAGTCGCCAGCTGTCGCTACCGCGAAAATAAGGTGCCGGAAAAACAGAAGAGTCACCACCTTTCGTTATTTATCCCTCAGAACGGGAAAGGAAACGATCGGAAAAACCTGACGAAAAAGGTATAAGACAAGGTCATCGCAACCATTGTCTGGGTTCGGGAGTTGGTTACGCAAGGGGAAGGTATTAGCACCCCTCACGTCCATCGTACTCGATGGGATCCACGCTTGTTGTGTTTACTGGACGAGTTGGTTTTATCTATCTACCTATCAAGGCTGGCTTAAAAAGAAAAGAAAAATGACTCGGCAAAGCATCGCGCTTTATGCCTACGTATTCTCATCAGAGAATTAGAAATCGGAGTCAACGTAGTTCGCCTAACTACGGGTTACGGGGAAGGTGGCTCGCCAATACGTCAGTATTGTGCCTACGTACTCTCAACAGGTATGAGAGATCAGAGCTTATGTAGTTCGGGATAATACGGATTACGGGAATTCAGATTCATCTGTTTTATCGAGTAGGGTTAAGAAACAGTTCGAGCAGTTTGGCGTACGATGCTCGACCCTAGGAGACTTAGGCGTTACCGTTTGCGGTAGAACTGGGAGTTAACGACACTCTTTTCTTCAGAAAAGCTTTCCTTTGAATTATGGGCCCACGGGGCAAAAAGGTTTGAAGTTTGTTTTCTGTCTTTTACGGAAGAACTGATTTTTACGGATGTTTGCAACTAGTATCGCACTAGAGACTATGACCTGAGAGTGAATGTGTCGCATGTCACCCAAAGGGTGCCATACTAAACATCCAAGTTGTCGAAAAGAAACTCTCCGACAACCCTTTCTCGGATAGCTTAAGGCTCGTAACGTACGACGTCAGTTAACCTTTATTATGGTATTTTAATTTGTTTTGAGATGAGAAGAGAGCAGGCTCAACTAAGGGGAGACTATCAAGTCCTGATGTTGTCTTGCCAAGGATTCATCCTATGGTTGAGGTTTAAAACAGGGAACTCCTAGAAGTTATCATGCATAGGTTTCAACCTAAAGTTCTAATCATCACTTCCTTATCAAAGGGAGTGAGATTCCTAGGGGATCATGTCAATGATAAACATAAACAGATAAAGCATCAGCTTAAACAGTAAATAGTAAACGACTAAAAAATGCATGCAATGCAAGTGAGGGAGGAAATGTGTGTGGGGCATCAGCCTCCATAAGCTCATCTCAACCTCAAGCCAGATATGAATAACTACAATCATACAGAAGAAATAACAAGCTATCAAGCAAAATAGAGTAACTGCAATCATACAGAGGAAGTAAACATGCTATCAAGCAAACACCAACCACATAGGCAAGGGAGCTAGGCTCTACCGAATACCAGCAAGCAAAACCATACAGTAAAAATACAAGCAGAGGGAGCAACTCAACCTCTAGTGCAATCATGCTCCTAGCTTAAAGTCAGTCTAGATATGGACTTATTCTAATGCATCAAGCAAGTCAAACAAGGCACATCAGTACAGAAAAGAAAACAGACAAGCAGATCAACCACTCCCACAACTTCACAGCAAAGCAATCTTCTGACAACAATTTAGTCTTCAGACTTCAATCACCCTTCAAGGCTATCATCCTCAATAACAAGTATCAACTTGCTCCTCCAAGGTTATCAATGCATCAACATAAGTGTCAACTTATCCTTTATTCTTCAAGCCTCAGCTCTTTACTCAATCTCAATTGGATCTTCTTCACAAGTATCAACTTGTTCTTCTTGGCCTTCAAGCTTCAGCTCTCTCTTCTTTACCAATATCAACTTGGTCCTCTTTATCTACAAGCTTCAGCTTCTCAAGGTAATCTTCAATCACATGGAAGTATCAACTTCATCCTTCAATCTTCTTCAAGCAGGGAACTCCATCCTCTAACAAGGGAGAAAGACTCATCTATCAAGAGCAAAGTTGGGATGATTGGTAGCAGAGTGAAGACCAAAGGTCACCACTGAGAATCCTGTCATCAGAGAAAGGGACCCTCAAAGGTTCTACCAATTTGCAAAGAGCCACACATCCTACCAAAGGAGGGATGAGGCCTTTACAAAGGGACCTTTCATCATAGGGAAGAATGGAAGTGATCAACATCATCTATGTTTATGAAGGAAGAGAACTATCTAGAAGCTCTGCCTACAAAACCCTAATATTAACCTAATCAACACTACACCAAAAGAAGGGAAGATCTTCACATCTAAGCCTCCTCAAGCAATCCAATGCATCTTCAACTTGCCTCCATCATCATCCAAGAACAAGCAAAGCAAAACCCTAATCTAAGGGAACTAAAGAAGTTAATCTTGTTGAGTTAGCAAGCTAGGATCACCTAAAACTAGCACTCAAACTAAAATCAATCAAAAATAGTAAACTATGTTATAAATTTCTACAAAAATTCCTAAGGGATCCTAATTAAATTAAGAATGCCTCATACAAAAACCAGGGACTAAATCATCTATTAAGTCCTAAAATTAAGTCCTAAATCCAAAGGTATCAACCATAAACCCTAAAAATGGAGCTTCTAAAGGTTTCAACCTAAACTACCACTTATGCTCATCACAAAAATGTGAGAAACATCTATGGGGATCATGCATATCTATGCTAGCCACATACAAAAAATCAAGATCAAAATCATCAACACATGATCACACAAAATTCCACAAAATCAAGTATCAAACACGATTATTTTAATATCAATTAAAATGTGAAAATTCCCATAAAATCAGAAAATGCATGAAAAAAAATATTTTTTCTCTACAAAATACTAGATTCAATCATGAATCTAATGCAAAAAGAATGGGGTCAATTGGATCATTTTTTCATTTTTTATGATTTTATCAAGAACCATGAATAAAATGAAAAAATAAAGAAAATCCAAATAAAATGAACACATGCACGGTGCAGATAGTAAACAAAGTCAATTCATTTTATGGATTGGGCTATCAGGGGGGTGTGGTTATCAGTTATTGCACTAAGCCGAAAACACAACTTAAGTGAAACGCCGCGTTTCACATTAGTTCAGATTCTTCACAAAATGAAATTAATACGTGGCCATTGGATCTTCATTTGGTCAAAGGTCTCAACCCCATCCAATGGCTCTAAAGTCATCTTCTTCGTTTTGAATCTCTAAACCTCGCGCGCAGCCACGGTCACCGCCAGTGGTACTCCGGTCATCGTCCCCAACCCTAACTCTCTCCACAGGCCTCCATTCCAAGAGGTCTCTACATGAAACTCACTCCAATTTTCACAAGGAATCTTCCTATGCCATTTAATCATGCTAACAGTTCAAGAATCCAAGGATACCAATCTCAACCGAAAATTTCATGAACCCTAATTGGTCACTAATCTCCAAATTGATGATCCAGAAATCTTCCTATACCATCCTACTATGCTTCTAACATAACAATTCATCTTAATTCTACCTAATTTAAGCCATATCACAAGAGTTGCATACCTGGTAAATTTGAACAAACAGAAGAGTTGAATCTTCAAATCTGCCTTCAAGAACTTGCAGAATCCTTCACTGAATCACAATCAATCTTCTGTATGCAAAGAAAAGAGTTGAATCTTCTTGAATTATCAAATCCGATTCTGAGTTGCAAGCTCCACTCTCCAATGGCTACTTCACGATTCTTCCACCACAGTGTCTTGAATTTGATCTGGAATTGATCACCAACCTCAGAGCAAGCTATTGAGATCAATTTCTTGGACTGAAATGGCCTCTAACCTTGTAACCGATTTGGATTTGCAATGAGAAAGTTCAAAGTGCAAGCTCAGTTTTCTCTCTCAACCATCACCAAAAAAATGATCTGAACCACTTCTATTCCATATATAGAGTATGTAGGGATGATCTAGAACCCTCTAGATCCTTCCAAGGAGAAATTCAATCTCTCATGACATCAGAAGTTCACTTATATGCCATGGTGTGCATAATTCTGTTAACAGCTTGAAATCAATCTCATTCCCTTCCAATTTCTCCCCTAGTGACATTTTGGAAGTGTTTGGCTTGCAAGGGACCTTGATTATGCCTTGCATTTTGGTTTTGCAAATGTTTCTTAAGATGTAAGTAACTACTTTTCAAAGCAAGTCCACAAATTAGACCTCAATTCAAAAATGTGGCTAAACCAATGTTCTTAAAATGCTTTTTAGAGTCAAAATGACCTATTACATGCCTTGGTTTGGTTGTGTAGATCAAAAGTATCAATTTCTAACTTTGGTTCATTTAACTTATACCCTCATTTTAGGTCATTTTTGCAACTTTGAGCTACAAGCAAATCCAACATCTCATGACCTCTTGACTAGCCTTAAAACATCATTTTGAACAAGTTTGATGCTGAACATTTTCCCATTTGAAGCTTGGAAATAGGAGTTATGGCCTTATGGTTGAAATGACCTATAATCTCCAAATGACCAAAATGCCCTTGACTTGTCAAAGCCATAACTTGAGTTCTACAAATCCTATAAAGGACTTCTAGTACTCTCTAGAAATGCAAGAGGATAAGGAACAACATTCATGTTGACCAAAAGCTCATATGAATCATCCTTCTAGGGCAAAAGTTTCATGCAAGTTGGGCAACTTTCAAGCCCCCAAATTCACATACCTCAGATGACCTGTAACTTGTCAAAGTCATAACTTGAGTTCTACAAATCCTATCAAGGACTTCTAGCACTCAAATTAAATCTAAGATCAAGCTCTACAACATTCATGTTGGGGGCAAGATGAGATGACAATCACATCTTGAGCTAAACTGCCTTGAAGATAGGGGTCAAACTAGGGGATTTTACACTGTCAAGCCTTAGAAACCCTAGCTTGAAACTTCTCAAACTCTTCAATCATGATGAGTTGACCTTGGAATAATCCTTATAGCATCTCAATGCATCAATCCATGATCACATGGCCTTTGAGTTAGGTCTCAACCTCCTTCAAATCATCAGTTGACCTAGGGTTGACCCAGTCAAACCCTAATTGCACCACTCATGGCAGAGTCTTCTTAACCTTGCACAATGACCTGTCTAGGCCTCAAAGTGACCTTCAACACTTCTCATGAGCTCTCTCAAGACCTCAAGTATAACTCCATGGCTTCAGAATCATCTGATGACTTCCCACAACTCTCAAGTTGGGAGGCACACACTCTTGGTTTCAACCAGTCTCTCTGGGGATCTTTTAATTTCTCTGACAAGGATATCAACCCTTGAACAGTTGAATAACCTTCTTAGCTAGCTTCAAACTCTTGTGTAGCCCTTGATTGGTAATCATACCTCTTGATCTCCTGCACACATGTCAATGAAATGCAAATGATAATGCTAATGTGAATGAAATGAAACATAAGCTAGGTAAAGAAATGCTGGGCAAATTTTGGGGTGCAACAGACCGGTTACGCGGTAAATGGTAATGGAGGGTTGATCATGCCGTCAGGCATTCTGCATCATAGCAGAAGGATTCCTCGAGACTCATCAGGTCATTAGGAACTTTTTAACAATCAAGTTACTCATGCCATCGGGCATTCACAGAACTTTTCGGGCGTCAGCCGAACTTTGGGAATAGAATCCTCGGTCAATCATGAACCACATAGGGATATCCAAACTTCCGCCATCAGGCACTCCGCGTCAGCTGAGAGAACTACTTCGACCTCGTAGTTGGACTTCATCAGTAAGTCTTTAAATGGGATCCTTAATCGATCAGGAACCACTAAGGATATATAATCTTTTGCCATCCGGCACCCAGCGTCAGCTGGGAGAACTTCTTTGACATCCCAGCTGGACTTCATTAATAAGCCTTCAAATGGAATCCTTAATCAATCACGGACCAATAAGGATATACATTCTTTTGCCGTCAGGCACCCTGCGTCAGCTAGGTAAACTGCTTCGACATCGCAGTCGGACTTCATCAGTAAGTCAGGGAATTTGGCACTACTGCCAGACTTCAATCATCAAGTCTTCAAGGGAAATTTCAACTTCTCTGTTGAAAACATGTTGGGGATGACACATCTCCGCTGGGGATTCTGGAGAACTATCAAGTAACTCTGCTTCAGGGACCCAGAGATCATTCTGGATGAATTAACTCTGCTGAGGACTTCAAGAATCATCTTGGACAAATAACTCCGCCGAGGACTTCAAGAATCATCCTGAACCAATAACTCTGCTGGAGATTTCAGGAATCATCCTGAGCAAACACTCTGCCGGGAATTCGAAGCATCAACTTGAGCAACCCTCTCTGGCGACTTCACTGGGGATTTTAAGAATCATCTTAAGCAACCAACTTCGCTGGGGAATTCAAGAATTATCTTGAGCAAACCATTCTACGGAGGAACACCTGCAAAACAAGAACGGTAACGACCTAGCTCATGTTTCATATGCATATGCTTTGACAATGGCGTAATGCTCCTCACGGTGGAAATGCTACGCATTTTTCGGGTAAATGCTATGCAATCATGCAAGATGCTATGACCCTATCAGCAAAATAAATGCTGAAGGGAGAATCCTCCTGTCAAGGAGAAAGAACCACTCTGGTGGAGGAAGGAATCATCCCGCCGAGGAGAAGAAGTCACACCAATCTCAATTGGATTCCGCCTGGGGACCGAACTTCAGTCGACTGCTGCAGGGAAATAAAGCTCTCCGAGAACTTGGACTTGCTCAACTGGGTATTCAAACCACAAACAGCTGAGGAAAACGATGTTAATCGCAGAAATAAACTGCATGGCATTCGCCGCAAAACTTTCCTGGAGATAACGACTCCGACGGGGAAATACATCATCAACTATTCAACACTCTACTGGGGAAAACCAATCATGGCCCAAACGGCTTCAAAAAACTCGGCTCTCTTGGGGATTTTCCAGCTCGGCTGTGGTAGAAGGAATCATCCTGCTTACTGGGGGAAGAGTACAACTCGGTGGGGAATCTCAATTCCGCTGGAGACTTTAGTCTTGAACTATCGAGTGCTGCATACTTGCGGATAGTCTTCTACTAAAATCTGCACATTGACTCGGTGCTGGGGGAACGCACATTTCAGTAAATGACTCAGCTGGGGAGATGACGTTCCTTCAGGATACATCTGATTGGGGAGAGAATCTTCTCTGCTTGGGGGATACATACCAATGCTCTTGGTTCTATGTTCAGACTCCATGGGGAGATGCTACTGAACTTGCCGGGGTAGAAGGAATCATCCTGCTTGGGGACGCATACGGCGTACTGCCTGGAATGGGTTGTACCTGCAACAACACAAACAAACAGACAAGATACCCTTCTCAAAGGGACCTATCAAGGTTATCATCTTGTGACAATGTTCAAGTAATTCATTGTTTCAACAATCAGTGGCCTAGGCCAGTAAGTTTATGTATGCGCATTTTATCAAAAACATCGGCGTTCTTTTTCGCAAACAAAAACAAATAGATGTTAAACAAACAAACAAAATTGCTGAATAGTATATATTTTATTGATGACGAACCCCTGAATGGGTGAAAATGTTTTACAACAGATGCAAGCTCCTGGAATGAGGAAGCTGCGCAAAAACATAAATATACATCAGTATATACACAAATGTCGGCAATGCGGCGTAGACGAACACCACGAGTTGATCCCTCTATGACCCACTCGACTTCGATACTTCTCCGACGCTTTAGCTTCAGAAGAGGTTGATTCAGATAAATGGCCCTCAGGTCTTCCAAACCACTAAGCAATGAAATTCCACACGCGGAACGCAGTCATTTCGATTCACCGGGATACTCCTTTTTGCCAAAGTCGCCCTTCCGGGTTTTCGACTTTGCGGGTGTACATTCTTTTCTTTTATATCCCTAATTTTTGCCCGAACCTTTTTCCTTTTTTATGGTTCGCCGGGATGCCCCATTTTTTCCTGGATATTCTTTTTCTTTCCAGCGGGTCATTCTTTAAGCAAAGTATTTTTTAACTGCGTCCGGGTTCACTGGGGATGCAAAATCTTCGGCATCCATCGTGGATAACAACAAGGCTCCTCTCGAAAAGACCTTGCTAACGACGTACGGACCTTCGTAATTGGGAGTCCACTTGCCCCGGTGATCGGAGTGTGGAGGAAGAATCTTCTTCAGGACGAGATCACCCGTCTGAAAGCTTCTAGGACGCACGTTCTTGTCATAGGCTTTCTTCATTCGGCTTTGGTACAGACGACCATATGCAATCGATGCTAACCTCTTCTCGTCCATCAGGCTGAGTTGGTTTAGTTGGTTCTTAATCCATTCTGCCTCATCGAGTTTCACATCAACCAAAACTCGTAAAGAAGGAATCTCAACTTCTAACGGTAGGACAACTTCCATACCGTACACCAGTGAGAAAAGGGTCGCCCCGGTTGATGTACGTACCGTCGTGCGATAACCGTGCAGTGCAAATGGCAACATCTCGTGCCAATCCTTATAGGTCACAACCATCTTCTGTACAATCTTCTTAATGTTTTTATTGGCCGCTTCAACGGCGCCATTCATCTTCGGCCGATATGGAGATGAGTTGTTGTGTTCAATCCTGAAACTCTGGCACAACTCCTTCATCATCTTGTTATTCAGATTCGAACCATTATCAGTAATGATCCGCTCGAGAATTCCGTAACGACAGATGATGTCCCTCTTTATGAATTTAGCCACCACCTGCTTAGTCAGATTAGCATACGAGGATGCCTCCACCCACTTGGTGAAGTAGTCGATGGCTACTAGAATGAAGCGATGACCGTTAGATGCAGTGGGCTCGATCTTGCCTATCATGTCGATGCCCCACATGGAGAACGGCCATGGGGAGGACATGACATTTAACGGGCACGACGGCATATGAATCTTATCAGCATAAACTTGGCATTTATGACATCTCTTCGTGAATTTGAAGCAATCAGACTCCATCGTCAGCCAGTAATATCCTGCTCTCAGGATCTTTCTTGTCATAGCATGCCCGCCGGCGTGCGTACCAAATGTGCCTTCATGGACTTCTTCCATGAGCATACTCGCTTCTTTCTCATCTACACATCTGAGTAGCACGAGATTGTGGTTTCTTTTATACAGAACTCCATCAGGATTGAGATAAAAATTTCCAGACAACCTCCTCAGAGTCTTCTTATCCTGGGTTGACGCTCCCACCGGATACTCCTTAGTCATAAGGAAAGTCTGGATATCATGGAACCATGGTTTTCCATCGGAGGCTTCCTCGATCGCAAAGACGAAAGCAGGTCTATCAAGACGAGAAAGGACAATTCTTGGAGCTTCATTCCAAAAATTGACTTTATACGTTGAAGCCAACGTGGCTAAGGCATCAGCCATCTGATTTTCAGCCCTGGGCACATGATGGAGTTCCACTCAATCAAAGAATGGAAGCAGCCTTCTGGCATAGTTCATGTACGGCACCAAGTTCGATTGACGAGTCTCCCACTCCCCTTTAATCTGGTTACTCACAAGGGCCCAGTCACCATATACATCTAGGTTCTTGATTCTCAAATCAATGGCTTCTTCCAGACCCATGATGCATGCTTCGTACTCCGCTTCGTTATTGGTGACCGGAAACGTCAGTCTAGTGGTGAACGGGATGTGGGATCCATGGGGAGTCGTGACAATCGCCCCAATGCCACTTCCGTAAGAATTAACCGCCCCGTCAAATATCAATTTCCATTGGGATTTCCTGTCTGGCCCCTCGTCGGGCAACGGTTCATCGCAATCTTTCACCTTGAGAAACATGATATCCTTATCAGGGAATTCAAATTTCACCGGCTGATAATCTTCGATCGGCTGTTTGGCAAGGTATTCAGACAATACGCTTCCCTTGATGGCCTTTTAGGAAACGTACTGAATGTCATATTCCGTCAACACCATTTGCCATCTGGAAATCCTGCCCGAAAGCGCTTGCTTCTCGAAGACGTACTTGATCGGATCCATCTTCGAAATTAGCATGGTTGTGTGATTGAGCATGTACTGTCGTAAACGTTTGGCGGCCCAGGCTAGTGCACAACACGTCTTCTCCAGCATCTAGTAACGAGATTCACAATCTGTGAATTTTTTACTCAAATAGTAAATGGCATGCTCCTTTCTGCCCGTCTCGTCGTGCTGACCGAGAACACACCCCATACTATTCTCAAGAACTGTCAAGTACATGATTAAGGGCCTTCCGGCCACTGGGGGTATCAAGATCGGAGGTTCCTGTAGATACTGTTCTATCTTATCAAATGCCTTTTGGATAATCGCCTGATCTTTCTTTAACAATTTGAACATCGGTTCACACGTGGCCGTGAGCTGAGAGATAAACATTGCAATGTAGTTTATTCTGCCCAGGAAACCACGAACTTCTTTTTCAGTTTTTGGCGCTGGCATTTCTTGTATTGCTTTTATTTTCGCAGGATCAACCTCGATGCCTCTTTCACTTACGATAAACCCCAGCAGTTTTCCATATCGTACTCCGAAAGTTCACTTGTTAGGATTCAGCCTCAACCTGAACTTCCTAAGCCTCTCAAAAAGCTTCAGCAAATTGACCAGATGTCCCTCCTCCGTTTGGGACTTCGCAATCATGTCATCAACATAGACTTCAATCTCATGATGAATCATGTCATGAAACAAAGTAACCATTGCTCGTTGGTAAGTGGCCCCTGCGTTCTTCAGACCGAAAGGCATTACCTTGTAGCAAAATGTTCCCTAGGGTGTAATAAACATATTTTTCTCCATGTCCTCCGGCGCCATCTTGATCTGATTGTAGCCGGAGAAGCCATCCATGAACGAAAATACGGAGAACTGAGCTGTATTGTCGACCAACACATCAATATGAGGGAGCGGGAAATCATCTTAAGGGCTCGCCCTATTCAAATCCCGATAATCGACGCACATTCGCACCTTACCGTCCTTCTTCGGTACATGCATTATGTTGGCGACCCACGGAGGGTAGTGGTGACCGCTAAGAAGCCAGCATCAAGCTGTTTTTGCACTTCTTCTTTGATCTTAACGGCCATATCTGGTCGTGTCCTCCTAAGCTTCTGCTTAACGGGAGGACAATCTTCTCGCAGCGGCAAGTGATGGACCACGATGTCAGTGTCAAGTCCGGGCATATCTTCGTATAACCAAGCAAAGATGTCACTATACTCTCTCAGCATATCGACCAATCTCTGCTTGACACCACTCTGCAATGCAGCCCCTATCCTGACGTTCCTGACCAGTTCTTTAGAACCCAAGTTCACAATCTCAATCTCCTCCTCGTGAGGCAGAATAACTTTCTCTTCTTGTTTTAACGAACGGGCCAACTCTTCGGGAAGGTCTTCGTCTTCATCAATCTCTTCTTCGGCTTGATAGATCGGGTAATCAAAATCGAAGTGATTCGTAGAAGGTCCAGAGTCGATGTCATCTGCTATGTGGATCCTGCAATAACAAGTGTTAAGCTTAAAACAAGGATATGCAGGTTAGCACAAACCCTATTGCCATTTTAATGTTTTTCAAAACAAATATAAAACAGGAATAACAGAGATCACAACATTTGAATACGAAGAAAAACTCCTTTTGATTTATTGGTAAAATGCATGTACATAATCAAACAAGGCCCTGACAATAAAACCACTATGCCCCGGGTAGGACATAGGGTTGTACAATAATTGGAGAAAGTAAATCATTACTCTTTGCCTGTCACTTGAATGGTATCCCTGATAGACCAGTTGTTAAGTGTCTGGCCTGGTTTGCTTGGCTGGATCCAAGAGTCTAGGTCATAATCGCTGTCTTCGCCGTCTTCAGACACTGCGTTGACACTTTTAAATATCACCCTGCCACTGGTAAACTGGATCGGCCCTTTACCTCGCGACGCACTGTGAGAAGAGGAGGCTTCAGCCACAGGAGAGTATCCTAACCCAAACTTGTCCTGTTTGTTAGGTATTTCTAGCACTTGCCCCCAACCTGGGGTAGATCCGGCTTGAACAACGGCCCGAGCTTCCTTGAAGGAAGAGAGAGTCATCTCTGGCTTCTCAGTCATCACTGGAGCCACGTCCTTGACCTTAACAGCTTCGAACGCCTGACATAGGGTTTCGTGGATTTCCCCATCCATCTCAACATATTTGAAGGACGACAACTGACTTACCATTATGTCTTCCTCGCCACATACAGTTACAATGCTGCCCCCTACAACATACTTGAGTTTTTGGTGCAACGTGGAGGTCACGACGCCAGCAGAATGGATTCATGGCCGGCCTAAGAGACAGCTGTAGGCTGGCATGATGTCCATAATATAGAAGAATGCGTCGAAAGTTTCCGGCCCAACTTGTATTAGCAGAGTTACCTCTCCAAAGACATGACGCTTGGTTCCATCGAACGCTTTCACAACCAGATCACTGGGTGTGCAAATCAATCCTCGAGTATCTAACTTCTTCAATGCCTTCTCCGGAAGAACATTAAGCGATGACCCAGTGTCTACCAACACCTGAGCCATAACTGTTCCCCTACACTCTATCGAGATGTGCAGGGCGCTGTTGTGGTTTCTTCCCTTCGGCGTCAGCTCCAGGGCTGTGAACCCTAACCCGTTTCCAGCATTCACGTGGGCTACTACCCCTTCCAACTGGTTGACCGAGATTTCGTGTGGTACATACGTGGCATTCAAAACCTTTAACAGCGCCTTATGGTGTGACTCCGAACACAACAACAAATTCAGGATGGAAATTTTCGAGGGCGTTTGATGGAGGTGATCCACGATCTTGTAATCACTCTTCTTGATCAATCTCATGAACTCTTTAGCGTCCTTTACAAGTAAGTCCTTCTCTACCCAACGAGGGATTTCCTCAACGACTTTACTTTTTCCCTTATCATTTTCCTTAGCTTTGTCTGCTTTGTCCGCCACAACCTCAGGTTGAGCAAATACTCTTCCGCTGCGCGTGATTCCGCCAATTCCCACTAGGTTACCCACAAACTGCCCAGATGGTTCTAGTTCCAATTTCTGTCCGTTACAGTAGATGTCTGCCCCATAGTGTCGTGGGAAAACTTTGGTGCTTTCAAAAGGTATCAGCCCAGCTTTGGTGATGGTAATTGTGGGCGGCCTGGGTGCAGAAATGGTTATCGTCTGGCGAGGGATGGTGATGGTGGCAACCTCATCATCTTGCTTCAGCATTACCTCTCTAGATCCACACTCGGCCCTTTAGCTAAACTGCAAGATTCCTTCGGTCATCAGACTCTGAATCCCCTCTATCAACTGTTCACATCCATCAAGACAGGTCGCACAGCCCATACACAATTCACCACAGCCCGGAAAGAAGCCTCTCTTCATCAGCTTGGCTTTAACGAAGCTAAGCAGCGTCTTCAGATCCTTGACATCAGTCAACAAATCTAAATCCTCTTCTTTAATAATGGCATTCACCCCACCTCCCCTATGGTTCGGCATAGGGTTCTTTGTGACATTCGGCACATTATCTGAGAAATTGATGATCTTAGCGTCCATCATATCTTGCACCTTGTGCTTGAAGGCTTTGCAGTTTTCTATCGTGTGGCCAGGTTCCCCTGAGTGAAAATCACATGTAGCATTTGCATCGTAACCCTGCGGAGGTGCCCCTGTCAAGGGAGCCAGGGTTATTTTCTGGACTAGCTGTAACTGAAGCAGAGTTTGTAACAGTTGAGCATAAGACATGGGCGGCGTCTCGAGGTAACGACTTGACAGAGGTGCCCTGTTTTGATACTTTCTGTACCCTTGCTGATTTGGCTGCTGCTGCTGCGGCTGCTGCTGTGGCTGGGATTGCTGGACAGCAGGGATGGTTATGCTAGCCACCTGTTGGCGCTGGCTCTTACCCTTCCTTCGAGCGTTAGATACGGCGCTCGTCTCTCCTTCACGCCTTTTGCTACCATATGGTTTCTTTCCTCCTCCAGATGAGGATAGCTCAACACCTTGAATTTTTCCTAACTTGATCCCATTCTCAACATGCTCGCTAGTAATGATGAGATCAGAGAAACTTCCTGACATACCGCTGACCAATTTCTCGTAATAGACCCCCGGGAGAGTGGCTACAAACATCTCAACGAGCTCTCGTTCAACCATCGGCGGCTGGACTCTAGCTGCTAGTTCACGCCATCGCTGGGCGTATTCTTTGAACCCTTCGTTGTTCCTCTGTGGCAAGTTATGCAGCTGAACCCGGTTCGGAGCCAAGTCATTGTTATACTGATAATGGTGCACGAAGGCCTCAGCAAGTTCCTTCCACGTGCGTACACTGGTGGGTTCCAAACTCATATACCATTCCAAGGATGGCCCGGACAAGCTATCCTGAAAGAAGTGCATCAACAGCTTCTCGTCTTCAGAGTGAGCGGACATCTTTCGGTAGTATGACCTTAAGTGGACACGAGGGCAAGTGGTTCCCTTGTATTTCTCAAAGTCGGGTACCTTGAATTTAGGAGGCACCTTGAAATCAGAAATCAATCCCAATTTAGACATGTCGACACCCATAGTGTTCAGGTTCTCAAAATTCCTCATTTTGTCCTCGAGTGCCTTAAACCTCAGACGTGCTTCAGCAGTCAGTTCTCCTTCAGTACTCCTCTGTGAGAACAAATCTTCTTGATGATCTTCTAGCCATGGCTGAGGCCCATACAGATTTCCAGCACCTGTGTTGCCATTGCCCAGTCCAACATTGCCATTAGCTTCAAAGTTTCCATTACCGACGCCAGTCGTATTACCATTGAGCCCAATGTTAGTGATCACATTGTCGTTACCACTTCCATTCCCCCCGGTCACGGGGATGCCACCCTGAGGAGTTTCAACAGGTGGAGGGGTTGGAACGCTCCCTCCATGAAGTACACCGTTGCTGTCAACCCTTGAGATCAGAGGTTGGACCAATGTTCTGAGCTGGTCTTGGCCGTTGGCAACCACTTGCATGAGCTCCATGTAGCGGTCCATCCTCTCCCGGAGTTCCTGGACGTCAGTCTGCACTTGTTCCATTGTTCTAGCTTGATTTGCTCTGGTCGGATAGTGGTGGACCGGTCTTCGATCAATCCTGGAACAACCTGCATACACAAAGGGTTAGAAAGAAAAATGACAAGGTGCTCGTCATGCAAATGCTTCATGCGAATGCAAACGTGTGTCTGTGCCTTGGGGAGATTCCCCCCCGATCCTAGTTTCCGAGACAAATAAAGTCTATGATCCAATCATGGAAAAGAAATCCTCATATATTCATCTGAAAAGCTCGCTCGGATAGCGTACAACTGTAATCACATACAACTGAAGCAATAAGGCATGACCCCAACCAACAAACCTGGCGGTGATCAGCATATCAATGCATAAAATGTACAAAGAGAATACAAAAAGATCAGGTGCAGCCATGGGCACGGGCATCTTCTATCAACTTCTTTGTAGCGGGATGATCTGACTGAATAAGCAAACCCTGGGCCAGCAGGTCCCTCTGCCTGATGGACCTTGGGAGGTTCTCGGCAACGCTCCTAGAAATTCCTTCTTCTTAATGGTTCTCGACTCTTCTCCTCTTAGCATCAGCCCGGAGTTGAGAATCTTGCAAAGTCGCCTCGGCCTCAGCCAATCTATATTGGACGTCATGTCGCAGGGGGGCTTTAGCCTCTATACTCTCGTCTTTCACCATACACTGAGCTTCCAGCTCGGCTACTCGCTGCTTCAGCTTTTCTTCCCGCTCTTTGTACTTGGCGATGATGCTGCTCCAGACCCTCTCGTATTGGGTTAGCTTCCGGTACACTTTGTCCATATCCTGTTTCTTGGTTGTCAACACGCCATGTACCGACTTTAGATCCAACCCCAAACATTCCCTAGCATCAGTTTCTTTCATCAGGTTGGAGCCTAGACGGTTGATCATCTCAGTCTGCTTCTTGCAGGTATAAACGGCTTCGCTTTTCTCTTTTCAAAGTTGAGCGATCTCTTTCTCCAACTCTTCGTTGGCCTTTTGTAACTCTTCCTTCTCTTGGAGTACCTGGTTGAATTTCTGAATATCAACGGTAGTAGGCTCTTTGTACACGGGAGCACACAATGGTTCCACGGCAGGAAACGACATTAGAAACTTGGCGGCTCTCTCTCGAACCCAAGTCACGTACGGATCAAAGGCCTTGTTGTTGCTTTTTCCTAGCAAGACTTTCCCCTTCCGGTGAATATTTCTCCAAGCATTCTGCACCTTGATCAAAGCGTCACCTTCAAGCAACCCCGTGAGATACAGAGATTCCCGTATCTCTTCCTCTTCAGGAGGACCTCGTAGTGTATACCCAAATTGTCGTACTAGCAGAGAGGTATTGTAGTTGATACATCCATTCCTTCCGACCAGGGGGACGTTCGGAAAGCCACATCAGCTATGTACAATATCTTTGCCCAGCAAATCTCTATCAAACCAGATGATATCGTCAGCAGTCAAACCCATCAAGCATGCAGACCAAGGTGAAGACTCAGCAAAATCAATGAACGACCCTGACTTAGGAAGACCAAGATGATATCGTCAGTAGTCAAACCCATCAAGCTAGCAAACCACTTATACAGTAAAGGAGCACAACATGCCACGTTCTTCCCCTTTCTGTTTTTGTTCTTCCTGTGAGCTGAATGGTAGATGTCTCCGAGGAGAGTGGGCACTGGATTTCCGGAGGCAAATATATGGCAAGCATCCATGCTTATGAAGTCCGGGTGACTTGGGAATAGTACGATCCCATAGATACAGAGGGCTAAGAAGGCATTCAATACATCCCAGCGACCCTTTTCGGCAAACTTTCGGGCTTTTTCCATCAGGAAAGGCAAAGGGAAACCATGAACTCCGATCTTTCTGGATACCATCCCTTCCAATTCAGACTCATCTACATGCAAAGCGTCAGTCATCTCACTCAATTTGGGCTCACCCTTAACACGGTAGTAAGGCATTTGATTCATCAAAGGCACCCCCAACAGGTCAGAGTACTCCTCTAAGGTCGGGGCTAGGACATAATCTGGAAACACGAAGCATCTGAGTTGTGGGTCGTAAAACTGTAGCAGAGCATAGAGGTTGTTCAACTCGTACGTAGGAAGCTTATACACAATACTCAGAAGTCTCCCATAACTCTGTCTGAAACTCTCCATCACTGTCTTATCAGCCAAAGAAATCAAAGCTCGCAATTCTCGGATGTCAGGTGTTGGTAGCTTGTAAGCCATAGTCTTCTTCAGAGATGCCATATCTGCCATAAGGATCAAGATCACTAGAACCATGGGAGAAATATGCACCTGCAACACAGACACACGTTAATGACATGCAAATGAGAATGCAAACAATGCAAAATGAAATCATGCAGCAGGAGATCAGGATGACTGTGCTGTTGAGGAGATGAAGGCTCTGTATCAACAAAACCATAATACTGCTCTGTCAAGAAAAACCATATCTCTAATGAGAAGAAACCCCTGATACCAAACCATAAATCTGCTCTGTCAAGAACACACATATCTGACGAGAAGAAACCCCTGATACCAGACCATAAATCTGCTCTGTCAAGAACACACATATTTGATGAGAAGAAACCCTGATACCAATAAAACTGATTCACTGTCAAGAAAACCAGGTAGTCTGAAGGTTAAGGTTTCCTGCAATAACCCGACCCTGCTCACAGGTATGGACCTAATCACGGAAAAGGTTCGGCATCCTATGCGGTCATCAGCGTCATAGACTTTCAAGAAATGACGATACGATACCCAGAAGGTGTGGCATCATCATCTCTTGAAGCGGCCTCACTTAGCTGAATTCCAAATGATCGGTTCCCAGAGTCGACAATCCTTAGATCCAACAACCCCTCGAGTCCAAAGGACCGATAGGAAGCCATCAAAGAGAACCTCGTCTGAGTGTGGATTACGTGGGAACAACTGCAAGCAAAGCAAGCACGTCCTCCACTAATCCACTATAATGCTATGTAGATCTCAAGCCTGGGTCTGGCTTCTCACTCATCAGAATGCCCCTCCCCCAACAATATAGATAATCATATCATATTGAAAATAAAGTGCGGGAAAAAAATGCGATAAACAAACACAACTCAACAAGTAATCGTACAAGCGCTAGGATTGACTCTCGCACAGGGGACTTTGGATCCCCAGATTGACTCGCATAAGGGACGTTGGATCCCAGGAAACTATGAAGTCCCCAGCAGAGTCGCCAGCTGTCGCTACCGCGAAAATTAGGTGTCGGCAAAACAGAAGAGTCGCCACCTTTCGTTATTTATCCCTCAGAACAGGAAAGGAAACGATCGGAAAAACCTGACGAAAAGGTATAAGACAAGGTCATCGCAACCATTGTCTTGGTTCGGGAGTCGATTACGCAAGGGAAAGGTATTAGCACCCCTCACGTCCATCGTACTCGATGGGATCCACGCTTGTTCTGTTCATCGGACGGGTTGGTTTTATCTATCTACCTATCAAGGCTGGTCAAAAAATAAAAGAAAATGACTCGGCAAAGCATCACACTTTATGCCTACGTATTCTCATCAGAGAATGAGAAATCAGAGTCAACGTAGTTCGGCTAACTACGGGTTACGGGGAAGGTGGCTCGCCAATACGTCAGTATTGTGCCTACGTACTCTCACCAGGTATGAGAGATCAGAGCTTACGTAGTTCGGGATAATACGGATTACCGGAATTCAGATTCATCTGTTTTATCGAGCAGGGTTAACAAACAATTCCAGCAGTTTGGTGTACGCAGCTCGACCTTTGGAGGCTCAGGCGTTACCGTTTGCGGTAGAACTGGGAGTTAACGACACTCTTTTCTTCAGAAAAGCTTCCTTTGAATTATGGGCCCATGGGGCAAAAAGGTTTGAAGTTTGTTTTCTGTCTTTTACGGAAGAATTGTTTTTTAGTTGTCTATAGTTTGTACAGCACTAGAGACTATGACCTGGGAACGAATGCGTCGCATATCGTCCAAAGGATGTATACTAAACATTCTAGACGATTGAGAGGAGGCCGTTCAATTATCATTACCCAAGTAGCTTAAGGCTCGTATCGCGCTTATACCAACTTGCCTTTATTACGTTTTTTACTGTTTGTTTTGAGATGAGAAGAGAAGAAAGGGTTCAACTACGGGGAGTCTATCAAGTCTTAATGTTGTCATGCCAAGGATTCATCCTATGGTTGAAGTTTGAAACAGGGATCTCCTAGATGTTATCATGCATAGGTTTCAACCTAAAGTTCTAATCATCACTTCCTTATCAAAGGAAGTGAGATTCCTAGGGGGTCATGTCAATGATAAACAGAAACAGATAAAGCATCAGCTTAAACAGTAAATAGTAAACGACTGTAAAAAGTAAACAGTACAAGGAACAACTGTAAAATGCATGCAATGCAAGTGAGGGAGGAAATGTGTGTGGGGCATCAGCCTCCACAAGCTCGTCTCGACCTCAAACCAAGTATGAATAACTGCAATCATGAAGAAAGAAAATGCCATCAAGCAAAACACAAACCACATAGGCAAGGGAGCAGGGCTCTACCGAATACCAGCAAGCAAAGCCACACAGTACAAATACAAGCAGAGGGAGCAACTCAACCTCTAATGCAATCATGCTCCTAGCTTAAATCAGTCTAAACATGAACTTATTCTAATGCATCAAGCAAATCAAACAAGTCACATCAATACAGTTGCACAGAAAGAAAACAGACAGTCAAGAAAGCAAATCAATAGCTTCTACAGTCTTCACAGTAAAGCAATCCTCTGACAGCAGTTCAGTCCTCAGTCTATAATTGTTCTTCAATAGCAAGTATCAACTTGCTTCTTCAAGCTTTCAAGGCATCAAACACAAGTATCAACTTGTTCTCCATCTTCTTCAAGCTTCAACTCTTTCTTCATCCTCAGTTTGATCTTCTTCACAAGTGTCAACTGGTTCTTCTGGATCTTCAAGCTTCAGCTTCTAGGAAGTCCTCAAACACAGGGAAGTGGAAACCTCTAGCATCTTCAATCTTCTAACAAGGAACTCTATCCTCTAGCAAGGGAGAAATATTCATCTAACAAGAGCAAGGTGTGGATAGTGGTGAGCAAAGTGAAGATCAAAGGTCACCTCTGAGCACTCCACTATCAAGGAAAGGTGTCGCTACCGCGAAAATAGGGTGTCGGCAAAACAGAAGAGTCGCCACCTTTCGTTATTTATCCCTCAGAGCGGGAAAGGAAATGATCAGAAAAACCTGACGAATAGGTATAAGACAAGGTCATCGCAACCATTGTCTGGGTTCGGGAGTCGGTTACGCAAGGGGAAGGTATTAGCACCCCTCACGTCCATCGTACTCGATGGGATCCACGCTTGTTGTGTTTGTATGATGGGTTGGTTTTATCTATCTACCTATCAAGGCTGGCTTAAAAAGAAAAGAAAAATGACTCGGCAAAGCGTCGTACTTTATGCCTACGTATTCTCATCAGAGAATGAGAAATCAGAGTCAACGTAGTTCGACCTACTACGGGTTATGGGGAAGGTGGCTCGCCAATACATCAGTATTGTGCCTACGTACTCTCAACAGGTATGAGAGATCAGAGCTTACGTAGTTTGGGATAATACGGATTACGGGAATTCAGATTCATTTGTTTTATCGAGTAGGGTTAACCAACAGTTCCAGCAGTTTGGCGTACGCAGCTCGACCCTTGGAGACTTATGCGTTACCGTTTGTGGTAGAACTGGGAGTTAACAACACTCTTTTCTTCAGAAAAGTTTCCTTTGACTTATGGGCCCACGGGGCAAAAAGGTTTGAAGTTTGTTTTTTGTCTTTTACGGAAGAACTGTTTTTTATTGTGTTTGCAACTAGTATCGCACTAGAGACTATGACTTGAATGTGAATGCGTTGTATGTCACCCAAAGGGTGCCCTACTAAACATCCAGACTGTTGAAAAGAAACTCTCCACAATCCTTTCTCAGATAGCTTAAGGCTCGTAACGTACGACGTCAGTTAACCTTTATTACTGTATTTTGATTTGTTTCGAGATGAGAAGAGAACGGGCTCAACTACAGGGAGACTATAAAGTCCTAGTGTTGTCATACCAAGGATTCATCCTATGGTTGAGGTTTGAACCAAGGAACTCCTAGAAGTCATCATGCATAGGTTTCAACCTAAATTTCTATCATCACTTCCTTATCAAAGGAAGTGAGAGTCCTAGGGGATCATGTCAATGATAAACAGAAACAGATAAAGCATCAGCTTAAACAGTAAACAGTAAACGACTGTAAAATGCATGCAATGCAAGTGAGGGAGGAAATATGTGTGGGGCATCAGCCTCCACAAGCTCATCTCAACCTCAAGCCAGATATGAGTAACTGCAATCATACAGGAAATAACATAAAGTGCTATCAAGCAAACACAAACCACATGGGCAAGGGAGCAGGGCTCTACCGAATACCCGCAAGCAAAGCCATACAGTAAAAATACAAGCAGAGGGAGTAACCCACCCTCTAGTGCAATCATGCTCCTAGATTACATCAGTCTAAATATGAACTTATCCTAATGCATCAAGCAAATCAAACAAGCCACACCAATACAGAAGAGAAAACAGACAAGAGAGAAAGCAGATCAACAGCTCCTACAACTAAACCAACTTAACAGCAGTCCAGTCATCAATCTTCAGCAGCTCTTCAGGGCTATCATCTTTCATGACAAGTATCAACTTGCTTCTCCAGGGTTTCAACCCATCAACATAAGTTTCAACTTATTCTCTCTACCTCAACTTCAAGCTTCAACTCCCTCAGTTTCTCAGTGCATCAATGCAAGTGTCAACTTATCCTTTATTCCTCAAGCCTCAGCTCTTCACTCAATCTCAATTGAATCCTCTTCATAAGTATCAACTTGATCTTCAAGCTTCAGCTCTCTCTTCTTTACCAGTATCAACTAGTTCCTCTTCATCTACAAGCTTCAGCTTCTCAGAGTAATCTTCAATCACATGGAAATGTCAACTTCATCCTTCAATCTTCTTCAAGCAAGGAACTCCATCCTCTAACAAGGGAGAAAGATTCATCTATCAAGAGCAAAGTTGGGATGATTGGTAGCAGAGTGAAGACCAAAGGTCACCACTGAGCATCCTGTCATCAAAGAAAGGGACCCTCAAAGGTTCTACCAATTTGCAAAGAACCACACATCCTACCAAAGGAGGGATGAGGCCTTTACAAGGGACCTTACATCATAGGTAAGAATGGAATTGATCAACATATTGCATGTTTATGAAGGAAGAGAACTATCTAGAAGCTCTGCCTACAAAACCCTAATCTTAACCTAATCAAAACTACACCACAAGAAGGGAAGATCTTCAAATCCAAGCCTCTTCAAGCAATCCAATGCATCTTCAACTTGTCTTCATCATCATCCAGGAACAAGCAAAGCACAACCCTAATCTAAGGGAACTAAAGATGTTAATCTAGTTGAGTTAGTGCCTTAGAATCATCTAAAACTAGCACCTAAACTAAAATCAATCAAAAATAGCAAACTATCTTATAAATTTCTACAAAAATTCCTAAGGGATCCTAGTTCAATTAAGAATGCCTCATACAACAACCGGGGACTAAATCATCTATTAAGTCCTAAAATTAAGTCCTAAATCCAAAGGTATCAATCATAAACCCTAAAAATGGAGCTTCTAAAGGTTTCAACCTAAACTACCACCTATGTTCATCACAAAAATGTGAGAAAAATATATGGGGAGCATGAACATCTATGCTAACTACTCACAAAAAATCAGGATCAATATCATCACCACATGATCACAAAAAATTCCACAAAATCAAGTATCAAACATAACTATTTTAATATCAATTAAAATGTGAAAATTCCCATAAAATCAGAAAATGCATGAAATAGAAATATTTTTTATCTAAAAAATACTAGATTCAATCATGAATATAATGCAAAAAGAATGGGGTTAATTGGATCATTTTTCAGTTTTATATGATTTAACCAAGGACCATGAATAAAATGAAGAAATTAAAGAAGGACAATAAGTCAGAGGGTGTGATCAGCAAACAATTTCCTTTACCTTCGCTTAGGCCCCTCATCCTGGGGGTGTGCATAGCAACTGGGCGCTAGGCCCATTCAAATCTCAATTCAGTCACAAGCAAAAGGACCAGGGGAGGTGTGCTAAGTACAGATTTCACGTTACAACTCCCATTGGGCTTGAAAGAGGGGTGCTGATATCAAAGGGTTCATAGGCCCATGCGCTCATTCTTCTCAATTCACAAAATCAGAAACATTACACGCCAAGGTTCGAACTCGCTCGTTCTTGGTCCATGCAGCGAAATAAACAAGGCTGGGGTACCTTACTAATCAAAATGCAGTGTTTTGGAGGGAGGGGGACGTGGCACAACGCTGGGCCTTAGATTGCTTGACTCAGTCTACATTTCCACACGCATGGACGTTCCAGATTACGTCTTCAACCTTTCAAATGTGCAAGAGGAGAGAAAGATGCAGAATCCGGCGAGGGCGGCCGGAGTTCCACCGGAAAACCTCATGACACCCTAACTATCTCTACACTCAACCTTTGCGCGCGAATTTTCAAATGTGCAAGAGGAGGGAAAGTTGACCAGAATTTTCTCAGGAATCTAACCATGTCACTAGTTTATACTGAAAACGCACGATTCGCCAAAGCCATATCTCAACCGAAAATGGCATAGACCCTAACTTGTCTCTAATCATCAAATTAACTAACCAGAATTCATCTACATGCTAAGGGGAACCTAGCCACATGCTTCTAATGGATTAAAAGTGCATAATCAAAGAGATATTACAAGAACTTAGAACCAACCTTGAAGCTTGGATTGTAGTGGTTATGCGCCTCAATTCTCTCTCAAACTATGCAGAATCCTTCAAGGAGTAATGGTGGACAATTCTTGATGCTCAGTTCGTGCTGCAACCTCTTGATTCTCCAAAACGCGTTTCCAATTTTCAAGCTTTTTCTTCACTTCACATCTATGGATTCTCAACAGAATTCTGCTCCAGAAACTTCCAAATTCGTTCTAATTCATATTTATAGTGTGTTCAGATGGATATCCAGCCCAAACTAGGCCCAATTATGGATTTTGGATGTTCACCTTTCCTTCCAAATTTCAACATGGAAGTGTGCCTTCAAGCCTCACTCATGCTCTAAACTCAATCCAAACCATTCACTTAATCATTAAGGAGTGTGATGTAATGGTTTTCTTCCTTTGGTTTTAACATATGGAGTGTATATGATATGTTTCTTAATTGTGAAGTAACCATCCAAATGACTATGTTATGGACCTCAAATCCAAAATGTGGAAATGCCAATCTTTCTAAATCATTAATTCCATTCAAAATGACCACAAATTTGACTTGAAAACATGTTAATCTCATTTATTTTGAATTTTCTCATTTTAATTCATTAAAATGGCTTTCATGTGAAGTTTCTTCAACCAATGCTTGGTATAACCCATATCAATGGACACTTGATGTTTAGACAAGCTAAAAACATCATTTTGAACAACTTTCATGTTGAACAAAAATCCATTTGGAGCTTGGAAATAGGAGTTATGGCCTTATGCTTGAAATGACCTGTAATCTCCAAATGACCAAAATGCCCTTGACTTGTCAAAGCCATAAGTTGTGTTCTACACATCCAATCATGAACTTCTAGTACTCTCTAGAAAGCTAAGAGAATTAGGAATAACATTCATGTTGACCAAAAGTTCATAGGAATCATCCTTCTTGGGCAAAAGTTTCATGCAAGTTGGACAACTTTCAAGCTCCAAATTCACATACCTCAGATGACCTGTAACTTGTCAAAGTCATAACTTGAGTTCTACAAATCCTATCAAGGACTTCTAGTAATCTCTAGAAATCTAAGAGGATAAGAAACAACATTCATGTTGACCAGGAATTCATAGGAATCATCCTTCTATGGCAAAAGTTTGATGCAAGTTGGACAACTTTCAAGCCCCCAAATTCACATACCTCAGATGACCTGCAACTTGTCAAAGTCATAACTTGAGTTCTACAAATCCTATCAAGGACTTCTAGCACTCAAATTAAAGCTAAGATCATGCTCTACAACATTCATGTTGGAGGAAAGATGAGATGACAATCACATCTTGAGCTAAACTGCCTTGAAGATAGGGGTCAAACTAGGGGATTTTACACTGTCAAGCCTTAGAAACCCTAGCTTGAAACTTCTCAAACTCTTCAATCATGATGAGTTAAACTTGGAATCATCCTTATAGAATATCAATGCATCAATACAGGATCAAATGGCCTTTGAATTAGGTCTCAACCTTCTTCAAATCATCAGTTGACTTAGGGTTGACCCAGTCAAACCCTAACTGCACCAATCATGGCTGAGTCTTCTTATTCTTGCACAATGACCTGTCTAGGCCTCAAAGTGATATTCAACACTTCTCATGAGCTCTCTCAAGATCTCAAATCTAACTTCATGGCTTCAGAATCATCTGATGGTCGTCCCCATAACTCTCAAGTTAGGAGACACACACTCTTGGTTTCAACCACTCTCTCTGAGAATCTTTTAACTTCTCTGACAAGGATATCAACCCTTGAACACTTGAATAAGTTTCTTCGCTAGCTTTAAGGTCTTGTGTAGCTCTTGATTGGTAATCATACCTCTTGATCTCCTACACACATGTCAATGAAATGCAAATGATAATGCTAATGTGAATGAAATAAAACATAAGCTAGGTAAAGAAATGTTGGGCAAATTTTGGGGTGCAACAGCTGCCCCTATTCAAACGGCTTGAACCTGACTGGGTGAGAAGCGAACGGCTCTCAACCGATCAAGGTGCGAGATGGTTGAATACCGACAAACCCGGAAATTTGCCAACTGCACAAGTACATAGTACTCTGATGGGAACAAATCTTTGAAAACTGAAATATTAGCCGCCCGGCAACTAGCTGGGGAATTGGTCACACGGTAACCGGTGATACATGGTCGATCATGCCGTCAGGCACCAATATTCCTCGGGACCCATCAGATCAACAATCAAGTTAACCACGCCATCGGGCATTCAAAGAAATCTTTGGGCGTTAGCCGAACTTCGTCAGTAAGTCGGGAATGGAATTCTCAGTCAGTCATGAACCAATTGGGGATATCTAACTTCTACCATCAGGCACTCCGCATCAGCTGAGAGAACTGCTTCGTCAATACGGTTGGACTTCAATCATCAAGTCTTCAAGGGAAGTTTCAACTTCGCTGTTTAGGAACCTGTTGGGGATGACACATCTCCGCTGGGGATTCTGGAGAACTATCAAGTCATTCTGCTTCGGGGATCCAGAAATTATTCTGGGTGAGCCATCTCTGCTGGGGAAATCAAGAGTCATCTTGAACAAATAACTCTGTGGGGACTTCAAGAATCATCCCGAACCAATAACTCTGCTGGAGATTTCGGGAATCATCCCGAGCACTCACTCTGCCGGGGACTCCAAGCATCAACTTTAAGCAACCAACTCTGGCGACTTCACTGGGGATTTTAAGAATCATCTTGAGCAAACGACTTCGCTGGGGAGAATTCAAGAATCATCTTGATCAAACCATTCTGCAGAGGAACATCTGTAAAACAAGAACAGTACCAACCTAGCTCATGCTTCATATGCGTATGCTTTGGCAATGGCGCAATGCTCCACACGGTGGAAATGCTACGCGTTTTTTTGGAAAATGCTATGCAATCATGCAAGATGCTATGACCCCATCAACAAAATAAATGTTGAAAGGAGCATCTTCTTGTCAAGGAGAAAGAACCACTCTGGTGGAGGAAGGACTCATCCCGCCGAGGAGAAGAAGTCACACCGATCTCAAACGGACTCCGCCTGGGGAAACAAACTTCAGTCGACTGCTATAGGAGAACGAAGCTCTACGAGAACCCGGACTTGCTCAGGAAAGGGATGTCAATCGCAGAAATGAACTGCGCGGCCTTCGCGACTATTTCCCTGGAGGTAACGACTCTGGCGGGGAAATACAACATCAGTTATTCAACACTCTACTGGGGAAAACCAGTCATGGCCCGAAGTGCTTTCCAAGGACTTGGCTCCCTTGGGGATCTGCAAACTCGGCTGGGGAAGAAGGAATCGTCCTGCTTACAGGGGAGAGTACAACTCTGCAGGGAATTTCAATTCTGCTGAAGACTTCAGTCTGGAACTATCAATTGCTGCATACTTCAGTATGTGACTCAGCTAGGGAGATGACGACCCTTCGGGATGTATCTGATTGGGGAGAAAATCCTCTCTGTCTGGGGAAAACATATCAATGCTTACGATCTCACGTTCAGACTCTGCGGGGAGAGGCTGCTGACCTTCGCTGGAGGAGAAGGAATCATCCTGCTTGGGGACGCATACGACGTACTACCTGGTATATGCTACACCTGTAACAACACAAACAAACAGACAAGATACCCTTCTCAAAGGGACCTATCAAGGTTATCATCTTGTGACAATGTTCGAGTAATTCATTGTTTCAACGATCAGTGGCCTAGGCCAGTAAGTTTATGTATGCGCATTTTATCAAAAACATTGGCGTTCTTTTTCACAAACAAAACAGATAAATGCTAAACAGACAAACAGAATTGCTGAATAGTATACATTTTATTGATAACGAACCCCTGAATGGGTAAAAATGTTTTACAACAGATGCAAGCTCCTGGAATGAGGAAGCCGCGCAAATATAAAAACATAAATATACATCAGTATATACACATGTCGGCAACGAGGCGTAGACGAACACCATGAGTTGATCCCTCTATGACCCACTCGACTTCGATACCTCTCCGACGCTTCAGCTTCAGAAGAGATTGATTCAGATAAACAGCCCTCAGGTCTTCCAAACAAATACAGTCCACACGCGGAACGCAGTCATTTGCTTTTTTCAAATCCCTAACTTTTGCCTGAATCGCCATTTCGGGTTTTCGATTCACCGGGATACCCTTTTTTGCCAAAGTTGCCCATCCGGGTTTTCGACTTTGCGGGTGTACATTCTTTTCTTTATATCCCTAATTTTTGCCCGAACCCCTTTCCTTTTTTATGGTTCGCCGGGATGCCCCATTTTTGCCTGGATATTCTTTTTCTTTCCAGCGGGTCATTTTTTAAGCAAAGTATTTTTTAACTGCGTCCGCGTTCACCGGGGATGCAAAATCTTCGCCATCCATCATGGACAACAACAAGCTCCTCCCGAGAAGACCTTGCTGACGACGTACGGACCTTCGTAATTAGGAGTCCACTTGCCCCGGTGATCGGAGTGTGGAGGAAGAATCTTCTTCAAGACGAGATCACCCGTCTGAAAGCTTCTAGGGCGCACCTTCTTATCATAAGCTTTCTTCATTCGGATTTGGTACAGACGTCCATATGCAATCGATGCTAACCTCTTCTCGTCCATCAGGCTGAGTTGGTTTAGTCGGTTCTTAATCCATTCTGCCTCATCGAGTTTCACGTCAACCAAAACTCGTAAAGAAGGAATCTCAACTTCCAACGGTAGGACAACTTCCATACCGTACACCAGTGAGAAAGGAGTTGCCCCGGTTGATGTACGTACCGTCGTACGATAACCGTGCAGTGCAAGTGGCAGCATCTCGTGCCAATCTTTGTAGGTCACAACCATCTTCTGAACAATCTTCTTAATTTTCTTATTGGCCGCTTCAACGGCGCCATTCATCTTCGGCCGGTAAGGAGATGAGTTGTGGTGTTAAATCTTGAAACTCTGGCACAGCTCCTTCATCATCTTGTTATTCAGATTCGAACCATTATCAGTAATGATCCGCTCGGGAATTCCGTAACGACAGATGATATCCCTCCTTATGAATTTAGCCACCACCTGCTTGGTCACATTAGCATATGAGGCTGCCTCCACCCACTTGGTGAAGTAGTCGATAGCTACTAGAATGAAGCGATGACCGTTAGATGCAGTGGGCTCGATCTTGCCTGTCATGTCGATGCCCCACATGGAGAACGGCCACGAGGAGGACATGACATTCAACGGGCACGGCGGTACATGAACCTTATCAGCATAAATCTGGCATTTATGACATCTCTTCGCGAATTTAAAGCAATCCGATTCCATTATCAGCCAGTAGTATCCTGCTCTCAGGATCTTTCTCGTCATAGCATGCCCGCCGGCATGCGTACCAAATGTGCCCTCATGGACTTCTTCCATGAGCATACTCGTTTCTTTCTCATCTACACATCTGAGTAGCACGAGATCGTGGTTTCTTTTATACAAGACTCCATCAGGATTGAGATAAAAATTTCCAGACAACCTCCTTAGAGTCTTCTTATCTTGGGTTGACGCTCCCGCAAGATACTCCTTAGTCATAAGGAAGGTCTGAATGTCATGGAACCATGGCTTGCCATCGGAGGCTTCCTCGATTGCAAAGACGAATGCAGGTCCATCAAGACGAGAAAGGACAATTCATGGAGCTTCATTCCAAAAATTGACTTTATACATCGAAGCCAACGTGGCTAAGGCATCAGCCATCTGGTTTTCGGCCCTGGGCACATGATGGAGTTCCACTCGATCAAAGAACGGAAGTAGCCTTCTGGAATAATTCATGTACGACACCAAATTCGATTGGTGAGTCTCCCACTCCCCTTTAATCTGGTTGATCACAAGCGCCGAGTCACCATATACGTCTAGGTTCTTGATTCTCAAATCAATTTCCTCTTCTAGACCCATGATGTATGCTTCGTACTCTGCTTCATTATTAGTGACTGGAAACGTCAGTCTCGCAGTAAACGGGATGTGGGATCCGTGGGGAGTCGTGATGATTGCCCCTATGCCACTTCCGTAAGAATTAACCGCCCCGTGAAATATCAATTTCCACTGGGATTTCTGTCTGGCCCCTCGTCGGGCAACGGTTCATCGCAATCCTTCGCTTTGAGAAACATGATATCCTCATCAGGGAATTCAAATTTCATCAGCTGATAATCCTCGATCGGCTGTTCGGCAAGGTATTCAGACAATACGCTTCCCTTGATGGCCTTCTGGGAAACGTACTGAATGTCATATTCCGTCAACACCATTTGCCATCTGGCAATCCTGCCTGAAAGTGCTTGCTTCTCGAAGACGTACTTGATCGGATCCATCTTTGAAATTAGCATGGTGGTGTGATTGAGCATGTACTGTCGTAAGAGTTTGGCAGCCCAGGCTAGTGCACAACACGTCTTCTCCAGCATCGAGTAGCGAGATTCACAATCTGTGAACTTCTTACTCAAATAGGAAATGGCATGCTCCTTTCTGCCCGTCTCGTCGTGCTGACCGAGAACACACCCCATACTATTCTCAAGAACTATCAAGTACATGATTAAAGGTCTTCTGGCCACTGGAGGTATCAAGATAGGAGGTTCCTGCAGATACTGCTTTATCTTATCAAATGCCTTCTGGCAATCCTCGTTCCAGATAATCGCCTGATCTTTCTTTAGCAGTTTGAACATCGGTTCACACGTGGCTGTGAGCTGAGAAATAAACCTTGCAATGTAGTTTATTCTGCCCAGGAAACCACGAACTTCTTTTTCTGTTTTTGGCGCTGGCATTTCCTGTATTGCTTTTATTTTTGCAGTATCAACCTCAATGCCTCTTTCACTCACGATAAACCCCAGTAGTTTTCCGGACCGTACTCCGAAAGTACATTTGTTAGGATTCAGCCTCAACCTGAACTTCCTAAGCCTCTCAAAAAGCTTCAGCAAATTGACCAGATGTCCCTCCTTCGTTTGGGACTTCGCAATCATGTCATCAACATAGACTTCAATCTCATTATGAATCATATCATGAAACAAAGTAACCATTGCTTGTTGGTAAGTGGCCCCTGCATTCTTCAGACCGAAAGGCATTACCTTGTAGCAAAACGTTCCCCAAGGTGTAATAAACGTAGTTTTCTCCATGTCTTCCGGCGCCATCTTGATCAAATTGTAACCGGAGAAGCCATCCCTGAATGAAAATACGGAGAACAGAGCTGTATTGTCGACCAACACATCAATATGAGGTAGCGGGAAATCATCTTTAGGGCTCGCTGTCGCTACTGCGAAAATCGGCGCCGGCTGAACAGAAGAGTCGCCACCGTGCGTTATTTATCCCACGGGAGGGAAAGGAAACGCTCAGAGTAAACCTCGCACAACATGGGAAAGGTATGGTCGTCGCAACCAAAACCTGGATTCGGGAGTCGGTTACGCAAGGGGAAGGTATTAGCACCCCTCACGTCCGTCGTACTCGACGGGATCCACGCTTGTTTTCGGGTATGGATTGTTATTCTATCTAAACTATAGGTCAAGGGTTAAAAAGAAAAGAAAATGAAATGACTCGGCAAAGTATCGCACTTTATGCCTACGTATTCCCGCCTGGAACGAGAAATCAGAGTCAACGTAGTTCGCCTACCTACGGGAAAGGAGGGGAAGGTTGCTCGCTAGGATATCGCATCCTATGCCTACGTACTTTCATACAGCATGAAGGATCAGAGCAAACGTAGTTCGGGCTACGCACGACACAAGCTTGTCTTGATTGATTTTACTCCTTCTGAAAAAGGTTTTTCTGATTAGCAGTCCAAGCGGACAAAAATGACGGCTTGATGAGTTCACGTTCTTTTACGAAAGAAGTGTCTTTTATTGTGTTTGAAATCTTTATGGTGTTTTTCTGTTTGTTTTGAGGAAGAAGAGATAGAACTCTAACCTATGGTTGCGAAGGGAAACAAACTAACCTAATGTTATCATGCATGGATTGAGACCTAGTGTCTATCATGCTCCTCCCCTTGCACAGAGAGAAACAGAGATCCTACGGGATAGGCAGAAACAGAAACAATAACAGATATAATAAAGCGGTAAAATGCATGGATGCAACAGTACAAGCGAGGCAAGGGAGTCCCACTCAACCTCGAACCTAGAAAACAATAGGCGAAAGTGAACAGGCTTCACTTTCAACCCAACAGGTTAACAGCAAACAATACAGTCAGGAAAACCAAACAATACAGCAGAAATGAAATACAGCAATAAAACAAACAGCTTCAGCAGCTTTGAATCAACATGGCTCCAAGTAATCTTCAATCAACTACAGGCTTCAACAAGCATCAATCTCCATCTTCATGGCCTTCAGGTAAGGGCTTTGATCATCAGTCTTCTCTCTGCAATGGCTTTTCTTCAAGTTCAAACCTCCCGGATGAGGGATCAGTCACAAGAGTGAATTGGGTGTTAAGAAATCAGTTGACTACCAAGGGTGGTGAACAGACTGCTTCTGACACATATGACATTTTCTCTCAAGAGTTCTATCTCTTAGACACTATCACCAAGCCTTCCAAAGGAAGGGGGTGAGTGTCTTAGAGAGACTCTGTATCACAGAGAAGAATGGATGCAGACAAGGCAATCCATGTTTGAGAAACAAGCTTTCTAACCTAGAGCTCTGCCTAGCTCCTAAACCCTAATCTCCACAACAGCTGCTAGCAAGAAACTTCTCTTCAACTCTGGAAGTTGGACTTCAGTCTGGATCTCCAATGGCCTTCATCTCCTCAAGTCTTCAGCTCTCCCAAGTCCCTAGACAATCCCAATACCCACACAGACAAGCAATAATCCCTAGAGGGCACACCACACCAGTCAATCAGATATACAGTACATTAATAGCAGTAGGGGAATCCTGACTTTTTCTAAGGGGATCTAATAACTACCCATAGCCCCTATAGTCCCATAGCTAACCTGTTCAATCTTTAAGTCCTAAGGGAACTGATTCTATTCTCCTAAGTTATCACCCAAAACCCTAGTTTGTTCATGTTATTCACACCTAAACTAAACACCTAAAATTAATTTCTAAAAATGGGAACTAAATTACATCTACAAGTTTAATGTCTAAACTAAATAACCTAAAAAGAATGGACAAAAAATATTAAAGCATCTAATAGAACAAAAATTAACAAAATCATGCATGAAATGAAACTATTTAAAATGCTATTTATTTGGAAAATATGGGAAAATATCAAATAAAAAAATAAAATGCAATTTTTATTTTTTAAAATTTTCTAGACTCTTTAAAGAAAATAATGCAAAAAGAATGAATTAAAAATAATGTTTTTTCCATTTTATATGATTTTTAGAAAATGCATGAAAAATGTAAAGAAAATAAAAAGAAAATATAAAGAAGTAGATAGAGGGGGTAAGAATAGTAACTCGCTGCAGTTCAAATCCCAAGTGGGCTGGAAAAGTGGGGGTGCGCGTAGTAATCACATTAGGCCCATGCGCTCAGAAAAACAAATTGGAAAATGCCAGAAAAAATAACCACGAACTCGGTGTAAATAGCAATCAGTTCACGTTGAAATGTTTGGGCTTGTTGGTTGAGGGGTGTGATTAGCAACTTGGATCCAGGGCCCAGAATTTCAATTAAATGAAACGCCGCGTTTCGTTTCAGTCAGCTCCCTCCATTTCTCACTTTAAACGTGGACCGTTGGATGGAGATTTGAGTCAAATGTCAAAGCCTCATCGTGTGGTTCAGCCATCATCTTCAACCTTGAGCACCCTAGGGTTTCAGAAAACCCTAACCATGCACGATCTTCCCTCCCTCTGTTCTCTCTCCAGACGCCATGGATTCACACGATATAAAAAGCAAATTTGGTCTACTCCAATCCCTCTACACAGCCATAACCATAAATCTTCCCAAAACTCAAGCAATCAATCGATTCGATGAAGATAACAGTTGGGATCCGCCATTGTCACCTGTGATCTACTACTTCAATTCTCCACAAAACTCATCCTAAACTAATCTACAACTCATCCTGATCATAGCATGCCAATCCAATGACATTTTCGTGCCTTATCCTAGCAACTACAAGCCTCAACAGTTTTGATGCATCATACTCAACCTTCATGAAACCTCCCCAAATTCATCCAAAACAGTCCTCTACCCTACCTTAACCGTTTTACACTAACAAAACCCTAAGATTCTAACTAGATCATGCAATACGAAAAGAAAACAAACCTGGTGCAAAATGGTGAAACAACTATGGAAACCCTCGAATATGATGCTTGCAGGGATGGGAAAGTGATCAGCAACCTTGATGATAAATTCTGTATGCAATATCCTTGGTGCAAACTCCTTGAATCTTGTTCTTGAGAAGTTCTTGCAATTTGGATGTTTCTCTTGAATAGCACAATTCTCCCTCCAATTCTACCAATCTAGATGTGAATTAGGCTGTTTGAATGATGATGATGAAGATCCAATCCAAAGATATGAAGATTGATGGAGATTATAGAGAGTTTGGAAAGCTTATGCAAAAATGGAAAAGTGGGGAAAACTTGGGGTTTTGAGCAAATAGGATCACCAACCATGGCATGAACCATCTCCATTCAATATATAGGTGACATTAGAACCTCCTAGAAACTTGGAGAAACTTCCCTTGCACTTTTCCCTTTCAATTTGGTTTATGTTTCTTTCATTGTAAGCAACTATGGATAACTCCTAAATCTTGAACCAAACTCAAAATTCTACTTTAGCCAATGTATTTAAAATGATCTTTCCATTCAAAATGACCTATAATTTTGCTTCATTTGGCCAAGATATGAAAAATCTCATTTTTAAGTCCATTTTTCTTCATTAAATCCAACAATTTTGAAACCTTGTGCTATGAACATTTCCAATCTCTCATGGTCACTTTTCTAGACTCAAAATGTCATTTGGAGCAAGTTTGATGTTGTAAGTTTTTTCATTTGAGGCCTCCTTGTATGAGTTTTGGGCATAGGTTAAAATGACCTGTAATTCACAAATGACCAAAATACCCTTTGCTTGCCAAGACCATAAGTAGAGTTCCCCAAATTATATGAAGGCATACTATACCATTCTAGAAAGCTAAGACAATAAGGAACAACTCTTATGTTGACCAGAAATTCATTTGAAATCTCCCTGAGGGGTAAAAATTGCTTGGAAGTCAAGTCACTTTCACAGACAAAATTTCAGATACCCCAGATGACCTGTAACTTGCAAGGACCATAACTTGAGTTCTATAAATCTCCTTGATGTCTTCCAACACTCAAATTAAAGGTCTTGAGATCCTCTACAAGTTTCATGTTGGCCAAGGATCCATTTGAAGCTTGCATTTTGATTTATCTTGCTTGGAAATTTGACCTAAACTAGGGGATTTTTCATAGAAACCCTAATTTAGACCCTCCTCTTCTCCTTGATTTCTCTTGATTTCTTCTTATCATAACAACATATCCTTATTCTCCATGTCAAATTATGAACCCCACATCTCTCCAATAGACCTTAATGCCTTTCAATCAGTCAATTGACCTAGAGTTGACCCAGGGTTGACCCAGATGAAACCCTAGTTGACTGTCTTCAACTGTAATTCTTGTGACCACATCAACAACTTGTTTTCTTCTCCAAATGACTTTCTAAGTCCTCCAATATGTCTAGATACTCCCCATGCTCTCAATTCACAACTCATAACTCCCTTGTTGACCCTCAGACACCCTCAGTTAGGAGATATACTCAATGATTGATCCACTGAACTCCCTGCTTTCAAATTCTTTTCTGATGACTTGAATGAGATTGAATTAGGATAATAACCTCTTGATAGGCCTCTAGAGATGATAATAATAATTGGCCCCCTGCTGGATGACTTGCTATGCTTATGCTATGCAGATGGTTAGGCTATGTACATGACTCTATATGCAAATGCTAATGATATTGAAACATAAACCCAGTGAATAAGGTTGGGCAAATTTTAGGGTGCAACAGCTGCCCCTATTCAAGCGACTTGGACCCGATTGGGTGAAGAGCCCGGAGCCTTCAGACATTCGCGGTACGAGACGTTTGAATACCCGTGAAACCAAAAATTTGCCAACCGCAGAAATAAACTATGCTCCTGCTTGGGGGACGACATTTATCAGCGGAATCTGACTGTCACAGTAACCCACTGATCTCGTGCGACCGTGCTGGGGATTCTTCTCATCATCCTGAAGAAGATTTTATCATCGCAGAGATAGAACACTGTCCACGTCAGGACGCCTGCTTCGTCAATTTGGAAAAACTTCAACAACTTTGCTGGGGATGGCTCGTCTGCCTTCTCGTCAGAAATAAATCGTCCATGTTAGGAATAAACTCTTCCACATTAGGAATAACACCGTCCATGTAAGGAATAACACTGTCCACGTTAGGACTATACCACTTTTCCACGCGAGGAAACCCTCTATTGTCCTGGTTTGTCCACGTGAGGACTCCACTTTTCCATGTAAGGGGTGCATCTTTGTTTGAATCCGTCCGCGTCAGGATTAACCTTTCCACGTAAGGAACCCCAATCTTTCCACGTAAGGAATACTATATTAATCTTTCTTTCCACGTTAGGAATGCTTCTTCTTTCCACGTTAGAAATAACTTCTTTGATCTGTCCGCGTCAGGACTAACCTCTTCCACGTCAGGAATAATCTCTTTCTTTCCACGTCAGGAATCAATCTTGATATGTCCGCGTGAGGACTCAATCTTTCCACGTAAGGAATAAACTCGTCTTTCCACGTAAGGAAACCATTTTTCTTCCACGTAAGGAATGCTCTTGATATGTCCACGTAAGGACTCTGATCTTTCCACGTTAGGAATCAAACCTTGATCTGTCCTCATCAGGACTAAACTTTCCACGTAAGGAATCAATCTCTTTTCCACGTAAGGAATCACCATTTTTCCACGTAAGGAATAAGACTTCGTCTAGATCTGTCCGCGTCAGGACTAAACTTTCCACGTTAGGAATACACTTGCTTCCCCATAAGGAATATACCTGTCCACGTCGGGACTCACGTTTCGTCTTGATTTGTCCACGTCAGGACTCGCCTCTTGACTTAATGAGAAAATAAAAACCTCTTCCACGTCAGGACTCGTGCACCTTCGACCCATTAGGGAAGTGAGACTTGTCCACGTTAGGACTCATACCTCAACCTACTGAAATAATAGAACCTATCCACGTCAGGACTTGCGCGTTTTCGACTTGTTGGGGAAATAAGACTTTGTCCACGTCAGGACTCCCACTACTCTTAGCAAAAACCTGTCAATAAACCCGTCCACGTTAGGACTCATCCTTCCCTTGGTCCGCAAACTTTTTACCACTGACGTTACAGCAGCTTTGAGGCTGACTCTACTGGGGATATTTGGGAAACCAAACTTCCGGACGCCTGTTCTGATAACCGGCGGTAACCTCTGAAATTTTGGTTCGTGAAACCTTTCAATGTTGACGTATCAACAACTTTGAAGGAAACAATCCGCTGGTCGGACTAGAGAAACTTCAACAAGAAACTCTGGCGGGGACATAAGTAACTCTGCTTAGGGACAAAGAGGAACTTATCCTGCTGCCTCTGTGGGGAGTAGTGCCAAGGCTGACATTATCATTGAATATCTCATGCCGAGATCTCGAATGTTTGGTAATTTATTTGAGCGAGGGCTCTCTCTACCTGCAAGAGAAACAGTACTTGAAGCAAAAGGTTAGCCAACCTGGTTTATGTTTCACAATGCATGCGTTTGTCAATGATGCCATGTTCTATTTGACATGGAAATGCTACGCTTTTTCATTTGGTGGATGCAAGTATGACACTATATGCCAATGCAAATGCAGACTTGAGCTGTCGTGATACAGGAACTAGCTTTAGCAAAATAAATGCTGAAAACAATGCCAACTCCGCTGGGGATAGCCAGGTGCTACAGGATTATCCCAGCAAAATAAATGCTGGGAGAGTGAAGTCAGCTCAGCTGGGAAATTAGGAACTTAAACAAGCACCTTGTTGAAAGACCACCCTGCTGGGGAACATAACTCTGCTGGAGAATGGCAGAGGCGCCTGGTATAATCGAACTTCTGCTGGAGGGTGAACTGATATCACACGGTATTCTAACAAAATAAATGCTAGGGCTCACGCCAACTCTGCTGGGGAGAGTCTTAATTTTCGAGTTCCACTGGAAGGAATACTTGCTGAGAAGAGAATTCCGCTGGGGATGGGATGATTCTCTTGGAAAAATCAATTGAATCCGCTGGGGGAGAGTAAATGACCCTGCGGGGAAAGGTGAACCGTCTGAATTCAGCTCGCCAATTGGAAATATTAATCTTCTGAGGCTGAACCCCTCTCTGCTGAGGATAAATGACTTTGCTGGAGCATGTCCTCTTAGATAGGCTACGACTAGCTGGGGAATTCGATCCTTCTTTAGGAAGAACATGCATGACCTGCATGAGGGTCGAGTCTTTTATCACTGTGGTCTCTTGGTCATCTTCCTCGTACGGCTATGAACCCTGCAACGACACAAACAAGGCAAGACAAGTCTATACAACCGAATCAATTCAGGTTAGTGACATTATTTTCAGTTAATTCAAAGCTTTAGCAATTGTTGGCAAGGGCCAGTGATGTTATACACATGCTAGTTTCAATAAACTTAGGCGTTTTATCATGCACAAACAGTAAAGAACAGTATCGGGTACTGAATAACGTATTTTATTGATTGGGCCCCTGAACGGGCGGAGTTTTTGTACACGGAATGTAACTCCTGAAAAGAGGAAGCTACGCAAAGCAAATATACAAGTATGCACAAGAAGCATAAATATATTGACAAATTAAATTTGTACACATGTCGGCAACGGGATGCAGACGAACACGACGAACTGATCCTCCTATGACTCATCCGAATCTAATGCTTTCCCGGTATCCATACCTCCGAAACGGTTGTATCTGATAATCGACCCCTCAGGTATTCTCCCGCACTGATGCTCACTGCAATATCAAATTCGGACCGCAGTCATTTGCTTTTCAAATCCCTAACTTTTGCGTGAACCGCCCTTTACGGGTTTTCAGTTCACCGGGATACCCTTTTTTGCCGAAGCCGCCCAGTGTAGGTTTTCAACTTCGCGGGTGTACATTTTTCAATTTTATCCCTAACTTTTGCCCGAACCTTTCATTCTGTTTTTGGTTCGCCAGGATGCCCCATTTTTGCCTGGACTCTCTTTTTTCTGTCCAGCGGGTCTATTTTAAGCAAAGTATTTTTTAACTGCGTCCGAATTCACAGGTGACGTAAAGTCTTCACCGTCCATGGTGGACAACAACAACGCTCCTCCTGAAAAGACTTTCCTGACAACGTATGGCCCTTCGTAGTTGGGGGTCCACTTGCCCCTGTGATCTGCCTGCGGCGGGAGAATCCTTTTCAGCACAAGGTCGCCTGTCTGAAAGCTCCGCGGATGTATCTTCTTATCATATGCTTTCTTCATTCGGCTCTGGTACAAACGACCGTATGCTAGAGAAGCTAGCCTCTTCTCGTCCATCAAACTCAATTGGTTCAACCTGTCTTTCACCCATTCTGCCTCGTCTTGCTGAACGTCTCGCAATACCCTCAGAGAAGGGATCTCAACTTCCAATGGTAACACTGCTTCCGTTCCGTATACTATCGAGAACGGGGTTGCCCCGGTTGATGTGCGTACCGTCGTACGATAACCGTGCAAAGCGAAAGGTAGCATCTCATGCCAATCCTTGTAGGTCACCACCATTTTCTGAACGATCTTCTTGATATTCTTATTGGCCACCTCAACAGCGCCATTCATCTTGGGTCGGTAAGGGGAGGAGTTGTGATGTTTGATCTTGAAATTCTGACAGAGCTCCCTCATCATTTTGTTGTTCAGGTTCAAACCGTTGTCCGTGATTATCCGCTCGGGAATCCCGTATCGGCAAATGATATCTCTCTTGATGAATCTGGCCACTACTTTCTTAGTTACATTTGCGTAAGACGCCGCTTCCACCCATTTGGTGAAATAATCGATTGCTACTAGAATGAACCGGTGCCCGTTAGAAGCTGTCGGCTCGATCTTTCCAATCATATCGATTCCCCACATTGAAAATGGCTAAGGCGATGACATCACGTTCAGAGGACTTGGAGGCACATGGATCTTGTCAGCATAGATTTGGCACTTGTGGCACTTTCTTGCAAACTTGAAACAATCAGTTTCCATGGTCAGCCAAAAATAGCCTGCCCGCAGCAGCTTTCTTGTCATAGCATGTCCACCAGCATGCGTACCAAAGGTACCTTCGTGTATTTCCTCCATGAGTAGCTTTGCCTCTCTTTCGTCTACACAACGCAACAGCACCAAGTCGTGGTTTCTTCTGTATAAGACGCCATCCGGGTTCAAATAGAAATTGCCTGCTAATCTCCTGAGAGTCTTCTGATCTTGACTGGATGCCCCAGCCGGATACTCTTTATTCTTCAGGAAGTTAAGGATATCAAAATACCACGGTTTGTTGTCGGATGCTTCGTCAATGGCAAATACATAAGCTGGCCTGTCAAGCCGAGAGATAATGATTCGGGGAGCCTCCTTCCAGAAGTTGACTTTGTACATGGAAGACAAGGTGGCAAGGGCGTCAGCCATTTGATTCTATGCCCGCGGTACGTGATGCAATTCAACTTTGTCAAAGAAAGGCAACAATCTCCTTGCGTAATTCATGTAATGTACCAAGTTGGGCTGACGCGTCTCCCATTCCCCTTTGATCTGATTCACCACCAGAGCTGAGTCTCCGTATACGTCAAGATGCTTGATTCGCAAATCGATGGCTTCTTCAAGCCCCATTATACAAGCTTCATATTCGGCCTCATTATTAGTAACGGCAAAGGTCAGTCGAGCAGTAAACGGGATGTGCGACCCGTGTGGCGTAGTGATGATTGCCCCTATTCCGGTACCGTAAGCATTCACAGCTCCGTCAAATATCATCTTCCATTTGGAACCCAACTCTGGTCCTTCGTCTGGCAATGGCTCTTCACAATCTTTCATCTTTAGGTACATGATATCCTCGTCAGGAAAATCAAACCTCATCGATTGGTACTCTTCAATAGGCTGCTCCGCCAGATACTCAGACAGCACACTCCCCTTTATAGCCTTTTGCGAGACGTATTGGATGTCATATTCAGTCAAGACCATCTGCCAACGGGCAATTCTTCCTGACAACGCCTGCTTTTTAAATACATATTTGATAGGATCCATCTTCGAGATGAGCATGGTTGTATGATTCAGCATGTATTGCCTCAAACGCTTGGCGGCCCAAGCTAGTGCGCAACAAGTTTTCTCAAGCATTGAATATCGAGATTCACAATCTGTAAATTTCTTACTCAAGTAATAGATCGCATGCTCTTTTCTTCCTGTCTCGTCATGTTGACCGAGAACACAACCCATGCTTCCCTCAAGAACCGTCAAATACATGATCAAGGGTCTCCCTGGCACTGGGGGTATCAGAATAGGAGGTTCCTGCAAATACTTCTTTATTTTATCAAACGCCTTCTGACAATTTTCGTTCCACGTTACAGCTTGATCTTTCTTCAACAGCTTGAATAACGGTTCACACGTAGCAGTTAGGTGAGATATGAACCGGGCGATGTAGTTCAACCTCCCTAAAAACCCGCGCACCTCTTTCTCTGTTTTAGGCGTCGACATTTCTTGGATCGCTTTTATTTTAGCAGGATCGACCTCTATTCCTCTTTCGCTTACGATAAACCCCAGCAGTTTACCCGATCTCACCCCGAAGGTGCATTTGTTAGGGTTCAGTCTCAACCTGAACTTCCTAAGCCTTTTAAATAACTTTAGCAGATTCACCAGATGCTCTTCCTCCGTCTGGGATTTGGCAATCATATCGTCAACATAAACTTCGATCTCTTTATGCATCATATCGTGGAAAAGAGTCGTCATCGCACGCTGATATGTTGCCCCAGCATTTTTCAAACCAAAGGGCATCACTTTGTAGCAAAATGTTCCCCAAGGCGTTATGAAAGTAGTCTTCTCCATATCCTCTGGCGCCATTTTAATCTGGTTATAGCTTGAAAAGCCATCCATGAAGGAGAATACGGAATATTGAGCAGTATTATCAACTAACACGTCAATGTGAGGAAGTGGAAAATCGTCTTTTGGGCTTGCTCTATTCAAATCTCTATAATCCACGCACATTCGAACTTTGCCATCTTTCTTTGGCACTGGTACGATGTTAGCAACCCATGAGGGATACTTTGTCACAGCAAGGAAACCAGCGTCCCACTATTTTTGGACTTCCTCTTTGATCTTCACTGCCATATCTGGTCGAGTTCTGCGAAGTTTTTGTTTGACTGGCGGGCAATCTTCTTTCAGTGGCAGGCGGTGCACAACCATATCTGTATCGAGCCCTGGCATATCTTCATACGACCAAGCGAATACATCACTATACTCTCGAAGCATTTCAACCAGTCTTCGCTTGATATCGCCCTGCAGCGCGGCTCCGATACGAATCTTCTTCTCAACCCCTTCCGACCCCAAGTTGATAATTTCGATGACCTCGTCGTGAGGCAGAATGGCTCTTTCCTCTTGCTTCACCAACCAAGACAGTTCTTCAGGAACGTCGCTATCTTCGACAACCTCTTCTTCGGCCTGAAATACCGGGTGTTCAAAGTCGGGACGAGTCATAGGTGGTTCAAGGATGTCATCTGAAAATGTTATCCTGCAAAAAGAATGGTTAAGTGCTTCAAAATGCGTATAAAGCGAATAACCACGTTGCCATTTTATTGAAAAATATGAAACAAGACAGACAGAGATTACAGTATTTGCACATGAAAAACGCCATTTATTTAATGATTAACACGCAATGTTCATAACAACACAGCCCTAAGCAAATCCTGATGCCCCGGGCAAGACGTTAGATTGTTCAACAATTAATAAAGCAAAGCATTACTGTTTAAGAGTCACAGGAACAAGCTCCTGAATAGACCAGTTGCACAGTCCCTGTCCTGGCGTGCTTGGCTGAATCCAGGCATCCATATCGCAGTCGCTGTCTCCTTCGTCAGACTCCGAAGCAGTGTTGATGGTTTCATGATACACTCCACTGGCAGAGATGGTGATTGGCCTTTCGAAGCGGGGTGCCCCAACGGAAGGAGTTGACGACGACGGTTGGTATCCCAGCCCGAACCGGTCCATCTTCACAGGAATATCCAGCACTTTGCCCCAGCCTTTTGCTTCTCCTGCTTCTACTAGAGCCTGAGCTTCTTTATACGATGAGACGGCTATCTCTGGCACTTTGCTCGGCCCGGGACCTTTGTCCTTGATGCGCAACCCTTCAAATGCCTGGCAGGGTGTTTCGTGGATCTCTCCGTCGACTTCCACATATTTAAACGACGACAAATGGCTGACCAGGATGTCTTCTTCTCCGCATACAGTGACTACGCTGTCTCCGACCATATATTTCAACTTCTGATGTAGGGTGGACGTGACTGCCCCAGCCCCATGAATCCAGGGTCTTCCGAGCAGGCAGCTATATGCGGGCTGTATATCCATGATATAAAATTCAGTTGCAAATACCTCCGGCCCCACCTGTAGAGGCAATGTTATCGATCCAAAGACTGTTCTCCGTGTGCCATCAAACGCTCTGACTACCAAGTCGCTGGGCGTGCACAAGATTCCTCTAACATCCAACTTCATCATCGCCTTCTTGGGCAGCACATTCAAAGATGATCCGGTGTCGGCCAATACATGCGACATTACTGATCCTCTACACTCGACAGATATGTGCAGCGCCATATTATGATCTCTCCCTTTCGGGGTCAAATCGAAGTCGGTAAAGCCCAAGCTGTGGCCTGCATTCACATGTGCCAATACTTCCTCCAGCTGATTTACTGAGACGTCTTGGGGTACAAAAGAAGTATCCAGGACTTTCAGCAAAGCATTTCTGTGAGCTTCCGAGCACAGGAGCAACGACAAGATAGATATTTTGGACGGCGTCTGCTGCAGATGCTCCACAATCTTATAATCACTTTTTCGAATCAAGCGCATGAACTCTTCTACATCTTTCGATGCCGATTCTTTTTCGCTTGCTTGCACTGGGACATTCTCACCCACTTTCCCTTTTCCTTTTGCTAGTCTTTCGGCCTCCACTTCAGGGGATATAAAGATCCTACCACTCCTTGTCATACCTCCCGGACCAACAACATTATCCACAGTCTCGGCTGGCTGCTTATTAACATCAATCTTTATCCCGTCACAATACACTTCCAACCCATATGACCATGGGACTGCTTTCGTGTTCTCGTACGGGATCGGCCCGGCCTTAGTTATGGTGATCGGTGGTCGCTGGACTGGTGCTGCAATAGTGATTGTCTTTCGAGGAATCGTTACAGTGGCCACATCAGTCTGATCATATGCTACTGCCCCTGCGGGCTCTTCAGTTGCTGCTTGGTCAAACTGCAATATGCCTTCATCAATTAAAGCCTGAATGCCTTTCTTCAAATCATCACACCCCCCAGCTAGGGTCCAACATTCTACACAATACTCGTCACACCCTGGAAAAACACCCCCTTGCAACAGTCAGCTCTTTATCTCGCTCAGCGGCGTCTTTAAATCGTCGACACTCATAATTAGACTTAACCCTTCCTCAGTCAGAATGGCGTTCGCCCCATGATTGGGCATAGGCTTCTGCACTATATTCGGACCGGCCGTTCCAAAATTGATAGTCTTATTGTCCAGAAGATCCTGCACAACGTGCTTAAAAGCATGGCAACCCTCTATATCGTGACCCGGAGCCCCAGAATGAAAATCACAGTGCCTGTTTGCATCATAACCAAACGGAGGAGCTCCCGTTATCGGTGCCAGAGTTCTCTTCTCTACCAGGTTCAATCCCAACAATGTCTGCAGTAAATCAGCATATGTAGTGGGAGGCTTCTCAAACACTCTTCTTGGTTTACTACCCTGGAATCTTCGCTGAGCCTGTTGTGCCCCCTGCTGAGGCTGCTGCTGAGACGGTTGTTGTTGCTGAAGTGGTTGTTGCTGGTACGGGATAGTAACACTCGCCACCTGCTGCGGCTGATGGTATTGGTTTCGTCCCCTGCCTCGGCCTCCAAACACTGCGCTTGCTTCGCCCTGACGGCGCCCACCAAAAGCCTTCTTATTACTGCCAGATGCAGCTGATTCCTCAACCTGGAATTTTCCTTGCTTGATGTTACGCTCAATCTTTTCTCCCATCAGAATTAGGTCTGAAAAACTGGCCAGAGACGTGTGAAACAACATGTCATGAAACAAGCCTGTGAATGTGCCGACGAACATGTCATTCATTTCCTTATCTTCTACAGGGGGAAGGACCCTGGCAGCCATATCGCGCCACCTTTGCGCGTACTCTTTAAAACTCTCTCCCTTCTTCTGCGACAGCCCTGCCAATTGGACCCGATTGGGTGCTAAGTCGCTGTTATACTTGTAGTGAGCTACAAATGCCTCTGCCAATTGCTTCCATGTCTTGATATCGGTTGGTTCCAACCCCATATACCACTCTAGGGAAGGTCCCGACAGACTATCTTGAAAGAAATGCATTAGCATTCTTTCATCAGTTGAGTATGCAGACATCTTTCTGTAATAGGCTCGCACATGCACTTTCGGACATGTGTCCCCTTTATACTTATCAAACGCAGGAGCTTTGAATTTGATTGGCACCCTCAAGCCAGGTACCAGACCCATTGTTGCCATGTCCAAGCCCACAGTGCTTTGGTTCAGGACCCCCCTCATCTGCTCTTCTAGCATTCTGATCTTCTGGGAGTCGTCCATCGGCCCTTCGAACCCTCCGCCAGAGAAAGCGTCCTCCTGCTGATCTTCTTGCCACATACCATTTCCAGCTCCATACCCATCATATCCATTATTACGTCCAGCCCTGATCTGATTCATCCCTGGACCTCGGCCTCTGTTGCCGTATCCCTGAACACCTCCAGCAGGCCCAAACGCCGTAAACCCAGCGCCGTTTCCATTCCCAAAACCTCCGTAACCCTGATTGGTCAAACCATAGCCATCTTGCCCAAAGCCTTGAGCATTGAAACCATATTTCCCAGCGTTATCGAATCCCTGATCGTTGAATCCGAATCCAGCATTGACAAAGCCGTTGCCTCCCATATTATCGCCCAAGTTGACGTCACCAAGCCCAACGTTATGGACAGCAGTCTCATTCCCAACTCCGACGTTACCATTCACAGCAGCGGTAGCATTGTTGACATTAGCAGCAGGTATATTGACTACAGGTGGAGCCACTGGCGTGGGAGTACCATCCCCATGAACAGTATCGACTCGCACAGACTGATGTTCCTCATTACCGTGACCAGCATTTCGGGCCAACAGAGGCTGGACCATGGCCTGCAAATTCTCCTGACCTTTTGCAATAGCTTCCATGGTCTGCATAAAAAGAGCGAGCTTCTCGCGCACATCTTGCATCTCGTTCTGCATTTGATCCATGATTCTTCGACAGTTGGTGCGGGTAGAATAGCGGTGCGGGTGTTGGTCTGCAATCCTGGAAAGTACCTGGTACAGAGCAAGGAATAAGACACCATCCAGAGATTACCTGTAATGCAATATGAATATGAATGCAATGCAATGTGTGTCTGTGCATTAGGGAAATTCATTCCCCGATTCTAGTGTGAAGGTGCCGGTGCAGTGACAGTGCTAATAATATAAAGATCGGAGCTGAATCACAGAAAGCCTCATATATTGCTGAGAAACCAATAAACCTGGAATACAATGTCGCTGAGAGTACAACAAGAAGGCATGACCTCAACCAACAATCCTGGTGATGGTCAGCACTATGCAAATAAAGCATACAAGTTACTACATGAAGTGATCAAATCCTCCCATAAGTCTGATACTCTTCTAGCAACTTCTTGGTCTCCGGATGACTGGGTCGATCAAGCAGCCCTTCAACAAGTTGGTTCCTTTTCTTAAGAACACGGCACACGTCTTCAGCGGTTTCTTCCCATGCCCCCTCTCTGAAGCGATCTTCTAGTTTACGCTTCTGAGACACAGCTTCATCTCTGCCTTTGATGGCCTTGTTTAGTGCGTTCTGGAGACTATACCGGGTCATCACTTCTTCCTCGCACTTCTTGATGCTGGACTTCAACTGCTCTTCGAGGTCGGAAATTTGCTGCTTCAACTTATCTTCCCTCTTCTTATTGTTGGTGAGCGTAGCATTCCAAGTCTTATTGCAAGAAGAGATCTCTCGGTGAGCGATGTCAAGCGCTCTCTTCTTGGATTCAAGCATGTCATGGGAGCTTCTGAACTCTTGCCCCAGACGTTCGCGCTTCTTCCTCTCCTCAGTCAACTCATCCCCTAATCTGTTCATTAGCTCAATCTGCTGTTGGAAAGCATACACGGCCTTGTTTTTCTCACTGCGTACCTGGGCTAACTCTTGCTCTAACCCTTCATTGATCTTCATCAAGGCTTCTTTTTCTTTCACAACTTGCTCGTAGGCTTCCCGAGAAACAGTGGTTGGCTCTGCTACCGGAATAGGAACAAGGATTGGTACATCTGGGAATGGCATCCGCAACTGACTTGCTCTCTCCTGGACCCAAACTCTGTATGGTGCATAGGCCTGACAGTCATTCTTTCCTAACAACGACTTCCCTCTTCGGTTAATACGCGTCCAGGCATGCTGCAGCTTGGCTAGTAACTCCCCCTTCACGTCTCCGGTGAAGTACAGAGATTCCTGTACTTCTTCCTCTTTTGGCGGGTTCTTCAGGGCGTATCTAAACTGACGGACGAACAGAGAAGGGTTGTAGTTGATACACCCTTTTCTTCCTATCAGCGGCACATTAGGGTACCCAGAACAACTGAAGATGAGCTCGGATCCCAACAAATCACGATCAAACCACTCCATATCTTCCGAAGATAACCTCATCAGGCGCTCCGGCCATCCAACGGGGACTGTAGTCTCTGCAGCAGATCTTCTCTTGGGAAGGTGACTCTCAAACCACATACTCAACAAGGGTATACAAAGATGAACATTCTTTCCCCTCCCTTTCTCATTCTTGTAATGCAATGAGTGGTAGAGATCTCCGAGTAAGGTAGCTACAGGGTTACCAGCGGCAAACAAGTAGAAGGCGTCGAAGTCCACGAAATCCGGTATATTGGGAAACAAAACTATGCCGTAAATGCACAAAGCCAACACAGCATTGAAAGCGACCCAGCACCCGCTCTTGGCGTACTCCTGGGCTTTACCAACTAAGAACTGAAGTGAGAAGCCTGGCACTCCACGGGAAACAGTAGTCACAAGTTCAGAAGCATCAATATGCAAGGCTTTTGCCAAATCCTCCGGCTTGGGTTTGGCGTCATAATGAATGAATGGAACCTGGTTCTGCACGGGCAGCTCAACATACTCAGCGTATTCCTCCAGGGTTGGTCCCATAATAAAGTCGGCGAACGTAAAACACCTCAAAGCAGGGTCGTAGAATTGCATCAGAGCATACAGCCCATCTAACTCTACCTCGGTAGGTTTGCACACCAATCTCAGTAATCTACCATAGCTCATCCGGAAGCTCCTACGAACACCCTCATCAGCAAGAGAGATCAACCCCAGTAAAGGAACAATATCAGGAGTAGGCAATTTGTAAGCAACTGTCCTCCTTAAGCTGGCCATGATCAAACACTCGGAAGTCCGGACACTAGAACTCGGGAAATGCAAATGCACCTGCAGCACAGACACACATTAGTGGGATGCAATGATGATGAGTATGCAAATGCAATGCGAGTAATATGCAACGGGGACCAACTGCCATAGCTGAATAGCCTGAACCATATCAAGAAGTCTCAGATAGATTCTCTAGAAGTCCTCAAACCCTGGTCTCAGATAGACCTAACGCAGAGATCAAAAATGGTCTCTGACAAACCCACAGCATAACCCTGGCTGGTCTCTGATAGACCTCAAATCATATCTCCAAAATGGTCTCTGACAGACCTCAGGACTCCTCAACTGGTCTTTGACAGACCTCATAACACATCTCCAAAAGGGTCTCTGACAGACCTCAGAACTATCCAAATGGTCTCTGACAGACCTCGTAACACATCTCCAACTGGCCTCTGACAGACCTCAAACCTTCCATAAATAACCAGGATCTCTGATCAAGAAATAACCGGTATCAGAAGGTCTAGTTACCTGCATAACCCCAAACCCTCTCACAGGTGGATGTCCTAGTAACTGACAAAGGTATGGCATCCTATGCGGTCGTCGGCGTCACAGACTTTCAGGGTTGATGATATGATTCCCAGAAGGAGTGGCATCATCAAATCCTGAAGAGGCCTCACTTAGCCAACTTCCAAATGATCGGTCCCCAGAGTCGACAATTCAACTAACCAGCAACCCACGCCAACCAAAGGAAGGGGCAGGAGGCCAACCAGAGGAACCTCGTCTGAGTGTAGATTTCGCGGGACACCAAAGCAAGCAAAGCAAGCGGGTGCCAACTAATCTCTACTCTAATTCTAGGTGCACTCAAGCCCAGGTCCGGCTTCTCACTCAATATCAGAACACCCGTCACACCCCAAGATACAGCAATAATAAACCATATATACAAAGCTGAAAATAAAGGTCAGAAATATAAATCCATACAAAATCCTCGACGGGAAAACAAGCGTTAGGATTGACTCTCTTAAGGGACGTTGGATCCCAAATGCATAAGAACTATCGCAGTTCTTAGCAGCCAGGGGACGTTGGGTCCCCAGCAGAGTCGCCAGTTGTCGCTACTGCGAAAATCGGCGCCGGCTGAACAGAAGAGTCGCCACCGTGCGTTATTTATCCCACGGGAGGGAAAGGAAACGCTCAGAGTAAACCTCGCACAACATGGGAAAGGTATGGTCGTCGCAACCAAAACCTGGATTCGGGAGTCGGTTACGCAAGGGGAAGGTATTAACACCCCTCACGTCCGTCGTACTCGACGGGATCCACGCTTGTTTTCGGGTATGGATTGTTATTCTATCTAAACTATAGGTCAAGGGTTAAAAAGAAAAGAAAATGAAATGACTCGACAAAGTATCGCACTTTATGCCTACGTATTCCCGCCTGGAACGAGAAATCAGAGTCAACGTAGTTCGCCTACCTACGGGAAAGGAGGGGAAGGTTGCTCGCTAGGATATCGCATCCTATGCCTACGTACTTTCATACAGCATGAAGGATCAGAGCAAACGTAGTTCGGGCTACACACGACACAAGCTTGTCTTGATTGATTTTACTCCTTCTGAAAAAGGTTTTTCTGATTAGCAGTCCAAGCGAACAAAAATGATGGCTTGATGAGTTCACGTTCTTTTACGAAAGAAGTGTCTTTTATTGTGTTTGAAATCTTTATGGTGTTTTTCTGTTTGTTTTGAGGAAGAAGAGATAGAACTCTAACCTATGGTTGCGAAGGGAAACAAACTAACCTAATGTTATCATGCATGGATTGAGACCTAGTGTCTATCATGCTCCTCCCCTTGCACAGAGAGAAACAGAGATCCTACGGGATAGGCAGAAACAGAAACAATAACAAGTATAATAAAGCGGTAAAATGCATGGATGCAACAGTACAAGCGAGGCAAGGGAGTCCCACTCAACCTCGAACCTAGAAAACAATAGGCGAAAGTGAACAGGCTTCACTTTCAACCCAACAGGTTAACAGCAAACAATACAGTCAGGAAAACCAAACAATACAGCAGAAATGAAATACAGCAATAAACAAACAGCTTCAGCAGCTTTGAATCAACATGGCTCCAAGTAATCTTCAATCAGCTACAGGCTTCAACAAGCATCAATCTCCATCTTCATGGCCTTCAGGTAAGGGCTTTGATCATCAGTCTTCTCTCTGCAATGGCTTTTCTTCAAGTTCAAACCTCCCGGATGAGGGATCAGTCACAAGAGTGAATTGGGTGTTAAGCAATCAGTTGACTACCAAGGGTGGTGAACAGACTGCTTCTGACACATATGACATTTTCTCTCAAGAGTTCTATCTCTTAGACACTATCACCAAGCCTTCCAAAGGAAGGGGTTGAGTGTCTTAGAGAGACTCTGTATCACAGAGAAGAATGGATGCAGACAAGGCAATCCATGTTTGAGAAACAAGCTTTCTAACCTAGAGCTCTGCCTAGCTCCTAAACCCTAATCTCCACAACAGCTGCTAGCAAGAAACTTCTCTTCAACTCTGGAAGTTGGACTTCAGTCTGGATCTCCAATGGCCTTCATCTCCTCAAGTCTTCAGCTCTCCCAAGTCCCTAGACAATCCCAATACCCACACAGACAAGCAATAATCCCCAGAGGGCACACCACACCAGTCAATCAGATATACAGTACATTAATAGTAGTAGGGGAATCCTGACTTTTTCTAAGGGGATCTAATAACTACCCATAGCCCTTATAGTCCCATAGCTAACCTGTTCAATCTTTAAGTCCTAAGGGAACTGATTCTATTCTCCTAAGTTATCACCCAAAACCCTAGTTTGTTCATGTTATTCACACCTAAACTAAACACCTAAAATTAATTTCTAAAAATGGGAACTAAATTACATCTACAAGTTTAATGTCTAAACTAAATAACCTAAAAAGAATGGACAAAAAATATTAAAGCATCTAATAGAACAAAAATTAACAAAATCATGCATGAAATGAAACTATTTAAAATGCTATTTATTTGGAAAATATGGGAAAATATCAAATAAAAAAATAAAATGCAATTTTTATTTTTTAAAATTTTCTAGACTCTTTAAAGAAAATAATGCAAAAAGAATGAATTAAAAATAATGTTTTTCCATTTTATATGATTTTTAGAAAATGCATGAAAAATGTAAAGAAAATAAAAAGAAAATATAAAGAAGTAGATAGAGGGGGTAAGAATAGTAACTCGCTGCAGTTCAAATCCCAAGTGGGCTGGAAAAGTGGGGGTGCGCGTAGTAATCACATTAGGCCCATGCGCTCAGAAAAACAAATTGGAAAATGCCAGAAAAAATAACCACGAACTCGGTGTAAATAGCAATCAGTTCACGTTGAAATGTTTGGGCTTGTTGGTTGAGGGGTGTGATTAGCAACTTGGATCCAGGGCCCAGAATTTCAATTAAATGAAACGCCGCGTTTCGTTTCAATCAGCTCCCTCCATTTCTCACTTTAAACGTGGACCGTTGGATGGAGATTTGAGTCAAATGTCAAAGCCTCATCGTGTGGTTCAGCCATCATCTTCAACCTTGAGCACCCTAGGGTTTCAGAAAACCCTAACCATGCACGATCTTCCCTCCCTCTATTCTCTCTCCAGACGCCATGGATTCACACGATATAAAAAGCAAATTTGGTCTACTCCAATCCCTCTACACAGCCATAACCATAAATCTTCCCAAAACTCAAGCAATCAATCGATTCGATGAAGATAACAGTTGGGATCCGCCATTGTCACCTGTGATCTACTACTTCAATTCTCCACAAAACTCATCCTAAACTAATCTACAACTCATCCTGATCATAGCATGCCAATCCAATGACATTTTCGTGCCTTATCCTAGCAACTACAAGCCTCAACAGTTTTGATGCATCATACTCAACCTTCATGAAACCTCCCCAAATTCATCCAAAACAGTCCTCTACCCTACCTTAACCGTTTTACACTAACAAAACCCTAAGATTCTAACTAGATCATGCAATACGAAAAGAAAACAAACCTGGTGCAAAATGGTGAAACAACTATGGAAACCCTCGAATATGATGCTTGCAGGGATGGGAAAGTGATCAGCAACCTTGATGATAAATTCTGTATGCAATATCCTTGGTGCAAACTCCTTGAATCTTGTTCTTGAGAAGTTCTTGCAATTTGGATGTTTCTCTTGAATAGCACAATTCTCCCTCCAATTCTACCAATCTAGATGTGAATTAGGCTGTTTGAATGATGATGATGAAGATCCAATCCAAAGATATGAAGATTGATGGAGATTATAGAGAGTTTGGAAAGCTTATGCAAAAATGGAAAAGTGGGGAAAACTTGGGGTTTTGAGAAAATAGGATCACCAACCATGGCATGAACCATCTCCATTCAATATATAGGTGACATTAGAACCTCCTAGAAACTTGGAGAAACTTCCCTTGCACTTTTCCCTTTCAATTTGGTTTATGTTTCTTTCATTGTAAGCAACTATGGATAACTCCTAAATCTTGAAACAAACTCAAAATTCTACTTTATCCAATGTCTTTAAAATGATCTTTCCATTCAAAATGACCTATAATTTTGCTTCATTTGGCCAAGATATGAAAAATCTCATTTTTAAGTCCATTTTTCTTCATTAAATCCAACAATTTTGAAACCTTGTGCTATGAACATTTCCAATCTCTCATGGTCACTTTTCTAGACTCAAAATGTCATTTGGAGCAAGTTTTATGTTGTAAGTTTTTTCATTTGAGGCCTCCTTGTATGATTTTTGGGCATAGGTTAAAATGACCTGTAATTCGCAAATGACCAAAATACCCTTTGCTTGCCAAGACCATAAGTAGAGTTCCCCAAATCATATGAAGGCATACTATACCATTCTAGAAATCTAAGACAATAAGGAACAACTATTATGTGGACCAGAAATTCATTTGAAATCTCCTTGAGGGGTAAAAATTGCTTGGAAGTCAAGTCACTTTCACAGACAAAATTTCAGATACCCCAGATGACCTGTAACTTGCAAGGACCATAACTTGAGTTCTATAAATCTCCTTGATGTGTTCCACCACTCAAATTAAAGGTCTTGAGATCCTCTACAAGTTTCATGTTGGCCAAGGATCCATTTGAAGCTTGTATTTTGATTTATCTTGCTTGGAAATTTGACCTAAACTAGGGGATTTTTCATAGAAACCCTAATTTAGACCCTCCTCTTCTCCTTGATTTCTCTTGATTTCTTCTTAGCATAACAACATATCCTTATTCTCCATCTCAAATGATGAACCCCACATCTCTCCAATAGACCTTAATGCCTTTCAATCAGTCAATTGACCTAGAGTTGACCCAGGGTTGACCCAAATGAAACCCTAGTTGACTGTCTTCAACTGTAATTCTTGTGACCACATCAACAACTTGTTTTCTTCTCCAAATGACTTTCTAAGTCCTCCAAGATGTCTAGATACTCCCCATGCTCTCAATTCACAACTCATAACTCCCTTGTTGACCCTCAGTCACCCTCAGTTAGGAGATATACTCAATGATTGATCCACTGAACTCCCTGCTTTCAAATTCTTTTCTGATGACTTGAATGAGATTGAATTAGGATAATAACCTCTTGATAGGCCTCTAGAGATGATAATAATAATTGCCCCCCTGCTGGATGACTTGCTATGCTTATGCTATGCAGATGGTTAGGTTATGTACATGACTCTATATGCAAATGCTAATGATATTGAAACATAAACCCAGTGAATAAGGTTGGGCAAATTTTAGGGTGCAACACTCGCCCTATTCAAATCCTGATAATCGACGCACATTTGTACCTTACCTTCCTTCTTCGGTACAGACACTATGTTGGCGACCCACGGAGGGTAAGTAGTGACCGCTAAGAAGCCAGCATCAAGCTACTTTTGCACTTCTTCTTTGATCTTAACGGCCATATCTGGTCGTGTCCTCCTAAGCTTCTGCTTAACGGGAGGACAATCTTCTCGCAGCGGCAAGTGATGGACCACGATGTCAGTGTCAATTCCGGGCATATCTTCGTATGACCAAGCAAAGACGTCACTATACTTTCTCAGCATCTCGACCAATCTCTGCTTGACATCACTCTGCAATGCAGCCCCTATCCTGACGTTCCTGACAAGTTCCTCAGAACCTAGATTCACAATCTCAATCTCTTCCTCATGAGGCAGAATAACTTTCTCTTCTTGTTTCAACAAGCGGGACAACTCTTTGGGAAGGTCTTCATCTTCATCAATCTCTTCTTCGGCTTGATAGATCGGGCAATCAAAGTCGAAGTGAGTCGTAGAAGGTCCAGAGTCGATGTCATCTGTTATGTGGATCCTGCAATAACAAGGGTTAAGCTTAAAACAAGGATATGCAGGTTAGCACAAACCTCATTGCCATTTTATTGTTTTTCAAAACAAATATAAAACAGGAATAACAGAGATCACAATATTTGAATACGAAGAAAAACGCCTTTTGATTTATTGATAAAATGCATGTACATAATCAAACAAGGCCCTGACAATAAAACCACTATGCCCCGGGTAGGACATAGGGTTGTACAATGATTGGAAAAAAGTAAATCATTACTCTTCGCTTGTCGTCTGGATGATATCCTTGACGGACCAGTTGTTAAGGCTCTCGCCTGGCTTGCTTGGCTGGATCCAAGAGTCTAGGTCATAGTCGCTATCTCCGCTGTCTTCTGAGACCACGTTGACGCTTTCAAATATCACCCCGCCACTGGTAAACTGGATCGGTCCTTTACCTCGCGACGCATTGCTAGAAGAGGAGGCTTCAGCCGCAGGAGAATATCCCAACCCAAACTTATCTTGCTTGTTAGGTATCTCCAAAATTCGCCCCCAGCCTGGGGTAGATCCGGCTTGGACAACGGCCCGGGCTTCCTTGAAGGAAGAGAGAGTCATCTCTGGCTTCTCAGTGATTGCAAGAGCTACGTTCTTGACTTTAACAGCTTCGAACGCTTGGCATAGGGTTTCGTGGATTTCCCCATCCATCTCAACATACTTGAAGGACGACAAATGGCTCACCATTATGTCTTCCTCACCACATACGGTCACGATGCTACCTCCGACAGCGTACTTGAGTTTCTGGTGCAACGTGGAGGTCACGGCACCCGCCGAATGGATCCATGGCCGGCCCAAGAGACAACTGTAGGCAGGCATGATGTCCATAACGTTTCCGGCCCAACTTGGATCGGCAACGTCGCCTCCCTGAAAACATGGCGTTTGGTTCCATCGAACGATTTCACGACCAGATCACTGGGTGTGCAAATCACTCCACGAGTATCCAACTTCATCAATGCCTTCTTCGGAAGAACATTGAGTGATGACCCTGTGTCGGCCAACACGTGAGACATAATCGTTCCCCTACGCGCTATTGTGGTTCCTCCCCTTCGGCGTCAACTCTAGGTCAGTGAACCCTAACCCATTTCCAGCATTCACATGGGCTACGACCTCCTCTAACTGGTTTACCGATATTTCCTGCGGTACATATGCGGTGTTCAACACCTTCAGCAGCGCGTTGTGGTGTGCCTCAGAACACAGCAACAGATTCAGGATGGAAATCTTCGAGGGTGTCTGATGGAGATGATCCACGATCTTGTAGTCACTCTTTTTAATCAACCTCATAAATTCCTCGGCGTCTCTAACGAGTAAGTCTTTTTCTACCCCGCAAGGGATCTCTTCAACGACTTTACTTTTACCTTTATCAGTTGCATCAGCTCTGTCCGCTTTGTCCACCACGACCTCAGGTGGTGCAAACACTCTCCCGCTGCGAGTAATTCCGCTAACGCCCGCTAGGTTCTCCACAGACGACCCAAACGGTTCTAGTTCCAACTTCTGTCCGTTGCAGTAGACCTCCGCCCCATAATGCCATGGGACAACATTAATGCTTTCGAAGGGTATCGGCCCAACTTTGGTGATGGTAATCGTGGGCGGTCTGGGTGCGGAAATAGTTATCGTCTGGCGAGGGATGGTGATGGTGGCAACCTCACCACCTTGCTTCAGCATTACCTCTCCCGATCCGCCTTCGGCCCTCCGGCTAAACTGCAGGATTCCCTCAGTCATCAGACTTTGAATCCCCTCTATCAACTGTTCACATCCATCAGGACTTGTCGCACAGCCCATGCACAGCTCTCCACAACCTGGAAAGAAACCTCTTTTCATCAACTTAGCTTTAACGAAGCTAAGTGGTGTCTTCAGATCTCTGACGTCAGTCAACAAATCCAAACTCTCGTCTTCAATAATGGTGTTTACTCCACCTCCCCTATGATTCGGCATAGGGTTCTTCGTGACGTTTGGCACATTATCTGAGAAGTTGATGATCTTAGCGTCCACCATGTCCTGCACCTTATGCTTGAAGGCTTTGCAATTCTCTATTGTGTGGCCTGGTGCCTGTTGCACCCTAAATTTTGCCCAACCTTATTCACTTGGTTTATGTTTCAATATCATTAGCATTTGCATATTGAGGCATGTACATAGTCTAATCATCTGCATAGCATAGCATAACAAATCATCCAACAGGGACCAAGCACTATTCTCATCTCTATGAGCCTATCAAGAGGTTATTATTCTAATCCAATCTCCTTCAAGTCATCAGAAAGAATTTGAAAGCTGAGAAGTCAATGGATCAAGCAGGGCATCTAGCTCCTATCTGAGGGTGTCTGAGGATCAACAAGTAAGTTGTGAGTTGTGGATGGAGCATGGATAGTATCTGGACATCATGGGAGACTTAGAAAGTCATTTGGAGAAGGAGACAAGTCATTAGTGTGATCACAAGAATTGCAGTTGAAGACAGTCAACTAGGGTTTCATCTGGGGTCAACTCTAGGTCAACTCTAGGTCAAATGACTGATTGAAAGGCATTAAAGGTCTATTGGAGAGATGCGGGGTTCATCATTTGACATGTAAAGAAGGATATGTTGTTATGCTAAGAAGAAATCAAGAGGAATCAAGGAGAAGAGGAGTTTCTAAATTAGGGTTTCTATGTAAAATCCCCTAGTTTAGGTCAAATTTCCAAGCAAGATAAGTCAAAATGCAAGCTTCAAACGGATCCTTGGCCAACATGAAACTTGTATAGGATCTCAAGACCTTTAATTTGAGTGGTGGAAGACATCAAGGAGATTTATAGAACTCAAGTTATGGTCCTTGCAAGTTACAGGTCATCTGAGGTATCTGAAATTTTGTCTGTGAAAGTGACTTGACTTCCAAGCAATTTTTACCCCTCAAGGACATTTCAAATGTATTTCTGGCCAACATAAGAATTGTTCCTAATTGTCTTAGCTTTCTAGAATGGTATAGTATGTCTTCATATGATTTGTGGAACTCTACGTATGGTCTTGGCAAGCAAAGGGTATTTTGGTCATCTAAGAATTACAGGTCATTTCAAGCCTATGTCCAAAACTCATACAAGGAAGCTTCAAATGGAAAACTTCACAACATCAAACATGTTTCAAATGACATTTTGAGTCTAGAAAAGTGACCATGAGAGATTGGAAAGATTCATAGCACAAGGTTTCAAAATTGGTGGATTAATAAAAAAGGACCTAAAAATGAGATTTTTCATATTTTGGCCAAATGGGGCAAAATTATAGGTCATTTTGAATGGAAAAAACATTTTGAGAACATTGGCTAAAGTATAATTTTGAGCTTGGTTCAAGTTTTGAAAGTTATGCATGGTTACTTACACATGAAGTTACATAATCCAAAATGCAAGGAAAGAGTGCATGGGAAGTTTCTCCAAAGTTCTAGGAGGTTCTAAACTCACCTATATATTGACATGAAGAGGTTCATGCCATGGTTGGTGATTCATAGTGATCAAAACACAAGTTATACTCCATTTCTCCATTTTGCAAAAGCTTTCAAAACTTCATCAAATCTCCTTCAATTTTCATATTTCTTGATCTGGTCTTCATCATCATCATCCATAGATCACAATTCACCTCAAGATTGGTTAGAATTGAGCAAGGATCGTGCCATACAAGTTCCATCATCCAAGGTGCAAGAAGTTGAAATCACAAGATCCAAGAGGTTTAAGTCAGATTCATTGCATACAGAATTCAAGAACAAGTTCCCTGATCCATTTCCAATCATTACAAGCATCTGATCAGAGCATTCCATAGCTGTTTTCTTCACTTTACACCAGGTATGTTTCTCCTTCGAATTGCATGTTTTAATTAGAATTATAGGTAGTTATTAGCATAGAAAGGTTAGGATAGGTTAGATGACTAAGTTTGGTGAGTTTGGAGAGTTTTCATGGAGTTTGATCATGGTGTACCAAAACTGTTTGGATGGATAACTCTTGGAATACTGCACGAGAATCTTAGGTTAATAGCTTGTTGTGATCAGCACAAGGTGTAGAGCATGTTAGGGAAAGAATTAGGGAGAATTTGAGAGGTTGATGACAGGTGTTAATGGTGGATTCAGACTGGTATTCCTATCGGGTTTTCTTATTGTTTGAGCTTTAGAGGGAATGGTTGTTATGGCTGTGTAGAGGGATTGTTCTAGAGCAATTTTGCTTTTGGAATTGTTTGATTTCATGGAGAGATGAGGGAGAACAGTGGAGTGGAAAATCGTGCATGGGAGAAGAGTTTCAGAGCTAGGGTTTGCTGGAGGTTGAAGATAACATGGGAGCCACACGATCTGGCTTTGACATTTGACTTGGTTCTCAATCCTACGGCCACGATTCAAAAGAAAAACGGAGGGAGATTCAAACATCAAAACGCACCGTTCCACTTATTATCTTCAGACTGGGCTTTGAACTTGTTGCTATTCATACCCCTCAAACCAAGCCCAATCCCAATTGAACTGAAATATTCGCTATTCACACTGTTTCTTCTTTTTTTATTTTTTGGTTATTTTCTGAGTACATTGGGCCCAGACGCGCCTTGCTAGGCGCACCCCCAGTCTGGGCCCGTTTCTCTTTTTAATTGGTTTTTCTTGCTCATTGCACCCCAGCTCAATTTAATTCATATTATTTCATTCATATTTTTTTAAATCTTTAAAAAATCATAACAAATTGGAAAATGCTTATTTTTCATTGGTTGTTTTTGCATTCTTTTCATAATTTTGTCAAGAAAAATATCACATAAAAAATTTGGCATTTCATTTTATTTTAATATTTTTGGCATATTTTTCTTTTAAATAGGTGTAAATAATGTTTAGTTTGATACATGAATTTGGTGATTTTAGTTTGAATAGATGCTTTAATATTTTTAATCCATTCTTTTTAGGTTGATTAGTAGATAATTTTAGCTTGTATATAAAATTTAGTTCATATTTTTAGGACTTAATTTTAGGTGATTAGTTTAGGTGTGGATAACATGAACAAAACTAGGGTTTAGGTGACAACATATGTGAATAAGTTCATTTCCCTTAGGAGTTAGAAATTGAATCTTTGGGGTATGGGACTATAGGGATTAGGGGTAGTTATTAGATCCCTTAGAAAATATTAGGATTCCCCTACTGCTATTAATACTGTCTATATTTGCTTGACTGGTGTGGTGTGCCCTCTCTGGGGATTATGATTTGTCTGTGTGGGTATTGGGATTGCTTGGGGATTGGGAGAGCTGAAGACTTATGGTGATGAGGCCATTGGAGATCCAGAGCTTGAAGGCCAACTTCCAGAGTTGATGAGGAGATTCTTGCTAGCAGCTGTTGAGGAGACTAGGGTTAGGAGCTAGGCAGAGCTCTAGATTAGAAAGCTTGTTTCTCAAACATGGAATGCCTTGTCTGCATCCATCCTTTCTCTATGATTCAAAGTCTCTTTCAAATATCCACCTCCTTCCTTTGGAAGGATCAGTGAATGTATTTGAAAGATAGAACTTTTGAGAGAAAATTGTCTGTATAATGTTAACAGTTGATGAGCCACCCTTGGTAGGCAGTCTTCTGTTTAACATTCACTTTTATCTTGTTGACTGATGTTCATCCTGGAGATTGAGACTTGAAGAAAAGCCATTGCAGATAGAAGGCTGATAATCAGAGACCTTGCCTGAAGGCTGTGGAGATGGAGATTGATGCTTGCTGAAGTTTATAGCTGTTTGGAAATGACTTGAAGACAGGTGTTGATGCAGAGCTGCTGTGGTTGTTTATTTTTGCTGTTCATTTCTGATGTATTGATTGGTTTTCTGGACTGTATTGTTTGCTGTTAACCTGTTGGGTTGAAAGTGAATCCTGTTCACTTTTGCCTATTGTTTTCTAGGTTCGAGGTTGAGTGGGACTCCCTTGCCTCGCTTGTATTGCTGCATCCATGCATTTTACTGCTTTACCGTATATATTTGCTATTGTTTCTGTTTCCGTTTATTCCCTTAGGATCTCTGTTTCTCTCTGTGCAAGAGAGGAGCATGATAGACATTAGGTGTTAACCCATGCATGATAACACTAGTTTAGTTTGATTCCCTTCGCAACCGTAGGTTAGAGTTATGTCTCTTCTTTCTCAAAACAAACAGAAAAACACAATAAGATTTCAAACACAATGAAAGACACTTCTTCCGTAAAAGAATGTGAACTCATCAAGACGTCGTTTTTGTCCGCTTGGACCAGTAATCAGAAAACCCCTTTTTCAGAAGGAATAAAAACAACCAAGACAGACTTGTGTCGCGCGTAGCCCGAACTACGTTTGCTCTGATCTTCCATGCTGTGTGGAAGTACGTAGGCATAGGATGCGATATCCTAGCGAGCAACCTTCACCCATCCTTTCCCGTAGGTAGGCGAACTACGTTGACTCTGATTTCTCGTTCCAGACGTGAATAGGTAGGCATAAAGTGCGACACTTTACCGAGTCATTTTCTTTTCTTTTTAACCCTTAACCCTTAGTTTAGATAGAATAACAATCCATACCCGAAAACAAGCGTGGATCCCGTCGAGTACGACGGACGTGAGGGGTGTTAATACCTTCCCCTTGCGTAACCGACTCCCGAATCCAGGTTTTGGTTGCGACGACCATACCTTTCCCGTGTTGTGCGAGGTTTACTCTGAGCGTTTCCTTTCCCTCCCATGGGATAAATAACGCACGGTGGCGACTCTTCTGTTCAGCCGGCGCCGATTTTCGCAGTAGCGACAGTGCCCCTGAGTGAAACTCACAAGTTGCATTCGCGTCATAACCTGGCAGAGGCGCCCCGGTCAAGGGAGCCAAGGTTCTCTTCTGGATCAGCTGTAACTGGAGCAGAGTCTGTAACAGTTGAGCATAAGACATGGGCGGCGTCTCGAGGTGACGGCACGATAGAGGTGCCCTATTCTGATACTTTCTGTACCCTTACTGATTCGGCTGCTGCTGTTGTTTGCTGTTGGACCGCGGGGATGGTTATACTGGCCACCTGCTGGTGAGGGCCTTTACCCTTCCTTCGAGCGTTGGACACGGCGCTCGTCTCTCCTTCCCGTCTTTTGCCACCATACGGTTTCTTTCCTCCTCCCGCTGAGGATAAATCACCTTGAATTTTCCCCAGTTTGATCCCATTTTCAATGTGTTCACCCGTATAAATAAGATCTGAGAAGGTTCCGGACATACCGCTGTCGCTACTGCAAAAATCGGCGCCGGCTGAACAGAAGAGTCGCCACCGTGCGTTATTTATCCCAACGGAGGGAAAGGAAACGCTCGAAGTAAACCTCGCAAAAAACGGGAAAGGCATGGTCGTCGCAACCAAAACCTGGATTCGGGAGTCGGTTACGCAAGGGGAAGGTATTAGCACCCCTCACGTCTGTCGTACTCGACGGGATCCACGCTTGGTGTTTATAAGGAAAAGGGTGTGCTTATCTATCTACGCTAGTGGTCAGTCTGAAAAGAAAAGGACAGGACTCGACAGAACATACGCTGTTCTGGGCCTACGTACTCCCTCGTGCAATGGGAAAGTCAGAGTCAACGTAGTTCGACTACCTACGTCTAGACGGGGGGAAGGTTGCTCGCCAGGACATCGCGTCCTGTGCCTACGTACTTCCACACGGCATGGAAGATCAGAGCAAACGTAGTTCGGGCTACGCACGACACAAGCTGTTCAAGTGTTTTTTATGGGAAAATGCACCTTAACCAAGGGTTTTCACAGTCCAGGAAGGACAAAAGGTTTTGATGTTTGTTCAAATCTTTTGACGGAAGAAATGAATTCACTTTTGTTTTATCCTTTTTTAAGTGTTTTTCTGTTGTTTTGAGAAAGGAAAGAGACACCCTAAAACTACGGTTGAAAAGGGGAATCTACCTAATGTTATCATGCCTGGTTAACCAACCTAATGTCTATCATAACTCCCCCACAGCATAGAAGTTAGAGCTCCTACTGGAAATATGCATGAATGCAACAACCAAACAATCAAGGCACAAAGGCCACAAACCATAGAGGCAAGGGAGCTCAGCTCTACCAAATACCAACAAGCAAAGCCACTCAATAACAATCAAGCAGAAGGAGGACCACCTCAACTTCTCATGCACACAAGCAGGCTTATTTCTAAGATGCACCTATCTCAGAAATATCTATATGAACCCCTAAGTCTAATGCAGCACAGCTCCACACAAGTCAATCAACACAAAGAGAAGGCTAACCAGCCTGGCAAACTCCTATCCAAAAGCAAGAAACTAATCCTGAACAAGACCCTAAAAAACCCTAAAACAAAACCCTAATCTACCTCTGAGCAAAGTCCTAAGCAAAACCTTACACAAAACCTTAAGCAAGACCCTAAAGGGAGAACTCAATCCCATTCTTCAAGCTTCAAGACAAGCTTACCAAAGAAAAGGAGCTAAGTAGACAGACCCATAGTGCCTTCTTCAGGAAAGTACTAGGAGGCTTCTACTTAGGAATCATATCCCATGTGGCTCAACAACTGTGAACGGTTTACATTCCTCCTCAGGAGAAACTAAACTCACATGAAGGCTCCAACATCATTGGATACTTAAGAAATCCTACCTGAACTAAGGGAACTAAGTGAACAGACCCATAGTGCCTTCCTCTGGAAAATACTAGGGGGCTTCCACTTAGGAATCATATCCCATGTGGCTCAACAACTGTGAACGGTTTACATTCCTCCTCAGGAGAAACTAAACTCACATGAAGGCTCCAACATCATTGGATACTTAAGAAATCCTACCTGAACTAAGGGAACTAAGTGAACAGACCCATAGTGCCTTCCTCTGGAAAATACTAGGGGGCTTCCACTTAGGAATCATATCCCATGTGGCTCAACAACTGTGAACGGTTTACATTCCTCCTCAGGAGAAACTAAACTCACATGAAGGCTCCAACATCATTGGATACTTAAGGAAAGAGGTGAGAAGAAAGAATGAAAGACATCCATAGTGCCTTCCTCAGGAAAGTACCATGAACATCCCTCAAACTTCAGAATCTCAAACCTCACAGAAAGAGAGCAAGATCCTAAACTAGGTCTTCAATCCATGCATCCTTGCAAGCTCCATCAAGTCTCCATCCAGCCTCCATCTTCCAGAAGAAACCACAGACCCTCAAACCAAAAGAAACTATCTCTAAAGTTCAACCACAGTTGAACTTCAAAGTCAGAAGCCCTCAAGACTTCTCCTATTCTCAAGCTCAAGCCAAAAATAGCAAAACACTCTATAAAAATCTACCAAAAATCTAGGGGAAACCTACATGTCTCTATGATCCCAAGATCAAATCTCAAAGCCTAAGTCAACTTCTAAGGCTACTAAACAATCCCTAACATGTGAATGGTCAAGGGTTAACCAGCAAGTTAGGAGGTCTCTACTCTCTAACCCTAAAACAACATCAATCAATTCCTAAAACATCTATGAAAAATCTATGGGGAGCATGCATTAGTCTAGTACAACATACTAAAAAAGAAAAGCAAGATTCAATACCAAGTGAGAGAAATAAAATCAGCAAGGCAGACACATCACAAATCAATATTCAAAACCAATTAAAATGCAAAAAATGCAATAAAAATGAAAATACATGATCAAATTAATATTTTTGTACTATAAAATCCTAAATTGAACTATGAACCTATAGAAAAAAGAAGGGAATTAATTGGATAATCCTACTATTTTTTATGAATTATTTTCTAACATGGATAAAGCAAAGAAATTTAAAAGGAAAATAAAACAAAGGGGTGGCGAATAGCAATAATTTTCAGTTCAGTTTCAGCTTTGGGCCTATCCTGGGGGTGCAGATATCAAATGTTCATTAAGCCCACGAAATCTTCTCACAATCCAGGGGGGGTGCGGCGAGTAAGGAGGGGGGTAGTAATAGCAATTTCATATTGGGCCTAGCCCGATCCAAACCCTAACCCAACAGACAAAACCCTCATTATCTCTAATTCCTCTATCACTGTTCCTCATTTGAAACCCTGCACCGTTCTTGTCTCACGAACTCTCTCTCTGAACCCTCTCATCCTCCTATCTGAAACCTCTCAAACACTTCACGAATCTTGAACGAAACTTACCCTAATCAACTATCAAATACGAAAACAAAACTTCATCTAACACTCTCAGTTCAAAATCAATCTTCAAAGTTCATGATCTAAACACCTCAACAAGGATCCAGCTAAACCCTAGCTACGCACAAGTAACGAATCGAAAGGAGAATGAACACACCTGGAGAAATGAGGAAGGCGACGAAGCTTCTGGAAATGAAGAATGTTGAAGGAGCTCGTGGAGATCTTGAATGCCTTATGGAGAACGGAAGAAGGTGGACAAGCTGTTGAAGATCTTGGAAGAGAGATCTTGGAGATCGAGGAAAACGAAAGGAGTGGAGGATTCGTTGAAGGATCTTGGAGGCAACGAAGATCCACGAAACTTTTCTGGGAATATTAAAGGTTCTTTGATGATGATTGAAGACGTTGCTGGAGATGGTACGAAGGAGGATCAACGATGAAGATTCGGAGGTTTGCTTGAAGAAACAATGGAGATCTTGAAGATTCCGGCGATGGTATGAGCTCTTCGGTGAATGGTTAGATGAAGATAGACGGAGGAGATTGGATGAAACTTGGATTGATGGGAAATTTGCAGATTCCAGCGAGATTACCGGCTTCCGGCGACCGTTGCGGTGGAGGAAGGCGTCCGGGCCGGCGGCTGCATGGCCGGCGGCGAGGGAAGGGTGAGCGGAGTATGCGCTGGTACGGAGGGGCTAAGGGCTAGACACGTGGCAGGAGGGAGAAGGAGAGGAGGGCACGTGTGCAGTGTATTGGCAGAGAGAGAGAGTGTGTAATGAGGTGTCAGATCCTGGGAGGGGAAAATGTGAGGTGGCGGAGAGAGAAGCTGAACGCGTGGCATCTCTTATATAAGACACTTGGCATGGACTGTGAAAGACTGGGCCTCCAAAACTGATTGAGCCCACGAAAATTAAGGACTAAAACTGAATTAAAATGATTGGATTAATGGACAATTAATGATGAATTAAAACTGAACTCTAGATTAAGACCCTAATTAAAAGATGATTAAGACCAAACAAATAAACCTAATTAAGACTAACAATTAATCCTAATTAATCTAAACAATAAACCTAACCGATAATACTCTAACAATTAACATTCTAATTAACTCTAAACAACTAATTAACATCTAACAATTAACATTCTAAAAAAAGAAAACTATTAATATCTATTTAACCTATTTAATATCTAAAACAAAATAAAACAAATTAATATCTAGAAATCTATTAAAAAATCTATTAATTTCTAGAAAAACCCTATATTAATATTCTATTTAAAACCTATTAAAAAAATGTTCTATCAAACTATTGTCTAAAAAATGACCTAATATCTAAAAATAAAAAAAAGAAGAAGTTTATTCTAAAATCTATTTAAAAACAATTTATAAACTCTAAAAAGATTTAAAACTATTAGAAATATTAGAAAAAATCTATTTAAATTCTAGAAAATCTATAAAACCTATTTAAAATCTACAAAAGGCTTAACCTAAAAAATGCAAACAAAGGCAGTAAACCCGGACACCAAGAATCTCAAAAAACACTGCTAAGCCGAAAACACCCAGGAAGCGCGTGACTTCCCAAAATAACCTCCGATTACCCGAACCGGTCTGAGACGTCCTATAGGTGAAAACCAGGCTGTAATTCTGACATCATCTGTCTGATTAAAATGCATTGTACGTGGTATGCGAATGCGAAGGCAAAAATGCGCCGAAACGTAAATCAGGATCGGGAACCGGTTGGTCAAATTTTAGGGTGCAACAACCGCTGACCAATTTCTCATAATAAACCCTTGGGAGGGTGGCCACGAACATTTGCACAAGCTCACGTTCAACCATCAGCGGCTGAACCCTGGCTGCCAACTCACACCATCGCTGGGCGTATTCCTTGAGCCCTTCGTTGTTCCTTTGCAATAGATTTTGCAGCTGGACTCGGTTCGGGGCCAAGTCACTGTTATATTGGTAGTGGTGCACGAATGCTTCAGCAAGGTCCTTCCACGTGCGCACACTGGTAGGTTCCAGACTCATGTACCATTCCAGGGAGGGCCCGGACAGACTGTCTTGAAAGAAGTGCATCAGCAACTTCTCGTCCTCAGAGTGAGCTGACATTTTTCGGTAGTATGATCTCAGATGGACGCGAGGGCAAGTGGTGCCCTTGTACTTTTCAAAGTCAGGTACCTTGAACTTGGGAGGCACCTTGAAATCAGCAATCAGTCCCAACTTGGACATGTCAACACCCAGGGTGTTCTGGTTCTCGATATTCTTCATCTTATCCTCGAGTGCCTTGAACCTTAGCCGTGCTTCAGCAGTCAGCTCCCCTTCGGCACCTCTCTATGAGAACACATCGTCTTAACGGTCTTCTAACCACGGCTGAGGCCCGAACAGATTCCCAACACCTGCATTGCCGTTGCCCAGCCCAACATTGACGTTAGCTTCAAAATTCCCATTACCGACGCCCGTCGTATTACCATTGAGCCCCATGTTAGCTATCACATTGCCGTTGGCACTGCCATTCCCTCCGGTCACGGGGACGCCATTCTGAGGAGTTTCAACTGGTGGAGGGGTAGGCATGCCCCCACTATGGAGTACGTCATTGCTATCAACCCTTGAAATCAGAGGCTAAACCAAGGTTCTGAGCTGATCCTGGCCATTGGCGACTGCTTGCATGAGCTCCATGAAGTGGTCCATCCTTTCTCGGAGTTCCTGAACGTCAGTTTGCATTTGCTCCATAATTCTGGTTTGATTTGCTCTGGTCGGATAGCGGTGGATAGGTCTCTGATCAATCCTGGAACAACCTGAAACAACCCTGTAAACACAAAAGGGTTAGAAAAAACAACAAAGTGCTCGTTATGCAAATGCTTCATGCAAATGCAAACGTGTGTCTGTGCGTTAGGGAGATTCCCCGATCCTAGTGCCTGAGTGCCAGTGCTGATAATAAGAAGTCCGAGCCCGGTCACGGAAATAACATCTCATATATATAAAGAAAGCCCATCAAGGCAGTGCACAACGTCAGTGAGTACAAGATGACCTCAGCCAACAAGCCTGGTGATGGTCAGCATCCAACAATGATCAACACAAAAGGATTACAAATATAGTCAAGTACGGCCACGGGCGCGAAACTCTTCTAACAAATTCCTCGTTTCTGGATGATCAGGCCAAGTGAGTAACCCTTCGACGAGTAACTCTCTCTACATAATGGTGTATTGAAGACCTTCGACCGAATCTTCCCATGCTCCTTCGCCGAAACAATCTTCTAGCTTCCGCTTCTTGGATTCAAACATCAGTTTGCGCTCCTTCAGGTTAGCAAGAGCTTTGGTGAGCTGGCCTTCGGCGACATATCGGCGAGCGGTTTCTTCATCAAACCTCTTCTCACTAGCCTTCACCTGGGCTTTCAGCTTGGAGATCTGTTGCATCAGCTTATCCTCCCGCTCTTTCCTGTTGGCTAGGGAGGCCTTCCAGTGCTGGTTAAACTTGGATATCCTCCGATACGCTTCATCCAAGTGTTGCTTCTTCGTGGCCAGTACATCGTTGACAGCTTTGAAGTCTCGACCCATGCGCTCACGCTCAGCTATCTGCTTAGTCAGATTTGTCCCCAACTGGTTCACCAGCTCTGTCTGCCTCTTGAAGGAATGAACGACTTCGTTTCTCTCGCTTCTGAGTTGAGCCAGTTCTTTCTCCAATTCTTCATTTGCCTTTTTCAGCCCGTCTTTCTCAACTAACACCTGATTATGCTGCTGAATAGGTACGGTGGTGGGCTCTTCAATCACTAGAGGGCTTTCTGGCTTGGCAGGAGGAAACGACATTCCTATAGCGTCAGCTCTGGCTCTGATCCAAGTCACATACGGAGTGTAGGCTTGGCTATTGCTTTTCCCCAGCAATGGTTTTCCCCTCTTACTGATACCATTCCATGCGCGCTGAAGCTTAGATAACATATCCCCTTCTAGAAGACCAGTGAGGTACAGAGATTCCTGTACGTCTTCATCCTTCGGCGGAGCTCTCAAAGCATAAGCAAACTGTCGGACCAGCAAAGACGGATTATAGTTTATACAGCCCTTCCTGCCTATCAAAGGCACGTTCGGAAACCCGCTGCAACTGAAGATGATCTCATTGCCCAACCTATCTCTGTCAAACCAGGCAATATCCTCTGCAGATAGACTCATCAAACGCTCGGACCACTCAGCTGTAGCTGCAAACGAAACAAAGGGACCCCTCTTGGGTAGATGACTATCAAGCCATTTATAAAGCAAGGGCACACAACACGAGACATTCTTACCCCTCCTGTTCTCGTTTTTGTAGTGGATGGAATGGTAGACGTCTCCTATAAAGGTAGGGACTGGATTCCCTGAAGCAAAGATGTGGAAGGCGTCGAAGTCCACAAAGTCGGGCATATTGGGGAACAGAATGATGCCATATATGCACAGAGCGAGAATGGCGTTGAACACGACCCAACATCCGTCTTTGGCGCACTGCTGAGCCTTTCCCACTAAGAACTGCAAGGAGAAACTGGGAACCTTGTTCCAACTAGACAATACCAACTCGGAGGCATCCAGATGAAGTGAAGGAGCTAGACTAGCCAGATTAGGCTTAGCATCCATATGAACAAAGGGCATCTGACTCTTGATAGGCACACCTAAGAAATCAACATACTCCTCTAGTGTGGGTGCGAGAACGAAGTCCTGGAAAGTAAAGCATCTCAACGGAGGATCGTAGAACTGCAGCAAGGCGTGCAACCCATTCAACTCAAACGCAGAAGGTTTACGAACCAAACTGAGCAATTTGCCGTAAGATTTTCTGAACTCATCTCTCACAGAATCATCTGCTAAAGCAATCAAAACAGTCAGCTGAACAACATCAGGGGCAGGGAGCTTGTAAGCCACGGTCTTCCACAGAGAACCCATAACAATACAACAGAAGGCCGGAAATCCTGAGTCGGGGGGAAACGGTACCTGCAACACAGACACACGTTAATGAAATGCAAATGGGTATGCAAAGCAATGTAAAATGCAATCATGCAGCAGGAGATCAAGGCAACTGTGCTGTGGAGATTCTGTATCAACAAAACCATGATGCTGCTCTATCAAGAACAACCACTATATCTGATAATAAGAAAACCCTGGTATCGGACCACAAATCTGCTATGTCAAGAACACACACACATAGGACCATAAATATGCTCTATCAAGAACAAACATCTGATACAGGACCTCTGATACAGGACCAAAAGTCTGCTCTATCAAGAACAAACGCACATCTGATAATAAGGACCTCTGATACAGGACCAAAACTCTACTCTGTCAAGAACAAACGCACATCTGATAATAAGGACCTCTGATACAGGACCAAAACTCTGCTCTGTCAAGAACAAACATACATCTACAGATGAGATCCTCTGATCCCAACAAAATTGATTCACTATCAAGAAAACCAGGTAGTCTGAAGGTTAGGGTTTCCTGCAACAAACCAAACCCTGCTCACAGGTATGGACCTATACTGACTCAAGTTCGGCATCCTATGCGGTCATCAGTGTCACAGACATTCAAGAGGGGTGATACGATACCCAGAAGGTGTGGCACCACCAGCTCATGAAGCGGCCTCACTCGGCTGAATCCCAAATGATCGGTCCCCAGAGTCGACAATCCTCCAAACCAACAACCCCCTCAACCTAAAGGGTTGAAAAAGAAGTCAATCGGGAGAACCTCATTTGAGCGTGGATTTCATGAGACACTAGTGCCTGCCAAGCAAGCAAGCGCCCACTAATTTCCATAACTAATGCTAGGTTCACTCGAGCCTGGGTCTGGCTTCTCACTCATCAGAATGCCCCTCCCACAATAGCATAGATAATCATATCATACTGAAAATAATGTGCGGGAAATAAAAATGCTATAAATAAACACAACCCAACAAGTAATCATACAAGCTCTAGGATTGACTCTCGCAGGGGACGTTGGATCCCCAAACTGACTCGCATACGGGACGCTGGATCCCAGGAAACTATCAAGTCCCCAACAGAGTCGCCAGCTGTCGCTACCGCGAAAATAAGGTGCCGGCAAAATAGAAGAGTCGCCACCTTTCGTTATTTATCCCTCAGAGCGGGAAAGGAAACGATCGGAAAAACCTGACGAATAGGTATAAGACAAGGTCATCGCAACCATTGTCTGGGTTCGGGAGTCGGTTACGCAAGGGGAAGGTATTAACACCCCTCACGTCCATCGTACTCGATGGGATTCACGCTTGTTGTGTTTGTATGACGGGTTGGTTTTATCTATCTACCTATCAAGGCTGGCTTAAAAAGAAAAGAAAAATGACTCGGCAAAGCGTCGCACTTTATGCCTACGTATTCTCATCAGAGAATGAGAAATCAGAGTCAACGTAGTTCGACCTACTACGGGTTATGGGGAAGGTGGCTCGCCAATACATCAGTATTGTGCCTACGTACTCTAAACAGGTATGAGAGATCAGAGCTTACGTAGTTCGGGATAATACGAATTACGGGAATTTAGATTCATCTGTTTTATCGAGTAGGGTTAACCAACAGTTCCAGCAGTTTGGCGTATGCAGCTCGACCCTTGGAGACTTATGCGTTACCGTTTGCGGTAGAACTGGGAGTTAACAACACTCTTTTCTTCAGAAAAGTTTCCTTTGACTTATGGGCCCACGGGGCAAAAAGGTTTGAAGTTTGTTTTTTGTCTTTTACGGAAGAACTGTTTTTTATTGTGTTTGCAACTAGTATCGCACTAGAGACTATGACCTGAGAGTGAATGCGTCGTATGTCACCCAAAGGGTGCCCTACTAAACATCCAGACTGTTGAAAAGAAACTCTCCACAATCCTTTCTCAGATAGCTTAAGGCTCGTAATGTACGATGTCAGTTAACCTTTATTACTGTATTTTGATTTGTTCGAGATGAGAAGAGAACGGGCTCAACTACGGGGAGACTATCAAGTCCTAGTGTTGTCATACCAAGGATTCATCCTATGGTTGAGGTTTGAACCAAGGAACTCCTAGAAGTCATCATGCATAGGTTTCAACCTAAAGTTCTACCATCACTTCCTTATCAAAGGAAGTGAGAGTCCTAGGGGATCATGTCAATGATAAACAGAAACAGATAAAGCATCAGCTTAAACAGTAAACAGTAAACGACTGTAAAATGCATGCAATGCAAGTGAGGGAGGAAATATGTGTGGGGCATCAGCCTCCACAAGCTCATCTCAACCTCAAGCCAGATATGAGTAACTGCAATCATACAAGAAATAACATAAAGTGCTATCAAGCAAACACAAACCACATGGGCAAGGGAGCAGGGCTCTACCGAATACCCGCAAGCAAAGCCATACAGTAAAAATACAAGCAGAGGGAGCAACCCACCCTCTAGTGCAATCATGCTCCTAGATTACATCAGTCTAAATATGAACTTATCCTAATGCATCAAGCAAATCAAACAAGCCACACCAATACAGAAGAGAAAACAGACAAGAGAGAAAGCAGATCAACAGCTCCTACAACTAAACCAACTTAACAGCAGTCCAGTCATCAATCTTCAGCAGCTCTTCAGGGCTATCATCTTTCATGACAAGTATCAACTTGCTTCTCCAGGGTTTCAACCCATCAACATAAGTTTCAACTTATTCTCTCTACCTCAACTTCAAGCTTCAGCTCCCTCAGTTTCTCAGTGCATCAATGCAAGTGTCAACTTATCCTTTATTCCTCAAGCCTCAGCTCTTCATTCAATCTCAATTGAATCCTCTTCATAAGTATCAACTTGATCTTCAAGCTTCAGCTCTCTCTTCTTTACCAGTATCAACTAGTTCCTCTTCATCTACAAGCTTCAGCTTCTCAGAGTAATCTTCAATCACATGGAAGTGTCAACTTCATCCTTCAATCTTATTCAAGCAAGGAACTCCATCCTCTAACAAGGAATAAAGATTCATCTATCAAGAGCAAAGTTGGGATGATTGGTAGCAGAGTGAAGACCAAAGGTCACCACTGAGCATCCTGTCATCAGAGAAAGGGACCCTCAAAGGTTCTACCAATTTGCAAAGAACCACACATCCTACCAAAGGAGGGATGAGGCCTTTACAAGGGACCATACATCATAGGGAAGAATGGAATTGATCAACATATTGCATGTTTATAAAGGAAGAGAACTATCTAGAAGCTCTGCCTACAAAACCCTAATCTTAACCTAATCAAAACTACACCACAAGAAGGGAAGATCTTCAAATCCAAGCCTCTACAAGAAATCCAATGCATCTTCAACATGTCTTCATCATCATCCAGGAACAAGCAAAGCACAACCCTAATCTAAGGGAACTAAAGATGTTAATCTAGTTGAGTTAGTGCCTTAGAATCATCTAAAACTAGCACCTAAACTAAAATCAATCAAAAATAGAAAACTATCTTATAAATTTCTACAAAAATTCCTAATGGATCCTAATTCAATTAATAATGCCTCATATAACAACCGGGGACTAAATCATCTATTAAGTCCTAAAATTAAGTCCTAAATCCAAAGGTATCAATCATAAACCCTAAAATGGAGCTTCTAAAGGTTTCAACCTAAACTACCACCTATGTTCATCACAAAAATGTGTGAAAAATATATGGGGAGCATGCACATCTATGCTAACTACTCACAAAAAATCAGGATCAAAATCATCACCACATGATCACACAAAATTCCACAAAATCAAGTATCAAACATAACTATTTTAATATCAATTAAAATGTGAAAATTCCCATAAAATCAGAAAATGCATGAAATAAAAATATTTTTTATCTAAAAAATACTAGATTCAATCATGAATATAATGCAAAAAGAATTGGGTTAATTGGATCATTTTTCAATTTTATATGATTTAATCAAGGACCATGAATAAAATGAAGAAATTAAAGAAGGACAATAAGTCAGAGGGTGTGATCAGCAAACAATTTCCTTTACCTTCGCTTGGGCCCCTCATCCTGGGGGTGTGCATAGAAACTGGGTGCTAGGCCCATTCAAATCTCAATTCAGTCACAAGCAAAAGGACCAGGGGAGGTGTGCTAAGTACAGATTTCACGTTACAACTCCCATTGGGCTTGAAAGAGGGGTGCTGATATCAAAGGGTTCATAGGCCCATGCGCTCATTCTTCTCAATTCACAAAATCATAAACATTACACGCCAAGGTTCGAACTCGCTCTTTCTTGGTCCATGCAGCGAAATAAACAAGGCTGGGGTACCTTACTAATCAAAATGCAGTGTTTTGGAGGGAGGGGGACGTGGCACAACGCTGGGCCTTAGATTGCTTGACTCAGTCTACATTTCCACACGCATGGACGTTCCAGATTACGTCTTCAACCTTTCAAATGTGCAAGAGGAGAGAAAGATGCAGAATCCGACGAGGGCGGCCGGAGTTCCACCGGAAAACCTCATGACACCCTAACTATCTCTACACTCAACCTTTGCGCGCGAGTTTTCAAATGTGCAAGAGGAGGGAAAGTTGACCAGAATTTTCTCAGGAATCTAACCATGTCACTAGTTTATACTGAAAACGCACGATTCACCAAAGCCAGATCTCAACCGAAAATGGCATAGACCCTAACTTGTCTCTAATCATCAAATTAACTAACCAGAATTCATCTACATGCTAAGGGGAACCTAGCCACATGCTTCTAATGGATTAAAAGTGCATAATCAAAGAGATATTTCAAGAACTTAGAACCAAACTTGAAGCTTGGATTGTAGTGGTTATGCGCCTCAATTCTCTCTCAAACTATGCAGAATCCTTCAAGGAGTAATGGTGGACAATTTCTTGATGCTTAGTTCGTGCTGCAACCTCTTGATTCTCCAAAACGCGTTTCCAATTTTCAAGCTTTTTCTTCACTTTACATCAATGGATTCTCAACAGAATTCTGCTCCAGAAACTTCCAAATTCGTTCTAATTCATATTTATAGTGTGTTCAGATGGATATCCAGCCCAAACTAGGCCCAATTATGGATTTTGGATGTTCACCTTTCCTTCCAAATTTCAACATGGAAGTGTGCCTTCAAGCCTCACTCATGCTCTAAACTCAATCCAAACCATTCACTTAATCATTAAGGAGTGTGATGTAATGGTTTTCTTCCTTTGGTTTTATCATATGGAGTGTATATGATATGTTTTTTAATTGTGAAGTAACCATCCAAATGACTATGTTATGGACCTCAAATCCAAAATGTGGCAATGCCAATCTTTCTAAAACATTAATTCCATTCAAAATGACCACAAATTTGACTTGAAAACATGTTAATCTCATTTATTTTGAATTTTCTCATTTTAATTCATTAAAATGGCTTTCATGTGAAGTTTCTTCAACCAATGCTTGGTATAACCGATATCAATGGACACTTGATGTTTATACAAGCTAAAAACATCATTTTGAACAACTTTCATGTTGAACAAAAATCCATTTGGAGCATGGAAATAGGAGTTATGGCCTTATGCTTGAAATGACCTGTAATCTCCAAATGACCAAAATGCCCTTGACTTGTCAAAGCCATAAGTTGTGTTCTACACATCCAATCATGAACTTCTAGTACTCTCTAGAAAGCTAAGAGAATTAGGAATAACATTCATGTTGACCAAAAGTTCATAGGAATCATCCTTATTGGGCAAACGTTTCATGCAAGTTGGACAACTTTCAAGCTCCAAATTCACATACCTCAGATGACCTGTAACTTGTTAAAGTCATAACTTGAGTTATACAAATCCTATCAAGGACTTATAGTACTCTCTAGAAAGCTAAGAGGATAAGGAACAACATTCATGTTGACCAGGAGTTCATAGGAATCATCCTTCTATGGCAAACGTTTGATGCAAGTTGGACAACTTTCAAGCCCCCAAATTCACATACCTCAGATGACCTGCAACTTGTCAAAGTCATAACTTGAGTTCTACAAATCCTATCAAGGACTTCTAGCACTCAAATTAAAGCTACGATCATGATCTACAACATTCATGTTGGGGGCAAGATGAGATGACAATCACATCTTGAGCTAAACTGCCTTGAAGATAGGGGTCAAACTAGGGGATTTTACACTGTCAAGCCTTAGAAACCCTAGCTTGAAACTTCTCAAACTCTTCAATCATGATGAGTTAACCTTGGAATCATCCTTATAGCATCTCAATGCATCAATCCATGATCACATGGCCTTTGAATTAGGTCTCAACCTTCTTCAATTCATCAGTTGACTTAGGGTTGACCCAGTCAAACCCTAACTGCACCAATCATGGCTGAGTCTTCTTATTCTTGCACAATGACCTGTCTAGGCCTCAAAGTGATCTTCAACACTTCTCATGAGCTCTCTCAAGATCTCAAATCTAACTTCATGGCTTCAGATTCATCTGATGGTCTTCCCCATAACTCTCAAGTTAGGAGACACACACTCCTGGTTTCAACCACTCTCTCTGAGAATCTTTTAACTTCTCTGACAAGGATATCAACCCTTGAACACTTGAATAAGCTTCTTAGCTAGCTTAAAGGTCTTGTGTAGCTCTTGATTGGTAAACATACCTCTTGATCTCCTGCACACATGTCAATGAAATGCAAATGATAATGCTAATGTGAATGAAATGAAACATAAGCTAGGTAAAGAAATGTTGGGAAAATTTTGGGGTGCAACAATTGCCCCTATTCAAACGGCTTGAACCTGACTGGGTGAGAAGATAACGGCTCTCAACCAATCAAGGTGCGAGATGGTTGAATACCGACAAACCCGGAAATTTGCCAACTGCACATGTACACGGTACTCTGGTGGGAACAAATCTTCGAAAACTGAAATATTAGCCACCCGACAACTAGCTGGGGAATTGGTCACACGATAACCGGTGATACATGGTCGATCATGCCGTCAGGCACCAAGATTCCTCGGGACCCATCAGGTCAACAATCAAGTTAACCACGCCATCGGGCATTCAAAGAAATCTTTGGGCGTTAGCCGAACTTCGTCAGTAAGTCGGGAATGGAATTCTCAGTCAGTCATGGACCAATTAGGGATATCCAACTTCTACCATCAGGAACTCCGCATCAGCTGAGAGAACTGCTTCGTCAATACGATTGGACTTCAATCATCAAGTCTTCAAGGGAAGTTTCAACTTCGCTGTTCAGGAACCTGCTGGGGATGACACATCTCCGCTGGGGATTCTGGAGAACTATCAAGTCATTCTGCTTCGGGGATCCATAAATTATTCTGGGTGAGCCATCTCTGCTGGGGAAATCAAGAGTCATCTTGAACAAATAACTCCGTGGGGACTTCAAGAATCATCCCGAACCAATAACTCTGCTGGAGATTTCGGGAATCATCCCGAGCACTCACTCTTCCGGGGACTCCAAGCATCAACTTGAGCAACCAACTCAAGCGACTTCACTAGGGATTTTAAGAATCATCTTGAGCAAACGACTTTGCTGGGGAGAATTCAAGAATCATCTTGATCAAACCATTCTGCGGAGGAACACCTACAAAACAAGAACGGTACCGACCTAGCTCATGCTTCATATGCGTATGCTTTGGCAATGGCGCAATGCTCCACACGGTGGAAATGCTACGCGTTTTTTAGGCAAATGCTATGCAATCATGAAAGATGCTATGACCCCATCAACAAAATAAATGTTGAAGGGAGCATCTTCCAGTCAAGGAGAAAGAACCACTCTGTTGGAGGAAGGACTCATCCCGCCGAGGAGAAGAAGTCACACCGATCTCAAACGGACTCTGCCTGGGGAAACAAACTTCAGTCGACTGCTGCAGGAGAACGAAGCTCTACGAGAACCCGGACCTGCTCAGGAAAGCGATGTCAATCGCATAAATGAACTGCGCGGCCTTCTAGTACTCTATGGAAAACTAAGAGGATAAGGAATAACATTCATGTTGACCAAAAGTTCATAGGAATCATACTTCTTGGGCAAACGTTTCATGCAAGTTGGGTAACTTTCAAGCTCCAAATTCACATACCTCAGATGACTTGTAACTTGTCAAAGCCATAACTTGAGTTCTACAAATCCTATCAAGGACTTCTAGTACTCAAATTAAATCTAAGATCATGCTCTACAACAATCATGTTGTGGGCTAGATGAGATGACAATCACATCTTGAGCTAAATTGCCTTGAAGACAAGGGTCAAACTAGGTGATTTTACATTGTCAAGCCTTAGAAACCCTAGCTTGAAACTTCTCAAACTCTTCAATCATGATGAGTTAACCTTGAAATCATTCTTAGAACATCTCAATGTATCAATCCATGATCACATGGCTCTTGAATTAAGTCTCAACCTTCTTCAAATCATCAGTTGACCTAGGGTTGACCCAGTCAAACCCTAGCTGCACCACTCATGGCTGAGCCTTCTTAATTTTGCACAATGACCTGTCTATGCCTCAAAGTGATCTTCAACACTTTATCATGAGCTCTCTCAAGACCTCAAGTTCATCTTTATAGCCTCAGAATCATCTGATGGTCTTCCCCATAACTCTCAAGTTAGGAGGCCCACATTCTTGGTTTCAATCACTCTTCCTGAGGATCTTCTACCTCCTCTGACAAAGATATCAACCCTTGAACACTTGAATAACCTTCTTAGGTAGCTCCATAGTCTTGTATAGCTCTTGATTGGTAATCATACCTCTTGATCTCCTGCACACATGTCAATGAAATGCAAATGATAATGCTAATATGAATGAAATGAAACATAAGCTAGGTGAAGAAATGTTGGGAAAATTTTGGGGTACAACAAAGGTCAGATGTTCTTCTCAACTTCGGGTTGAGCCAGCCTTCAGGTTCGATGCCTGTTTGTTTAACAGATGCCTGACGGCGAGGTCAGATGTTCCTCTCACCTTCGTGTTGAGCCGGCCTTCGGGTCCGATCCCTATTTGTTTAATAGATGCATGACGGAAAGGTATAATGTTATTATCAACTTCTGGTTGATCCGCCCTTCGGGTTCGATGCCTGTTTGTTTAACAGATACCTGACGACGAGGTCAGATGTTCTTCTCAACTTCAGGTTGAGCCGGCCTTCAAGTTTGATGCCTGTTCGTTTAACAGATGCCTGACGGCAAGGTCAAATGTTCCTCTCAACTTCGTGTTGAGCCGACCTTGGGGTTTGATGCCTGTTTGTTTACCAAATGCCTGACGGCAAGGTCAAATGTTCCTCTCACCTTCGTGTTGAGCCAGCCTTCGGGTTCGATCCCTGTTTGTTTAATAGATGCCTGACGACAAGGTCTAATGTTCTTATCAACTTCTGGTTGAGCCGCCCTTCGGGTTCGATGCCTGTTTGTTTAACAGATGCCTCACGGCGAGGTCAGATGTTCTTCTCAACTTCAGGTTGAGCCGGCCTTCGGGTTCGATGGCTGTTTGTTTAACAGATGCCTGATGACGAGGTCAGATGTACTTCTCAACTTCTTGTTCAGCCGTCCTTCAGGTTCGATGCCTGTTTGTTTAACAGATGCCTAACAGGGAGGTCAGATGTTCTTCTCAACTTTAGGTTGAGCCGGCCTTCAGGTTCGATGCCTGTTTGTTTAACAGTTGCCTTACGGCGAGGTCAGATGTTCTTCTCAACTTTGTGTTGAGCCGACCTTCGAGTTCGATGCCTGTTTGTTTAACAGATGCCTGATAGTGAGATCTGATGTTCTTCTCAACTTCGGGTTGAGTCGGCCTTTGGGTTCGATTCCTGTTTGTTTAACTGAGCCGACCATCAATCTTAATGCCTTTTTGTTTAACAGATGATTTATAGCGAGGTCAGATGTTCTTCTCAACTTCGGGTTGAGCCGGCTTCCGGGTTCGATGCCTGTTTGTATAACAGATCCCTGACAGCAAGGACAAATGTACTTCTCAACTTCGTGTTGAGCCGCCCTTCGGGTTCGATGCCTGTTTATTTAACAGATGCCTGACGGCAAGGTCAAATGTTCCTCTCAACGTCTTTTTGAGCCAGCATTCGGGCTCGATGCCTGTTTATTTAATAGATGCCTGACTGCAATGTCTAATTTTCTTATCAAGTTCGGGTTGAGCTGGCCATCAAATTCGCTGCCTGTTTGTTTAACAAATGCCTGACGGCAAGGTCAAATGTTCCTCTCACCTTCGTGTTGAGCCAGCCTTCGGGTTCGATCCCTGTTTGTTTAATAGATGCCTGACAGCAAGGTCTAATGTTCTTATCAACTTCTGGTTGAGCCACCCTTCGGGTTCGATGCCTGTTTGTTTAACAGATACCTTACGGCGAGGTCAGATGTTCTTCTCAACTTCAGGTTGAGCCGACCTTCGGGTTCGATGCCTGTTTGTTTAACAGATGCCTGATGGCGAGGTCAGATGTTCTTCTCAACTTCATGTTGAGTCGGCCTTCAGGTTCGATGCCTTTTTGTTTAACAGATGCCTGACGACGAGGTCAAATGTACTTCTCAACTTTGGGTTGAGCCGACCTTCGTGCTCGACGCATGTTATCTTAAGAGATCCCTGACTGCGAAGTCAGATATTCCTATGAACTTCATGTTGAGTCGGCCTTTGGGTTTGATGCATGTTTGTTTAACAGATGCCTGAAGGCAAGGTCGAATGTTTTTCTCAACTATGGGTTGAGCCAGCCTTCGGGTTTGATGCATGTTTGTTTAACAGATGCTTGACAGCGAGGTCAGATGTTCCTCTCAACTTCGTTTTGAGCGGGACTTCGTGTTCGATGCCTATTTGTTGAGCAGATGCCTTACGGCGAGGTCTGATATTCCTATGAACTTCGTGTTGAGCCGACCTTCGGGTTCGCTGCCTGTTTGTTTAACAGATGCTTGACGGCGAGGTCAAATGTTCTTCTCAACTTTTGGTTGAGCCAGCCTTTGGGATCGATGCATGTTTATTTAACATATGCTTGGCGGCGAGGTCAGATGTTCCTCTCAACTTCGTGTTGAGCCGGCCTTCGGGTTCGACGCCCGTTTGTTTAACAAATGCCTGATGGCGAGGTCAGATGTTGCTCTTAACTTCGTGTTGAGCGGGACTTCGTGTTAGATGCCTATTTTTTTAACAGAGGCCTTATGGGGATGTCAGATATTCCTATGAACTTCATGTTAAACCGGCCTTTGGGTTAGATGCCTGTTTGTTTAACAGATGCCTGACGGCAAAGTCATATGTTCTTCTCAACTTCGGGTTGAGCCGTCGTTCTGGTTCGATGCCTGTTTGTTTAACAGATGCTTGATGGGGACGTCAAATGTTCCTCTCAACTTCGTATTGAGCCGGCCTTCGGGTTCAATGCCTGTTTGTTTAACAGATACGTGACAGCGAGGTCAGCTATTTTTCTCAATTTCGGGTTGAGCCGACCTTCGGGTTCGATGCCTGATTATTTAAAAAATGCCTGACGACGAGGTTAAATGTTCTTCTCAACTTTTGGTTGAGCCGGCCTTTAGGTTCGATGCCTGTTTATTTAACATATGCTTGACGACGAGGTCAGATGTTCCTCTCAACTTCGTGTTGAGCCGGCCTTTGGGTTCCATGTCCGTTTGTTTAACAAATGCCTGGCGGCAAGGTCAAATGTTGCTCTGAACTTCCTATTGAGCGGGACTTCATGTTCGATTCCTATTTTTTTTACAGATGCCTGACGGCGAGGTCAAATATTCCTATGAACTTCGTGTTGAGCCGGCCATCGGATTCGATGTTTGTTTCTTTAATAGATGCCTGACGAAGAGGTCAGATGTTTTTCTCAACTACGGTTTGAGACGGCCTTCGAGTTCGATGCCTGTTTGTTTAACAGATGCCTGACGGCGAGGTCAGATGTTCTTCTCAACTTCGGGTTGAGCCGGCCTTCGGGTTCGATGCCTGTTTGTTTAACAGATGCCTGACGGCGAGGTAAAATGTTCGTCTCAACTTCGTGTTGAGCCGGCCTTGGGGTTCGGTGCCTGTTTGTTTAACAGATGCCTGACGGCGAGGTCAAATGTTCCAATTAACTTCGTGTTTAGCCGGCCTTCGGGTTCGATGCCTGTTTGTTTAATAGATGCCTGATGACAAGGTCTAATGTTCTTATCAACTTCTGGTTGAGCCGCCCTTCGGCTTCGAAGCCTATTTGTTTAGTAGATGCCTCACGGCGAGGTCAGATGTTCCTCTCAACTTCGTGTTGAACCGGACTTCGGGTTTGATGCCTGTTTGTTTAACAGATACCTGACGGCAAGGTCGAATATTCTTCTCAACTTCAGGTTGAGCCGGCCTTCGTGTTCAATGCCTGTTTTTTTAACAGATGCCTGACAGCGAGGTCAGATGTTCTTCTCAACTTCTTGTTGAGCGGGCCACCGGGTTCGATGCCTGTTTGTTTAATAGATGCCTAATGAAGAGGTCAGATGTACTTCTCAGCTTTATGTTCAGCCGACCTTCGGGTTCGATGCCTGTTTGTTTAACAGATGCCTAACGGCGAGGTTAGATGTTCTTCTCAACTTCGGGTTGAGCCGGCCTTCGGGTTCGATGCCTGTGTGTCTAACAGATGCCTGACGTCAAGGTCAGATGTTCTTCTCAACTTCGGGTTGAGCCGGCCTTCGGGTTCGATGCCTGTTTGTTTAACAGATGCCTGGCAGTGAGGTCAGATGTTCTTCTCACCTTTGGTTTGAGCTGGCCTTTGGGTTCGATTCCTGTTTGTTTAACTAATGCCTGAAAACGAGGTCAGATGTTCTTCTCAATATAGGGATGAGCGAACCATCAATCTCGATGCCTGTTTCTTTAACAGATGCCTGACAGTGAGGTCAGATGTTCTTCTCAACTTTGGGTTGAGCCGGCCTCCAAGGTTCGATGCCTGTTTGTTTTACAGATCCCTGACGGCGAGGTCAGATGTACTTCTCAACTTTGTGTTGAACCACCCTTCTGGTTTGATGCCTATTTGTTTAACAGATGCCTAACAGCGAGGGCAAATGTTCCTCTCGACTTCTTGTTGAGCCGGCCTTCGGGTTCGATGCCTGTTTGTTTAATAGATGTCTGACGGCAAGGTCTAATGTTCTTATCAACTTCTGGTTGAGCCGCCCTTCGGCTTCGATGCCTGTTTGTTTAGTAGATGTCTCACAGCGATGTCAGATGTTCCTCTCAAATTCGTGTTGAGCCGGACTTCTTGTTTAATTCCTGTTTGTTTAACAGATACCTGACGGCAAGGTTGGATATTCTTCTCAACTTCAAGTTGAGCCGGCCTTCGTGTTCAATGCCTGTTTTTTTAAAAGATGCCTGACGGCGAGGTTAGATGTTCTTCTCAACTTCTTGTTGAGCGGGCCACCGGGTTTGATGCCTGTTTTTTTAACAGATGCCTGACGACGAGGTCAGATGTACTTCTCAACTTTATGTTCAGCCGACCTTCGGGTTCGATGCCTGTTTTTTTAACAGATGCCTAGCGGCGAGGTCAGATGTTCTTCTCAACTTCGGGTTGAGCCGGCCTTCGGGTTCGATGCCTGTTTGTTTAACAGATGCCTGACGTCAAGGTCAGATGTTCTTCTCAACTTCGGGTTGAGCCGACCTTGGAGTTCGATGCCTGTTTATTTAACATATGCCTGGCGGCGAGGTCAAATGTTATTCTAACCTTTGGTTTGAGCTGGCCTTTGGGTTCGATTCCTGTTTGTTTAACTAATGCTTGGCGAAGAGGTCAGATGTTCCTCTCAACTTCGTGTTGAGCCAGCCTTCGGGTTTGAAGCCTGTTTGTTTAATAGATGCCTAAAGGCGGGGTCTGATATTCTAGTCAACTTCGTGTTGTTCCAGCCTTCGGGTTTGATGCCTGTTTGTTTAACAGATGCTTGACGGCTAGGTCGAATGTTTTTCTCATCTACGGGTTGAGCCAACCTTCGTGTTCAATGCCTATTTGTTTAACATATGCCTTACGACGAGGTCTGATATTCCTATGAACTTCGTGTTGAATCGGCCTTTGGGTTCGATGACTGTTTGTTTAACAGATACGTGACGGCGAGGTCAGATGTTCTTCTCAACTTCGGATTGAGCCGACCTTCGGGTTCGATGCCTGTTTGCTTAAAAGATGCTTGACAGCGAGGTCAATTGTTCTTCTAAACTTTTGGTTGAGCCGGCCTTTGGGTTCGATGCCTGTTTATTTATTATATGCTTGACGGCGTGGTCAAATGTTCCTCTCAACTTCGTGTTGAGCCGGCCTTCGGGTTCGATGCCCGTTTGTTTAACAAATGCCTGATGGCGAGGTCAGATGTTGCTCTCAACTTCGTGTTGAGTAGGACTTCGTGTTAGATGCCTATTTGTTTAATAGAGGCCTTATGGAGATGTTAGATATTCCTATGAACTTCGTGTTAAACCGGCCTTCGGGTTCGATGCCTGTATTTTTAATAGATGCCTGGCGGCGAGGTCAGATGTTCTACTCATCTTCGGGTTGAGTCGCCGTTCTGGTTCGATGCCTGTTTGTTTAACAGATGCTTGATGGGGACGTCAAATGTTCCTCTCAACTTCGTGTTGAGTCGGCCTTCGGGTTCAATGCCTGTTTGTTTAACAGATACGTGACGGAGAGGTCAGATGTTTTTCTCAATTTCGGGTTGAGCCGACCTTCGGGTTCGATGAATGATTATTTACCAAACTCCTGACGACGAGGTCAAATGTTCTTCTCAACTTTTGGTTGAGCCAGCCTTTGGGTTCGATGCCTGTTTATTTAACATATGCTTGACGACGAGGTCAGATGTTCCTCTCAACTTCGTGTTGAGCCGGCCTTCGGGTTCGATGCCCGTTTGTTTAACAAATTACTGGCAGCGAGGTCAGATGTTGCTCTCAACTTCCTATTGAGCGGGACTTTGTGTTCGATTCCTATTTTTTTAACAGATGCCTGACGGCGAGGTCAAATATTCCTATGAACTTCGTGTTAAGCCGACCATCGGATTCGATGTCTGTTTCTTTAATAGATGCTTGACAAAGAGGTCGGATGTTTTTCTCAACTACGGTTTGAGACGGCCTTCGGGTTCGATGCTTGTTTGTTTAACAGATGTCTGACAGCGAGGTCAGATGTTTTTCTCAACTTCGGGTTGAGCCGGCCTTCGGGTTCGATGCCTGACGGCGAGGTAAAATGTTTGTCTCAATTTCGTGTTGAGTCGGCCTTCGGGTTCGATGCCTGTTTGTTTAATAGATGCATGACGGCAAGGTCTAATGTTCTTATAAACTTCTGGTTGAGCCGCCCTTCGGCTTCGATGCCTGTTTGTTTAGTAGATGCCTCACAACGAGGTCAGATGTTCCTTTCAACTTTGTGTTGAGCCGGACTTCGGGTTCGATGCCTATCTGTTTAACAGATACCTGACGGCAAGGTCAGATATTCTTCTCAACTTCAGGTTGAGCCGACTTTCGTGTTCAATACCTGCCGGCGATGTCAGATGTTCTTCTCAACTTTGTGTTGAGCGGACCTCCGGGTTCAATGCCTATTTGTTTAACAGATTCCTGAAGACGAGGTCAGATGTAATTCTCAACTTTGTGTTTGGCCGACCTTCGGGTTAGATGCCTGTTGGTTTAACAGATGCATAACGGCGAGGTCAGATGTTCTTCTCAACTTCGGGTTGAGCCGGCCATCAGGTTCGATGCGTGTTTGTTTAACAAATGCTTAACGTCAAGGTCAGATGTTTTTCTCAACTTCGGGTTGAGCCGACCTTGGGGTTCGATGCTTGTTTATTTAACAGATGCCTGGCGGCGAGGTCAGATGTTCTTCTCACCTTTGGTTTGAGCCGGCCTTTGGGTTCAATTCCTATTTGTTTAAGTGATGCCTGACAACGAGGTTAGTTATTCTTCTCAACTTCGGGATGAGCCGACCATCAATCTTGATGCTTGTTTGTTTAACAGATGCCTGACAGCGAGGTTAGTTGTTTTTCTCAACTTTTGGTTGAGTCGGCCACCGGGTTCGATGCCTGTTTGTTTTACAGATCCCTGGCGGCGAGGTCAGATGTACTTCTCAACTTCGTGTTGAGCCGCCCTTCTGGTTGGATGCCTGTTTGTTTAACAGATGCCTGACAGCGATGTCAAATGTATCTCTCGACTTCTTGTTGAGCCGGCCTTCGGGTTCGATGCCTGTTTGTTTAACAGATGCCTAACGGTGAGGTCTAATGTTCTTATCAAGCTCGGGTTGAGCTGGCCATCAAATTTGATGCCTGTTTGTTTAACAGATGCCTGACAGCAAGGTCAGATGTTCTTCTCAACTTCGGGTTGAGCCGACCTTTGTGTTTTATGCCTGTTTGTTTAAGAGATCTCATACCGACCTTTGTGTCCTATGAACTTGGTGTTGAGCCGGCCTTCGGGTTCGAAGCCTGTTTTTTTAATAGAGGCCTAAAGGCGAGGTCTGATATTCCACTCAACTTCGTGTTGTGCCAGCCTTCGGGTTTGATGCCTGTTTGTTTAACAAATGCCTGACGGCTAGGTCGAATGTTTTTCTCAACTACGGGTTGAGCCAGCCTTCGGGTTTGATGCATGTTTGTTTAACAGATGCTTGACAGCGAGGTCAGATGTTCCTCTCAATTTCGTGTTGAGCGGGACTTCATGTTCGAAGCCTATTTGTTTAACAGATGCCTTATGGCGAGGTCTGATATTCCTAGGAACTTCGTGTTGAACCGGCCTTTGGGTTCTATGCCAGTTTGTTTAACAGATGCCTGAGGGCGAGGTCAGATGTTCTTCTCAACTTCGTGTTGATCTGGCCTTCGAGTTCGATGCTTGTATTTTTAACTGATGCATGACGGCGAGGTAAAACGTTCCTCTCAACTTCTTGTTGAGCCGGCCTTAGGGTTCGATTCCTGTTTGTTTAATAGATGCCTGACGGCGAGGTCACATGTTCCTCTCAACTTCGTGTTTAGCCGGCCTTCGGGTTTGATTCCTGTTTGTTTAATAGATGCTTGACGGAAAGGTCTAATGTTCTTATCAACTTCTGGTTGAGCGGGCCTTCGGGTTTGATGCATGTTTGTTTAGTAGATGCCTCACGGCGAGGTCAGATGTTCCTCTCAACTTCGTGTTGAGCCGGCCTTCGGGTTTGATCCATGTTTGTTTAACAGATACCAGACGACGAGGTCAGATGTTCTTCTCAACTTCAGGTTGAGCCGGCCTTCGGGTTCAATGCCTGTTTGTTTAACAGATGCCTGACGGCGAGGTCAGATGTTCTTCTCAACATCGTGTTCAACCGGGCTCCGGGTTCGATGCCTGTTTGTTTAATAGATGCCTGACGACGAGGTCAAATGTTCCTCTCAACTTCTTGTTGAGCCAGAATTCGGGTTTGATGCTTGTATGTTTATTAGATGCCTGACGGTGAGGTCTAATTTTCTTATCAAGTTCGGGTTGAGCTGGCCATCAAATTCGATGCCTATTTTTTTAACAGATCCCTGACTGCGAGGTCTGATATTCCTATGAACTTCGTGTTGAGCCGACCTTCGGGTTCGATGCCTGTTTGTTTAATAAATGCCTGACGCCGAGGTCAGATATTTCTCACAACTTCGTGTTGTGCCAGCCTTCCGGTTCGATGCCTCTTTGTTTAACGGATGCCTGATGGCTAGGTTGAATGTTTTTCTCAACTACGGGTTGAGACGGCCTATGGGTTCGATGCCTGTTTGTTTAACAGATGCCTCACGGTGAGGTTAGATGTTATTTTCAACTTGGTGTTAAGCCAACCTTCGGGTTTTATGCATGTTTGTTTAACAGATGCCTGACGGTGAGGTCAGATGTTGTTCTCAACTTCGAGTTGAGCTGCCCTTCTGGTTCGGTACCTGTTTGTTTAACAGATGCTTGACGGGGACGTCAAATATTCCTCTAAACTCCGTGTTGAGCCTGCCTTCGGATTCGATGCCTGTTTGTTTAACAGATACGTGACGACGAGGTCAGATGTTCTTCTCATCTTCGGGTTGAGCCGACCTTCGGGTTTTATTCCTGTTTTTTTAATAGATGCTTGACGGTGAGGTCAAATGTTCTTCTCAACTTTTGGTTGAGCCGGCCTTCGGGTTCGATACTTGTTTGTTTAATAGATGCCTGACGACGCGGTCTAATATTCTTATCAAGCTTGGGTTGAGCTAGCCATCAAATTCGATGCCTGTTTGTTTAAGAGATGCCCGACAGCAAGGTCAGATGTTCTTCTCAACTTTGGGTTGAGCCGGCCTTCGTGTTCGATGGCAGTTTGTTTAACAGATCCCTGACTGCGATGCTAGATATTCCTATGAACTTCGTGTTGAGACGGCCTTCGGGTTCGATGCCTGTTTGTTTAATAGTTGCCTAAAGGCGAGGTCTGATGTTCCACTCAACTTCGTGTTGTGCCAGCCTTCGGGTTTGATGCCTGTTTGTTTAACAGATGTCTGATGGCTAGGTCGAATGTTTTTCTCAACTACGGGTTGAGACGACCTCCGGGTTCGATGCCTGTTTGTTTAACATATGCCTCACGGTGAGGTTAGATGTTCTTTTTAACTTTGGGTTGAGCCAGCCTTCGGGTTTGATGCACGTTTTTTTAACAAATGCTTGACGAAAAGGTCAGATGTTCCTCTCAACTTCGTGTTGAGCCGGCCTTCGGGTTCGATGCCCCTTTGTTTAACAAATGCCTGGCGGCGAGTTCAGATGTTGCTCTCAACTTCGTGTTGAGTGGGACTTCGTGTTCGATACCTATTTGTTTAACAGATGCCTTACGACGAGGTCTGATATTCCTATGATCTTCGTGTTGAACCCTCATTTGGGTTCGATCCCTGTTCGTTTAAAAGATGCCTGACGACGAGGTCATATGTTCTTCTCAACTTCGGGTTCAGCCGGCCTTTGGGTTCGATGCATGTTTGTTTAACAGAGGCCTTACGGCGAGGTCTGATATTCCTATGAACTTCGTGTTGAGTCGGCCTTCGAGTTCGATGCTTGTTTGTTTAGTAGATGCCTCACGGCGAGGTCACATGTTCCTCTCAACTTCTTGTTGAGCCGGCCTTCGGGTTCGATACCTGTTTGTTTAACTGATACCTGACGGCGAGGTCAGATGTTCTTCTCAACTTCAGGTTGAGTGAGCCTTCGGGTTCGATGCCTGTTTGTTTAACAGATGCCTGATAGTGAGGTAAGATGTTCTTCTCAACATCATGTTGAGCCGGGCTCCGGGTTCGATGCCTTTTTGTTTAACAGATGCCTGACGACGAGATCAGATGTACTTCTCAACTTCGTGTTTAGCCGGCCTTTGGATTTGATGCCTGTTTGTTTAACAAATGCCTAACGGTGAGGTCAAATGTTCCTCTCAACTTCTTCTTGAGCCGGAATTCGGGTTCGATGCCTGTTTATTTAACATATGCCTGACAGCGAGGTCTAATTTTCTTATCAAGTTCGGGTTGAGCTGGCCATCAGATTCCATGCCTGTTTGTTTAACAGATGCCTGACAGTGAGGTCAGATGTTCTTCTCAACTTCGGGTTGAGCCGGCCTTCGTGTTCGATGCAGGTTTGTTTAATAGATCCCTGACTGCGACGTCAGATATTCCTATAAACTTCGTGTTGAGCCGGCATTCGGTTTCGATGCCAATTTATTTAATAAATTCCTGACAGCGAGTTTAGAAGTTCCTCTCAACTTCGTGTTGTGCCAGCCTTCGGGTTCGATGCCTGTTTGTTTAACAGATGCCTGACGGCTAGGTCGAATGTTTTTCTCAACTACGGGTTGAGACGGCCTTCGGGTTCGATGCCTGTTTGATTAACAGATGCCTCACGGTGAGGTTAGATGTTCTTTACAACTTCGGGTTGAGCCAGCCTTCGGGTTTGATGCATGTTTGTTTACAGATGCCTGACGGCGATGTCAGATGTTCTTCTCAACTTCGGGTTGAGCCGCCCTTCTGGTTCGATGCCTGTTTGTTTAACAGATGCATGACGGGGACGTCAAATGTTCCTCTCAACTTCGTATTTAGCCGGCCTTCGGGTTCGACGCCTGTTTGTTTAACAGTAACGTGATGGCGAGGTCAGATATTCTTTTAAACTTCAGATTGAGCTGACCTTCAGGTTCGTTGCCTGTTTATTTAACATATGCTTGACTATGAGGTCAGATGTTCCTCTCAACTTCATGTTGAGCCGGCCATCGGGTTCGATGCCCGTTTGTTTAACAAATGCCGGGCAGCGAGGTCAGACGTTGCTCTTAACTTCGTGTTGAGCGGGACTTCGTGTTCGATGCCTATTTGTTTAACAGATGCCTTACGGCGAGGTCAGATATTCCTATGAACTTTGTTTTGAACCGACCTACGGGTTCGATGCCTGTTTGTTTAACAGATTCCTGATGGCGAGGTCAAATGTTCTTCTCAACTTCGGGTTGAGCCGGCCTTCGGGTTCGATGCCTGTTTTTTGAACAGATGCCTGACGGCGAGGTAAAATTTTCCTCTCAACTTCGTGTTGAACTGGCCTTCGGGTTCGATGCCTGTTTGTTTAACAGATGCTTGGCGGAAAGGTCAAATGTTCCTCTCAAACTCGTGTTTAGCCGGCCATCGGGTTCGATGCTTATTTGTTTAATAGATGCCTGACGGCAAGGTCTAATGTTCTTATCAACTTCTGTTGAGCCGGCCTCTGGGTTCGATGCCTGTTTGTTTAGCAGATCCCTGATGGTGAGGTCAGATGTACTTGTCAACTTCGTGTTGATCCGCCCTTCGGGTTCGATGTTTGTTTGTTTAATAGATGTCTGGCGGCGAGGTCAAATGTTCCTCTCAACTTCTTGTTGAGACGGCCTTCGGGTTCGATGCCTGTTTCTTTAATAAATGCCTGACAACGAGTTTAGATGTTCCTCTCAACTTCATGTTGTGTCAGCCTTCGGGTTCGATGCCTGTTTGTTTAACAGATGCCTGACGGCTAGGTCGAATGTTTTTCTCAACTACGGGTTGAGACGGCCTTCGGGTTCGATTCCTGTTTGTTTAACAGATGCCTCACGGTGAGGTTAGATGTTCTTTTCAGCTTCGGGTTTGATGCATGTTTGTTTACAGATGCCTGACGGCGAGGTCAGATGTTCTTCTCAACTTCGGGTTGCCCCGGTCAAACTATCCTGAAAGCAGTGAATCATCAAGTTGTCGTTGTGCACAAATGAGGTCATTCTTCGGCAGAACATCACCAAATGTTGCTTCGGGCAACTATCTCCTTTGTACTTTTCAAACCTGGCGCTCTGAACTTCGGAGGTAACACTAGGCCAGAAACCAAACACATGTCTGCAGCATTGGGCTTAACAGCATCTTTAACTTCCAAGGCTTTGAATCTTTCATCCAACGCACGAAACCTTTTAGCATACACGAGAGCTAATGCGTCTTCAGTCTTTGCTATCGTGACCTCTCTTCAGGAATTTGGCACAGGGAAAACAACACCCTGATAGTCTGAGGTATCAAGAGAAGGAGAGCGTTCACTTCGGACAACAAACTGCTCATGTAGATCTTGGTCTTCAACAGAAGGCTGTACAAGTCGAGTTGCAGTAAGGTTGTTCACTTGCGGAAAGTCTTCATCAGGCATAGAACCATACAAAGGATTGGACGTCACAGTGAAACCTGACAAGGTATCAACAAACTGGAAGCTGCTATCTGACATAGCTACCAACAACTTTCAACTGACTTCACTGCTTGATTCTGCTCAATCTGCTTCAACCCATTGGTCGTCTTCTAACAATCAACCCTTGCTCAGACCAAACACCGGAGAATCACCCTCTAAAGCAAAATAAAGGCTGGATAAGAGCTCTGGCTAGCTGGAGAATGATATGCAATATGATGCAAAGATGATTATGCAAATGCAATACAAGATGCAACAAACACGGGATCACAGCCCCCACAAAGCTCTGATTACTGTTGCGCTGCTGACGGGATAAGTTTGCTCTGACGAGAGAAAACCAAAAATACCGGGTAGGATGGAAGTCAAGTTTCCTACAAAAACCCTCCCACTCATGGGTATGGACCTAAACTGACACAGGTTCGGCATCCTATGCGGTCATCAGCGTCACAGACTTTCAAGAACGATGATACGATACCCAGAAGGTGTGGCATCATCATCTCTTGAAGCGGCCTCACTTAGCTGAATCCCAAATGATCGATCCCCAGAGTCGACAATCCTCCACACCAACAACCCCTCAAGCCCAAAGGGCTGGAAAAGAAGTCAACTGGGAGAACCTCGTCTGAGCGTGGATTTCATGAGACACTAGTACCTGCAAAGCAAGCACGCGCCCACTAATTTCTACAACTAATGCTAGGTACACTCAAGCCTGGGTCTGGCTTCTCACTCATCAGAGTGCCCCTCCCACAACAGCACAATAGCAATAGATAATAATATAGTGCGGGAAATGTAAATACATCAGTAATACACAACATACAACACACAAAAAAAACACACCCAAAGACAAGCAAACAAGCGCTAGGATCGACTCTCGCACAGGGATGTTGGATCCCCTGATTGACTCGCATAAGGGACGTTGGATCCCTAGGAAACTATTGAAGTCCCCAGCAGAGTCGTCGGCTGCTGGGGATGACCCAGACAGCTAGGAAGAGAATCCAAGACAATACTCGCTTAGAGAACCATCGCAGTCCCCAGCAGAGTCGCCAGCTGTCGCTTCTGCGAAAATAAGGTGCCGGAAAAACAGAAGAGTCGCCACCTTTCGTTATTTATCCCTCAGAGCGGGAAAGGAAACGATCGGAAAAACCTGACGAAAAGGTATAAGACAAGGTCATCGCAACCATTGTCTGGGTTCGGGAGTCGGTTACGCAAGGGGAAGGTAGTAGCACCCTCACGTCCATCGTACTTGATGGGATCCACGCTTGTTGTGTTTATCTACGGGTGAAAAACAATCTATCTACGACTTCTAAAGCTAAACGGCAGGAAACTGACTCTATAGAGCATCGCGCTCCATGCCTACGTATTCTCATCAGAGAATGAGAAATCAGAGTCAACGTAGTTCGGGAAACTACGGGGGGAGTTTTGCTCGCCAAGACGTCGCGTCTTGTGCCTACGTATTCTCGTCAGAGAAATCAGAGCATGACGTAGTTAAGGCTAACTACGGCTAGACAGGGAGTTCTCGATCACACGTGGGTGAGAGAAAGGATTGACGATACTAGCGTACGCATTCTAGCAGTTAGGTGTATGCGGCTCGACCATTGGAGACTTAGGCGTTACCTGTTTGCGGTAGAATGGACGTAGTATGTCGGGTTTAAAGGTACGGGGACCTACGGGAACTAGAACTACGGTCTGGTCTCGATTGCACTCGGGCAAGAGAAAGGGAACATCAACCGTTAGTGGGAAAGTCTCGATCGCACGGCAGCGAGAGAACAAAGAAGTTAGTTGTTAGTGTGCTCGCTAGGATATCGCATCCTATGCCTACATATTCTCGTCTGGTACAAGAAATCAGAGCAGCTGTAGTTCAGCTAACTACAGCAAACGCGGAAATGGGAAAAGGGATAAACGGAGGGAGCTCTCTAGGATGTCGCATCCTATGCCTACGTACTCTCGTCCGACACAAGAGATCAGAGCAAACGTAGTTCGACGGGAAGACGAGTCTCGATTGCACAGGGGCACGAGAAGGGATCTCAATCGCCTGAATGCGAGAGAAAAGGGTTTCGATCGCACGGGGGCGAGAACAAAGAGGAAGCAGGCCTACGCCTAAACGAGAAGGAACTCGGGACACACACGCAAGAACCTAAGACATAGGAGCAAATTCGTCGCATGTCAACCAAAGGGTACCATACTAGACATCCTAGACGATTGAGAAGAAACTCATCAACTGTCATTTCCCACGTATCTAACGATGCAGCTCACAACACTCGACGGTTGCCTAAAGACTCGAATAAGAAAGATGATGCTGAACGAAGCGGCTCCGTTGGCTCCTGACATGCGCGCAAGCTCCATTCCAATCTTCTCCTCTCTGGATCCTTGATGACAATGTTCGAATCAGTACCAATGTAACGCTTAGACCGTCATGGTTTGACTTATATGATAAATCAAACTCTAAGAGGTAGCGTATTGATGTCCGTGTCAAAGACAAGATGGAGAAATGATATCGAAAATCATTCTCCAATTGAATCATGCCACACGGCCAGCCAACAATAAAATCAGAGGATAAAATCGGAGAAGAAACGAAAATAGGAGAGAAATCCAATCACAAATGGAAATAATATCCTACTCCTAAATTAGCAATTAAAGTCTACTAGAATATATCCTAAAGAAATTAAAAGAACGTGCATAATGGAAAATAGCATAAAAAAACAATTCTATCTAAAATATTCTATCATTTGCTATAAAGAAACTAGAATAAAAATTCTATACTAGGAATAATAGAATATAAATTCTATAAAAAAAAACTATCCATTAATGTTCTAGGAAAATAAAACTATAATCCTAAAGAAAAAATAGAACTATATCTATTACAATCATTCATCCAATACAAGGAAATTAAATTGCAAGGGGAGGGGGGTACAATCTGTAAACTGGGGTAAATGCAGAAAAAAACCACTTTGGGCCCAGCCCACAATACAGCAATTCAGAAAATAAAATAACAAAGGGGAAAAAAACCAATGGCCAAAAAGGGGGTGTGCTGGAAATTGGGTTGTGTGGCCAGAAAAGAGTGAATTGGGCCCAACCCAATATCATACCCTTAAAAAAAAGAAAACAGCACACAGGGGGGGCGAAAATAAAACGGAGGTGTGTGGATCAACAAAAAAGGAAATTGGGCCCAATCCAGCCCATTGGCCAATTTGGAGCCCCACACGGACTCATCACCTTCCTCCACTTCAATCTTCAGAAACCCTAACCTTTCTCTTCTCCCTAGCTTACTGTTCACCGCCGCCGTTCTCAAAATCACCCTCACTTCCTCTCAACCTCTCTCTCGTTTCACCACCTCTGTCTCAACTTTTATCACCTTCGTCTCGAATCACACTTCAACCTCTCTCATAATATTTCAGTTTCTATCATCTTCAACTTTCGTTTCACAACCTACAACACAAATGAACAAACTAGAACAACAAAGTTATTTCAAATCTCTGAAAATAACTTAATCCGTGGCTTGCATGTTGCTCATTGAAGATCTTGAAAGATTTCTGGAAATTTGGATACATGTACGAGTCTCTTGAAGATCGCTGATGAAGATCTGAAGGCGACGTTCGTTCTTGAGGTTTCTGGGAATTCTAAAAATGTGTTGAATGGATGAACTGAATCTTGAAGATTGCTGAATAGATCTGGAAACTCGATGAACTTCGTGTGATAATTTTAAGGATAGTTATGATGATCGACAAAATTCTTGATATCTTTGAACGTTTGAAGATCTGATGATGATCTGGAGATTCGATTGAAGACTGATGATGTTTATTGATGCAAAGGTTACGAAGACGAATCTTGCATGAAGGTTGTTGAAGTTCTGGAGATTTGGAGAAAGTTCTGGAGATTTGGACGAACATGCGATGAAGATGATGATCGGACGGTGCATCTTGAATGGATATCTTGAAGAAATCGTGTGAAGGTTAAGTGTTCTTGAGGTTCAGAGGGATTTTTGGGAATTTCGATGAAGGTCTGGTGATGAGTAGATGAAGTTGTTGGTGAATCTTGCAAAAAAACTGGAAAACGGATGGAGGTTGGATGAAGGTTCCGGTGCTGGGATGAATTTTCCGGTGAAGCTTCTGCAGTTTCCGGCGAGTAGTTGGACAAAAATGATGGACGAAGAAGATGACTATTCATCAGTGATCATGACAAGGGAGATGAATTTCAGATGATTTGCAAGTTTCCGGCGACGGTTGCGGTGGCTCCAGTGATAGTTGCGGCTGACCTGCGGCGGCTGCATGGCCGGCGATGAGGTGGAACGGAGAGACATGTGTGGCAGTCTGGGAGATGGAGAGAGGGATGCGTGGCCATGCAGAGTGTGTGGCGTGATGAGGCTGCCACATGTGGAGGGTGAGGTGGTGTGTGGAGAGAGTGCATGCAGTGATGTGTCAGGTTGTGGTGAGGTGGTATGTGGCACGAATTGGGCCTCCAAATACTGGACATCTGGCCCACAGACTTAATGACTCTGATTAATGACTAAAAACTGGATTAATAAAAGCTAACGAAATTAAGGACTCAATTAATGGCTAATGAAATGATTAACTGGACTAATTAATGATGATTAATTAATACGAAAATTAACACTACTAATTAATAAAAGCTGACCCTAATTAAACTATTGATTAAACTAGTCTAAACTAGTAAAATCTAATAAAAGAAAATCTATTAAAACTAAACAACTTAATTAATATCTAAACTAATATCTATTATGAATTATTTAAAATAAAATATTCTATCAAAAAACCTATTAAAAATCTATTTAAATTCTAGAAAAAGCTATTTAATATCTATTAAAAACTATCTATTAATATCTAAAAACAATTAACATATAAAATCTATTTAAAAGCTATTTAATAAATCCTAGAGAAACAATTAAAATTCATTTAAAATTCTAGGAAATAAAGGGAAAAATCTAAAAAAATGCGAGGAAACCGATTAAATCGATTAGCAAACAGATGCGGAACATAGCGAAATAAGCGGTAAAAACTGGACACCGAGACGTCCTCAAAAACAACAGCGAGAGCTGAAAACTCAGGGAACGAGCACCAATTCTCAAAATTCATCCTCGTATTGGCCTGAAATGCCTAAAGCGTGATCAGAGGGTTGTAATCCCGATAAAGCCAATCTGACTGAAACAAAAATGCAATGTACGCGATATGCAAATGCAAAATGAAATGAGTCGAAACATGAGCCAAATTGCAATAAGTAGTTGGTCAAATTTTGGGTTGCAACAGCTGCCCCTATTCAAACAGCTTGGACCTGACTGGATGAGAAGCGAACGGCTCTCAAACAATCAAGGTAAAAGACGGTTGAATACCAACAAACCCGGAAATTTGCCAACTACACAAGTACACGGTACTCTGATGGGGACAAATCTTCGGAAACTGAAATAATAGCTGCACGACAATTAGCTGGAGAAATATTGATCTGAACCTCCGTCAGGATGATTCTCTGATTTATCTGATATCATTGCATCCTAAAATCATCGAGGGATCACTGGTTACACGGTAACTGATGATTTTCCAACCACACACAGGTAAACGATACTCTGATTGGTATGAACATCTTCAAAACTGAACATGATAGTTGCGCGGCAACTTGCTGAGGAATTGGTCACACGGTAACCGGTGAAAGGTCTAATCTCAAATCTTAGTCAGGATGATCATCTGATTTTGCTGTAGGTCTTCGTCCTCAAGTCATCAAGGGGTCACTGGTTACACGGTAGCTGGTAATGGATGGTTGGATTCCTTATCGTCGCCTATGTACTCATCATGTTGCTAGGAACGTCGACAACATCCTTGTCGGACTTCATTAGTAAGTCAATAAGGGATCCCCAGTTATTCAGTAACTGGTGAATGATGGCTGATTTTGCCGTCGGGCATTCCGCGTCAGCTGGAAGAGGTTCTTCGGCCTCGCAGTTGGACTTCATCAGTAAGTCCTAAAATGGGATCTTTAGTCATTCACGGGTCAATAGGGATATACAATCTTCTGCCGTTAGGCACTCCGCATCAGCTGAGATAACTGCTTCGGCATTGCAGTTGGACTTCCTCAATAAGTCAGGGAATTTGGCACTACTGCCAGACTTCAATCATCAAGTCTTCAAGGGAAATTTCAACTTCTCTGTTCAAACCTGCTGGGGATGACACATCTCCGTTGGGGATTTTGGATAACTATCAAGTAACTCTGTTTCGGGTGATTCAGAAATCATTCTGGACAAATAAACTCTGCTGAGGGAATCAAGAATCATCTTGAACAATCAACTCGGTTGGGGACTTCAAGAATCACCCTGAACCAATAACTATGCTGGAGATTTCAGGAATCATCCTGAGCAAACACTCTTCCAGGAATTCTAAGCATCAATTTGAGCAACCAACTCTAGCGACCTCACCGGGGATTTTTAAGAATCATCTTAAGCACACAACTTCGTTGGGGAATTCAAGAATCATCTTGAGCAAACCATTCTGCGGAGGAACACCTGCAAAACAAGAACGATAACGACCTAGCTCATGTTTCGTATGCATATGTTTTACTATGGCACAATGCTCCACACGGTGGAAATGCTACGCATTTTTAGGGTAAATGATATGCAATCATGCAAGATGCTACGACCCCATCAGCAAAATAAATGTTGAAGGGAGAATCCTCCTGTCAAGGAGAAAGAACCACTCTGGTGGAGGAAGGAATCATCCCGCCGAGGAGAAGAAGTCACACCAATCTCAATTGGATTCCGCCTGGGGAACGAACTTCAGCCGACTGTTGCAGGGGAACAAAGTTCTACAAGAACCTGAACCCGCTCAACCAGGTATTCAAACCACAAACTGTCGAGGAAACGATATCAGTCGCAGAAATAAACTGCACAGCCTTCACGGAAAATCTTTCTAGGAGATAACGACTCCGATGGGGAAAAACAGCCTCAGTTATTCAACACTCTACTGGGGAAAACCAATCATGGCCTCAACGGCTTCCAAGGACTCGACTCTCTTGGGGAACTGCAAACTCGGCTGGGGAGGGTAACCAGACACTGGAATAAATCCTACTTGCCGGGGAAAATACAACTCTGTGGGGAATCTTAATTCCGCCGGAGACTTCAGTCTGCGCTATCGAGAGCTGTGCACTTGCGAATAGTCTTTCATGAGAAAACTGCACCCTGACCCCGTGCTGGGGAAATAAACCCAAATCAGCTTGTCAGGGAGAACTTCGATCCTAAACCGTTGGGAATGCACAATCAATCTGCCGAGGATGGCTACACTCTTCCGGGGATATCAATCTCGCCCTGTTGAGGATAATCTTGACCCTACTATGATAAAGGACAAGTGCAATCTCAACTTGCTGCAACCTCAAACAGCTGAGGAGGGTCGATCTTAACTGTACATCTCTGCTGAAGAAAATTTCCTGATTTAACAACATCACCCCCTAAGGGAATACAGAACACCAATCATGGAGAACTGAGATCATTCGAGCCTTGTGTCAGGGAACGTGATAGCACATGTCACCGGGAATATCGGGCCAGGTACAATTAGGCTTTTTCTAGTTTAGGGATAGGTTTATGGTGATAGGGATTTATTTCTAGTTACCAACAAAAGTGAATTTGAAGGGGACATACTAGACGAGAACTAGCATTCGAGGGTAGACTACCAGACGAGAACTGGTGGCAAAAGGGTTTAAGTTGTCAGACGAGAACTGACTTCTCGGTTTTGGATATCAGACGGGAACTGATTTTTGGTTTGCCAGACGAGGATTGGGCTTTAAAACTGCGTTAGCCAGACGATAACTGGTTAAACAGTGGGTCGAGGAAAAGGTGACCAGACGGGAACTGGTTTAAAAGCTGACACGCACCAGACGAGAACTGGTATTCTGAAAAAGGTGGACCAGGCGAGAATCGGTTACAGGTTTTCCAGACGAGGACTGGCCTTTGGAGGTTTGCCAGGCGAGAACTGGGCTTTGGAAATGACCTTGGTTACACGGTAAGTAACAAGTTTAGGCTGTAGGATAACAATCCAATGACAGCAAGGCTTTTTCAGAAGGTTCGGGTTATCTGGTAGGGTAATGACACGATTCCCCGACACTCAACTCTTGTTAGGGTGAACAAACTCGCTTGAACCACTTGCCCCAGTGCAATTCAACTTGCCCCAATCTGACTCTTGGGAAAATTCATTCTGAACAGAAAGCAGCTTGCCATGAGGCGACCTCGAGATGGCTTGGCCCGGTATCTGTGCAACGGAAGGATTCATCCTCAACTAACCAACTCTCAGCATGGTTGGTTTCAATATACTTCTGAAGTAGCTTGCCCCTGAACGAGTGTTGAGCGACTTAACATGCCCTGATTGAACACTGAAGGGATCTGTCCTCAAATCACAGGAATTCTGGATGATTGCCCCTGATTGGGTCTTGAGAAGATTCACTTCTGATCAACTGCTTCTTGAATAAATTGTCCCATAATCAACCGATACTTCGGGACTTGTCCTCAGACTAACTGATTCCAAACTCATTGGAAGTTAATGCCTCAGATTCACAGGGCTTCGCAGTATACCATTCTGATCCAGACTGCTAACGATTCAGTCCTGACTGACTATTCCCTGTTGGAATTCCTTCATATCAACTACTGACCTGCAATTAAAATTTTCTATTCACGAATGGTAATTTTAATGCAGTGTTCATGCAGATTTCGAAAAAAAGTGTTGTCACTCATTTACGTGTCATGATAGTGAGTGACGAATGAACCAACAATTCAAACGTAGTGCTAATTTGATCAGTGAAAAATACAACAAGGATATGATTAGAAAATCATGTAGGAGTCAGGTTACTCAACCTTATCGTAATGCGCTTTCAGAATAAACCCTGCCTCAATTAGGTCTTTTAAGTGTTGTATCGTGGTCGGGTTCACGGTTCGTGAAACAAGGGATATTGGGCTCAAGTCATGATTCGTACTCACCCCTTCTACGTGATGATCTCCGATCCTAATGTTCAGTTAACCTGGCACAAGCGCTCGCCTCTTCGAGGAATGTTAGGAACAATGGTTAAGGAACTCGCAAGGTTTTCGGAGTAACAGTTACTCCTCTTTCATTTTCAGTGTCTGTATCCACACGACTTTGTCCTTGTTTGAGGATTTTTCTGGTGAGATCCTTTCATTTTATTCTTTTGATTCCCTAATTTTTGCATGGACTGACTCTTTTGAGTTCTTTTTTATTTCTTTTGAAGTCCAGCGGGATGCCCTGGTTTTTGCCTAGGTATTTGCTTTCCAGCTTTTCTTTTCTTTTTACTTAGCGGGCTCTCTCTTTTTTCTTTTTCTTTTGCTTGGAACAAGTCGTGAGACACTGGTTGTCTTGCTTGCTCCGAAAGGGTTATAACCTTCTCACTCCTGATCGGTGAGGTTTAACCACTACGGTTGACGAGGTACGACCTCTTGAGAGGAATAAGCTGTGATTGGTCCTCGAATGGAGACACTCCTCTATAAGGCTTGAACACTCGGTCAAGCTAAATGACGACTACCCTGCCCCGGGTTAAGATGAGAGGGTTTAAAAGTCCGAAAGAAACTCTTACTTCTCGGCTCGAAGTGGCTAACGAGGGACTAACTCCTTATATCTCCAGTGTTTAGGGGATTTGAAACAATGCCTATACATCATAGGCAGGGTTTTATCCGAAAGCATACGATCCTCGGTTATGAGTATTCAGTTTCGTCATCCTCCCTCCAACCTTTGCTAATCATAGTGATAAAGTGGAGTAAATAAAATGCAAGTGTCAGTGCAATGCAGTAAATGAGTGACAGTGACATGATTAATTCAGAAAAATGCATAGTCACTTTATCAATATTACCATTCAAAACAAACAATGTTTAACAGCAAGTAGTAACTAACAGAAAGGAAACTACAAATGCAAATGATAAAAAGTCTGAGGACTGCCAATGCTGAGGACGTCTGCCTGTCTGGACCACTGGCCTCTGGAACTAACCCTCTGAATCTGCGAGCTCATACAACTGAGAGGTTGTCATGCACAACCAAAGCTCCTTCTGGAAAGGAAATGCACCCTTTGTCGATCAACTGTTGCACTTTTGCCTGGAAAGCTTTGCAATCTTCAGTTGAATGCCCCGGGGATCCACCATGGTATCGACACTGAGCATGGGGATTGTACCCCGGAGGGTAAGGCTCTGGAACGGGCTTAAGAGCTTTAGGTTCCACCAAAGAATTCTGAATCAAATGTGGCAGAATCTGGCTATACAGTACAGACACCGGATGAGAAGGAGCATTCCTTCGATCCAAGTTGTTACGAGGTCGGTTCTAATTCTGACGCTAATTCTGATAACCTCGGCCACGGGCTCGTGGATTTGCAAGAGGAGCGACATAAAGTTCCCGATGTGGTGCCCTAGGCACAATCGTCTGTCCAGAATAACGAGACACAGAGGATACTGACCGCTGAGAAGACGAAGAACCAACAGATTTCACCGATTCATCTTGAGAATACCCAACATCTGTCATGACTGCATTGACCACAGTTTCATCTTCAGTTTGAAAGTTACAAAGAGATTCAGTTTCACCAGCCTGACTGCTCGAAACATTCTGAATTCTTCCAGTCTTTACACTATACTCGATGCGTTCTCCTGCCCTTACCAATTCAGAGAAATTTGGTGTAACTCCAAGCATTCTTTCGACGTACGGGCTCTGCAAGGAGTTTACGAACATGCCTTTTAACTCTCAGTCTAGAAGCGGTGGTTGCACTCTAGCAGCAAATTCTCTCCATCTCTGAACATACTTCCTGAAAGGTTCATTGTTCCCTTGAGACAATTCTTGCAGCTGCATGCGACTAGGAGCTACGTCAAGATTGTAGTCGTACTATTTCAGAAAGGCATTCGCTAAATCCACCCATGATCAGATCTGGTTACCTTCTAACTGCATATACCAACTCAGAGATGCCCCAGTCAGACTATCCTGAAAGAAGTGAATCATCAACTTGTCGTTGTGCACAAATGAGGTCATTCTTCGGCAGAACATCACCAAATGTTGCTTCGGGCAACTATCTCCTTTGTACTTTTCAAACCTCGGCGCTCTGAACTTCGGAGGTAACACTAGGCCCGAAACCAAACACATGTCTGCAGCATTGGGCTTAACAACATCTTTAACTTCCAAGGCTTTGAATCTTTCATCCAACGCATGAAACCTTTTAGCATACACAAGAGCTAATGGGTCTTCAGTCTTTGCTATCGTGACCTCTCTTCGGGAATTTGGCACAGGGAAAACAACACCCTGATAGTCTGAGGTATCAATAGAAGGAGAGCGTTCACTTCGGACAACAAACTGCTCATGTAGATCTCGGTCTTCAATAGAAGGCTGTACAAGTCGAGTTGCAGTAAGGTTGTTCACTTGCGGAAAGTCTTCATCGCATAGAACCATACAAAGGATTGGACGTCACAGTGAAACCTGACAAGGTATCATCAAACTGGAAGCTGCTATCTGACATAGCTACCAACAACTTTCAACTGACTTCACTGCTTGATTCTGCTCAATCTGCTTCAACCCCTTGGTCGTCTTCTAACAATCAACCCTTGCTCAGACCAAACACCAGAGGATCACCCTCTGAAGCAAAACAAAGGCTGGATAAGAGCTCTGGCTAGCTGGAGAATGATATGCAATATGATGCAAAGATGATTATGCAAATACAATACAAGATGCAGCAAACACGGGATCACAGCCCCCACAAAGCTCTGATTACTGCTGCGCTGCTGACGGGATAAGTTTGCTCTGACGAGAGAAAACCAAAAATACCGGGTAGGCTCGAAGTCAAGTTTCCTGCAAAAACCTTCCCACTCACGGGTATGGACCTAAACTGACACAGGTTCGGCATCCTATGCGGTCATCAGCGTCACAGACTTTCAAGAACGATGATACGATACTCAGAAGGTGTGGCCTCATCATCTCTTGAAGCGGCCTCACTTAGATGAATCCCAAATGATCGGTCCCCAGAGTCGACAATCCTCCAAACCAACAACCCCTCAAGCCCAAAGGGCTGGAAAAGAAGTCAACCGGGAGAACCTCGTCTGAGCGTGGATTTCATGAGACACTAGTACCTGCAAAGCAAGCACGCGCCCACTAATTTTCACAACTAATGCTAGGTACACTCAAGCCTGGGTCTGGCTTCTCACTCAGCAGAGTGCCCCTCCCACAACAGCACAATAGCAACAGATAATAATATAGTGCGGGAAATGTAAATACATCAGTAATACACAACATACAACGCACAAAAAAAATAAACACCCAAAGACAAGAAAACAAGCGCTAGGATCGACTCTCGCACAGGGATGTTGGATCCCCTGATTGACTCGCATAAGGGACGTTGGATCCCTAGGAAACTATTGAAGTCCCCAGCAGAGTCGGCAGCTATTGGGGATGACCCAGACAGCTAGGAAGAGAATCCAAGACAAGACTCACTTAGAGAACCATCGCAGTCCCCAGCAGAGTCGCCAGTTGTCGCTTCCGCGAAAATAATGTCCCGGCAAAACAGAAGAGCGCCATCTTTCGTTATTTATCCCTCAGAGCAGGAAAGGAAACGATCAGAAAAACCTGACGAAAAGGTATAAGATAAGGTCATCGCAACCATTGTCTGGGTTCGGGAGTCGGTTACACAAGGGGAAGGTATTAGCACCCCTCACGTCCATCGTACTCGATGGGATCCATGCTTGTTGTGTTTATCTACGGGTGAAAAACAATCTATCTACGGCTTCTAAAGCTAAACGGAAGGAAACTGACTCGATAGAGCATCGCGCCCCATGCCTACGTATTCTCATCAGAGAATGAGAAATCAGAGTCAACGTAGTTCGGGAAACTACGGGTGGAGTTTTGCTCGCCAAGACGTCGCGTCTTGTGCCTATGTATTCTCGTCATAGAAATCAGAGCATGACGTAGTTAAGGCTAACTACGGCTAGACAGGGAGTTCTCGATCACGCGTGGGTGAGAGAAAGGATTGACGATACTAGCGTACGCATTCTAGCAGTTAGGTGTATGCGGCTCGACCATTGGAGACTTAGGCGTTACCTATTTGCGGTAGAACAGACGTAGTATGTCGGGTTTAAAGGTACGGGGACCTACGGGAACTAAAACTACGGTCTGGTCTCGATTGCACTCGGGCAAGAGAAAGGGAACATCAGTCGTTAGCGGGAAAGTCTCGATCACACGGCAGCGAGAGAACAAAGAAGTTAGTTGTTAGTGTGCTCGCTAGGATATCGCATCCTATGCCTACATATTCTCGTCTGGTATAAGAAATCAGAGCAGTTGTAGTTCAGCTAACTACAGCAAACGGGGAAACGGGAAAAGGGAGAAAGGGAGGGAGCTCTCTAGGATGTCGCATCCTATGCCTACGTACTCTCGTCCGGAACGAGAGATCAGAGCAAACGTAGTTCGACGGGAAGACGAGTCTCGATTGCACAGGGGCACGAGAAGGGGTCTCAATCGCCTGAATGCGAAAGAAAAGGGTTTCGATCGCACGGGGGCGAGAGCAAAGAGGAAGCAGGCCTATGCCTAAACGGGAAGGAACTCGGGACACACACGCAAGAACCTAAGACGTAGGAGCGAATGCGTCGTATGTCACCCAAAGGGTACCATACTAGACATCCTAGACGATTGAGAAGAAACTCCTCAACTGTCATTTCCTACGTATCTAACGATGCAGCTCACAACACTCGACGGTTGCCTGAAGACTCGAATAAGAAAGATGATGCTGAACGAAGCGGCTCCGTTGGCTCCTGACATGCGCGCAAGCTCCATTCCAATCTTCTCCTCTCTGGATCCTTGATGACGACGTTCGAATCAGTACAAATGTAACGCTTAGACCGTCATGGTTTGACTTATACGATAAATCAAACTCTAAGAGGTAGCGTATTTATGTCCGTGTCAAAGACAAGATGGAGAAATGATATCGAAAATCATTCTCCAATTGAATCATGCCACACGGCCAGCCAACAATAAAATCAGAGGATAAAATCGGATAAGAAACAAAAATAGGAGAGAAATCCAATCACAAATGGAAATAATATCCTACTCCTAAATTAGCAATTAAATTCTACTAGAAAATATCCTAAAGAAATTAAAAGAAAGTGCATAATGGAAAATAGCATAAAAAAACAATTCTATCTAAAATATTCTATCATTTGCTATAAAGAAACTAGAATAAAAATTCTATACTAGAGTCTATAATATCCTATAATATGCTAAAAATAATAGAATATAAATTCTATAAAAAAAACTATGCATTAATGTCCTAGGAAAATAAAACTATAATCTTAAAGAAAAAATAGAACTATATCTATTACAATCATTCATCCAATACAAGGAAATTAAATTGCAAGGGGAGGGGGGTACAATATTTAAACTGGGGTAAATGCAGGAAAGAAAACCACTTTGGGCCCAGCCCACAATACAGCAATTCAGAAAATAAAATAACAAAGGGGAAAAAAACCAATGGCCAAAAAGGGGGTGCGTTGGAAATTGGGTGGTGTGGCTAGAAAAGAGTGAATTGGGCCCAGCCCAATATCATACCAACAAAAAAAGAAAACAGCACACAGGGGGCGCGAAAAGAAAACGGAGGTGTGTGGATCAACAAAAAAGGAAATTGGGCCCAATCCAGCCCATTGGCCAATTTGGAGCCCCACACAGACTCATTACCTTCCTCCACTTCAATCTTCAGAAACCCTAACCTTTCTCTTCTCCCTAGCTTACTGTTCACCATCGCCATTCTCAAAATCACCCTCACTTCCTCTCAACCTCTCTCTCGTTTCACCACCTCCGTCTCAACTTTTATCACCTTCGTCTCCAATCACACTTCAACCTCTCTCATAATATTTCAGTTTCTATCATCTTCACTTTCGTTTCACAACCTACAACACAAATGAACAAACTAGAACAACAAAGTTATTGCAAATCTCTGAAAACAACTTAATTCGTGGCTTGCATGTTGCTCATTGAAGATCTTGAAAGATTTCTGGAAATTTGGATACATGTACGAGTCTCTTGAAGATCGCTGACGGAGATTTGAAGGCGACGTTCGTTCTTGAGGTTTCTTGAAGATCGTTGAATAGATCTAGAAACTCGATGAACTTCGTTTGATAATTTGAAGGATAGTTATGATGATCGACGGAATTCTTGATAACTTTGAACGTTTGAAGATCTGATGATGATCTGGAGATTCGATTGAAGACTGATGATGTTTATTGATGCAAAGGTTACGAAGACGAATCTTGCATGAAGGTTGTTGAAGTTCTGGAGATTTGGACGAACATGCGATGAAGATGATGATCGGACGGTGGATCTTGAATGGATATCTTGAAGAAATTGTGAGAAGGTTAAGTGTTCTTGAGGTTCAGAGGGATTTCTAGGAATTTCGATGAAGGTCTGGTGACGAGTAGATGAAGTTGTTGGTGAATCTTGCAAAAAAAAAATGGAAAACGGATGGAGGTTGGATGAAGGTTCCGGTGCTGCGATGAATTTTCCGGTGAAGCTTCTGCAGTTTCCGGCGAGTAGTTGGACAAAAATGATGGACGAAGAAGATGACTATTCATCAGTGATCATGACGAGGGAGATGAATTTCAGATGATTTGCAGGTTTCCGACGAGCCTCCGGCGATGTTTGCGGTGGCTCCGGTGATAGTTGCGGCTGACCTGCGGCGGCTGCTGTTGCACCCTAATTTTTGACCTTAAGACCCACCTTTTCGTTGTTTTTTTCTCTCTCACTTTTTATGTATATGTTTGTTACGGCTAACCGTTTGGTGCAGGGCATAATGCACAATAAATGGATAAGTACTTATACCTCATGAATTCAAGTTCAATAAGATAATATTGGGAGATTCTTTTGCACCATCCGAGGATTTTACAAATAAGAGTTCGTATCAGGTCCAAAGGCTTGTTACACTTTATTGCTATCATCCAGGGGCCCGTTTTCAACCAAGATTATCATTCACTTCCAAATGCCCAACTTACGAACTCAGAGAATTTCACATCAAGTTTGTTTATTTCAAGGATACAAATTCAAAATCCATTGAAGAACCAATTGCGCAAGGTTGTAACATCATATGGGATGAATATTATGGGCTCTCTTTCATTTTGAACATTTAAACAATTTAAAGAGGCGCATTTCACTTTCGCCACCACTCAAAGATCCAAGATAACTCAGAGCTTACTAAATCCACTCAAATTAAAGGACATAACACCACTACCAAGTTAAGTCTATTTCAAGATAACAAGATCAAAGCTTCTAATTGATTAAAATTTTTGCCTCATTCCAAATTCAAAATTCAAGTCAATTCATACTATTACAATTTCAATTAGTAAAGAATTAGCACTGGACTGGAACTATATCAAAAGTGAAACCGCAGCATACTACGAATGTACGGTAATCATATAAAGGTTCCAATTATTACATTGCCCAGAAAAAGGTGGAAATATGGTGATTCAATACATAAAGAGTTTTGAAGGACCCTTGACATGATTCAAACATCTCCAGCCCTCATCCTGCCACCTTTAACTTTCATCACATCGAAAGCATAAACCTCCCGGAGGAAACTTTTGATCTCGAAATCATCAAAAAAAGAGGACAGTCCTGAAGACGCTGTATACCATTGCCCTGCCAATTGATCCACTATCATAGTTGAAACAAGAACCATTCGCCAACTTTTGTTCAAATACTGGTTTAGCCTCCAGAATTTTCCTTTTGCTTGTTTCACAAAAACTCTGTCACCTAGTTGACTGGCCATCACAGTAAACACTTATACCCGGGACAGTCCATGTATCATATGTTCGATCAAAGAAACCGTCATTCTCAGTAAGACATTCAGCATCTCTATCAAACTACTCCATATACTCCATTGCAGCACGGACAACCGGCCACACGAACTTCTTATGCTTCTGAGCAACCTGCAAAACAGAAGAAGAAAAACACCAAAGCGTTAATATGCCACTTATCAGTTACTTGAGAAATCAAATGCAACCACGCATCTACAGCAGAAAGCCTTGTGAAGAACACAACCGAAAGTAATCGCATACGCACATTGGAAATAATTACAGAGGAATCAAATGCACTGCAAATGCAAAATCCACGACAACGCCTCACCCAAAGCCTCGTAGCTCTTCTAATCCAGGTCTCGAAGCAGTTGCTAACAGTTGTGAGAAGCTGTCCAAATCCTACAAGCCATTGAAAATTTCTGCTCCAGTCTGTAGTCGATATCCATCAAGGATTGTGCCGGTGTTGGTGATCAGGAAATTGCTGGCCTCTTGTCTTCAACTCCTTTGCTTTTGACAAAGAGTCGTAACTGATGTTGGACTTGGAGGCTCTTTCTCTTGTAAGCTGCTATGGAATTGAATTTCTGGACTTGGAATCGTCATCCTCACCTCCTTGTGAATCACTTCATTCATTAACAGTCTGTAGCTACCCTGGATTTGGAAATGCTACTCTATCCGTACTCGAGAAGTTGTGCTCTTAGAACCCACAACCTGCATAATTGAAATAATGTATGCCCCTAACAAATCAGATTACGAGAATATGCGACATAGAAGACAACAAGATCATGCAGACAGTAAATCTTCAAAGGTTGCAGAGCGCAAGACCAATGATTGCATTATCAAGCATTAAAAGTCGTTGTACAAACCCACCGCTTTATCAGACCCTGTCATAACCAAAGATAGTAAGCATGAAAGTCAGAACAGAGTTTAATTAAGGGAAGCTATCCAAGTAAACTCAATTTGAAGATTACCCAGAGCACCGACTTAAGTTTTCTCTCCGTTCCGCGCCATAGCTACTCACCGGACCTGCACCAGCATACTTGTCAAGTCAGCAGCTAAAGTGTGTCGTAGATTAAATCAGATATAACAGGAGCTAACCAATAGAAGGGATTTATCTGGCCAAACCAAAGTGTCTTCATGCTAAAACCGTCACTAGCGGATGAGACCGTCTCGGAGAATTTGAAGCTCTTACGGTGCACCTCTGTGATACGATCTTTCTTGTCTTTCTAGTCATCTTAAACCCTACATTTTGACCAACCAGTATTTATGAGAGTATGCAGAAAAGGCACTGTATCATAGCAGTCCACTTACAGAAGATCAGTACATATCACCAGGATTCAAAGGTTTCCTCAAGGCTAAGGTGCAAATAATGTTTCAAAATAGTGAGCTAAGGTGGGAAGAGCTTACCCCAACATTTCAGCCGCCACGGAACCTTGGTGCAACTCCAGCATCTGAACACTTGAACCTGCTAGGATGCAGAGGTACCACAACAGAATTATACTGTCTCTTCTAGAGTAGCTAGCCCTATTACAGAGGGCATGTGATCACCCTTACCATCTATTAACAATTCAATGAGCAGAACCTGCAATCCACAGAAATCTCAAGTCATGCGCCGGTATTAATTCGAAACACAAATTCCTGCACCAAGTGTGCACGAATTGAAACTGATAAACAACAACTCAGAACCGGCCACAAACAATTAGCATCATTAAAACAAATTTTCAAAATTGACAAAAGTGGAATTTCGCAAGACTTACGTGCAGAATGGAAAAAGTACGCATTGGGTACATTGTAAGAGATCTTGCAGACTCAGTATAGACTTCAGCAGTGACATTTCAGATTCCAACCAACAAGTTCAACTTGCTTCATACGTTAGTTCACCAAACGCGAATCCAAGATATGTCTTTGTGACATGGAAAGGCCTTCATTGAGTAATTCACTACACAGATGGGGAGGGGACACCACGTTACGCTGAGGGTCCTAAGAACACCAATATCAACGACGTCATCAACAGACACATACTAGTTCAGGAGAACTATAGCAGAAGAATGGAGTTGAGTTTGGAAGGAATGTACCTTGTTTCACATTTCTTCGTGAAAGCTCCTACCAAACACCTCAAACGCGAGTTTTCCTCCTTGGGCTTCCAATCCCCCTTTTTCAGCCCAAGACCATTGCTGTTTACACCTGTCGAATACCAAACATCAATTAGCAAAAACAATCAGGAATATCCCACAAAGGATTCAGAGAATATCCAATCCAAAATTATTAGAGATTTGATACACATTAAACGAAATTGGGATAAAAGATGAAACTTTTCAAATCAGATCACAACCAGATAAGGAAAACCCTAAATCAATCAATCAATCGGCATTTAAACTATCATTCAATTGGTTTTCAATTCAGAAGTCTATATAAAGAGGGGAACAGACGCCGACAAATGGACACAGAAAATCATAAACCCGTGATTTCAAGAAATTGAACGAAGGAAACTCATCTTTCTAAACCATTTGATCGTCTCCGACCGCCGCAAACCCAAATCAACGGACAGAACATCATCCCAGGCCGCCGCGATTCCACTTCGCCACCGCAAACGCCACCACCGCGAAGCATTCGGTAAAATTCCATTATTGTTAAAAGTGTCAATATTGCTTTGATGTGTTTTGTGAGTATTGCAGGTTGAGAGAAATAGCGAGAAGAGGGTCGATCGAGGAGAGTGAGAGAGGGAGAAGCAGTCGCGATTTGGAGGAGAAAGGGACCTAGGGTTCCTTCGTTACTTTTCTTTTATTTTGTACTCTGTTAATTATTGTTTCTACGCACAACACGTACACCTCACACAACTTAATTAACTGAACCACCCTTAATCAACCGTTAACAAACTTTTCTATTCATCGATATTTATCTGTATTTAATAAAAACAACATGTCATATTTAATAAAACAAACTCAAAATTATTTTATAATCTTTTTTTTTAACAAAACCATGATCAGTGAGTTTTTTTTAACAATAACTTGTATTCATTTAATTGTTCATGAAAATCTTTTAAGATAAAAATAATAACAATCTTTTTATAATTACAACCAAACTATTTATATGTAATGATTTAACCTTTATTAATAATTAAAATTGTGCATCTATAGTAATAATTACGTTTAAATTAAATCTTTTATGAAAAATACAATCAACTTATAATTTCAAACTCATGATTTTAAATTAGTATCCTTTTCTCACGAATCAATTACAACATTTTCAACCGATTCTACTATAAACATAATGCAATTTCTCCTAAAAAAGGCAATCAACATCGTAAAAAAATACAACTTAGTCGTGCACTTCACGACACTCGCACTTACACTTCAGCGCTTTCATGCGTATATGTATGGCTTTACATTTCCGCAAATTTATTCTACAGTCATTTTACATTTACCGCAATTTATATTACCGTATTGCATACCGTCCAAAGGAAAAACCTACACATAATTCAATATTGTGTGTAGTTGCACATCATTCGCATCATATTCCCCTCGATCCTTGATTCCATTCAAGTTGATCACTTAAGTTTAGGACCTACCCCCATAGGAAGGACCTTGTCTTTTATCTTTACAACTTAGACAAACAAACTTAAACAACATTACACAAACTTTTCAAACACAAATAGAGAATAGATGTTAATCATCTTAAGTGAGATATAATCTCCACCTCCACAATAATACAATCAAACATGTAGGGACTTTGCCTTAAGAGCGATAAAGGCATACTTGGCGACCATCCGAGTATTTAAGACCTTTTCTTAAGACGATGCAAAGACCATTTCCTACAACCCCTTTACATTTGTGGTGGTTATCTCTCCCTTAACATGAAGACTCATCTCTTCTCCTAAACCTAATCAAAACAACTACCCTAAACCCGTAGGAACTTTGACCACAGTCAAAGAGCTCCTCTAACCCTTTAGGGGGAAC